>JACSVZ010000018.1:9862441-11062441 GCA_014706295.1 Lycocorax pyrrhopterus obiensis
TGTGCTGCTTTTATTCAAATATTCCTTAGCAGCAGCCAGGAAAACACCGACTCCTAAATGTTTGGGGTGTTTGGAGAAGGTACACCCCACCTTTGGAGTCACAATGTGACCAATATCACTGCCTCTGCCTGGCCTCAGGTTTCATTTCCCTTGTGGCCATCCCAGATTTACTGGTAAAGCACTGTTACTCCTGGGACACTTCATTTTTCAGGAGGCACAGCTATAAATTAGAGCCAACTTCTTTTCATCCACCAGAGACATTACTCCTCCAGGGAGAGTGGCTAGAGGGGGTAAATAGTGCTTTTCCTGACATCCCAGAGTAGTCTGATTGAATGGTAGGAAGGCTGTGTGCAATTTGGCTTCGTGGCCCTGGGGAGGAGGATAGCAAGGGACACGTGAGTGCCAGCCCTCTGCCATCCACACCTGGGTGCCAGTGGTTCACTGGAAGGAGTAGCCTTGACCCTGGACGTTTGTATTACCTGTGAGAATTCCAATACTCCAGATATTTGAGGAGAGAAATGCCCAATTTGTTGAAAACAACGTTTCTTGTGAGGTTTGCCCCAACAGGTGCAGCCTGTGATGTTGTCGTTGTGCCCTTGGTTCCCCATAGTGAGAGGGAGCATCAGTGACACACGAAGGATGCACTTTGGAGCTGGGTTTGTCAGTCTGGGCCCTCAGCAAGAGCTGATGCTGCCATGAGGAGGCAGGGGCTGGAGCTGGGAGGGAGAATCAGGATCCAGCGGGATGGGCGCTCCGTGAAAGGTGACGCTGCGGGTTGAAATGAAGGGAAGGAAAGGAAGGATCAACATCACGAGATGTCAGATGTCTGTAGAGTGACAGATTGGGTTTTGAAATTTGGAACTTGAGTAGGAGAGGGGCAGGGGGCTACTAGGTAAAGGAGGAGGAGGAGGAGGAAGTGGCCGTGAGCCTTGCCCAAGGGACAGGTTGGGGACCATTGGTCGAGTGACCGCACTGCAGGACAGGAAACCAGTTTCTTTTATCTGCAGCTAATGGGCCTGTGACCTGGACAAGCTGCCCTACTTCTCTGTGCCTCAGTGATCCAGCGAGCAACCAGTGACCTCAGCACTTGCCTTCCTATGTCGGAGCTTCCACGGGCTCCCTGTGCACAGTTCATCCTCTGATTTCTGCCAGCAGCCACCTCTCACTCGCTCATCGTTGAAAGGCTCCCGCGCCTCTGCTGCAGGAGCCACACGATTTCTGACAGGTTCAGGGTTAGAAATCAGTAAATACAAACACTGACCTTGCTAGGGCTTTTCTCCAGAGAGCTGGGATGTTCAGCTGAGCTGCTGGACCTGCCTCTGCTCTGCCAGCCCTGCTGCGAACGCGGCACTGGCTGGGCATGGCCCACATCTCGGACAGCACAGCGCTGGGAAGGAGCCAGGGGTTATGAAATGGGCTGGTTGGCAACTGGGAAATGGATGGGAGGATGGGGGAGCACTGAGAGGTGCGTTGCTCTGGGGGATTAATGCCTGTCCTGGCTGGAGCTGCTCCTCCCGGCCCTATTTGGACATATGACTTAATCCAATCGGTGCTGGGTCTGTCAGTAATGAACACATAGAGGGGAGAATGCATTCCACCCGGGACGAGAGGGCTCAGCCAAAAAACTGCTAACTAGGTCACTGATGAGCAATCTTTCCCCTCCCTCTGTGTCATTTTTATTAATCACTTGAAAAATAGGTTGAGTAATGATTGCAAGCAACTTGTCAAGCCAATTAAAAACAGAGAAAGGTAGGGCTGTGAAGCCGAAGACAAATGCTGTGCTGGTTTTAAATGAGTGTCTGTAAACCCCGCTGACCTGTGAGTAATTGCCTCCAAAAAAACTGACAGTGCGTGTGTGTTTCTCAGTGGGAAGGTTTGTTTCTTCTGAATCCACAGGGCAAACAGTTCATTGTGGCCCAGAGAGGTATCACCAGAGCAAAATCACTTTGAATCTCTCTTGTAGCTGCCTTAGTCTGGTTTGACTGTTAGTATGTGGGCTTTCCAGTGCGGCTTGGCAAAGAGTTTTGTGCACTTTGAGTGTAAAATGAAAATGCTGCAGAGCACTTATTAGTTTTATTTTATATAATTTGCCTGAATCTAAGTTTCCATAGCTTTACAGTCTGTCCAAGTGGAAGATAAATTGTCAAATCTTCTTATTTGTTGAACAGGGAAAGAGTTGCTAGGTAATCTCAGCATTGTCCCAGTTCAATGGGATGAGTTTCCCCAGAGTGGATTCTCCAGGACCGTTCAGCAAATTCATCACTGGGGGTTTTTTCGGTTTATTTTTTTCCGTGTCGGATGGATTGTATGTGCCAACAATAAATATTTATACTCTTGTGTTCCTCTGCCTCTCTATCTGTGTTTTGTCTCCTGTGAAACGCGTGCCAGCACCGTGGGTGCTATGAGACAACATTACTCTTTGGGAGGCTGGTGCAGAGTGTGTGAGATCCTGCTGTCCAGGATGTTTCTTCCCATCTGTTCCTGGCTCAAATCCTCTTCTCCTCAATTTTAGTCACTGCTTTTGGTTACCATTCATAGATTGAAGTGTGGTATTAAGGAGAAGGATACAAATATGCTGTGCTGCCCTGTTTCTCTTGCTGCTGCCCTGTCAGCTGGGTGGCAACAACAATAGGCAATTAGTGACGCAAATAAGCTTTCCTGGGGGGTAGTGGAGAGCAGCCTTTCTCTAGAACTATTTATGGAGCAAATGGAAAAGCACACACACTTCCCTCCTTCCTAAAAGGAGTAGCAGCCCAGGGGAGGGGAGGGTCAGCTCAATAACCTGCCACCTCTTCAGCATTAGGGTCTTGTTTTGTAGCACCTCTGAAAACTCAGGGTAGAGAAGGGTACAGGAAGCACAGAGCAGAAGTTTTGTTTTCTGCTGGTGCAGAACTTGTTTAAAGCCTCCTGCACTTGCCAAGCAAGAAGTCAAATTAAGCCGTGATTTGCCCCCATTCCATCCTGGAGATATTTCCCTGCTCTCTGTAACTCTGCTGTAGCCATCACACAGTCAGACCCCCTCTTTCCAGTCTCCTTTTCCCCTTCCCCAGGGAAGTTGTTGGGTTTTCCCTGTGGAAAGCAGCCCCGTGCCTGAACCCACCTGTGTTTTGTGCCCTCCAGAGTTAATGAGCTCTACGTGGATGACCCAGACAAAGACAGCGGAGGTAAAATAGAAGTGAACCTGAACATCAGTTTGCCAAACCTGCACTGTGAATGTGAGTACACCTTTCACTTAGCAGCTTTTCTTTGTGTTCTAAGCCAGACTTGAAATGGGCCCAGACTGGTACGGTGGCCCTTCTTCTGTAACAGGATGGAATCAAGTAGCTGCAGCCTGTGCCAATATCCCACTGCTTTCTGTTCCAGGCCAGGGCACCTGTTTTCTTGGACCGTGTGTTAGTGGCTGATCTCCCTCACTGGCTTCTTGCTAAATCTCATTTCCTTCTTTTTTTTTTTTTTTATCACAACCTTTTTGTGTTTGGGAGCAAGAAACCTCCCAAGTTCCATTTGGAACTCCGAATGCACCAGCTGGTTGTTGGCTCTTCACAAGTCACCTTCCTTGTCTGCCTGAAGGTTCTCTGTTTGTGTGATTGGGATTGCAGTCAGCTGGCAGGACATGGCAGGTGTGTTTGTGTCAAATAGACATCATGAAAAGTTTGCTTATAAAGTTTTTTTCTGGTACAACAGTATTTGATGAAGGACGGTTTAGTCAAATGTCAGGAAAAAAGATGTTTTGGATTTTTTCCAGGTAAAAGCAATGCATGCTTTTCCTATGCAACCTTCCTGTTACTTATTTGTTTTGGTTTTTTTTTTTTGTCTTCTCCCTCCCACCCCTGCAGTGGTTGGACTGGACATCCAGGATGAAATGGGAAGGCACGAAGTGGGTCACATTGACAACTCAATGAAGATCCCTCTCAATAACGGGGATGGCTGCAGGTTCGAGGGCCATTTCAGCATCAACAAGGTGAGTGATGGTGGGTGAGGCTGTGCTGGCTGGGGGAATGCTGGCATGATCCATTTGGAAAAAGGAAAATTTGAAAATCTCAGTGTCTGTCCTGCAGTGTGTGTGTCCCTGATCAGACAGAAAGTTAAGTCAGTGTGAGGAGAGGAGGCTGCATGGCCAGCCCCACAGGGAATGTGTTAGATCAGGGGTTCTCTTCACTCTCCAAAGCAGGTAATGGAGACACAACTGCTGAACAGAGAGAGCAGCTCTGTGCAGTGGCCCGTGCTGCCTTTCAGCAGCCCGATGTTCAGGGGATGTGTGAAAACCCTATAGATGCCAAAGGGCTTCTGTGTTTACTCCTCACGACTTCTGCACCTCCAAAATGTGACTCACTGTGGAGAGGTCTTTGGCAATGGCTGCATCCCAGCTCTCCTTTGTTCTGAGAGCTGCAGAATGACAGGAATGTTCCCTACTGGAGGGTGCCAGCAGCTCGGCTCCGTGCTGCGATGTTTGGAATACAGCACTCTGCGCATGCTTCGTGGGGATGCTCTGCTTCTGGCTCAAGGAATGAAAATCCAGGCCTGGAGGAGGCTCCTCTTTGGGATGGGTGTGTTCAAGATTGAATAATCTTGCTATGTAATGCTGGAGATGTCTTGCTGGGGTGGGGGAGGCACTGGTGGGACCCACTGATGTCCTAAGAAGGGCACACCCTTTATTCACTCCTCTTCATGTACCACAGGCTACAAAATCCTACTTCCTTCTTTTCCTCCCAGGTCATGTTAAAGCACATCTGAAAATAACAGACAGAACCTTGTACTGATTCTGTGGCGTGGAAAGGATTAGGGATTTAAAAAGAGGACTTTTTCCTCACATCCAAGCCACCAAGATCTCTGGCAGCTGATAGTCCACAAACCTGGGAAAGGGCTTCTGGAAAGGTAGTTCTTGTTCAGACAATTCCCAGAGCACGGAGCTGAGATACCTGGGGGTTTGTCTGCTAGATGTGTTGTATCCTGCTCACCAAAGCAGCTCCAAAAGGGGGTGCAGAACGTGGCAGTGAGGAGCTTCCTCCACTGCTGATTTGTGTCTCGTTTAGTGGCTGGGACAGCTGTCACAGGGAGGGGAGCTGACCCAGGACTTCTGGCTCTGGAAACCTGAACCTCTTGTGTGTGACCTGGAAGTCTGCAGTCCCTTGGCAGGAACTGGACAGGCGTCTGTCTGAGCTGGGACCTGGAGCATGACCTGGCCAGGCTTGGAAACTTGACCAAAGCTTGCACCTGGGTGTTGCTGTCACAGCTGCCGGGGGAGGACAAGGTGACAGTGAGATGATCGTTTGTGCCGCTTGCTGCAGGGCCTGACGCCCTGTTTGCCGAGCTTGTTTATGACACAGCTGGTGTCCACACCTGAAAGTGTTCCCAGGAGTGCACTGCTGTTCCTCAAGTCATTAAATCAGCTTTCCTGAAAGCACATGGAACGGGCATGTGGCCTCCCGTGGCCCTGCTGGTGAGGCGTCTCTGCCGAGAGCACGCTGGGCACCAGTTGTATAACCACCCTCCCACTCCTGCCTTGGGCCGTGCCAGATTGCTCCTCAGTGTTGCTTCACTTCACAACCTTTTCTCAATAGGAAAATATTCTTGCACCCTCCATGACAGTGATGGAGCTGTATCTGCTGAAAGATGTCAGGGCTAGTGACCTGAAAAGTGTGTGCATGCAGAGTGGTGCCATCAGAGTGACACCAGGGCTCATTTTCTGTCTTGGAACTGAGCCCTGAGGTGAAACTTGTGTTTTTCAGAACTTTGTATTTCCCTCCATTAAAAAAATTTAAAGGAAAGGCTCCTGCTGGCTCCTGCCAGGTGGAGAAGGGGAAGATCTAGGTTAGTTTGTATGGGATGCTGGCTTGGGTTTGGTGGTGGTTTTTCTCTTTATATAAAACTCATCCTTGCACGCAGTCTCAAAGTTGAAGTTTGGTACTACAAGAAGAAGAATATATCCACATCTCCCAGTGCTGCTCTGCAGCAGTGGGCCCGTTTGCAAATGCGAGATGTGGGAGTGAGACGTTGAGCAAGAGAGACGGGAATTTTATTTTAGTAGGGATGAAAGACATAGCCTTAAGTGCTGGGAATCCCTGGAGTTGGGAGTGATCCACTCATCAGCTCCTGGTCAGGAGCATCAGCAGTGTGGGGGTGCCAGACCCCGGGGCTGCAGGACCTGAGTGCAGTGGTGTTGGTCAGGTGCAGGAGGGTATCCCAGAGCCTTCCTCTGGCTGGATGGATCCAGGTGTTCCCATGTCACCTCACAGAGCCTAGCAATGCCTTGAGGGATAAAATGTGAAATCCTGTCTTCCCTGTCTTGGCTAATTTTAGGTCCCTGGCAACTTCCACGTGTCGACGCACAGCGCGACGGCGCAGCCCCAGAACCCCGACATGACTCATGTCATCCACAAGCTCTCATTTGGGGACAAGTTACAGGTGAGTCCTGAAAATTCCCTGGCTGTAGGGGAATGCAGTGAGAGTGGTTTAATATTAGGCACTTTGGTTTTATGGCAGGGCCATGTGTCCCTGCAACGTAAGCTCAGTCTGGAAGAGTTCACAGCTGGCACCACTTCGGGGAGGAGCAGTGTCCAGTCACAGAGCAACTGTGCTGTTTTCTTCTGAAACTCAAACGGCTTTTGGAAGACTCCGTAGTAGAAATGAGTAGATTTGAAATGAGTAGAAATGAGGATTTGTGGCTCAACAAAATCCTGTTTTTAGTATGAACACAGCAAACCAACCTTTCTGCCTTTGTGGAGGAGCAGTGATGCGCTCAGGGAAGATGTGTGCTCGCTACTGTGTTTACCACAGCACCAGTCAAGCTCTTTTTAATTCACTTCACTGTACTTGTGTAGCAGACACCTATTAGTCAAATTTGTTCTGTGGAACACAAGTCAGACTTAGCACTGCCAATTCCCTGCTGGGAAGAAGCTGAATGTGTGCACTTGCCCAGTGGATAGAGTTTCACCAGGTGTTGCAAGTTATGTAATATTACCTGATTTCTCAATAAGGACAGATTACAGCACTTCTCCAGCCTACTTCCAAGGAGCTGGCCTCGCAGGTGGGAGTTCCACATGTGCACACCCAGCTTGAGACTCACCCTAAACATTGCTTACCCATAGTCTCTCTGTAATCTTCTTTCCTCAGCACAGACGTCTCATTAGTCTGCTCCTTGTACACCCACTTCCAAAACCCTTTTTCATGCTAACAAGTCTAAGCGTTGCTTTGTAGTCTTCTGATTCTGCTCCCAGGCTTCTTTTAGGAAATATCTTGTGTGGGAACGGGGGAAATATTAGCATATAAATAAGCTTGCCTTAGTGTCTGTAAAGCACACTGAGATTATGAAAAATATTAGGTAAGTGCTAATAGGGAGTTGTGCAGCCTGCGTGGGAAATGGGTGCTCTGAGGGAGCATTCCCATTGTTTTATCATGGAGTCCTGGAGTAAGGCAGCTGCAGTGTGAATCAGCATGAAGGAGGAGCCTGGGCAGACAAGCAGCAAGTGTCTTCTGTGCTGGTGGTGAGAAACCTGTCTGGCAAACGTGGAGTTGGCTCCTGATTCGGACAAGTTCAGATGAGTATTTTCAGAGTTCAGAGTAGCTACTCATCGTCTGCGTGCACAAGGAGGGAGCACATGGGTGCTGCTGCTCCTGCAGGCAAACAGCAGTTCAGCAGCACAGATTAAAGAAGGATGTGTTCACCAAACAGGTGCTACCACGACTCAGCAAGCAGCGAGAGCCAGCAAGTGTGGAGAGCTTTAAATCTGTCTAGATGTGCCTTTGAATATTTCAGGCTGTCTCCACCTGCTTTGATGTAATACGTGCTTATATTCCTTAAAGAGTGTGAGGAGCTTCTCATTCACTTGTGTCATGTGCTGGGAGTTTGTTCTTTGTAGGTTGTTACTGACTCTGCCACAATGATCCACTAAGGGACAGGCTGTGTTCTCCAGAAAAAACAGTCTCTTTGAAATAGAGATTTAGATGTCATCTGGTACGGAATGGGCTTTGAGTCTTCATCAGTACTGTGTGCACAATAGCAGCAGACTTTTTGTAGCTTTTTCCCTTGTTTAAATGAGATCATAATTGAAACCAGTGAGTTCCTGCATGTCAGGTAACCCCGTTAAGAGAGAGATGTGGAAGTAGGAGATGATGCATTTTTAATCATAATTTCTACTGAGTGCTAGATTATGGTGTTGAATAATCCTGGTTTTAACCTTGTCAGGAGACTCGTCTGCCCCTGACAGTGAAAATGTGCCATCTTCTGCTTTCTGCATCTCTCTCTTTACTGCATTACCTGACACACAGGAACTCATTTGTTTGAGTTTTAGTCTCGTCTACACGAGGGAAAAATCTACCAAAATTTTGAAGTGGACCTTAGAGTCTCTGGCCCAGATGTTCTATAAGACTTCTTAGCTCAATCAAGAATGGAACATAACTCTGTAGCCCCCTCCAGGGGCTTCTTTTTCTTCATACGCCTTTTCCAGTGAGTAAAGAATAAGCACAGCCTGCAGATGTGGTTTGGGAATGGTTGTGTGAAATCCCAGCGGAGCAAAAGGCCCTGCAGCAGGATCAGCTGTTGCTTTTGCTCTGCTCCTGTTCCCAGCACCTTCCAGCTGAACTTGCTGATGGTTTTGTCTCTCCAGAATTCCCATTCTGCTGAGCAGAACTGGTTCACTTGCTGCTTCCTCTGTCATCCACTCTGTAGTGCTGGGAGTAGGGAAATGTCCATTGGGATGAGACAGATGCATCCACGTGCTGCCAGCTGTTGAGAGGGTCTGGGAAGGAGATGGTGCTGCCCTGTTGATGAGGTGAAACTGTCACACCCATGACCAAATCCTCCTTCCAAACTCTTCTTCCCTGTTGTCTGACTTAAGGTCAGGAATTTCTCGGCTGTGGAGTTACTTGTCCTTTCTTTGTACCCTGTGAGCAGCACAACCTCTGACCTACAGCTCCTGCTGTGGGCTTTTCCCTGTCTGGAAAGTCTTCCCTGTCTGGAGAGTTCACACATGGATTCTCTTGGTGGAGATCAGACTCCAGGTCACAGCATTTGCAAGGGATGGAAATCCTGTTATTCTGGGCAAGCAGATACTCACAGGCCTGGGATCAGCTGCAGGAAAAGCTGAAGGGATGGCAGTGTTGGGATGTGTCCTTCCCATCTCCAAGGCTGATGAGTTGTACAGACCCAGCTGCTCTGACACGAGCCACCTTGAGAGGAGAACTCCTGAGTTTTAACCCCAGTGTGACTCGCAGTTATTTCCCTTTCAGCCTGATAAATTAATTTCACAGTTGACTCTGCAAAGCTCTTGGGAAATAGCTTACAGTGAAAATTTCACAACTGGCCTCTTCCAACTGCAATTCCTCTAGCTTTGGAGTGGTTTTGGAGTTTCACCTTGTAAGATGTTGTGAAATCAGCTTTTTCACTTGGAACCAACCACTGTGATGATGGTCACTGAAAGATATTTGGGGTCATCTTTTACTGGGTTGAGGCTTTGTTTTTTGGAAAGGTTGAATCAGGCTGATCCCCTGGTCACAGGGTAGGGAAGCAAAGGTCAAGAGTATCAAGTCAGAGCACAGTTTTTTCATACTCCTTTTTGCTTTCCAGGTCCACAACGTTCACGGAGCATTCAATGCCTTGGAGGGAGCAGACAAGCTCAGCTCAAACCGTGGGTATTCCTGGGCATTGCAGCTCTCAGCCACCCTCTGCAGGAGGGAAAGCAGGGCCTTTCATGCAACGCTGGTGTATCCAGAAGGCTTTGATTTGCCTCTTCAGCCCAAATGATCCAGACATTGCTGGCTGACATTTCCATTTCCTCCAGTGCTGCAGAAAAGGCTTAGCCCAAAAGGTCCTTTGCAGTCCTTATGGAGTTTTTTATCCATATCCTGTTCCTGTAGTGTCCCTTTGCTGCTGTTACTTCCACCAGAACTTTTCCTTGTCCTCCTGTTGCAAATTACCTCTAAATTTCTCCTCTGTGGATGGCAAGAGGGACATTTTCATGGCCCTTCTTTATGACCAGCACAAAAAAGAAATACCCAATGCATGCTACAATTCAGTGTAGAGACTTTTTCTCTCAAGAGTTCAGGCTCCTGCAGGACATCAGTCCTGTGTCCATTTCTTGGAACAAAATTTCTGTGGCTGTTCCTGAAGCTGTACAGTTGTTGTTTGGGTTTTGGTTTTTTTTTACCTCCAGGAGCCAGATGTCATCGTGTTACTGTCATTTCATCATTACTCTGTCATTTAGAGTTCTGTTTTAGAGCTGTTTTAGCAGACACAAAAAATGGAATGAGCCATTTAAATAATGAAAAAAGAAAGAGTTAAGCAGCTTTCGGAGAAGGAAGATAAGAAAGCAAGAAAGAAATAGAAGTACACAGGTTGTGATATCTCAGGGTTTTTTTGTCAAAATTATCTCAGTGGGCTGCAGCCCTGACCTCAGCCAGTTCCTGATTTAACCAGGCTGTTCGTGGTGGTGATGAAAGTGTTACCATTTATAGCTGCAAGCAGTTAGGAAGCTGCAAGTAACCCAAACCCTGGGTGGGTTGTGGTCCTACAGAAGTGGTGGGCGGCTTCTGGTGTCACCCAGGTACCTGACAGAGTTCTGAACAAAGGGCAGAGCTGTGGGATGTGAAGCTGTCGCTTTGTCACTGAGATAAGGCGGAGGGAGACACCCTTTTTTTGTGACTTGCCCCACTTTGAATTGTTCTGTAGGCCCACTCCTTTCTCTCAATGCTAACATGTCCTTCCCTTTCCTTCCCGGAGCACAGCCCTTGCCTCTCACGACTACATCCTGAAGATTGTCCCCACGGTGTACGAGGACATGAGCGGCAAGCAGCGATACTCCTACCAGTACACGGTGGCAAATAAGGTAAAGGAGCAGGAGGCTCTCCAGGAAGCTCCTCGCTGCATCCCAGGGGATGCATGGAGGATGTTCAGCCACCATTCCTTCCCCTCTTGCTCTGCCCTGTGCATGGGTTTGTAGGTGAGCAGTAGCCTCTGCTGGGAGAAGGAGGAACTGAAGCTCTTCAGAGCGGGGCTTTTCCTGGTGCTGGCACTTGCCAGGGTTGGGATTGTGAGGGCTTGTCAAAGCAGGTGGTGGTGTTGCTGTCATTCCTGAGAAAGGTGTTCTTCCTCCTGGCGTTCTCATCTGTCAGTTCAGCTGATGTGGATTTCTGTAACGTGTGTGGGAGGTATTTACGGGCTGCAGGAGCTCCTGGTGTGCCAATCCAGATGCACCTGAATGGAAACTGTAATCCAGCTGAGCATAAAAACATCACTTACACCTGGTTTTAGCAACAGAACAGTCTCAGTTGTGATGGATGCATCAGACAAATAAATCAGAAGAGTCTTTAGCTTTTTACAGATGTTGATTTCAGACGTTAGGCCACTGAGCTGTAGCAGCAAATTTGTGCTGGTTGAGTATTTCACAGTCCCTGCTTTATGATAGTGAATTATCACAGAATCCATTAGTTTGGAAAAGACCTCCAAGATCACCAAGTCCTGCCAGTGACCAGTCCCCACCTTGTCACCCAGCCCAGAGCACTGAGTGCCACGTTCAGCATTTTAATAATTCAGTGTATTGAACTTTTTTTTAAGGAAAAAAAAGACCCTATTTGCTTTTTAAGGTAGAAAGCATCTTTCAGTTGAAAATTATTTGCCATTCAAGTGCTTAATGGAAGTCCAGAATCTGTTTGTAATATCTAGTTCCTGCTAGTTTGCCCTAGCTGATAATCAAGCACACACTCTCCTGGACTATTTCTCAGGTTAATGTTCCTGCCTAGTGACTTTTGGGCTGGCTTGTATGGTGTGTCCTAGGGATTTGGACATCTCCCTCTGCTCAGATTACAATGTATTTGTTCTGCTTAATGTCACAACTGCTGTTCTGATAAGGTTCCAGTGATAGGAGTTCTGAAAGTAATTTGGAAAATAGACAGCAGGAGCTTTTGACACTTCTGTGAGCTTGGCTGCAAATTGGGGCGCTCAGCCAAGTCTGACTCATTAGGGCAGAATTGCTGGTGGGGAGAAGGGGAGAGGAAGGAAAAAATGAGGTCAGTTCTGTCAAAAGTGAGGTGCTGAGAAGCACTGCTGCCTCTGCGCTTTCTTCTCGTGGTGTTCCAGTCCTTTACTCCCACACTGAGCAGTGGGAAAGAGAAAGGGGAAGCCATGGGAATAGTCTGGCACAGAGTGGCTGGTGTGAGGAGATCAGGAGAGTCTGAAGTGTGGACTCTGTCTCCTCTTAGCTCCTCTGCTTCCTCATTTCCCACATAACCACTGTCCCAAGATGTGCTGCAGAACTGCAATAAAAGCCCTGAAAATGACATGACTAGGGACTTCTCCTTCTCTTGTCATCATGAGATAAGACCCCTAAAAACAGGGAAACTTGGGATTTATATAAGATTATTGAAGATAAATGCTGTTTCACTAGCTCACAGAGAGCAAAATTAAATTTTTTGTGTCATGCTCATAAGTGTCCTGTTGCTTGTTCTTTTTTCTTCTTTCTGAAGTGTTTGAGGCTGTCTTTGCCTCTGTGTGAAGGAGAATTGAACCAGGAGAGGAGATCTGAGCTGGCAGCTTGTTGCAGGGCTGGGGAAGGGAAGAGCAGCTGGGCGGAGAGGCAGCCTGTGCCACACTGGTGCCAGTGGCTCTCCTTGGACTGCTGGGTCCCCAGCCTGCTTTCCTTGGATTTTTCTTCAGCCTGTGGATGTCCTGATCATTGAAAACTGATATCTACCTCCACTGACAGCACAGACAAAATATTATCTCAAGAAGATGTGACTTTAGTTCCTAAGTTGGTGTTGGTATTGGCGCTGGGCAGCGTGTCCTGCTTGGTGCCGTCCTGTGGCCGTGGATGGCACTGGACCTGTTAGGAAACAAAGGGATTAAGGGAGATTGTCACTGGCAATCCAAAAGATGTCTCTCCCAAACCAGCCTGGGATAATTTTTGAGCCTTTGCCAATATTTTTCTGTATACAGTTTCATCCTGGCTTTCAGCAGGAGTTTTCAAACGTGGTTTGAACATGGTTCCAGATGATTCATACTGAAAGGACAAAACATTCCCATCGCTGGTCCCAGTGGGAAGGGGGCCTGACAGAGGAATGCAAGGACAAGGAGGGATTTTCAGTCTCTTACAAACTAAATTCCATTTGTTTGGTGGTTTATATACAAAATATAGACATACAGTACCAAAACTTCGCCTGCAACCAGGCTGTTTGTATTTAAATAGAGCAGATCTACGACAGAGAATCAATGACAGCTTTTCTGTTCAGTCCTGTAACTCTGAGTGAAGGTGAGAGTAATCAGCATCAATCTCCATCCCAGCTCTATCATCATCAGGCTGTGAGGAGCTTGTTTTCCTGGTTGATAAGGATTGGAGGTGGGCAGTCATGCAGGAATCACTGTTTGCTTCTTTCCGTCTGGTTCCTGGTACAAAAAGTGGGGTGAGGGCCAAACCCACAGAGGCAGATTGATGGCAGACACTCTCTGGAGTGAGACTGCTCACATTTGGTGCCATTTACCCCCTTTCTTTCCCAGGAATACGTAGCCTACAGCCACACCGGCCGCATCATCCCGGCGATCTGGTTCCGGTACGACCTGAGCCCCATCACAGTGAAATACACAGAGAGGAGACAGCCTTTGTACAGGTTTATCACATCGGTGAGTTACCCTAAACTGCTCCTTCTCCCTTCCTCTGCCTGCCTTTCTTTTTTCTCCTGAGCCTTTCTTGTCCAGAGGAATTGAGTTTCTGCCTCAGGGCATTGTGATGTGCTGGAGATAAAGCAGCACTGGGGTGGTACTGGAGTGTGAGGTGACTGTAAGTCCAGTGCTCTGACAACTTGATTTAACAGCTATGCACAAAAAGAAGGAAAATTTACCTATTCCAGACGTGCCAGGCTCTGTCTGAGCAGGATGGGCTCTGTTGCAGCGTATCAGAAGCTTGGAAGTAAAGCTGACGTGGTGAGCAGGAAAACTGCAATAAACTGCTCAGTAATGATGAGATCAAATGTGCAGAGAATCCAGAATGGTTTGGGGTGGAAAGAACCTTAAACCTCATCCCTTTCCATCCCCTGCCATGGGCAGGGACACCTTCCACTGTCCCAGGTTGCTCCAAGCCCCGTCCAGCCTGGCCTTGGACACTTCCAGGGATCCAGGGGCAGCCACAGCTTCTCTGGGCACCCTGTGCCAGGGCCTCAGCACCCTTTTCCATCCCAGAGTCATCCTGTTCTCACCTAAAGAGGTTTTCCTTTGTTCGGGTGAGGGAAGAACTGTTAGATGACACAGAGCTGCCTGTCCTTGCTATCTGCTGGTATTTGGGTGATTTTTACAGTAAATGGGAAGAAAACTGGTGGTGGAGATTTTACCAGCAGCCACATCTGTCCTCTCCTACAAGGCACTGAATGCAGGGCAGTTGTTTTACTCAGTGCTGCTGCTTGGCTTAATATGAGAGTGCCAGTTCCAAGCATTTACTCCTGGGTAGAAGTGGAGAAGAGCTGCATTATCAAATTCCAGAGGTGTTTTCCTGACGAGTTACATTTGGATCTGTCCAGAGAGCATCCTGCAGTCCTGATCTCAGCATCCAGAACAAAGCTGTGCTGGCCAAACTGCTCATTAGGCAAAGAGCTATTTAAAGATCCTCCAGAACTTTAAAAAAATGTGTCCTCAGGGAGTTGGCTTAAAATTGAAGCTGCAGTGAGCTGTGCCAGCGAGGCATGGTGGAATGTGAAGCAGTTGATAAATTGGCTGAAGTGAAGAGCTCAAATTCTGATTTTTAAACTGTTTGACTGTTTTAATTGGAAGTCACATAAACAGTGTGGCGGAGTTGCAGTTCAGGTTTTTGATTTTGCAGCTTCTGATAAACAGCAAGTTCCCTTCACTGAACTTCAGACAGTGACCTCTGGAATACACAAATAACCAGAGAACGGGACTTGAAGCAAAATCTAAATGTCGTGGTGTAAGACTTTCTCTTCTTAGCACGTCTGCTTGGCTTCAAAACATCATCCTAAAAAAGGTCAAACATCAGCATTTCACAACTTGGCACATCTCATTCTGCCTCTGCTTCTTCCCCTAAAATTATGCTCCCAGAGGTTTCTCACGCATCTTGTTGGGGGCGAGGGTGTGGAGGTGTTTTCATGGGAAATCATTTGATAGCTGGGATTATTTTTAATTTTATTGTCAGCATTGATTCACTGCTGATACGCCATGGGCCTGTAAATAGCATCTTTGCTGAATTTGCTACCCTCCTTCTGAGTTGATACAAGGGACCACAGGAGAGGGTTTCCTCCCTGGTTGCCACAGTGACCTTTTGGGTTTGTATCTCATTTGAGTTCGTATCCCATCACCTCAAAAACTGAAGTGTGTGTTTCCTACTCAGAATCCAAAAATAGAACAGCAGCTCCACTTCTGTTTCTGAAAAGATTTAAAGGTTGATTCATTTACATTAAATAAGAATTTTAGTTTCTCCTCTTCCCCAAAATAACAGTCCTCTCCACATACCATATTCCTCACTGGACTGAGTGTTGAATCACTGGCCCCAGCTTGAATTTTGCCCTGTTCTGTCTTTAAAGTTAGCCAGGCACTTTCTGGCTGCTGGGCTGCTTAAGGAGAGTTTTACAGTTGATTTTTGGCTGCTTTGTTTGGTCTTATAAATGGCTGTGGTGTCAGGCAGCTCACTGGGGGCCATTCCAGTTGAAT
Source organism: Lycocorax pyrrhopterus obiensis (assembly GCA_014706295.1). NCBI lineage: Eukaryota > Metazoa > Chordata > Aves > Passeriformes > Paradisaeidae > Lycocorax > Lycocorax pyrrhopterus. The sequence continues at coordinate 9,878,085 of JACSVZ010000018.1, forward strand.
GTCCTTCCCCTGGAGGCGTGAGGATGATGCTGGTGCTGGCAGTAGCTGTGTCAGGACGTCACCCAGGTGTGACAGACACTCCTGGTGTGGAGGCAGAGCTTTGTTCGGGGGGCTGGATCTTGCCCTTCAGTCTGGGCCATCTGGCCCTGGTGAGCTGCTCTGGCCCTCCTTTGGGCCAGGATTGCTGTGCAGGAGGGCGGCCTTGGCTCTGCATTTCAGCTTTGCAGCCTTGCGGGTGGCATGGAACAGCTTGGAAGGGGGAGCAGCGCTGCAGAGGATCAAAACACCCCCGGCCTTGCTTTCCCTGCCCTGTTTGGATGACATGACCTGTTCTTTAGCCCCTTCCTGTATCTCCAGCGTGGCCTTTTGCATCACAGTTGCTCTGGAGACCAGTTAGTGATGACCAGCACTGGGCTGAGGGCCAGCAGGGATTGGGCTGGGGCGTGTGGAGTCACTGCCTGGCCGTGGAAAGCAGCAGCTTGTTCTGAGCAGCAGCTGTTCAGTTTAAAAACCACAAGACAGGCTCTGGGATGGGGCTCCTTCACTGTGTACTTGGGCACCCCTGTGGCTTTCAGGACATTTGAATTTGTCATGGGGATGGGGGTGGTCCTGTGGACTTGAAAGAAGCTTTAGGGGGGTGATGGTGTAAGTGTTGGAGGGATGGTCCCATGGGAGAGGGCTGTTCAGCAGAGCCAAAGGCATCTCCTGCTGCTGCTGCCAAGGTTATCTGATGCTCTTTGTCACTAATGAGTTTGCCCTCCAAAACTTCAGCACTGCTAAGAGCAGCATTCCAGCCCTGTAGCTGCATTCCCAGATCCTCTCTGTCCCCGTTCTAGCTCATGCCTGCTCCTTAGATCTTTGCGGTATGGAGAATTATCCTAATTTCCTGAACGATGTGAGAAGTGCTTCCTGTGCAAAGGCTTTGGTTTAGCATAAGGGTTTTTTTTATTTTACATGTCGTGCTCCAAAAAGTTCAGCACGAAATAAGATTTTATATTGTGGGTCAGTGCTGCCACTGTCACTGTTCCATGAGTTTGCCTGGAGTTAACCAGACACTTGGCATAGTGTTAAACACAGGGTTTTTTGCCTGTCAAACTGCACTGCTTAAAATCAACTCATCCCTCATAAAGAGAAGCCATTCAAGACCTCCTGGTTGAGGTTATGGAGCAAGGGGAAAAATTTCACTGCTGAAAATTCATGAATTCCTGTAAGTGGCCAGACTAAAAGAGCGTTTTATCATGAGATCAGTGCAGGGGCTGGGAGGGAGAGCAGGCAGAAAAGCAGCCAAAGTTCTGCTGAAGCATTCAAAATCCAAAGAAATTTTTTTTTCCTGGTGTGAGAGGACTCATCTGGCCTCTAGGTGTGAAAAAGAATTAAACTGGAAATAATGGGGAGGGGGAGCTGGAACAGAATGGTTGCAGGCAGAGTAATTTCAGCCATGGGGACTGGTACTGAGACGTGTCACAGATCCCGTCCTGTGGCATTTTTCAAGCCAAGACAGTGTTCTACAAGATATGCTGAAGAGCTCTGGGTGGGATTCTGCCTCTTACCCTACTAGGAATTGCCTGAGGGTCCTACTGATCCCCTCTGTCCTTAAAAGTAATTTTCGGACTTAGGACATCCCAGAGGAGCACAGTCATGTGTCTGACATTTGCCTTTCTGTCACCTTGCTTGCAGCCTTGCCTCCTCCTGCATATCCACTCATGTTTTCCTTCAGGCATGAGCCTGCATCCCACTCTGCTGTGATCACCTTCTGCCCAAGGTGCATTCCTCCTGTTGGATGGGCTCTCACTGCTGAGATTATTCCACATCTCTGTCTCTTCCCCTTCATCCTTTAGTGGCTTTAATCCTGAGTCAAACAGGAGCTAAACACAGACCATTCCCAGTAATTCATTCCATTAAATCTAAAGAAGTGCCTGCTGCCAGCCTCCCATACGTATTAGAACTGTGATGATAAAGAAGCACCGTGGGGCGGCTCCTGTGCTGACCTAGAGCCCAGTGCTGGTCACAAGGACTCCAAGCCCTTTTTTCGTCACTGGGACTCAAAGCTCTGTGTGCAGGAGGCCCCGAGCCAGTGCCAGGTGTGTGTGACTCATCCCCGCTCAGCACTTACAGAGCTCTGCAGATGAATTTATATTTTTTTTCGATTCCCCAGCCCCTTGTGCTGCTGCACTGAAGTCAGATTTTCCTGCCGTGTGATGCAGAATCTGGGTGTTGGACGGGGTTTGTGTTTGTGGTGTGACATCTCCCGTCAGCTGAGCTGCTCTGGACTGAAATAACCCAGCTCCGTGGTGGGCATTTTCCCTGGGAAGTCACCCTGTGTCATGCCCTGAGGGACAGCAGGGAAGGGGCCACAGGGGCAGGAGTTGGACTTGTCCCCTAAAAATCCTGACTTTGCCTCAGGCTGGTGCTCTGGTTTTAGCAGCCTTGATGTGCTGGGATGCTGAGTGTCCTGCAAAAGCCACGTTTCCTGCAGCTCTTTCTTTCACTGAGCTCACTAAATGTTCATATCTTGGTTATAAATACGCATGGAAAGGAGCTGTAGTTCTCACTGCCTTCGCTCACCATCAGTGAGCTGTTTGTTCCTTTCCCTCAGCGCTGCTGCTCTTACGTTATTTTTCTGTCTGTGACTTTGCCCACGGGGTGTTGTGTGGGAGCAGAGACGTGGCACGGTGTGTGTAGTGTGGCACCAGATCCCTTCTGTGCCAGCTCTGTTGCAGTTTTATGATGTTTATCACAGAACCATTTGGGTTGGAAAAGACCTCTGGTATCATCGAGTCCAGCCTGTGCCCCATCCCCACCTTGTCCCCAGCCCAGAGCACTGAGTGCCACCTCCAGCCCTTCCTTGGGCACCTCCAGGGATGGGCACTCCAAACCTCCCTGGGCAGTTCCAAGCCCTGAGCACCCTTTCCATGCAGAAATTCCTGCTGATGTCCAACCTGAGCCTCCCCTGGCCCAGCCTGAGGCCGTTCCCTCTCCTCCTGTCCCTGTTCCCTGGGAGCAGAGCCCGACCCCCCCGGCTGCCCCCTCCTGTCAGGGAGTTGTGCAGAGCCACAAGGTCCCCCCTGAGCCTCCTTTTCTCCAGGCTGAGCCCCTTTCCCAGCTCCCTCAGCCGCTCCTGGGGCTCCAGCTCCTTCCCCAGCTCCGTTCCCTTCCCTGGACACCCTCCAGCCCCTCAGTGTCCATCCTGCCGTGAAAAGCCAGAACTGGACACAGCACTCGAGGCCTCAGCAGTGCCAGCACAGGGGACAGGCACTGCCCTGCGCCACTATTTTTGATACAAAAACATTTGAGTTCTGCTCACGGCTGGGTTAATACAAACCACCTGCTGGTGAGGAGGCAGAAGTCAAACACCGCAGGAGGGGAAGAAAGCCCCAGGGTGCCACGAGGCAGTGTTCACATGGAAAGTGTGATACACCACAGCGTAACCTAAAAACGTTACCAGCCATGTTCTAATTACACAGTTCTAATTTCCTAACTCCCACAGTTTTTTGCTTCATAACTGCGATGCTCTTTTGATTTGGTCTTTTACGTTGTGTAGGATGAGGTGGTTCTGAGGATAACAACACTGGGTTGTGAGAAGGGGAACAAGATACGCAGCTTATCTCCTGACAAGGGCCTGCCTTGGAAAAAGGGGATTTGTCATGAGCTAGAAGCTGAAGGAGAGAGTAATCCCAAACCAGTGAGCCAGTGTAGCAGGGAAATATTGTTGGTCTTCTCCAGCCTAAATGATTCTGTGATTCTGTTTCCACAAGGACTCTGGTTTGACAGAATACACAGAATATTTCTGTGTTTTTGTAGCACTTGAGAAGTGAAGTAGGCTGTTAACGCTAATCAGGAGATTAATTTTTTTCCCTAACTCTGTTCTTGACAGTGATTACATGTTTTAATTTGACCCAAGACATCTTGTGTGGAAAACTTTGTCCCACAAAGAGTTAAGTTGGCTGCTGTCAGCAGCCCTTGTCATGGAACGTGTTAGACAGGGTGAGCTGTGGTGTCGCTGGGAGCTGGGTTCTCTGTTAGTCACTGCCCTTCACGTGCTGTTTCAGTGTCTTTTGCCTGTTTGTAAATTATTATCTTGTGAAATGGGGAAAAGACTACAAGGCTGTGGTGTTTATAACAGAAAACAGTAGTAGGAAGATGTGAGCAACACAGAGCTTCTAGAAAGCTGAGTTAGGTGGGGTTTAGCCCAGAAGGGAGCAGTGTTCGTGCTGTGGGAGCTGGGATTTGTGATGGGCTCAGGCTGTGAAGAGTTCAGGACTAATTTATTCCACTGCAGGGAATGGTTTTTGTGAATGATTCTCATGTAATTCCATCCCCTGTGCTGTCACCCAGTCCTTACTGTGCTTCCAGAAAATACCCCAGCAGCAGGATCCCTCCTCCAAGTTTGGGCTGCGTGAAAGTTTCCCTTGTTGTTGACAAATGCTTTTCCTCTCTCTGTAATTCCAGATATGTGCCATCATTGGAGGAACATTTACTGTAGCTGGGATCCTCGACTCCTGCATTTTCACAGCATCAGAGGCCTGGAAGAAGATCCAGCTGGGCAAAATGCAGTAGCAGTGAAACTCTACCCTCGACTCCAAGGACAGGAGCAAAGATTGAGAGATCTACCACTACCTGTTTTTGTCTTTATTTTCTATTTGATTGAATCAGTATGTTTTTCTCTAATCAGGCTGTTCAGTGAAGACATCTTCAACGAATCAAAGAAATCTCCATGCGTTTCAGAGCTCTGAGAGGGAAGAATCAGGGGAATCAGGGTGTGGATTTCAATTCCCTCCCCCCCCAGAAAGAAAGGTGGAAATGCCATATCAGATCTAATTAAGGATGACAGTCTGTCCTCTGGGAGGTCCCTATGGCAGTGTACAGACTAGGGAGTAGATGGCAAAGAGCTGAACTGTCTTGTGGCACTTTCTGGAGTTCTGTTGGATTTGCATGATCAGACAATCGACTTTTGTATAGGGCAGAATTACACATGAGGAAGAAATTCCACCCATGGTGCCAAAAAGGTGATGTATCTGTTGGTGAGGAATGGAAAGTGTTAGTCCCCACAGCAAACCTAAGAGACAGAGGGCAGAAATAACATATCAAGAAATGGTCTGTGCTTTTATTGAAAGCTCAGTTGTTCAGATACAACCTTTCTAATGAGGTGAACAAAGGAGAAGAGGAAGCCTTCCCCAGCTACCTTTTCCTGGGTGATCTGTGATCCCAGCAGTGGAGGGCATTTCTTTTACTCTGGATGTAAAAGTGGTTTCATTTCTTCCCACTAACTGAATATCCAGTCTTGTGTTTACAGGTGGCATGAAGTAAAAGCCAAACTGAGCAACACAGTTTTATGTGGCCTTTGCTTTGAAAGGGAATAGTTGTCTTTACAGCATTAGCTTTTATTTCTTCTGTTTTTAAACACAGACCACCCGAAAGTCTGGATTCTGCACTTCTGCTTTATTATTGTTGTTGTTCTTTTCGAAAAGAGGTTGTACATTCTCTGTGCTCAGAAAAATGGTGCAGCCTTCTGGGTGGACGAGCACAGCTTCCTCTCTTGCTCTGTGTGTGTGTATTCAACACACCTGTCAAACACAGGAATTCTGACTTTTCAGGATTTAAGGTGCCTCCCTTTTCCTTTAAAACTCAGTCAGGCATCTTTTCTGAGCCCTGGACTGACACTGTTCTCCCACAGGTACACAGGGCAGCATTCCCACAGGCTGACCCTTGCTGGGAGTTTTGTTTGATTCCTTAAAATGATACCTGAGCTTCCCTGTCCATTCCTTCAAGCCTTGTCTCCTGGAGCCTCCAAAAAATGGAGGTGTGAGGGGAAAACTCCTGCCAGGGCTGTCATGCATGTTGTGGTGGGCATGAGGTCACAAAAATGAGACCCAAATGCCCACCAGTGCATTTTCCAGAGCCTCATCAATGTTCCTTGAGTAGTCACAGTCTCCGCATGCCTTGTGAATGTCTGAGCTGAGGATACACAACTTTTAAGTGTTCCAGGATGGATTTTTAAAAAAAAAAATCATAAAAATCTTGAACTCAGTGCTGTAAATTCTAAGGTGGGTGCAGGGCTTCTCTTGGATGATACCCATTGCCTTTTCCTGGAGGCAGAATATCCAAACTTTATGCTGTGATGATACGAATCGTTGAGTATTCAGTGTTACTGTTAGAGTCAGATGCATTTCAAAAGAATTCCTGATTGTCTGTTGAAATTGTCTCATTGCTTTGGAAGCAGGGAAGGTGTAGCCAGTTTTATCCACCCACCAAAAAGAAGCAGCCAGCTGCTCTCCCCCTGCCATGCTCTGCCCTGTAGTGACTTCGGACGAGCGGCAGCATTGGAATTTTTCCCTGTTGTTACTCTGGACTGATTGCTCTTACTTTTGGTGTAAACTGGATTGTGTAACTTCCTGTACCCGTTCATGTATGGATAGATTTTTTTTACATTTTTTCTTCTTCCATTTACAAAAATCAACTTGAAAATGAGATGCTTGTGTTCATTTGGGGCGCGTGTCCGTGTGCCTGCGAGCGGTACCCTCTGGATGTGGGATTTTCCATGGCAATTGCTTCTCCTGCTGGCTGAAGGATTTCCTCTAATCCACTGTGACCAGCTGAAGCTCACAGCTAAAATGTCCTAGTTTTTCCTTTTGGATTTGGTGAGTCTTTGCTGACAGCTTGGGAACAGTGGATTACAACGATGAGATTTTTAATATTTTAGCATCTTCCTTATGCTGAGATTTATTTAGTGCATCCTTCTCCTGAGCTGGGCAAGGGGAGATCTTTGCAGTGCAGTTGTACAGTTCATTATCTGAAATTTCTCCCCTGGTACAATTTCTTTGACACAAACAAAGTGGGTTGCAGATTCCTTGTGTCCCCTGGTGTGTTATTTCCATCCTTTTCCCCGTTCCCTGTCTGTATTAAACTGCCTCCTGTGCAGTCCAGGCCAGTTCTCTAAACCAGACCAGTGAAATTGGTTTGTTTGGTTTTTTTTTTTTTTTGGAAATAACACACTTCATCGTGCCTGCTCTCTCTGCCAGAATATCCCCTGCAATAAGGTAATAAATCACTTTTTTTTCTTGCTAGATGTGGAAACCAAATTATACTCAAGTTCTGGTAGGAGAAATAGTCTGTACCTTGGTTCTCTAAACCAGGTCTAAGCCTTTGAGTGCTGCCAAGCCAAGGCCACTTTCTGGGGCTGTTGGAAGTTGGGCTGAGCTTGTCCTTCAGGCGTGGCTGGCCCAGGTCACACCATGGTACTGCATCGTGTATTTACAGAAGAATCTGCTCTTCATCTCTCCAAATGTGAAAGCAAGGCAGTTACTGCCTCTGCATCCATGAGATTTCACTTTTATTTTTAGTTTTCTGAAGACAAAATGAGCTTAGTTGTGCTTTTAGACGTCCTTGCAAACAAAAGAATTTCGAGTCAGAGCAGAAGGAAAGCCTCAGTTGTGGGTGCTCATCCCTCTTCCTGACTTTGCCCTTTCAAGTCAGTGTCTTGATAAAAGTATTTGAGTTTCCAAGAATGACGTCTCTGTAGGAAGTGAAATATTTGAAACTCCCATTTTGAATTGTTCCCTGTAACTCCAGACTCTGCCCTACAGTGAGAACTTGAGGCATAGAATGCTTTGCAGTGGTGGAGTTAAAAACTTCTAGCTCTAGGGAAAATTATTAGGTGTACTCTAGGCAGTATCTGGACTGCTGAAGAGGATTTTTTTTAAGAAAGCAAAATGGAAATGGGGTACAAAAATCCAGGAGAGATGCATCTGTGAGTGTTTGATGTGATCTCTCAAAATACTTGGATTCAGCTGCGCTGTAAGAAGTGAGATCTGCGATGTAGGTGGCCCTGTCTGCCACCAGTTCCTGAGTGTTTCTCATTTAATGTTCTTTCTCTGTGTGACACGCGGGCTCTTGGGGCTGGCAGTGGCTGTGATGAGTCTCTGCTTTAGAAGAGTTGTTTGAAGTTGCAAATTGGGGTTGTCAGTGAGGGGTTTCTCCTTGGAACGTGGGAGAGAGGGGCAGGGAGGAGGAGCAGCCCTGCGGGGTCTGGTACAGCGACGTTTAAAGCACAAGTCTTTTACATTTCTACCGTGGAGACTGTTAAGGAGTTCTGGCATTTGTCTTTTAATTTGCAACCCTATGTTAATAAACTATTAGCCTTTATAGTTCCATAATTAAAAATAAAACTCTTACGTGTTTTGATTGGCTTCTTGTTGCACTCCGGTTGCAAAATCCATCCAAAGGGGCTTTTTATCTTTCGTTTTTAATTATGATTTCAGTGGGCTGAGCGTTATCACACAGTGAAATCACTGGGAGCCAGGTCACTGTGGTGAAAGTTAGCACGAGGCTCTTTTGTAATCGGCCCTGAGTCATGTCTGGACATTCGGTGCTTGGTTTTGTACAGTACCAAGTGTCCTAACCTCCCTTTTTTTAAGGGAAGGTGAGTGGACTGTGGTTGGGACTTGCTGGGTTTGGCTTTAGTCACTGTGCTCCTTGGTACATGAAATAACCCAATTTTTGTGCCCTCCTCCTTTAATGTCCATTTAGCCTTGCTTCATAACTATTTAGAAATAAGCGTCTGAGGCAATTATTAAACAGTAAAGGGTTACAACACACTGAGTTTGGGCTCAAGATATCTGCACCATCTCAAGAACCCAATTCCTTTTATGTTGGTGTGAGCTGTACAATATCTTTGTGAAGGAAGAGATCCTGCCTGTTCCAGTGATGGGAACTCAGATTTCCTCAAGTGATGGGGTGGTGCTGAAGGTCCCTTGCTCTATAAATGATAAATAAAGGCTCTGGGGAAGGTGTGTGTCCAAATCTCAGCCTGCTGCAACTCAGTCCCAAACTCTTCCAGCTTATCTTTATCAAAAAACCCAACCCAAACCCAACCAAGCTGTGTCTCAGCCAACTAACTGGTTCGTTTCTTCCAATTTTCCTGGAGAATAAATTAATCTGTGTCCTGAAAATTTGTACTAGGACCACGTCTACCTGAAAGGGAAGTGGTCTGTGCAGGCGAGCTGGTTTGTGGGGACAGGGATGCAGGTGACAGCGACACAAGAGCAGGGGAATTTGAACTTAGCAGAAGTCCTGGGCAACTGGTGTCCTTTTGGGCTGAGGGACATGGGGCTGGTGTCACTGGTGTCCTTTTGGGCTGAGAGATGTGGGACTGGTGTCACTGGTGTCCCTTTGGGCTGAGGGACATGGGGCTGGGCTGGGGAGGAGGAACCAGTGGGGTGTTGTTGTTTTCACCCTCGTTCAGGGAGGGGCTGGACATGGAGACAAGTGACTGCTGCTGAGTAGGAGGGGATGACTGACTGAAAGGGAGGATGCCCAGGCGGGCACTGGGGGTCAATGCCCAGGCGGGTACCAGGAGTCGATGCCGGGCGGGCGCCAGGGCACGATGCTCAGGTGGGATGCTCAGGGGGATGCCCAGGTGTGTCCCAGCGGTGTCGCGGTCCGTGGCAGCCCCGTTTCGGCCGTGTCCCGGTCACCCCGGGTCTCTCCGGGAGCGTCCCCGCTCCGTCCCCGCCGCAGCTGTGGGCCCCGGCCGCCAGGGGGCGCGGCGGGCGCGCGGCCCTCGCGAGACGCGGCGGCGGAAGCGGAAGCGCCCGTGGCTCCTCTTCCGGGCGGGCGGCGCGGCGGCGGCAGCGGGTGAGGCACTGGGAGCCGCCATCCGCGGCCATCGGGGCCGTCCGGGGCCATCCCCGGCCGGCGGGGCCTCCGCGGGGCAGCGGCATGGAGCGGGAAGGGGCTCGGGTGGCCGGGGGCCCGCGCGGAGCTGCGGGACGGGGAGAGCTCGGGCTCCGGCGGGAGCTCGGCCTGCTTCAGTCTGTGCTGTCCTGATGCGGTATTGAGTTAACACAGCCCAGCCCGCACGGGAGGTGCCGGTGTGTGCACTTTAAAGTTGTGGAGTTGAGCAAAATCAGCCTTTAATTTATCCTTAGTTTGAATTGTCCTTTGGCATCGGGATGAATAGTGCCCTGACAGGCAGTTCTGTAGCGCAGTTGTTTGGGAAAGGTCGGGAATATACTGGAGTTGTAGAGGTGTTACCTGTGCACTTTGGTAAGGAGCTTTATTGAGGTGTAGGAGCAGTGCGAGTTCCCTCTGCGAGCCCAAAATACACATTTTTATAAATGTATATAAACTAGAGTGGTGTGACTGCAGGGCAGGATGCGAGTGTCCTGAGTGCTGAGAACGGGGAGGTTTGGATGGAATGGTCTGATGGGCACGCGTGTCAATCACAGAGTCGCTGTCAGTCACGGAAGAGCCTTCAGCCTTTTTTGCAGTCCAGGATATGAGGGTTTCTTAATCAGTGATGGCATTAAAATTAGTTCAAATTGCTTTTTTATGCCCTGGCAGACTCTGCGGGCGTGGGTGGTGAAGTGTAGTGTGTGTGTTGTGAGCACCTCTCCAACTGTTGGGGTTTTTTTTGTGCAGCCAAAATGAAGTTCAACCCCTTTGTGACCTCGGACCGCAGCAAGAACCGCAAAAGGCACTTCAATGCCCCCTCCCACATCCGCAGGAAAATCATGTCCTCGCCCCTGTCCAAGGAGCTGCGGCAGAAGTACAACGTGCGCTCCATGCCCATCCGCAAGGACGACGAGGTCCAGGTACTGCCCTGCCCCGGGCTGCTCTGTCACACCTGAACTTCTCTCTCTGTGCAGTTTTCAGCAGGAATTTCTCCATGGAAAGGGTGGTCAGGCATTGGAACTGCCCAGGGAGGTTTGGAGTGCCCATCCCTGGAGGTGTCCAAGGAAGGGCTGGAGGTGGCACTCAGTGCTCTGGGCTGGGGACAAGGTGGGGGTGGGTCATTGGTTGGACTCAATGATCTTGGAGGACTTTTCCAACCGAAATGATTCTGGGATTCTCTTTCCATGTGTAGCCTGTGCAAATGGGAAGCACGACATAAATTCACATTGGTGCTGGAGCACTGCCCTGAGCAGTGCACAAATAATCCAAGTTAATCAAGTTGTGATTTGGCCTGTTGAGTGTTCCTTAAGTTCACTTCAGTGATGAGGAATTTACCAGGAACAAAAAGGTGCTGTCAATTTCACTGCACTTCAGTTTCTTGCATTGACTGCTGTGCTGAATTAAAAACTTTCAGCAGTAAAGCACAAAGCAAAGAATGGTTTCTTTTGTATAGACTGTTTGCTACCTATGATATTTCAAAGATTGGGTTAGAAATGAATCCAAGTTAAGTTTTTTATGTAGTACTCCATGGTAGGTGAAAAGTTAGGGTAAAAACTGTTGAAAATTGAAACCTGGCTGAAAGCTCCAGAACTCCCTCATTAGGGTTTACTGCAGGGAAAATGGGGGAGGAGTACAGTTCTGATCCATTACATTTTCCATGTTAGTGATGCTGAAATGGGCAAGTCACTCATGTCTTTGTGGCTGTGTGCACAGGGAGCAGAGTTGGGGTTTCAGCCTATGCAGCTCAGCTGGATAATTCAGTCGTGGTTTGTAAGGCGGGGTGGCTGTTGCAGGGGTGGTTCTGGAGCGTGGCTCAGTGTGTTTGCTGTGTTCAGGTGGTCCGAGGACACTACAAGGGGCAGCAGATCGGGAAGGTGGTGCAGGTGTACAGGAAGAAATACGTGATCTACATCGAGCGCGTGCAGCGGGAGAAGGCCAACGGCACCACCGTGCACGTGGGCATCCACCCCAGCAAGGTACGGTGGCACCCGGGCTCTGGCACCTGCCAGCAGAGCTGGGGGGCTCATGGGCTCTCTGGGATGGGTAGAACTTGTTACTGAGTGCTGGGGATGCTCCTGGGTGAGGGCAGATGGAGCAGCCCTCGCGGTGCTGGAGGGTGAGAGCTGGACCTGCCCCAGCCCTGAACCCTCTGTGCCCTGGGCTGATCCCCCATTGCAGGCAGCAAGAAAGGGATTGGGGTTGGGATTGCCCCTCTGCTTTGCTCAGGTGAGACCCCACCTGCAGAGCTGCCCCAGCCTTGGGGCCCAGCACAGGAAGGACCTGGAGCTGCTGGAGAGAGCCCAGAGGAGGCACCAGGATGAGCAGAGGGATGGAGCAGCTCTGCTGGGAGGAAAGGCTGCGAGAGCTGGGATTGTTCAGCCTGGAGAAGAAAAGCTTTAGGGTGACTTCACAGTGGCCTTTTAGTGCCTGAAGGAGCCAACAAGATGGAGAGAGACTTTTTACAAGGTCCTGGAAGGACAGGACAAGGAGTAATGGCTTCACACTGCCAGAGAATAGGGTTAGATTGGATATTGGGAAGAAATCCTTCCCTGTGAGGGTGGGGAGGCCCTGGCACAGGGTGCCCAGAGAAGCTGTGGCTGCCCCTGGATCCCTGGCAGTGTCCAAGGCCAGGTTGGGCGGGGCTTGGAGCAACCTGAGGTAGTGGAAGGTGTCCCTGCCCATGGCAAGGAGAGGAATGAGATGAGCTTTAAGGTCCCTTCCAATCCAAACCATTCTGTGGTTCTGTGAATAATGAATGGAGATGCTGCATCAAGGAAATGTAAGGGTGTCATGAGCAGAGAAGTGAGTTGAAACCAAGAACTTGCTGTTTATAGGACTAGAAAGCTGCTAGAGACTTTGGGGTCTTGCTAAAGTGCTTCTTTGAAGAGATCAATGTTTTCAAAGCACTAAATGGATCACTTAGAACATTCCTTCATCTTTGCTGTGTGGCACTGGCTGAGGGGTTGGAAAGGCTTAAATAGATGCTCAGAATTGTGATTTGCTCTTGCAGGCTGTTGTGAATTGAATACTTCTGAATCTCGGTTTAGCCTGAGGTGTTCAGAGCTGGTGAAAATCTGTTTAGATCATAACAGGAAACATTTCAAACTAAACACAAGAACTTGCCAAAACCTGGCTTGAAGCAGATGAATTCAGTCTGCTTCAGCTTTGCCATGTGGGCACAAAGATGGAAGTGTTGGTGGAAAAAATCCAGTTATAACAGGTTTCCTCGTGTAAATGGTTGGTGTCTTCAGCAGAGGGAGGGCAGAATTATTCCAAAACATCACAACTTGTGTGCAGCAACAACATCTGCCTGACAAGGTGACATTGTGGTGGAGCCAGTGCATGTACTTGCGTGCTGAATAGCGGTGAATTTTCTGCTGGTTCTTCACTCTGTGAAAATTTTCATTAATTGGGAATTAGACCTTGATAAAGCTTTGCATAAAGATTCTGGTTGTTAATGCAAATAGAACAGAGGAATGTTTTGTTACAGACTTGGAGTGGGCTGTGGGAACAGTTTGTGTCTCTCCTGGGTAAAGAGGTGGGAATTGCAATTAAGAGAGACCTAAATGCACAAGGAATTGAGAAGTGTGCCTATATGGGATTTCTAGGATTTGACTGTTGTATTTTCCAAGTAGTGCTTTCAGTAATACCAACACATAGATTTCTTTGCCAGTTTGAGGAGGCAGGAACAGAAAGGACAAGGAGCGTGAACAAGGAATTGTTGGAGAAATTCTTGCCTGTGAGGGTGGTGAGGCAAAGGGTGCCCAGAGCAGCTGTGGCTGCCCCGTCCCTGGAAGTGTCCAAGGCCAGCTTTGCTGCGTTTGTGGTGGTGGGATCAGCTCTGTGCTGTGCTTCCAGGTGGATTTGGCATTGGTTGCTGTCCTTGACCCTGAGCAGGGACCCTGAATTCCTTGTGCTCTCCCCAGGTGGTGATCACCAGGCTAAAGCTGGACAAGGACCGCAAGAAGATCTTGGAGCGTAAAGCCAAGTCCCGCCAGGTTGGCAAGGAGAAGGGCAAGTACAAGGAGGAAACAATCGAGAAGATGCAAGAATAGATGGTTTCCTGTTTGACACCATTAAAAAACTGCTAAAATTCAACCCTGTTGTGTGTCATCTCCTTTAGAAAATACTGATGTGGTGTGTCCTGCTCGGCATATCAATATTCCTTGTGTTTTGATGATGTAAAAAATACTCTAAATTAAAAGCTTTTTATACCTGTTTTTACTTTTAAGAAAACTAAAGGCTTTTTTCCCTGTAAAGAAATATTTCAACCAACCTTAAAAAGAGCAGTGCAATCCTGAAACACCCATCTAACAGCCATCATACTCCTGTCTCATCTTTGATGTGTCCATGGTTTTAAATGAATGTGTTAATTCTGTGTACTCTGTACATTTAATATTTTATCAGACATTTAACTAAGCTAATGCTGGCTGTGCATCTCTGATCCTCTTAAATTACACTTTTTTCACCAGCTTATCGATTTGGCAGTAAAATATAACATTTTAGAAGTTCTCCAGGCACGTTGTGGCCAAACACAGCACTGGATTTGCTGTGTCATCTCTTCAGGTCTTATATGAATGGCAGAGCTTGAGGACAGAGGGATTTATGACCAGTGCTCATGAGTTGAAGTTTGAGAAGGGTAAGGGTGAAGCAGTCTCAGTGCTGTTGGTGGTGCTATTTTGGATAAATTTTCTGTGGGAGATCTTTCCTGGCACTTTGTACCTCCATAATGATGAGCTGCTGCAGTGTGCTGAAAACAGCCCTGCAGTTAAGTGAATTTACTGGCTCAGTGAATAGCCCTCTGATTGCTGGTACAAAGAGAAAGAAATTCATGTGCCTGAACAACAATGCAATCTAAAAACGGATGCTGGGAATCAAGGAAAATTGCATTTTAGAAGCCATTCATAGGCCTGACAGTGAAGCTGTTGTTGGGTGGGCTGCGAGTGGGTTTCTCTCATGTGGGATGGGAGGTTTCGTCCTTCCAGCTCGTGCTGCTTAATGTGAGATTGCTTCACCTTAGGTCGGTTTGAGGAAGTCCATGGGACTCGTTCGTTACCGGGACCTTTCCAGCTGCGGGGCTGGTGCGGAGCTGCTTTGTGGGAGCGTATCCCGCATCCCCAATTTCCTGAGGAGCTCAGAGCCAGCCCTTACCCGGCAGGACCTCCATGTCCTCGTACCCAGCAGCCTGTTTGGGCCCGGCCGGCGGTCCCAGCGCACCCCGCAGCCGCGATCCCACGGCAGCCGCGATCCCACGGCAGCCCCGATCCCACGGCAGCCCGGATCCCACGGCAGCCCCGATCCCATCGCAGCCCCGATCCCATCGCAGCCCCGATCCCACGGCAGCCCGATCCCATCGCACGTGCACCGCGCGCTCCCGCGGCCCCACCGCTCCCGCCCCGCGCGCGCTCCCGCCGGCAGCGGTGACGTAGCGGGTGCTGATTGGCGGGCGCCGGACGGGGCGTGGCGGGAGGCACCGCCCCCCGCTCCCCTCAGAGCGCGGCCATGGCGTACGGCGGCCTCGCGGTGCCCATCATCGTCATGAGCGTGTTCTGGGGGGTGGTCGGCGGCGTCCTGCCCTGGCTCGTACCCAAGGGGCCGAACCGCGGGTGAGTGACCGGGGGGCGGCGGGCACCGGGCACCTTCCCTTCCGTCCCCCGTGGGTGTGGGGGGAGGCCCCGGCGGAAGCGGCCCCGGAGCCCTGAGGCGCCCCGAGGTTGCCCGGCCCCGCCGCCGGAGGCCCCGCAGCCCCGCGGGCTCCCGGCGCAGCGCTGGCGCAGCGCGGACGGGCCTGGGCCCGGCCGAGGTGCAGCGGAGCAGCCGCCCCTGGGGCTGCCAGAGCCGGGCGGTGCCCCCGCGCCTCCGGAACCCCTCACGGGTTTGGGTTTGCCCTGAGGCCCTGGCACAGGGTGCCCAGAGAAGCTGTGGCTGCCCCTGGATCCCTGGCAGTGCCCAAGGCTGGGTTGGACGGGGCTTGGAGCAACCTGGGACAGTGGAAGGTGTCCCTGCCCATGGCAGGGGGTGGAACGAGATGAGGTTTAAGGTCTTTTCCAACCCAAACCATTCTGTGAAATCTCTGCAGACAGAACGTCCTGTGTCAAGGTGGTTCATTGTCAGGCGGTATTTGAGCAACAACTTCCTCTTTCTTTCCTTACTTGACCTTTCCTAGCTTACTCCACCATCCTCTGGTTTCACACTGGGTGAGACTGGAAAGGTTGCAGTAGTGGATCTCAGTTCTGGGTTAAATGTGTGCTGGTGCCCTTGTGGCTGAGGACAACAGCAGGACTTCTAAGCAGAGGTTTTTCCTGCAGTGGTTGTGCCTGCTCAGATTAAAAAGCAGACAAGTTTTTGTCTTTCTCTTTTCTCTAGGAGATAATGGCTTCTTAATCTCTCTTCCTCTCTCTGACACTTCCTCTACTCCACAGGTACCAACTGTCTTTTCTCTCAGTTCTTTATCTAAACCCTCAATATTCCTCAAGCTCTGATATTTCCTGCCTCACTTTCAAACATGATGTGTGTTTTATGCCTGGAAACTTGCCTGTCCTCAGAAATACCTTGGAAATATGGCTTCCAGGCATGGAAGTGGGGGAATTCTGTGGGTCACCAATAGATGTCCTGTCATTATTCCAAGATGTGATTGTTTAATGAGTAAGAGTAGTGCATTGCTGTGCTACAGCAATACCTTGTAGTCTGTTCACCTCTCATCTTCTTGAGAAAAATACCCAAAAATCCTCTATGCAAAGCCTGTTCCTGAACAGGCTTCTTTTCCTAACAAAAGAAGTTAGTGCAAACTTTTAACTGCCCTAAGAGTTCACATTGCTTAGGTTAAAGCTCCCAGTCAGTGGCTGTGGGGCTCCCTGGAAGAGTTGCTGACGCTTCAGTGTTGGCTTTGTAGCATTCCTTTGGAAGGTGACAAAGTGGATGTGTATTGATAGATGAAAAATATTGAATATTGTCATAAAAGGGTAGAAGGTACTGACCTCCCATGACGTTTTGTTACTCATTTGGGGGAGGAAATACATAGAGGGAAATGCCTTTTTATAATTTAAAAAGAAAAAAACACTCCACTTTTCCACTGAGTTCCACAAGCTGCAGAGATGCCTGATAGAAAATCTCATTTCTTCTCCTCCCATTTCAAGCCCATCTGTGTGTGTGCAGCTGCAGTTGTACCATTTTCGGTTTCAAGAGCTTGGTTCTTCCTTCTTTTCAGCTTCCCTGTGGTTCCTGACACAGTTGTGTTTCACCAAGAAAGGAGAATCTTACACTATGGCTCCTAATTTCCTAAGAAAGGAAAATCTTACACTATGGCTCGTTTCATGTGGCTTTGAGATTTTATTTTGTATTCAGTTTGTAAACCCCTCATCCATTGTATAAAATTAAAAGTGATGATTTGGCACTAAAATTTTCTTTGAGTAGAATTCTGCAAATGGAGAGAGTGTTTATTGTGTATATCCAGCCTCAATGGTTCACTAATGTGAAGGACACTGCATCAGGTTTTGCTCCTGTTCACAGTGATTTTGTTAAATACAGCTGTGAACTGTTTGGCAGAGCTGTGTCAGTCCTGCAGATCTGAGCCTCTGCAGTTTACTCAGCTGGAAGAAGCCAGAACGTTCATGTTGAGTCATCTTTCATATGATCAAAGTTAAACTTGTTCTTGTTTGCTGTGGGGTTCTTTCCCTGTGTATCTTGTGGTCAGTCACAACACCACACCTGATCAGCTGTTTCTCCTTCCTCTTGGCAGTGTTATCAACACAATGCTGGTGACCTGTGCTGTTTGCTGCTACCTGTTGTAAGTACAAACAATGTCCTGCCTCTTAAGCAAGGCCCACTGCTGTTGTAATCACAAGTTCCTTTTTTATAGCCTCAGAACAGTTAGAAGCTTTTTGAATGTGTCACGGAGATTTAGACGTGGTATTTTTTGACAACTCTTAAAATTCTGAGTTCTAAAGACCCCTCAATGTGCTGAAGAAAACATTTTCCCATTGGAAAATACTGAATTAAAAGGAACCTGAATTCCTCTTACCCTCTGACACATCACTGT
This sequence comes from Lycocorax pyrrhopterus obiensis, assembly GCA_014706295.1. Taxonomy (NCBI): domain Eukaryota; kingdom Metazoa; phylum Chordata; class Aves; order Passeriformes; family Paradisaeidae; genus Lycocorax; species Lycocorax pyrrhopterus. The sequence goes on from JACSVZ010000018.1 coordinate 9,895,795, forward strand.
GAGCTGTCCTCTGCATGGACTTGCTATTCCTCCTCTCCAGTTCGCTGCCTCATTTGCTCACAAGTATAATGATAGTTGGTCAAGTCTAAGATTTTCCTGGTTCTTAGACTTTTTTTGCCTTTTTCCTTTCTACTTTACATTTAATTCTGATGTGATACTAATTCAAACCCACTGAACAGTTTTCTTTAAGATTCTTTGAATATGTTCTCAAAATCTGGTAGAGTGGTGGGTGGAAAAACTTCTGCATGGTGGATTTTTTTAGTGACACTTTGATATATTAAGATTATTTCTGTTTAAATGCACAGTGTATTTTGAGGCTGCCTCCTTTCTGTAGGAGATTTAGTAGCAATAACAAAGTGACTTGTTGAGAGCTCTTCATATAATGGTTTTTATCAGGATTCAAGCCAGCTGTAGCTGGAGGCTGCAAGACAAAGCTTGCTTGTGTTTTTCTCTCTCTCTCTTTTTAAAGACTATAGAGACTGATCTTGTAAAAAAAAAAAAGTGCTGTGCACAAATAACTTTGAAAGAATTTGTTGTGGAGAGTAAAGTGGTAAAAATCTGGTTTGATCTTAAGGGTCAACTTGTAATAAAAATTATTATTTAGGGTTCCATTTGGACCTGAGTAGTATTTGTACTTTATTGAACTATTTAGGCATTAGTTATGCTAATCAAAGGAATTTAATACGAATATTTAGAGAAATGCATCTCAGTTTGGACATGTTCCAGGAGAGGCCTGTTTGGTTAGACTGTGGTACAACTTAAACAGGTTTGGTTTAGGTTAATAATGTGATATTCAGGGTTAATACAGGTTTATACTTTAAAAAATTTATTTCTATTCGGAGTATTTGATATGTGAACTAAGAATTCACTCTTGCTTAACTGTAAAAGTCCAGCAAACTTGGTTCTGTTTTGTATCCACGGAAGTTATTAAATTAAAGTTTTGCTGAGTGGATATAGAAATTTGAGAAGAGCTTTGCAGTGCAAGCAGCTTGAATTTGGGATTGAAATTTGGGAATCTCAGTGCTGTGAAGGTCGCCTTGCCCCGCACATGAAGTGTGTAGCAGCCCAGTCTCATAATAAGTCCCAAATGTTTGGCTTAGAAAGGGCAGCTTTTTTTGGTGATTTTTACTGGGTTGCTGCATTTATGTTACAGCGAGTTGGGTGGTTTTTAATTAGGAGGAGGGTTGAACTTTGTTTTTACTTTGTTTAAATTTAAAGTTCTCTCTTGGGTTTTTTCTACAGAAATAATGTCCCACTCTTCTAAACCCCTTGGAGCTTAGGGTTTGGTGTCTTTATTGTTTGAAGGTCAGTTTTCCTTGAAGTAGAGGCTGTGTGGCATCTGCAGCATCCTCTGGATTATGATGTGAAATGTATTTGTTGTGGAATTTCTTAACTTTTGGCTGAATTCTGTGAATTCTTCAAACGTAAAGTGGTATTTCACTTGTAAGTTTAGTTGATTTTTTTCTAAACAGACCCATTACAAACCCTGTTGTCATTAACATGTTTTATAATCTGCTCTTGCATGTCCAGGGGGTAGTTTTGTGGGTTCTAACTTGTTTCTGAATTTCCTTTGGCTTTCTGCAGTTATACATTGAAAAAAGAGAAGCAGCAAAATCTTAGGATGTTTTCAACCGTCAGTAATTGTACCCAACCACATAAATTGCATTTGTAGTGTCTGCTTGCCAGAATGCAACAAAAAGCAGATTTTTCTCCTCATGTTCCAAGATAGAACTTGCCTCATCACACAGTCTTTCTTTTTTTATTTGTTCATTTACTCTGTATAAAATTGTAGAACAGCCCTGGTTAGAAAGGACCTCGAAAGATCTGGTCCAACCTATTTTCCTCTGTTTTATCCAAACATATGGAAGTTTGTTTTTGTATCCTTCTCCTTTTGGGGGAGGAGGCATTGAAAACATTGCATACCTTAATTTTGGGTGATTAAAGAAGGAGACTAATTTTTCATACCAGTCTTGAAGGAAGCCCAAAGAATTGTTTCTGAAGGTTCTTTGTTGGATATGTTAGGATTAAAATAATTTCTGCTGTCCCGGGTATTTGTGTGTCCTTAGCAGGTGGCTGCTGCTGTTCTGTGCCCCTCTGTAGAGCTGTTTAGTCTCTGCTAGACCTGCTTTCATACCTATGAGTTACCCTTCCAGTTGAAAATAGGGAAAAAACAATTTCCTGTCTTCATTAAACACCACTTGATTGACAAATTGATTTTCACTGAACTGAATTTGAAGTCAGTCACATTACAACTTAAAGCTGTTTCTTCTGTATTTAGATTTAGCAGTGATAATTTTGAATAACCTTCTTGATTACATGGGATTCATTTGGTTGTTCCATGGAAGATATTTGCATGAGTAGGTGCCTAATTTGTGTACGGATCCTGTACCCGGCAGCCTTTTGAAGAATGAACTATTCCCAGGAACCTCATAAAATCTAAGGCAAAGTCTAAGGGGATACTGCTGCAGAAATTAGAGGTTACGCCATATTGTGAGGTTCTGCCAGAGTGTAAATCTATTTTGCTGTGCACAAAGCAGTTCCTGAACAGTGCCATCATGTCCTAACAGAGGACAGGGTGCTTGGAAAATCATATTATTTGCTACTGATTCTAACAGGATTAAAATATGGATGCCTAAATTGACATTTAAACAGAGATAGCAGGGCCTTAATTTGTAACACGAGCACAGACAGATGGCAGTTGTGGTGGGAAGACCTTTTAAAAAATCTTTCTGGTACAACAGAAGGGACTTTAATTTCCTTGTCTGAGCTGGGTAATTAACAGTAACTGTTCTAAGTGGGATCTGGTAGAATTTGAGGACCAGTGGGTGGCTCGAATGCCATACCTGCATTTAGCAACTCTGGAACATTGCATCTTGGATACAGAGGTTTGTTTTACTCTGAATGCTGCATTTCGTTTGGTGGTGTCATGCTGGATTATTGTATAAAGCAGCTTCACTTAAGCTAAACATGGGAAAAGCTTTTTCATGACTTACCTTGAATGCAAGGCAGTCGTAGCCTAACAACTGCTTTAAATTCCTCAGCCCTCGCAGAGCAGGGAGGAGGAATGTGCTGCTGCCCTAATGCCACCCTGGCTCAGAGCTCGGGTATCCAGCATGGCCCCAACAAATGCCTTTAGAAAGCTCCACACTGCTTTTCCCAAAGCCTGGTTACATAGGTTGAGATTCTCAATGTGCTCCCAGCTCATTTAATTCACAGCCATGCTGGGCCTGAGCTCGGGAAGCAGCAAGAGGTGAGAGATTCGTGCACAGAGTTCCTTCCTGCTCTGCAGTGACAAAAGGGATAATGTGCTTTAACAGGCTTTTAGTGTTCTACCCTCCTCCCACTTGTGTTACTTCAGGATGCTGGAGGCAGATGGCACAGTGCTCTGGCACCTTTGGATCTGTCTGTTGGATCTGAAAATTAACCCTCACAAAAGAAATTCCGTGATAATTTCAAGAGCTAATGTGCTTTTCCCTTAAGTAGATTTCACACCATGATTAATATGGTCTCAAAATACATTGTTGTCACTGCTTTGGACAGCAAAGTAGAAACGTGTCAACCTAAAGGTTGTTGGCTGCACTCAGTGATGCCTTGCTGATGTTTTAATTCCTTTGTAGAGCCTGCTACGTGTTCCAAGGCTTGTGTGACTGATGGACTGCTGCAGGCTCAGCTCCTTGTTTTAGCTGGAGTTCTACCCGGTGCAAAACTGAAAGGGGCATTGCAAAGAAATATTGGTAAATTTTAAGAGGATTGATGTGTTTTCTTTAAGTCTGACCCGCATCTTTTGCCCATGGCTATTCCAGGCGTTTTGCAGCCGACCTGCACTTGGTTTGCTGGTCAGAGCATCAAGGTTTGTGTGGAATTTTCCATGACTGCCTAAGCACTCTGATACATTTGTGGCAGCTCCCATTACAAAGCTGCTCTGCTTTTTCTCCTCCTTACAAAGCATTCTAGAAATAGCAGACAGATGAGCCAGTGTGTTCACTAAATGTGTTTATATAGTTAGTATTTAACATAGATTTAAATCCATGGAAGCATCCATTGCTTTTTCTGACTCTTGCAACATTTACAAAGCAAATACATCTTTTAACAGTGGAATATTTATTTCTGTTTAGCTTTCCTGGATATTTTCCACAAACTACATTCTTCTGTTCTGGCTATGGCTTCTGCAGTGTTAGTTTGTGCTCTGCTCCAGTGACAAGGCTGCTGTGCTGATGGTCTGGGGTTTGTGTCATATTGGGGTTGTTCCTGTGGGGTTGTTTTTTGGTCCTTTTTTTTGTGTTCCTGTAGCATTGTACCCTTTTGCTTCAGGTCCTGTTTCTTGACCTCTGTGCCAGGTTTAAATTCACTTTTGTTCAGTCTCTGAAAAATATACTATGTCTGCAAGGGCAGGTTGTCATGCACTGAAAAGCAAATGAGAGAGAGGATGTTTCTCAGAGGTTGTTGTTTAAAGGATGCTTCAAAGGCACTGAAAAAAGGTCTGTCTCTTTTTTGTTTCCATCTTCTGAGCCCCCAAATACCTGAGTTTCATGTATCTTAAAACACTTTCCTGTCAAAAGAGAAGTATAAGGGAAATGCTATCAGGTGGTTTTGTGTTGCTTTCAATTGAACAGGACAATCTATTTCGGTTACAGAATGATTTGGTGCCATAACTTCATCGCTGGTGGCTGGTCCTTGTGTGTGAGCTTGACTAGAATTTTTATTTGATCCTAGACCTTCCTGAAATAGCCTTTCTTCTCTGATAGTCCTTGAGCTTTGGACAACCTTTCCTTTGTCACAAGCTCTGTCATTTGGCTGATGTTGTCTCTGTTGGGTTGGGGGGTTGTCTTGCAGTTGGCTGATTGCAATTCTGGCTCAACTCAACCCTCTCTTTGGGCCGCAGTTAAGCAATGAAACAATCTGGTATCTTAGATATCACTGGCCTTAAGGATGTCTGTGCTGTGCTGCAGTTCATTGACGAGGTGAGTATGATCAGATTTATTGATATTTTCGGTGTGTTAAAGCTTCAGGAGACACTGAACAGTAGTGTGAGCAGTGTGCTCAAACTACTGCAGCTCTTTGGTAGGAGAAATATGTCTTTCCGTAGGCTGCAACAAAACATTTTGGATGTTAGTCTTGATTGGATATGTGAAAAGCTTGAACTGAATTATTTATTGACAGTTTTTTTTCTTTCTATCCTGTCATGTGGTGCTGTGTTCAGGGATTTATAAGGAGAACAAAATATTTCTTCCAAAAAAAAAATTGGACTGGGGTGTTTTTTAATAGCTAACATAAGTGGATTTCCTAATCTTTACCAGTTGTTAAACCTCTCCTCAAGCCTGCTACCATTTCACCTAAGACCTGCCCTGATTTCCAAGGCAACACAGAGTTGCCCTCATTCATTTGGGAAGTTGGAGTGGGAACTGCCATTAGAATGTTCTTTATCTCCTGTCAATACGTTGCACTAGCCCGGAGCTGACAGCCTGATGGTTTATTTTGTTTTTAATGACAGCCTGTGTGCAGCTTTAATCCCAGGTGAGCCTGATGGTTGCTATCTGGGCAGTGCTGCTGGAATGTGGTTCTTGCAGTTCCTGGGCTTTTTGACGGGGCCAGCGAAAATAAAGTGTTGTACTAAAAGTACCTTGATGCTGTTGGGCTTGTCCAGGAGGGCAGTGTTTGGAATTGAAGATTCAAATGAAGGAAATGTGGAAACAAGCACCCATGATTATAGGTTTTTAGCTGGTAACTGAATAATTAAACACAGGGGTTTTTTTGTCCTTGTACAATGCAGTCTTAGTTCAGTGCAGCAGGCAGTGACAGTTGATGTTATAGCTCTGTTAAACGCTTTCTGTGAAGTGTCCTGGACATTTGCTCCCCAGTTTCAGAGAAGGCTTCATGTGAGCTGGGATGTTGTCAGACTGGGGCCTGTGTGTGTGTCTCTAGCTCCTTTTAAGCACCAAGCAGAAGCTAAAGGTAGACTTGGCCCTGTTTCAACTCCAGGCCTGTAATTAGCTAAGTCAGTCAAGCAGAATTTCCTAGGAGCATTTTCACTGCTTGGGTGCTAACATATAATTAGTTAGCTAAAACAGAGAACAGCATGTTTTGGTAATGGGCACACAGATCCCTGAATCCCATATGATGATTCAGTTGCCTGGGATCTGAAATTGAAATGGAGTTATCTGGACATAAAAATTGGGCTTCGTGGTCTGCGTGTTGAAGCCAGCAAGGACAGGCAGGAGGTGAGACACAACCTCTGGACTCCTGCTAACAGAATCAGGCCTTTGCCTCTCCATTTCAGTGAAGGATTTTCCAGAGAACTGGAGTTAAATTCATACCAAGGAAAAGACAGAACTTGTGTGTTTGAAGACGACTGCAGAGTTTGTGAGGAGCTGTCATTTTTAAACTTATTAATGGAGCATTTAAGCCCTGCATAGCACATGTTGTGTTACATGAAGGAGCTTGTTTTAACCTTTCATCTGATTTCATTGGCTTGATTTTGGAATAAAATTAAGATTCTTGTCTCTGAGAAAGAATTATTTAAAAAAGTAAAAGGATATAATAATCCTCAAATATCTGTTCTTTGTTGTTTGAAATGGGCTGTCACAGGTCGCAGCACTCCAGTCTTGTTTGAGTGCTGTTGCAGGGCTGAGGGAGGTGCTCTGTGTCCTGTCCTTGCTCCTGTGGAGTTTCTGATTAGACAGGAGTGAGTGAGATTCCATCTGATAACAGTTGGGATATCTCTCTGACACTGCATGGATTCCCATCAGTGTAGCAACCAGTTATTTCTGGATTTTGAGATGTGCTTTTCCAGCATTCAAGGAACATGTACTATACTTGTTTCTGCCTCCTGTTCCTTTCAGTTGAGGTTTGGGTGGATTAGTACGGAAAATGCAAAGAGAATGAAGTGCTAACTCCCAAAGTGGAAAGATCCTTAAAAATAAGGATGATTTAAGCAAACCCATTTTACTTTACCAACTGAGCAGGCTGAAAATGCTCCAGTAAGCTCCTCCTGTTCTGCTGAGGAGCTCTGTGTATGCTGACTTGATTGATCTGTGCCAAATTACACAAGTTTGCTCTGTGTTTTCAGGCAGTCTCCCTCCCATCCAAGGGATGATTTTATAGTAATTCATTTGATACTTCACCAAGTTAATGGCTTGGATGGCAGCGTGTAAGAGCACACAAAGCTCTGTAGCCGTGGTAGATCCGGGCTGTGGACTCTTCCAAACTGTGATCCAACACTGGTTTTTGTCCTTTACTTGGTGAATTCACAGTGTGTGTTCTCAGAGCAGGAACTGTCTTTGTGCAAGTGCAAGAAGGGCTGTCATCCAGCTCACTGGATGGTGTTAGAGCAGTGAAAACATTTGAGGGAAATAGTTGTTCTACCAGCTTATAATGTAACTAAAACTACTTTCAGTAACTTCAGAAATCAAACTGCCAAGAAAACGCCCACACAGATGAATTATCTCCAGTTCTTGACCATTGCTCAGTGCGTTTGTGGAATGGAAATAGCTGTGGTTAACAGCCAGGCCTTCAATTAGCAAACTGTCTCCATGGGAAGGAATAATGAAATTGCCTCTTGCTTTGCAGGTGAAGAAGAGATGAAAACTCCGCTGACCCCAAGGTGCCCTTTCCGTAGCTGGTTGGATGCGAAGCCTGCAGTAATGCCTTAACCTTTCTAATGTTCTTCAAGTGGTGTCTTCAAAGTCCTGTATTTTTTCCTACTATACCATTTAACAGTGTGCCTAATGCAATTTATACTCCTCTTTGGTACTGTCAATTTTTGACTGTTAACTCCAGATGTGATGAAAATTTCTATTTTTACGGGTCGTGGAATCACATTTCCTGTTCATTTTATGTGTGATAACACTTTCTATTTGCAGGTCTTAGGTTGTCTGTCATTGTGCTGTTCACCCCTGTTCTGTTTGCACTGGACAAAAATGTGTGCAATAAACTGTGAGGAGAGGAGAAACAGTGGTACCACGTGCTGATGGCAATTTTTTTTTTTTTTCCAAATGAATTGTATTCTTGAGAAATCTGGCCTTAAATTTCTCATGCCTGGAAATAAAACTAATCTTCTGCTTGATACAAAATGTTCTTGTGCCATGTTTAACAGTTACTTTTCTGTGGGTTTAATCGCATACTTGGAGTTGAGCTGAGGAAATTTAGGTGATGTGGATAAATTGTAATGAAGTTAAATAGTAGGACTAGATGGGCAGCTTGTTGCCTGTATCGAGACCTCATAGTGATTTTGACAGGAGGCTGATTTACTCCCTGGCACGTTTGAAGGATATTTATAGGAGCAAATGGCTTGAATTGAACAGCAAACATTGCAGTTGTTCTGTACTGACCTGACGCTTGCATGTGGAATTGCAGACCTGGGAACGCACATGACAACGTGGGCAAGAGGTTCCTGAGGCTCCACAGCTGAGTCTGTGGGGTTGGGGATGGATCTCGTCAGTTGTTTGCTGAGGAGTAGCTTCAAAGCATGTAAATGCTGCTGCTTCCTGAATGCTTCCTTACCTCATGTCCAGATAAATTACAATTATTTCTTTTATTGTTATGCACAAGGACATAATGGAACGGTTAATATTTTATTTGCTTTTCCCTCATGGATAGCACCATTAACTTGTTCAGTGGGACAGCACTCATTACTACACAGGAAATTCCAAGATACTGACATGTAACTTGCAGTGATCCAAAACTGGACACTGTGAATTGCAAAAGAAGGAAGAATGTGCCCATTATTACAAATAAGCGTAGCAGCTGTTGGGACTGGAATAGCGGATTTTTTTGTTATGTTACTGTCTAAGAGCTGTATTTTACCGTGCAAGGTGTTGTACACAGTCATGATACACAGTCTGTACCAAATAATTCCTAGGAAAATTGAAACCAAGTGATCATATAAAAACTTAAAGTTGTTGTTTGACTTTTGAAGTGTGTGGAGAATACGTTGACATTGTATGAGGAGGGGGAGAGAAATACTTCAAGAGATCGTTGACAGATTTGAGATTTTAAGATACATTGGTCTGCTTGGCATATTTACCCTAAAGTGAAATATCCCAAAAGAAAACACTCAGTGACAAACAGTGCTGTTAGTTTATTGTGTTACCACTGTCTTTAACAAGCTTTCTATTCTAGGTTCTAAGCTATCACTTGCTCTAGAAGAGAAGTAAAACAAAGTTCCCATGGGGTCTCTCACTGGTGCTGAACTTAATGGAAAGAACTATTCCACACCAAGAAGCCACAGAGTCATTTTCATTTAGATGCTTCCCAGAAATTCCCCTTTTTCAGCGTGGTTAATATTTCCTCTGAAGCAGATGCCAGGTGGTGGCATGACTGAAGAAGCTGAAATAATAATGTTTTGTGTCTGTTCTGTAGATGTTGTATGACCTTCTCTCTGCATGGTGGTTGTGGAATGGTCTGCTCCATGTGTGCCAGGAATTAACACTGCTTGGCATAATTTCTTTTTTTGCATGACTGCAGGAAATGAGAACACAGAGATTCAGCCACTGGTGTTTAACAAACAATGCAGGTACCAGAGCCTTTATCACGCATTGGTCTTTGCTTTCTGACAGCAGAAGAGAACACAGAATGTTCAAGTAATAAAGAAGGAAATTTGTGCTTGAAATGGAAAACCTCTGCCTGCGGTGAAAGATATTTGGGTAAAAAAATGAGGAAGTTGAAGGAAACTGACTCCACAGTCAAGTCATGAAGACTTTTAAGTCATAAACTCTGGCAATATGTAGAGCAAGAGTTTAGGTCTGGGTCATTTCAAATGCTTTTAACTGCTTTTGTTCATATTGTTTAGGAAATTCTAATATTTGCATCTCTACCCCTCACAAGAAATTTTTCTGGAGAGTTTATGGAAGTTTACTCTTCCTCTAGTGGAAATCATGGAACCGTTTGACTCCTGTGAAGGGCTGAGTTGTCAGAGGTGGGTGGCTGCTCCCTTGTTTCCATAATTAAACGTCACGGAGTCTCTGGGGCAAAAGAAGAAGAAACGGGGTGAAATGCAAAAAACTTCTTTAAAGAATAGAAGACATATTCTTTACAAATAGCAAGATAAGAACGGCTAGGTCTATTTTTTATTATGTTTATTAGTAATAATTTCTCCAGTTGTGTCTGAAGCAGTCCAGGCCAGCCACCTGTCACTGTGAAAGGTGGTTGTGCATGTAGCTGAAGACAGTAGGAAAAATACAGAGCTGCAGGTAAAAGATGGATGGATGAAGAGGGTAAGTAGGCGAGCAGGGCCGCAGAGGAGCAGGAGCGGGGTGTGGGGACGCGAGGCCGTCACGGCCGTAGGAGCTGCCGCCGCCCCGCCGCGCTCTGCCCGCGGGCACCCGCCTCCCCGCCTTAAATACCCACCGCGCGGCGCTCCGCCGTCACGTGATGGGATAGACCCCGGCCATTGGCTGGCGCGGCCCCCTTCCCCCCGCCTCCCGCGCGCGCCCGCCCCCTCGGGCCACGTGAGGGTCGAGTCACGCGATTTCCGGGAACCCGTCAGGAAGGGACATAAACAAACAAACCCGGGGCCGCATGGAGGGGCCGGGCCGGGGTGCGCGGGGCGGCGGCCCCCGCTGAGCGCGGTGAGTGAGGGGCTCGGGGAGCCCGCGGGGCTCCAGGGGGCTGCGGGGCACCGAGGGGGCCGGGGGTCGGGGGGCCCGGGTGGTCCGGCGGGAGGAGGCGGTGTCGCCGGGCAGGGGGCTGCAGGGAGGGAGGGAGAGCGGGGCAGAGGTGTCTGCCCGGCCGCCGAGGGCAGCGGGACGGGGATGGTGCCGGCGGCCCCTCCGCTCCGCTCGCCCGCCGAGGGGGTGTGGCTGCTGGGGCCGCGGGAGAGCAGCGGGGCGCGGGGAGTGTCCGGTCCCGGAGCGGAGCTGTGGGGCCCGGTGCCGGGGTGGGCGCGATGCGAACGGGCAGCAGGGACGGAGCGCGGGCTGAGCGGAGAGTTGTCGGCGCTGTCCCCTGCAGCCTCCGCCCGGCAGGAGCGGCCCGTGCCTTTACAAGGAAAGCGAGTCTCGCAGCGAGCGCCGGGGAGAGGAAAGCACCGTCCTGCCGGGGGAGCCCGGCCGCTCGGGGTGTGCGGGCGGAGGGGGCTGCCCGGGAAGGTGGAGAAGGGCTCGGCAGGTCCTATACTCCTCTGCTTTTCGGGCTCGTAGTCGCCTCCTCCGCTTGCGACCTGTTTGAATGCCCGGGACGGCCGGAGGTGACCCGTGGGCGTGCGGGGTCTGTGTGCCCGGGCGTGTTGGTGCCCGGAGGGCGGCTCCGCTCCAAAGGCTGCGGGGCAGAGGTGGCGGAGAGGGGTCATCGCTCTGCGAGTGCGGGGCAGGGCGGGACGGGACCGTCCCCGCTCCGGCGCTGCGTTTATGTAATGAGAGGGCGGGGGGACGGCGGTTCGCTGCGAGCCGCGGCCCCGGGAAGGGGCTTCTCTCGTGCAGCGCGGGTGCGCTCCGGCTGCCCGCAGCCCTGGCGGGGGTCGCCGGGCGGGGGCCGCCCCCCGCGGGACACGGGCCCCCGGGCGGTCTGTCGGGCGCGGCGGGGCCGGGGGCGGCCGGGCGGGTTCCCGGAGCGGCGGGCGCGGCGCGGGGGTCGCGGGGCCGCGGCCGGGGCGGCGGGAGGGGGTTTGTTTACATGTCGCCTCACCCTAGCTTGAAAGGGCCGCTGGGCGGGTGAACGGCGGGCGTGGCGGCCAATGGGAGCGCGCGCGGCGGAGGAGCCGGCCAATGGGCGGGCGCGGAGGGCGGGGCGGCAGCGGCCGGGGTAGGCTGCGCTGGGCGCTGGGGCGGCCATGTTGGCCGGAGGTGTGTTAGTGGGTCAGGGCCGGGCCGGGGGACACGGGCTGGACACGGGCACCGCGCGGGGCTGTGGCTGCGGGGGCCACCCGCGGCCCCGTCCCTCTGCAGCGTTTTGCCTCGGGGGGCCTGTCCCACCTGGGCGTCGGGACCGGCCCGGGGCGGTGCCCGCGCATAGGGGGTCCCGTTCCCCGCGCTGAGGGGAGGACGGGATGCGTTCCCGTCTCCTGCTCCCAGCCCGTCCCCGAAGATTTGGGTTATAAAACATCCGTGAGTTCCCCCGGCCGCGTCAGGAGCCGCTTGCGGGTCTCGGCGTGTCCCCCCACGGGTGTCGAACACCTCTCCGTGTCTGGTCTAAGCTCATGCAGGTTCCGAGCCGGGAACACCTTGCCGAAAGCCCCTCGTGTCACCGACGACTCAAACCCCATCTTTATTGTTGCCCTTTTGTCCCCAGGGTCCCCACCCTGGGCTTTATTCCCTGCCCGCGGCATCACTGCCATGCCCTCCCCCTGTCCCTGCGCAGCCCACGGCATTTCTCAGGGCATCGGCTGCTGGAAGGGATCCGCTCTCCGGGATAATTTCTCTGTCACACTCGGTGGAAGACACACGGTGTTTGTTCAGGCTTCCCCGTGCAACAGGCTGAACGGCTTGGAGCACTCCGCGCTGCCAGCTGAAATGTGCGATTCTCACTTAAAGTGATCGTGATCTTTCTGTTGCTGCCTCTCGAGGGGTAACTTGTTGAAATCATGCTCCGCATAACATGCAAAACAGAGTCAGGTTCTCGTGTTGTCTTTCGAACACTTCTAAATGTGTTAAAGATTGCGTTTAAAAGGCCTCTAAGGTCGCTTCCGAGCGTCCTTGTGGGGAAGGTTAATTATGATTATTATTAAACGTGTTTTCATAGTAAAAATTATAGAGGAGCAGATGCAGGTGCCTTAGAAATGTTATCGATTTTTATTGTCGGCAGCTTAAATGAGAAGCCAGAATTTCTATGGAAAATAAATCATAGGATCCCAGAATGGTTTATGTTGGAAGGGACCTTAAAGATTATTTAGTTTCAACCCCCTGCCATGGACAGGGACACCTTCCACTAGCTCAGGTTGCTCCAAGCCCCATCTAACCCGGCCTTGGACACTTCCAGGGATCCAGGGGCAGCCAGAGCTTCTCTGCGTGTCATAATTCTTCTGCAAGAAGCCTTTCCTAAAACAATCTCGGTGAGATTCCTTTTTAGATGCATGAAAAGCAGTAGCTCAGAGACCTCAAACAGTGTCGGTAGCCAGTAGTTTACCTGAGCCAAGAAGGAATTGTTCTGTGTTTGGTGGGAGTACTCTTTGATAAGAGCAATCTGCAGCAGAGGCATCAGGCCACCGAGCATCCTCCCCAGGTGGTTTTTAAATGATGAGAGAGGCAAACAGCCTTGTGAAGGACAGAGAATGAAGTCCCTTCAGCATTCGCAGGAATTAATTGGGAACAAATACAAGCTTTTGTCCCACCAATAGACCGATAGTGTGGGATAAATAAGGGAACCCACAGGTTTAGATTCCCATGGCCTCATGTCCATGCTCTGTGGTTTGGGAAGCTTAACTAAATGTTTTAACATCAAACCTTGATATGGAGATTTGGCACTGCATGAGAAGTGCTTGAGAGTTGGCATTGGCGTGAAAGTCAAACCAAAAGTTTTCTGAAAATTGTAAATTTAAGGTTTCTGCCTTGCTGTAATAATTTCCCTGATTATTTGTTTTTAATCCTTCTGGTTTTGAACCTTAAGCTATGGGGTTTTTTTTACTTTTTGGGCAAATTTGACGGATGCATTTTTTAGATTTGCTGCTGGCTTTGAAGTATTCGGTACAGATGCCCCATTTCTAACAAGAGTATAACAATCACAATTTCACAGTACGAAGAGTAGACCAGACTGTACCATTCCCTTCATCATAAGACTTGTGTTGCTTTTTGTTTTTTCCTGGAAACTGCAGAATTCATTTTTTTCTTAGTCTGAAAGACTCTGCCAGAAAAAAATATAGGAACAGCCATCCCATCGGGATGTAGAATATTGCTGGAGATTGGAAGCCGAATTGTTGTTTAGTTTTGCTTTTGTTTTTTGTCTTTGCTTTCACCCCACTCTGCTTCAGGGGAAATCTATGGCTCAAAAAAAATTTAAATGTTAGTTTTACTACTAATTCTCGTGTGCAAACAACTCTCCTATTTTAATAAAGGTTTATGCTATGAATATTTTAACTTTAACAAGTTTTTAATTAATGGAAGTCTGTTAATGTGGTTCTAATAAGTTTAACATGCTGCACATCCTACTCTTGGCACTAAAATAAGAATAAAATCTCAGTCTTTGTTCCAGAACATCCAGAAAAGTGCTTCTAGTAGAAATATATTAATCTGGGCATAGTTGTTATAAAATTTGTTGATGCAGAATGTTTGTTAGTCTAAAAAATAATCACTTTTTGGTCAGTGGGGGAAAGGGAACAGAGACAGTGAAGTAACAGTTTCCCTCTGCTGAAGGGAAGAGGCTTAGAAGAAGTGAAACAGTCTGCGTATCTTTAGTTCTTTCAAGTGGCAATGCTCCATCAAACTCGGGGTCTGAGGGTCTTAAGCAGATGTTGTTTTCTCTCCAGGATGGAAAAAGCAAAGAGCATAATGCCTTAGATGCTCGTGCTGGCATTTTAATAGAAATCCATCACCAAGAAAGTAGAGGGACTTGGCTGCTTTGGTGAGTCCAGGAATGAGATTGCAGTGGGTGGAAATACAGGAAGACATTTTAAAAGAGTGTCTTTGCTCACTGCAGTGAAATAATAATAATACTAATGAACGTAGTGCCTTTGTGCTGGGGGAGAAAAGTAAAAGAATTTTTTTAAGTCTGGCTAATAATTGAAGAATCATGTAGAAAGGAAAAAAAAAGGAACATTATTCAGAAACAAAAGTAAGAAAAATACAGACTCACTGAGGTTGGAAAAGACCTCCAAGACCATCAAGTCCAACCTGTGACTGATTGCCACCTTCTCAACCAGACCAGAGCCCTGAGTGCTATGTCCAGTCGTTCCCCGGACACCTCCAGGGATGGACTCCACCCCGGGCAGTCTGCACGTTCTCAGCTTGAAGACTGCCCTGAGCAGAGGGTGTTCTATAATAGAAAACAAGTTGGCACAAACTGTGGAAGGAAAAAATGTTTTTAAGAGACGTGCAAGAGAACTTCTTGCATCTCTAACGCCAGTATTTCATAAAATGTCCAGATACAGCGAACAGTGCATGGTACAGAATGGTTCTTTCCAAGCACATGGCGTAGTTTTTGTGCTTTCTCTGAAATTCAGAGTTGGCCATGAACGTTTCAGGCTGAGCTTTTAAGTTTAGTACTGGCAGGGTCTTGTGAGCTATTTTTTTATACCTGCATCAAAATTGTGGCTGTGACAAGCTGTGCTGTGTGATGCAGTCCCCATCATGAAAGTGTAATTGTTCCTGTAATGCACTTACAGCAGGCATTTAGCTGCTGGGATAATAAGCACTGTGCAGCCAACAAAACAGCACAGCCACGCTCCATGTGCCTTTCCAGTGGTACAAAATACACAGCTGAACTGGGCCAGAAATAGCAACTTTAGTTACAGCCACGGTACAAATGATTCACGCAGGTGACCGAGAAAGACTGAGGTGCCAGGCTGAAAGCTGCACTTTGGGGTGTTTTCTTCTAGGGGCTTCTTTGGAGGTGCTGTAGTGAGGCAGGAGGGTGTTTTAGTGGCCCGGGGAGGCAGCACATGCACTGGAGCTGCCTAAGTGCTGCATATTTGGGGTTCAGCTCCTGCTGTGGGCTGGGTTAGAGCAGTAATCCCAGGTAATGCACCTGCTGCTCCCCTGTGTGAAATTCAGTCTTTCCGGGCATCTTGGAACCACCGTTCCTCTTCAGAAAGTAAATATTATATACAGGGGATTATTTTTAATTAGGATTTGTCTTTAGATTAATTAGGTGTTAACTCTATAGAACAGGCTTTGGTTCCTTGTTGATGACTGATGGGGTTTTAACCAGTGTACACGTGCATGCCTCCATCAGTAGCCCAAATTCTTAAATGTTAAATGGACATAGCTCTTCCCGAGATCACAGAATCATGGAATGGTTTGGGCTGGAAAGGACCTTAAAGATTATTTAGTTTCAATCCCCTGCCATGGGCAGGGACACCTTCCACTATCCCAGGTTGCTCCCAGCCTCGTCCAGCCTGGCCTTGGACACTTCCAGGGATCTCTGGCTCCTCTCAGGTGCCCTGCCCTTCCTCAGGCCCCAGTGAAGGAAGGAGCCTCCTCCCAGGAGCAGGATCGGGAGCAGAGCTCGGCACTGATGTGACTCCAGATCTGCAGGCACAGAACCAGCTCTGGGCCTGGCTCCTTAATCACCTTAATCTGATTTCCCTGCAGGCTGTTGCCACAGGAGCCAGCATCCTGCCTCCTGCCTCAGGCTCTGTATTCCACCTGTGTCTCTGCATTTGGGAAGGGCTGATGGAAGGCATTAATGGAAATTGTCCTGAAGTAGAAATTCCTGCTATATTTATCTTCAATAATTCTTAGTGCTGCTGTACTTGAGCTCTGCCACAGCTCTTTTAGTTCATTCAGAGCTGCATTCATTATAGATAACACAACAGCTGGACTATTCTTTTCTAACTCAGTCTTGGGCTGAAAGTGCCAGTAATGATGAATTCTGTAAAAACAGGACTTTAACTGCAGTCTACAAATTACTTTCCTTCACAGCAAGTTCTGAGTTCACACCTGTGCTTCCATATGTGTCACGGACTTGTGCCATACATCTTTATTTACCAGTTCGTGAAGAAACACTGGGAGTTAAGTATAAACACCAGGAGTCTTTTAATGATGATCTTGATCTTTCTGGGAAATTTGGAAAGCAGTTGGACGTAGGGCTCCTTTGTTGGGAGCATGAAGGATGCCTGGATTGTGCAGCTCCCTGAGGCAGTGTCTTTCTTTTCATGGCCTCACTGTGTTTTCCCCCTCCACAGAGCTACTAAGAAAAATCCTGTGTTGTGGAATAGTTAACTAGATCCTACTGGGATTCAAGTCACATTTAAGTATTAATATTATAAAATGTCAAGAATGAAATATAAAGAGAATTACAGGAATAATCGGATTAGCTGATACACTGCTTTGACCTGGGAGGACATGCAGTGGCATTCTCAAATAGTGCAAGAAGTTTATCACTCCCGTCTTTGAGATGGTAAAAGTATTTTAGCCTTTAATGTTTGTTTTGAGGATTTGGAAGTGATCCAAAAGCTGCCACCTGGAAGTGTTGGTTGGTTGTTACTGAAATCAGTGTCGCTACAGATGAAGTTTCACCCCTGTTGCTGGCTGTGTGTGGAACAGCTTGAGGCTCATGTTCTACCAAAAAACACAACAAAGAATAACCAGTGAAGAAGCAGCAAATGTTTCCTTTCTTTCCCCTTTGTATCATGGAGAACTCTGGCAGTCTCCTTGTGAACGCAGGTGGTGGTGGTGGTGGTCTGGTGGTGATGTCAAAGTATTAATCTGATGTGCTGGTGAAAAAAGCATCAATCTGCATGGAAAGAAAGTGTTCAGATATTTGGGATCATAACCTTCTTGTGTCTCTCTTTGTGTCTGAGAACATCATGTGTTTGTTTTAAAGAACAGGCCCTTTCTCCTAGCCCAGGTGAGGCTGAGAAGTGACTCAGTCATTCCTGCCAGTCCCCAGCTGGGAAGGACCAGTCCTGATGTGGTGTGGCCTTTGCTGGGTGAAGGGAGACAGAGATTGCTGAGGCACAAACTTCACTTAAAAGTCACTTTTAAATAAGTAAAGTAAAGGGTTCCCTGGAGGTTTTGGGGCAGAAAGGAGCTTTTCTCACAAGGAACTGGCTCGTTCACCACAGGGCCCTGTGAGGAGCGGCCGCTCTGGCAGGGGTAGCGAGGGTTCAGCTGAGAACTCCTGTGTAACTGGACCTGTAACTGTTGTTCCTTGTATTCCAGCTGCTATTTGCAAAGCAGGGTGTTTTGATAAGTAAAGACTTCTTTGCATAGTGTCTGTTTTTACCACAGTCTGATGGTCCATATGCTAAAGAGGACAAACTAGCTGAGATACCATCTGAAAGTGGGAATAATCACGGGGATGCTGTCATGTGCTGCTGGGGGAGGGTTCTGAGCTGTGGGAGAACACTTAGAGTTTACTATTTGTTTTTCAAACGAAGAGAATAAACACAGCCTGAGCAGATTGCACCAAAGTCTGACTTAGGAGCAATGCTGACAGAGGGTTTTCCTTACATTGTTCAAAATGCAGGAATAAGCAGGATATGAGGCTCTGAAGAGTTGTTAGACAAACACCTGAAGTAGAGCAGGTCTATAGAAACTCCTAAACTGGTCAAACTACCAGTAGATAAATTGGTCCAATTTCAACATATGCCTTACTTGAATTAATAGAGAAAATATTTTATTAGACAGCTGTGAGTTTGGCACAGTATTTAATTTATTCTCTTGGGGAAATCGGTCCCTTCCACTCTGCTGCTGGATGGTTTCTGTGATCCTCTACCACTAGATGTTGCTATGTGAGTGATTGATGTAATCTTATCTGATGCTGGATGGATTCATCCCTGAAGAAAAGGAGGAGATAGCACCGAAACAGCATTTTTGCCTGTTCTGAAATTTGTATTTTGAGACTTTTGCCTAAGACATTTTTAAAGTTTATTGCCTCTGTTACATTAGTCATGAAGGTTGTCTCTCTCTTGGATACCCAGCAGTGTGCTGATTATTGTTCCAAATTTGGCAGGGTTTTCTCTTCAGGTGTGTCTATAGAGCCACTGGTCTCAGCAGTGAGGGAAAAAGACAACAAAATGTAACTTGGCCAGAAATGGTTTTGCAGCAACTCTGTTCTGTAGCATCTGTGGCTTTTCATTCAATGAAAGATGGCAGGGGAAGAAAATTTCTATACATTCCAGCATGAGGAAAAATCAATTTTCAGGGGAAATTTTTGCCTTTGGCTGTTTTTTAAGCTTTCACCTTGTTGGTGAAGGATTACTCACCTCCTTGGGGATTTGCTGTGTTTATTCTGCACAGAAGTCTACAAATAGAAAAGCTCCATCAGGGTGAACTGAAGTTATCCTAAAGAAAAATTTCATTGCATGGACAGTGTAAACTCCCTGAGACTGAAGTAAAGCTGGAAAGGAATCTACAAGTGAATAAAACAAGAAGTTTGGAATTGGATTTGGGGAATCTGGGCTTGGAAATGCCTCAGGTAAGTCTGCTAGGATTTTATTCGCTTCTGTAAATAATTTTGCCTCTGTTTAAGAACAAATTTGACCAGCACTAGCAGGGAAAATGTATAAGAGATTAAAGGATGTATATTTTGTAGGGTCCCTGTAGTGTCTGTGCTGGAAGCTGTGGTGCTGCTCTTGGTCCTGTATTTGTTCAAGCTGCAGCCAAATTGTCTCTTGGTGAGGGAGGATGCCTGGAGAGCAGAACAGCCTTTTATTACTGCAGTGATTCACACATCAGCACACTGAATGACTTTCAGCAGCACAGTGTTTCTCCCTCCCTTCCCAGCCCTCAGGGTGAGAGTGTCTAGAAAAGAAATTGAGGTCTGGAATTAAATGTAGCAGAAGGCCTTGCTGCCCATTCCCTGCATGCCCAGTCATCCTGCATAATGCTTTTTTGCCAAATTTCACTTTGTTCTTGAGAGAGAGGTAACAATCTTGATTCAGTTGTCATAAATTTTGCTTTCCTTACAATTTATATGGAACTTTTATGAGTTCTAATGACTGTAAACACAGTCAACAGTGCTTTAGTACAGAATGATTTGTATTAGGGGGAAGACCCTGCCTACTGATACTCCCAGATCTTGCCAGGACTGGCCCTCATCCTCTACAAATGCCAGCATATCCCAAAACTTGGCAAACATAGGACTTTCAAACCAACAGGGAAGAATGAAGCAGCAGTGAATGCTCTCTCGCAGCTCTGTGGTGAATAGAAAAGTGTCCTTTGATTGCTCCTGCATATTGTCAGCTGCTCTTAAAGCATTCTCTGGCTCTGGGGAATGATGGGCTTATCTGTGGAGGTAAAAACCTTCAGAGACTAGGAGGAAATGGCAATCCTCATTCTGTTTGACTGAAACAGTCATTCTGTGATAAGCAAAACATCTTTCTGTTTGTTGAAGATGAGAATGTGCCCTTTTTTATCGTGTTTGACACATCTGTCCGTTGTGTTGTAGCCCAGTGTGAGTGGAATGGACCCTCCTTTTGGGGATGCCTTTCGGAGCCACCTGTTTTCAGAGCAGACTCTGATGAGCACGGATCTCCTGGCAAGCAGCTCGGATCCAGACTTCATGTATGAACTGGTAGGTCACCTGTGTGTGTCCAGAACTCCCTCTCCTTGACTAACAGCAGGTTCCTGTAGTGATAAAGGGGTGTTTGTGCAAGAATGCTGGAAGATTATTCATTATTGCTGGCTGCTGATTAGGGAAGAGCTGGGCTGCTCGTCCAGCAAATGTGATGCTTCCTCAGCAGGCACTTCTTCAAAATGGCCATTGGGACAGGCTCAGATACACCTTCCACTATCCCAGGGTGCTCCAAGCCCTGTCCAGCCTGGCCTTGAACACTTCAGGGATCCAGGGGCAGCCACAGCTTCTCTGGGCACCCTGTGCCAGGGCCTCCCCACCCTCACAGGGAGGAATTTGTCCTTGCTATGTTCTACTTCACCCAAGCTGTGAATGCAGGGGAAGGAAAATAAAAGTTGACTCACAGACTACTTATATGAGTATTCCCTTTTTTATTTTCTCCCTGCATCAAAGGAGAAGGGTCACTCATGGTTGTTAATTGGTCATGTTAGAATGAGGTTTTCCAGGAACTGGTAAACTCAAGCATATTCTGTTAAGAACATAGCAAAGATTGACCTAGATTATAGAGATGGCTGTGATGTCTTTCATATTTTAAATACATGGATATTGGTACTGGTTTAGTTCCTGATGAGCAGATGAATTTGCAATAGCAGGGAAATACAGTGTCACTGGAAGAGCAGTGTCTTCAGAAGGATCTGTTGCTCAAGCACAGAAGCTGAACTTCATTCTGACCCTCAAAAGAAGCTTTTAGTTGAAACTTGAGGTCTCTTCCTGTGTCACCATTCTCTCACATTTCACTGGAATTGAGCTCTCCATACCAGATTAAGTAGAGGAAAGAGATGATGGATACTTTTTTGTATTAACTTTTAACTTCTCTTATTGTGCACAGGACAGAGAAATGGACTACCAGCAAAGCTCCAGGGACAACCTGCTTTTCATGGAGGACTGCAAAGACCTTGAGAACTTGGAGTCTTTTACGGACATCCTGGACAAAGAAGCTGCTTTCACCTCCAAGTGGGAGCAGTGGGATACCTACTGTGAAGACCTAACTAAGTACACTAAATTAACCAGCTGTGACATCTGGGGAACAAAAGAGGTGGATTACCTGGGCCTTGATGACTTTTCAAGCCCATACCAGGATGAAGAGGTGATAAGCAAAACACCCACACTGGCTCAGCTGAACAGCGAGGACTCCCAGCCTGTCTCAGATTCACTCTATTACCCTGATTTGCTCTTCAGTGCAAAACAAAACCCTTTAAATTCTTTGTTACCTGGCAAAAAAATTGCAAGCAGAGCAGCTGCGCCGGTCTGTTCCTCCAAGAACGTGCAGGCCGAGGCCGCGCTGTCGGACTGTGCCCAGAAGGCCAGCAAGCCTGCCAGCCAGCCTGCTTCCAGTACACAGATCATGGTCAAGACCAACGTGTACAGCAATGAAAAAGTGAACATTCATGTTGAATGTAAAGACTACGTTAAAAAGGCAAAAGTAAAGATCAACCCCTTACCGCAGAGCAGGCCCGCGCTGAGCCAGGCGCACGCTGACGCGGCGAAGGAAAACACCTGCTACTGTGGGGCTGTAGCAAAGAGACAAGAGAGAAAAGGACTCGAGTCCCCCCATGGTCACAGTACACCTCCTGTTTTGCCTTTTAAAGAGACTCAAGAACTGCTCCTCAGCCCTCCCCAGGAGAGCCCAGGGCTGGCTGTGGGGGAGAGCAGTCTTTCCGCCAGCGCGTCCGTGTCGGACTCCTCGCAGAAGAAAGAAGAGCACAATTATTCTCTTTTTGTAACAGACACTTTGGGTGAACAGTCAGCCAAAGCAGACCCTGAGGAAGAGGAGGAGGATGAGGATGATATTGAAGACGAGGACCATGATGAAGGATTTGGCAGTGAGCACGAGCTGTCTGAAAACGATGACGAGGAGGAAGATTACGAGGACGATAAGGACGATGACATCAGCGATACCTTCTCAGAACCAGGTACCAGCATTGTTGGGCTTTGGGAACGTGGAGGTTGATGGATTTGTCCTGTGAGTGGGAAGGAAAGCTTTTGAACTCCTGGTAGTTACAGATGAGCAGCACTGATCTTAAATTGTGAACTCTCCTCCCACATTTTCTAAGTGCTTTGCAAAATGCAATTAATTCAAAGTATACAAGGTCTCTGTTGCCCTGTTTGGTGAAAAACTACATAAACTGTGGTCATGCAACAAAAATAATAATAGAGAATACAGGAAGCGCAGCTGTAGCCTGAGGTTAGAGCAGCTGCCTGTGAGTGTGGCCTTCTTTTTCTCTGGTAGGATGTGCAGAGCTTTCTAGCACTTCTTGTAGCTGTGAATTTATCCAGAGTTGGATCTGTCAGGGTGAAATCAATCACCCTGAGTGAAATGATTTCATAATTACTTAAGTCCTGCTTGCAGGTACAGTTTTTCCACAGAATCCAAAGAATGGCTGCCACTGAAACTAATAAAATCATTTCTTGGTGGTTTTCAGCAGTAACACTTAGCGGGTCTTCAGAGGATACTGAATTCCTCTCTCCTGCCTGGAGAAATGGAGCTTTAACAGCAGAAATAAGAACTAACCTTCACCTAGAAGGTAACAAAACAGCAACATTGTATAAAAATAAAATCTGCAGGGAAAGCGACAGGATTGTAGCCACGTATTAATTTCATTCCAGAAAGTATTACGATATTCACATCTTATAAATGCCTTGTAGTAGAGTATAAGAATTAAAATATTCAGACATTTGGCAATATGTAACTTCGAGGGGATAAAGCAGCTGAAATTTTTCCTTGTTGAGAACTGCAGCTTCCCTAAAGCTTGTCAGTGTTTGTCATAATGAACTCTCAGATGAAATTATTTTCTAATTAGATTTCCTGAGTTGGCATTAAACTCGTTAAGCATTATGCCCTTTATGTTACTTTCACATGCACACAACACATTTTTAAGCCTCTTCCTCCCTTCTGGAGCGAACTCCCTCTGCTTTCTGGGGCCCTGAGCAGCTGTTCCAGCTCTGCAGCCCATGGGGGATGTGTTGCATTGCAAGCCTGGGATCCATGAAAAAGAGAGGTTGTGTTAAAGGCTGTGGGTGGAATTAATTAATTAACTATTTTACTGACCAACAATCCACATTCCGCAGCAGTAACTGAGGATCTGGGCTTATCCAAGCTTGCCAAACCCTTCCGTGAATGAAGCCTAAAGCCATGCAGCTCAAATGTGGTGATGTTAAATATTTTATCATATATTTTGTCTGTTGTAGAAGATAACATCTCCAGCTATTCTAATTATGTCACTCTTGTACTTTGTGTTGCTTTTTTACTTCTAAAGGTAAATACTATGGGTAAAGTATCTAAAAATAGGCACAGCACAGGAAAATTAAACCTTCCACAGCTCTGAAAGCAAAATCAGTTGGTACTTTGAGTGAGGATGTAATTTACTGAAAGGGCAAAAATCTACCAGTTATTGCTGGCCCTCTAATGGTTTTTTACACATAATTTGCTTTTGCTTATTCTTCATGTATGTTTTTAGAGCGAATGAGATGCTTTCTTCAAGTGTTATCTGAGGAAATATTTAGATACAGTGAAGGAGAAATAGCTAAAAATGTGACTGGCTCTCAGGCAAGTTTGGACAACAGTGTTTTTATTATCACCATGACACAGATTTAGCAATTTTGGTCCCCTGCAAAGGTAGTTTATTATGGGAATTACCAGCCCAGGCCTTTTCTAGCATTTAAACGTGGTGGGTTTTGCAACTACTGAGTGTATTTTTCCTATCTCATTTAGTAGAAAGACTTTTAAATGACTGTTCCTGCCATCAAGTAGTCAGGAGATTCCAGAAATGGGAAATGCAGCAATTTATTCAGTTGTCAGTAGCACTGGAGAAGAAATTAGTGGAAAAGTGCTCGTAGAGACACAGAGATTGTTTTAAGAAGCTGCATTAGATCAGCTCTGGGCACCTGGACCATCAGCTGGGGGAAAACCACTCGAAGTGATTTGCCAGAAGTCTCTGTGGTGAGGTGGTTAAGAGGAGGAGTTCTCTGGGTTTCTTTCAGTGGGGCTATTTTTGGGTTTCACCTGGTAAGATGCAGCAGTCATGTGCACGCTGTTCTCTGTTCTACTTCATTTAACCCTGGTGAATTTAAACCCAAAACCACAGTGAGGGATGCGAAGAAAGACTTTTAGGAGGAGTTTGTGAAGGGCTTTGAAGTTAAATACAGGAACCCTTTCAGATTTCTTGAAGCCTGCCCTGCTGTGTGATCTTTGCTAAGAGGAGGAATAAATAGAGTGCAGAGCAGCTAGACAAGGTGGTGTGTTGGGTTAGGACACTGCACTGGGTTATTTTATGTAACTTTATAATGGTAGCAGGTCAGTGTTGGGGTTGCAAGGCAGGATGTATTAAGTCAATGTAATTGAAGTTGCTAACTTAATTACAGTTTGAATAAGCAAACAGGAAGTCTTGATTTTAACCTTGTTGTACATTTGTCCACTTCAGCTCTTACAGAGATTTGTTTTCATTGGTTGGATTAATTCTGTGTTATCATGAAGATGGGCTCCATTTATATATTTCTGTATAATGAATCACATAGCTTGTTTTTTAGGTGGAAAGTCAGTGGTCTTTTTGAGAGTATTTTGATACTTCTGTCAAACAGCATTTGAGTAAAATGGAGCTACAGTTACAAATATTTATGGTATTTGAAACTATATTTAATGTAAATTGTCAATAATTTTGGCTATACAACACGTTTTATAAAGCACGTTTCATTGTTTGATTTGCCTTTAAAATCCTGTCTTTCCAATAAACCAGAGAATCAAAGTAAATGAGTTGATGAAATGATGAGAAACAGAACTTCAGGATGGATTTCATCCTTCTGCATACCTGACTTCTGTTCGTACTTTGGGTTATGATGTGAGAGTCAGACCAAAGCAAGAAAGTTTGTTTTTCCTCTTTCAACTGGTTTTTCGAGTGCAAACAGACTAATTGAATGGACTGTTTTAAAAGGAAGAAAGTGTTCTTTGTGCTGGTGGAACATGAAGCAGAGCTGAAGCATATGGGGTCAAGGCTTGCTAAGCCTGCAGTCCATACATGGGTGGCTTTTCCTTAAGCTCCATCAGAGTATGTGATGTTTAGAAGTGTTCCTTTTTTAAGTAAATGTAAACTAATAGCATTTTATATAAAAGGCAGTGCAGTGGTTTGAGATTTTTTTTTTAACCTTAGTATAGGTTATCTTTATTTTCTAAAGCATATCTGGGGTTTGAAAACCTGTGGTTTGTGTTTACATAGTTATGGTAAAATATTTCTGTGATGTGGACAATGGCATTACAATTTCCATGTCCTTCATGAGCAGTTCATCATATCAAGTGCATCATAATTCACCTCTAAAATATTGTACAGCTTTACCATGGATCATTTCTCTTCATCCCAGTAATGAGGAGGAAGAGGATGATCAGTGGGTGTCCAAATCCCTTCAGCTTAGATGGCCCTTTGGTCACTGTCCTGATAACAGAGCCCCTTTCTCCAGCCTCAGAGGGATCAGTGGTTGGATTTATTTCCTGAAGGTCTTTAGACTCAATGAACAGCAGGAGTTGGACTTGATCCTGTGGGTCTCTTCCAACTCAGAGTATTCAATAATTGAATAATTTTTTCTTCATTGTCTTTTGCTAATCCATCTTTATTATCTGCTTCTCTTTCCATACTTTTTGTCAAATGTGGAGGTGAGTTAGGGTTGTGTTCCTGCCAATTCATGGAGAAAGTTGTCAGGATGGGACAACACTGTCCAACATCTGCTCTCTGTACTTGGTACTGCTGGGATTGTGGGGGACTGCAGCTTAGGGGGTCAGACAATATAAAGGGACTTTAAATGCATAAATAATTTGGTTTTTTTCAACTAATGGAGCCCCATCAGTGGCTCAGTGTCTATCCTTGGATTTAAAGGCAAGTACCCAGGAGCAGTTGATGCTGGAACCGAGTCTGTTACATAACGCAGAACAGATCTGTCTGTGGTTTTGCTCTTAACTTGAATACTCAGTCCACTGCTAAAGGGCTACAAACAATTCTGTCACCAGTACATAAACAACCCCCTGCATCCTTTTAGGGTATGAAAACGATTCTGTGGAGGATTTAAAAGAAATGACTGCAATATCCTCTCGGAAAAGAGGCAAGCGAAGATACTTCTGGGAGTACAGCGAGCAGCTGACACCGTCCCAGCAGGAGAGGATGCTGAGGCCATCCGAGTGGAACCGGGACACGCTGCCCAGCAACATGTACCAGAAGAATGGGCTCCATCATGGTAAGAGAGAGTCCCGGTCACAAATGACAATCTTCTCCTTGTGACACCTTCAGTAGCCAAATTCCCCTCCTTGCAACTGCTGGGAAGTTGTGTTTTGGCCCTGAAAATTCAAACGCTGTAAGTCTGTGGCTCAGTTACCAGGGTTCTGCCGTGCCCAAGGGAGGCACAGTGAACACACAGTAGGGACTTTCAGTGTGGTTTCTTCCAGAGGAGTGTGGATGAATTGAGAATTGCGACTTCCAAGGGCTCTCAGTGGAAACCCCGAGAGATCAAAGCTTCTCAGTGCGATACTGTAAATATTGGATGGGTGGCTTGACTGATGTTTGCTCCTCGTGGCTGTTCCTGTCAGTGCTGCCTGTGTTAGCAGGAGGCTGGGAGGGCTCTGGGATGCCAAGTTCAGGGGAACTGTGGTATGAACTGAGGACAAGCACTAAGGCACAACTGTCTCTCTCTGCTGCTCCCTCCTTGTTTTCTCCTTGTGAATGCAGCACAGTGAAGCAGTTACTCCTCTGGGAATAAACTATTTCCTTAAGATGCCCTCTTAGAAACTGAAACCAGTTGCTCTAATAACTGTGATTTATTCCCAGTGAGCAATTACTGCACCACAAACATGATTAACATCACCCAAAACAAACCACTCTTAGGGGTATTTTTGTTTTCTTGTCACAGGACCTCTTTTAGGCTGCTCCATTTGATTTTGGCTTTGAAGAAGCAAATTAAACCAACTTCCCTGGTTGTTAGGTTAATGTTCCCTTAGAGTTGAAAATTACTGCTTTTAACATGGCAATTGGCCTTCTCTTAAATCAAAAGATTTATTTTTTTTTATTGTTACTTGTAGATTTATTCAGGGAAGGAAGCATTTTTTTCTTTAAATCTCCTTAGTTTTTAAAAGCTTCTTTATCCTGTAGTGAAATATCAGCACCTAAAGTCCCTATCACTGCTCTTTCTCATGGTGGAGCTCTGAGCAACCTGGCGTAGTGGAAGATGTCCCTGCCCATGGCAGGGGATGGAAAAACATGAGTTTAAGGTCCCCTCCAACCCAAGCCATTCTGTGATTGCATTATTTTATATTTGTTACTAAACAACAAATAACCAACCATGCCTGGAGGACTCAGTCCCACCAGACACTTGGACACTTGACCTTTAAGTCAAGTGCAAAACCAGACCTTGAAGAGCTTCAAATACATACAATAAAAGGGGTTAACTGGCCTTCATGTGGATCATTTCATGTCAGCATCACTGAAGATTGTTTCAGTACCAGGCCTCAGCACTCTTTCTTAGTACAGAACTTAGCATTAAGATTATTTGGGAATTTAATCCACTTGAGTGTGCAGGAGGATATTTTGGCTGACTATGAGTTAACAAGTTTACAGCTGGAGCAAAACAACAGGGTTTGAACTTGTGACATACATTTTTCAGCACAGTTGTGTGTATGCTCTCTGTCACATCCAGTGGCCAGCAGTATTTGCTCTTATCTGATCTGGATAGAATATGAATTGTACAAGCTCTTTGTCTGGAAATGCTCTTTCTATTGTGAGAGGCCACAGGGATCACCTGATTCCGGCCCATTCTCCTGTCAGGAACAAAGGAACTTAAACTGCACCCAAAAAACGCCTATTTAAGAGTGTTTTCTCACAGCTTTATGTATGTATTGTGTCACTTCCCAACCCATTTTTCTGCGTATTTAAAACAGGAAAATACGCAGCAAAGAAGTCACGGAGGACTGATGTAGAAGACCTGACTCCCAACCCCAGAAAACTCCTCCAGATTGGTAACGAGCTGAGGAAGCTGAATAAGGTGATCAGTGACCTGACACCCGTCAGTGAACTTCCCTTAACTGCCAGACCCAGGTCAAGGAAAGAAAAGAACAAGCTGGCTTCCAGGTATGCATTGGGTAAAGCTGCAGGGCTGAGAAAATTCGGGTTGCTACAAGTGAATGATAAAGATCTAAATAATCATTTTTGCCTAAAGAAATCCTGCTTCATGTGGCATCTCCTGCAACGGGAGTTGCAGTTTATCAAATGGGAATTAGCAGCTTATCGAAAAGCAGGGCAGCTGGCACCTTGGGAGCTGTGGTTTGTCTGTCCCCTAGATAAGGATGTGTTTCCACTGGAATTGGCTTCCTTAGCTGTGGGGCAAACAGTTGGCACGGTGATAAAACCCACAAGTGTCAAATGTGAGCAGATGCAGGTAGCAGAGTGTTTTCAGTGAAGGCGAGTTAGGATGGATGAGTTTGTGCATCACAGCTCTGGGAGGTTTGGTTCATAAGTTCATGTGGCTCTTACTACTCTGGAATTCCTGGTAGTGTTCTAATTCTTCCCCTCTTCTTGCTACAGGGCTTGTAGACTAAAAAAGAAAGCCCAGTATGAAGCCAATAAAGTAAAACTCTGGGGTCTCAACACGGAATACGGTAAAGACAACTCTTTACATCTTAATTTTTCTTTGTTTGGACAAGTCTGTGTTTTGCACCGTGATGTAACCTGGCTCACAGAGAAAAGAGTTGGTACAAACTCAGCAATTCTGGTGGTACAAAACCAGTCCATTGACTAAAGTGAATGTAAATTGGGTTACCTGCAATATTGAGCTACTTTGCAGATGTAAATTATGTAAATGTATGTGTGTGCTGTAAGCATTACTGAAAGTATTGGTAATATTTGATATAAACTAGTACATTTAATTTTACAGTACATGTGATGTGACACCTTTGGCACTTACAGATAGCTGTGTATCAATAACTGTGACTCTCTTCCTGGGGAATGTGCTGTAAAACTAATCCTTTTTTTTTCTTTGCAGATAATTTACTCTTTGTCATCAACTCCATTAAACAAGAAATAGTTAATCGGGTGCAGGTACCTAAAGATGACAGAGGAATCAACATGGAACAGAAGTTGAACATACTTATTAAAGACACTCTTGGTAAGCAGTGAACTTCATGTATTTGCCGTGAAGACATAGAATCATAAATGCCCTGAGTTGGACAGGACCTCAAAGCTCATCTCATTCCACCAGGGACACCTTCCACTATCCCAGGCTGCTCCAAGCCCCAATGTCCAACCTGGCCTTGGACACTGCCAGGGATCCAGGGGCAGCCACAGCTTCTCTGGGCACCCTGTGCCAGGGCCTCCCCACCCTCACAGGGAAGGATTTCCTCCCAATATCCAATCTAACCCTGCCCTCTGGCAGTGTGAATCCATTCCCCCTTGTCCTGTCCTTCCAGACCCTTATGAAAAGTCTCTCCATCGTGTTGGCTCCTTCAGGCCCTACAAAGCCACAATGAGGTCACCCTGAAGCCTCTCCTCTCCAGGCTGAACAACCCCAGCTCTCCCAGCCTTTCCTCCCAGCAGATCTGCTCCATCCCTCTGACCTCACTACATTCAATTGCAAACAATTTCTGAAATAGAGGAAAGAATGAACCCTTTCCTGATTTCAGTTGTCCCAACCAAAGTGTCCCCTGGCTTTGTGTCACCCGTAGGAGCGTGCCATGAGCAGTGACCTGAGAGCAGCTTCTCTCTCCCTCCCCTTTCAGGACTTCCTGTAGCTGGACAGACGTCGGAGTTCGTGAACCAAGTCCTGGAGAAGACGGCAGAGGGAGACCCCACCGGCGGCCTCGTGGGGCTCCGAATACCGATGGCAAAAGTTTAGGGCAGGACTTGAGCTGCTCCCGGGTCAGGTTCCACCTGTGCTGTCGAGTTCCTCGTTGTAAATGGCATTCTGGTCTGCATGTCAGCTTAGCATTCTGTAAACACTCACCAGTAGGTTCCATTGGTTTCAAGTAACAGTGTAGGAAAACAAATCACAGCGTGGTATAAAATGCTGCAGAGCATTTTTGGACCATAAACCAGATTGTTTTCAAGCTGCTTTAAGCTCAAGGGCAGAAATGAGAGTTCTCTTTCAAATGATCTAGGACCAGAATATATCACTTTTGTTTTAGAAGCAAAAACATGGGTTTGCTAGTGAAAATTTTTAGCATTTGCCAGACATTGTGACAGGTTTATGGTCCAAGTGAAGTAAGAGGAAGCATTTTTTTGGTGGAGCTGTCGATGTAGGGAGTTTTTTGTTCTTTTTTTTTTTTAATAATTGGATTTTCTTTTCTTGTTCTTAAAAAAACTCCTAAGCTTTCTTTGCAACCATTAACTTGTACATAGCACACGCAGCATTAGAGCTAGTGTGCCATATAAGACTTTAATTTTCTGAGCTTAATAGAGTATTTAAATGTCTGTGCAAGCAAGAGAAAAAAAAAGTATATTCTTTGTGCCTTGTATTTTGTGGGGAGAGCTATCAGTATAAGCTGGTAAAGTTTTGTATGAAGAAAACCCTGAGGGGCAAAACCAAGCTGTATAGATGGTGAGATTTTAGGTTTTAATGTATTTGTTCCAGCTCTTAAAAAATTTTTGAATGTATATAGGAATATGTTGAAAATGTAGATATATGCCACAGAGTCTATGTATTGTATAAAAGATGGCTCTAGAAAACTCAATTTCGGTACTTTGGCCGGAAGAAAACAAATACTTGCACATTAATGCGATTGTTTATTTTTGTACCAAAGACAAATGCAACTGATATGGCGAACTGCCAGTCTAAGTAAAGTTTTGCACAGCTTATATGATACTGTACTGAATGTAAAAACAAAAGAAAAAAAGAAAAAAAATTAAAGGTCAGGGTTAGGGATCTTACTGAACTGTGAATTTTTTTGTTTGGGTCCAATTATCTACAGAAGGAGCATTCATACATAACAATATTATTTTGCTGTTCTTGTAGTTCGCTTCCATGGTAGATAAGTTGGTGGCCGTCTTGGAGTCTTTAAATCTTTTTTCTCTGCACTTACTGTAGGAGATTTTAATATATTTGGATTTTAGTAAGCTATTGGTAAAATAGTTTTCGACTTTGAGAATTTAAAAAAAAAAAAAAGTATTTAGCTTGTTGTAGTATACTTCCACCAAACAACCAAAATAAAATTATTTTTATTGTAACGTGTATATATGTAAAGAGGAAAAAAAAAGAGCTACAAATATCTAATTCCTTAGTTGCCACTTTTCCAGTTGATGTATTATTATGCATGTGATGTTTCCAAGGATCAACACAGGCTTCAAACAAAACAAAAAAAAAATTTATAGACTTTTATATTTTTGTACAGGTATTTCGAAACTAGCTTCTTCAGACTTATATGTGACTTATTCTTGTTAATTCAGTAGTTTCTATGATTGAGGAATATTAACACAAAGTTCTTATTTGCTCTTCTGCTAATAAGAGTTGGCTTTGTAGTCAGTGTTAACGTACAGATTAAAAGCTTTAGCCTTTGATGAGAAAGTCCTTTATCTCAAGGCAAGATCATTCTCTGGTTTCATGGACCCCCCCCTTTTCCTCCCTGTTCTTTCTCTCCCTATTTAAAGATGACAAAACACTGTTTACTGAAAATAGAAATACCAAATATTTTCAAATGTAGCTGCTGAAAAAAAAATGCAAAAGTCCATGAAGGCTTTCTCCCCACTCCCTTTGGGGAATTTCTCCACTTCATTTCTAGTTTGTCTAAGTTTGTTTGTACTGTGATTCCTTTTTGTTTATAAGTAGATTATTTTTATAGCCAAGCTTGTACTATGAGAAAAAAGCCTGAATTGGTAACAGTGCAGGAAGAGTGGCTGGTGAAGGTGGTGGCCCTGCCACACTCACAGCTTTCTTGTACCTAAATATTTTGGAAGACTCAAAAGGGAGGAGGAGGCCAAAATACCACTACTGAGCTGTACAGAAAGTCTTTCCTACAAGAGACTGAACAAATACCCAGGGCAATTTAGGCAAAACTTTGTAAATCCACTTAAGACTTGCAAAATCTGAGTGGAATGTGGGTGTTTTCGTTTGAGGCGTTTGTGTTGTTGTTGTTGTTGTTCGGATGAGGTGAGAGTTGGCTGCTGCTTTCCACGGTGGGTCTGGTGTATTCCTCTTGTTCTTGTGGAGCTGCCCAGGGCCCCTAAAACCCCGACAGAGAATGTGTCCTGTGAGGTGCAGGCCATGTCTGAGCAGGGCTGGCACACAGAGGTTGTCCCTTCCCCACGGGCGGTCCCTGTGCTCCATCCAAACCTTGCAGGCAAGGCACCATCTCTGAACATTGAGAGAGAGCAGTTTGAAATCAGGTAAAAACTTCTGTCACAAATTCAACTGACAAGGTATTTAAAAGCCCCCTTTTTTTACTGTCCGGGAATCCTGGGCAACACACAACTTTATAGCTTTTTATTTTTGTCTGAAAACCAGACTATGATTTTGGTCTCGCATTTCAAAGTAGACTTTGAATCTTTAGTGAGTTCCATACCCTCGCATTTCAGTGTTTCCTATGTATTATTTTAAGTTAAAGCTTTGAAATAGTTGAGCTTTTTAATGTTGACACTTTATTTTGTAACTATTTATATGTATGTATATCTTAGAAAAGCACTTTGTTTAAAAAAAAAAAAGAGAAAAAAAAAAAGAAAAAAAGAAACTGCGTTTTATATGATTCCTGCCACTTGCTGCTAACTCTGGGCTGGTCAGAATGCTGCAGCGATACTTGAGATAAATAAAACCTGGCAGTAAAATGTAGAGTAAAGATAAGACCTTTTGCTGGTTTAACTTTATCATAAAGGTGACATAGGCAAGCTGTGCAGCTTTACATTTTAACCAGGGGACTCTGTGGCATTTAAACCGTCTAGAAATGGTTGTACTTTAATGCCAGTAACAATCTGCTTCCTCTAGTGTCATTAAAATATATACATTTAGTGTATACTTATCACAAACAAAAATCTTATAAGGGTATAAAAACCAACAAATGTACATGTTCTGTTTTTTGGCAATTGTGGCATGCGTTTTTGGGTGATCTTTAGAGAAGACCATTTTCTAAAGATTTTCAGTGTTCATACATAGTATGTGGATCTTAACGAAGTCCTGGGGTTTTTTTTTTGTTTGTTTTTGAGTGTAGGCATTGTGAATATTCACTTTTAATCCTATATCCAAAAACAATGATATATTTTTTGATTTAATACAAACAGAAGCTCTTCCTTTTTCTGATACACTGGATTCTCTAGGATTTGTTTCCATATTAAAAGCATGCTGTCATAACTGCTCTTGTCGAGATCTCGTCAGTCTGAACGTAGGTGCCACACTTGGAATCGATGGGCTGCTTGTTCTGCTGTACCATGTATGACCCTCGTCCTCCCCCCTCCCTTCATGACAGATGATGATGTGGCTTTATATTGTGCCTTACTTGTACATCTAGAACTAAATGTTTTTCATTCCCTCTGAACTCATCAAAGCTTCTGAGATGGAATCAGAGCTGATTAAAGCGTCCTGAAGCGAGTGCGGATAGGTCTGATTTCAGTTTCTCTCAGTAGTCCTTTTGTATTTATATGGAAGACCAGTTTTTGAATGGCCTTGCAAAACGTGGGGGTGCTCCTGAAGGGTGTTTTTTAAACCCCAAACCCCTTTTGCTAACACTTCCTCTTATGGTTTATTGAACACATTTACTGATACTTGGTGAGTACTTTTTGGTTTTTTGGGATGAGAGAGACTTACTACTAAAGCTATGTTTACGTGTGGATGGGCTGGATTTTCTTATCATACCAGTTGAAATCATTGTGATTTAATAAAGTTGCATTGCTGTAAAGCTGATGTGAGAGTCAGGCTCAGCTGTGTTCAGTCCCTAATTTATGGATTGACTTTTTTCCATACTAAGAGGGCCAGGGAAAAGTTGGGGTTTTTTAAAAAAGCAAACAAACAAACAAAAAACCAACCTAAAATGGATGAAGGGTCTTTTAACTAGCCTAAAAGCAAACAGACACTTTGGAAATATAGAGGTATCCATTTAAAATTTATTTTTAAAAGACACCCCCCCAATATTTATCTAATATTTGCCTTCATTAATGAAACAGTTAGCTTATTCACAAACTATAATGACTGGATGTGCTTTTCTTTTCCATAAATCATTTAAACATAGCTTTTTTTTTTTTTTTAAGCTCTAAAAGGTTTTACGAGGAGAATTTCCAAGGGTTGTATCCAAGCTGCCTCCAGCAGAAATAGCAAATGCAGTTCTGTGCTTGCTCGTCTTCCTGAAATTCTGCTGAGGCACAACCCAGCTCTGGACCGTGAATGTCAGGATCTGTATTTGGCCTTGAGACCTGAGTTTTGAGAGTGCATCTAATCATGATGTTCTTTTCTTTTGAAGTTGGAGGCTTCAGTTGGAATCACCAAGTGAAGTGTGCTGCTAGATGTGGTCTTGGCTTGTTGACACAGCCTTGCACTCAGCTGAGGTTTATTTTGTTTACCCCAGGGATCGTGTGAAGTACATTTCAAACAGTTGCTGTCTCGGTGACTGATCCTTCTTGTAACTGTATTAAGGGCATTAGTCTGTTGAGAAAACACCACTCTTGAATATCTCCCAGTGTAAATTGGGATTCTTCAATGTCATTAATCAAAGATGGCACTTTTAGACTGTATCTTCTTTGCAGCAAACAAAAATCTCTATCCTTCTACAACTTATATTTCACAATATGCCATGTTTTCCCCCCAGTGCTTCTAGAAGGTGTGTGTGCACTCTGAATTATAATCCTCAGCCTTACACATCCATGAACTTCCACAGGAGCAAATACTGACTCTGCGTTTATTGTCTTTCTAATGAGCTGTGGAGCTAAAAGTGGAACCAGAGCTCTTTTAAGCCACACTTGGACTTTTTGTTTCCCCCATAAAAGAAATAAAACTCCAAACTTTTTAGATAACATCATTGGTCAGAGTTTTTCTGGAGTTTAAAATGTTTTGTAGTTGGGTATCTTTTAAAGTCAAATTTGAGTGACTTCACTCGCTCCTGCAAGGAAAACTTCTGGATTGGATTTGGTATTGGCAAAAGCACATCCCACCCTATCAAAATCTTCTGATTAGGAAACAGAACCTAGTAAGAAAACTTAATTTTAGTCTCTCTTATAATGATGGATATTCATACATTTGGGTTGGAATCATCTATCCTTCCAGAATATTATGTCCAAGGAAAACTTATTGCTCAGTATTTGTGGTTGGGTGAACTCTTAAGGCTGATGGCACATGCAGATGCAAAAAAAGAAAAAGGCATTTTAAACGAAACATGGCATCCTGTTCCGCCTATGCTTGGGGTCATGATTGTAATGCTGTCCTTGATATTCTATAATCAACTTCCAACTGGAGCTCAGAAAAACTTACTGAAAGTCTTGTCTCTGTTAGAAAATAAATTTACCTTGTTCAAAGCATGATCTGTTAAGAGTTGCAATGTTAAATGTTGGTTAATAGTTGTGCAGTTTTATTTTTTTGAAAAGAGGCACAATTAAACTATTGACTTTGTTTACTCTGTCACCCTTGATCCCTAGCACTTCTATTCAGATACAAATTCATCAATGTATGCAACATCCTTTGTAATTTAAAATAAAAATTGTGGAGGAAATACCGTCTCGAATCACTGTGCGTGTGGAGTGATGGTGAATGGCATCTGCTGCCTTGAAGTAAGTCCCCGGTCTCCTGGTATTTCCAAGAACTTTCCTTTCGAAGGGATGACAGCTAGGTAAGGAAATATCTGGTTTTTCCTTCCTCATGCGCGGAGCTGGCTTGGAGCGCTGCTGGGTCGGTGTGGGACCATCTGGAGAACCGGGATTAGTGCCTGGAGAAACCGGCTCCCTGCAGTTCCTGTGGCGATGGAATCCAGCTCTTGTGTCCAAAGGGTCCGAGGGCAGGAGGGGAGGGACACAGCACCACGGCAGGCTTTTGTGGTAACAGCAAAGGGACATTGCCCTGCCTCTCATTTTAGGGGTACAGAAGGGGCCTTATGTTCCCCCACCCTGCTCACAACCAGTCTCAGCCTGGCCTGTCCAGAAACCCAAGGAGGCTCTTGGATGTAAACCTGGAACTTCTCCAGCGGGACCCTGTGGCTCTGCACAGCTCCCTGACAGGAGGGGGCAGCCGGGGGGGATCGGGCTCTGCTCCCAGGGAACAGGGACAGGAGGAGAGGGAACGGCCTCAGGCTGGGCCAGGGGAGGCTCAGGTTGGACAGCAGCAGGAATTTCCCCATGGAAAGGGTGCTCAGGCCTTGGAACTGCCCAGGGAGGTCTGGAGTGCCCATCCCTGGAGGTGTCCAAGGAAGGGCTGGAGGTGGCACTCAGTGCTCTGGGCTGGGGAGAAGGTGGGGATGGGGCACAGCTTGGACTCGGTGTACTTGGAGGCCTTTTTTAACCTCAATGATCCTGGAATTCTGCTGTTTATCCCCGTCCCTGCGGATCGGCCCAGGCCCCGCCCGGCCCGGCCCCGCCACGTCTCCTCAGGGCCGCGAGTTCCCGCCCGCCGCCCGCAGGGGGCGCCCGCGCGCGCGGCCCGGCCCGGCCCTGTCCGGCCAAGATGGCGGCGGCGGCCGCGGCGGTGCCGCTGCGGGTCTGTCACCAGGAGATCGTCAAGTTCGACCTGGAGATCAAGGCGGCCGTGCAGGTACCGCCGCCAGCCCCGGGACACCCCGGCACGGCCGCTGGGCGAGCCGGGGCAGCGCTGACCGCGCCGTTGTGTTCCAGGATATCCGGGACTGCCCGGGGCCGCTCAGCGCCCTCACGGAGCTCAATGCCGCCGTGAAGGAGAAGTTCCGACACCTCCGCGGCCGCATCCAGGTGAGGGGCCCGGCCGGGGTTGCTGAGGGCACCGAGCTGTGCTCCGGGCCCACCGGCTGTGGTTTAGGGATCCCGGGTGTGTTTTGGGGGGTGCCGGCCCAGGGCTGGAGGATCCCGGTTGTAGGTTCCGGCCGGGGTTTGGGGTGTTCTGACTGTGTTTTGGAGGATCCCGGCCTTGGGTTTGGGGGGTCCCGGCTGTGATTTGGTGAGTCGCAGCCGTGGATTGGGGGTTTATCAGATAAATCTGCCCCGAATCCGCTCCCCGGGCGGGGCTGGGCTGTGCGAGTCGCGGGTGGTTGATGAGGTTCTGGTGTTTGTGCTCTCCGCCAAAGGACCTGGAGGAGATGGCGAAGGAGCAGGACAAGGAGTCGGAGAAGCAAGCCTTGCTGCGGGAGGTGGAGAACCACAAGAAGCAAATGCTCAGGTGGGTCTGGCAGCTGGTGCTGTTCCCAAGTCCCCTGTAACCAGAGATAGGCTGACTTTGGTGCAGCATCTCTCCGAGTCACTGACACGTGTTTTGCCCCAGACCAAGAGGTCAGGGACAGAAAGGGTACAACTCCCTTCTCCTGTCCTGACTTCCTAACTCTGGTCTGTCCCTTTGAGCGCTTGAGCTCAAAGAAGGTGGCTTAGGAGTCTGGTGTTTGACAGCCGGCCCAGTTTTCTTTTTCCCTTGCTGCATAAATGCTACACTGAGGAATGTCAGGATAGAATGTTGTTATTGTGTGTAGTAATACAGGGAAAGTGAGCGGCTGAGGGAGCTGGGAAAGGGGCTCAGCCTGGAGAAAAGGAGGCTCTGGGGGGACCTTGTGGCTCTGCACAACTCAGTGCTCTGGGCTGCTGACAAGGTGAGCATCAGACACAGCTTGGACTCGATGATCTTGGAAGTATTTTCCAACCCAAATATTTCTGTGTGTATCAGGGGTGCCCAGTTACAGTGGTGGTTGCTTTGTGAAAATTGTCTGTGCTTGCAAGGTGTTACCATGACATTACAACACTCTGCTCTTGTGATTTCAGCAACCAGGCAGCCTGGAGAAAGGCAAATCTGGCCTGCAAAATTGCTATTGACAACTCTGAGAAAGATCAGCTGCTGCAGGGAAGAGACATCTTAAGACAAAGGTATGGGACTGTCCCACTGTACTGTGGGCTTTAAGCAGTGTCTCCTGTATTCACTAGTTTTAAATGGAAGTGACATCATGTTTTTAACTTATTTCATTATATCTGGAGTGTAGCTTTTCTTTTATAAGTCCGTTTCCCTTTTGTGGAGATTTGAACTGGTAAGGATTGTGATAAATTCGGGTTTTCTTGGCATTGGCATGTCTTAGCAGAAAAGGGGATAAATTACCATTCCTAGCTTTGTATATTGCCTTTTACAATAATTCCAGATAGGTTCTAAACAAGAACTGGATCATTACCCAAGCTGTTTTCACATGCAGAACTGGATGTAAGTGTGTGCAGGCTGTGTATTGAAAGCAGCAGCTGAGATACTCAGGATAATAAAGTGGTAGTTTGTGGTAGTGCTTCCATAGCAGCCCATGGAGTTACACAGACCTGGGTGAACAAGTGGTGAAATATGGGCCCTTGTGAGATTCTGAGCCACTGGCTGTTGTTTGGGCTCAGGACTTCCATATTTTGTGATTATTTTTTATTGTTTACTGAAGATAATCTGAACTTCTCATGCAGTGAAAGCCAGTTGTGTCTTTTGTACACTGGAGAGATGTTTAGTGCCAAGCTCTGTTCTAATCTCCCTATCAGCAGCATTTTCCCCAAGTAGCCAAAAAAAACTAATTTTACCCCTTCCTGCTTTGCTTTTTTCCCTTTTCAGGAAGACCACAAAGGAAAGTCTGGCAGAGAGTGCAGGCAACATCACAGAGAGTCTGATGAGCATCAGCAGGATGATGTCCCAGCAGGTGCAGCAGAGCGAGGAGACCATGCAGACCTTAGGTACAGCTGGAATTTGGGCTTGGATGGGGTGATGGAAGCACCTGTGGTCAGTTCTGTCAGCAGGGGGAGAGGAGCAGAGTAGGAGAATGTGCTCCAATGATGATTAAAGGACTGGTCAGCAGAACTCCTGTAACAGCTGGACATAAGCAGGAAATCATAGTGTACTTTGTGTGGACTTTGTGTTTGTTGGAGTTTCTGTTTCATGAACATGAGAAGGAAAAGGGGTCAGGATGAGGTTTAGTTTCACATAAAAGCACTTACAAAAGCAAAGCAAGCTCACACAGTGCCCAGAGTGTGTTTGGTGTTACTCTGTGCCACTGTCCTGGCATGGATTTGGGAATGGCAGAGGAACCAAAAGCATGGATACAAGTCCCTGCACAGAGGAAGGAGTGTCTGGAAAGCTGCTTCCAGCCAGGCTCCAGCTGGGATGGCTGAGACACTGAGATCAAGTGCCTTGAACCCGAGGTCACTTGCTCTGTCAGCAGTGCATCAGGGCCTGTGAAGCCAAGATTTCACCCAGTTCCTTGGCTTCTACTCCTAAAACAATAAATCAAGTGACCTGTCAGAACTGGTGATTCATGGAGCATTTAGAAGTTGCTGCCTGGGCCTCTCCCTAGCTCTGCTTTTGGGCAGGAGAGGGAACTTTAAAGACAAGGATAAATAACCCAAGTTTGCCCTCCTTGCTTTCTGCCCCATCTGAGGGTGGCAGCTGGGCACAGTTTGTTGCTGCAGAAGTAGCATGTTCCTTCTCCTATTAAAAAGACCGTTTGACAGGCACTTTTTCACCCTGTTTCTGAATGAACAGCACTTGGGATTCATCAAGGGAAAAACTACCAAAGGTCATTTACAAAACCCAGCTGCGAATTCTGGGTTAGTAGTGGGAATTCCTGTTTTCTGAGCAAGTCCTTCCCTAGGATGCAGTGAATGTTCGAGGCTGTGGAGCAGGGAAGTTCTGCTTTGTCATTAACTCTGGGAAACAAGTTTTCTGTTTCCACTTGGATCAAAATGCCTCTTGAAATGGGATGGGACAAAGTGTTTTGCAAAATATTACAGACCTATTTCTACTCTGGGTTTTTTTTTGTGAACCAGGCAATGCTGGATTTGACCTTCCTGTGAGCAATCAGGGCAGTGGAGGGTGATGCACTGTCCTATCAGCTGTGCTTTCTGTAAAGCAGGAAAAAGGGGATTCCAGGGCTTTTGCTTTCATTTAGCAATTTGAAATGGGCAAGGCTGAGAAGTTTGGGCCGTGTGTTTGTGTTCTCACACACTTGTAGTTGACCCTTCTCATTTTTATTAGGCAAAATATTGCCATGTGTGTCAAAAATGACTATTAAAAATTATTTGAGATTAATAATTCTGCAAGCCCATTTGAGTCACGCTGATTTACTGCTGGGGCTTGGGGGAATGCTTTCAGTGGTGCAATTAATATATTCAAATACTGCCCTGTCCTGCTGCTGCTGGTGACTTCTCTCTCAGGCACCATTCCTATTTCACTCTGCTTCCAGCAGCACTGACTGAAAAACCTGAACTGGATTTGACCTGCTAACCCAAAAATTCAAAATCCAGGAACTTCAGTAAGATCTTTAAGCTTTTCAGTGCTCTTATTTCGCTTTGCACTTTCCTCAGCACATCAGCACCCCTGAGCTGTGAGAACTCTCTGTGTCTGTCTCACCCACAACTCAGCCTGACCCAGAAGGATCCCTCGGGCGTTCTCTGTGTTGCCAAATATCTCATCCTTACACACTTTGCTGGGTATTTTTGAAGCACAACCTGCTGATTTAAATTTTTTTTGGTTCCCCTTTAATTGCAGCCAATTCTTCCCGAACCATCCTGGAAGCAAATGAGGAATTCAAGTCCATGTCTGGGACAATCCAGCTGGGAAGGAAGCTGATCACCAAGTACAACCGCCGGGAGCTGACGGACAAGCTGCTCATCTTCCTGGCCCTCGCCCTCTTCCTGGCCACAGTGCTCTATATCCTGAAAAAGAGACTCTTCCCATTTTTGTAAAATTCCAGCAATCACTGAACTATTAAAAAAAATAATCAGAAGGAGATGGTTGATAACGGTGGGGCCTTAAAATGAAATAATAAAGGGATGTTGCAATAGCTGGAGGAACGTTAGAGCAGGCAGGAATTTGTGCTGTCCCCATGGAGCTTGTGACCTGCCTCAGAAGAGCTTAATAGATCATGCTGTGGAAAGAAGAAATGCCAATCTGCCTGTGGGTTTGGGGAATCAAACACTTGTGGGGCTGGGCACTCAAAGGTGCCAGTCTGAACTTTCAGCCTCTCGCTGTTTTTTGTCTTGAAATTAAGTTTTGTCCTTGGCTGGGACTGGAAACTGCTCTGCCATCTGTGTGTAAGGTGCTGAGAGTAAGAGGAAGGATGGAAGAGAAAAACTCACACATTCCATTAATAAAGTATTTATTGTATTCTTGTCAACAGAGTTTTGTTTAAAACCAAAGTCTGATGGCTTGAAAGAGCCTTTCAGTGTAAAAATTCTGCTTTTTCTTTAGCAGCAGTGGTGGCTTATGGGTTGTTTTTCTGGGAGCATACACAGCCTGCCTCTGGCCCACTGTCCTTGGGCGGGCTCTGAGCAAAGCCAAAATGGGGAACCCCATTAGTTACCATTAATTCACACAATAGATAGGAGAACTACACTGGCAACCTGTTAAAAGCCTCTTTCCTCCTTTTCTTTATATAATTTCACTTCATGCTTTATATTTGCAAAATTATGCTAAGTTGTGCATTTGAAAGCTGGGGGGTTTTGCTGCTGTTTTGTGGCCCTGGAACAGGCAGACTGGACAGAGTGGATGTGGTTTTCCATATGATTTATTCCTTGTATTTCAGGGCAGTTCTTCTTCACAGCCTTTCCCAAGATACAGGATTGCACCAAGAATGAAATAAATTGACAAAGTGCACATTCTGGGTTTGAATAAGAGAAATTACTCTGCTTCAAAAATCTAGTCTTTTTGTAAATAAACCTCCCTGCATAAACTGTCAATTTACAGTCCCTAGAGACAAAGGAATTAGGGAAAAAGTAGCAAAGACAGCTGGACTTTTTGGGAGAGGGGAAGAGTAGAAATTCCAGGATGCAACAGGTTGCTCTGCAGCACTTGGTACTTGAATAATTTCCTTTCACAGGCGGCCAGGAATCATCCAGGCTCCTGATGGGCCACAAATAATCAGTGGAGACAGCGAGATAAATGTCATTTCTGTTTGGGGTGAGAAGGGCGATTTGGTGAAGCACCTCAAGAGGTGCCTCAGCAGCCGCCCTGGCTCGGTGGGTGGGTGCTGGGGCAGAGCACAGCTGCTGGTGGTTCCCTGGATCCCGCCTGGCTCAGTGGAGTGCCCCAGTCAGCCCTGACAGTGCCCACCTGGGGCTGGCTGGGTGGTGCTCAAATATCCTCCCTCCAGACACCCCTCTGGTGTTTGCCCTGCTCCTCGCTCGTGGACACTGCTCTTGCTGCAAAGGTAGGACTCGATTTCTTGGTTTTTGGATAAGTGAGAGAGAGCAGCACTGTGGGAAGGAGAGGTGGTTGTGCCTGGCTTTTTGTTGTCCGATCCAGGGAACGTGGGAAGCTGTGCCTGGGCCATTTTTTTGTGTCTGCAGAGGGTTTCTGTCTGCGCTCAGGGTGTTATGTCTTGGGGTCTTGCTGCTACATGCCTGAGGTTGTGTTGTGAAGGGTAAAAAATGGTCTCGTGCTGGTTTTTTTGAAA
The DNA here is from genome assembly GCA_014706295.1 of Lycocorax pyrrhopterus obiensis. Lineage (NCBI taxonomy): Eukaryota > Metazoa > Chordata > Aves > Passeriformes > Paradisaeidae > Lycocorax > Lycocorax pyrrhopterus. The sequence continues at coordinate 9,938,459 of JACSVZ010000018.1, forward strand.
GGAAGTAGCATTTTCTAAGGTGTCTGCCCTGGCAGGTGCAGGAGAGTTATCAGGGCTGGTGAGAATGGAATGGCTTTGCATTTTTGGTCTTGGGCATGACTTGGGGGCCAAGGGCTGGAGCCCTTCTGAGAGCGGGGACTCCAGAACTGCAGGAGCAGAAAGTGTTTGGGAAGGAAGGAAGAAAGAGGGCTCTGGAGAAGTGTTCAGGGCAGTGCTGGAGGGCTCATACGCAAGTGAAAGCTAACAGGAGTGCTCCTGTTCCTCCGGGGCCATCCTTCCCCAAAAGGCAGCAGGTAGGTGCCAGATGTGCTCCTTGCAAGCAGAGGGTGGGATTTACTGTCACAAAACAGTTGCAGTAAAAGTACTTTTCCTTTGAAGAACAACAGTCCTTTAAAACAAGGAGTAAGGAACCACTAGGAGCTTGAAAAGAGCTGAAATCTTGCCGTGGAGTTCAGCGGCTGAGACAGGCAGCTGGCAGCAATCAAGCAGCTGTGGGCTAATGAACTCCTGCTCATTAGCTGAGGGCTGGTTCATTAACTGTGTCCTGCAGGCAAAGGGGGCTGCAGCCGTTGCAGGGACTGTGGGTGTTTGGCTGTGCAGCTGGAGCCACTTAGGGATGAGGATGGGGCAGCTCTGATGTCTCAGCACACTGACAGATTTAGAGCTTTCAGGTTCTTCTGTGGAGTCCAACCCACTGAGAGCAATTTGCTTTTTCTGAGCACCTGTGGAGAAAGGGGAAAATGCCTGGAAGTTGCCCCTTGGAGTGTCAGGAGTCAGTTGGTGCTGTTGGATATTTAGCTGTGGTGAGCTGTGGATGTAGGTCCAATCCTGGTCTCCATTCCCATGTGGCCATGGTGGAAAGCCAGTGGGCAGGAGCAGGTGCCTGCCAGGTGTCCATTACACCCCTGAAACCTGCAGCATGAGGGTCGCTTATAGAGTATTTATTTAGATCTGTTTCCTTGGACAGTTGCCTTTTTGTGGTTGCAATAAACGTGGACCTGAGGAGAATTGGAAATTCAATGTACTGTAGCTCTGCTGAGAAAAACTGACTTGATTTGACTCATAATTATTTTATTGTTGTTTGTGATGTTATCAAATACAGAAATATTACAGGATCACTCTGGGAAAACAAATGAAGAGGATAGTATTATTTATTTTCTCCTCCTCTCCAAGAACCAAGGGGAAATGAAGTTTGTATTTGAAGTCGTGCTTTTGAAATGCTTTCCACATAACCGACTTTACCAAAATGGAAAGGTGAATTCATAGCTTGGAGGTTTCTAAAAATGTCTCTGCCAAATGTGCGTGGCTGCTATCACATGCCAAGTGGCCCAGAGCAACAAGCCAGGCAAGTCAGGCTGGAATCTTTGGGGGCTGAGAATATCCAGGGGACATGTGCATGCTTGTCTGTAAATATGTGGGGCTCTCCTTTGGAAAAAGGGGGGTTGGAAATCATTTCAGTGTTGCTTCACCTCCCTGTTTGTAATGGTGTGATTCTCACAGAAAAGAATCTGAGGCAAATTCTTTCCCTGGATGTGGTGTCTTGGTGACTGTACATTGCTGCAAAGCCCTTTCTGTCCCTGGTGCCTGAGTGCTTGTTGTGTTCCTGTCCCACAAGGGTGAGAAGTGCTCTCCAAACAGGCTGCAGGTGCTTTGTACCACAACCAAATGCCAAATCCGGGGGCTCTTAGATCGTCCTGCTGCTATTGAAAGCTGTTTGTGGACTTGTTCAGGCTGAGGCTTTGAATAAATACAAGTTTGTTATTATCTGCTTGCTTTATATAAAATGGTTCAAACTCTGTGCCACAAAGGGAATGTGTTTCACTGAGTTCCACTGAGGTTTGGTTTTCTGGCAGGAACACGTGATGGAAACTCTGTGCCCATTTCTTTGGGTGATGGATTGAGAGGTGGTGGTTCACTGTAACTGTGCCTTGAGGTTTTGATCCTCTCCCACATAAAGAGAGCTGCAGTCTGAGGAAGGGACTGAGATCTTTATTGACTTAATTGGGTTTAGACCCTCGTCCTTCATGTGGTGTTCAGGGAGATCTCCACTCGGGTTAGCACCTCCAAGAGTTGCCTTGGCCCCTAAAATGCTGAGTGAATCATGAGGCTCCTGCAGCCTTGCAAAGCCACTAAAAATAATTGAGCTGGAGTTGGTTGGCTCAGCTGGTCAGAGCCTGGTGCTGATGACACCAAGCCTGTGGGTCCTATCCCTGTGTGTGCCATTTACTGAAGAGTTGGACTTGATCCTTGTGGGTCCCTTCCAACTCAGAATATTCTGTGACTCTGAGTTGAGAAGCAAATCTGGTGAAGGTCATCCAGGCACTGCACCGAGATCCATCCAGCCCTTTTGGGCTCTGCCCTGGCTGTTCGTGCCTCGGTACCGTGGGGCAGGCAGTGACCCTGGGCAGCTGGGGGACAACGATCCCCGCTCCCGTGAGCGCACAGGCTGCTGTGACACCTTGCCGTGCCCTGGACCGCTTCCACTTGGGCTTCCTTTTATTTTTAACCTCGAAACACGAGGCTGATCAGATGTTATCGCTCCCGACCTTTGTCTCCCGCTGCGGCATCAGAGCCGACTCCTGCATCCCGCTTATCTGGAGGTGCCGGGCGGGGCCGGGGGCTGTGCCGGGGCGCTGGGGAGGCTCTGCCCGCGCTGGGTGTCGGTGGCGGCATGAAAGAAAAATGCCACTCGGCTGCTCTGAGCCTGGCCCGGCGATAACGCCGCGTGTGTCCCTCGGGGCCCGCGATAAGCGCCCAAAGGGCAGGCGGGGAGAGCGGCTCCGCGGGCATCAGCGCACACCAGGCCCTATAGATAGAACCGCGTATATATAGAACGACATGAAAGCTTTTCGCTTTCTTCTTTTCAACAGCGGCAGGGCTGAGTGTCACATCCAGGGACGCTTTGGGACCTGACCCCGCCGGGGCCTGGGCTCGTTGTCCCCGCGAGTTCTTCAGTTCGCGTCGGCCCGAGGGGATGGGGATGTGAAGCCCAAACCCAAAGCGATGTTTCGTCGTCCTGATAAAGCCTCAAAGACCCAGCACGGCCGGCTCGGTGTCCCTTTATCTTCAAAATGGACAGCGGGACAAAATTTTCCTGTTTGGGTTATTGGCTTTTCGTAGGTGTCACCCAAGCACTGAGCGGTTTTTGCCGCTGCTGATGGGTGATAACTCTGTCAGAGGCATCTGGGTGCTGACATTATGGCCAGCCAGCCTGAAAGGAAGATAAGATTTTTCTATATTGAGTGAGTCTATTGATCCGGTCGGCCTCCTGTCCTGTGTCTGATGATAACTTGATGTTTCCAAGACAAACAAGCCTCCCCCTGCTCAGTATATTGAGATATTATAATTTTTTAAATATATATACCACATATAACTTGCTTTTTCCAACATAAGCAAGCCCTCCCCTGTTCTGTATATTGATATATATTATGTGTTATATGTGTATCAATGCTGAGTATTTTGGATTAAATAATGAAGGATTCCTGTCTCAGCCATGTTCTTAAAAGATGCTGCTTTTGCTGCTTCTCATTTGGATACGAAATTGCAAATGCTGCTAGGAATCATCATGTTATTCCCATTTGTTTAAATGTCAGAGATGATGTTGGAAAGTAGCTACAGCAAAAATGAAAATAGTTTAATGTCAGTGGCTCCTGGCTTTCACTGACTGGCTTGTGCCAGTAATCTGCTTATTGAAAACTAACCAATAAGAAATAATTTTTTAAAAAAATTGAGGAAAAAGGAAACCAAAACAACCATTCTCTTTATCTGCAGATTTTTTTTAAAATAGTTTTGTCTTTGGTAATAGCAGGCTTTGGGTCAAACTTTGTTCCTGATCTTTCAAACTTAATGTTAAATAACTTTGTAGACAATAAATAAGGTAATGTCCATGCTGAAAGAGAACAGGTGAGAATTTACATTCTCATTAAAGCAAGTTAATTTTTGTGAAGATGTGGGTGTATATTTAGACTTGCAGATCTCAACAAGAGCTTCCTGGTCTTATCACCTTGTCAAAAAGATGTGTCTGGCAGAGGATTCCAGAAAAGATAGTGAGGAATTACCAGTTGGGAAAGCCTCACTCCTGCAGCAACAAGCAGTAAATACAGAATGAGAAAAAACTTTTCTATTCAGAGCTAAACTGCAGATGGAAACTTTGTTTCTGGCCCTGCGAGCAGGGAATGGCAGCAGAGCTATTTTGGTGGATTAAAGCCAAAAGATAGCAGCAGTTCTTTCTGCCCTGCCTGGGGCACTGGATCCAGTGACTTTGTAGCAATAAGCGCCCATGTGTTGTTAATTCACATATCTCAATCTCATTCCTGGGAGGTTCCTTGTCCCTGACCCCACGGGGGAAGTTCCTGTGGGTGAGCAGAGCCCGGGGGTCCCTCGGAACGTGTCCATCAGCCCCAGACACTGCTGGTGACAAACGACATTTTCTCTGCCTTTGTACTCCGGGGCACAAGATGTGACGTTTACATCCAAGATCAATTATTTTTAACTGAAGAATGATAGCCCTGCGTCTAAATTATCTCAGGGCTTAATTCACATCAGTTAAAGCTTTTCAAAGGCTTATTAAAATTCCTTAAGTGTGTCCAGCTTATCAGCAGTTGAGTGTCGATGGCATTATACAAATGCTGCTATTGGAAATAACTGTTAAGTATTGTTTGGCCATTTATTCTCATATATATATATTGTGCCTGCGACTATTAATACTACTTAGTACTTACATGATTCCTTTCATCTGGTGATCCCAAGGCATTGCCCAGGGAAGCAAGCACTGCTCTCCCCCTTCTAAATATGGGGAAACTGTCACAGGCTCGGATTTAACATCTTCCACTGAATCCTGCCAGCCTTGGCTCTGGCTGAGCTGTCAGATTTTAACAGGACTTCGTTTATTCGTGCTGCTGCAGCACCTGCACCTTGTCGGGTGTGGGCAAACACAGGACAGCAGAGCTGCTCCTTTGCTGAGGCACCTGTGGTGCTGGAAAATGTGTGGATCAATGTGTAAATCCGTATGAACTGGCAGCAGGAAGGAGGTGATCCCGAGCAGAATTTGGTTCAGCAGACCCTCTTATGGAGCAAAGAGAAGTTTGAGAGGAGCGTGGAAGGGTTTTTGCAGGGGAGGAGGCTTTGTCACTCTGAGTGTCCCCACGCTGGCAGGAAATCTGGGAAAGTCTGAGCACGGAGCTGGCATTACCACTCAGAGAGGAGGAAAGGGGCAGGGACAGTCTCTGAAGAGCTGTGGGTGCCTCTTGCTCCGTGTTCCCGTGCCAGTCCCTGGCAGTGGTGAGGGAGGAAGAATCCTGGCTGTTGCATAAAGGTGCTGCCTGTCCTGGCATCCCAGACAGCTGCAGGAGGTTGGGATGGGGTTGTTGGTGTGCATGAATATCCAGTCAGAAACCCTTGGGATTAGTTTGCAGGTGTGCTTTCCTTTTTTTCCCCTTCTATTTTCTTTTTCCCCCTCCCCGCAATATAACTCATTTCGGGCAGTGGTGGAAGTCTAGATTTTATTGTCATTTGTATTTACTCCACAATGAGGTTCTGTCTGGAGAAGCGTTTTGAGGAGTGGATCGTTTATTGCAGAAGCCACTAGGTAGCACTGTGAAATAAAGTTCTGCACCACGTTCTGCTTCCTCGAACAAAGACCTGCCGGTCCCAGCGTGGCTGGGCTCAACGTGAGATAAAGGCAGCAGGGCTGGGTTCAAAACTTTGTCCAGTCTTGGGTTCACAGTCCGGTGTGGCAGAAATGGAGCTGTTGGGGAGGCTTAGACTGGGTTTTAGGAAAGGGTTCTTTAGACAGAGTGCCTGACCACCCTCTGAGGGAAGAACCTTTTCCTAAAATCCAGCCAAACCCTCCCCTGACACGGCTCCAGCTGTTCCCTTGGGTCTTGTCACTGCTCACCAGAGAGAAAATGCAAGGCATTGATCTTGTCTTGATTTAATAAGTTAAAGGGTTATTCTTCCAAAAGAATAGAGTCAGGTAAAAATTTGGTTTTGATCATTAACTTGTTTTCATTAAAATGACTTCAGTCTTTGGCTTATTAATCCCCCCAAATTACTCAAACAAAGGAACTTGCCAGGTTTGCTTTGTGACTTTTGGGCTTCAACAAGTTAGCAGGTTCTCTTTGTGCGTTTTACCTCAGCTGCAGTCAGTCAGTGTTCAACACCCGAGCTGGAGAGCAGTCCATGCCCATTTCTGTTTCAATTCCCAGCAGCCAACAGCAGCGTGTGTTCCTGCAGCAGCACCGTATCGCTGCTTTTTAAAATTAGCCCCGGCTTTGGCTGCTGAAGGGAGAGGAGACATGATAAAGGGATTGAGCATCACGCTCTGCCAGAGCTGCTGGGCTTAAATCATCCAGTTACAGGAACCCTGAGCTGCTGCTGCTGGAAAAATCTGCCTGGTCCCTGGCTCCAGGGGTCACGGGGGGTGTGTTGGTCACTGTCAAAAGCTTTGGGGAACTTCAGTGCTGCCTGAGGAGCTGGAAGTTCAGAGGAGGGGATTCTTTTTATGGATCTGCTGTGGCTGTACCTGATGCAGGGGGTTTTTTATCTGCAAAATCAAGGAATTGGACGAGATGGTCTTTGTAGGTCCCTTCCAACTGAGTTATCCTATTCTAAAATTATTCTAGAAGGGCATGGAACTGTTGGAGCAAGGCCAGAGGAGGCCACGAGGTTGATAAAGGAATTGAAGCACCTTCCCTTTGGGGACAGGCTGGGAGAGCTGGGAATGCTCAGCCTGGAGAAGAGAAGGGTGTGTGGAGACCCCATAGCCCCTTCCAGGATCTGAAAGGAAGTGGGAGAGGGACCCTGCATCAGGAACTGGAGTGACAGGACAGGAAGGGATGGGTTCAAATTGAAAGAGGGGAAAGGCAGGTCAGACATGTGGAAGAAATCCTTCCCTGTGAGGGTGGGCAGGCCCTGGCACAGGGTGCCCAGAGAAGCTGTGGCTGCCCCTGGATCCCTGGCAGTGCCCAAGGCCGGGTTGGAGCAGCCTGGGACAGTGGGAGGTGTCCCTGCCCATGGCAGGGGGATGGAATGGGATGGTATTTAAGGTCCCTTCCAACCCAAACCAGTCTGTGATTGTGCACAAAAGCACTTTTTATGTGGGTGTAATTCCCCATTGTCAGGGCAATGTCTGGAGAGCGCTGACCAAAAAGGACAAAGTCTGTACTGAGGCTGTCTCTAGCCCTGGGCGAGCCAAAGCCATCCCAGCTTGAGCTAAAACAAAAGCGCTTATTTGGCCCTGACAAAGGCCTGAATCGCTTGATGTTTTCACCTTTTTATAGGTTTGGCCACCCTGGCTTAGAGCAAAACAACATCGTGGCCTCACCTGCTGCTCCGAGGGTGTCTGTTAACACTTGCTGGGCGGCTGCTTCCCTTTATCTGGCTCCTTCTGCAACATCTGAACATCTGCAGGGGAGTTACGTGGCGTTTTCATCCCCCTGAGGATTTATGGTGACCTCTCAGGGACCTTAATCAGAGGATCAATACTCTCCTGACACCTGTAGATCAACATAAACTTGACCCTTGTTCTTGACAGATCTATCACCTCAGTGCCCTTCCTGTAAAGCATCCCCGGGCTGGGAGGGGGTTTGGGGGGAGGAAGCAGCGCTGGTGGCACAGCAGAGCCCCTCCATCCCCAGGTCAAAAGTCAAAATGATAAAGGAAGGTGGTACCCAGACAGCAAATCAGGATGAAAATGAGGGAAAAGCTCAGGGAAGGTCCCTCCAGGTGTCTGGGGTCCAGCCAGGTCCCTGCAGGACCAGAGACTCACCCTGTGGGTGATGCTGGAGTGGAGGAAAAGCTCAGTGGAACTCCACATTCCATGGAAGTGCTGTTCCCTCCTCGGGATTTGTGATAAGGAGGGATCTGCTGCTTTAAAAAGCTGCTGCTTGTGCTCATCCTATCTTTAGCTCAGGGCAGCAAAAGCCTTTTCTCTTTTGAAAAGTCAGTTCCTCTCCGTGCAAAGGCTTTCCCTCCCTCACCCCTCACCCCACCCATTTTTCCATCCAGGCGCTCCAGAGCAGGGATTTCTGTCTGCCTTTGCAGCATTTCCAGGTGATGGAGGATCCTTGCTCCTCACCTGAATTCTCTGCCTCTCTAATGCCACACAAGGTGAAAGAACCATCTCAGGATTCCACAAACGAATGTCAAAGCTACAATTAAAATTGTCTTCTCTATTCCAAATCCCCAAACTCTTGAGTTTACCCAAAAATACCCAACACAACAAGCAGTGGATGCTGCAGCAATAACAAGCACTTTGCAGAGCTGGATTTTCCCAGACTGATTTTTATTTAAGTTTGGGGGTTTTTTCCCCAAGAAATTTTCCACAAAATGTCTGTGACCACCCCCCCCCCAAAAATAAATCCGAAGTCAACATTTCTGTATTTAAGGAAAAAATAAAAATACAGAATGAAGACCTGAGGCCCACGTTGTTTCTCCCAACTGATTTTGAACCTTCCGTACTTCCATGCCCCTCAGAAGTGAATAGGATGTTGTTGCTTTGGTTGATAAAACAGGAATGATCTCAAAGAAGACTCTTTGAAAGTGTTGGGCTAATGAATTTTGAAGGTACACAGCAAAATCTGTGAAATTTGTGGTGTTATCTTAACAACAAGATGTGAAAGTGGGAACTAATTGCTTAAATGGCCTCTCCAGGCTGTGCCTCGGTGTGAGCCTCGCTCCTGCCTTGTACCTGAGCTCAGTTCCTGTTTCTGGATGTTCCACTTCCCTGGGGTGTGAAATGCTGGTCCCAGGAGCTTGCAGGGATGGTGGTGCTCAGATAAATATCTTGGTGTGTGGTGTGGGGCCTTAGAAAACCTCACCTGAAGGGACCGAGGTCAGGAAATCATACCTGACAGGACCCAAAGCAGGTCCTTGGTGGCTGCAGCCGTGGGACGCTGTCGGTGCCCTGCTGATCCCCAGCCCAAGGCCGGGGTTCTGCCCCACAGGATGATTTTGGGTGTGTGTCATCTGCACAGGCACTGCCAAAATCCATCTGTCATCTCCTGCTGTGACCTTGCACCACCTGTCTGTCCCCTGCAAGGCCAGCAATTAAAACGTGAGGTAATGAAGGCAGCAGGACATGAAAGGGCTTTGCAGGGGCTGATCAAAGGGGCAGAGCACAGCGTTAGCACAGCCAGAATATTGAGGCCAATGGGACTGGAAACGTGGTCAGGAAAGTAAGAAAATCAAAGAGGATATTTAGAAATTAACCCAGAAACGTCCCTGTGGTTCCCATGTGCTGCTTGGGGGGTGATTCTCTCGTGTGCTCTGACTTTTGGGGTTTTTGGTGGGGAAAATACTGAGTATTTACATTCACCTTGGGAAACAAAACCAAAATGCTGTAGATAATGCTGCCACTGAGGACTCAAGCAGGTAATTTGATTTCCAGTTTGAATGCCTCATTGTGTAAGAAATTATTTAGGTTTAAGTTCTCAAGGTGAAATATTGGTGGGCTCCAAACTGGTGTCTAACCACGCAAGTGGTCACCTCAGGCCTGGCTCTCAGAGAAGTCAATAACCAGCAGCTCTCACTGATTTTTTTATTATTCTTTTAAATTAATTTATCTTTGTGTCCATCTAAAAGGAGAATTTTTGATCCCAGATGGACGCACTGGATGCCTGTGGGTGTTGGACGGGAGATAGGACAGGACATCTCTTTTTCTGGCAGCAATTATGCCTGCATTTCCTCACAATTATGGAGAAGTAAAGCAATTTTTTTGAGCATTGCTTGGAAAGGGCTGTTCCTAAAGACAGCAGAGAGGCACCCACGTTCTGAGCAGGGCTGTGTGTTTATGGCTCCTGGATGGGGACTCCTGCAATCCCCATGGATGCTCAGGCTGTGGATCGTTTCCTGGGCGTGGAGTTGGCTGGTGCAACTCAAACAGAACCCAGAACAAACACGAAAATGCCTCTAACCCTCACAAGCAGCACTAAATAGCAGGAGGACACCTGAGCCTTGGCGTGGGAGGGTGCCAGAAGTGAGGCTGAGTGTCAGCGTGGCCGTCTGCCTCCCCCTGAGCCCTCCCCGTGTCCCTGTGGAATCTCCAGTGGGATTAGCCATGTCTGTAAAGTGAAGTGTGTAATTGCAGGCTGGATCTGGACCTGGCTCTGAGGGTGTGTGGAGAGAGGGAAGCAGCAGCTGATGCTGCACAAAGCTCAAAGCAGCACACGAGAGCTCGAGTCAAGCGAGATGTAAACCTTCCTCCTTTGAAACAGCAAAACTCGTCTCCTTAATATCATTAGATTTGCTGAAGTCAAGGCAGTGGGTTTTCATTCCCATCTTTTTGGTGCTTAAAAATGTGAGAAACTTACTTATCTGACTGAAATGAGTTTGAATTTCTTTTTGTGGCCCATTTTTGAACGGCTCCTCCTGCTGCCAGCCAGCTCTGTGCTTGTGTCTGTGTGCTGCTCCTCCGCTGCTCAGACAGTAGCTTTTCTTCTGCACGGATAATAAGGAATACAAAGACATCCTGGGCCAGGAAGATGTGATTTGGGGGCAATTTCTATGAGTTAATATTGTGAGTTATTCCAAGCCTTATGCTGGAGGACAATAAAATCTATTTAGGAAATGACTGCTGTGCTAAAATAAACTCTGGTGTATTCTTGTGGCAGCAGAGAGCACCAAATCCTGCTGCAAAGGCACAGAACCCCTGGAAAATGTTTGAGAGCAGGTGTTTTGAACTGTGGAGGTTAATAACTTGTTCAACAACCAGATTTGCTGGTTCTAGGGCTAAAACTCTAGAACGCCTTTCTAAATTCTGTTTGTTTCTTACTAAGTTGTTGTCAGAGCAGTTCAGAGTTTGAAATACTTGACAAAATTGCTTTTCTTTTCCTGTTTGAGCCTGTTAACTCCTGACCTTGCCCGCTCCACAGTAGAGTCATTCATGCCTTCAGCTCACCCATCTCCACAATGAATAGTCTAGCTCCAGGGTGTCTCCCCAAGACCAATTTAATGTTAACCAACCCTAAGAAATAAAATTTTGGCCACTAAGAGATTTATTCCCGTTTACAAGCTTGTTTGTTTGTTTTTCTTTTGGATAATTTGTTTTTCCAGCCCTCCAAAATGAGCAGGTATTGAGTGAACTCTGCAAAATATGTTGGAGAACCCCTGGACTGCTCTCAGTGGGCAGGACTGAGCTGAACCTGCTGCAAGCATGATGCCCCTGTCTAATGGGGTTGGGAAAAGTGCCCAATCTCCTGGCTTAGACCTGTGGTTTAGCCATTTGACCGTGATGCTTTGTTGACACAAAAAAAATATGTTGTTTTAAGCAGGGATGGCTTGAGATGTGTTAGAGTCTCAGTGGGGTCAGTGTTCCAGCTGCTCGCACACAGAGCTGGTTTAAAAATGCCCTACTCTGCTCTTCTGGGTGTGAATTTCTCTCCCTGGTGCTCAGTTTTTGGGAAAGAGTTTATTTTCTGTCTCAGCGTGTTCACCCAGACTCCACTGAAATAATTTATATTTAATTTGAGGTTCCAGTAACTCCTTCATGCGAAGACAGAGGAACTCACCTGGTTTTGCTCATCTCAGCAGCCCATCAGCTCCAGCACCAGTCTGGGGCCAGTCTGTGCAGGACCGCAATAGGAAATGTGGCTGATGGGCTGCTCGGGGTGATCTTGTCTCTAAATGGGTCTTTCTTGCTGCATGAAACGCTGGAGTGGCAGGGTTTAAAGTGACTGCAGGAGGCAGGTAGAGATCTTCAAGTAATGTATTCTGTGTCACTTTGCTAAACCTTGATTGATGAACTTTCACAAATGCACTGCCCGTGCTTGATCTGCTGGGAGAAATCCCTGCTTCCCTCTCTTTCTGCGTCCAAATGTAAGGTTAATTTCGTGTTTTAGCCAATAACAAACCACCCGGGAATGAGAACTCGGACTCCAGCCTGAAAGCCCATCCCTTTCTCGCTTTGGAGTGGCATTTTAAAGGTGTTGATTCTTCTTAATAATCCCCATTAACAAGAAATCACTTACTGCTGATACTGATCTAAAGCGATGTCAGTGAGATGAATTAGGAGCAGGGGCTGGCGAGAGAGGGTTGTTGATCTGTTGTTTTCCTGCCGAGCTTCTCAGGAACAGTGAAACACTTAATTCGTGCCAGGACCGTATCTTGTTTTCTGGCTCCAGAGAGTAACTTCCTATGTGAAAACTCCTTGAACTTAAGGAATAAAATTCTGGCACTTTAGGAGCTGCAGGGGTGTTATTCGGGAAAAACAATTACTTCAGTTCCTACGAAACTGCCAAGGCCAAGGGATTTGCTATCAGTCCCTTACAGCTGACAACTTGTTCCTGTAAAAATTGTATGAATTCCACAGAGTTTGGATAAAATTGCCATGTGCAGCTCTTCTCAAGAAGACAGAGCTGCTCTTGCCCTGTCACCTTCAGGTGGAGCTGGGGCACTGAATTCTCCAAAAAAAGCTGGGCTTGAATAGAGCAATGAAAGCCAGTGCCAGGCTGCGTAATCCCCAAAAAATCTGAGGGAAGAGCGAGATCGAATCCAAGTGCAAATCTTATTAAAAGCTTTTTTCCTACACCCCTTAGCATGCCCCCGGGCACTGGGAGGATCTCTGATTTCAGGTTCCCCGGGGGAACGCCGGGATCCTGCACTTTCCTCTGGAACAACCTTTTCAAGCAGCTTTTTCTCGTGTTGCTCTAGAGATGGGAAACACTTCAGGTTGGGACAGGAGCAGGTCAGATTTGACACGTGCAGTTTTTCCGAGCCTTTGAGAGGACTGGGCTCAGAGGAGCACAGCCCCGGTGCCTTTGGAAGTCCTGGGGGGACCTTTTGCCCCTACCTGACCCTGTGGGCTGAGCTGCTGTGGAGCCGCAGCTGGAGATGAGGCTGAGCTGGAGAGCAGGAACGGGAGCAATGGGGTGTCTGTGAACCCAGGGAGCCCCTCTTGGCCAGTGTCAGTGTGCTGGGGGTTAATTCCTGCTGTATCTCCCTCGCACTTCCCATTAATCCAGCTAATGGAAGGTCTTTAGCCGTGGCTGCTGGTGCCCCTGCCAGCTGTGCTCGTGTCCTCTGCCTAAATCGCTTTCTGAACGGGCTCCAAGGCTCCGGCTGCTGCTCCAAGCCCCCGTCTTACCCTGCCCTGTATCTGCTGGTGATGCAATTCCCGCAGGAACAGGGATGCCTGGGGAGGAGGGGAGTGTGTGAGCAGGAGCTGTAGGACGTTCATCCCTGCTGAGAACGAGCACAGTGCAGTCCTGGAGATCGGACCCAAAGCTAGTGCCCAGAACAACTTCCCCACTGCAGGGAAAATCCCACTGGGCAGTCAGATTTCTTGGTAGCTGTGGCTCTGAGATATTATGGAAGGAAAATAAACATGTTTGAAGAAAATAATGGGATCTGAGGAAGGGAAAGGATGTTGGGAGTCTGTGAGAAGGGCTCTATGTCGATGTGGGCAGTTACTCTTCCCTGCGGCTTTTCCTGAATTTCACTGCTGTCTGTCTTGTTTGTCCACTTAATGAAGGGCCCTGCTCAGGGCCAGCTTCTGAAAGTTCAAGTTTTAGCTAAATCTTAATGCCTTCCCCCATGTTAACTCAGGACTTGTCCTTCTTCTGAGGGCTCCCTGTGTGCTCTGACCCTGGCCAAGCCCTGCCGTGGTGGCACCAGGTGCCTGGAGGGGGGTGGCACCACTGTGACCATTTGACAGCTCAGGCAAACTGTGGCCCCAAACTGTGACTGCCCCCCACCACCCACCAGTTTAAACCCAGCTTTCTCCTGCCCCCTCTCTTCTCTTTTCCTGGAGTTCTGGGAAGGTGGACACCCTTGGCCGTCTTCAGGCAGGGCAAGATCTGGTTGCTCTGCTGCCTCTCTCCCATCTGGAGCCTGTGCCCTCCTAATACAAAGCTCTGTGTGGGAAGATGGCAAAGCCATCACAGAGCCTTGGAGATGGCTCCAAATGAGGGGAAGTGGCTTTTGCTTCTCCCTGGCCTGCACAGGTGAGGAATGGCCCTGCTTCAGGCTGGCACACCCTGGTCCCATTTGTCACAGGCCCCATGTCCCTATGGCTCTCTGGGGTGAGCACCCCGGGGCAGATTCTCCTTGGGACAAGGCAGAAGCTCCCTCCTTGCCCAGCCCTGAGCCCCGGGCAGGGGCCTAAGCTTCCTGCTGCTTTAGGGGCTTTGTGAGCAGCACCCAGGGCTCCTCTTGCATTTGCAGAGATTGGAAGGAGATGGGAGCTCCTTATCTGTGCCATCCTACCTCGGGGGCTGTGTGGGGTTGGGAGGGAGGGAGAGAGGCTGCAGGCAGCTTCCATTCCCCGGCAGCCTTTCATCCTCTGTCCCAGGGCCACAGCCACCCTGTCTCCATCCCTGTTTACTGATGGGGCCGATACGGCCGAGGCAGGAGGGGTTGCAGGTCCCCTTAATCGCCCTGTCACCGGCCGGACAGTCTCAGACACTCTCAGAGGATGTTGTGACTGCGCTGAATTACAATGTTTGTTGTTTCTCACTCCCAATAATTGACATTTGATAGCGACTACTGTAAAAGCGGCCAAGGGGCTGGGGCAGAGGAGAGGCAGGAGCCGGGCGCTGGGGAGCCCCGCTCGCTGTCCCTGGGCAGGCTGGGGGCGGGCGGAGGGTCCTTTGTCCCTCTGCCCACGGGGACAGGATGGGGAGGGGTTGTGGAAACCTCCCGCGAGTGGGCTGGGGGCAGTTTGGGGGCTTTGGTTTATGACTTGGGGTGTCGGTACCTCTCCTTGCATTGCTTTTTTGTGCAGGGAAGAAATCAGTCCTCGCTCCCAGAGACTGGGAACGGCGGGGTCGGTCCCGATCCCAGCCCGAGAACAGGGGCCGGTGCTTAGCGGTTCCGCCAGGCTGTGAGCTCGGAAAGCGGCTTTAAAATTTTTTTTAATTCCTTAAAATACAAACACAGTTTGCAAGGGGCAAAACGGGAATGCCGAACGCACGGGAGGGCTACACAAACCCGCGGGGGACCGGCAGGGAAAGGCTCCCGGAGCGGGCAGGCGGCGGGGGCGGCCCGGGAGAGCCCCCGGGACGGGCGATTCCACATCCACCGCCCCCCTCCCGGGATGCACAAGGAACGCCAGGGACGCTGAGGTTCAGCCACTCTCTTTAATGACAACTCGCTGGTCTCCGTCAGCTCGTACAGCAAAGGGCAACACGAACGAAGGGGCGGACAGTGCATTTCCATACTCACTCACGTTTTAGTGCATAACCCTACGGGACCTGGCGGGCCGGAGTGTCCGTGTCCCTCGGCCGGCGGGGGATGGGGGTCTGTCCTCATCCCTGCCCAGGCCGGCGGTAGCAGCCTCGCAAGGGAGACCTGGGGGTGGTGAGGTGCTGAACTGACCGAACAGCGGGGACCGTACGGGAAGTGCAAAAATTAAATGTGGATGTCAATAACAATTAGTATAGAGTAAAAGTTAAAAAAAGGAGAGAGTTGCAGGGCTTGGCTGGGTGTTGTTGGGAACAGGTCAAGTGAAATTACTGGCTGGTTTGCAGGAAGGAAGGAGTGGAATTACCAGGGTGAATACCCGGGTAGAGGGAGGGAGCGAGAAGGGCCGGGAAATGCGGACAAACCCCGCCGGTGCCCGCCTGGCCCCGCACGGAGCGCAGCCACCGCACGAAATACCGAAACCCGCCCCGTCCATGGCCACCACACTCGTGAGCTCCTCCGGGATGCTCCACTGAACCGTCCTCACTCCCCGCAGCCTGGAAATGTCCCGAGCCCGGCTCGCAGGCGCGGCCGCAGCCGCTCCATCCCCGGCGCTCCACGGGGGGAGCGGGCTGGCGGCGGGGGCGGCTCTACCAGGCTCGGATCCCGTGCAAGGTGGAGATGCCCGCGTTGCCCTGCGGGATGGGCGTTTGCACCGAATTCAAGTCCCCCACGCTGAAGTTCATGAAGTTGTTGGCGGGCGCCGAGGGCTGCATGGGCTGCATGGAGGGGTAGTTGCAGTTGTAGTTGGCGTTGCAGGCGGGGCTGTTGTAGTTGGTGTACGCGGGGTAGGCGTTGTAGCTGTAGGGGTTAATGCTGACATTGTAGGGCGAACTGTAGGGCGAGGATTCCCCCAGGCAGGGCTTCCCATCGCGCACCAGCACCGGCACCGCGATCCGCCGCGGGGGAGGGATCCCCACCATTTCCAGCGTCTGGTCCTGTCTCTGCCTTTTGCATTTGTACCTTCGATTCTGGAACCAAATTTTCACCTGGGTGGAGGTGAGCTTTAGGACGTTCGCTAGGTGGTCCCTCTCGGGGGCCGAGAGGTATTTCTGCTGCTTGAACCTTCTCTCCAGTTCGTACACTTGGGCTTGAGAAAAGAGGACGCGAGGTTTCCTCCTTTTCCTCTGTCTGGGGCGCTCGGGATCTTCCAGGTCTCTTTTCTCCTGCTCCAGGCTCTTGTGTAGGGAACACAGTTCTGCAGCAAAACAAGCGGCCAAGGAAAAAGGGGGAGGAAAAAATGGTGCAAAAAATTTATAAATCACTATTTAATAAACAGGGTACACCGTGAGAGAGCCCCGGCTCTTCCTCGGCCTCGCCGGCCGCCGTGGCCACCCACTCCTGCGGCAACGGGACCGCCCCTGCCCCGCTTTTAGGTATCTCTTTAGCAAATTTTCTGTCTTTTTTGTTTGAAAACAACGGTGCCCCGTGCACTGATGTGAGTCTCGACCGCCTGTGCCTCAGCCTGGATTTATCGCACGTAGCTTTGTGCTGAAACCCACCCTGACCCCCGAGTGAGCCAGGAGTCAGATTTGTCACCTGGTTTCTGTACAAACTCGAGGCCTCGCGTGTCACCCTGCAGCTCTGCCCGTCCCCTTGGGCAGGGGCACAGCCCCGACCCCGCCTGGGGGTCTCCGGGCGGGGGTCAGCGGGACGCTCCCTGCGGTGGGGTCAGCCCTACTCCCGCAGCACAGGGCCTGGGAGGGGATGAAGATGCTGCTGCTCACCGAGACCGAGCTCAGCCCCGCACTGTCCCGTTCCCCGCAGCCCTGGGGACCCCCGGCCGAGCGCCCAACACCGGCTGGGGTTCACCATCCCTCTGCCCTCCCTTTTTCTCGGCCCAGGCGAGCCCTGGGCAGCAGCACTTGGCTTTACCTTTCTTGTCTGCCTTGGCCTCCTTGGCCGAGTCCATCTCCACGTAGCTCTTCACGTAGTAGGAGCTGGGGAAGGCGGCTGCGGTTTTGCTGGGGGGCGGCTCGGGCAGCTCCTCCCGCAGATCGGGCAGGGCCGGGGGCTCCGCGCTGAACGCCTCCTGCTTGAAGGTGGCCAGCATGCAGGACGGGGAGGACAGCGACGCCAGCTCCATGGAGCCCAGGCCGCTCTGCTGCTGCTCCAGGTTCAGAATATCCTTCACCGAGAAGGGGGTCGTTGTCACAGGGCTAGGAAACATTGCGGAGGACAGCGGGGCAGCGGCCGCAGCCCAGGGTCATGGAAAAGTAGGTGGGGAGCAGCCAAGGTGGAGCAGTGGTGGAGCGTGGGCTCCCGGAGGGGGCACATAGCATTCCCGAGAGTAGCCTTGACTTGTGCACTGCAGGCAGGTAGGAGCGGACCATAAGGCGAGGGAAGGAGGGACTAGGCAGTTTTTGGGTGACTTTAGCTTTCTATTGGCCAACATTGCGGTGATGGTATGAGAGATGCAAAGTTCCATGTCACCTAATATAGTAATACATCTCAAAAACAGCTCCGCTCTTTTAAAGGGGCGGCACTGCATTTATCCAGCTTTTCAGCGCCGAGTTTGTTCATCCATTTGAAATTAAAAAAAAAGAAGCAGAATGGCCTAATGTGTACAAAGTCACTATCTGACGCTATCTATCATATAGTCAGATTAAATAAACAGGCCGGGAGGAAACCATCAACCAAATATGTGCTGATTTAATTTTTTTTTTTTAAGCGAGAGAACGGAGGTTTCGTTTTTAGTATTCTGCAATATCCGATGGCAGGAACTAAAAAACGGGAGTTCACTGCTGTGTGAAGCGTGCTCAAGGGGAAATCCGCCCCTAGGGTTTATACAGATATTCTGAAGCAACACAGTGTTTGCAATGTCCAGTTGACAGGAGAGAGACCTTGAGAAGCCCCTGCTTGGCTTTGGAGAGGGAAATGCCGATTGGGTTTTCCTCCCGTTTGTTTGTGAAGCTTTCAAACAAAAAAACAGCAATGTCTTGGGAGAAAAGAATTTAAAAATCAACCAGAACAAGTGTGGGTTGAAGGTGTCGCAAAATATACAGGGGTAAGAGGAGTAAATCAAACAAGCGGCCGCGGGGCTGCTGTCCCGTCCCCGGCCGGGTTCCCGCAGCTCGGGTGGTTGCACGGCCCCGGGTTCATGGGGCAGAGGTGGCCGCTCATTCATTTGACACCCCTGGAGTCGCTAAAATAAACCTTAGCTGCAAAATCTCAGGTTAAGGAGGGGCGTTTCAGGGCTTTGTGGGTTCGGGGGGCGGGAAAAAAAATTAAATAAAAAAAAAAGAATCTTTTTACCCCTCCGCGGTCCCGGGCGGTGGGAGCAGAGCAGGGACATCCTAAAGGGATGCGGTGAGTTTGGGGGTCTCTTGGCTGAGCCCTGTGCTGGGAAGCGGCGGGGTCACAGCTGTGCAAATCCTTTCTCCTCCCGCAGAGGGGACCCTCCGGGGCGGGTGGAAAGGTGCGCGCCTGCCCGCCCCGGGCTGCTCCCTTCTGCACGGACCCGCCGCTGCCCCCCGAGATTTTGCGCCTTGGCACCTCAGGCTCCCTTCTGGGCAGTTTAATTCTGGATGTTTTTGCGGGCGGTGCTGCCCGGAGCCGCAGCATCCCCGGCGCTCGCAGCCCCTCGCTGCAGCCGCCTGCGGCTCTGCTGGGAGCGCTTTGTTGGCGAACCAGCCCCGGCTCTGGCGATGACAGTCGGAGCGATCTCCGTGTACGGAGAGGCCTGAAATATTGCCATTTAATGAGGGGAGGGGTCGGCCAAGCGGCCAGCTCGATCTTCGCGGCTGCGCTTCCTGCAGACTTCCCTGGGAGCCAGCTCGAGGGGATGGATGCTCCTCCGTTAGAGGAGAAAGGGTGAAGTGACCGCGGAAGGTGGAGGCAGCCCCGGGAGAGGGGCCTGTGGAGGGACTTTGCAGAGTGTTTGTGGCATCCCTGGCCTTCCGCGAGCTGTCTTTAACCTCGTTGCCTCCTTTTTATCGCACGTTTATAGAAGTGGGTTAGATACAGGCTAAAACAACGAAGTGATCCCGATCCTCCCCAAACCCAGAGCCGCGTCTCAGGCTCGCCTTGGTGACATCCCCATCCTACGGGATGGGAGAAAAGACTTCCAGCGCTCCCTTCCCTTATCCCGAGCCAAACGCCCTTCCCGGGTCAGGCCCGGAGCTCGCACAGCAGTTCCTGCCCCGGAGGTTTCCCTGTGCCCGGGGAACTCGGCGGGGTCCGACCTGGCTCCCTCCGGGCCCGGAGCGCATCCCGGCGGGGCGGGAGCTGCCGGCCGACAATCCGGGATTAATTGAGGATTGCCGGGCTCCCTCCAGCCCCCCAGTCACACGGCGGCTGCCGATCGATGTGGGCCCGGCTGCAGAGGGTGGAAGTGATTAATTGAACGATAAGCCGGAGCTATCATTTGGAATGTCATTAATGCGTCGGGGAGACATTCATTGGAGACAGACAGCGTTATCTCCGCTTTATCTTCAACAATGCATCACTTTTAATACTGCAGTTTAGAAACAAATGGGGGCTTTAGCCTCAGCCCTTCTCTTCGTGTTTATATTTTTGGAAGAATCACAACTAGTGGGAGTCCCGGGCTCGGCCCCCTGATAAATGAACATTAGCACTTTTTAGAACTACTGTATCAACAAAAGGAGCTGCAGGGCCGCAATAATTGGTGAAAAAGCAAACACTCGGCAAAGAGAGGCCAGGTCTGCTCTGTGTCCGGCTGATTGATGAATAAGTTACTGACATACAGCAGCTCACGGACTTTCCGGGTCGGGGCTCAGCACCCATTTCTCCCCCCTTTCCCACCCCCTCTCTCCGTTTCCCGGGACTCTCCAGCAGCCCGCTGAAGCCAGGCTCCGGCTGTCCAGCGGAATGGACAAAGGCGACAGCTTCCCCCAGCTCCGGACACTGCTCGCAGGGTCCTGCCCAGCCCAGCCCGGGTCGGGGCCGGAGGGGAGGGACCCCGAACTCTCCCGCATCACTTTTACCTTTTGCGGGCTCGTTTTTGATTGCGTTTGAATAACGTGCGGGAAAAAAAAAAAAAAAAAGAGAAAAGCGCGCCAGGACCCCGAGGAACGCCCTGAAACTTTCTGCAGACCCAGGCCCCAGGGGTGTAAGTGAGGCAGACGGGGCGAAAAACGCGCTGCTATTTTTCTGGCTGTCAGGGGAAAATGTGGGTGTCCTGTTCCCTCCCCCGCCGGCTTCACGCTGTTTGCAGGTTGCTCTCGCTGCCCCCTCGGGACTGAGCCTGCCCTGGCTGCTCGCAGGCGAGGCTTGTCGTCCACACCCGCTCGTTGCTTCTCTCTGGGATTGCTAAATGTGATTAATGTTGGGTTTATTGTGTTTTTATATTTTGGGGTTTTTATTTTTTTTTGTACTTCCTTGACACCAAATTTTTTTTCTTGCTGAAACCAACCAAACAAAGAGACAAAATTCCCAACCCCGCAATTAGCTCCAGAGGGCACATCCTCTCTCCCTCTGAGCTTTCGACACCTCGGACTGTTTAGAGAGAGAGAGATGGTACCTTTTAAAAAAGTTTTCCTCTTAATCCCAGCCGGTTAAGACGTCCAGGGCCCCCTCCCGTTCTAATTCCCAGCTATCTCCCGAGGACTCTGTTTATACCTCGCCAGTAAACGCCGGGGTTTGAAACCTTGTCACTAATTGAGTGCTAACACTTCAGGTGCTATAGATTTGTTAAGAGCCAGTAGTCCAGAAATAGCCTATTAGGGTTTCCTTGCGAGAACCAGTGCCAATCTCCCGGTTCCCATCGTGGCGCCGCGGAAGTCGCCGGGACCCCGGGATCTCTGCGGGTCCCCGAGGGCTCCCCCGGGTTTTTGGGCAGCTCTTCCTTTCAAACACTTGGGAAGGGTTGCTGCACGCTGGCGAGCCCTGGCTGAATAAATTCTGCCGGCGGGATCGCGGTGCTGCCGTGCGTGGCGGGGTCCCACCGAGGGTCCCGGGGGGCGGTTTGGGGGCTGCTGGGGGTGACTGGGGCCAGGGAAGGTTTTGCTTTCACCCCTCTGGAATTCTGTAGAGGGAAAAGGCTTTGGAGCTGTCCAGGCGCTCCACTTCTCCTCAGCTAAAACCTCCTTTTCTTCCTACATTTTTCCTCCCATTTTCTTCCCCCATTTTTTAAAAATTTGATTTTTATTCTTTTCTTTTCCCCCGATCCTTTCAAGCTCTAACGAAGCTCGCCTTTTCCGGCTGTCAAAAACAAGAGTTTTGACCTTGACGTGAAGCTGGCCTTGGAGAGGGGCCTCTCCTCTGCCCGGTGCTCGGGACCGCTGCGCTGCGAGCCCGGGGCTTCCTCCGGGACACTCCCGGTACCGGGCGGCGGGGTCGGAGCCAGGGGACCAGGCGGCCACTGCCACCCCCGCCACCATCCCTGCCACCATCCCCGCCACCGCTTCTCGGCCTCCCCCTGCCCGCCGCTGCCCGATCCCAGCTCACCCCGCCGGGCATTTCGGAGATAATCGGGCCCCTTCCCTCCGTGCAAACCGGAGGGAGAGCACGGGGGCAGCCGAGTGTCAGGGCACAGCACGAAATGCAGCAGCCGGACAGCACCACAGAGCCTTCCCTTTATTACAGGACAATCGATGCAAAGCCGCGGATGAACCTCTCCGGTGCTGTTTCGGTTTGGGCGCCCCCAGCCCCGCTCCCAGGCAGGCCGGGGGGGCGCGCCCGGGGGTGGCCCGGTCGCCTCTTTCCGCCTCCGTCCGTGACTCGGGTGGGGTGAGTTGGGCAGGAGGACTTGGATAGCAAATGCCTCCGTGGAGTTTTCCCTCCTGCCCTGGGCTCCGTGCCTGGAATCTGACAATTCAGCTGGTTCTTGCACCTCGGGTGCTGGAAGTGTTTTTCCCCCCCGGCTGAAGCGAAAGCTGGGAGCCGGGCAGATAAATGAAAAGCTTTAATTTTACACTGCCTGTAACTTTTTTTCTCTGCCTGTAACTGTGCTGGGTTCGCTCGTGAAGAGAGAGCGATGGGGGAGTTCTCCGACCTTCCCGTCGCCCTCTCCCCGTCCCCGGGCAGCGGTCGAGTTATCTGCTCTTGTTTCGGACCCGCCGGTTTTCTGAGCTCCAAAAAAAAGTTTTTTAACGCGTCCAGGTAATCCCCAAAGCGCTTGTTCGTTACATTTCCATGGGGAACTCACTCAGGGCAAGGGCCACACGGTGATTTTTAGGGACGGGGAGTTAAACGACCGAAGAGACTTTCATGCCGGCAACACTTTGTCACACGCCTCCCGCGGCCAGGGCACACCGGTGTCTGGTGATGGACAGGAAAAGTGTTTCAGAAACGAAATCCCTTCCGGGCACTGTGAAGTCGGAGCTGCTTCGAAGGACAAGCGCGGTGGGGCTTTGTCCCCATCTGCCTCCCCCGGGCAGAGGGTTCCCACCGGCTCCGGTGAGAACGGGAGCAGCTCTTGGCCGGGAAGCCCGAAACTGCCGCAAGATTTCAGGGTGTTTGCGGTTTGTCTGTCCGCACGATATTTTCCAGAGGAGATAAAGGTCTGACTTCTCGGATACTTCCTGCTGGCCGTGTAAAATCCGATCCGTCTTGCGATGTCACCGTGCGCGCTTGGCGCTCCTCGGGATCCCGGGGGGCCGCGCCGGGCCGGGACAGCGGGCAGGGCCGGCGGGAGTGGGGGGGGTCACGTTTAACATGAGACGGTGTTTGGGCTTTATTTGTCTTAAAAGTGTTCTGTCCTCGCCCGCACACACCCGCAGAGGTGCGGGACCGACCGCGTTCCAGGTATTGCCCTGCCCGGGGGTGCCGGCTCAGCCCCGCCGGGCTGAGGCAGGTTTTGTCCGGGGACTGCGCGTTCCCCCGGGGCTCCCGCCGCAGGATCCATGCCGGACCCTACCCTCTGGAAAAGCCTCTTCCTGAGGGATCAGCTCCGCCGAGACGGATGGGAGGATGAGCCCGGGCGAGTAGAGTTACAGAGCCCTGACCCCCGGCTCCTCTTTGGCGTCTCCCGGCCGTGTCCCCTTTGCTCCCAGCCTGTGACCCCCAACCCGAGAGCCGTGAAATCGGCTGTCCTGGGGCAAGCCGCGGCCGGGAGGGGTTTGTGTCCCTGTCCCCTTCCCTGTCCCCTTCCTCGCCGAGCTGCTCCCTCCGCTCCCGCGGGGCCTGGTCGGGATGGCCGCTCTGCCTTTCTTGCCTGTCCCCTTGCTCCAGAAAGGAGAATTCCCGTTTCGGCCCCGCTTCTTTTGCCGCACTTGGCGCTGGGCTGCCCCGAGGGAGCCTCCCCGCTGTCGTGGAAAATGCCCCAGCGCTCCCCAGGGTGACGCTCCTGGTGGGAGAGCCGCGCCTCTTTCAGGTAATAATAAATAATTTCAAAAAACCACAACAATCCTTCCTCCAAAGCCAACATCCCCTCCAAATTCAACAAACCAACAACTACAAAAATTAAAAAAAAAAAGGAAGAAAGAAAGGAATACCCTCCACTATCGCGGAGCTCTCGGACCCGCGATTATTTGATTATTTTTGCCCTGAGACGCGCGTTTGGCAGAGCCGGTTCCTCCTTTCCTACTCCTGAATCCCACAATCGGAGGAACCGGGAAAAGCTCAGCCCCGCTGGGGCTCCCGGACGATTCATGCCTGGAGCAGGATCAGGACTTTGAGCCGGGCTTTTTTTTTTTTTTGGAAGCGGGGAAATTATCCGTTGTTGGGTTTTGTAAAGGTCTGACGGGGAATGGATCGGTTTCTCTGAATTGTTCCATTTTTGCATCCTCTCCGGAAAGCAAAAACTCCGGGTGCCCCCGCGGCTTCTTTTACAGAAATAAAAACGTTTGGGAAGAAATCCCTGCAAAATTAAAAGATATAAGAAAGAGAAACGCGTAAACACGCACGAGAAAGGGTTTTCATCAGCCTGATGAATGTATAATTTACTATACATAAAACACAGAAATTTCAAGTGCATGGCGAGAAAAAAAGGGTAGAAAGAAACGAAAATCTTGTAAAAGTTCTTCTAAATGTTTACCTTTTAAAATTTTTTTCCTTTTCTTCTATTCTGGGTAAAACATTCAAGTTTTGGATATCTTTGCGAGTTGTTGTTATTATTATTATTATTACTACTATTATTATTTCAAAGGAATGTCGCATAAATAAAACCAGATCTGAATTTTTATTCCCTAAACTTTGCATTTATTATCAGCCCGTTTTTCAGCGGTAGACGGGGAAAGCACCTTTTAGACGGCAGCCTTTATTTTTTTTCTCGGAGCTCAGGCAATCCAACAAAAAGAACTGGAGGGGAAAGGAGGGAGAAGTGCCCGGGTGCCTCGGTGCTTTCTTCCCTGCCAGCTCTGTGCTCTCCCTGCCCGGATCAAGCCCAGCCGCCGCCGCCTTTTCTATTTGCCAATTAAAGAACAAAAAAAAAAAAAAGAAAAAAAAAATCCAAGTGAAACGCACGAAACGTTAATCTCCCTTTAATTTCGCGGGCAGGGTTTATTTGTTGTAGAATCGAAAGGGTTTGGCGTTGGCAGTTGCCACTTTCTTATTCTTTTGTCCGCTCTTCTCCCGGGCGGTCCTCGGGAGCTACTTTTGGTTTTTAATTACATCGTGTCTTCCGTGCCTGGAAGCTAAAATTAGTGAGAGGAGCCGGCGGGGCCCGCGCTGTTTTTGGGAAAGGGGGATCCGCGGGAAGGGATGAATCCCGAGGAGCTGCCCGGGAGAACGGACTGTTGGATCTTGGCTTTGGGATGCGGGGCTTTGTGTCACCCAGGGGTGTCTGGGGCAGGGAGACATCGGGGTTCCTTCAGAGCTGATTTTGTAAGCCAGGCCAGGGATCTCCAGCCCCTGTTTGTGTAATTGCCGGGCTCAGTTTCCCTGCAACCCCCGGCTGAGCATCTCCAGAGCTCTGCAGCTCCAGGGTTCTGTGTCCGCAGGAGTGCACATTCCTGGGGCAGCACCTGCTGCAAGTGGAGGGAAGAGAGAGCACGGGGGTGATGGTGCTGGAGAAACACCACTGGGGCCCCATCTCCAGGCCCTGTGTCTCCTCCAGCTCTCTGATTTGGGAAAGGTCCCTGGGGAGACACTGCAGCTTTTGGGGCACCTTCACGTTTAAGGTTAGAGCCGCAGTCAGAAAAGATCCCTTCCTCTCATTTCTGTTGTGTTTCTGACCCCGGCCCAGCGCAGTTTTAATGTGCAGCCTTGATCAGAGCTCAAGAGGACATTTCCTCCTCCAGAATTTCTCCGGGCAAAGAGGCACCAACAGATTTTTTCCATAATGATGAAAACATCTGGCCGTCTCCGAGCTGTCAGGCTCTGCACTGCTTCTTCCCAGATGCCTTCCCCTCTCCAGCCCTGCAGCTGCCCCAGCACAGCCCCTCCGTGCCCAAGGAATTCCCGACCTCCAGCTCAGGGATACTCGACCCTGTCCACACAGGGGGACTGGCTCCTCCAGGATCCTCATTCCCTGGCTTTGCATTTTAGGCACAGCCAGACAAGGGAGGTGGAAATCTCTACCCTGAATTATTTTCTGAGTTTTTTTCCCTTCACTGTGTCCAATAGAAGTTGTTTCCACTACTACCTCCGTATGTGTAGCTCAGGATTAGCTGCTCCACGGCTTCCATCCTGGAATGAGGGGGTACATCCATGCTTTCAGCCAGGATCTTCACTGTCAAACATGTTTTGGTAAAAATGTGCCCTCGGTTTTGTACGTGTCAGAGCTGGATCATACATCCATTTTAAAAAGGGGAAAAAGATAATAAACTCCCCAAAGAGAAATAAGGAAATATGTAAGCACTGATTTAATAAGATCCTAAAGTGCTGGTCAAATTTTAAATATCTGAATTACAAGGATCACTCGTGTGCTTGAACTTTTATAACAGAACTGAGGTGAAAAATTAGAAACTTTATTAATGTATTGTGATTTAAAAGAAAGTAATGAAACTGAACTGCCACTGGAAAGTCAACAAAGGTACAGCCAAGTGGAATGGCTGAAAAAATAAATATGTTCTTAGGCCACAAGAAAACACTCTGAAAGATGTGTTTGACTCCAAGTAGTCAGAGCAGCCTGAGCCCTGTCTAGAGCAACTCTCAGGATTTCAGCATGTAAAAGGAAAGGGGGCGATGTCCTGTGTTTAAAAATATGACTTTACTTAGTCCCAAGGAAGAATAAACAAAGCAAAGGCAAAATCCTCAATGTCTCTAGAGAAAAAAAAGTGTTTAACCACAATTCTAAACTATCCTTTTCCTTGTCCCTTCCCACTTTTTAAAAAATGGACAAATAACAGCCCAGCTCCTAAGCCTGTGTCGTATTCCAGCCTCTCCAGCTTCACTCTCATTGATGCCAAAGTTCATGGAAGAACAATAATATTTACAAAATACGAACCTGATCCAGTGGTTCACATTCAGGCAATGTTCTGCACTGAAGGTGATGGAAGCTGTGGCAAAACAGAGCAGAAAATCCCCACATATCTCCTGTCCTGGGAACTTCAATTCCATCAGGGATGTGAAAGCTCTGCTAGGCTGATCTTTGGCTGTGTTGGTGCTGAGGATTTCGGTGTTGTGGAGGAGGAAGCAATGGACTGGGTAGCTCCATGGTGGAGATCTAATGGATAGAGAGTGTATCCTGTCCTCATTCTCACTGCATTTATTCTGAATGACTTGTTAGCATTAGCTGGATTAGAGTTCCAGAAGGATAAAATGTCCTGCAATAGGGATTTCTGCTCTACGGTTCGAGGGCAGTAAGTGCTGTTGTCTCTGTGTACATTTTTATTGTAAGCTCCACTATCCCTGGGGTAAATCCCCATTTTGAAAAAGCCCCTTGTGGGACTGGAGTCACTCTGAGCAATGTTTTATGTGCATCACACATGAGCAGAAGTGAGGGGAAAGGGACACCGTGCGAGCTGCAAAGTCAGGCCCTCGGCACTCAGGATGTGACTCTGTTGTGTACATTCCCTGTCAGGCTTTTGGGTTAATTTCAGCTTTGCCTTTTCCCCCTAAAGCCTGTGTCTCCCAAAGTGCACAGGATGCACAGTGCTTGTGCAGCAAATAACAATTCAATATTTAGTTTTATCCCTGTTGTTGAGCTCCCAGCCTTGTTCCTAAACCTCAGAGTTTTTCAGTTCCTCTTTCATTTCAGGGATGTACAAGTGCTCTAAAGGTATGAGAGGTTCTGCCTTTGCCTATCCCATGTGTGGGGAGGAAATAACCCAAGAGTTTTATCCCTGGATTTAAGGTGCAGAGTTTGAGATTGAAAGCATCCATAGATTTGGGGTACTGCATGTGAGATTGTTGCAGCAAGAATGAAAAGAATTTTGGAGGTTAAAAGATGCTACAACATTCCAGGCATGGATAAAGCCAGGAAAAACTGCAAGGACATAATAACTTGGTTATGTTTATGTGATTCTCACGAAGATGATAAAAATCCTGGTACTACTACAAAGGTCAAATCTTTTCCTAAATGTGCTACAGGTGCTCAATGCAAAAATCCCCAGGATTTTTCTGATGCGTTGTTTTCCAGCCTTGCTCTCCCCTGAGGTTTAAAAAAAAAAAACAAACCAGGAAGATACAGGTTCCAAAAAAGGCAGGTACCTTTTGGCTCAGCTGCTAAAAAGCGCTCAGCAAGTGAAAATAATGGAAATAAGAGGCAAGTCTCCATTAGGTGGAGAGCCAGGGGTGAGAGGCTTCTCCAGCTGGCCAGCTTGGAAAGCTTTTGTGCATGAAACAGGCAAACAAAAACGAGTTTGCCTTGGGTAAAAGCCTGAACTGATGGTTTACAAATTGTCCTCCCACTCAGGCAGCCCCTTTTTTTGGGATGAGAAAATCTGCTGCAGACAGGTGCCACCAACACATGCATCTGCTCCACCTGCAGACACTTGGACAGTTCTAAAGCTAGAAAAAAAGTGGAGCTCCTTGCTTTGTTTTTTTTCCTTTCCATTTTGTAAATCTGAATCCATCCAATTACGGTTCTCCAAGTGAGCAGCCCATTTGTACAAACTTGCAGCGTCCTGCCCTACTGCTTTTTACAGGGAACGCTATCTCAGCCTGTTCGGTATCAGCTCTGTCTGCTTTGGGACAGCCCATCCTTGGAGTGGCTTCACTTTTATCAGTCGTGGTGGGACATTTTTCTGCTGGGAAAGGCTGTCCTTGGGAGCAGAAGCTGTTACCTCATCAGAAAGGTGTGAGGTGGGCCTGGCTTTTGATCACTTGATTAACTCAGACTCGATGTGAGCGCGGCGGCAATTCCACGACCAAAACACCGACGCATCCTGTCAAACCCATCCCTTTCTCCTTCCTGCCATCCAAGGCTCGAGATAAGCAGCAGTGAGATGTCTGTCTGGCTGATGGAACCAGCAGTTTCTGGTCTAATCCATGCTGGGCTACAGCACAAGTGTCTACCAAGGATCACAGAGTATTATGTTTTATACAATACTTGCTGGTGGGTAAATTTAGAGTTGACAAGTCCCTTCTACAATTGGAGGACTCAAGGACAGTCCTATCAGGTGGCAACTGGCTGGGGGAGTATTTATAATCCATTTGCTGACTGGAATTAATATGAATCTGTCATCCCTTGTGCCACTTGGGAAACCACGCAACGGAGGGCTGATGGTGCCAATAGCTGTGGGAGATCTTTTTTGGCAATAGCTGGACGTGTTTTTCCCAACTGTTTTCAGAAAAAGTTGTCACTGAGATAAAGCGCTGTCTGGATCCTCTGTTTTCTGAGCCCTGCAGACTTGGGGAAACGGGACATTTGACACAGGCGGTAGATTGCGGTGTGGGGGCAGCCAAGGCACAGCTGGCGTGTCCGAGGAGCTGACAGCTGTCTGGGGAGGAAACTCAGAGCTTCTGTCAGTGCAGAGCAGCATCTCCTGCCCCTGGCTGAGTTTAGCAGGTAATGCTCCCTGTTATCTGTGCCCACATACAGGGAACTGGGACTTCCTCTGTTCTAATCAGGTGAAACACAGCCTGGGCAGCTTCTCCAAGGAAGGGACATCCTTGGCTCCTTTCTTTTCAGCTGGAGCCACACATTCACTCAGTTTCCCCTACCTGTTTGATATGAATGCCTTGGTGGAGTTCCTTACCTCGACCATTTGATTTTTGTGTGTGTTAAAACCAGCTGTGAGGGTTATCCACGGGAGTTCCCTACAACGCTGTGCTCCTACAAACACCCGAGTGCTTCCGTTCAGCAGCCACTGCTGGGCTGGAGCTGCGGCTCCCTTGGCAGCAATGGAAGCTCTGGATTGAGGTTTCCTGACAAACAGCATCCCTCAGCTTTGCAGCTGGGGGGGGAGGGTGGGTTAATGTTTGTGCTCCAACATCCCCAGCACCCATCCTCCTCTGATGGAAAAGCTGCTTCAGGATGTGGAGCAAATCCAACCTGTGGTGGTGCTTAGACCTTCTACATTGGTAGATGTAATAAATGACAATAAAAGTTGGGACTGTCATAGCTGAAAGGAATTTTGTAAAGCAATTAATTTTTCCCCGGGTTTTGATGTTTATTTTTGCATTTCATTGTATTCACAAAGGCAGGGAGACTCCCTCCTTCTTTTCCTCTACTCAGACACAAACCTCCTTTCCTTGGAAGTATTGTTCAGCCACATTTTACCTCCGAGCAATAAAAGCCAATTTATTTTCAATCCATTGATAACACACTCAAAGACCAGCCACCCAAATTCTAGACACGGGAAGAGGAGACTTTTAAGAAAAAAGTTTTATTCAGTGAGAGGTTCCTGGAGACTTTTCTGAGGAATAACGGGAGGCTGGTGGCATTCCCTAGGGATCCGTGTGGTGTTCTCTGCCTGATCCTCTGCTGACCCTGAGCCTGGAGAGCCCAGCTCCCCCTCCTGCTGCTGCTGCTCTCTCCCCAGGCCGTGACTGTGCAGCTCCTTGCCCGACCCAGATGGACACAGCCAGGTTTCAGAGGGACGTTTGGAAAAAAGATCAGAAATCTGGCCTGAAGTTTCCAAGCAGGGAATTGGGTTTCATTTCCTATTTTCTGCCCTCAGACTGGGCGGAACTGGGACTGGATGGTTACAGAGGCAGTGCAGGTCATTGGAGGAGCCTTTTTTTCCCTGCCTGTGTCTCCAAGGCCCTGTGTGTGCCTTGATGGCTGAGCTCAGGCACTACAGTTTAGTTCTTAAAAGCTTCAGATGTCACTTCTAAAATGAACACAGGGAGAATTGTTCTTCCTTTAGGATAGTCTTTCTAGACTCCCACATCCTCCTGAAATGGGAAGTTTTGCCCCTGAGACCTCTTAGTTTCTTGCAGAGAGATTTTATTCTATTTTTAAAGAAAATTTAATTGACTGTGATTGCGCCTGCTACATCTGAGGAGGATCTTGCATCTTACAGTTCCAAATGAAAGTTCCCAGGAGTTTTAAATGAGACTTCAGAGAGGTTTGATGTGCTTAGGGCAGGTAAAATAACTGAGGATAATATCCAGAATTTACCATTTGGCCTGAGACTGCAGGGAAAGGGATGCAAATCTCTCTAGTTTGGCACATTACACGCACAGAGAGAAAATTGTGCTGTAACCCACAGCTTGCTTCACACCAGAGCTTTTCACTGTCTGAATCTGACTCCAAGCCCACGCATGTTTCAGAAGAGAACTATGTTCTGCATCCCTAAATCACATGAACTGCTGGAAGTTGGCACAGGTCTGTCCTCAAACAGAAACCAGAGAAAAGGCTTCCTTCCAGAAAATCTGTTGCCAGATGGTCATTTTGAGCAGAAGGAAAAGAAGAAAATGTTAAATACTGCTTTGCTTTGGAGAGTGGTTTCTTAAACGCAGCTTCATGCACGGTGATGCTTTTGGCTGTTCTTCCCACAGTAGTGTCAAGAGGAGGATGTGTGTAATTTATCAAAGTGTCTGTTGCCTGAAATTAATGGAAAAGACAAATTTAAAACCTTGGACTCTTAAATTCTTCTGTATTGCATCTCCTTTTACTCTTTTCCTCTGCACAAACCCCATTGCCATGTACCACTCACTACTGACCATTTCACAGGCCCTGCTGTCCATCTTGGCTTTTTTTCAGGTATTTATTTCTCCCGGTGCTTTTTCCTGGCATCACAGACAGGTCTGTAATTGCCTGGTTGCTCTCATCCCCTGCTTTTGAGGACAGACACTGCCTTTGCCCTTTGCCTGCCTGCTGTATCTCACCTGTCCCTCACAAGTTCCCTAATGGCCGAGATAACCAGCTCCATGAGTATCCAAGGATAAAATTCCTCGGAGACAGCTGATTAGGAAATATCCCTCTCTCCAGCTGGTTCTGTCCCCACTCAGAATTGAACTGTCCCTGCTGTCGCTGTCGATGCTTTAGGTGAGGAGAGGAGCCAAGGCAGGGATTGTTTGTGCCCCTGTGTTCGTTCCCCTGCAGCTGCTGATCCCCTTCCCTGCTTTTCGCAAGGCTGTGGGCAGAGAGGGGTTAAACCACCTTCAGAGGAGCCAAATGGAAAGCCAGCAGTGTTGAAATAAGGATTAATCAGATTTTATAAAAACAATCAAGCTGTTTTTCCCTGTGTCTGAGCCCCGTTACACCCCCTGTGAGGGAGGGCCAGAGGGACGGGCAGAGACTGATCCCAGGGAGTTCCACCTGGATATGAGGAAAAACCTTTTTCCTGTGCAGCGAACGAGCGCTGAGCAGAGCCCAGAGAGGCTGTGGGGTCTCCTCCCTGGGATATTCCAGAGCCCTCTGGACACATCCTGTGCCCTGTGCTCTGGGATGACCCCGCTGGAGCAGGGAGTGGCACCAGTGACCCTCTGTGGTCCCTGCCAGCCTGAGCCATCCCGGGATTTTGGGATCCCTGCTGCTGCAGCAGCTGCGATGCTTCCCCAGCCCCTTTCTCTTTCCGTGAGCAGCGCAAGGTTGCCTTCAAGTGAAAGCAGAAAGGAACTGCAGGGAGGGAGGGAGGGATGAGGACCGCGGATATCTGACACGACTGAAGCAGGTCTGGGAGCTGCACTCCCCGCTGCAGCTCTGGAGCTCAGAGGACAAGAGAGTTTGTGAATAAAAAAGACACAGGAACAAAACCCCACCCCAATAATTTGATAAAATGTCCACAACTTTGGTAATCCCGACCAGAATCGGTGACCTGCACCACTCCCTGAGTTCAGAGAATTTATACTTCTTTCCCACTGCTGCACAGAGATCCGAGCTGTGGCATTGTGGGAAAAGTTGATGCTGCCAAAAGGAGTCAAAGCTTCGGCTTTGAGGGTCAGCACTTGACATGGTGGCTGTTCTCAGCCTCCTCTGGTCTTTCTTTAGTAGAAATAAGTTTTTGTGTGCACCCACTCTGCCAGACACCAAGGGGCAGATTCTCCCTGAGTGTGCAGAAGGACAAGCTTTGTCCCTCCCAGCAACCTGTTGTTCTGCTTTTCTTTTAACAGAAAATTAAAAAATCCGATGTCTTAGTGACAGGTAATTTTCGCCCATTTGGATTATTATTCTCCTAAAAAAAACGCAACTAACTTCAGAACCAATGGCCTGAGTGTAACGTTCCTGGAAATAGCCTTCTTAAATTTTATTTTCTTTTACTAAAATAGCTCTTGAAATAATATCTCAGCGTTTACTTATAGTTAATATCAAGTTTCAGAGCCCATTGTCCATTTTTTCAGAGGTTCTAAATTAATATTATTCCTGTTTTAAGTCCTTGCACCGCCTCTGCTGTTACTCTCAGAGTTATACAGGAAATCTGGATGCTGACAGGAGAAAGCTGAGCTCCTCTCCAGAAATGACGAGACCTAACTAGGATTGTCATCAAACAAATTGAAGACCTGCAGCAAACACCTCCAGGTGCTCTGTGTCCTCTCCAGACCCTTTTTACTTTAAGCAGTTGGGAGGTAGAAGAGTGTGAAGGGTCTTTTGTCCTTCCCGATGCTCTAAATCTGCATGGGAGAGAGTGTGGGAATTCTGGGAGCGGGGAACAACACGTTAGAGGTTGTGGGGCCACATTTGACTTTTTAGGCTCTGGACAAGCCACATTTGTTTCCTTCCTATCGTGGCTGTGGCTGTGCAGGGCAGGTTGGCGGCTGCTGGAGGGCTGTGCTGGGAAAAAGCTCAAGAAGAGATTTTAGCAGAAAATTTGGCTTTAGCTGTGTGCAAGCCAGCCTAATGCTGCTTTCCTGTAGGTGGAAAAGGGGCTATGAGGGCAGAGGAGTTTAACACTAAAATACCGAATCCCACAAACTGTTCCCAAGCTGGGTTGTGCTGGGGTTTCTCTGGGATGGCAGATGCCCTAACTCCCCATCCCTGACCCAAACCTTCCATCTGATGCTGTTTTGCTCCTGGCTGTAACCGCAGGTCCTTCGGGTCCGCCCCTCCGCGCTGCTGCCTGCCAGGAAGGTGTTTTCCTCCCTCTTGCTGAAGATGGTGCTGCAGAATAGGGAATTGTGGCTCTGGGAGCGGGGTGTGGGTGGGCATTGGTGCGGGGGGACAGGGCCTCCCCTCCCCAACCCGTCCCCATGGCTCTCAGGGGTGCAGGAGCTGCCGGCAGCACGGGGGGACCCCTGGCGAACCCCGGGAGAGCTGGGGGATGCTTCTGTCTTTCCTTCCTTCCTTCCCAGGGAAATCTGGCTCACTGGTGGTCCTTCCACCTCCTGCTCCGCACGTGGGGGTGTCAGGGCAGAACGGGTGGAAATTCCTTCCCACCTTTGCCTTTCCTGCACCGTGCACGGGAGCGAAGGCAGCTTCGGTTTGAGCGTGGGGCTGCTCCACATCCAAGGGATTTGCTGACATTATCGTGCCTTAAATCAAGATATTCGTGTTTTGAATCCCAGTCCTGTCCCAGACTGGTGTGGGATGCAGTTATTTCCTTGCAGGAATCCTGGTTCCCAGTTTGCAGTCAGATTTCCTGGCTGATGTGCTCTGGGGAATCTCGTGGCAGCGATTTAGGATATTACTGCCCCCGGATCTTTGTGTTCTTTGGGACAGGACAAGCTGCACTTGCAGGTCTCCAGCCTGAAAACTTGTGGGGTTTTTTGTGTGGGACAAACTGACCTTTGCCAATGGCTTCAGCTGATGTACCAAACTCCTCCTGAGAGGGAGGCGTGGGTCCCACGGGGCAGGTTTTGCTCCAGGAGTGGTGACCTGCAGCAAAATCCTGTCGGGATCCTACTCTGGCCTGCTCTGTCTGCCCAGAGAATGTCAGTCAGAGCCCTAAATACAGCCCTTGCACTACGTTTGTTCTGGGTTTTCCATACTTGTGCACATTTACTTTGTTCCACTTATCAAGCGTTTATTCAGATTTTTAGGAGGATGATTTATTCCGTAAGAAAATGATGTGTGGCATCTTTTTTTTTTTGTTTTCCTCTTTATTTATTTATATATTGTTTTGGCAAGACTTGGTTTTCTTTTGTGATTTATCATGAGATTTATCAGGGTTGAAATGGGAATTCAGAAAAGAAGCCATGAGAAGGAATTATTATCTAAATTAAACTGTCTGATGTGTCAACTACAGATGAAAGATAAAGTGTATAAAGGCCTGTTCTGTGTATAAAGCTGATTTGTTGAGGTTATTTTTAAGTAGGGAGTGAAATGAAGTATTTTTGCTGGTCAAGGTCTTCACAGTTTTAGTAACAGCAGAATATATTTTGGACTTTTTCATGGTTAGAAATGTAAAATAAACTTTCTTGCTTTTCAATTCCTTAATTAACACCTGAAGGATAAAGTACCCCAATCAAATTGATTGAATAAATCAGAATGGGCAATTCTGATTGTTTTTTCTGTACGTGCAGTAAAAGTTACTTTCCTCAAAACTTGAGTTTTTTGGCATGTTCAGGTCATGGTCTGTGGCTTCCACCATTTCAGCAGTTTGATTTTCCTTTGAAACATTGTCATCATGTATAATTTGTGCAATTTTTCTCTGTAGTGCAAAGGATTGCAAGAGATGATGGTATAATTTTGATTCTATTTCTGATGTCATTTTAAATTCAAGTAGGTGAAATGAAAAAAACCCCAAAATTTAATAATTCAATGTACATCTCCACCAAGTGCCCCCACTGACTGCCTGTGGATAACCCAGCAGGTATTTTCAGGCTGGCACTGGTTTTGTTGGCATTGACCTTGACTGGGGAGGATTTCTGATTTTCTCCCCTCACCCTCATGGCATTTATTCCTGAAGCACACGGCTCTAAGAGTTGTTGTGAGGGGTTTGGGCTTTTTCCAACTGAGCCTAAAGGATTCTGCTTCCAAATACTTCTGGAGGTGTTTTCCCAGTGCCCAGAGCTGCAGCCTGGCATGAGGAGACCGGGAGCACCAGGCACTGCTCTGTGTTAATTTTGCAAATTCAGGAGAACTGCTTGAAACCACCAACCTCCAGCAGGTCCTGGGCCATACCTGGAGCCCCAGGTGGGTGACTTGGAAAACAAAACACGTATCAGCTGGTTCCTGACACCTGTATTTTGGCAACAAACCCCTTCCATCCCTTGCTTGGCACTACTCTTGCGCTACGTGGTTTCGGGCAAGTCACTTCTCACTGCTCCTTTCATCCTCGTTTCCAGCGTTACCTCCTCGGCCCAGGGACTCTTGTACCGTGTATTTACCTGGCTGTGAGGAGGAGGACCAAGGGTAATAATCATGTGGGCCAGACCCACCTGGCAGCTGCAGCAGGTCTGACAGGTCCAGCTGGCCGAGCACGGGCTCAGCACGTTCCCTCCTGGCGTGTGCCGGGCACAGCTCGGGCACCGTGCGGGGCAGCGCCCACAACTCCTTCCTGCTTCAAGCTGGGGCTGCCCAAAATCTGGAAATTGGGTAGGACAAGGGACCAGAGAATCGGTGGATGGGTGCAGGAATAGCGGGATGTGGTGGTAGTGGACACAAAGTTGTCAGTGTCCTGGCTTTCCCTTCCCTTCCTGCTGGACAGGCACATCCCTCGGCTCTTGGGGCAGTTTTTAGGGACCAGAGCAGCCTCCCTTCTGCTATGCTGTGTGCACAGGCTCATTAGCAGCTCGTTATTAATCAATGGAGAGGCAATGTCTCCGGAATAATTTCTTTACTCCCTCTGCCTTCCACATAATCCCGGTCTCTCCTTGCAGAGGATGGATGTCCTCAGGGAAGGGTCGAGCTGAGTTTGCCTCTTGAAATACACCCACAGTGAGAAATTTCTGCCGTCAGCTCCACTCTCTTGAAACCCCTGTAAGAGGGAATTGTGGAGCAGCAGAAAGTCCCCATTTGCCTTCTCATCTTTCCATATCTTCTCTGTTCCTCCCCTTTCTGTCTTGTCTGTTCTTACACTTTCCTTTCCACTTGTTCCTTTTTTCCTCATTTTTTCCTCTCTCCTTTCTACCCCCTTCTCTTCCTCTCTCTCTCACTGCTGGATATTCTGAGCAGTGACAGCAGCCGCTGGGAGCTGGAATCCAGGGAGATAACAGCACTGCCATGAGAATCAGCCTGCTCAGCTACAATTAGCCCTGCTGATATCTTTCACCTGGGCAGAGCTGCCTTATCATCGCTACTTCTTGGAAAATGAAGGGTCACAGATACTGATCGCAGATAGCACAGCTCTGGCATTTCCCTCTGGTTTTCATGTCGCTGGAATCCCTTTCTGGCTCCCTTCTCCCCACGATTAGTTTTGCATCCCTCTGGTTCAGCTGTGCTGCTGTCAGATGGAAAGCAGGCACCGAAGCTTCCCAGCGCTGCACGGCTGGAGCAGAGACCCCGGGAAAATTCACCTGGTGTGGGTGACACCGCATCCAGGAATCCTGTAAGGTCCTGGAGTTCAAAGCCAGAAATAACATAACACATCAGTGCTCTGGGGCCCCCTTCTGCTAAATCGTTGCCCTGTCTTTGGAAACTATTGAAGGGCATGAGGCAGAGGCAGCTGGGGTTGTTCCTGTGGGGCTGATCCAATCCCACCCTGCTCCTGGCTGATTGTGCAGTTCCTCACTAGGGATATGGAGATGTTGGCAAATGCTCCCATAATTTTTTTCCCCACCCTGGATGGGCTTTAGCATCTGTTTCTAAAGCCCGGAGACAGCGGGGTTGTCCTTCCTGGCCTGTGTTTTGGTGGCAATTGCACCGATCTGATAAAGAGAAACCAGAGCCAGCTTTGTGCTTTCGCGCTGTTGTTTTGTGGGTTGTAAGATTGCAATCAGAATAATTTTTGACTTATCCCAATAGCAGACTGAGGGCATCAACCCTCCTGTGACATCAGTATGGCCTTGCCAGTGCCACCAGAGGGTCCCTGGGTCTGGCCCCGCTGTTTTCCTGCCAGAGGAGTAAAGCGTGACTGTGGGGGTGTGTGTCCTCGAGCGTATGAGAGCAGGGGTTGTGCAAGCCTTACTACGGGTGCAGCTGCACCTGTGGCACTGCAGTGGCAGCCAGGGCCTCGTGCAGGGCTGGGGCATCTCCTGGACCGAGCTGACCCGTGCCTTTCATGTG
This sequence comes from Lycocorax pyrrhopterus obiensis, assembly GCA_014706295.1. Classification (NCBI taxonomy): domain Eukaryota; kingdom Metazoa; phylum Chordata; class Aves; order Passeriformes; family Paradisaeidae; genus Lycocorax; species Lycocorax pyrrhopterus. The sequence goes on from JACSVZ010000018.1 coordinate 9,975,915, forward strand.
CCGTCCCTCCAGCGACCTGTGCGTCACCGCAGTGTTGCTGCTTCAGCTGCCGGGCGCACGCCGTGCCTGCTCCAGAGAGCCACCGCCCTGGAAAAGCCCTGGAAAAGCCCTCCTTTTCCTGCTGGCGTGGCTCCAAAGCGAGCCTTCAGTGGCAGCACCTGGTTTTGTGGCCTCTGAAAGGTTTTCAGTTCTCTCATTTTCTCGTCCTGGAGAGAGTTGCTAAGGTTGGAGAATACTTGTTGTTTTCTTTCGAAGATAAGGACGGGTGTTGCGCTGGGGACTTTGTTTTTCCTATAAAGTCTGGGCTTCCCATTTCATCCTCTGCCCTCTCTGTCCTGCCTGTGCCTCGTGCTCGTGGACAACATGATCCTCTCGTGAGCTGCCCACAACCCTTTGTCCCAACAGAAGAAAACATAGGTGAATCGCCAGAGGAATGTGAATCCAATAAATTGCAACATTTGGATGTTTATCTGACCTTTGGTGTTTACAGGGCTGGCTGGCCGTGGCACGAGAGAGGGTTTGACCAACTTGTTCGTCAGTTGGACTGAAATGCTGTTCTTGTCTCTGGTCAGTCTGGCAATGTCCTAAGAACAGCTTGTTCCAAGCAAGCTCCTAAATGAGTTTACGTGCTGAAATGGCATCATCACGTGTTCTCACTACTGTCCCTGCTCCTTTCTCACTCCACCTTTTCAGGTTTTTGATTTCCATGCTATTGCTCAGAATAATTGCTGTATTCTCCCCGCAAAATGGTATCAGCCTGCTACCATTTTCCTTGGAGGAGTACAGCTGTCTTTTCTCCTTTGAAGAGAGGGCCTGACCTTTTTTCCAGGCTGTGCTAAAGCTGTGATATGTGACCAGCAGGAGGAAAGTATAGGATGGCCAGAGTTCAAGCAATGGTGTACATAATGTCATAAACCCTAGGAAACTTTACTGCAGATTTTTAAAAGCAGGACTCAAGCTTTATCTTTGTCATACTCAAAGCATTGTACAATTCTGAATTCTGTGGAAAGGCACTATGGATTTCCTGCTTTTCCATGGTTTGCAAATGGGCTGTGCTTAGCGAGTGCTGCATGAAAACCCCGTGCCTCAGATCAGGCATTTTTGAATGTGGGAAGTTCGAGAACAGATTATTTTCAGCCTCATCTGTTTTCTGGTTTTGACAAGACTGTCCCTGATTAGCCAGGAGTCAGGAAACCTTCAGTGATTAGGCAAAAGCCTAACGCTAATGTCCCGCTATTATCAATCAGATGTTTTATCAGAGGTTTTGATGAACCCAAGATTGGGCCTCTAATTATTATCCCAGACTCATTCCCCAGCCCTGGGGTGTTGGCTGGGGCCAGCTTTCCCCAGTCCACGTCACACACAGAGCCACAGAACACATCTCCTTTTCCAGGAATCTGCAGAGTCAGCTGCTGCTGCCATGGGCTGCTGGGACCCTCAGGAGCCCTTCCTTGCTGCAGAGCATTTCCAGCCTCCCTGGGCATCCTCTGCCCCCTCCAAGCCACCCTGGCTGCTTTAAATCCCTCTTTCTGTACAAGCTAAAATGCTTTTAATGAGCTTCTGCAGACTCATCATCAGTTAGTGGGCAGCTTTTGGGGCAGCAAGTGTAGGTGGGAGAAAACCGCGTCATTCCTGTCGTTGCTGTTGCAAAGCGTCTTGTGCAGGGAGTTAATGCTGAGTGCCCAGGCAGGCACTATTTCATTTTCTGCATGGGGAGGCAAAGGGCAATGTTTCCTTCTATCAGTGGAATCTTTTTTTGGCCAGGGTTCTCTCCTGTGATACACGGATCAGTAGCCCCAAGGTTGGGGCTTGCCGACAGCCAGGAGCTACTGCAATAATAAATAATAATAATATTTTACAGAAGGCTTCAAGCATGTGCACTGCATCCCTCTGCAAACTGATTTTGTAGTGACTTGGTTTCATGTCAGTTTAGCAAAATGCTGAATGTGCATAGTTCCTCTTCATTTTATCTTAAAATAGGACATCTAAATAAGGAGCTCTGTAGGCCTTTCCCAGTCTCTCCTGGCTGTCAGCTTTCACTGAGCTTCCCCACACCTCCCACTGCATTTTTCTCCAGGGTAGGAAGAGACTCTGCAATGTAAGTGGGATTATTCATGGGTGACAAATGTAGCCCGGTGTGACTGTGGGATATAGAAAAGCAGCTACAAACTGCAGAAAATTTGAGAAATGGAAGCGGGGTTTATAGAAGGGATTTCGTGCCATAACGGCTCAGATAGCACAGGGCTGATCCTGTGCTGTGTTAAAACGCAGCCTGGTTTTAGCTTTTCCATGAGCTGCTGTTTCCAGTGACACCGGGGAAGCTGGTGCTGCCTGTGCCACGGGGGCACTTTGTTCCTGCACTGTGCCAGCCGAGCCAGCCCTGGTTTCAACCCTGCTGAGGTTCCTCTTGCAGAACCACGTCAGGGCTGGTGTCTGTGGTGTCACCAGAGCCACTGAGATGTGTGGCAGCGTATCCAGCACTGCCCCTGGGGCACTTTCTTCCAGCAGAATACCTTAAAAAAGCCTCCATCTACACGGAGAACCTCATAGCAGGCTCTCCAAAGAATGACTTCTTACTTGAAAAGAATTTCTAAATAAACTTCAAGCCACGTTTTTATAGGGAAGGATGGTATTTGCAGAAAAGGTCAAGGCTGTAACAGGCAGTATTCTTGGAGATAGGAATTCTCAGCCCCTGCAGCTTCCCGTAATTTGACGTGTCTTTCAACCCTCGAGTCCCCATTTCACATTCGCAATCAAGAAAGACACCGGGTTTTCATTTCAAAATGCAGTGCTCCACTGCCTGGGAGGTTCTTTCCATATAGAAAACGTACAGACACAGAAATTGTTAGGATTTCACTAATTATAAGGTTATGCTTAGCCCCAGCCCCGTGCCAGGACCTGTTGGTGCTGGTGCTGCAGGAAAGACCTGGGAAAGGCATCAGTGGAACTCCTGCCTCCGGGGGTGTGCAGCTGCCCTCCCTGGCATCCCCCCTCCATAATTCAGTTTTGGCTGGGCACAGGGCAGCTGCCCAGGGCGGCTCAGGCTTTGCTCAAGGCTGGAGATGTGCTGAACTTGTCCCTGGGGGAACAGGCAGCAATTTGTGCCTCGAGCAGGTGTGAGAGAAGCCTTTCCTGCGAGAGTCTCCGAGGGGAGCATGGAAACACGAACATAACTAGCAGTGAAAACTGAGTGGGATTTGTGTTTCTGGTGAGATGTCAGGAAATAGCTTTAAAAATGCTCTGCTGAGAGGCTTCCCAGCAAGCTTTTAACTATTCCCTCACCTGGGAAGATCGCTGGGATGAATTCCTCAGGCGTGACGCAGCACGGAGCTGCTCTGGAGCTGCCTCGGCTCTCCTGGCATCTCCAGGCAAGGGAGGAGAGCGAAGGGCAGTACCTGGGAACCTGGGAAGAGCAGGCAGGAGCGCTGGCAGCAGCTCTGACTCAGCTCACCGTGTGGGCTGACATATGTAAATTGCCATATACATTTGTAAATGTTTTGGTATGCCTGAGCAAGCCAATATCTGGAATTAATTTTGTTCTTTTGGGAGGCAAGACAGGGAGCCCGTGAAGAGGATAAGTCCAAATGGACCACAAGTATGCATCCTGGTGGGGTTTGTTCAGCTGGCTGAGACCAGTGTGGGGATGTGCATTTGCAGTTTGAATTTTCTGGATTTGGTTTTCCTCGCCTCACTTGTAAAGTGACTCGGAGCAAATTGAACTAAGATCACTCCAGCCTTGAAGCAGACTTGCATGCTGGTATCAAACATATTTTAGTGGGTTGTGCAATGCAGAATCCTTGCTCTGCAGTCTGTTTTAGTGTTTCTTTTTCTCCCTGTGCTTCTGCACTTTTTAATGTCAGCAGTCTGTGACTGACTGTGCTATTTTGTGAGACACAATGCCCTAAGGGCAGCTGGGGGTCATTTCTCCATCACTAACATTTGCCGCTTTCGGGTGCAGAATGCAGGCTCACCATTTTACACTTTAGGAGATGAAAAATAACTTTTTGGGTTGAAATTGTGGGGAGGATGGAAGAGGCAGAATGCAGCTACCTCAGCTGCATCACAGCCACGGTGAGGAGCAGCACCTGCAAAAAAACCAAAAAAAAAATGCCACTGGGATGGTGAATGCCAGTGAAGGGTCCAGCACAAGTTATTCCTTGGCTGCAGCCTGAGTACAGGTTGGTCTGAGCTCCCATCCCACCAAACTCTGTGACAGCTCTGCTGGCAGGATGCACTCTCTCGTTGATGTTTGACAGTCCGTGACAGGATTATAAAGAGCTGCTGCACCTACAGGCAAAGAAATGCTACAGGTCCTACATTGCTGCAAATCACATTCAGGCTTGTGAAGCCCATCTCATCCAAAGGCTTCAACTGGATTAGTTATTTTTAAACCCCACAGAAGGAGTGTTAAAAATGTGCTTTTTCATGCAAGCAGCCTTAAAAAAAAAAAAAAAATCTGTGCTTTATGTTCTGAGGTGCTTTCTCATAATTTCCCCATCCCTTTGCTGCCTATACCCCGACACTGTATGAAAATGACTTTGGAGACAACACAAAGGGCTGTTTCTGCAGCTTGCTTTTTGTAAACCTCGGGATTTTGCTTTTCTCCTTTGCTGAAACTCCAGTAAGCATCTAAGATTTCGATATCTGATTTAAGAGAGAATTACAGCTCTTATGATATCCCTGTACAGAGCCACTGGCTGGTACTTACAGATAGATTATGAATAGCTGGCAGTGGGGAGCGAAAATGGATGTCCTGTGGTTTTAAGGTAAAATCTTGAAGGGATAACTCTTGCTGTGTCACATGAACTGAGGCTCTCATACATGCAGGACAAATCTTATCAGCTCTTGCAGCTTGTGGAAAGGGCTGCTGCTGTATTTGTTAATGGGTCTGGCTGGAATCCAGCGCTTGGGGCTTTGGGGGCTGCCAGCGCGTCGCCCACAGGCAGGTGCTGTGGTCAGCCACAGATCCCCTCCCTGGCTCCTACGGGATGCACTTATGGATGCTGGGCTGTGCCTAAAGCCAGCCTGGCTGAGCGCAGCGTGCCAGCTCCCGAGGGGCTTTGGGAATCCAGGATCATCAGGGCAGCGAGGAGAAACCCCAGCAGCTGCACCCTCTGCTCCCTCCCTAACCTGAACCTGCTGGTTTAAAGCCGTGAGGTGGCTCTGACAAGCTGCAGTGATCCCAATCCATGGCTCCTGCTAAGGGAAAACCTCCTGAAGGGGCTTTGTCTGAGTTGGAGAAGGGCACGAGCTTCTGCTCCCTGTTTTTCACCCTCGAGCTGATTCTGCATCTCCCTTTCTGCCTCAAACCAAGCCTCCAGGTCCCACATCAGCAGCCAGCGAGGTCTCCCTCTCCTGGGGAATGACCCTCCAGGGATGATGTCTGTGCCCTGCTCTAGAGGAAGGGCTGGCTCTGTCCCCATGTCCTGTCCCTGCCCGGCTGTGGGGGACAAGCAGACAAATCACCTCTGCCCCCCTTGGCTGCAGCTGCTGGCTCAGCTTCAGAGGGCTTTTCCTACCCCCTTATCTCACAGCAGCCGAAATTCCAGCTAAACAAAACCCAGCCACAGACTTATTCAAAACATTTATTAGTGTTTAAGGAAAATAATAGTGTGTGAAAGGTACAGAGCTTTGTCTAAAGCCATATGCATTTTCTTTATTTACAAGCTTATTTGGCTGCAAACTCTACACGAGATAAAACTAGTATGTTTTTCTCCCAGAGATTTGGAATTAAGGACAGTTTGTCTTTTCTTTCTTTCTTTCTTTTATTTTTTTTCTCCTTTTAGTTCAGCACTGTAAGTTAGGACAGCATTTTCCAGGGTTTACCGCTATCTTTTTTCCTGTAGGCGTTTTGCTTCTCTCGCAGTATTTTCATTCCAGAACAAGGCTCATTCCAGATGCAAAGCATAAAGGAAACATTCATACCTTGGCTTTTAAGCTAAACCTCCTTCATGAACAGCAAGTTCATAAGGAATGTTAATTAAAGCATCATACAGTATCTAAATGGACTTTTTTTTTTCTCTCCTTTTTTTGTTTTATAAAGAATTAAGGCTATGTAGATGTCACAATAAAATAATCTCAGGTAAAACGCACCCTTATCTGTTAGATATGAAAGAAAGGTTTAACAATAAATAAATGATTTATGCTGTCAATAACATTATGGAACTGTATAAAACTATATTTACGCAGCTTTAAACATAAAAAAAACCATACTAGTGGCATGAATATATACAACACAGGTCATGACATACGTTTAAATTATCATAGCCAGCAGTGTTCTTTTTTTTAAACGGGGACACTATAATAAATAGAAATGTTAAATATTTACAATAATAGCATATGTGGAATCAGTAGATGAACACATAAAATCTTCACACACAGAGGAAAAAAAAAATGATGCCTTATACAAAAATCCCTCCCACCCACAGCTTGTCCACCCCCCCTCCCCAATTTTCATTGACTAAACAAGGGGAACACACAATTTTCCCCACAGAACCAATGAATACAAATAAAACTGTATGCATGCTGAGGTGATATGTTGACTGAGACATTCAAAGATGTAGATCTCTGTTTGGTTCCCATTGATGAATCAAGACCTCTAATGACAGAGGGATCTTATTTTAGTTCAATGCAAGAACATTGGTAGCAAGCTGTTGTTTCTGGTTTGTGTTTGCTTTTTTTTTATTATTTTTTATTGTTTGTTTTTGTGCTAAAATGCTTGGATTGTCTTTTTGGTTTGAGCTTGTTCTTCGTGGTGGTTCTGTGCCACCAAGGGGGAGAGGACACTTGCAGAGAACCCACGGAGGCACACGCCAGAAGCCTTCTTAGGGTACCACCAGCAGGTTTTTGGAGCAGAGAAGGTGGCCAAGAGAGTCAGACCCAACCCAAGCTGCTGTGGGACAGCCTGGGTGCCCCAGGGGTGGCAGAGCTGTCACCAGCCCCACGGGGCAGATGCCACACTCACTGCGCCGTCACCATGGTCTTTGCTGCTACAGCACCTGGCCTGATCCCAGCTCTTCCCACTGAAACCTAATGAAAATTTCATCACAGAACTTTGCTAAAATCGGGTGGGATCGAGGCCATGCCTTTAAGCAAAGACCTGGTGATCGCAGAGACACCTTTTCAACTCAGCTGTCCCCTCTTGCCTCCTACGTGGCTGCTATTTAAAGCGGTGCCTCCAAGTTCTGCGGGTGGATCCCTGCATTAAACCCTGAATGTAGCTATTAGGAGCCGTGCTCACTTAGCAGGAACTGAAATCCGAGTTGGGAATTGTAGCCAAATTCCAACACCCTCTCCTGTTTATGCAGCTCCTTCCCACCATGCGGCAAGACGTACGTTAGTTCACTGGGTACGTTCTGTCTCTGCTGAACCTCCTTCCTGCCCCCACAGCTTTCCTCCCAAACTTTCTAAATGAGAAGGCTCCAATCCCCAGCGTGATTTCCACTTTCTAAGAAAAACTCCCTTTTTTTCTCTAGAGGAAGCTGAGAGCTCACCCTCCTGTCCCTGTGGGTGCTGTAGCCTCCACTTCCAGTACAATATCTGGGAATATAGGATTGCAGAGCTGCAACCTGAGAATTACAATTGCATAGGGGGTAGGAGAGATATGGCCAAACACCTCGTTCACACTTGAAACTGCTTAAAGACAATAAGCTCTTGACACTCTTCACCTTTACTAACTCGCTCTGTGGAGATTGGTCATCGTTACCTGCACAAGAATTAAAAAACCCAAGTCAATCCCCTCTCCTTGTCTTTGGCATTTGGATAAACCAAGCTATAGGCAGGTTAAGAGTGGGGCTCCACATCCCAGCAAACCACACCACACCTGCTAAGGAGAGACAGGCTTCTGATGGGCCTTCAGTGCAGCCCTAATAAGAACTAAATATATGGGGATATATAGGGTCCTTTGCTGTCTGAGCCCACACCTGCCCCTTTAGGCTTGGGCTGTAAGGGTGGAAGACCTGTATCACTGAGGGGGCAGATGGAAGCAGAGAACATGCACAGGGTTTTCAGAGGTCCATGAGAATACTTTTGGGGGTCCTCCACCCTGTGCAAGTCTTAACAGTCACGTTGCCTTGTCTGGAAGCTGATTACTTGCCTGTGAAGTGACTGGATATGGTTCTGTGATCAGCAAGTGTCAAGTGATGCAGTGGTTAAAAAACTAACAGGGGGCACTTAAAACCAGGCAGCGTCACCCAGGTGGGAACAATGGCTCAGAAGTTACTTCAGAGAAAGTGGTGGAGCTCCAGACCACACGGTTCCTGTGCCAGAGACGGGGCAGCTACTTCATTAGAGAGCTTCACACAGAGAGCCCTGAGCTCTGGCGTTCCCAGCCACAGGCAGAAACCAAATCCCCCTGGAATTCAGCCATCTGCTGTAAGGCTGTGCCCTAAACCTTTGGAGGTGCTAAGCCAGGAGCAGCCACATGCAGTCTGGCAGAGCCCGCTTGCAACCTTCTCCCCTGCCAAGGAGACCAAGGGAAAAAAACAAAACAAAACAAAACAACCCCAAAACCAAACCCCAAACCCAACCCAACAACCCCCAAACAAGATCCTAAATTTCAGATGATGTCCGTTTCATAAAAAAAGGGGGAAAGAATTTAGCTGGGGACATTTTGCCACCCGAGTGTCGAGTTTGCTGGATCGATAACCCATTGCCACTGCTCTCCCTTTGCTACTATATACACACTGATGCCGAGGTCCATAGATATCTTGCAATGCCCTGTGCTTGACCTCTGAATGGGAAATGCTTTGGAATGTCCATAGACGGGAGGATGGAACTCAAGGGAGGAGGTTTCCGGGGGAGGGCGGGGGGGAAGGGGGAGCTGGTGCCTTTTTTCACCTCCGGATGTCAGAGAAGTCGGACAGTTCGTCTGCCCGGTCCAGGATCCCGTGGGCCCCTTTGGGACCGTGGCCCCCAGCTTTGACCCGGGCGTTGGAGTGGCCCTTGGTACCTCTCTCTCCCTTGGCTGCTCGCGAGTTCTCCCTGTGCTCGGGCTCGGCGTGGGCCACCATGTCCCCACGGCCAGCACCGGCCCTGCTGCCTTCCCCCGCCTTCTTCTCGGCTCCCAGGACGGTGTCTCCGTGCACGGCCGAGGTGCAGAAGCTCAGGATGGAGCAGAGACTTCCCCAGTTCTGTTCACACTGGGCCTGGACGCTCCTTGTTATTGCCTTTTTCACCTCCTCGCCACAGGTGAGCAGGATGTTCACTAGGTCAACGTAAGGCCTGGAGGTAAAGGGAACAGTGAGAGGAGAGTCAAAAACCATTCAAGGGAATCAGTGAAGAATCTGCCTCAGCCTCCCTGGGCACAGCAAATCCAGGGGTGTGAGCCCCTGGCACCCCCTGACTCAGCAGCAATTCTGCACCACGTCAATTATGCAAAATCCCATCTTCTGATCAGCCATTTCGCTGCAGGAAATGCACAGTGGCATCCTGTCAAAGCCTCTCTGGATTGATCTTGCTTGCTCTCCCCCTGGACACAGTCTGGGAGAACTGGAATGTTCACCAGAGGAACAGATGAGGTCTTGCTTGGCAAGTGAAAGAACTATCTCACAATTTCTGTCTCCGACTCTTTCCATACCCTTCCATCTTTATTACTCAGGACACATGGCAAAGGACACTTGCTCCTGTCCAGAGCCATCAGCGTCACCAACCAGGCTCTGGGTGAATGGCAGGTACAGAGCATTCACCAGCCACCAGTCTGCAAAAGGGAGGCGTTTTCTCACCTCTATGAAAGCAATAAATACTCAGCTAGAGATTCTCTGGCTTTCCTCATCATCTCTGGAGCGCTGGGTGTTGATCTCCATCACAGGCAAGATCCTATCTGGACTCAGGATCTGCCTGAACGGAGCTCAGACACACGGAATCCACTTTGGTGGCACTTTTTCTTCCCACACCAAGTTTTATTTCTTCATTTCCTTACGGAGTTTTCAGCATCTACCTTTTCCCAGCCAAACTAGGCCTCGAAACATGCCCTGGCTCAATCCCCTCTGTGCTTCCCACCCACCCCTGAGCGTCCCCAAGGCACCAGCAGCTCGAGCACGGCACTTGGGCTTCTCAGCCACAGGTCACCGAGTGCAGCAATTTTAAAATAGTTGTGGTCACAAGTTTTGTGGGTCAATATTGATGTTGTCTATTGACACAACTGCTCAGCTGCTCACAGGCCCAGAAGGACGTGCTTAAAAATCTTCCACGGCAGGAACCATCCACAGCACAAGTGGAAAACTGCCCGGAGTCAGCAGTCGTGGCTGTGTGGGGTGGGTGGTGGGGGTGCACCTCCTGGGCACCCCATCCACCAGCTCTGGTGGCTGTGGACAAGCTTAAATCTCTTCTTATTAACTTAAGTCAGAAGAAACAAGGAAAAGCAACAGATTATGATCAGTGTCTGACTTTACCCAACTGCTTAAACTCATCTTGAATCGCTAATCTTGGAGAGCCACCTATTCCCCTATCTCAAAATATTTCCCATGGTTGGATTGTTCCTGCTGCTCAAAAAAAAAAAAAAAAAAAGTTGGTTGGAATGCAGCAGGGACCAATCTGCCAAGGCCTGTCACCACTTCCACCATGGCAAATCAGCCTGACCCCCACAGCTGACTCAGGAGGAGGCTTCGCCGCCCAACCGCGTTCCGAACACTCATCGGGAGAGAACAGTCAGAACAAAACAGAGAACAAGCCTGAGAGCTGCCACTTGCTTCTCTGCACTTAGGTTTCTGTTTTAAATGTAAAGTAGGAGATAAGAGAGAGCTGAGCACGTTGCATACAAAGTGATCCAGCAAAAGGGTGTAAAAAACCCCCCCCCAAAGAAATGAGTTCTTAAAATTGGGCATAACCTTCGCAGAAATCTTTGTAAGAAAAAAGGTCGCTGGTATGACTAAAAAGTGGCTCAGCTGCCAAATATTTCAGGTATTCAGAGCCTGCCAGAGCCCTGTGGATTAATACTGGCCCATTTCTCCTTGCCTGTTTTACTTTCTGCATTTCAGCCGGCCTGACCAGAGTACCTGAACTGAGCACAAGGCTGCAAGTCAGCAGACGTGATTTTATTTCCAGCTCTGCCACACTTGCCTATTGATCTCGAACAAGTTCCTTAGTTCAAGAGCTTCAGAGATGGCCTCTAAATTTAGGGGAGGGGAGGAGGCTGGCTGGTTCTATTTGGGGAGTCCCGCATAGGAGAGTCGAGCTCCCACTCCGGGAGATGCTGGAGTGTAGGAAGCGCTAAATGAGATCATGCAAATTATAGGTATTCAGCTGAATGACCCTCTCTTCTCAACCAACAACCCCCCAGTTCAGCTCCCCAGAAATAAGCAGCTGCCTCTGAGCATTCCTGCTTGAGCCTGTTCATAAAATAAGGGATAACTCACTCCTCTTTGGACAGGTTTTTGGCTTGCACAGTTCTTTTCATCCCCAAATGATGGGGGGGGTTAATTGGTGCCAAGTACCCAATTTATAGCTGCTGACACAGCCCAGGCAGTGCCCAGAGAGGTGCTGCTGGGCAGGATGGAGCCTTGCTGCCCTTCTCCCCCAGCCAGCTGCCCATGGCCCTGGGCACACAGCAGCTCTGCCCCCGGCCATGCCTTTGATCCCAGCCTCAGGAATGTCCAGGGAAAGGGCCTTGCTTTCAGGCCACCATGTCCAGCTTGAACAAACCACAGCACAGGATTTATGTGACTAAACTGGCACTGAAGCATCTCTCTGCAACTGCAGCTGATGTATTAGTGGGGGGTGGTTTTCAGCACTGAGGGAATCAGAGCACAGCTCCTTTGGATAGTGAGGAAAATAAAATGCAAGGCGCTAAAATTCCCAAAGAAGGGATTCTGTAAAAAAGAATTTGTCGGTCATGACTGCTGGGATTTGGAGTTTCTGCGCTAATATCAAGGCACAGAGGTGTGGTAGGAAGATGCTCTAAGGTTAAGCCTGATGCCAGGCTGTGGCTCAGCCTTCTTGTTTCGGGAGTGAGATGTTCACCTGCAAGAAAAACAGGCTCCGATTTTTGCATCTGTGCACAAAGAGTCAGTACAAACAGCTTGTGCTTGGTTTGTTGCTGTCATGTAGCAGCTTTGATCAATTCCAAGTAGGATTTGTGCCTGCCATTCCTTGGAGGACAGCTGTGCTCCCAGTCAGGGGAATGAAGTCCTCAAAAATCTGACTTGTGGCTTCACTTTGTACAACCCCATGTTTTATTAAAAAGCATCTGAGATTAATAAAGAGTAAGATGAATGGGAGAATACCTGGGGGACTGAAGCTCTTTCAGGGACAATTAACTACAAGACTTTTCAAAGTATGTATTTAAAGAAGAAATTATCATCTTGCTGACAACTTTGCATAAACCTTCTTCCCCCTTCTCTAGCTGTCACCTCTAACAGGATACTGGGGTCAAAATGATGCCTTTGAGCTCAGAAAGCAAAAAAACCATTGTGAGATGCCTCTGGAAATGGCAGACACTGAGGGTGTATTTGCCAGAGCGCCAAGGGGACTGGCAGATCCAACTTCAGCCCATTTCACCTCCTTCCACAGTCACATCTCACCCTTTGTACACAAACTTCAAGGGGCCCTGCAAAGAAAGCTTTGCCTTGGTGTTGTACATGGGAAAACAAGAGGTGCTTAAGGCCAGAAGGAGGTGAAACAGCTCTTGGGCAGATGCACAGCCCACTGGCACTCCTGGAAGGAGCTCCCACGCTCTGACTGCACCAGCACGGAGGCACTTACTCATGCTGCAGCAGGTCTTTGAAATGAATCATCTCCACAATGACCTGGACGTTCTCCTTGGCAGCAGAGCAGAGGTCATGCTTCAGGTAGCACTCCCGCTGTAACTGGAACACCATCTCTTTAATGGCAGGGCACTTACGGCTGATGCAGCTGAATTTATGCCTCAAGGCATGAGCCTTACACTTCAGAGCGTCTTTAATGAAGGATTTTCCCTGAGAAGGAAAGAAATGGAGTAGGTCTGTATTTTTGTCCATTAAGCACAGCAGCTGATTTATGCCCAGCCAGCTGCTTCTCTGCAGGACAATGTCAAGGGTTATTACAGTGCTAAGGATATCACTTAATGGCTTTCCCCTTCTTCTCTGTTTCTCTGCCCTTAAAGACCATGCCAAGTTACCCAGCTTTGCTATCCCAGCGGACCTGAAACACCCTGGGCTTCCTCACTGGTGCTTTGAGGTTTCCTCTGCCCCAACAGCTGAATGCCCAGCGAGGGAAAGAGCAAAAGTGAGCACCTTGAAGTAATTCAGTGCTGGAGTTACTGGATTAATTTGCTTCCAGGGTGGCAGAACAACAGGTTCACACAAAGGAAGGGCATCCTGCCACAGCTGAGCTCCTCAGGACCACAAGCAGATACCCATTCAGTAACTGCAGGGGTTTTTTTTCATTTTAAAACTAGTTTACAAACTCAGAACACGATCTATGTGCACCTGCCCTATTCCCCAGCTATTAGTATTTTCTTCCTCAGAGAGGGACTCAAATCAGCACTAATAATAATAATAATAATAATCCTACAGTGTCTTCATGTCCGTTGCAAGAAATTCTAAGTGAGATTAAGAAAATCAAATGAAGAAGCTAAAAAATAAGGCAGAGGAAAGCTGTTTTAGCAGCATCTCTTTAACCACTGTTTGGGATTCCTTCACTCAGTTGCTTGCTGGGCATGAAACCCATCCCTTCCTTTCCTCTTTTACTGGATTCTGGAGCTGCAGCTCTGCTCAGACTCCCTTTACTTTGCTGAGCACTAGGTCCACGGAAGCCTCCTGCACTGCCTCCACCTCTTCACCAGCCTCAGATTCTTTTACACAGGTGCTCCACGAAGACCAAATCCTTGCTCCCCTTTATCCCAAGGGTGCACTGGCCCAGCTCCACTGACACTAAGATTTACCCAGACCTGCAAGCAGATGTTGTCCCCAAATTGTTTCAAGCCAGGAATGTTTCTTGCTGATCAAAGAGCTGCTTCAGTCATCATCCCTATTTCCCAAACTAAAGGCACTCTCTTGCCCTTCCCTTCAGGAACCAACAAAACACAGCACAGTAGGCAAACAGGGATGAAAAAGAGAATTCTTATATAAACCCAAACTGACATCAATTCTGAGGTTTCAGAGCAGAGAACAGAAAATGGCCAGTGTTAGTCTGGTCATTTAATGCAGCTTGAAATAACTGGAGGTGATACAGAGAGGAGCTGTGAAAAGCCATGTCATAGCAGAGGCTGAAGTCACCTTCATGTTAAATAAAGCTCCAGGGGTTTAAATCTTCAGCCTGCATGTGAAACAGGCTGGATTTGATGAGCTGTATCTGGGGATCTGGCATCCATGGCTACTCTCAGCCTCCACAGGCACCATTCCCTGCCTTCCCAACGTTCCTTCCCTACTTCTTTGGTCAGCTCTGTTCACGGACAGAACACATTGTGCAAAAACGAACTAGTGTTTTCTGGAAGCCACTTGGAAATTAAGTCGAAGGTTTTCAGATACCCACAAAAGCAGCAATTCCCATTTTAATGAGTAACCAGGCCCTTCCTACATCCTCAAGCATTTGAACCTAAAGCCTCCAGCCCTTCAAAAGTGCTCCCTTTCTGGGCAGTCCCACCACCCCTCACGGGACAGGCTGGATGCTGAGGACAGCTCTGCTTTGTGCCACGCTTTTAGCAGTGCCATGTAGCCGGTGCTTTTAGTCAAGTTATTCTGCCAACTGCCCGGTCAGGCCAAATGCCGCTGGCCCGTCGGAATGTTCCCCTCCCTCCACACTGAAATGGGAGAGGAGGTTTACAAGACATAATAACAGGATGTCTCAATGATGCATAAATGGTCTGGGGAGAAAATGAAGGAGACAAACTTAATACCACATACCGTAGAAGTAACGTATTTTAGCGTCAGCGCTCGAACCCGAGGCTTGTTTGAGTACAGCAGCTCTAGGGGGTTGCCTGGGCTGGTTGAGTGCAAGTCTTGAGGGCCAACTTTAGTAAACTGCCCGCTGGGAAATCCTGAGACAATTCTAAATGAATTGGGAGCCCAAGGTGCGTCTCAGAGTTGGCTTTGAACAAACATGGTATAGAGGCTTAAGCCGCCCAGCGTTTCTTAAAACCATGTTTGGCTCCATGAAGTGCTCTGCTGGAGTTATCCTGGGTACAGTAGGTGGAAGGGATCCAGGGAGCTGCAGCCTGTCTCCTGGGACAGGTTGCACACCGCTGCTTTATTCCTGTCCTGAGGTCCTTATTCCGGACCTTTCAACAGAAAAATTCCTCCTAGTGAATTAATCACAGCAAAAGTAGACTCGCTCTGGGAGTTTTTTGTGCAAAGAGGTGTCAAGGAACTGCAGTACACGCCAAGTGTGTGTCAGAAGCAAGCAGACAGGTAGGACATTTCCCCATGTTACCTGGGCATCGAATTTTCCAGCGTTGTGCAGGAACGTCATGCAGATCTCGTGTAAGCCTCGGATCTCGCAAGAATTGTTCTCAAAGCATTCAAACACTCCACATCCCACATCGCCAGCATTTACCAGGCAGTGCTGGATTTCAGCTAAAACGAGTATTGGTTAGAGTTAATTTGAAGAACTCTTCACAGAAACTGGTGTTGGGCAGGGGGGAGAGAACTGTTTTGCTACCAACATCAGTTTGAGAGAAAAATGCGTGACAATGGTTAATTGTACCCGTAGCGTGCCCGTTTTTTGCAGGAATTAGGCCAAAACTTGGGTGTATTACGTTATGAAAGTGATATCCAAGAAGTAAATGCCAAATCCACTATGCTTACGTCAAGCTATTTCACTTGAGAACTGTCTCCTGCTCTTGAATTCCTCAAGAGCAAAGGACGGGCATGAGTTTTGCTCTCTGGCCTGTGCAAAGCCCCCCCCAGCAAATTTAAGTGCCAAAATGAGAAGCCCAGGACCCAGCCAGCCCAAATTTTTCATTTTTGGTACTTTGAGCAAGTTTCTGGCTATTTAGCACAATGTTTTTTACAGACCACTGGGTTTTGCCTGTCAGGATGTCTGTCAAGTTAATGGCAAAACTCCCACTGATACATAAAGTCCTTTGCACCAAGTGTTGGACAAAAATGCAACTGTGTGCTCAGCTATGCAGAAATCAATAGAAAAGATTTATATTGACATATGTAGTGCATAAAAGAGATGTACTGGAGCTAGCTGTTACATATGTGTTTATTCTGCCCTTTCAGCTGTTACGTAATACTGCAAAAAAATGCTGTCTAATACTCACTTTCAAAAAAAAAACCCGAAAAAACAACCCCACCAACCCAAAAATCTAATTCTTAACACGACAGCTTCTGCTCCTTTAAAAAAAAATGGATGTAGTAGTACTGCCAGAGGGAAGGTGGTTGCTGAAAAAGCCTGGGGATAAAGTTAAACAGGGGCAGCTTTTAGACCAGAACTGAGGATGCTAAGAATTCCTGTGCTCTGTGCCCTGTGGTACCTTTAATTAAAGTTCGCCCTTGGGAGCCAGCCTAATCCCCCTCGAACCGCAGCGTGTTTCAGCCATCCCCAGCCTCCCCCTCTGCCATGCGGTCCATTTGCAAGTCTTTACAGCAACTTTCGGTCTAATTTCCACCAAGGCAGAGAGAGGAGCCGCGGATGCGAATGCGGAGCCTGCCGGAGTTCTCACGACCCACCCCCACCTCAAACCCAAATCACTGCCGCCGCACTTTTTTTTTTTTTTTTTTCCCCTTCTACCTGCCCTGAAGTGCATCAGGGGGTGGCACAGGGGAGCCCCGGGGTGGGATCCAGGGATTGTCTGAGCCACGGGCGGAAAGCTGCGCAAACACACCCGCACCGAGGGGGGGGAGAAAAGGGGCACTGGAGCCCTTTGTGGAGCGCTGCGGAGCGCGGAGCCGGGCGCTTTCGGGGCCGGGAGCGCGGCTGTGGTGCTTGTGTTGGCATCCGGATGCAAACCCTTTGCCGGATCACATGTCCTGGCTCCAGCGTGCTGAGAACTGCACAGTGCCGTGATTCACATGTGGCAGTCCCTAATGGGCATTCGTGCATTCCTGCTCGTGTGTGTTTAAACACGTCTCGCAGCACGGAGAGTGTTAAAAAAAAAAAAAAAAAGGGAAAAGGGAGAAAAGGAGGGGGGATGAAGGAGGGGGGGGGAAGGGAAGCGTCTGGATCCCGCGCTCTCTCTTTGCACGGCTGGGAAGCGATCCAGCGAAGTGCACGCCCCAGCTCTCTCTTCCTAGGCAGATAATACCCGGGGGAGGGAGCGCGGGGGGCGGGAGAGGAGGAGAGAAACCCCCGGCCCGTTGCATCATTGCACGGCTCCCTCCGCAGGAGGCAGAGCACCGGTCATCCCTCGGCCCTCCCGGCTGCCCCCGGCCCTCGACCCGGTTCCAAACGCTGCGCCGAGAAACTTTCTCCTCCCCGGGCTCGCAGCATCTCCGCGGGGCTCCGGCCGCCCCGGGGCCGCTGCGAGCCCGGCACCGCCGCTGCGAGCCCGGCGTGGGGCCGCGCCTGTGCACGGGCAACACGTGCTTGGCAGAGCCGGGCTTTAAAGGTAATTAGGAGCGAGCTCCGATTTCCTGCGATGATTTACGCCTGACAGTCGGACACCGAAATAAAACGCCTGTCATAACTCAACGCGGCTGCAGCAGCAGAAGCAGCAGCAGCAGCGAGGGGAGGGGGTACACGCAGAGGCCAGCCCGGTGCCCCCCCGCCGTACCTGTGTTCTGCAGGGACAGGCGCCCCTTCTGCTGCGGGGTCCTGTCCTGCGGCCCCTCCGGCGGGTGCGTGGCCTCAGTGCCCGCGGCCGCCCGGGCGCTGCCCAGCAGCAGGGCCAGGGCCAGCAGCAGCGCCGGGGCCACCAGCTTTCCGCCGAGCTCCGCGCACATGGTCGCGCCTTCCCCCCGCCGCCGCCGCCGCCGCGTCCTCCCCCGCGGGGTGCCGCACCCGGGCCCAGCGCGCTGCTCGCCGCGGCCCCGCGAACCGCATGTGCCCGGCGCGGCGGCGAGCGCGGAGTGGCGGCGGCGGCGCCGGAGGGAGCCTCAAATATCCCCGCCGAGCCCCGGTGTCACTCGCATGAGGGAGCCGAGCAGGTGTCGCTCCGCGCCGCGGCCAATGGCAGCCGCCGCCCCGCTCCGCCCGCCCGCCGGGGGCCGGCCCTGCCCCGCCGGCAGGTTGCAGCCGCCCGCCCCCCGCCCCACCCGCGCCGCGCCGGGGGATGGGGGTGCGGGGGGCAGCGGGCACCCGCCGGGGCGGGGGGAGAGAGAGGGAGCAAAAAAAAAAATTATGTTAAAAAAAGAGGTGAAAAAGCGGGATTTTGACACGCTTTAGAGGGAGGCGGCAGAGAGCGGCCGGTCCCCCCACCCTCTCCGCGGGCAACTTCGGGGTGCTCCAGCCGCCGCTGGCCTTGCGGGGTGCCCGTGCCGGGAGTCGGCTGCCAGCGCCGGCCGTCCTGCGGCACTGCCACCTCATGGCAAGACTTGATTTAAAAGAAAAAAAAAAAAAAATCCCTCTCCGAAGCAGCTATTGCAATGACTTTCTTGGAAACCCTCCACTCCCTCGGTTTTTTCCCCCACACTGGGATTTTGTACCATTTGCTGCGAGGGGATTTGGGCCAAATACATCACTTGAGGGGGGAGAGTGGTACCCTGGGTGCAGACCCGGATGGGCGAACAGGGACGGGCGCTGCTTTCCCGGGGGGAGAACCCCCCTAGACCGCCGCCACCGTGGGAAGAGCATCACCCTTGCAACCCCCCCAGCCAGCTCTGGCTGCTGCCTTTTGTCCGGTAGCTGGAGCGGGGTGGGGGGGGGCACACACACAACACAGGACGACGTAGGAAAATCCGTAGCAGGTGATGAGAAGTGCCGCGCTGGCTGGGGAGGGGCGAGCGTGTCTCCCCTTGCCCTGCCGTAATGCACATCAGATGTTTCATCAGACCCCGCCGGCCCCATGCGGTCCTGCCCCCCCTCCCCTGCAGCCCCCGAGCCCCCGGCAGTGCCGGGGCGCGCTGTGCCGTGCCGGGGGCGGGGGTCCCGCCGGGGGGGCGCAGCCAGGAATGTCTCCAGCTGCTGCTGCCGCCCGCTTCCTCACAGCTGTCAAAATGCACTTGAGGAAATCCACTCACACCTCCCCGAGCAAGGGTCTCCTCGGCGGGACGTGACACCGCGCCGCAGGACCATGGCTCCACGGCTACGCACCAGCAGGCACGTCCTGACACCCCCTCGCAGCCCCCAGCCAGCCCCGCTCGCCTCGGCCTTCCCCGGTTTTGTCTCAGGCCCGCGGGTTTGTGTGCTGGGGCTGACCCGGGCGAAGTTTTATTCGATTTATTTTTTTTATCCTTCCGGAGGGTTTGACATCGCAACGTCTTTTTAAGGTTGAAATTCTTAACGGTGGTGCCAAGCTCGTGTGGAAATTCCCTTTTATCAACATGCTGCTGCCTTCGGAACTGCAACTTGCAGCTTTCCTCTAAGGAGCTGGCTGTGCCAGTGCAGATGTCTGCAAAGCCCCCGTGCCCCTGGGATGGGCTCTGCCCTTTCTGACAGCACGGCTATTAAAGGAATAGGGTTTTCTTCTTCATTTGTACCTCACCCGGAGTGCCTGGCCCTTCTTTTGTCCTTGTTCTCTTACTATTTGTACTGCTGAAGAGTTTTGCTATTTAATTACCTTTGCTAGGTCTAACTTAGCTCGAGTGTTCGAAGACCAGGGGCTGAATGAGCTGAGCTCGGGCAGGAGAATTTAAGGGATGGCAGTTTTTCTCTGCTGCAGGAGGTGACAGCGAGTGCACTGCTCCTAACCTGCAAGTTTGTATTATATATATAAAATACATTTTTTTTCCTGGTGCCTCACAAATGATGCTTTCTCCTAATGCCTTTTCCCTGCTGCTTTCGGTCTGATGCCCTCCTGCAGCCATTTCTCATCAATCTTTCTGCCTCTTTTTAAAGTTACAATTTTTGGACGGGTTTTGCCCTTTTGACTTTTGAATTCTGTGCAGTCTCCATCCTCCAGACCCCATGTTCCTCCCTCTGGTTGATTTCTCTAGTCAGGTCTCATAATGTCTTAGATTGTGCCTTCGAACCCTGCAGCCCTGGCTGCCCTGGTGGGCTGCTCCTCCCTTTCAGCCCATTTTGTATTAATCGCTCCAATCAAGATTATTTTAACATCTTTTCCTTACCAAAACCGTGCCTAAAATAGCCCCTCCTCGTGTCACTTTGGGGAAGAAATCTGCCGGCTGTCAGCACGTTGAGCGCTTCCCATCTCCTCCTGCTCAGCACGCAGAGCTGGGCGGCGGGTGGCACTCAGAGATGCGGGATTTTTCCCTGCTTTCCTCTCCCGAGGTCACTCCTCAGGGTGCTCCTGGGATTAGAGGACCTGGTCCCATCTCCAGCCCTTCCTTAGGCAGGCAGGGAGCTGTGGCTGCACTTTAAAGGTGAGTGCTGTGAGGGAGAGCGCGCGTGATCCGCAAGTCACGCTCCAGCAAATCTGGCGTCTCTTGGAGCGTGGTGTAACTCGCTCCCTGGCAGCATGATCAACTGCCAGTCGGAGCACCAGGTAATTTTATAAAACAGTTACCAATTCCAGTGATTTAGGGGCTGGTTTCCAGGACGCTTGGGATGCCTGGATCCCAAAGGCACTGAGCCTGCAGCTTTGCTCCAGCTTGCGTGGACCCAGGAGCCTGACTGCAGGAGGTGTTTGAGGACATATTTGAGCAGTAACACTTAGGAGAGGATCACGACTCCCTCCAGAGGTTCTGAACACCTGTTGGCTTTCAGGAATACGCTCTGAGCTCCCTTTAGTTAACATACACAGGTTTTACTTTTTAAGAGTGTTTCATAATTCGATTAAGGCTTCGTACGATCAAGCAGTGGCACGAGCATTTTGCAACTGCCTTGAAATGGGAAGCATTTACTTGTTTGGCGTCTTTAGGGAGATGAGCTGCCCTCATGACTATTAAGAGGGCTGTGTCCCTGCAAGGCTGTTGCAGGCAGGTGAAGGCTGAGGAATGCTGTGCAAGAGGCTCCAGCGCACAGGGAGAGAGCGAGCACACCCAGTTCTGAAGGACGGAGAGGCCGATGACTTCAAAAGGGAAGAGGATGCTGTGAGGAAGGTGTGCCAAGGTCTGGATTCTGGCTTTTCTATCTGTGACTAAACACATTTCACAGCAGAGTTAGAGTAAGCTGTGCTCTGCAGCCCCAGCAGCGCAGTGGGATTTCATCAGACTTGAGAAAATAAGCAAGACAGGGGAATTTAGTGTTGCCTCTTCTCCTGGGTAATTTTCCCACCTCGGGGCTTAGTGCAAGGTGCTGACTTGCAAATGACACATCATTACGAAGCCAGCCCAGAGCTGCAAAGCCCTGCTGGGAAAGTGGTCAGGAGAGCAGAGGAAGCTGCCTCTTGGACTTGGTTCCTCCTGGTGTGGGACCTGCTCTGGGAACATGTTGATTTAATTCCCACAAGTTGGTTCTCGGATGGTGCGAATAAAGCTGCTGACAGTGACTGAAATGGGATTCGACACTGGAGAACCTGTTAGGCTCAGTAAATGTAGGACTGTTGGGAGGCTTCAAAGGGTTGTATTTTAGGCCACTTTTCCCCTCTCATCATCGATTTTGAACTTCTGGTAACTAGTTTTTATGAGGAACGAGCAGAAGTTGACAATAATGTCACAGAAAATGAAATGCATGAAAAGTCAGAGTTAATTGTATTCAAAATGATACAGACCTTCTCTTCATGATTGCTTGTGTAAAAATCATATCTTTGAGAAATGTTCTCAATGAGTTATGCACCAGGTTTAAAGCTGATCTGGCTTGTTCGATAAAATATGAACTATTGGAAAGATTTATAAGAGTCAGAAATGCTGCCGAATATTTCGGTATTTAGAGCAGCAGGAAACCGCTCTGAGATATTTTTAAAACAGGTATTTACTCAAGTAATTGGTTACTTTTAATGTGGAATAAGAAAACCTGGTGCAGCTATATTGGACTTGACATAAAAGACAGGTATGTAATTTGTGAGCAAAACAGGGTGGAATGTACACATTGTACCTGGGGAGGTATTTCAAGAAAGACAACTCCTTGAGACAAAAAGCCAAAGCAACCGACACGCCGGGTTACATGCCAGGATTGCTTATTCCTCAGTTAATCAGCTGTGTAATGAGTGACCAGAAACAATCCCTTCTGCCCAGGTAGTTTAAGTTTCAAACTTCGTCAGCTTTGCGGCCGTCATAAAATGGATTACATGGAAGTTGGACGGAAAACACATGTTTCTGAGAACATTTTGGTTCAAATAATAATAATAAAAAAAAAATGTGGCAATGCCTGTGCCAACAATTTACTACAGAATATCTGAACCAGATGCTGTTAAACTATAATTCCAAACAATTTGCCAGAATTATGTATTTACTTTATTCTTTAAGTCAAACGAAAGATATGCATGTTTTCTATTACTGGTGGATATAAACAAAAATGTGATGTGATTACGACTCATATAAGGCAGAGAATGCCCAACAGTCAGGATTTCTGGGACTACTGCACAAGCTAAAGAAATACTGGAAGTTCTGTTGGTAATTATGTGTGACAGGGTCATCAAAATGGGGCTGTTCAGATTGAGACATATCAGACTGCAGTCTGCTTAGTCACCACAGAAGAGCTTTGGCCAAAACTCATCCATTTCTCCCTTTTTCTCACGGTAGTACATTTTTTTCCACCCTGAGAGAATGGGGAAGAGATCTGTAAGACGTGGAGAGTTCCATTCTTAGCTAAAATAATCCATGGAAGGGACTCCTGTTAGGAAATACTTGTAGGCAATCTCCAACTTGCTGGTTCTTATCCGGATGAGCTGCTCTGTGATGTTTGAAATGACAGGCCCTGATGTCAGAATCAGCATCTTGCAAGGTTGGAGTGAGTTTTAGCAGGAGTTTTTGTGACACTGCATGTCATTCATGTTATGAAGGCTTCTAGCTGGCACTCCCACAAGCTGAAACAATCCTTACCTACTGTCAAGAGGCTCTCAGAAAACTTCAAATAATTTCCTCGAGTGAAGTGGCTACCTCAGGCAGCTGCAGCCTGACACAGAGAAGGGCTGGACATCCTGTAACACCCGTATTCCCAGGTCGGCTCCGAGTCAGCAGGGAGAAAAACAGATCAGAAAAAAAAGGAGTTTCAAGAAGCAGCTTTGATTCGGAGAAATGTTCAGCGAGGTCACCAAAACCGCATCCCCCTGAGTGCTATAAAGAAAGGAAGGATCTGCAAAAGATTTGCAGTGGAGTCTCTGGTTTCTTCCAGACCACGGCCTGCTGGGACACAGCTCCAGCTCCCAGCCCGGGGCTGCAGCGTGGGATCCCGCTTGGAGGAGCATGGAGACTCCTCACAGCTCTTCTGCAGAAATCCTGTTTGGGTTTGGGAACGAAGAGAGCAAAAAAGAGTTCTCTGGGTCCCCCACCTGAGGACCACGTGGTACATAAAGCATCCTCTCTGTTTCATGTGATTCAAGGTTAAGACGGGCTCAGTTACGGGCAGGGTCAAATCCAGAGGTGAGCTGGGTTCCACCTGCAACACAGGATGGTCTTGAGTTTTTGATCCCACCAAATCCTGGAGCAGTAGCTACAGGGGAGATGAGAATTACCGCTAAGACATTGATGCCAAAGCCCAGTGCAAACGATTTCATTAAGTGTCCCAGCTGACATGTTTGTCAGACACACCCAGTTTTTGTGTGTTTACGGTGCAGTTATGTGAGGCAGAAGTTAAAGATGGGCACGATTTGCTAGTCCCTTCTCCTTTGCAGTGCCAGATCCTCCCAGTGTTCTGGTTCCTCCATTCCTCCTCCTCCTCACCTCCTGAAGGAGCCACAAGTGATACTTGCAGTCAAAGCAGACGTTGACAACAGGAAAAAAAACCTACCTTGGCATTCCTGGCCTTCCAATTCACACTAAGCCTACCGGCTTGTGGCCAGACCCAAAGAAAAACGCTCCAGCCCGTCGTGGTAGGACTATCAGAAACCCAGGTCAGGTAACGGGACTGTAATTCCATGGGGCTCGCCAAGAAGGAAACGTGCCAATGTAATTAGAGTGGTAATTATAGCACCGGAGTCACCGCCCACAGAGCACGGCTGCACAGAGCAGCGATTCCACAGTCGGAGCCCAAACAATGCAGCGCTCTGGCGCTGCCCTGCCTGCCAGTCCTGGCTCTCAGCTGGGTTGACCTGGGATTCACAGCGGATCTGCTCCTCCTGGGAATGGCCGTGCAGAAGCCAACAGCTGGTGATGAGATTAAGGGTCAGTTTTTGTTTTCATGTTGAACCCAACAAATTCAGTGCAATCCTGCAGGGCTGGTAAGAGCAGGGAGAGAGAAAATCATCTCTGCAGTCCGACCTTGGGCTCTCACTGGCCTTCCATAACCACATTTAACTTTTTATATATAGATGGTCTTACCACTGCTTTGAGACTTCTCAGTTGGATCAGACAAGAGCTAACCCAGAGGTCCAACTGTTCCTAGGACCTCTCTTTTCACTCCTATGGGAAGTGGGCAGATGCTCTGACATACAGCACAGCCTGTTAACCATGTTGGCTTAGAGGCATTGCATCCGTGACCTACATGACACAGTTTATGGGTTTGTATGCTTCCTGTGGAATAATGAGTACTGTCAGTTGAAATTCACGTTAAAAAACAAGGCGCTTTTAAGTAAATAGTTACTTGTCAGTTTGTCACTAAAAAGATTCTCCAAATCTTAACAGTTACGAGCCAGACTTTGAAAAATCAGGGCTCAGTGTGGTGAGCAGAGTCACAGAGCCATGGTCCTGCTCCAGCTACCAATACTGGAACAGGCAACTTTTAAAATACAAATTAAGGTCCTGCTGCTGTCATGGAACCTACTGGGACCACCTCGATGCAGGAACCTGCCTGAACCTCTCTTTTTGCAGGGCTAGCGCTGACATCTGTTTTCCAATTAATGTAGTTTTTATCCACCGCAAACTTGCAGTGACTTTGCCACCACGATGCGCCTCTCGCCTGCATCTCCCCTATCTGTGTTTATTTAACGTGTTTTTACGATGAATAGTTAAGATTAGATTTTGCTTGTGGTGGAAGCCTTTTATTTTGTGGGGCTGTGGGGACGGGAGCCCTGTCCTGGTGTTTGTACCTTGCCGTGTGCTCGCTCCGGGGACGTTGTGCCCAGCGTATCCACAAATGTTCCCTCCTGCTTCCAGCGGGATCCGGCGCCAAGAAAAACACATTCCTTGAAGAGATAGGTAATTGCTTGAGACTTTGTCTAATGTTAGAGCAGGACCAATAGACTATTTGAAGCAGTTTAGTATTCATAATAATACGTGGTTCAGAGCTGACTAAAAGGCTATAATTCTTTTGAGGGGTTCCTCTGACATCATAAACCACCAGAGCTCAGCCAGTCAGCAGAAAGCAAAGATTGGATTATAGCTGGGCTCTTCGGCATGGGACCGTACATGGCAGTTTCTCATGTCTGCAAAGGGATTATTTCAGAAGGTTTTTTTCTCCTTATTCCAGATGACTTTATGACCCAAAATGGAAGAATTGCTGGATGCTGTTTTCTGTGCGAAAAACCCTCAGAGATAATGTTCGCTGTTTTCTCTGTCCTGATGTAATCAGATTTTAATCTGGAGACGTGTCCAGGAGTGTGCAATTCAATCCTTTCACCCTCTACATAAGCTGTGGTGCTGCAGTACAGCTCTAACAGCACATCTGGCTGGTGCATGAATAGCCCCTCATGGAATTGTTCTCCCATCTCCCCAAGAGTTTTACCCCTCCATGTACCAGTCCTGGGCCCTGTATTTACTGAAACATATTCTGGATGTGAGTTTGGTGGGTCCTTTCCTGGGGCTATTTCAGCTACACCCGTTTTCATGGTCAGTAGTGGGTTCCATGTGCCAAGCATGCCTTGATTTTTGGTTGATGTCACATTGCATTTAGAAGTAGCTGGGGACCGTTTCAAAATAGAGATCTGTTTATATAAATATTTATATGTAATTTTCTGATAGCCTCGGGAAACCAAGTCAGTGACTGAGGAAATAAATAGGCATGGAAAAAATCATAAGGGTATTGTTTATGAATATAGACAGATGATAATAACAAGCAGAACGAATTCATTGGAGAGGAACAACTGACATGATGGATGCTAGCTTTAACACCATGTACTAAACTTTCTGTACATCTTGTTTCAGAGTTTCTATTTCTTGAAAATCCGCAGGAATAAATTAGTGTGTGGGTGAGAGGTTCAGACAGAGCTGGCTCGAGGGTGGAATGTGCAGAACAAGACCACAGACAGGGTGTCCATGGTCTTCTGCTGCCTCCCGGGACTCCTCTCTGCCTTTTCCAGTCTCTGTGTTGAGTCAAGTGTCTGTTCTGATAACTGGTGGTGCTTTGGCCAAGGTAAAAGCTGCCTGTGCTTTTGTGTCTTCTGTCACCAGCAGCTTTGCTGGGTGCCCTGGGAGCCTCTGCTGGGGTTCTTCTGTGCCTGTAATGTCCCCAGCAGGAGGGCTGGGGTGGCTCTCCCCAGTGGCCTGTGTCACACGAGGTGTTTCATCCCAGGTGGAAAACAGGCTTGGATGTGGAGCAGACCCTGCTCCAAGGGGTCAGAGCAGCCTGGAGGGGGACACAGCTGCCCGTGGTGAGTGGCTGGTGACAGGGCTCCGTGTCGACCTTTGTCACTCTTGGGTGATGGAGGATGGGCACAGCAGGCTCGACTCTTGCCAAAATCTTTTGGGGAAACTTTGCAGGGCACAGACTTGAGCCCAGTACAAACTGCACCGAGGCCAACCTCGGCTTGGATGGCACCGGGCTGGGGTTGCCAGGAGGGTTTTCAATAATAACAGCAGCCATCCGAAGCAGTGACACAGTAATAGTCATTTATGTGATTTATGGGAACACTGTATGTAATGATTCCAGCATATACAAGCAGGACTGAACTCCTTTTTAGCCTCCTGAATAGAGGCAGTTGTGTAATACCCACAGGAGCTTAGTACTTGTAGGAATATCCGGCACTGCCTGTGGCTGGAGGAGCTGTTTACATCCATCATTTCAGCTGACCCCATTAGGAGTTTTTGAAAGCAGCAGAAGAAATTTCCCTTGTGTTGAACCTAGGAGAGCAGGTAGCCTGCTATCGTCCTGAGGTTTCCACGCTCTTCTGCCCACTTGTGTGGCGTGGTCAGTGCGGGGGATGCAGTTTGTGTTTGGGTTTGGATTATCAGTGAGCATAGGGCTGGTATTGTCTTGGCTGGGCCCATCGTTGTGGGCAGACTGGCTGACTACAGTGGCTTGAGTCCTGAGATCATACCAGCAATTCTTCTTCCCCAGCCAGTCTCCCATTATAGGCTGCTGGAACACACTGGGGTATTTCCAAATTCTTTTTTTGCGTCTGTCTAGGAGGGTTATGGAGTTCCCTCAGTGTTTGCCTCTCTTTCAATGAACATCTCTGGCAGGTTTAATGTACTAAGCAGGACCAAATCTTTGGGTTTGTATTTGCTGAGAAGTAGGCTGTTCAATTCCCTCATTGCTGGGTAGGATTTGTTAGGTATGGAAACCTTGGGGTACCCCTTGCAGAGCCCTCCTGACACAGGGAACCCTCGGAGATGTGCAGATACACATCTGTGTCCACACACACTCCTCCCCGTGTGCCTGGAAAGCAGAGCTCAGCACAGATGTCCTCAGCTGGCTAAAGAGCACTGAGGAGAGATTCAAAGCACCCTTGTGACAGTGATTCACAAGAACAAGTCTGGGGAATATTCTGTCTGTCAACAGACTTAAAAAAGAGAGCAGGATCTGGGTTGGTGATTCGAGGTCAGCTTCATTTTTGAAATCCTTTGAATTCAGATACATGAGAAAGGATTGTTTTAGGCAATTTTGATTGAATGTTCTTTTTTCCAGTCAAAGGTCTCTATTAATTGGCTGACATAATAGTTCTGTGCCTCTTCTGTGAAGTTTTGAGCAAACCTGTACAATTTTTTGGAGCCTACAAATAACTCCTGTGCCAAAATCTGTCTCCTGAAATAATCAGATGATCAAATCTCCTGCCAGGAGGATATGATTTCTCTCAAATTGATGTCTAGTCTCTGCAAATTTCATCTTTTGTCTCATTAAAATGATTTGGAGTCTATTATTCTCCTACCAAAAGTTCAGTCTCTGTTTTAAGGACAGAAACAACATAACCTGAGTGAGGATGTTTTCATTTCTCTAATCTTGGGTTAGGCTGTGTCTCATTCTCTGACGTATCTCTTGAACATTTATGGCTTTGAATGACGTTCAGTAGAGCAGGTTATCATTGTTTTACTTTGACATTTGGGTGCTCTGTTTTAGTCTGATGGCACCATATTTAAACTATGAACATATTTCACTTTGTGTCCTATCCTAAGTGTCTGCTGCAGGGGTAAAAGTGGATTTATTTGTGAATGAAGGCTTCAACAGACAATCCTTGTGCCCAAATGTCTCTTGGCACCTCGTTCTGCTGCAGTTGGGTCTGCTGAGGGCAGTTCAGGCAGTTCAGAGTTGCCTCTGGCTGTGCTCCAGGATGTGATTTTCTCTTTCCTCGCCATCTGACCAGCGTGATGATGACAGAGCTTCTGGAGGGCTCACTCTGGTTTTAGTGTGGCCTCATTTTGGATGAGGGCTGCCTCCCAAATTCTTCAGTTCTGGAGAAGGGACTGGCCTTTCATGAGAGCCACATTACAGCTTTCTCTTCCTTCTGCTGCTACATCTGCCAGCCTTTACCTCACTGAGCTGTTTCGGAGCCAGCCTCTTCTCCCGTGACACCAGGCACGCTGATCTCTGTCCCTGTGACGTGACTTTCCACCAGACACTACCTGATTATGTCATTTTTCTGCAGAACATGGTCTTTGGACCAGCATGAACTGGTCCAGCAGGAGCAGCTGATTCCCACCAGTCTGTAGAAATGGCACAAACACGTGGAGGACCATGAATGGCTTTCATGAACGGGATTCACCACAATTTTACTCAGAGTCCACATGAGGAGCAACTAATCTCTGTCACCCTGGAGGGACAGTGAGGAAACCATGAGTTGCTCCCAGAGTCAGCAATTGTTCTTACTCCCACCCACTGGAAATGTCCAGTTAACAGAGAGATGAATGCCCTCTGAATCAGCTCCTTTCTCAGTTAATTTAACTACAGTCCACCATGGAAAAACAACAGGTAGCTGAAGTGAAAGGTCACCCAGAGCCCCAGAGCCCTGCAGCCAGTGATCATTTCATTGCCATATCTGTCTGATTTATTATTATACAGACATCAACTTGACTGAGAGCTGGATTTCTCCTCATGTGGCTAATAATTATAGTTTATTTAGTTCTCGCAGTTCCCATGTACTTGAGCCGTGCACGTTTTCCGTGGGACAGAGATGTTCCTGATCAGCAGTGTGGTTTCCAGGCTGTCACTGTCCTACCTTTGATGGCAGCTGAGTGGCCAGGGTTTTGCCTGGGCCTTGGGGACAGCTGGGGATGGGAACTCTGCTGCTTCAGCAACTTCTGGTATCCCCCGTGTGGTTTCCCTACACTTGGGCAATCGTGTCACTGGTGACCTTTGCCTCTGCACTGCCTAGAAATGGCATCTGGCCTCAAACCCCTGTGGGAAACACAGGGTCTCCTCTGGGCTGTGGGACACCCACCACAAGCTCGCACTTGGGCCTCCTCCAGTTTTCAGCCAGCTCACTCACAATCGTTTTTGGAAGGGCTTTATGCTACAGAGAGGGTAGGAATGGAAATTGCACACAGATGGGAGCTAACAGCTGGTGCTTTAACAAGACCCCTCTTTCTGCTTCCCTAGGGGAATCTGGCTAATTTATGTTCATTCCCTACCTTCATTTTCTGCACCGATGTCGATTTTGGAGTTCCTTTGCTCGGTTGTTTGTGACCTGACTTTTCACACAAGCTTTTTTAGTGGAGCCCTGCTATGAACAGGCATCTTTTCCCATTGTGAGTTTTGCATTCTGCTCAGTGCAAGCTGCTTCCCAAACCCATTGCTGGGCTGAAGTGCTCCACCAGGACATCCCAAACCAGTCTCCTCACTGCCTGTTATGTGCCAGGTCCATCTCCTCCCTCTGTCTGGCATTTCCAGCAGTTTTCATTGTAGCTGTCTGCAAAACTCCAGTCTGTGCAGGCAACAGGGAAAAAAAAAAAAAGAGGAAGAAATATTTTACTAATAGCCATTGCTAAGGCATTTTGGTCTAAAGACCTAAACTCCTTCATGAATATTGCAGTGGCTTCTGCCACAGCCCCCATCTGCTGTGCTTTTTCAGACTTCAGTTCATCTGCTCCCTCCTGCACGTCTTCAGCAGTGGAATAACTTTTTCCTAGCTGAAAGCCTTTGCCAGCTGTGCTAACACTTGCTTATAAACTTGCTTACAGGGATTTCACAATTCCAGCAGGCAGGACTTTACTCTTAGCCCCTGCTTGAAGTGCAGGCTGAAATCCTGAGCTTGGCCCTTTCTGAAGAGTCATTTCTTTCCCTCTGCAGACACACTGCAGGGAATGCTCATTCCCCAGTTCCCTGTGTAAATCAGGGCAGTCTTCTATGAATTGCAGCTAAAAACCAAAAACCAGATTGTGTGCTTTGCAGTGAAATAAAAAGACGTTTCTTGCAACACATTTCCCCCTTATTTAAAGACAGTATTTTTGTAGAGATTTAAATTTTGGGGTTGAGTGTATTATGTTGGGCAAAGTTTGATAATAGGTGCTGGTGTTATTCGGCTGATCTTGACTGATCATCACCCCAGAGTAGCCATTTACCTGCTTATCATGGTTTTCAACCATTTTGCTTTGAAGGCTC
The DNA here is from genome assembly GCA_014706295.1 of Lycocorax pyrrhopterus obiensis. Taxonomy (NCBI): domain Eukaryota; kingdom Metazoa; phylum Chordata; class Aves; order Passeriformes; family Paradisaeidae; genus Lycocorax; species Lycocorax pyrrhopterus. The sequence goes on from JACSVZ010000018.1 coordinate 10,006,620, forward strand.
TGAGACAAGAGACTGGCAAAGTCCTTCAGGTAGTGCTTGCACAGGCTGGGTTTGTATTCCCAGGGCAACTCCAAATCACAGAGTGGGTTGGGCTGGAAGGGACCTTAAAGCTCACCCAGTGCCACCCCTGCCATGGGCAGGGACACCTTCCACTGTCCCAGGCTGCTCCAAGCCCCGTCCAGCCTGGCCTTGGACACTGCCAGGGATCCAGGGGCAGCCACAGCTTCTCTGGGCACCCTGTGCCAGGGCCTGCCCACCCTCACAGGGAAGGATTTCTTCCTAATATCCAATCTAACCCTGCTTTTTGTCAGCTTGAATCCACTCCCCCTTGTCCTGTCCCTCCATCCCTTGTAAAGAGTCCCTCCATCTTTCCTGTGGGCTCCCTTCAGGTACTGGAAGGTCACCCCACATCTTCTCTTCTCCAGGCTGAACAATCCCAAACGTGTCAGCCTTTCCTCACAGGAGACCACGGAAGTGCTGTTAAGAGCTGCATGGGGCCCTAACGAAGAACTCTGTGAGGAACAGATGCAGCACAGCCACCATCTGCCGAGGAGAGCGTGCTGGAGGGAGGCAGCACGTTCCTGCTCCCCCCCGCTGCTCGGACAGTCCCCCAAGCCCAGCCAGTGCAGGACAGGACGTGCCACAGCCTCCCTGGGAGCAGGGCTGGCTCCGGAGCAGCATCTGTGAGAGCAGCACAGCCCCGGCAAGCACAAACTCAGCTGCCCACCTGCTGCTCCACCTGCACGGCTCCCGCCTCTGCCAAGCGCTGGGGCGGGGGATGCGGAGCAGGAATCTCCCCGCCGAGCAGCCCCGTCCCCGCAGCTTCTGCAGATGTGCTAAGGCGTGAAATCACGGAGAGCAGCAAATTTGGGGGGGGTTAGGGATGGGGAAGGATAGAGAGGAAGGGAGAGAGAGGCTTCGCTCAGTTCTCTACGACGCCTATTTCGTGTTCTGTGTCTGCCTCTCCAGCCTTGGGCTGATGTTTTTCTACATTAAAGGGAAAATGTACAGGTTTGCTTCTGCTCTTAAAGCCCTGAGTGCACCAAAAATGGAAAATTATCTTCGATTCAGACTCCTGCTTTTTTTTTTTTTCTGTGAGCTTATTTCCAGGACCAGGTTCTCTTGCCCACTCATTCATTTGGATCTTCAACCCAGCAGGAATCAGTGCCCTAATGATTAATATCAAATCTTTCCCCCTCTCTCTCCTTACTTTTTAGCTTTTTATTTTAAGCTTGGAGTTCTGGTATTTCTGTGCACCATTTGCACAAGGGTTTTGTTGTTTTAAGCTTGATTTTCCAGGCGAGAGAGTGTTTATTGCTGTGTTGGTATTGTGATTGTAAAGGAACAGTACGTTTTCATCCCTGGTGTTCCTTCCCTGAGCAGATCAATCCCAGTGAACTCTTACTCAGCAAAATTACGGGAGTTTTACTAAACTTTTGCTCAGAAAATACATTCTGTGGTTAGGTACACTGGCTGATGTGACCACACTTCAACAGCACAGTCAGAGCTGACCTGGGATTCAGGGTTGTGGGGTTGATGTAGACCAAAGGCTTTTTGCTGCTTTATTTTAAAAAGCTGGGTAAAGCACAGGGGTAAAAAGAAAACCATGCTTAAAAATATATGAAATTTAAGAAGAAAAGGCGAAAGTTATTCAGATTTCAGTTCTGTGAAGCTCGATGGTGTCCTTTTGAACACCCTATGCCAAAAAACCAAACCCCTGTGATTCTCAGGCTGTTTAAAAGAGCAGGAGACAGAGAGCCAGTCCTTCCTGAGGCTCTGCCAAAGCCTCAAGTGGAGGCAGACACTGATGTCAGAAAGCTGCTGGGATTGTCTTGTTTGCTACGTGATTGACAATCCCTGTGACACCATCCCTGTGCCCAGCACGGCTCTGTTGGAGTTTTCCACTGGCTTTGGTGAGAACTGGCTGAAATCCTGCATTTGTCTGATGTGTTAATGTGTTAACTGTGTCAAAAACTTTGTGACACCCTTGCCTATTGTGCAGCCGATGATCTATGGGATGATAACTGTATCTGAGGAGGACAGACGACCACAGGAATTTCTCTCGGTTGTCTGTTGCATTGTTATTAAAGACAGAACTATCTGTGGCCCTGACAGTGCAATTTCATTATAACAACAGTAGATTTTCCAGGGAGTTAAATTTTGGATTGCCACTTAATCACCAAACCAATGAAGTGTTGTTTGACTGAATGGAGAACATTTTGCCTTTGACTGGATGGTTATTATTTTTAAGTGCCACACAATTTGCTGTCATTATTTAGTCCCTGGTTTGGGTCCAAGCTTTAGATAAAGACCATCACAACAGAAACTAAGGGAGGAAAGCCCAACATATCCTCTCTGACATTCCTGTCATCAAGGAGTTTGTTGTTAAGGGTTGTGTGTGTAACTGGATGGCTTAAACATATAATTTGCATTATAATATTTAATGGATATTATGTAAAAGTAGAATCTCTGTGTTTCCAACAGCTACACTCCCTAAAAACCCTTGCAGCAACCATGGCTGAACCCCAAGGTCCTTTCTTGACTCTGCCTCCAGATCACATCGAGCTCCAGTGGATTTAAGTGGGAGTTTTGCTTGAGGAAAAGGGTGAAACCTGGGATTCAGAGCAGGATGTTCTGTGAAAGGACATTCACCCATAACCTATATAGCCTAGACTTGGCAGTATTGTTTTATCTTGTATATCTGACACTCTCCCTTTCACTGCTTACGTAAGAAAATAGTTTGTACTGTCAACAGCTCTGTTTAACCTTTAATAATAAAATTAGTAACTCAAACTAAGAGGCCCAAGTCCTGAGGCCCATATTTGGGTAAAGTTTCCACTGGAGCCAATGGTAATTTTGCCAGGGATAGGTCTGGAAAAGCCCTGAATTTTGAATTCAGGATTTACCCCAGCAAGCTTTTTCAGTAGCCTCTGTTTCTGCTCTCCAAAGAGCAACTGGGACTACAGTGGCAGGGAGAGGAAACGCTAGAGGAACCTTCCTGTACTTTCCATTTAATGACTTTATTGGACGAGACATCTGATGATACCAGGTTTTTCTAATTCCCATTTTTATAAGCGATCTAATGCGCGGAAACGTCAGTTCTGGGCATATGTTCCTGTCCCTGGAGTCTTGTTCAGACATTAGAGGAACATTTTCTGACTCAAAAGATAAACACTTCTGCTCGAGTTCAGGGACGGAAATTGTTTTCATCGCAGCAGGTGTTGCCCATTAGTTCTACTAGAACTGAAACCCTAAGCTGGGCTTTAAGGGAGATGCATAATCGAGCTCTTACATCATTGTGAGATGTACCGTACTTGAACCTTTTGCTTGCTGAGACTGTATTTCCTCCAAGAAACATCCTGTTTTGCAATCCCCCAAATTCCCCATGTGCCATACAGCATTAGGGATTTCATCACCTCCCGGGCACACAGGCTGTGCTTTCTGCACAAGACCCGTAGGGAGGGAGAGACAGAGAGCCAGACAAGTCAGAGGTTTCCATATTTCCTGATGGGACCATGTGATCCATGAAAGATGGCTTTATTTTCATTCCCCCCCCCTTCACTTCACGCTGTTTCCATTCTAGACCTGCTGGAGGCTGCTGATTGCATCATGTCGAGGAAAGGATCATGCTCTCCTCCGTCCTGCTCAGTTGTTCCAGGTCCCATCTTGCTTTTAATGGCCTTGGCTGATTTATTTCTGCCCTTCACTGTGTCATGTTTGAGATCAGGATATATTTCTTAGCAGTTTTTCATTTCGCGCTGTCATTGTAAATCTTCATTTATAACTTTAGGACCTGGTTTGATTCATCTAAATCCACTGGGGATTGTTACTCTGGGTTTAAACAGAGGTTTGCCAGACCTCAGCAGGCTCTGACTTCCCTGAGTGGCTCCATCTGGGCACCCACCTGTGCTGGCAGGTCCTGAGCTGCACTTAAGCTCAGCCCCAGGGGGTGCTAGGCTGTTGTGCTGAGCCCTGTGTCTGGAATTTTGGGCTTGGTTGGGATTTCTCTGGGTCTCTGGAGTGTGGCTGACCCCAGCTGTGGCTACTGGACCTGCTGACCTCTTGCCCAGGTATTGGGGGCTGTATCTCTTTAGCTGGGGATGCTGCCCAGCTCTCATCCTTGTCCTGCTTGCCTGTCCCTTGCAAAGCACATTTCCATGGTTGTGGGAAGCAGGGTCTGGCCCTTTCAAGAGTGTTTGCCCTAAGGACTGCTCACTTGTATTTTTGCACTGAGATTTGAGACCTGTTTACAGCTCTGCTGCACTTTTAGAGGTTGTGCCCTGACTGCAGTGCTCATTGTTGAACAAAAATGTTCCACTTTCCTAATTACTTTTCAATTATATTGGCCTATCTAACATATAGAGGGAAATGGGCTGGATTTTTTTTTTCCCCTAAGCAATTTTGTTTGCTTGTGTGTTTGGTCTTTTCCATATAACAAAAGAAGGGAATAATTACAGAATCGTTAAGGCTGGGAAAGACCTCTGGTATCATCGAGTCTAAGCTGTGCCCGATGCCCACCTTGTCCCCAGCCCAGAGCACTGAGTGCCACCTCCAGCCCTTCCTTGGACACCTCCAGGGATGGGCACTCCAAACCTCCCTGGGCAGTTCCAAGGCCTGAGCACCCTTTCCATGCAGAAATTCCTGCTGATGTCCAACCTGAGCCTCCCTTGGCCCAGCTGAGGCCGTTCCCTCTCCTCCTGTCCCTGTTCCCTGGGAGCAGAGCCCGACCCCCCCCGGCTGCCCCCTCCTGTCAGGGAGTTGTGCAGAGCCACAAGGTCCCCCCTGAGCCTCCTTTGCTCCAGGCTGAGCCCCTTTCCCAGCTCCTTCAGCCGCTCCTGGGGCTCCAGCCCCTTCCCAGCTCCGTTCCCTTCCCTGGACACGCTCCAGCCCCTCAGTGTCCCCCTGAATGGAGGGTCCCAGAGCTGGACACAGCACTCGAGGGGCCACAGCCACGCCAGCACAGTGGACAGGCACTGCCCTGCTCCTGCTGCCGCGCTATTTTTGGGACAGAACGATATTCAGAGCCACTGATTTCCCTGGGTTATCACTGCCCGGCCCCCTATAAAAATGTAGTTAAAATGGCCCTGACCCTGCAGCGCACAAAGCAGAGCTCGACAGAAAAGATTATCCCGGGAGTTTCATCCGGGCTGGAATCACCTCTCAGAGCTGCAATGCCTTAGGAGCCAGCAGAGGTGTGGAGGGTGGAGAGGAGCAGAGGAGGGAAGGTCTCGGCGTGCCCATCCCAAAAGGGCACGGTCCCCTCGGTGTCCCGGCAGCTGTCCCGAGCCGCAGGACGGATCCCGCCCGGCAGCAGCCGGAGCCCGCAGCAGCACTTTTCCCTCATCCCACTAGAGGGTGGGTGCTGGTTGGACAAGCCCGGCTCGGGCTGGAGCTCTGCCCGCTTGGCAAGGGCGCAGCGGGAGCCAGGCATTAATTTATCACCTAACGAGGGCGGCGGGGCTGCCAGGACTGCCAGTTGGTACCTCGCAAAATGTTCGGCTTGGGGATGGATGCAGGAGTTTTCCCTCTCTGCCTCAGGCTCTGGCATCAGGAGATGCTCTGAGTATTAATAATATATAAATTGAGAGAGCCAAATTTTTTTTAGAATTATTTTTAGTAGCTTAAGCCAAAAGTGTCTATACTTCGTTTCTAAATTAATTTGGGAGTATTTCATGTTGGCATGTTCTACCAGGCACAGCATTTTAAAAGTGCTTGTTTCAGAGATGGAAAAAAATAAAAGAAATAGATCAGATCACATTTTCTTTGGGTTTAATATACGCAAAATCAGTTCTTTTGTGACAAAAAGACATACAAATAAAACAGACCCCTCATCACCCCCCTCCACTTTGGAAATGAAGCCTGGTTTGTGGTTTATAACAAATCTCAGTTTAGAAAGGATATGTATAGCCATCAATATAATCTCATCAACTTCCCTGAACTTCAGGTACAAGATATCGTTTCAGCTTTCTAAATTTTTTCACCTGATCTATTTGTTTGCCTTGTGGGAACTGAGAATGTAACCTCTGTTCAGGATTGAGCCAAATAATGTTGTAGCTGGACTATATAAATCATGTCCAAGACAAGATAGAACAAACGTAGAAAAGAATAAAAGTTGATAAAGTTTGGAGGGAGAGAATTTATCTACGAAGAAATTGAATGGACCAACATGAATTTGGTGTTGAATAGGCGAGGAAAGGGATTAGAGCCCTGAGAAACAGGGTAAGGTTAAAAAAAATAATCCTGTGCAACTGCTTGTGTGAGAAAAAGCATTAATTTAGGTAAGAACAATATTTCTGAAACAAAACTGAATTAATTTGTGAAGTCAAAGACTTGATCTTAAGAAGAGGATGTTAGGTTATATTAATCAAGCTAAAATAAAGAGAGAAAAGGAAAGGAGAGTTCTCTGACTTGGACATATGTTGCTTTATGACAGGCCCTGCCAGTCCTTCCTCCCTGGGATAACATATTGCACACTTGTATGGAGCAGGGGAGTTTTTCCCTGGGTCAAGGGCAAAGTATTGCACAACCGGCCCAGGTGCCTCGCAGGCGTCGTGGATCCATCTTCAATCTCCCGTTCCAACATTGATGTTGGCCTCTGCTGGAGACAGGGGGAAGATGGATCACTGAGTCTGTTCTGGCGTGATAGTTCCTATGTTTTGTTCCATAGAAAGGGCTGTGATCAACAAAAGCACTGCCAGCGTAGGTCACTTGCCAGTTGATGAGCAATGGGATTGTTCTGCTGGTTTGTGCAGCCCCGGTTGTTTTTGCTGTTATTGAAATGTGACGTTGGCTGACAGCTCTGTGGGATCTCACATATGGAGGCTCTGCTCCGCAGGGATGGGAGAAACTGGACAAATTGTGGAGGGTTTTCACATATGGGGACAATTCATGCCTGATGAACCCCTGTGGAAGCTGCTGGCGCTGCACCAGCCGAGAGGCTGACCCGTCAGATCCACTGATTCATTGTGGTGCCGTTGTCATGATTAAAACACTCGAAATTTTCCCCCTAATGGGGGACCATGCTGAGTTTCAGCATGTCCTGCTCTGCTGCCCGCCTGTTTCTGTTGTTGTTACATCTTCTGGGGTTGTTTGTGTTTGTTTAAAAGGAGCACAGTGAACTAAGCTGGTGGTTGAAGCGGCAAATGTGGCTTAGTGGGATTACAAAGACATTTGACGTTCTTTGCCACCTTCTTAAATGTGTGACGTGAATGGGTATGGGAACAGGCAGCGTGGATAAAGAGGAATCAGATGACAGAAATGAGACCAGAGTGGTGGAAAGCAGAGGAGATGGGAAAACCACTGGGATTTATTTGTTCAAGGATGGTCCCAATCCATCCTGCATCCAAGGGGCTGAGAAGAAGGGATATGTGTGCCTGGGGAAGGTGGTACCCTAAAAGATGATCAGGGATGGAAGGGAAAGGAACACAGAGGGATTTGTGGAACTGGAAAAAGAACTCCCAGATGTTTCAGCTGGGTTGAAAGATCTGTGTGCGAGCAAGGGCGAGGGAAGCTTCACCAGTGTGCTGTGCACGATTAAATGTGGCCTGGTGGATTTGATGGCCCGTATTTGCAGAGTGTTAGAAGAGCTGATGAGGGCATGGATGCAAAGATACAACAATGGTGCTGTTTTCCCAGCAATTTATGGCCATGGTTTAGAAAGCAAGGGAGAGATGTGGGGATGAGTGATTTAGTAAAACCAAGCTCCAGTCTTTTGTTACACACAGGCTCTCAGGGCATAATGTGGGGCTTGCTTCCACTGCTTGCAGTGTGCTGTGGAGGAGGGGACTGGAGGAGGAAAAGTAAAACTCAATGAAAATTTAAGTGTGAAGCTTGAAAAGAGTAGCAGGGCCATAGGCCCGCAGTGAGAAACCAGAGGCATCGCATCTGAGTAATGTGAGATGCTCCAGAATGGGCTGAGAGGGTGAATAATAATCTGGTAACTGAAAAAAGAACTGTGTGGGTTATTTTTATTTTTAAGAGAGCTGGTAGTAATCCTAATTCCAGCTAGGAATACCAGTGGAGGCAGCCTGGGAAGGGATGTGGGCAGTGGAAGGAGAGTGGCTCGGGGTGGTGGAGAGAACTGGAGAAACCTTCCTTTGCGGGCAGTGAGGGCCTGCAAAACGATGAGTGCCACCCCTCATCTCACTGTGTTTGTGCACCTGTCCTGGCTGTTTTGTGTGCTGCAAACTTTGGGTGGTGGGAGCTACAGATCACAAAAAGGGGCGAGGAATTAAGTGTGGGCCCTGGGCTGTGACTGTCCCCAAGGTGCCACCATCTGGTGCTTGCCCTGGAGCTGTCTTCTCCAAATCTTTTCTAACTGGACAGGGTCAAACATGAAGATGTGTGAGCAGATCACATCATCTGTCCAAGCTGTAAGAGAACTCATTCTGTTGTGCTTAAATCTTAGCAAATTGGAGTCAATAGCAGCTGCTCTCTCCCCAGGCTTAAGCTCACATGTAAATTTTGAATCAGAGAATCCCAGAATGGTTTGGGCTGGAAGGGACCTTTAAGAAAACTTGGTTCCCATGGGTGACAACACCTCCCACTATCCCAGGTTGCTCCAAGCCCCGTCCAACCTTGTTTGAGGTAGAAACTGGTGAGGTTTTAGCTTGGAATCCAAAAAAGGGTCATGAGGGTGAGCCAGGGATGACATTCGAGTGGTGTTTGTCCGGTTTGTAGGTGCACCATGGGAGAAGTGAAGAGCCAGGAGGGCGGATAGGTGGGCACCTGGAGGGCACAGTGGTGAGATGGAGGTAAAAGGAAGATGCAGAGATGGAAAGAGGCTAAAATTGAGGGTGAGGTTTAAAGTCAAATGTTGTGGTCACTGTTAGAGGTCGAAGGTGATGGCTATTGAGCTGTTTGGTATTAACACCTTCCTCTCTTGAGTTCTCCTCACTCTTTTATGGGTTTTTTTATGTAGTTCAAAGTCTTAGACCCTCTTTCGCACCCCTTTCACTGAGCACAGCCTTTCCCCGGCAAGTAGGGATGGGAATTACTTGGACTGGAGCACTCCAGCCCCCAAACAAGCAGAAAATGCGCCTCTCTACCAGCCCTACCAGTGCTGCTCCAAAAGCCAGAATTATTCCTATAAAACCACTGATGTTACACTTAGGGATGGATTTTGCCACTGTATTTGAGGCTACGTGCAGGCCGGGCATCTCAAAAACTAGTGTTAAAATAAAAGAATGTGTTATTGCCTTCCCCGTCGTGCTTGTGTAATCTGCCTGCAGAATGTCTGAGCCGTCTTCTCCCAATCTGGAGGTAGTTTTGGTTTCACAGAGATGGTTTTTGACGGGCCACCTCCGTCAGCCACTCTGTTTTGGAGCTGTAAAAATAAGAAAAAATAATAATTTTGCTCCCTGAAAGCCAAATCATCAAACCACAGTACAGATCTGACAGCTGTCCAGGCAACTGAAAACAATCAGTCATAAAATGCCTTTAAATCAACAAATAGAGAACCAAAGAAATATCCAGTGAGATTAATCACTGTCAATTGTTCCAAGATTTTATAACAAAGGGGCAGGAGGAGGAATTAGTCTTGCAGACTTTACACCCCCCCCCCTTTTTTTCTTTTTTTTTTCTCAAACAGTTATCCAAGTCAGTAAAAATGAGGTAATTATATTGCAAAATTCTTTGGATGAGAAGGAGACTTAATTCTAAAATCCGAAGCTCTGTTTACCCGCAGCAGAAAATTGCTGGAAATCGGGTGAATAGCAGCTTGCATGTTTATTTTTCCTAGAAGAAAACAATTGACTCTTCAGAACTCGTTTGGAAGTGACTGAAAACAGATGGCAGTGGAGATGATTTGCTACCCAGAAGCATCAGGGTGGTTATGGATTCCTGGGGGCTCCTGCCGTGTTTGTCTGCCTTGGGCTTAAACAAATACAAACTGGACTGGGAAGCAAAAGGAGCTTTTCAGGAGTTCTCAATCACTGCTCCCTCATACTGAGAGAATGGGAATGCAGCTTTGTTCTTCCTTCTGCTGGGATCATTGGTTACTCTGGTGTGTGTTGGGGCTAGGCAGAGCTGGCACTACCTTCCCCAAATCCTGAAAAATTCACATTTTTATTCTACACCAGGGGGAAAAAGGTGTGCAGAATTTCCAGACAGGAGCTTGATAGAGAGAGGTCCCCTCAGTGTTGTTTGAGGGGTTGATCTTCCTGGTGACTTTCTAGCAGAGCTCATTTGTTCTTCAGTAACTCCAGGTGTTTGTGGTAGTAATTCAGGCCTCCACCAGTAATGGAAAAAGATCTTGCTCTGTTTTGTGTGCAGAAGCTCTGAGTGGATCTCCCAGTGGTTTCGGGGATCCCCTGTGCAATGGGGGGAAATAAGGAAGATGGAGGTCGGTTTTCTTTATCAGAATGAAGCTGGGTATTCAGCATTTGAATAAATCACCTTTTCCTCTGATGCCTTTTCAGTGTTAATACACCAAGAATTTGAACTCTCTTTCCAAGCCAACAAGTAAAGGCATTAAATGGCAATTATGCCATGTTTCCTCCAGCCAGAACACCCAAACCAGGCTTACTATTTTCCTATTAGCCACTGAGAACAGAGGTGTAATTACCCTTTTTCTATATCCTATATATATACTGTACAAGACGTGGATTTCCATGTATTTTATGCATTGGTCTTCATAATTTCTATGTCTGTGTGAGTTGCTGCCTGGTTTTTACTGCTGTTCCAATAGCACTGACAGAACCAGGTATTGCTTCAATTAACTGTGCAGCCTGAGGACACCCCTGGCAATACTTTGATCCAGAGGAGTATTTAAGCAAATGTTTAATGATTTGAGATTGTCTGGATCAGCAGTGCCCTGTGTTTAAAGGTGAGCTCTTAGATCCCTGCTTTGGTGGATCAGGGAGCAGGTGCACATTTTTACAGCGCTTTTTTATTTTTACAAATTTAAACGGTGCTGTGGGGAGATTCCAGAGCAAACTCCCATTTTCAGGTCAGACCTGTAGCATTGCAAACTGCCTGGGGTCTGAAGGTGGAGCTGTCCCTTTTTTGTCACTCTTTTCATCCTTGGTTTCGAAGCTGAAGATGGCCCAGGGTGACCGCCCGTGCTGCAGCCTCTGGGGCGGTTCAGGCTTTCAGGGTTTGCTGATACAAGGTTAATTAGTGTAAAGTTTGACCCCTTGCCCACCACTTTCTCTCTCTGAAGTCACAGCTAAGCCCTTGTGCCTTTTTATTTACCTTGCATCTTCTCTCTCTTTGTTCTCCTCTCCCCAGGAGCCCAGTTGTCTCCTCATGGCTTCAGTCTCTCTGCCTTTTTCCTTCTCTTGCTGTCAGGCTGAGCCTCTGGAGTTCTTTTTGCTGAAGAAAGGCTGGAGTGAAAAGTCCCCACAGCCCAGCTCTCGCATAATCTGATCTGAGCTTAATCCAATTTGTCTTGGCAGGGAGTTTTATGGCTGGGATGGGCAGCCTCAGAAAGCAAACCTGTGCTGGCTGCACCGTGACATTCTCCTGCCTTGTTGCATCACAGCTGGCTCGGTCCTGGCCAAGGAGGTGTTGTGGGTTAAGGTTTTTAGGTGAACTAAAAATGGATGGATGGCCTGTGGAGAAAGGGCCTTGCATCAGCCTCCAGCAGAGGAAGAAGCTGGGACGGGGCGATTAAAAGCAGTTCAGTGTGTGAGTTCAAGGGCACCGAGGGAGTGGCTGGTTCCTGTGCAAGTCATTGGCCTTGGAGGCTTCTTCCCAGCTCCACTCTTGCTAGAACCATCTCTGAGGGTTATCTTGTGGCCCCTGGGTGAACTGGCTTCTTCTCCCTGCCCTCCTCCGAGGGGCTGGAGGGATGTGACTGTTGGTGGCATCAGCTGGAAGCACTGATGGGTTGCTTAGATGGATTGATAGAAAAACCTTTCTACAGAGCATTTTAGTGAATCAGCTGCTGAAGCAGCTCTTGGCTACTGCCATCCACATTTCTCCCCTCACACTCAGTGACGAGGATGGGCAGAGCAATCAGATGAAGTTTTCATGGTGGATGGGATGGGTCTGTCCCCACGTCATTAGCAAAGCCCCTTCACGGAGCACCAGCACTCCTTTAGCATTCCCAGGAGGACTCTGAAGAATATTCTTCTTCACTGTGCTCGTTTCAGGCTTTTGGGAATTTTAGTGGGAGCAGAGACTGAGGAGGTAGAGGAGGTGGTGTAAAACTGCTGCTTCCTGACAGTGCCAGATACCACAGCTTTTTCCAAGACTTTTGACCCTCTAGAGAGCTTAAACTTGTGGTGATGGTGGAAATGTGTGTCCATAATGCAGTTGGGGCCCATCTCTGAACAAAGAGTTCTTCAGGGGCTTGCTAATTTAGCACATGGCCAGAGTGCTTCGGATGTGAGGAGTATTTTACCCATGTTTACAAAGGCATGAAATAGTGTTCCTTGCGTTAATGGTCCATTTAATCAAGGCCTTCCAGCCAGGCCATTTCAAGGCATTAATTGAACTTCTTGGGTGCTCAAGGCCATTAACCTTTGATTGTAGCCCACACCAGAGGCAAACTAATCACTCCAAGTTCTCCCCAGCCTTATTGCTTAAGCACAGTGCAGGAATGTGGTACACGGTGGATAAATCATTCACCACGATATCATCAGGGCTGCTGGGCTGCCCTCTAATTCTGCTGGGGTACAGAATGTTACAAACCATGGCAATTAGCATTTGCAGGCACTGGGAAACCTGCTTGAGTGATATACACGAGTTTAAAGAAAAAAAAAGAAAAAAAAGGAGGAGGGAGAACAAGAGAAGCAGGGAGCTGAATGTTGGCAGGGAACTGCAGCCTTCCCCCGGGCAGGTGCCTTACCTCTGTGGTAGTTTGCTCTTATCTCTGCTGATCTGGACCATCTGCCAGGTCTTTTCCACCCCTGTGCTGGAGGCAGGGTTTGTTTGTGCCATAATGATGCCTTATAACGGAGAGTGCTGGGATGTAGCTGTGCACGTATCCAGAAAATCCGAAAGGATCCAGAAAAAACACCGGAGACACTTTAGAGCTCTGTATTAGAAAGTTTATTTTCTCTTATGCTTTCCTTGCTGTCTGGGGTAGTTCTCTGGGGGATCTGAATATTTTTAGCAGTGACTTTAAGCTGCAAATCGAAGTTGGTTGGCTGGCTCAGACCAAAGCTGACAGTCCTTCCTGAGGTAAAACTCACCCATCTTTTATGGGACTTGTCTGAGGTGACAGCATTCAAGATTTCCTTGTTGGTGCTCTCTGGACTTGCTGTAATGAGCAGTCTGTGAGAACACCAAGAAAACAAATAAAAAATTGCATTGACAACTCATTCTTCCCACAGAGTTAAACCAACCAAACAAAAAGACCCTCCCAAACCTTGTTTTCCCATTCTTGGTGGTCTCCTAATTGCTTTTCAAAGAGGGGGGCTTCCTCTCCTTCCCATCTGGCTCCTCTGGGCACCTCCTTTTCTTTGGCTCTCCTGCTGGCTGAGTGCTGAGCTATCAGCTCATCTGAACCAGCAGGAGCTGTTTGGAGCTTCTCAAACCTCCAGTGTTGGTTGCATCCCAACACAGTTTTGGTCTTCCAGTGCTGAAACACAAACAGAGACTATTCTGGGAAGGAAAGGGCCCTGCCTGTCCAAAGCCCGAGGCTGGGGCAAGCCCTCAGCGTCGATCCCTGCTGATTCCAAGAAGCAGCTTTGGACTATTCTTGTGTGAAAAGCTGTCTCTGCTGCCCTGGGGCTGGCAGGGATCTGGAGGGGGCTACACGTATGGTAGCCCCCAATTACCAGTCCTAGTTCCCAATGAGAGGGACTTTGGTCCCGAGGACAATAAGAGCAGGATATTCTGTGTGTCCGTGTCACTGTGACCTTGGAGCAATAGGACTGGAGGGTGGAGTTCCCAAATTGTGTGGCGAGTGGCTCCAGTCATGAAGGAATCCAAAACCCTCCAGTGTGCTCATGAGCAAAATGAGGAGGAATGTGTAGCTACTGGCTTGGTTCTAGGACACTGCAGTCCCTAAGTCTAGCCTAAACTAATTGCCAGAGCAATGAAAGAGCAGGGATGAGCTTGAGGGAGCGCAAAAGAACATGAGCTCACCCTGGAGGTCTTAAGCTGCCAAGGTTTTCCTGAAAAGGGAGCCGACTCCATGCAGACAGAATACAAGGACTCAAATGTCCCCAATAGGAAAGTTTCTATTAAAAAACCCAAATCCAGACATGTGCTTTTTTATTAATGAGAAAATTCTTCTGTTGTTTATGAGATCAACCCTTTAAGGGGGGCAATGGGAGGAGAAGAAGAAAAGAAGCTGTTTGTTAGCAAAATGAAATCCAGACAAATATTTATAGCTCCTTTCAAGTGGCTTGTTCTAACATGAGTCGACTATCCTTAATACCTTCCCTTTAGCACCATTAAGCATCTCACTGGCACTCAGAACAAATTTATGAATGTCTTATAAAAGTCAACAAGCCGCAGGAAAAAAATAAATAAAAAAGAGCCTTATGCAAACAGTGCTTCATTGCAAGAACTCAAACAAAGAAGGTCACATTCATCATTTGCTCCCGGAGAGGGAAAGCCAAGAAGACGGATGGATGATGACACAAGACCTGGCTGAGTTTAAATCCCCACCTAAGAGGAGTTTCTGGAGGTGCTGCCAGGGTGGCCACACTCTTTGCAGGCTGCTCTCCTGCCACATCTCACACGTTCCAGTGATTGCTGTTCTCCATCAGAGCTCCCGTGTGGCCGCAGGAGTCTGACCTGCAAAGTCACTGGAGGAGCTGAATTCCTGTCCAGTGGAGTGTGCTTAATAAAATTAGGTGGAGGTAACTTATATGGCTGGAACCTGTTCATCAGATAGAGGGAAGGGTATCAGCATGGGGGAATTGAGGGTAAATCAGGTGGCCAAATGTGACTTTACTCGAGTGTGACCTAAAGGAACATTCCTGCTCGATTAGGATAAAATGTTAATTTTCTCGGCAACTTTTAAGAGTTGATATACAAAGTTGTGGTAGTTGTAGGTGCTGGTTCCCTGTTGTACTGAAGCATTGTGATACACAACATGGCAATTAATTATTATTAGCTTGGTGCAGTTAATGAGTCTTTTTATCACTGCTAGAAAGCTCTGAAGCCAGAAGGGTGATTTCACCATGGAAAGGCAATTCTTTCAGTGACACAGTGAAAAAGGGAGGACACCTGAATGGTGGTCCCTAGAGGTTAAAGCTGGGCTGAACAGGGGTTGTAGGAGGAAGAAGGTTCAATTCAGAGCATTCCCAGTCATCCACTGTACTGGGGAGACGTTTGGGACTGGGTTCAGTTGTGGGGCACGGGGCTAAGCCTGGCTTTAGGGAAATGTTAAACCAGTGAGGAGATGGGGATTGTGGAAGAAATATGCCTTGGTGGATGAGTGATGGGGAAAAAGTTTAGTCTGCACAGAGGATTGATAATCCTGGCTTAAACCTGGGACTGGAGGGGTTTTTTTTGTAGATAGCTGGGGTTTTGGCTAAGCAGTCATTCCAATGAGAAAACTCCTTTCTTGTGGCACCTGTGCAGGCTCTGATGAATCCCTGAATTGTTCTTTCAGCTTTCAAACCTGCACTCTATTTTCCCTTTCCCTAGCTTTGGGAAATCTGATCAGATTTGGAACAGAGGGGGTTTGTGTTCTTTTCTTGCCACGATGATGAAGCACATGTGTGCTCACACAGGTCCCACCCCGACACAAACCCAGCAAACACAGAGCTGCACTTCCCTGAAATCAGAGTCATGTCCCACCAGGTGATCAGTGCTACAGAAGGGAGCTCATCCCTTTAGCCTCCAGAGCTGTGAAATTCTTTGGATTCTGGGTAAATGCAGATCACAGTGTGCACTAAATTACTCCTGCTGTTGCTCTCCTGTCTTTGCTGTCCTGCAAGGGATGCTGAGAAACCCTGCTCCTAAATACAGCCTGGAAAGTCACTGCTCCTTGATAGGGTTTAGTGCTGCCTCCAAGTCAAAAAGCTCAGTGGGAGTGGGGCACAATTTGCCTGTGTCTATTCTGGTTTATGCAGGGTGATAACCCAGTGGAAAGGAAGCTGTTGCAGGACATTTGTCATTTTTGCCTGTTAACTCATTTTCCAGCAAAACTGGAAGGTCTATGCCTGTGAAAGAGCCTGCAAGTTCACAGGAAGGGGAGTGGGAAAAGCAACCCTCAAACTTCTCATCATTCTCACAGAAAAGAACTAAAAGAACAAAAAAAAAAAAAAAAAAAAAAACAACCAAAAAAAAACAAGTGAGGGAGGATGAAAGAGCCTCATGGTTTTGAACAGGTTTCTTTAGGGTTAAAGTCTGCCTGCTGCAGAGTTAGACTTTCTCCTGCTCTGAAACCATGCAAAAGTTAAGCAGTTCAAGAGTATTTGCTGCTGTAAATTGTAATCCAGAACCCCAGTGCTTTTGGCTGCCTGGGCTTTATCTCAAGTGTGTCTTTTCCTTCAATATTTAAGGTAATTTTCCGCTTTATGGCATGACACAAACCGGTAACAAACCCCCCAATAGTTTCTTTAACCACTTGTTTTCTTTCAAACATTTTGTCTTGCTGAATTATTGAGTCAGCTGGAATGACCTTGATGTAAACAAATACTTTTGAACTCGTGTGAGGATCAAAGACAAAAGAATGTGAAACGGAGGCTGGAATCTGGAAATGATCCACATGAGGTTGGCATCAGTCTTCCATCTTTTTTTCATTCATTTTGTGTGATATGGAGCCCAGAGTAAATTTTCTCTGTTCAAAAGTGACGAAAAGTGACTTTCAGGCAGCAGCACAATGGTTGCAACACTGACATTTATAAAAATTAATCTGCTTTGTTTCCTGCTTTAGCATGATCATCATCAGTGGGATGTGGATTAAAGCCTCTGTTGTTTTCTGATGGCTCTTTTGCTTGGATTCTCTGACTGGACTGGAATTTTAGCTGGAAAAAGTAGTAGATAGCTCTTAACTGCAGGTTAAGGTCTTCGAGAAAGTGTGATTTTTCCGTCGAAATTCTCTCTGATCTCTTTAAGAAATTAAGAAAGTGGGAGTTCAACATCACTAGGCTGTGTTTATGACTTCTAAATTTTTTTTTACTATTACCAGCTTTGAAACAAATGGATCAGCTGTTTGTCATTTCTAAAGGAAGCAGCCAAAACTGCATTTAATAGTGAAGTTAGAACTTTGTTGCACCGCTCAGAAGAAATGAGGGGAGAGTTGTGCTGGCAGGAGCAGTTCTGCTTCACAGTTTTTCTGACTGCTGGCACTGGAATTGAGAGGAGGTTTTGTCATCTATTAAAACTGACATTTAGCTTTGCTTAAGGTGACTTAAAAGTCTAAAAACAAATGCTCTGGAAATTTCATGTGCTGCTGTGTGAACTGCAGGGAAATAGAAGCTCTTTTCAGAAGCAACCTCTGATTTTTGTGAACCTCCCCTTTGAAATGCTTGGTCTCAAGTCCTTGAGCTGAGCTTGGGAGCATCTGCAGCTTTCCTTGGCTTTAGCCAGAAAAGAAAGGAGATCATCTGTGCAAACCAGGCCTGCTTTGTCCCTTAGGTTGGACACTGGGGACAAGAAGACATTTCAGCACCTGTCTGACACACTTGCTCGTGTTATGGGGGCAGTCAGAGCTGAAATAACCCAATTTCCCAGCTCTCCTACATTTCATCTTGGAGCCTGCTCTTCCCTGCTGGTAGGTGGGAAGAACAGAAAGCTCTCTGGGGTCAAGGGTGGTTTTCTTTTTAAAAAGTTCCCCATATCCCCCTTGATGTTGAAATTAATAAAATCCCCACCGTAGCTGCCACAGTTCCTTTATAGTTTTCTTATGTTTCCTGTGAGTAACTGTCTATAAAAGTTAAATATCTAAGAAGTTGATTTTCCAGGCTTTTAGTGGCATTGAACAGTAGACAGGTTTGTATGGAAACCTGATGCTCCAGAAGCTGTAAGTTCCTAACAGGAACAAACAAACAAAAATGTGCTTTTTTTTTTTCCAGCCACACAATCTTTAAAATATTAACAGGGTTTTTAAAATTTTATTTGTACTACTAGTCATTTTTCCAGCTGTTGAGCTGATCAATACTTTCATTTTCCTTCACTCCCAGCCCATCAGACATTTTATTTCAGTTTTTAACAAGAAGGAAGCTGCGTTGACTTCTTGGTCTTGTTCCTAAAAATATATTTCTGAGTGCAATTAAAGGAGTCTTGTCACCGGTTCCTGGATTGCACAGAAGTCCTCTCTGATACTGCAGGGCAACATTTTGCAGGCATAAATATGGGAAAGAGACTGCTGCCATTGTGACACAGCACCGAAATACTTGGTATTTATTTGTACATGCCAGCCCAGTTCTGACATCAGTGGCACCAGTGTAGATCTAAATCTTCTTGGGACATTGCAGCCCTGCACTGTGGCGTAACACTGGGACAGAAAAACTCCCAGTAACTTTCCACTTGCCTCACGGAGACCCTCTGCTCACAAAAAAAATAAAACCCTCTTCCTTGGAAAAGCGGGGTTTTTTTAGTGTTTCTTTTACTTTTGTTGGGAAAGGTGATGTCAGTGGGCTGGGTGGAGCTCAGAGTATGGGAAAATGACATTCCCAGGACTCTCCAACTCGTGTTAGACCCACTGCAAAGGGCAACTTCGCTCTCCACGCTTTTTGAGGGATACAGGGTCAGACAGGGAAGATTCCTGAGCATCCTCCTGGTGCAGAAAGATGCCTGGGGCTGGAGTGTGGGGAAAAACCTGGAGACTGGCCAGGAATGTGGTGCAGGAGAATTGAGCACTGCCCGTGCTTCAAGAGCACCAAATCCTTTGGAACTGAGCATGGCTGTGCCCTTTGGAGTGGCCACTGAGACCTTGGTGTTGCCAGAGGGTTTGGAGGGGAGGGAAGGCTCAAGGTGGTGGCAGAGCCCAGACATTGCCTCGTGTTCTCCAGAGCTTGGCTGCAGCTCCTGCAGCTCTGACACTCCTGTCATCTGCTTGGGGATGTTTGACAGATCTGTCCTGATTTGTTGTGTAAAAAACTCAGCAAAAAGCATCAATTCAGTCACTCCTAAGAGCTCAGCATCAGCCACAGCTGAGAAGATCACCAGGGGCAGATGAGGAAACCAATGTCTGCACTGCTTCTGGTAATTTTGGTCCTCTCTGGTTTATAAAAGGAGGTGCAGGGGGAAAGTTGCACAATCTGGGAACTTGAATGGAAAATGAAGAGGATTCACAGAATCAGATAATTCTCCTGAGGGAAAAATAAACTCCCAAGGAAGTGAGTGGCTGGGTATTTTGAGCACAGAGGTTGCCAGCAAATGAGCATCTCCCAGACCTGGCTGTGTGTGGCCCTTTGCTGCGCTGTGCAGCTCAGGGTTTAGAACATCTGTCACTCATGGCCAGGGGGGTTTGTGGAGCGGAACAATGTGCCTTTATCCCTTCCCTGAGTGAAGCTGGGTTTGGTGGGTTGTACTGATGATTCCTGCCTTGATCTCAGCGTTTCTGCTAATAAAGTGTCTTTCAGCTGGTGTGAGGGCACCGAGTCAAACAGAGCCAAGTGCCACAAGCCCCAGTGCCACCCAGTCCTGCCTGGTGCACTTCAGCTCCCGGCTCTTGCACAGCAGGTTTAAAAGTAAGTTGACTTTCACTGATCTGTGTCTGGGTTACCTTTCTCCTTCCATCTCCGTTCAGCTGGCAGGGGGTTCTCAGGCAGCTCTCCCACATTCCTTGGAGGAGGCTGTTCTTCACACCTGCTGGTGTTAAACGCCTTGGGACCACGGCTCTGCAGATTGTCACTGTCCTCTAAAGGCTGCTGTGGGACGGGGTCCTGCTCTCCTTTGTTTAGTTGTTCTAAAGCCTGGGCCTTTTCCTTGGACTGGTGCCCAAACATTTTTACAAGTCCAGACTTTCACTCTGCCCTTGAGAGCTGCTAGGGTTTTTTCTCAGGATTTTGTTTATGTATGCCTCTCCCTGGCCTGGCTTTTGGGAGAGAGAGAAATGCACAAAAAAAGCTCAACATGATCTTGATATACATGATAATTAGTTATTATTTGTAAATGAAAAATCAGGCTCTCACTTTGGCCTAATGTCCATCAACTTCCAAATGTCCCTTCAGGAGAGAATGTGTTACTATTTATTTCTAATCAGATTTTTGTTGTCTTCCCCTTTTACCTTAAGTGCCAGAATTAAAATATTTTATATTATGCAGTTGGAAAGAGAATTTGTTGTGTTCAATGTCCTGTTGAGGAGTGACGTAACAGATAATAGGCCCAGTTATCTGTAGAGTTGCACAGCACACAGGGCAAACGCAGTTTTACAAACTGACAAAATAATTACTACTACACCAAATTTGTATTTCATGTATTGCTTGAAAAATGCAGCTTATTCCTATTTGAGATGGAGTTCAGCTGATTCGTTTTCTGTGTTGGTGTCCTTTGAACTTGAGGCCTGCAGGTGAAGGAGGATAAGCACAGGAATAACTTGTATCCTGGTTCTGTAGACTCATTCCAGCATCTTTGTGCATCTGGTTCTGGGACGAGTTTTGGGGTGGCACAATGTAAACTGGGAAGCTGTGATGAACCCAAATGGAAACTTCACAGGAGGAGAATAAGCAACAAAAACTTTTTCCTGATTTTACTTTTTTTTAATGTTTAGGGTCCATTCAAGGCACAAAGAGTGAATGAATTATGCCTCTGCTGAGTCCCCAAAATGTAGCAAAAGCAGTTTATATGGAAGCTGAGGTAATTAGATTTCCATAACTAAAACCATTTACTGTGAATTTCCCAATGTCAGAAATGAAAGGATGAGTGAGGACAGGGGGAAAGAAGCCGCATTACTTCTGCTTTGAAAAACAGGACAAATTAAAGCAGCCTGAGCCCTGTCTCTTTCCTTACCATTCCCTATTTTTCTGCTGTGCTGGTTCTCGTGGCAATGGAGCAATTCCAGCCACGTGCCCATCACTTTCCTGCTAACTCTGCCTATTTAAGATCCTGGTGATGAGGATTTGGCTACTGGGGAATATCAGTTCAGTGGGTTTCTGCAGCTTTGTCAAAAGGAGGATGTTGCCCACAACACCAGCGGAACTGGGCAGAACTGGTCACAGTGGTTTTTGGGGAAAGGGATTTCCATTTCTCCAACAATTTCCTCGCTTTGCCTGTGTGAATTTTTCTAAACCTTCACAACGACTGTGACCACAGATTGGGGAATTCAAGCAGAGTTTTTGCAGCGAATTGCAATCTTGACTGCTTGAGTCTGTGGGAAGGAACACCGAGCTGTGCTGTGTCATCCCAGCAGAATTCCTGCAGCTCGGGTCTGATTTGGGTCACAGCAGCCGTGTAAGGAGAAATCCATAACACAGCAAGAATACAGTGATATTTCCCTTGATTATGCCTTCCCAGTCTGCAGCTGAGAAACTTTTGGAACCAGAGATTTGTTCTTCTTCTTCCCTCTGAGATCAGTGGCAGCTGTGGGCACTCAGTAATCTCTGAAGCCCAGACTACTATATTTAAGTGCCTAAATATAGACATAGAGGCCTTGTAGCCCATGGGTACCATTGAAGTGGACTGGAAACTTCCCATTTGCCTTTCTGGGGATTGGATCAGGCCCTATTTCAGGTAACCAGCTTGGGAAAAAAAAAAAAAAGTAGAATTGGATTAAGTGGCTTGTGCAAGATGGTTGAACAAATGGGACAAATGGCCGGCAAGGCTCGGGAGCTCTGGATGCCATTCCTGTGCTCCCACTGCCAAATTCAATTCGCTCTCGTATAGAAAGAGCTCGTGCTGGTGAGTCTGTTGTAGAGGTGGAAAGGCATCTTAATTGCATCTTCTCAGGGAACAGAGCTGCAGGGGCATTTCGTGCTGCTCTTTACAGCAGTGTCTGGAGAGCAGCAGCTCCCAGGATGCTGTAGCCTGGCTTCTGCCTGGTTAACAGAGTGATTGAGACACAACCTCCATCTGTTGGTCCAGGAAGGATTCGCTGTTTTCAGTCCTTCTGCTCATCCTGAAGTGTACACGTGTATCTGCTTACATAATTTAGTACCTCTGTTAGAGAGGGGGAAGGCAGGGAATCAGGATTTGCTGTAATGGCAAGTGGGTATAATTTGGGCATTTCTCCTGTTCAGGCTTCATCTCCTAAACTGGTGGCAGCGGGATGAGCCAGCCTGGCAGGGAGCTGTGCCTCAAGCAAGTGCCAAGGCCAGATCCCTCTCCCTTTGAAGGCAGGGAGAGTTAAACCATTGACTTCACTGCAGTTGGGTTGAGCCTGTAAATAGTTCCTAACACTTGCATATTATTAGTTGCTCTCGTGGCCAGATCTAAGCATACTTGATCTCTGGAGGAATTTGACTTTGCATACAGCCAGACATTCCTCATTTCTCATTAGCTGGGTAAACACATGTGCAGAGAAGTTGGGTTTGTCCTCTCAACACAGTTCATCTTCCTGAGAGCGTGATGAACGGCCTTGTGGAAACAGTGTGAAACACAACGTTTCTGGAAAAAAATCCATAGTTTGTCTCACAACGAGCTGTGGCTGTGACAGCTGAGCAGGGGAGGCCCAGGCCGTGCATAGGTTGAAGTCTTTTGTGATGTGGGGCCTTTGGCATGTGCTCTGCATGTCACAGAAGATAAGGACAGCAAGCGGGTGGTTCAACAGCTGGGATGGGAATCCAGGGGAATGGCAGGGAGCTGTCATCTCATGGCTGTAGCAAAGGGCATGGGAGGGAGAGGCTTTGGAATACTGGCTGTAATTGTGATTTGCTTTTTGCTATATTAAACTTGTATAGAGCTATAGAATGGTTTGGGTTGGAAGGGACCTTAAATTTCACCCAGTTCCAACCCCCGCCATGGGCAGGGACACCTTCCACTAGAACAGGGTGCTCCAAGCCCCGTCCAGCCTGGCCTTGAACATTTTCAGGCAACCTGTGCCAGGGCCTCCCCCCCCTCACAGGGAACAATTTCTTCCTAATATTTAACCTCTTTTCCCCCTCTGTCAGTGTGAACCCATTCCCCTTGTCCTGTCAGTCCAGTTCCTGATGAAGTTCCCTCTCCAGCTTCCTTATAGTCCCCTCAGACACTGGAAGGGGCTGTGAGGCCTCAACACAACCTTCTCTTCTCCAGGCCGAACCCCAGCTTTCTCAGCCTCTCTTCCTAAACTCCATCTCTTGCTTTTCTTCATCTTCTGCTCCCCAGTCCAATTTTATGCTTGTCCTTTCCCAGTCATGCACCAAGAGACTTCCCTACGGACTTATCAGGAGGAAAAGCAGTCAGCAGGTGCATTGGCACCTCACACGAGTGCGTGGGCTGCAATGGCAGTGCTGGAGTAGCAGCCAAAAGGTGGGAGGCTGGATCCACACAAAAGGACACTCTCAGGGTCTGAGGTGCCTGGGCTCTCCCTCCCTCAGCCGTCACAGGAATGATCACAAGACTTTGGGACTGGGTGATCCAGTGGGTGCTGAGGTGGGAGATGGCTCAGTGCACTGGAACAGCCACTGTGCTGTGACAGGACAGAGGCATGGCTTAGATAAGGCTGGACACCTTCTTAGTACTGCTGAGAGTGCTTCAAGTTGGGTTTTATTGCTTATTGAGTGCCTGTTTAGATCCTCATTTCAACAAGGCCAAGCTGCTGTGTCTCAGTCAATGCAATGCACTCGCGGTTCGTGTTCCTCTCCTAAGAGCTGAATGAGTTGCATCTTGCCTGATATCTCTGGGCAAATTCCACGCAGAAGGCATTGGGCAGCCACACCCAGGGCCAGAATTTGCTCAAAAACACCAGGGGTTGGTTTTTCCCCCAATGCTCTGCATGCAAATGCAAAACACAAAGCAATCCATTTTAATCTGCAGTTTCCCAGAACAAGGGTTTGGACCTGGACGTGTGGGCACGACGTGAGTCTAAAATTAGACTTACCTAACCTTCAATTAAGCTCGATATCTAAGCATCCATGGGAATGATCCCCAGGCCTGGAGTTATTGCCTGCTGAGAGCTGGGCTGTTTCCCTGTCTGAGGGTAGTGCTGTATTGTTCTCTGAAGGGCTGTGTGAGTCACATCTTATACGAGTTGTTTTATCACTGTAATTAGTCTCCATATTGAGGGGGAAAAAAAAAATAAAAGAAGGGTATACAAAAGGATAAAGGCAAAACATATTAGGAGCCCCTGTAAAATCGTGAAGCTCTCCATTCGATTTTTTTTAAGTTGACAAATAAAACATTTCTAACTCCTTTCATTCAGTCTTCCACAGAAATGTCTCTCCCATACGTCAGTGGTGTAATCTACATAATGAACAAAGCTTCACAGATGGACTGGCTGATGCAAGGGACATTCTTTAATATTGACAATTACTGAGCTTTTGCTTCCTATGTTGCATAACTTCAGAAAAGTGCTGTAGTTCAGGGAGGTGAGGTTCCAGAATAATCAGTGGCACAAAGTAGCTGGAGGAAAAGTCAGCCATTAAAAAGAGAGGCCCCCAACCAAAACCCTTTTTAGAATGTGTGGGCCCTTTGAAAAACAAATAAACAAACAAACCCCACTCTGATTTCATGCTTTACTTTTTGACCAATGTCCTCAAGTTAATGGGTGTTTTCTCCCCACAGTTTATGCAATGATACAGCTCTTCTCACTGTCTTGGAACTTGTTTGTGCCCTTGGCTTCTGAAGTTTTTAAAACTTGTTTTAGGTTTTATTACAAATGCTTTTTTTAAACTAAAGGCCTTTTAGGAATGCAGGAAAATATTTGTTTTGAAGTCCAGCTTTCACCTTCGTTGCTTTCCTTGGCCAAAACTCACCACTTATTCAAATTCACAAAGTTCTAGGACTTCAGATTTTATTTCCGTAACCCTACTTGGGAGGTTAGAGATCAAATCCCTTCTGGATCCTCTCTCTGTCCTTCTCCAAAGGTGCTTGGCGGTGACGTGGTTTTAAACTCTGGTTCAATCTCCTCTCCCAGTTATTGCTGGACCAGAGAGGTAAAGTCAGAAAGGTTGAATTTACTATGACCGTGTGTCCAGGACTTGGAAAAGCTTTGTGGAAAACAAAAGTCTAGTTTGTATGAAAGAGGACATTTTCTTTTGCTGTTTTATTGAGATGGGTCATCCCAGCCAAGAACCTGGAAGACATTAAAGTCGACATGATTGTCACAAACATTGAGGGTTTCATTTTTTATTTTTATTTTTATGAACCAGCTATACTTTCAGAGAGTCTGAGGTGGAACTGCAGCCCACAAGGAGGTATGAAGGTGACATTTTGGTTATCCAGGAACAACAGTAGCATGCAAGAGTTCTCAGTTCTACGTGTGTGGGGAGAATATAAAATTTTATGAAGTGATGGTTTCCAATGTAACGAAAGATATCTCACTCTTGGCGTGGAACTCAGACATCCACCCATCCAAAGCCTTTGCCTGAGACCTCCCCAAACTCACACTCTCCTCCTTTGCTCCCTAGAGCTGCCTGATTCCTGAGTCTTCAGCATTTATTCTGTCCCCCAGGGTACGTCCAGCTGAAGGTGCGATTGCTCCCCTCGTGTCCCTGTACCAGCAGAGGTGTGACAGCACTGGCAGCCTTTTGGTGGCCAAATATATTTGCAACATTTGCATGGAGAGCGTGTGTTCCCTTCCCCAAAGACTGCACCTGTCCTCATGGAGAGGTGTTTTTTCTTGATTTAGATCAGCTTCAAGCTGAAGACTTCCATGAGAGTTCCTGTTCCACCTTTCCTCAGACTGATTTCAGGTGTTGCACGTGACCATGTCTCCCCTCCTGCCCTGCTTGCCTGTGACTGTGACCTCTGAATGCCTCTCTCTCTATTTCAGGCACATTGTCCTGGTATTTTTTGGCCCAGAGCCTGCAGCCTCTGCTTTGCTGGCTGGAACAGCTTCCCAGGGACTCGCAGGCAGCTGGGGGCTGAGCTGGGAATCGAGTCCATGCTCCTTGAATCCCAGTGAACTGCTCTGCCTGCTGCTGCCTCCTTCCCTCTTCTAGAGGATCTCCCAGAACAACAACGTTCTGCTGAAGCTGTAGTTGAAACCCTGGGTGGCACAAGTGGGATTCATCCACTTATTTTTGGTTATATTAAGGAGGGCCCCTTTTGGAGGTGATGTCTGTCCTCAGCTTCCAGAGTTGCACCTGACTGATCCCCTCTACTTTGGAGTAAATTTGAAGCCAAACCGTGCTCTCAGAATATTTATATTTATCTATCAGTACATTCTTGAGCTTGGATAAATATCTCACTGCTGTCAAACGCAATCACGTGCTTCAGGCAGCGTCCATGCTTTGATCAATTTGAGGTTTCCTTGGGGAAGGGAAGAGAGTGGTCCCATCTCAGATAATCCGTGGCAGGAGGAGGGAAGTGAGCTCCTGATTTATTGTTATTGGCTGGGTGTAACATGATGCAACTGCTGCACAATAGAAAATGTGGTTGCATTTGTAGACTGAATGATTCCTGGCTGAATTTCCATTCAGTTTTGGCCTTTCCTGCTCATTCATCGCTGGTACACAGGCCATAATTTCCTTCAGCATATTTTAATTCCAGGCTAGCAACTGGTTTCCTAAGAGAGGTTAATCTTTGGGGTTTTACTGACCTTTCTGGGCTCACTAATACATGAAAACTCAATATCCAGATTATACAAAGTAGCTGAAATTTGTTAGAGAATACACATAATGTTATTTTCCCCTTGACTGGATGAAGGTGTACCATGTCCAAATTAACAAGATCCTCCATCTGAGGATTGAGACTCCACTTGCTCTTTTTTTCAAACCTCCTTCAGAGTAAAGCAACTTTTTTGTTGTATTTAAACGAAGTTTCCTGTATTTCACTGTGCCCATTGCCCCCTGTGCATTCCCTGGATAACACTGGGAAGGTTCTGACTTTGTCTTCTTTTCTCTCCCAGTCAGGTATTTATCCACTAAGCTGTATTCCTGCAGTTATGCAATTTCCTGAAGTCTTCACTGTTCATTTAAAAATAGGATTTTTGCTTACTCGGTCAGAGGGCCATTTAGCATTTCTCCTCTAGGCACAGGAACCAGGAGGAATGTGGCATTTGGATTAGAGATGATCTCCAGCCCTGTGCTCTCCCCTGCAGGACGCTGCCTCCCGCTCTCCTCTGCATGGAGATAAGCACACCTGTGGTTATCACACCGGAATATTTAGCAAATGGCTTTTATTCTCCTTGGGCACGTGTCCCCAGTCCTTGGCATGAGGGGATGTCACCTGGGAGCTCGTGCTGAGACATTGTCTCACCTACCCCTCCTTTTTGTCTTCCCCATCTTTTCTGCCTTATTATAACTCAGCGAGGGACAGAGCAAATGTTGGCTTCCCTGGCTGCTTAGTGCAGTGGCAACTCTTTGAAAAAAAAAAAAAAGAAGTAAAAAAAAAAAAATTAGTCCTAATTAAGGAGTTGTCCTCATGATTTGTGGTTTTGTATACTGGCAAGCAGGCCAGGGCTGTCTGATTTCATTTCTGTAAAAGAATGTAACTCCAGCTCCTTGCCAGTTTATACCATTCCCCATGCCGGGCAGTAGATAATTTCTCATGGTCCCAAAGCTTTCAACAATACTCTATTATGTTTCATGACTCATAAATGGGCTGGTGCCCATGGAAAGCCATGTGGCTCTGTGCAGGCAGCACAGCTCCCCGCAGTAGGTTTGAACTGATTTCATAGCCTCCAGACCTAGCATGGTTTATTATTTTTATGACTTGCTCACTGTTCTCATTGTTGCTGAGACCATATTGCATCAGGAATAAAATTCAAGGTCCTGATGCATTTCTGCTCAGAATGAAAAGCACAAAATGTGGAGCTGCCATTGGAGGCAGAAGAAAACAAGACCAAACAACGGGCTGGACTCAAGTCAGGTCTAACAGCTCCTTGAGATAAGCAGCTCCTATGAACTGGAGGCAGCTGAGAGATATGATATTATCTTCTCTGACAGAACTGGGGGGATTATTCTTGGCTCACCTGCGCACTCAGGGCTCTGCTGATGGATGTTGCCCACCTTCTCCCTGTTAAATCAGAATAAACTGAAGGGTTGCCTAGGATAAATAATCCTGAGCCTGCTCCTGCAACAGAGCTGAATCAAAGCAGCCAACTGTGACTTGCAGAATTCCTCGCTGCTCTCAGCCTGCTGAGTGTGTGCAAACACAAGTGAAGCCACAGTCCAGCCCTCCACACCTGAGTAAAGGTTGGGAGCTTTTAGTGGTGTGTTTATCCTGCTTTTATTAGTGTCCATGGAAAAACTGCTCGCTGGCTTCTGTCCTGGGGATTTTTTAATCCTATTGTGATTTCCTGGGGTTTAGGTTTGGCTGGTGTGATCTCAGCAGCCTTGTGATATGGGGAGGGCTGTTCCAGAGGGGCTGGGGTGGAACGGGAGCCAAGAGGGGATCAGTGCAGGAGCGTTGAATGGAGTGGTTTTGTCTGCTGTTGTAAAGCTGTTTTGTAACACTCAGATAACTTATTGAAACTGCTGCCAGGTACTCTCGCAAGCATATGACTGTGGAAATAGCTGCTTGAGTAATAAGAACAATAGAATTTGAAAAAAAAATTATATTATTATTTTTTAAAAAAATAGCTTGGGTAATAAAAACAAACAAGTCAGTATTGCTTTATTTGCCTAGTTAGATCTGTTTTCAGATTCTTATATTCCAGGCTAAGACAACATTTAGGTTGTAATAATACAGGCTGAGGGCTTATTTATTTTTAAAAATATAATAATCCCTTCCCTTCACATATTTGTTCAGTTTCTTGTGGAACCATTTATTCAGTCTTTGATATTTGAATTTTTAAAAAATTGCTCTCGGATTTAGCCTCGATGCATAAAGCATTTTAAAACGCACCTTCTCATTGTAGTTGCTCCTTGTTATATAATTTCCCATTTGCTATTTCTTTCTTCCCATTTAGCCAGTTAGGGAGTTTTTAATGTACATATTTACTTGAGAGGGCTGAATATATTTGGTCTAGTGAAAGAAAAGTATGTTCCATAAACAGATCTGTTCCTTCAGCAGAGCTTCATCTGTTTGGCAATTTATTTATTTTTTTTTTGGAAGGAGTCTCAGCAGTAACATTGGGAATGGGCACGGCTGCTTGAAACAATCACTGGGCATTTGTACAGAGAGCAGGGACTGGAGTCAGGGAGCTTTGAGAAGCAAAGCATGTGTGGATCTGCAGTGATGCCTAATGATTCATTTAGTGCGCTGTGCTTAATGATTCTAACGAGCAGATGTGGTAATCCTGCTGCCATCCTCACCACCTTCCTCACCCCTTTTCCCCCCTCACCCCTTTTCCCCCCTGAACCAGGCAAGCAAACAAAAAGCCAGCAGCAGCCGGGATCCAAGCCGGGCTTAGGCAGGCTTGGCTGGCAGCAGGGACGTGTGTTCAGCACCCTGGGCAAGATGCAGAGCCGAGGTGGGATCCAGGTTTCCCACAGCCTGGCCCACGCTTGTGGCTCCCATGGATTTCCCACGAGCTCCAAGAGGGAAAATTCCCCGCTGTGGACCCGGCTCAGGGACTGCAAAGGGAGGATGCAGTGCCCAGCTGTAATTAAAAATGCCTTCCTTTTAGCCCACGTAGCTGGAGCCAAAGGATCCGTGCTCTGATGCTGAGGGAGGCAGGAGCAGTAATTAATTAGCTGGATGAGCTTTTCCATTGCGCAGAGCCCGGTCCCATGACCCAAGACAGCTTTCATTGCGAGGCAAAGGGAAGATTTATTTATTAAAGCTTAAGGCAAAGGTACGGATAGATAGGTAGAAGTTTTGGAAACAACCTAAAATCCTTGTAGTGTGGAGCAGCCCGGGGAGCTGTTTACCCAATTTTCATGCAGAATGCCCTCCTTCCATCCCACCTCTGACCAACTCCAGACAGCCACCTGCCTAGACATGCTCCTTGGGGATTTTTCCCTCAATTCAAATGCAAATGCTATGCTGATCACTTGCTCCGGAGGTTGGAAGCTGCTCTGGAGCAGTTACGTGAATGTTTTCCCCAGCAGCAGAGGCAATTTAGTTTTGCCCCCACGTTTGGCCACTTGCTCTTGGCACTGTCCCACGCAGTTCATTGCCCCCCAGTTGTGCTGAGGCAGCTCTTTGTGGAGATGTGAAATCATCCAAAATTAAAAAAAAACCCAACCAACCTGACTGCTGCTCAAAAGAATTTTCCCTGACCCAGTTTATCACAGAGCCCCACAACCAGTTGCATCAGCACCTGGAAACAGGAGGTAAATCGAGGTGTAGGGATGGGAACAGGGGACCTGGGTCAGGCAGGGAAGTAGGAGCTTCCCAAACTTGATTTTTTTTGCTGGAAAAGAGGTTGTATAAATACATCTCTGGGTTGTGGTTGTACAGTGACAAACTTGTGCATTCAGAGGGACTAAATTGGTGTAGGTCAGGGCTGGGAAGGCAGTTGCTTTTCTGTCGGACACAAGGTGCAGAATCCGTATGGGATTAAGAAACAACTGGATGTGGCACTCAGTGCTCTGGTCTGGTGACAAGGTGGGGATTGGTCACAGGCTGGACTCGATGATCTCGGAGGTCCTTTCCAACCCCAGTGATCCTGTGACTCTCTGTTTTGCCACTTCATTTCAGATTTATGCTGGTAGCAGGAGGATGGAGAACACTTGACCTGGCAGGAAGTTAGAGTGGTGCAGGTGTTTGCCCTGGCACAAAGCCTGCTGGTACAAAGTTGATGTGTTGAAATGTTTTGAACAAATTGGAGCTGACTTACACCTTTGTGTCTTATCCATGTGGCTGTGGCATTTTCGATCAGGATCCTGGTGTTTTTCCTAAACCATGGCATGGATGTGTCGCTGCTTTTCCCTCATCACAGCCCTTTGCAGGAAGCTGTTGAACTCCTGAGGGAGATATTTCCTCCTTGCCCTCACGGTTTGCAGCTGGGGCTGTTCTGTGCCTCCTGTGTCACCAAAACTGTGGTTCAGAGCACAAACACTTCTCCACAGCCCTCCCTGGCTCCTCACAGAGGCTGCACAAGACCTTTAGGTTTACCCTCACAACAGCAGTGAGGCTGTGAACAAGGTGCTTTCCTGGACACAGAATCTTTTGGGATAAATCTGCCGTTTCCTGCCGTCAGGATTTGGGATTCCTGAGGAAACAGGAAGAGCAAACTCTCTCCCCAAAGGCTGAGGGAGGTGAAAGATGTGTCTGTTGTTTGCATCGCTGAGGTGAAGCGCAGAGGCAGGAGGCAGATGGAAAATGGGAGTAATGTGGAGTTAATGCTTGACCAGTAACTCGTGTGTTCATTTATCCCAAACACAGGGCTTTGCAACCCCTTCTTTGAAAACTGTTCCAGAAAGTCTGGTTGCTTCTGATGTTTCTCTCTGCGCTGTAGCTCCTGGCCTGGCTTCTGGCTGGCAGATGTGGACAGAAGCTGCCTCTTGGCAGGACAGACAGGTTTGGGTTTGGTGTCCATCAGGACCAGAGCCTCTCCTGTGAGGCTGCTGCCGAGGAGCTGCAGAGCTGAGGGGGCCAGACCGTGGCTGTTAGAGAGCAATTACTGTCAGAGATCAGATTTGCAGATGTAATGAGTTAATGCCTGAACAAAATTAGTTAGAGCCTAGTTAAACCAGCGTGCTGGGTCTGAGGGGTGGCATAAGGCAATGCCTTTGGATGTGCATTGAAAAAGGATTTTTTTTTCCTGAAAAAGTGAACTGCTGGTTCAGGACGAGGCATGGTGTTATTGAATAAACGTCAAAATCTGTGAGAACACAGGCCCAGAGATTGAAGCAGTGTGAGGTGCACAACTGGAGGATTGTTTTCAAGCACAAGGGCTCTAAGTCTGGGCACATGAGGAGATCCGTGCAAAAAGCTAATTAGGTGCCTTTTCTGGAGAGGTACCTGGGGTATATCCACAGTCCCAGTGCTTGAAGAGGCAAGTCTGAGGTGTGAGTGTGAGCATTAAGACTGGCAAAGTGTCTTTACTGATGAGATTTGGACATGCAAGTCAACACACAATTACTTTTGTTTCCCTTTTCCTCTGCCTTTTTTTTTTCCATGATTAGCTAAAGGTACCTAGAGGATGGTTTGTTCTGCTATAGCTCCCTTTCCCTCATCCAAACCAACTTAGTGTGCTTTCCTGGACAGCAACCAAGCCTGTATTCGTGCCAGCACCCCAAGCTTGTGCTGACTTGTTCCATTGTGGCAAAAACTGCTAATGAGTGCAAATGCGTTCCTGGAAAACCCTTGATGCTGGAGAGGCATCTCTGACTGGAATGATGCTCCTGGCTATGAAATAGCTGAACACCTGTTCCTTGTTCAGTGCAAAACCCCCCCAAAACCAACAAAGAACCAGAAGACCCTCAGCAGCTCTGCTCCCTTTTTAATTTCTGAGTGCCCCCTGTCTGCAAGGCCTGCTGTTCAAACTCAGAGTTTTGGGGGTTTTTTTTGTGCCCATCACTCTAAAAACTGCCACATTCCTTTATCCACTCGGAAACAAACCCTGCTCTTCTGTTCTCACGTGCAAAAGGCTGTCAAGATACAAAAGACTGAGGGTTGACCATCAAGAAACAATTCCTGCCAGACCCAGAAGGAGGTAAAGTGATATTTGGAAAGCTGTTTGGCTTGGTGACATGAGGGGTTTTGTTTTAATGCTGACCTCTAACCGCCTGAGTCTTGCCTAATCAAAACCGAGAGCTGGGCTCTATTTATTGCTCGGATGAGTTTGTTATTTGCCTGTAGCAGGATTGTTCTGCAGTTTTATATCACAGCT
Organism: Lycocorax pyrrhopterus obiensis; assembly: GCA_014706295.1. Taxonomy (NCBI): domain Eukaryota; kingdom Metazoa; phylum Chordata; class Aves; order Passeriformes; family Paradisaeidae; genus Lycocorax; species Lycocorax pyrrhopterus. The sequence continues at coordinate 10,039,222 of JACSVZ010000018.1, forward strand.
GCCACCAGTGGTGCTGCATTGATGGATGTGTTCATCCACAGAGAAGCTGCTCGGCTTTTTCCATCCCTGGACGTGTCCAAGGCCAGGCTGGACAGAGCTCAGAGCAACCTGGGGTAGTGGAAGGTGTCCCTGCCCACGGCAGGGGGGTGGGATGAGATGATCTTTAGGGCTCCTTCCAGCCCAAACCATTCTCTGATTTTATGGGAGTCTGTTCATCTTTATGGGAGCAGATCTGGGGTGGAAGAGAATGGGTGTAGGAAAAAGTATCCCTGAACAGATTTATCACCACCACCAAAAAAAAAAAACCCAACAAAAAACCCTCCCAAAACACCATGCCCCAAAAAACCAAACAAAAACCTCCTGACCAACAACTGCAAAATTTCCAACCAACTAAAAAACCCATCCCCACTATGTAGTCAGGCTTTCAGCTTGTATAAAGTGGCCTCACTCTGAGCAGTGGAGGGACTGGCCTGTCCACATGCAAACTCACAGCTGGCTCTTCCTTTCCGTATTTATTTTGCCATCTCTGTGGTGTATTTTATTTTATTTTATTTTATTTTATTTTATTTTATTTTATTATATTTTATTTTATTGTATTTTATTGTATTGTATTGTATTTTATCGTATTTTATTGTATTTTATCGTATTTTATTGTATTTTATTTTAAACAGTACATGAGTTGCATCACCTTCAGCTTTGAAGGTTTTGCTGATAACCAAAGTGGACTTTCATCTCTGTCTGAGTCTTGAAGGAGATGAAGATTAAAGGCTCTCCTGAGCACTAGAATCATTTGGCAGCTATGGTTCATCTCAGGGATCCCTGACTCCTCCAGGGCTGGGAACAAACAGTTCTTGACTGTTTTCAAAATCTATCTCTACCAGGCACTTCATCATTTTGACTTTATGATACATGTGTTCACAGAAATATATAGAACCACTTTAATAGCTTCAAGCTGTTCTAGGTTGATCTACCCTGGTAGGTACTGGCAAAATCTGAACCTATTACTTCATAAGGTGCTATTCAAGAGACCTGGATGGGTCAGAGGACTGGAAATGGAAAATAGTTTGGCTGTTTTTTGGTTTTTTTCCTTGGGTTTGCATGTGAATTTGAAGACCAGGCAGTCTGAATATTGCAAATTATGAGATGAGTTTAAGGTGTTTCAGATCAATTTCTAGGGAGCTGAAGAATCATATGGGTTAGCTGTGTGAGGTGGAATATAGGATTTTCCTTCTCTTAGTCTGTCTTTGCCAGAAAGAGTTGATCAGAATGGTATTAGAGAGTAATGAAAAGAACAAGAGCAAAAGGAAAAGAGGGAACAGCTGTTTGCAGTGATTAGTAATGGGGTGGAAGGGAGGCAGTGGCTCACGATGTTTTCCCAGCCTGGAAAAGGTGCACAATTTGGGGGGTTTTTTGCAGCTCTCTCCATTGTCAGAAAAATGTGCCCCAAATGTGGCAGAGAGGGCAGGGGCTGACACTGGGGTGGGGCTGGGGCTGCCCCTCTGGCCACCTTCTGCTGAGAAAAGACCTTTGCTGTGGGTGTTTGGGGACAGTGGAGAGGGGGACAGGGACCCTGGTGCCAGCTCTCTGTGCCCTGCGCAGGGGGAGTGTGCATTGACGGGATTTTAGTGCTGGGACCCCAAAGCAAAGCACTGCGCCCCTACAGGGTCTGAACTGATGCTTCCAGCCTGGATTGCCACATGGCAATCAAAAATTTCTGGCAGCCAAAACCCCTGGGCAAACCCTGCAACCAGACCACAATCCCTGTGTGACACCAGGCTGATGCAGCCACCTCTGAGGGAGAGCTTTGAGAGTGGCACTCGAGCACAAATGGTCAATATTTGTACATTGCAGCTTTAAACTGCTCTCAGTAGAAGAATAATTATCTAATAGTTAACACACTCCAGCTTGGAAGTGGGAAGTCAAATCCTTTTTGCCTGCTGTTACCTTAGTTACCCTGTCTGTACGTTGGGGATAAAATGAGAACCCCCTACAACAGACCTGGGGAGCTGTTGCAAGTGTTAATAAACGTTTGCACAGCTCTTTCAAGTTCTCTGATTAAAGCAATTCTGAACTTGGGAAGTGTTAAAGTCTTTTTGTAGACTTGGCTGCAGTGAAAAATGACTGGAATAGAAGGAGCTGAGTCCTGATTTTGAGAAACTATTGCAAGCAGAATTTGAAAGAGGATGGTTGTATGTTAAACTGTAAAAATCAAAGATTTTATATATCTAGAGAAAGGGAGATCTTGTGATATGGACACAATATTTCTTTTTTTCCCCATTTTGCCAAGCCAAACCACCCTATTTCGTGGTAGAAATTCTGATAAATATACTTTTATCTTCTATTTAAAATGTGCTTTAATTATTATCACCCTTTCCAGACCACCAGAAGTACAGCTATACATGTCTCCCATAGCAGCTGTTCAAGAGACTTACAGGGAGAAGAGCTCACAATTAGTTCACATAATCTCAGAATTAGACCTAGAACACCCTTTGCCTGCCCTATTTGTCTCTTTTTTATTAAATTTTATATGAAAAATTCCAAGCTAGGCAGTGACTGTTACCTCCCTGTGGATGTTTAGTGTCCAGAGAGCCTCACTCTTGGCTTTTTGATGGTGCTGTGTTAAAAATGTTTCATAATAATAAAGCTGCCAGTGTTAATGGTAAGGCAAGAAGATTTGAAGTTTCTGGGCTATAATTGGCTTTTATCCTGCTCTGCAGTAGCCAGGGGCAACAATGCCTCCCAGGCCAAGCTGGAGCATCAGTTACACCCAGACAGCTTCAGACAGTCAGGGACAGGAGGCTGGGTGATGTAGCTCTAATATCACCAAACTGGAAAAAACCAAAGCCAGGCAGTTGATTTTTATAATCCCTTATATATTCTTTTTTTTTTTTTAAAAGGAGGGCCTAGATTTAATAAATCCTTAGCAGGCTGTTTGGAAAAGGCCAAGCCAAGTCCCAAACTCGGGAGGATGGGTGTGGGCAGCGCTGTTGAGGGAACAAAGTGGCCTGTCTGAGTCGGCCAGGCAGACTCCTGCAATTACATCGGAGAGAGGAGCTGCCCACGTCAGTGAAAAATGAAGAGTATTTCTGTCACCCATGGCCTGGTGCACAAATCAAAGAGAGGAAGCTCACTTAGCAGTGAGAAGAAACCCCAAAGCCTGGCGTGTTCCAAGAAGCTCAAATATACCCTGTCCTGACTGCTGGGAAGGGAAGCAAACATCTTGGGTGGTTTGCACATCATGCCAGGGCTGCCAAGCAAAGCCAGGGCTACTCCCTGCCACGTGGAGAGGCAAATTATCAGGGGGAAAAACATCTGCAATCAACGTGTTTTGGGTGGGGTTTTCAGCCAGGTTGATGGTGATAGGAGTGGTGGTGTCAGACTGGAGGGGACCTTAAATCCCAAATGTGTGATGGGGCACGTGTCGTTAAAGAGAAGCCTTGGGCAACTCAGCCTTAGCTCCAGCTGGAAAAATACACCCTAAAATGGGTGGTGTTGCCCCTACAGGGTGTCCTTTCAAATCGTAAGAGTGTTCTAGAAACACCATAAGAGGGTTCCAGGGCTTTCCAAACGAACCCCTGCCCCAGGAATTTCACCTTTCTGCAGCAGCCTCCTGGTAATTGCCTTGAATTGGTTCAGCTCTGAAAGACAAAAGCAATTAGTGATGCTTTTGCCCAAGTATCATGCAGATCAGGTTAATGACATGTAAAAATCCTATTGAGAGCTGTCTAAGGTTTGCTTGTACATATAATTCCATTGATTTACAAGACCGTATTTCATTCTTCCTAAACAAATGTGAACATTCTTAAATATATGGAGAGTGGCTTATAAATTGTGGTTCTGTCAGCTCCTTACTGACATCAGCTAATCTTGAGGCTCAGTTGAAAAACAGGGCACAAGAAGATTGAAATGAGTAATGAGATTCCAGATTGATTTATTTAAAAATTGCATTTATTTAATTAAAAAAGTCTACGAGGTACATAAGCAGAAATGTTGATTGTACATCGAATATCTTTAAATGCAAACACATCGTCTCTAGGAAATACCCAAGATGTACCATAAGGGAAGATGAGAAAGAGAATAAATCCGAGTTTTCCTAGTCTATGGAATTATCTTCTAAGGAAAGTAGAGAACTTCCCTCTGACATTAAAATGAAATGGGAAAAAAATATACAAAAAACTGCTCTGACATACCTCGGTGGAATAATGCAGTGAGAGAGATAAGTCAGTGATTCCCAAGATATCCAAGGGTAGTTTCCATCATGGGCAACTTTAGCCAGTAAAGCAACTTTTGAGCTTGGATGAAGGGTGAAATTTTGAAACCCTGAGTCTGTGGGGGCATGATTCACCTGACCAAATACAGAGATCTCCATCTGTGCTCGTCTAGACTGCCTTTACAGTCAGCACAGAGCAAACAGGCATTTCTAGGGCATGATTTGCCTTTTCCTAAAATAGTCATCTGGGATATGTCAGGCAACTGCTTGCAGACAGAAGTCCAAAGATGACTTAGCAGTATGGAAATCTGTGAGCCAGAAAATCGTGTTCTGCAATTCAGAGCTCGCTTCTGAAAGCCGAGGGGTTTTTTTTCAAGACCTACGTGGAGAGCCATAAAACACGAGGTTTTCAGAACCACAACCTGACCTGAACCACAATCCCTGGCTGAGGATCCATCCCAGGGAAGCTGTTCCCTGCAGGTCTGAGCTCCTTCCCTTCCATGGGCTGTGATGGGACCCATGGTGCAGCTGGCCCATCTCAAACCATTTTGAAAAACTTCTTCCTGAAGAATAATCGGCTTTTCAGTGATCACTGTGCGGCTGATTTTTAATCCTTCCTTCCCACAGAAAGGGTTATCCCAGCAATCACGGAGGAGTCTGTCGGAATCAGCCAGAGGAGGGCACCTTTGAGCTTTGGGAGACCTCTGGGCCAGTGGGGCCGAAGGTGCCGCGAGTCCCATTAGTTTTATTTGCTGGTCACAACCTTAAAACCCTTCAGCAGAAGGCTCGGGTCGGTGTCTGTCCCCTGGCATGGGTTGTGGTGGCTCCCGTCCCTTCCAGACTCCGTTCTCTTGGTCGCCAGTTGTGGTTCTGTCTGTCAGGAGGTGGCAAAGAGCCAATGGTTTGTCCACAAGGGGTGATAGAATCCCAGGATTGCTGAGGTTGGGAAAGACCTCCAAGATCACCGAGTCCACCCTGTGCCCCATCCCCACCTTGTCCCCAGCCCAGAGCACTGAGTGCCACCTCCAGCCCTTCCTTGGACACCTCCAGGGATGGGCACTCCAAACCTCCCTGGGCAGTTCCAAGCCCTGAGCACCCTTTCCATGCAGAAATTCCTGCTGATGTCCAACCTGAGCCTCCCCTGGCCCAGCCTGAGGCCGTTCCCTCTCCTCCTGTCCCTGTTCCCTGGGAGCAGAGCCCGACCCCCCCCGGCTGCCCCCTCCTGTCAGGGAGTTGTGCAGAGCCACAAGGTCCCCCCTGAGCCTCCTTTTCTCCAGGCTGAGCCCCTTTCCCAGCTCCCTCAGCCGCTCCTGGGGCTCCAGACCCTTCCCAGCTCCATTCCCTTCCCTGGCCACGCTCCAGCCCCTCAGTGTTTCTCTTGCTGTGCAGAGCCCAGAACTGGACACAGCACTCGAGGGGCCTCACCAGTGACAAACAGAGAGGGACAATCGCTGCCCTGGGCCTGCTGGCCACGCTATGTTTGATACAGACCATCGGCCTCCTTGCCCACCTGGGCACGCTGGTGGATCTGTGCTGCAGGTTTGGGTGTGGATGAAGGTGCTGATGTTTCACTTCCAGGCTCTGGAAGCCGGGAGCTTTCTCTGCAGGACATGGCTGGGCCAGCTGATGTCGTGAGATTCTCCTGTGCTGGTGGACTGAAAAGGGCACAGCCTGGAGGGCTGGGGCTGCCACACCGCTGGCTTTTTAGTGGTAGCACCCTGATCTCAAATTTATGGCCTGAGCCAGTTATTGCTGTGCTGGGTGATGTCCAGGTGTGCCTGGAGGTAGCACGGCCCAAGACAGGACACAGATCCTTCCCTGTCACTCAGCCCCAGGGCCAGAGAGCAGATCCTGGCCTCTATACATTACCAACATGGGGTTTGCCTCGATATCCATTGAGTTGTGTTGGTTTGGAAGTGTGGGATGTGCTTGGCTTCATTTGGGACTCTCCTCCCTTGGAAAGGTCAGGCCTGCAGGTTGCATAGCAGCGAAGTCGGAGATGCGCTCAGCAGCCATTCCTGCAGAGAAGTATTTTCAGGGAAAGTATTTAAAACACGAGCAGCAGGGGAGTGGGGTGGAAATCGCAGGGAAAGTGAAATCCGTAGGTTTTGTGCATATGTTGGCTTTAAAGAGTGGGGGACCCCCGCTGAGCTCCTTGGCACTGCCAGCCAGGCCAATGAGGACATCACCAGATGGGTTCATTACCGAGGCATTTTCATTATCACCCCTTGGGGCCAGCCCCTCGCCGTCCTCCTGGTGGGAGCATGGGAAGGAACACTGTGTTCCCAGCCCAGGCAGGGATGAGAACACAGGGGGAAGTGCTTGTGTGTGGGACAAAAAAAGCCACGGTGCCTGAGCACACCACACAAGTTCACGTGAGAAGCTGCTGGTCCTAAAGCCCCCCCTTCCTCAGCTGAAAGATGTAAATTCAATTGCACCACTAAGGACCACGAAGTGCTGGGGGAATCTGGTTTATCTCAGAGGAGGCTCCCCTGGCATGACCCTATCAGGGCATTAATTCCAGTGGAGCTCACTGGAACTTGTACAAAGACAACACCAGCAGACAGAACTTCAGCAAACTGAGTTAATCCAACATGAAGGAATTCCCTACTGAAAATGGACTGATGCCTCGAATTTGTTCTGATTTATCTTGTAATGGTAGTTCTCTGAAAGCAGAGAAATGGTGATTTTTCAGCACTCAGGCTCCTTTAAAACTTCATTTGCGGGGACAAAGGCATCCAGTTAAACCGATAGCGCTGCAGCTCTTTCCCAGGGAATTGTCAGGTTTTGTGCAGGCTCTTGTCTTTCCCAGAAGTTGTGATTTGCAAACAAATACATCCGTGTAAGGCTTTGCATCCCTGGGTCAGGCTGTGGTGGCTGCATTGGTACAAAGAATTGGTTTCTTCAGCCAGTGTTGTTCTCATTTTTTCCTCCAAGTGAGCGTGCGACCGTGGGTTTGTGGAGAAATTGGCTCTCAAAATGGAATGGAGAAAGGTCCAAAAGTGGGTTCCAGACCTGGTAAGGATTTTGAGCCGGGATTTGGTGGAGTGGTCAACACCTTTCTGCCCAACACAGCCTCATAAGCTGTGGAGAACTTGTGTGCTGGGCTTGGAAGTGGGCAGGCTGGAATTTCTATCACCTCTTTCCCAATTATCATTGTTTGCGCATGAAGCCACCTGTTTTCTTGGGACCTTGCCACGGTGAAAAGAAGTTCTTTTTTTTTAACACGTTCCCAAGAGAAAGAGGAGACAGATTAAAAAAAAAAAAAAAAAAAGCAGGCATTTTAACATTTATGAAGAAAAAGAAAATATGTATTGCAACAGACCTGGAAGGGCCAAAATGGACTGAATGTTCCTAAACCTTTATGGTAATTTGCTCCAGTAATTTCCATCATAATTAGGAAGCTGATAGCGAAGGCATTATTGCAATGAGTCAGGCCCGCAAGATCTGCTTCCACAGCAGCCGTAGCTGCAGGCTGCCCATATCCTGCATTTAAATGTTATTAGTTTAGAAGTGGTTACTAGAAATATATCTGTTAAATGGAAAGTTTAGAGCAATCCAGATATACGAAGCTGATAATAAACTCCAGCTGCGGGGAAATGAGGAGGTTTTATGCACGCCTTGTCTCTGCATCCACCTTTGCCTCCAGGAATGCGACAGAGTAATCGTGAGGGAATTTTTTTTTTTAGGATGCTGTGTCCTGGCTCTTTCCCCGCTGCTGGCTCTGCCTTTCCTCTGGTGTGGATGTGAGAAAGAAAATCAGTCCAGCTTGGTGAAGGCAGATGTAGCAAAGATCACTCTTTATTTTGCTTCTTATCTGTCCAAACAATGTTCTTTATCTCCTGCCCATGTTGACTGCCACGAGAACTGTTGGACACTGAGTGGTTCTAAAAAGCAAATTGTGTTACCCAGGTGCCAAAATAGGAAGGTGGATTTTGTATGTTTTCCCTCTGAGGGTCATGGAGCTGTTATTAATGACAGATGGTTGATGCAAACAGATTTCAGCCCTGGAATTGTTCTTGCAAATTTGCCGGTCATTGTTTGTGCTCCAAGATAAGATGACTGAGGGGTTTTGGGGTTTTTTTTGTTTGGTTTTTTAAGGGGAGAGAATAGGAAATGCTGAATAATAGTGAATCTGGTTCAATTATCAGCTCCCTCCCTGCCCCACAGATTGAGTTACTGATGAGAAGGTTGGCAGTTCCTCTGTGAACCCCCACTGCAGTGAATGCTCGGGAACAGCAGGATAACAGGGAGCAAGGACACATCTGGAATTTGGAGAGCGCTCAAAATGTGCAACACTGGATCTTCCAGCCTTCCTTCTCTGCAAGACACTGATTGATTCCTCCTCCTTGGGACAGGTGTTTGCCAGATTTGTTGTGTGATGTGCCCCACAAGGAGCAGGGAATCTCCCAGCCTTTTTTCCAGAGTGGTCACCAGGGAAAGGCTGAAGGAGCAGGGTTGAGCCGATGCCTTCCAAAGCCACAGGATGTGTTCCACCAATCTTGCTACCGTGTGAGGGCCTGGCTTTCTGCTGGGTCATTTTATATTATCTTTAACAATATTTAATCTTTTCAATTCGTAGTGAAAAGGGACAAAAAATGACTCAAGAAAAGGTCGGCATTCTGCTCCTGGTACTGCAGTTGCTTCTTTTAGTACCGGCCAGATACCCTGGGAAGGCAAATACTCCTGGTTGTGGATTGAGTCCCATTTCAACAAGGAACTTTAACAGAACAGCGTGGCACACTCTGGGTGTATCTGTGAGTGAGATGGCTTTGAAAGGTGCTGTCCTTTGGGCAGCTACAAGGTTCTGTTTGCCCCTGGGCGCACAGAGGTTCTGTGAGTGCTTTCTGAGCCCTCTCCCTGATGTCAGTGGTGTATTTACCCTACAAGGCAACCAGCATCCCTGCCTGCACCCCCAGTGAATGGAGCACGTGGTGGCATTTCCTGCCCTGGACTCACATACGGAGCTGCAGATTCTCCTCCGGCACGTCAGGATTTGCAGTCCCGGCACGTGCTGCCCGTGGGAGTGCTCCCTGCAGCACATTCATCCCTCCTGGCACACAGAGCCTCAAATATCTTTTTTGGATGGCTGGGGAAGAGCACAGCAGTGTAATCACTTGCTCTGAGAGCAAAGGCAAGATATTATAAAAAGCTTTTGCAGTATGACTCAGGAACAAGAATTACTGCGTGCTGTCTAGTAAGAATTCTAAAGCTCTTATAACTGAGGGTTTTTTCCCACTTTATGGCTTACCAAAAGCCAAGGTTGACCTATTAGCTCACATTATGACTCAGGTATCAGCCACAGGATTATGCAGCAGTACAGTTTAATGTTAGTCTTGAAGCTAAGCCCAAGCAAAGTCGGCATTACGATCTGAGCTAATTGTGACTGTTGAATAGCAAGAAATCATTTAAGGACACTTGCTTTCACAGCTTTAGGTTGGTTCCTGGGGACATGAATGAACTGTAAATCTCAACTTTCCCTTCCTTTGGGAGCTGAAATTCTAGGTGAAAATAAAAATGTCGAAATAATTGCACAAGCCTTTCATGCAAGAATATCAGATAATTCACAACCAGACTTGTGCTTCTGATAAATTTTTCAACTTTGCTTAGCTGATCTGCAAATTAAGAAGAAAAGTCTTGATTTCGAATTGAGCAGGCAGGATAAAAAAAAATCCAAACTAACTCAGAATTGAAATCACTTCAAGTAAAAGAAAAAGATGTTTAACTCACATATTTGGGGTTTTTTTTCTTTTGTTCCCCCCCCCCACTTTGGGATGTATATTTTTCGATGGAAACACTTTGCTAGAACTAATATAGAATCATGGAATGGCCTGGTTTGGAACAGACCTTAAAGATCATCTTGTTCTACCCCATGGGCAGGGACACCTTCCACTGTCCCAGGCTGCTCCAAGCCCCGTCCAACCTGGCCTTGGACACTTCCAGGGATCCAGGGGCAGCCACAGCTTCTCTGGGCACCCTGTGCCAGGGCCTCCCCATCCTCACAGGGAAGGATTTCTTCCTAATATCCACTCTAAACCTGCTTATTTTCAGTTTGGAGCCTTGTCCTCTCACTCTAGGCTCTTATAAATTGTCTCTCTCCATCTTTCCTGTAGTTCCTCCAGGCATGGGAAGGAATTTACATCCAACCAACCTGCTGCTGCCGGTGTTATTTTCCTGCCCCTGAAGGATTTTGCCCAGTTCAGTTCCCAATCAGTGGCAGAGCCCCCCACCCTCGTGGGCAGAAGCTGGGCAGCTCTTAGAAGAGCACTTTGCTGGTACCAAGGGCTGGATAATCTCACTCGATCAAGACCCAAAATGAAGGGCATGGGGAGCTGCTGAGATTTAGAGGATTGACCCCAGGAATGGCAGGTTGGAGCTGTGGCTGGGGGGAGCAATGGGAGGTCTGGCTCCCAGGAGCTGCTGAAGGAACAAAATGTTCCTCCTGTCCCTGGCGTGGGTTGAGCTCCGGCCGGCGGTGAGCTCCTGACCCAGGACAGGATGTCTGTGGGATGGGAGGGAGGCTTTTTGGAAAAGAACTCCAAGCACTCCTGCAGGAAAAAGTTCCGCAAACAACTGTGTTTAATCTCGGCCTCTGCTCAGATGTGGGTGCTCGTGGTTTGCGAAGTTTGTTCAGGGAGGGGTCAGCAGTGTAACTCCAGCATGATGGACACTGGAGATGTCTCACTCCTTTACAGAGAAAAGGTTTGAACAGGGCGGGACATCTCTGAGCTGCCAGTGGAGAGAACGCTGAGCCCTGCCTGGCCCCAGCCTGTGGTGGCTTCAGTTACAATAAATGTGTGTGTTTTGTGCTCCCAGTAATTACCTCATTAGGGGCACTTTGAAAGCAGATAGGGCTTGATCTTTTGGTTGAAAAGTTGTCCAAAATGTGGGAACTAAGAGAGGAGAGAACAGAAGGAATTCTTTAGAGCTCACATCTTGAATAATGTGGGGACTGAGAAAACAGACCTCGCTTCAATAGGTTCTGACTCTCCTTTATGTTTATACCACTTAAAGCAGGATCAGAGAGGTACAATTGAGAGATTCTGTGCATACAAACATTTGGAGTTCCATTTTTCCCTCTGTCTTGCCATACAACATATAAAACCGTTGTTAAAAGCCTGTGAAGCTTTTAAGACCCCTCTGCCTAAAATTATTATTGCAAAAACAAGTCTTGCAGGATTTTGCCCCATCTGCAAGGTCCCAACCTGGAGACACTATTTGTGAGAAATAATTCCACAGGATAAAGAGAAGTGCTGGGGTTAGGGTTGGGTAAGAAATTGTAGCAGTCACTGCTGAAAATCTTGGGGTGAGAAATGGTCTGAGAAGGAAAGGACCAAGGAACAGCAGAGAAGATGGGACCTGGTGGCACGAGGGTTGCAGGAAACCAAGAAAAGGAATGAGGGAAGGGTTATTCAAGTGTTTTATTCATTTAAAAGAGACCCCAAATGAACAAACACACAAAAAAGGCTTCTAGTTGGGCCAGCTCCAGGGATCTGCAGTCTCATAGGTGAGAGACACAGGAGAAGACACATTCCTTGCTTTACTTGGAATGGAGGGGAGACAAATGATGAGAGAGAAAAATCCACACGGAGTGATAGGAAAAAGAAAGCAACCCTCAGCATGGAAGAGCTGTGCTGGGAAAAATGTGAGCAACTCATGAGGATGTTGCTGTTATTTGTTCCAGTACTTAATATTCTAGACAAAGAGGGCTGTTCTCTGAATTTCTTCGTATGACCTTATTGTGCATTTGGATGTATTTGCCGGTGACCTGGAGTTTTGGATGGGCATTGGCTGGAAAATTTTTCCTTACACAGATTGTTTTCTTGTTTCATAATAGGAGAAGTTTAACCCTTCTAGGAAAGGACAGCTGGGGCCTTGTTTCTCTGATACTGCCAATAATAACAGTTACTGTTTCCTTGTCCAAACATTCTTTCGACACGAATGACATTTTGTACAGAATACATTTTTTCCAGAAATATTGGAATTGTTTTCTTAATGCAGTGGAAATTTTGATATTGATTTAATAGTTGTGGTATCAGGCCCTTGAGGGGAAAATGCATTATATTCTCCTTTGATTTTTCCATTCATCTTCTTGCTCTTGTTATCTTAATTTCAGTGGATATTTCCTGTGCAAGGATGGAGTCGCTTCCTGTCCTCAGAACCTCTGCTGGCCCTCCCTCATTCTGACACGTGAGCATAACTACATTTACTTTATTTGGCACTTTTATACAAATAAGTGAAGCAAATTCCTCTGTGCTGGTGGCAGATGGAGACAAGGAAACCTCTTGTGACAGAAATAGGTGCTCAAGTGGCAGATGCCAGGTCACTGTTCATATCGTAAACAATTCTGCATAATGTTTGCATTTCTGCTTGTTTATACCAAAATGGGTGAGATGAACCCACACCACACAGCCAAATCCTCATTTTTTGGTCACCTCGTGAGGTTGGCAGGACCTGGTGCTGCTGGAGAACCAAGTCTGGAGATGCCAAGACATCTTAGATGTCATTTTACCTCATGAGATCTGCCAGCTTTGCGGGATCTGGGGAAGATGGGGCTGGAAAGACGATGCATTTAAACGGGGAATCCGTGGGCTGTTTAAATGTTTACTGCTGAAATTCCATGATCAGTGAGGCCTGGTGGGGCTGCAGCTCTATATTGTGGTTAAAATATCCCAACACATCTTCCCCTGTGGGCAGGTCTGTGGTGTGTGTGACATGCTCATATGGCACAAGGTCCGTTGCTGTTCAGCACAGAGCAGCTGAGGCATTAACAAGAGTTCTATAAATAAGGCCAAAAGAGATAACAATAAATGAGTTTTCCTACTCTGTCGCTAGCAGGGGTAAGTTTGCAGCCAGCCAGGTGCTGGCTGGACACACAAACCTTGGAATATTGCACTCACGAGCTGGTGTGTACAGAGGGAGCATCTGGGATCATCCTTGGAGAGGCCCTGGCCTTTCCCAGGGATTCCTCCTCCTGCGCATCACAGCAAATTCCAAGTGCAGCAGAAAGACAGAGTCATGCCTCAGGCCTTTCCAGATCCTATAGGAAACAGCCAGCACCATGGACCACATCCATATGTTGTCAGAGCTGGCTAAAGCCTCTCGTAGTCAGAACTGCAAGCTGAATAACTGGAGCCTTGCATCAGATTTGGAAAACAAACTGTGCTGTTTCATACCCCATCCTCGGTATGGGGAGCAGGGATAACACTTCAGCTGGCAGCACTGGCCATGAGGTTTAACAGAATGCAGCTCATTCTTCCATGACTCTCAGCCCTGGAGTGTTGACAGCAAGAGACTTGGAGTGGGCCAAGGAAATTGATGCTGGATGCGAGTCAGGTACAAGGCTGAATTCAGCTTGGATTTAATGTTATTGAAATACCACAGGTGGTTTCTGTTAGGGTTTGGCCTCATGTGGCAAGACTGAAGTCAGGTCAGCTGTTCAGTGAGATCCAGCCTGGAATTCTCATGAGCATGGGGAGTTGAGTGAGATTTCAGTCACACCTGAAGCACAAGGTTGTCCCTTTCCTGCTTGGGTGTGAACTTGGGACCAGAAATCGCAGGGGTGTGAAGTGTACACAGAAATCAGAGTGGGCTCGTGTGAACACAGGTTTTAGTTTTCTTTAGCTTAACTGGGATTTGCTCCAGTGAGCTGTGACACGGGGCTGGGGTGCCTGGGAGTTGACCCTTTCCCTTGTTAATCCATGGTTGTTTTATCAACTTCCAGTTGGTCACAGGGGAACCTCAAGGTGTGTTTGCAGAAAAGCCGTGGGAGGGTTTGAGCCTGAGTGAGAAACCACAGCAGCTCCTCAGGCCCTAAGCTGTGTCCAGGAGTGTGTTGAGGCCGAGCCACTGGGAAGGAGATGCCTTCCATCTCCAGGCTCTGGTTTATCCTGTGATTTTTTGGACCTTGCAATGCTCGTGGATGTTCTGACAGGCATTGAAAAATACCCACCGACGTAACAAGAGGGATTTTTCAAGCTGTTCAGGGATCTGATTTGCCATGTCTTGATCAGGGTTGGCTTTTACTGGTATGGTTCAGTTTGAAATGCTCTGGGTAAGTGCCAGAGACTGGATCAAGATGGAATTATGACCATGGTTAGGAATGAGCAGAACACTGCCACATTCCCATACTTCCAATGTTATACCACAAACCAAGGATGATTTCCATGCTTCCTGAGAAAAGGTGCATAAGAGGAGAAAAACACCTCTCTGCTGGGTCCAACTCACCAGCCAGAAGCCCAGAGAAACCTGTTGGGGTGAGATACAGACCAGAGGGGACATCACCAAATGTTGATGCCAAAAGGCTCCATCCAGAGTGGGTCATGTCATGCTTGTCTCTTGAGACATTTCTCCTTTTCCCCTCTTTTATCAATACAGAAATACAGGCAGTTCCTCTGATGTTTTTCGCTTCCACTTTTGAGGTGTTAAAGAGACAGTGAGAGCTGGAATTGGAAGTATTTCGTGCAGTCAGATGTATTAGAGTGGCACCACTTTTCATCTCCTAGCCCAGACTCAGAGTCCTCTCTGCAGTCACACAGGGACTGTAAAATACACCCAACAAAGTTCCCCTGTGAGGAGGCTGCAAGGACCTCATGTAGCAAAGGTGGGTACAGTGGGCCATAAATGCAGGAAATGAAACATTTCCTTGTCTCTTTGGACCCCAGAGGAACCTGTACTGGCTGCAGGGGCCAAGAGGTATCACCAACCACGTCCTTGGTTTTCTAGGCTCGGTATTAGTGGGAACTGACCGCAGCCTAAGCCTCATCTCTGCTGTTATTTGCCAGCTCAGTCACTGGTGATATGATTCAAGATGGTCATTAATTAGCTGGTTTACTGCCTCATTTACATTTTTACCCATGATTTACTAATTGTATTCAATTATTCTTGATTAGTTTGACAGTGAAGAAGGTGGCAGCTATTTCAGGGCTGGCTGGTTTATTAATTCCAATCCACGAGCAGCAGAGAGGGCTGTACTTTTCTGCTGAGTTTCAGCAGTGCCAGTCACAAAGGTACAGAGATTTTGAGCTTTTTGACTCTATTTCTAAAAGAAGACTTTTCTCCTTCACTGGTTTGATTTTAAATATTCAGCTTGCCCTCTTCCCCCTCCTCCCCATGCACAGAGGATTTGGAGGAGTCTGGTTTTGGGTATCCTTAGCCAGTAAAGTGGTCAAATATGGCTTCCAAAATACACAAATTGCACAAGAGCTGGTTTTTACCAAAGGGCTGTATTTTGCAGAGTCATTTTTTGCTTATAACTACGTCCTAGCAAAGCCTGAGGGACCTGTAAGAAGGATTTGTGGAGCCAGAGAGGTGGTTTTGGTTTGGAGGTTTTTTTTTTTTTTAATCCCTTCAAATTTCACCTCTATTTCTGAGGTCGAATCATAAATAAAAATGAGTTTCTATTAAACAAAAAAGAGAGAAGCGCAAATCCTTCTCCTCCAGCTCCGGCTTTACCCAGGAACGCGGCAATTTTGTTTTATCGCCGGAGCATCCGTTGTGTTAGAAAGCCTCGTTTGCACGAGCCCGAGCCTGCGGCTGATGGATAAGGCTGCTTCAATTTCCCAATTCCCACTCTGGATTGTACACTCAGGGGGAAAATCCTCCCTGCCACCCCGGGCACGCCGCGCTCGGAGCCGGCTGCCGTTCATTAACTCGCGCGAAGTCGCGAGCGATGTCCCAGCGCCGCGGAACAAAAGAGCCCAGTGTTGAGCCTAAATCAAGGTCCTAAATCATGGGCCGTGCTGTGACAAACTGCACAGTGCTTGCCAGTACTTTTAAAACGGGGCTTTCTTGCCAGGCTGAGAATCCATAGAGGCTGGCCAAAGAAAACAATGGGAGGGAGCCAGGGTTCTCCCAAGCCTTGGCATGAAATCCACAATAGTAGCTTTGGCTGAGCTCCACGGACTCGAGCACATGCTCCAGAAGGTCACTTCAGAACACCGTAATTGCTTGGTATTTACTTGCAGACAAAAATTAAGAATAATAATAATAACACCAGCGACAACACCACAAGTGCCTCCGACACAGCTGAGGGGCTGTGCTGCAGCCCCAGGCCCTGGTGTCTCGCAGTGCCCCGTCCCTGGTGCTGAGAGGTGGAGGGGGAAGCGTGGTCTGAACAGCTCAGTAGCAGCAGGGGTGCTGAGCAGCACGGCAGGTTTGGGGAGGCAGAGCGGACTTTGTGTCCCAGCTTGTCCTTGCTCCCTCAGCAGTGTTTGTCACGGCCACTCAGGGGCTGTTTGCTGACCTTTGGGGTCGGATTTGGGGGTCACCGTTGAGTTTGCCTGAGGAGGGTGTTTGCTTTTCCAAACATCCTGCTCTCTGCACCTCTCTTTGCTGGCAGTCCTGCTGGAGAAGTCGGGATCTGAGCAGATCATTAGGACTGGAAAACAGCCCCAAGTCTAAAGTCTGGCTCTGAACGACTCTGAGTTGGGCAGGGGGAGTGCAAAGCCAAGCTTATTCTGAATTTCAGGGCCTGGACTGGGTGGTGCAAAAACCCCTCTGATACAGGATGCTTGGTCCTTATGCTCACAATTCAGGATGTTTGTTAGTGGGACCCTACAAGTCCCTTATCCCTAAAAATCATCCCTCCAGCACAAGGGAAGGAATGGGGCTGAAAATCCTTGAGCTGTCTCTGCTCTTAACATGAAGTATCCAGGCCTCAGCCTTTACTATTTACATTTAAAAAAAGAAACCACATTTGATTATTCAGCATTCTTCTTTTACATTTTTATTGCCATTTTGCAGAGTTCTGAAGACCAGAGGAAACCTTTCTGCTTGACATATTTAATATTTTAGCACTTCATAGTGTCTTTAGACAAAAGCATCCAACATGCATATGTGTTTTGGCAGCTCTGCTTGTGGCCTCTGTTCTGTCTCTGAGAAGCAAAAGAATGAAAGAGAAAAAAAAAAACCCACACAACTTTAAACTGGGTCAGGATTGTTCCCTTCGTTTTTGTTGATAGCTCCATTTGGGATTTGCACTGATAGAGGAGGGGGGAATAAACACATGCCCCGAGCATATGTCCTTGAAAAACAATGTCACATCTTAATTTTCTTGGGCTGGCAGTGCCTGCGTTCCACGCTCTCTGTGATGTAGAACTAATGAGGATAGAAGTGCAAGAAAACCTATAATCAACCCCAGCACACGCCAGGCACAGCACACCCAGAAGCTCACCCTGCGTCTGAAACTCAGGGTGCTGGCAGGGAAATCCCGGCCATGCCGCCATGGCAGCCCAGTATTTGTAGCTGGGGATTGTTTTGGGCAGGATTCTGCATCCATGGAAAAACAAAAGCAAGCAAAAGTGCTCCCTGGCATCCCTTTGTGTCAAATACTTGTCCCGGAGACCTTCGGAGCGCGGCTCAAACCCGCAAAAGCGCAGTTGTTAGGAAAGACTGAAGGTGTGGATTGAGGGTTTTCTTCTGGGCATTCAGGATCTGTTTCCCTGTGCTTTAATCCCCCGTGTGCAACCCAGGAGCTTTGTGCACACGAACTGTGTGTTGCTGATACCATGGTGATGATTAGTAACCCCAAAAGAGACTGGCCCTTTCAGCCAGGACACTGAGCCCGGGGTGAGGGGCTGCCCTGGCTCCCCCAGGCCAGCACTTCTGCCTGTTTCCACCTGTTTTCCTTTGGTTTAGGGCAGAAATTTCTCCTGGGAGAAGAGTTTTCGGACAGAATTTGTGCACACAGTGATTTGTGCACCGTGAGATCCTGGTGTCTGCGGGGGGCGTTCCTTGGTAGTGCCTATAGCAGCAGGGGTAGAAATAATAGAAATAATCGTAACCTAACGCAGCAGCTGGTGGGAGAAGCAGCAGAAATGTGGTGTGACCTTCCAGGTGTCACATAACAGCTCAGTGTCAGGGCCCTGAAAATAAAACCCCTGTGTATCCTGTCTGCCAGCCCAGTGCTCTGGGCTGCAGGGGACAGCACTGGCTGGTGACATCTCCTGATCTGGCTTGATTTACAGCCTGTGCAGAGGCAGGGAGAGAGAAATGAATAATACACACAGTCCTTTGTAACTGTGGATTGTCATTTCTGCTGTGTTATTTTAAGTCCTAACCTTAAAATCCTGTTAAACCTAACCCTGTAAATCCTGTTATTTTCTACCCCTCACTACTGTAACTTTAGCAGTGTCGTAGCTGCTTTGTGTTTAAGAAAGTGAATCATCATTGGGGCATTAGCCCAGGAGCTGGGAATTTTTTAAATTTCCAAGTCCCCATTGTTTTCAGAGATCCCCTGAAAGTCTCTCTGCTTCCGTGTGTTTAGGTAGAACAGGAATCTCAGCTGGCAAGTGTTGGATAAATGCACAGAAATGTGGGGGTGCCCCAAATGTCTTAGCTTGTGGTTTTTATTACCAGGATTTTTTAACCTTAGTGATCTGTAAATGTACAACTGGTCCCTGCCAGGAATGTGGGACCTGCTCTGGGTTGCTTTGCCATCAAATGGTTCAGTCTTCACTAGGAAGTTACCTGTCCTTAGTGATCCTTTTTCCCAGAAAATGAGTGGATAGAGGAACGCTGAAAGATTATCAGTCTGTCCTCTAAAGACTTTAATCCTTCAGAGTAAAAGTGAAATGCTCACCTTAACTCAGCTCCTCTCGCTGCAGTTTGGGATCTGCTGGTCCCCTGCTCCCTTTCTCCACATTCCATCCTCTAGGGATGGACATTCCATCTTCCCACTGCCTCAGTTCTGAAGGGAGTCACTCTGGGGAATGCCACAGCACTGTGCTGTTATAATTTTGCAGGAGTGTTGAAGTCAACACCTATTTGATGTTAGTTTTGGCAGGGCCAGGGCCGTATCAATCGATACTGTCCCAGGCTGAGGAGAACTTCCACAGCCTCCAGTTATTTACCTACCACTGACCCTGTGAGCAGACCCACGTCTACACAGGGAAAAGCATGGAAATGGTTAATCTGAGATGCTTGGGCAGGCATCTCTCTGCCTGTCAGCTTCACATCCCTCCCAGATGTGACACCTGATAGGGAACCACTGGTGGGAACTGACTGGAGGATACAGAGGAGGCAGATAAGGAACAGCATGAAATTGTCTTTTGCTTCCCTGTGAGTGCAAGGGAAGAAACCAGCAGGTGTTTTCCAGGGGCAAAAGGCATGAACTGAACACCAGAAACCCAACTCTCATCTCTCAGGATAGTCTTCCTAAGCCTCTTGTGAACCTCCCTTGGCTCTGGCTGGCAGCTCAGTCTGGTGGCTGAGCAGGTTCAGATATCTGCACATCTGTAAATAATGAACAGCAGCAATTCCACGTTCTCTCTGAGAGACAAAGCAGCACATTGAGCACTGCTGGCAGGGAGCAAAGCCCAGGAGGACCAGGCTTAGGGCTGCTGATTTGAACCGTCCCCTGTGTTAAAGGGGCATCGTTGCCACAGTGGACTTGTCAGAAACCCAGCACTTCCAGCCTTCCTGGTTCCTTTTCCTTCCACCTCTCTGTGCTGCTTACTCAGCCAAAGTAAGGGCTGACTAATACTGGAAGGATTTGCCTTTCCATTCCCTCCATCCCTCTTTTGGCTTGCTCTTTCCTTTGAAAATTACACACAGCAGCTTCGATGTCCAGACCTGCGGGTGGGGAAACTGAGGCACGGGGAAAGGCCCAGAGCTGAAAGGTGGCACAGTATCAGTGCAGGAGAGAGCAGCAGAGCCAGGCAGAGAGCCAATCTTTCCTGATCCCCCATCCTGTGCCTAAGAGTTAGAGATGGATGCCACTTCAATTCTGGCAAAATTAATAAATTCTCGCACGGATCATCCCTGGCACGTTCCATATTCACTTCCAGCCCGTGAAGAGCCCCAGGTCACCTTCTGCAGTGGATCTCAGAGCCTGCCTTCCCTCTGGCACACCTGGATCCCCTTGCCCGTCCCAGGCCCTGTTTGCATTGCACACACACAGCAGCAGAGGGGGAAAGGCAGTGCTGGTGCACTGAGTTCACACCTGGAGCTGTGCCAAGGCTTAGTGAGCTATCTGAAAGGTGAAGGAACGTTCTCCCCGCTTATTTGTCACTGCTGCTGCTCCCAGGGGCGTCCTTTAACCCTCTGAGCTCAGTCCTGCCTTGTGGATGTTTGGCTTTTGTGCTCAGTGGAGTGTGCAATTGTCCCTTCGGTGACTTGAACAACTTGGAAGGTTCAAAGACCATTTGGGGACTGGGGTGGGGGGGAAATCCAAGCACTTAAGTGACTTATTTAGGCAAGGTTCACATTGATTTCACTTTCTGTTTGGTTTACAGGACTGCTGGTAGTGCAGGCACCTCTTCCTCCTGCACCAAACTCAGGAGGTGATCTTAATTCTGAGTTGTCAGTGATCTCTGTTACCTGGAGGAGCCTTCCTGAGTTAGCTAAAATAAGCTAAGAAGTAAAAATAATTGGATTTTTTATCTCAAGTTGGGATTAAAAAAACCCCAGTTCCTCATTCAGTATTCTGGAATATGAAGTGATATATTCGGAAGAGAGTTTGCTTGGGACTATCTAAAGGATAAAATTGAAGAAGTGTTGCTATTTATATATATATATATATATATATATATATATAAAGAGAAATTGATATGAATGTCACCACGTACTGTTCTTCCCCTGCCCAGTCCTGCCAGCCAGCAGCAGAGAGCAGAGCCCTCTCCCACGGGGAATGTCAGTGTGGGATGTTAACTCTGCACTTCCCAGGAAACCTTGGGTGGCTCTGCCGGCCCTGGGCTGGCAGTGGTGTGAGCCGTGGAGGCAGAGGGGAGAGCCAGGCCAGCCCTGTGGGATGGACACTTGGAAATGTGGCCCTGCAGAAGGGGCAGGGCTGCAGAAGAAGACAGAGGGATGTGCTGGCTTGGAGATTTGGCCCCGGCCCAGGAACATTGCTGAAAGCAGGGTGGAAGCTCCCAGCTAGAGACAAATGCAGCTGTGGTTGAGGTGGCTCTTGAGGGCAGTCTTTGTGCAGGCGGTTTGAAAAGGAACACGTAAACTTACACCTGCAAGGAGCACATGGGTGTGGGGCTGAGCCAAACCCCGTGGAGCTTGGGAGGAACCTTTCCACTGACTTCAATGGGCTCTGAGGCCAGGTCCCCAGCGATTGGCTTGAAGTGACACACAGGCTGTTTCTGTCTGACAGTTTTTTTCCTTCCTGCATTTTCCAAAAACACCAGCGAGAGAAGAACAAGTCAGAGCTTCATCTGTTTTGCTAAAGCAGGACTGAGGGCTGCATTATTCACCACATCCCAGGGCTGGCTCTGGAGATTGAGGGATGCAGCACTGCAAAATCCAGAGTTTTTTGGGTTTTTTTAAAATGAGATAAGTAACCTGAGCCATTTTCTTTCTTGTTGTACAGACTGAACCAATGGAAAGGTTCAATGGAATGGAAAGATCTCTGGAAACATTAACAATGTGCTGTTCACTTGCTTTGGCGCGTGCGAGATATTTTCTTTCTAAATTTGTAGAAACAACTAACAAATCCCGCAATGATCTGTGAAAAGGGACACTTGCCAGAAGGAGTCTCACACAATGGTTGGAATTACAGGGCTCACTGTAATTCACTTTTCCCTTGAAGTTCCTTTCATCTAAACTTCAGTTCTCCGCCTGTACGTGGTGCGAGCTCTCCTGCAGCCGTCAGTACCACGGATCAGCGGAGGCCTCCAACTCTATGATTAAAGCATTCAACATCAAATCCTTCTCTGCTGCCTCACTGCAGAAGTTTCAAAGGGGTTTGGTTGCTCTTTTGTGGATTGATGTAGCTCTAGGGGCTTTGACAGTCGAATAGCCGTGCTTGGGTTGGTACACAGACTTTCCTGCTCTGTAAAAGGAGTGTATAAGAAAGCGCTGACTGATGCATCTCTAGAGGCCTCATGCAAGAGCTTAATTTAGTCCTCTTTTTTCATAGAAATTTGGATCTCAAGCACTACTCTTGTGTAATGACTGGCAGAAGGAAAAAACTCACAGGCCCGCTCGCTTTTGAAACCTGTCAGTCGCCTTTAAAGAGAGACTCTGCAAACAGCACCACATATAAAAGTGAGAAGATGACCAAAGTGCTGATGAAAAACATTTTAAAGGCAATCAGAGCGATGTGATGAGTAATTTGGGAGTGGCAGCCTTTCCAAGCAACACGTGAGGCTGTGTTTTCCTGTGGGAGTATCTTTCCCACAGCTGAGGATCTGAATAACCAGGCAGAGACAGTGGCTCCCCTTGAGCCTGAGGGGTGTCCGTGGGAGCTGTGACCCTTCTCTCTGCTTCCCCTCTTTTAAACCTGCTGCAGCTGCTGTGGCTCCACCTGCAGATGTGGTGTTGGGGTCCCTGTGTGCAGATCCTGGGAGCAGGGCACAGCAGTGACAACCCTCCCACATGATGGCAGGTCCCAAACCTTTCCTGCACATCCTAATTCCAGTAGAAGTCTGGCTTTTACAGCCTGTAGCTTCGCCTTTATAATTTTTTTGCTAAATCATGGTCTCCCAGCACTCAGCTGACACTTTCACAATCCTTTGCAGCTCCATCCCTAAGGATTTGTCTCTATATTTCATGTATTTTGCTGTTTGATTAAAGCTCCTGCTGACAGCATGCTTGGCTGGGGACACAGCAGCTCACAAAACAGGGCATGTGGTGGCAAAAGACGTGTGCTGTGCTCTGAAAGAGCTGTTATTGCTGCCTGCATTTGCAGTCTCTGAGCTGGACCTCGGCTCGCAACTCCACAGATTCCAACCCCATAATTACTGGCTGCTGCCTCTGCTGTGAAACACTTTGTTAAGCCTTTAGAGTCATTAAAGATTTTCAGGAAATTTATGGGAGCTCAGGTCATGATGCCTGTTTGTTTACATAGGCCAGGATCCACCAAAAATGTGGCCTGTAGGGTTTCTGTGCTCACCCATGTCTGCTCGGGGGACTGGTGGGGACTGCCTGGTTTATCTTCCATTGCCCTGTCCTGTCATGGGATGCAGTGAGGAGCAGAGAGTGATTCCAGCAATTCTAGTGAAGCTGTGGGCTTGGAGCTGGTTTCTTGCTGGGGACAGTGGCCTGTGGACCAGCCAGAGTGTGGGCTGGGGCTGTGAGCTCGAATAAAGCTGCCACTGCCACTCTGCGAGTAAGGCCTGAGCTCAGAGTGAGTAAGAAACCTGGGAACTGGTCCCACGTGTTTTAAGGGACTATTGTTTCCTCCTGCCTTGGATCTCAGGGAGCTGAGGGAAGTCCAGGGATCTCATGGCTGCTTGAGCCAGACACGGTGTGGCTTTATCCGGGATCCGAGTTTAGCATTCACCAGGATGGCTCAGAGCAGCAATTCATATTCATGACACTAAGTCTCTTAATTTAATTCATCTGCTGCTTTTTTTTCCCCTTTTTTTAAAGGCTTTGCAAATGCTCTGTTGGGTCACAAACGTGGCATCCAATGTGGCTGGCCCAGTCGTCACAGAGAGGTTCTGCCATGCTGAGCCAGCTCAGACGTGGAAGGCGACCTCCCGAATGTGTTGTGTCGAGTTTAGGGATATATTTGCAAGGTCTGTGTTCTTACAGACCTCAGAGGTGGCTTTTTACTGCACTGTGAGAGAGCTGCATTTTTAAAGCTGGACTTGAGAGTCCAAACTGGCAACATTCAGCATAAAATTGTGTTTTGGGCTGTAGAGCACCTTATTACAGGATTGAAAGCACTCATAACGAAGAAGGCCAGTTGTGATTACAGCCTGACTGTGCAGCACAGTCTAAAGGTAACTTTACAGCCTCCAGCTCGCCTCTGACACCAGCATGGGCTGTGCTGCTGCCACAGCCGGGACCGACGGCTGTCCCTGCAGGGAGGGTTGACCCACACTCAGGGAACAGAACAGCCCAAACCAGCCAGACTGGGGAGTCTGTAGTGACCCTCTGTGTGGCTTTGTGGCCAGACTGCCACTGTTTATCTGTGGGTGCTCCCTGGGATTTACCCCTGGCATGGAGCCTGGCTGCCTCTCTGTTTCCAGTTGCTCCTGGCAGTGTGGATCCCTGCTGCAGGAGCTGATAACCTCTGTCTCTCCCACCTGGGTGGCAGTGGCTGCACATCTGCACCAGCAGGCAGGCACAGGGTCTGTGGTCTCTCCTAGCCCCCCTTGGGATCTCTCCCAGAGGGACAACAGCCTCAGCTGGAAAGGGAAATCTCTGGATTTTGGGCCTGCCTCAAGGTGCTCCATCTTGAGGTGCCTCAAGACGGGTGCTTGCCTGGTAACACAGGCACGTTTCCCGGTGTTCTTGTGTTAACGAGAGTTATAACCAGCCGTGGCCCTGAGCCTACAGAACTTTCCGCCCTCGTTTGTCTTTACAGCCCAGCAGACGGGTAGTGCAGGCTGGTAATGACACTAATTATTCCCCTCGAATTTCAAGGACACAAAGCTCTGTGCCAGCCAGCCCGGGATGAGATGGCTCCTGCCTCCCAGACCTTCAACAGGCCACTGGTTTCTCTTTCTCCCAGCGTTAATCAGCAGAGCTTTGCTGACACAATGCCTTGGCAGCGTGCCTTGGAGAGCTCCAGGCAGGGGAGGATGAGATATACCATCCGCCTCCATTTCCTGATTTGCAGTATATCGAGATATAGACAGACCTTCAGTTTTTGATGTG
The DNA here is from genome assembly GCA_014706295.1 of Lycocorax pyrrhopterus obiensis. Classification (NCBI taxonomy): domain Eukaryota; kingdom Metazoa; phylum Chordata; class Aves; order Passeriformes; family Paradisaeidae; genus Lycocorax; species Lycocorax pyrrhopterus. The sequence goes on from JACSVZ010000018.1 coordinate 10,063,988, forward strand.
AAAGCAGAATGAAAAACTAGGTTAAATCAGTCTGGAGGGATATTGAGCCGGTTCTCAGGAATCCTATGCAATTATTATGCCTCATCCCAGCCTTCTTGATTGGGAACATGCCTTTAAGAACATGATCAGCCCCAGGAGATCTCCCCCGTAGCCTGGGAATTCCACCCTGTCTGCTGACGAGGAGGGAGGCTGGGCCACAGAAACTCTCCATTCAGAAGGGGAAAGCTTGGCTTCCCATTTATTTTTTTTTTCCCCCCTTTCCCTTTTTTTTTTTTCTTTTTTTTTTTTTTCCGGGAGAATTATGAATGTGCACGTTGAATTCTTTTGTCAACCAAATCTAATGGGACTGGCCTGAGCTGAATGGCTGGTCTGTGTGATGCTGGGACCGGGTTTCTTTTCAGGTGCTCACTGCCTGTTTCCAGGAGATGAGGATTAGCATCTGCCTTTGGCTGGGAGCAGCTGCGGGCGCTGTGTGCCTTGGCTGGAGGGGTTTTGGGAGCTGGAATGGATCGTGTCAGACTGGCTGGGCTTTGGGTCTGAACAGGTGCCTCCTCAGCCCTGGGTTATCACAGTTCTAGGGCCAGCAGTGAGGATTTTTTTTCTCTTTTAAAAGGTGGGAAAGTCATCCAAGGTTTGGTTTTCATGCAGATTCCCTTCTGTTCCCTGTAGGGAATCAGGCTCCCGGTTCAGCTGGGATGAGCTGCTTGTGGGGATGAGGAGGGGAATAAAAAAGTTAATCAAACCTCAGGCAGGAGCACAATTCTCAAGGCCAACATGCCTGGGATTTCCTTCACTTTCTTGTGAAATTCCTGAGCTACTTGGTCCCAGGCGAGCTGGGGACCAGCTCCTGGAGCCTGTGGGGTTTTTTCCACAGCATTTAGAGACCAGGCTCCCAGACAGAGCATTTTATTGATTTGATATTCTGATAAAACCCACCCAGATCTGACATTCCAAGAGGAGAAAAAAAAACCTCCAGCCACTACAGCTGGAAGAAAGTGAAGCCTTCAACCTGGCCACTGCTGGAGTGGGCTGCCCTCCTGTCCCCCTGTCCCTGACACAGCCCCCAGCCCCAGAGAGACGCGTGGTACACACACACAGAGCCTGTTCTTTGGGAAATTTGCCTTTGGAAGTGCCCATCCATTACGGGTCAGTGCAGCTGTTCACGTGAAGACAGCTTTAAACTCTCCCAGAAACTGCTGGCACACATCTGTGGGTGTCTCTCCCTCCACCCTTTGCTCCATCCCTCGGGGCAGGAGGGAGGTGCTGCCACCTCCTCCACCCTTGGGGGCCACGGGGGAGAGGCTGGTGGCTCTGCACACACCCCACCCATCCCACCCGCTGCTGTGGACACTTGGCCCTTGTGCCACTTCCCTTGCAAACCCTCCTTGCTGGCCCGGGCAGGGCTCTGCCCCTCCTGATGGAACTCGTGTGCATTTCATGAGGTTTGACTTTGAAATGACAGCTTCTTCTGCTCTGATTTCATCCATTTCTGCATCAGCTATTGTAAAAGGTTTGAGGTGGAATTAGCTTTTACTTCCCACTGCAAGCTTCCAGCTCAGGGTCTGTTTTCCTGTGTGCGTCCATGGAAAAGCTCTCTGTGTTCAAGGACAGGCAGATCCCTCCGTGCCACTGCCCCCTCCAGCATTGCTTGTTCACCTTCCTTTTATCCCTGCGTGAAGTCACAAACCTTCCTAAGCCTGTTCTGACGGTGCCTAAATCACCAGAAGGTGCAAACATTCCAAGGGGGCACGGGAGCATCGGTGTTCCCCAGGGATAACCTTGTGTCCCTGCGGGCATTCCTCCACCCCATAACTGCAGGAGGAAGGGGAGGCCTTTTGGCTCTGCTGGCTGAATAATGTCCCCAGGAGCAGGGGACAGCAGTGACAACCCTCCCACATGATCCAGGCCCCAAAACTTCCCTGCACGTCCTACTGCCAGTGCACCTCTGCTGGGTGCTGAGGGGACGTGGGTGTGAGAGGGTGGCAAGGGCAGGGCTCCTGCAGCCCACTGAGAGCTGCCAGCATCCCAGAGTGGGAAAAAAATGGACACAAAACAGCCAGGAACTATAGTTTGAAATGTAAAGCAATCCAGTTGTTTCCAGCCAGCGGCTTTTCCCCAGCTGTTCGTTTCCAATAGAGAATTATGATCAGTAATTGATACTCTCAGATGTCTCAGTGCAATCCCCAGAGAAGAATGGCCAGGGCAATATATATATATATTTTTTTTTTTCCCAACTGACTGGAAAATTGAGCCCCAGCTGGGGCTAATAAGTGCTTTCATTAAAATACTGATCTTAATCCAAAGCTGAGAATAATGTCCCCTCTGTGCTGCAGCTCTCCTCAGCTCTGACAGGGGCTCTGCTTTTTACCAAGAAATGAAAGAGGATAAATAGACACTTCTCACCCCAACACCATAAAAGCACCGATGGAGGATCCCAGTGAGGGCAATTTCTTTTTGATTGCACCAGTGGAATGTGTTCTTGGGCCTTTCATGGAGCAGTGATGGAGCTGGGGAGTAAGGGCAGTGATCCTGCTGGATCCATCCTGCTGCACTGCCCGTGGATGGGCTCACCAGGCAGAAAACAGGGAGTCAGGAGGGTTTGTTGGGCTCCAGGCACAGCCAAAGCCATTCCATGATCTCATCACAAGGATTTGTTTTGCCCTCCCACTTCTCCATTTTCTTCTGGGCAACACAGATGATTGGTAATATTTACTCATCCAGAGCTTGTCAGAGAGAGGGAATTTGCAAACTACATCTTGGAAGGTTGAAGGGTTTTTCCCCCCACTCTCACACAGACAAAGAAGAGTGATCTCCCATTTTTTATAGGAATAAATTCTGCATTTCCAGTCCATTAAGAAGATGTGAATGACAAGAGCCTTGCTTCATGTTTTTTGGACACTCTTTCCAAGGCTGGATATGAGTTTTGTCCTGATCAAGAGCAGGATCATGAGGCATGTCCCGCATCAAGTCTAACACAGGATGCCACTCCTGCCCTCACTTCCCTCCCCCATTTGTCCTCTTCTCTCTCTGTTACCCCTTTAAATTAAAGGTGATCCTGCCCCTGCTCACATCTTTTCTACCTGTGCTGTTCTGCACCAGAGGACAGGGATGCTCCAGGAGAACCTTCAGATGCAATGGGAAGAGAGAACCTTGATTTGCCCTGCAAGTTGGGCAGACTGGGAATCCCAGCAGAGCCTCCTGCACATGCATCAGGTTTCAAAGATGTGAAGCTCCTGGGGGAAGAACTGCTGTGAGTCCTTGCTGGAGTCCCTGTGAGGAAAGCTCGGGGGCATGGTCAGACCATGTCCTGATAGCTGAGGTGCTTTGTGAGCAACAGCTGAACCCTAGGAAGCTTCCCTGACACGAACCCTCTTTTTTCACTCATTCCCTCCCAGTGTCCAGCTTTCTGCCTCCGGGTTTTCTTGTGGCAAAAAGGGCACTTCAGGTAGCAGAGTTAGAAGGGAGGTGCCCAAAAATAGAGAATCCATCAGATACCTCTGGGAACACGTGATCTCCCATCTGAGGAGTCACACAGCTCTGGGGAAGAGTTTTTACTGCTTTAATGAATGGCTGCTCTGTGGTTTATTCTCTTTCCTGCTGCATCTAGGATGTCCCCTTTGAACAGCAGCACCTTCTTGCACTTGCTGGCCATTAAAAGTGAACAGCCAAGTTTTGACAGTTTCGCTGAGAGCAAATTACACATTATTTCCTAAGAACTGCCCTTCACTTCGTTGACACCACTCTTAATTAGTGCTTGGTACTTTTAAAAAATCCTCTTGCTTTATGAAGCTCGATTCAGTGTTAAATTAAGGATGTGACATCTTGTGTGCAGGTTTTGGCTGTCCTTCTGTGGATTTATTTATATGGTTTGTAAATATATTTATATGTTTTAGCACTGAACCTTTACAAATTCATTGAATTGTGACCTACAAACCTGCGTATTCTCAGGTGAGGTGACAGTAATGCCTGTATGACAGAGACAGTAGTAGAACTGCAGTTAAAACTAAAGCATGAGGGATGTTCCATGTGGATTTAGGAAACAAAGTGGAAAACACAGAGATTTCACAGCAAATCTAAAACGTTGCACGTAGTCAAAACTAAAATTTTGACATCACAGCTGGAAATTAGTTGCACTCGGAGGCAGACAGAGCACCACAGAGCCCTGGAGAGCTGCTGCTCCTGCTTCCAGGAGATCCCCATGCTCCGACCACTGCACCCAGGTCTGGCATCATGAATGTCTTCTAGCTCACAGCAATCCGGGTATTTATCCTTAAAACCAGGCCTGCACATTTATCTCTGCCTGCAGCACCACCTTCCACTTACTCTGTAGGGTCTTCAGGGCAGGAACTGCCTGGCTTGGGTTTTTGGGGAGCACCTGCCCCTTCTAAACCGGCCCCACCCTGCCCTTGTCTGGTCCTCTCTGGGAGGGCAGAGGATGTCTCCTGTTAGCACTGCAGGGTAACCTGCAGAGAGCATCCCCAGCCCAGCTCTGCTGCCAGCTGGAGTCTGCACCGTTTCCCAAGCAGCCCGAGGAGGACAAGCCACTCTTTTAGATTGCACGTAACCCTTTCTGAGCCAGGAAGCCCAGAATAGCAGAGAGAGGGGTTGGCAGCCTCCCCTGCGGGTTAAGAAGGAGCTGTTTGTTCTCCTAATTACTTGTCTAGGAGAGGGGTCTGTCTGACAGTGCTTTCCTGCAAAGCATCGTGTTTGCCCTGAAGCCAAATAAAACCTTGGTGTAAACTCCTGCCCAGAGAGAAGAAAAGGCAACTCAGAGGGAGTTTCTGTGAATAAAAAGGCTGTAACCATTTCAAAGCATCTCTTGTGCATCAAGCGAGCGTGATCCCCAATATCTCACATGGCTAAAAGGCTCTTTAACATCCAGGAACAGGCAGAGCTGTGGGGTGGTTTCCCTTCCCCTTCACTAAGGCTTTTTAGCTCTGTGTAAATCAGACCCTCTCCCACCTCGCTCCACTGCCCACCCCGTGGGATTCCTGATACTTTTTCCAAGCAAAGCTGACGCTGAAAATCTGTATTCCTTTCCCTGGGCAGAGCCAGACAGGAGCTGCCTTTGGGCAGGAGGGATCAGGCACTCTGCACTCGGCTCTTCCCACCAATGCAGTGCCGGGATGGCTGAGAGCAGCCTGGGCAGAGTGGCTGCTGCTCGGCTGCAACTTGTGGCTTTGGGGTTTTGTGTTACCCACTGGCTAATCCTGGGCAGTCTTCTCAGGTTTCCAGGGTTTAGTTCAAGCCAGACTGTCCATTACCCCCACTCCCTCCAGGATCTGGTGATGACATTTGGCTTTTTCTTCGGGAAGGGGCATTTCACCACCGTCCTGACCTCTGCCAGACCGCCGGGCATCTGCACAAGGGAGGGTTGGGCAAGTGCCTCTTGATTCCAGAGGTTTTCTGTCGTTATTTCATCCACTTGAATCGCTTCAGCATCATTTCCAGTAACAAATGCACCTAATTAGTGGGTAGAAGGATTATTGCCCTCTGTGGTACATGGTCTGAATTGCTCAGTTGTGTCCCGCAGTTGTGTGCTCGAGGTCGAGGGAAATCAGCTGTGAGGTCAGAGTGGGGCAGGTCCGTTTTTGGAACAGGCAGACCTGAGTTCTTGGAGATCCACTGCTGTGAATCCAGAGTAGCTCTGGCATCCTGATCCCAGGTAAAAGTAGAGAACCTGTTGGAAATCCAGGAAGGAAAACAGCATCCTGAACTCCCTGAGGTTACACTTTTGTTGGAAAATTCTGTCTGTGTGACTCCAAGACACACAGGGACCAGGTGCACTGTTTGGGCAAACACGAGTCAGGGGCTGAAGTAAAGCCCCTGAACACTGAGAGGTGACTTTTGCAGTTTTTCAGCCTCTTTCTTTGTTCCTCTGATATTTCCTGTGGAAGAAAATTTTCTCCCTTCGCTGGTGCAGCTCTCTGGAGTGAGGCCAGCACAGCACATGCACACAAGGTGCCTGTAGCTGCCCAGTGTTTGGGGACCTGGAAGGGGAAGGTGCCTGGTGACCTGATAATGGTCTCAAGCTGATATAATTTCTGCTTTCCTTGGCTCCTGTGAAATGCTTGGTGGAAAAATAACAACGGGGCCAAATCCCATTATTTTACGTCAAGGTAATCAAAGCGGTCACTTCACTGGCTGCTTCAGAATGAGCTATTTCCTCTCTGAATTGGCCAGCTCAGCCTGCAGTTTCTCTTCTCTTTGAAGAGCAAGTGAGTTGGTGGCTGAATGTCCAGATAAAACACCTTCAAACTGAGCTGGGCACAGACTTCTGAAGACATTTGGCCATGTGAGACTTCATTGTGTGCCAGAGGCAAAGCAACCCCAGCAATTCCTTCAACAAGGGGGTGTGTGGGAGGACAATGCAAAAGAAAGAAAATGATGGGCCTCAAACTGATAGACGGCAAAATTTGGAGGACCTCTGAAGAATGCTTCAAACAAACATCTAAAAATTTGGATTAACATTTTGGCCCCTGACTGTTGTACAAAGCTGATAAAATTCCGTTTGTCAGTTTAACTGTTTCTGCAATCTTTTGATCAGCTTTTCAGTTTAGATGTGTGAGGTTTTGTCAGTGGTCAGTTGTAAACTGTTTATTTCTGTGTCCAAAAAGCTTTGGTTCCCTTCAGAACGAGTTTCCCCGTTTTCTCCAGGAAAGGATACAATTTCTCCTGCTAATCACACATGATCAGGTTGCCATACTGGTTTGGTTACGGGATTATGTTTTCAGATACCAATCACAAGATTTCTGTGCCTCATTTTTCCTTTTCTGTGTTTTAATTCTCCCTGCTCAGCTGGACCGAGGTGGATGCTGTTGGTGGAGGTGTTTAGCTCTCAGGAAGTGCTTTAGGATTCACCGATGGATCATCCCTTCTGAGGTAGAAGTAACCCTTGGCACATCTCGTGTTTCATGGGAGGAGAATATGATTTTTCTTAGCTTATAGGTCTCTAGAAAGGTGCCTCTCATGATAATGGAACCCATTTACACCCCCAGGCTAAGAGAAAGACCGAAGCTGTTATTTAATATTTTGTTAAAAGGTTTCCATTGCAGTCTCTGGTCTGTAAGCAAACCCTGCTTGCACAGGACCCCCATTTCTGAGCGAGGTCCGTGCTTTAAAACCCACAGTTAATCAGAGCTTCAGGAGCTGTGTCTGGAGAGCATCGCAGCCCTTCAGAGCTCGGGTGTGCTCAGGTCAATGGTGCTGCTTCAGGTCCTTGTGCCACTGAAACCCTTCAAGGACACCCTTCCTCCATCCCAGGAGATGAATGGGGTCAGCCTATCCTGATGGAATTTGGCCTTTTGTCAATGTTAATACGATAAGGGAGGCTGGAAGATTTTGGAGGGAGATTTTCTGCCATGCTGGGCACAGATGGTGGCTGGTTCAGGATGAAGAGGAGGGTGGGTGGCTCATCAGCAATTGCTGCTCTTGTTTGCAGGAGAGTTAAAGAGATTCACCATCTCTTTTGGGATGAAAACACCCCAAATCCTCGTCTTTCCAGGGGACTGGTCCTTAGAAGACCCTCTCCTGCTTTTCGTGGCCATGGTCAGATTTCCAGCTGGGCGCCTGTGTTTGCTCCATTTGTCACGTTGGGCTGGCAGTGCTGAGTGCTGGGACTGCAGAGCTGGCAGGGAAACGTCCAGACAGCCCCTGAGCAGCAGCTTAATGCCTGTGCAGGTACGGAATGTATTTATAGCTGAATGCACAGTCTGTGTGCGCACATGAGTGCCTGGGAAAGTTTCTGAGTCACAGGATAATGCATCTCAATTACAGCCCCGTCTGGAGCTCCAGCCCTGCTCAGGAATTGAAAAGCTGCAAAGAATCCACTGAGGTTAAAAACACCATTTGGTTTCCTTCGCCAGAGGGATGCTCATCAATATCTCTCTCTGTTAACAGCAGAGGGTTAAAGCCTTGGCAGTGCTCTCAGCCTCCAGATGCAGGCAGTATTCAGATGCAGGCAGAGGTTTTTTTGTGAAAGGCGATTTCATTGCTGCTGGGTTAGAGCTCCAATTTTGCCTGATGCTGCAAGTTTCTTGAAAGCAGGAAAGAAGTGCACAGACTGCTGGCTCTTCCCCTTTGTACGTGTCCTGTGCATGAACTGGCCTCTTGTTTTATCCGAGCCAAGACAGATTTCTTTACGATTCACTCCCCACTTGGCGTCACGTGGAATCTTGGATTCCCTGAGGTGAGGGGCCGGTGCTTTGGTGTTTGTGCTGCACCTCTGGACAGTGCCCAGCACTCCATGGTCACTGTGGTGGAGGAACTGGGAGAGAAGCTCCTGAGGGAAGCTTCATCATCTCATGCTCTGACCAACCGAGCTGATCTCAGGACGAGGGTCCTTACTCAGCCTTGAATTTTTTCCTGTGTCAGGCTCAGAAGCAACCTTAGCACTGCTGAATCCCATTTCTTTCCCTAATAATAAATCACATTTTCTCTCTCTGCCTGACAAAGGACACTCCCTCCCAGAGCAGATTTCTTCGGCACAGACCTGCTGTGCTGCTCAACTCTGCCTCTTAAAAATTAAAGCTACTTCCCTGAGGTTACACAGCAACTCTTTGGCTTCACACTAAGTGACTGAAACACCCCTGACTGAGTGGTGGTTGTATTCCCATCTCCTCGGCAAGGAATTTTCTCTGTCTGACACCCCCAGCCCCCTCCAGCTGCCCGAGGGGCTGCACAGCACAGCTGGGGACACCTGGCCCTGCAGACCCCCTGCTCCTCGGGGAGCCCAGGCAGGGACATCTGCTCTGAGCTGAGAGCTGGCACCAGGAGGGGTTTGGCCTTGGAAGGGAGATGTTTGCTTTGTACAGCTTCTCTGTAAAGCAGCATTGGCTGGAGAAGGCCAGCAATCTATTTAGTCTAGGAACAGCAGAGCATGCCAGTGCCTCTGGAAGAGCCCCCCCTCAGTCCGGCTGGTTACTGGGACAATACTTTCCTACAGGAGGGAAAAGAGATGCTTTATTCCTCCCTCTTGGGCATCCTCACTCCACAGCACTGTGCATTTGTCTGTGTCTCGTAGGTCAGGGTGGGGAGGGAGAACAAAATCTATCAGTTCTGTGGAAATGAAGGAATTTTCATACAGGAGAAAGTTCTCCTCGGGATAATTTCTGTTCTTCTCAGCAGGACCTGCTGCAGAAATCTCCTGGCGTTGCTGCTTTGTGCCAGCCAGGGCTAAACTCCAGTGCACACTGCTGCAGGCTCTGCCTTCCCAGAGCGGGGTTCAGCCAACTGGTCCTGATGGCAGAGCAAGGGTTGGGATCAAGTGTGATGATGAAAAGTTAATGTGAGACCTTTAACAAGGAAAACCACAGCTCCGTGTGTGGGAGTGGCCCTGGTGACAGGAATGTGCCCGTGCCAGGGTGCTGGAGCCAAGGCAGGGATCCCTCACCAGACTGGGAAGGACCAGACCAGGTGCTCCATGGAGCTGGAGCCTCCATCCTCTGTCACGAGCCCAGAGCAAATCTCCCAGCGTTTGTGGAGTCCCAGTCCCATGTTTTGTGCCCTGTCTCAGGGCAACCACTGATCACAGAGGGAGCTGCTGGCCTGTGCTGTGGCAGAGCAAAGGGGGTGCCAAGGGCAGTGCCAGAGCTGGGAGAGGGACTGGAGAACAAAAGGTCCCTGAATGGGGGGACACAGAGCCAGAGGGATGCCCTGGGCAGGGACCCTCAGGAGAAGGAGCTCGAAGCCCTGAATGGTGACAAGTTTCACTTATCCCATGTCTCCAGTAAGAATTTTGGGGATTTCACAAGGCTGGACACAGGCACAAGAGCAGGGTGTGGGTGTCCTGCCAGGATGACCACGTGCCCTGAGGACAGGGTGCTGGCCAGACCCCACAGGGCACTTGGGGGCTGTGTTTGGGCTTTCTCAATTCAGAGCACACATGCCTGGCTTGGAAACCTGACTCTGCAGGCTGGGCAACGTCCAGGAGAGGCTGTGACCCACTGCAGGCTCTGACACCTCATTCAAACCCCCTGGATGCAGCACGAGGGGTTTGTCCCGTGCAGATGATGCAGTCAGGAGCAGCTTTGCACCAGGCAGGGCTGTGCTGCCTCTGGAGGGTGGCTTGGGGCACAGGGACGTGGCTGGTGTTCTGGGATGGGGCCAGGACGAGCAGCTCAGGGCTTGGCTGCCCTGTGGGGCCCATGCAGTGCCTGCCTGTGCTCAGTTTGGCTCTGCATGGAGCTGACGTTGCCTGGTTTGTGTCACATTATGCATTATGTGGTAATTATAAAAATGTGAAAATAGAACTCGCAGTACCGAGCAGGCAGCACGCAGCTTCGAGTGGTGCCATGTGTGTTTTCCTGCTTCCCCTCCGAGGATAAATGGCCCTTCAGAAAAGAGCCTCGTGCTTGGTTTAAGTTTCTCATTACTTCGCAGGGGATCTTCCTTGTAGGACTCTTGGAGCAGGATTAGCTGGCAATGGGTGGCACAGTTCCCTTGGTACACAGTGATCCAGCTCTGCTTCCCAAAGGGCTCAGGGCTGCTGCAGTGGCCTCTTATTTCCTGCCAAGTGCCCAAGGGGGGTTGATGTGAGCCAGGGCAAATGCTGGGTCCATCCTGGGATGGATGTGATGGGACAAACTGCGGTTTGCCATTTGTTCCTCCCAATTATCCGCACAAAGCCGGGTCCCCTCGGAGCCGCCTCCTTGGGGAAATTGTTCATTTTCTCTTCCTGGGTGGCACTGGTTTGTTTTTCAGCACAGGTTTCCTGGTTCACTGGCAGCTCCCAAGGCCAGCATGGAGCAGGAGAAGCAGCTTGGGATGTGCTGTGTGGGAGGATGAATCTTCCTGTGGTTCCAGCAGACAATGGGAGGTGCTGGTCTGTGTCACCATGGCAGAGAGGGAGCAGCAGGTGCTGCAGACATCCCCCAGTGCTCTGGGGGCTCCTCTCCTGCCACTGAGAAATCACAGAATGCTTTGGGTTGGAAGAGACCTTAAAACTCATCTCATTCCAATTCTTCTTTTACTTTCCCATCCATTTCTGTAGCGGCCTCTCAGCCCCTGTGTGGAAATCAGCACTTGTAACCCATCTCTTTAAATCTGCAACCACAGCCAGAGGCTGTTTCCAAGATAAGGGGGCTGGAGCATCCTTTAGCAGCATCAGCTAACAGAATATATTGGAGTTCATACTGTGGGCTATTTAATGAGGAACATGGCCTGATTATTTGCTTTCTGGAGGAGTATCGACCTGTACAACAGCTAGGAGAGTTTTCATTTAGCACCTGTTACTCTATGTAAAAAAAAAATAGATTTTGGCTGTGAGCTCTCATTTAAACTCTTGGAGGTTTTTTTCTGGATAAAATCAGGGGAGCCCTTAGGGAGCTGAAAGTGAGCTATGGAGCAGGAAGAGGAGAAGGGGCTGATGTTTCTAGATTTTGATACTTAGATCTCGTTTCTAGATCTTGAAAGCTGTAGCCCTTTCTGTGTGGGAACAGCTGGTACTGAGAGCAGGGCTGCACTGCTGGGCTCCTTCAGGGTGAGAAGGGATCCCTTGGATTGGAAAGGGAGATTGGGAAGCTGGAGGGAGGCAAGGCTGGTTCCCAACAGAGTCCCCTTCTGCTCCAGTCAGAGGATCTGGTTACAGAGAAAACATCCCTGGCTGTGCTGGGCTTGTGTTGCAGACAAGGGGGACCCCTCCTTTCCAAGCCGGGGTCAGGTTCTGTTGGCACAAATTCCCGGTTGTCCTGGATAAACCCTCATCGGGAGCTGCCCTGGGAATGAGCAGAGCCTCAGGGGGCAAAACCAGGAGCTGAAAGGGCTCCTGAGCCTGTTCAGGAGGGAGCTTTGCCTCCCTGCTGGATGTGGTGCTGTACCGGAGCAGGGAAGCACTCGGCTTTCCCTGGATTTGAGTGGGATGGACACCGGGGCTGCTGGAAACCTCAGAAAGGGAGAACCTTGGGGCAGCATCCAGCTGCTGGGTTGCTCCAGGCGTTCCAGGGCAGGGGGATGGCCTGGGGAGCAGAGCTGTCCTGGAGGGCATGAGGAAGCCGGGCCGCCTGTGCTCCATCCTCGAGCGCATCCCATCGCTCCCATCCCCCTTCCCTGACTCTGGACAGAAACACGGTGGCTCAAGGGTTATATCTCAAGTGTTAAGAGTGAAAAAGGCACAGCTGGCTGTGACTGAAATGCCAGGCTGTGATGCAGCCCACCAAGGACAGGGGCAGGGCAGTGCCGAGCAGCCGAGGGGAGGAGGAGCAGGAGATCCGCAGGGATCACAAGCTTTTGCATGGGACCGTGGCCATTCTCTGCCTCCTGAAATCCAAGGGCTGGCCTGTTTCTTTCTAAGACTGACCAAAAAAAACCCCACTGTTATGTTTCTATTCAAGACCAGCAGAGATGAGGAGAGGAGGAGGGCAGATATTCCCAGGTGCTGCTGTTCAGGCTCTTGTGTCTGTGGGATCTCTTCTGCTTTTTGCTTCCCTCTGTGGATTCCTTTCACCCAGAGCATGCTGCACCCACCAAACGACTTCTCCAAAGGCACAGCTACATGGAGAAGCTTTGAGTGTGACACTTTGAGTGTCACAATTCAGCTTCTTCTAAAAACTGGAACAAAATTTGCCCTTTATTCAGGATCTCGCTCCGTGTTGTGAGGTTTCTGTTCCACACAGGCCCCATGTGCCTTTGCAGTATCGAGAGGAGGATTCCAGGTACAGATCAGTTCAGTAAATATACTCCCTGATTTTTTTTTTTTTTTTAGATTTCCTAAAATACAGGCAATATGTCATTGTCAGGAGACAGTGATTCTCTTCAGATCTGTGGGCTGACTGATTACCTGAGAGGGGTTTTTTTTAAATATAAAAAAATTATTTGAGGGAAGGAGAAGCAGCATTATAAAGGATTTTAAAGCAGGTACGACCTTCCTACCCACTGATGTAGGAAGCTGATATGTCATATGTGTGAAAACAAATGAGAACTTAACAAGGGGAGGGGATAATGACTCAAGAGAAGTTTTCTTGTTACGCAACCAGAAATCCCAGGACCTCAGGAATATTTGAAAGTATCACATTTTCCCCATTTCTTTCAAAAAATAAGCAATCTCTCCTTTTTAACATCCAGTCCAGAGGTAATCCGGTGCTGCCTTGCAATTTGAAACTGCAGCTTGTGTGTTATCTGGGCTGAAATGGTTGTGTGTTGCACAATTTTCAAGCAAGTCGAGGGGAGGGAAATAAAATGCTGAGATTGTTGGGGTTTTTTTAAAGAAATGTTATTCCCTGGTAGCGTTCGCAGCCTTTGCACTTCCTGATCTGTTGCCACCCTCGAGACGTGTGAGGTCCAAGAAATAAGGCACACACGGGGCTTTGTGATGGCTGAAAGGTGGCATTATCTCCTCCTGATGGAGCAGACAGCGCTGAGATGAGTGAAGGGATGAAAAAGCGTGATTGATAAAGTGTTATCGATAACGCTGATAAAGCGTTATTGACAAACTGTGATTGATAACGCTGATAAAGCGTCCTTGACAAACTGCACTTGCACACCGTCCCTTCGAGGGGCTGCAGCCGCTCAGGCAGAGAAGGGAAGTGACACCACTTTTTCAGAATGACAGCCTTGGTTTAACAGAACCCAGCGCTGTGAGGAGTGCAGGGGGTGGATCCGAGATAAGGACCCGTGGGCAGTGGAGCTGCTGGAAGTGATGGCTCAGGGGGGAGCCAGACCTGACAGGGAGCGGGGTCTGAGGCTCATCTCCGCTCGCTTCTGAGCAAAGCCCTTCAGCCCAAGTGCCAGAGTGAGCTCTCACTTCCAGGGACAGCTGAGTGTGGTCACTGAAGCTGTCATCAGGTGTGGGCCTGTGGGCAGCAGGGCAGGGGAAGGTTTTCAAGGCATTGCTGGAGGTGCTGACTCTAAGCACAGGGTAGCACAAGATACTTGCTCTGTGCTGCTGCTGCAAGTTATGTTTAGCCTCTTGGAAATATTCCCAGCCCACCAGGAGTCATTTCTGACTAACAGGCACCCCTTAATCTGTCTTAATCCCCCCCTATAATTTTACACCTATTTAGCCTCATCCAAATAAAAACCCTCAGTTGCTTAAGTAACGATTGACGAGGCTTTGCATCTCTACTGGGAAATAAATATTATAATCTCCTTTTCTAAACAAGCAAACTGGCCCTTGATGAGGCAAATAACTTCTCAAGTGAGAGAGGAGCAGGTCTGACAACAGATGCTCTGCCAGTGCCCTGAACCAAGCATAAAACCCCCAGTGAGGACAGACACCAGCCCTTCCCCGGAGAGCTCATCCCCATGGGTTGCTTGCAGTACTGGGAGCACTTCTGGGCCAGCTGTGGAAGGGGACAAACACCCCCTGATCCCTGCTGCTGTCAGTGTGAGCATTTCTTGTGCATTCCTGGCACTGTGTTGAGAAACACTTGTAAAAACAGAACCCTCCAGGGCTGCTCCTGCGTGCCGGCCCTGAGGTCTGAAGAATGTGGCATTGTCAGCAAGCTGTAAAACACCCCTGCTCGTTTGCAATGTGATTTAAAAATCCCCAGAGGCACAGAAACCTCGGGGCTAGTGGCACAGCACCTTGTGTGTGTTGGGAGCCAGGGCAGGACGGCACCGCTGGGCCGCTCGGCTCTGCCCAGGAGCTTTGCCAAGAGGTCTCTTTTCCATCATCAGCTCATCACAATGTGACCCCTCTCCCTTGGCACGGGGAAAGAACGGCTCAAGTTCTTCACCCGATGTTCTGCAGCGCTCCTGTGTCGCTGCTTTCCCCACGGACGAGTAGAGAAACAACACGAAGTCCAGGCTCAGGGATCAATGGATGGATTTAATGAATTCTCAGAAGGCTTTTATATGTTAGTTCGCAAAGTGTATTAAGTGGCATAAGGTAATTGGTTTTTTGCCATCCACCCCCTAAGGGGATTGGTCAAGTTCTAAGACACCCATCTCTGAATGTTTTTCTAGTTAGAACCATAACAATTCTACTAAAACAATCCGCACTTGCAAGAAGTTTACAAAACTGTAACATTGTTTTGTCTTACTTGCATGGGAAAGACAGAACTCTCACAAAAATGCTGCAGAAAGCCGGAAAATCTCTCTGCTAAAGCTTTTCAGTGTCTACACTCCTGCAATGAGGGGTGAGCCGTGTTTTTGTGGCACTGTGTTACCCAGAGCTCGCGTGGGAGCTGGGCCCGCTTTTCACCCACTGTGGAAAACACCAGGAAAAGTTGCCAGAGAAATCCCTCAGGTTGTGTTTCCTGGACACCAGAGAGCTGCAGGCTTGGAAGGAGAGGAGTGAATCCAGCTGTGCCCATGGGCGCTCTCTGGGAATAGCTGAGCATGGATGGATGGGAGCAGCAGGAACTGTTGAACACAGTCACCGGGAGATTTGCTATTCCCAAATCCAGTGATGTCCGGGATGAATGAGGAGGCCTCAGTGCTGCACATTTCCATTTTGTTTGCCTTGATTACCCAGCAGAACAAATAGCACTGGGTGGGAAAGGGAAAGGTTTGGAGGCTGTCAAACCAAACTCTCCTTCCTGGTTTTATCACCTGAATCCTTAGGTCAAAAAGCTGCTCGCATACAGCTGAGGGAAGAATTCAGCCTCCTTGCTCAAAAGTTTCCTGCCATGGCCACTTCCTTTGTGTAGCACAGAAGGGTTGGCAGAAAAATCAGGTGTTAAACTGATGGCTGTGGCTGCCAAACCTCTCTCCACTGCAGAACCTGCTCGAACAATCAGGATCTGGGGATCGGCTGCTTGGCCTTGCTGTGGGATGCTCAACTCCCAGAAAACACAGCAAAGATGATGCAGCACCCCAAAAAGGGCCACACTCCCAGGAGTTCTCCCCTTCTTTGGCAGTTCTCTGAGCGTGGAGGCTGTGAGCTAAGCAGGGGTAGCCGTGTCCTGAAGCATGCAGGGCTGCAGGGAGCAGAGCGAGGGAATTTCAGGGGCGTTCTGCGAGTCCCTGCTCTATTCAGAAGCAGTTTAATCAGTGACCTCCAGCGATTTATGGAGGGCTGGATGAGTGTCCGCTGGAGTCCACGGGAGCCTTTTGATGTCAGGAGGCTGCAGATGGAGCCGCCTGCCCACTCTGGCAGCATCTGGGTGCGCGGCAAGCGAAAAGCAGCGATGATAGAGCGGGCGCTGGAAGTGAGGCAGGGCTGAGAGGGAAAAGCCTTCCCTCGGACAAAAGCCTGCCTCGAAGGTACGGCGTTTCTCGGAGCCGGGAAATGCACGAACTGCTGCTTTCTTTGGGGGCTTTTGTTTTGTTTTTCAGAGGGCAGGCTGCTCTCGGGGCTGTCATCGCTTCTAAGGGCTGCAGCCCCCACTGGCCGGGGGTGTCGCAGCAATGAATTCATTAGCATTTATTTAGATGTCTGCCTTGGAATCAGCTCTGATTGACGAGCTCATTGTCTGGACTTTCCAAATGACTCTGCGGCTCTGCTCATCTCCATCGTGCCATTCAGTTTGAAGCAACCGTGATGGGTCTGGGGTGAGTGTTGGGGCTGGATTTAATCTTCAGAGCATTCTTCGAACCTTAATTCTCACAAAGTCACTTTGGAGAGGTGGGGGTGGGGAGGTTATTGCCGCTTTTCCTAAATTGGGGTGATGATGCAGGAGGTTTACAAGTGTTACCCCAAGCGAAGCATGGAATCCCAGCTGGAGCTGGGATAGGAACGGAGGAGATCCCGAGTCCATCCCCAGTGTCTGCCCTTTCCTTTTGTGCTTTCCTTCTCACTTCTGGCCTGATGAAGCCGTTCCTGGATGCCGTGTGGACAAATGATGAGCCAGGTGAAACAACTGCTGGCTGACACTCACAACACTCACACCTGCACCGTTAACAGGCAAAAAAAAAACCAAAAAAAATCACTCTTCCATCAGCAACATGTGAATGTTTGGAATATCTGCATCCACAGCCCAGTAACAGCTACTTGGAGATGAGTCCCTACACAGACCAGGCAGCTGTGAAATCTGTGTCATTTAGGGGCAAAAGCCCGTCCAGGGGTGACATTTTGCACAAGCCAGGCCTATTTCAGCATCTGCAAAAACCCTGAGAGGGTTTTTCCACCTCTGAGTTGTCGAAGCCTGAAAAAAACGAGTCTTTTTATTATGCTGCTCTTTAAATAATAGCAGCAATAATTCTACACCCAGATACTTAATTTTCAAGACCCTTTGGTCTTTAAAAATCACCCCTTGCTTGAAAACAGTCGATGGCCAGAAAATAAACTTGAAAGGCATTTTCCTGCTTCTCCTGGTGCTGGTGGAGCTCTGGAGTTCACCTTTTGTAGCCAGTTAGAAAACACAAGGATAGCAGATAGGGGAGGAGGGATCAGCTCCCAGCTCCTGTGAGTTTTGCTATCAGGAATTATCTCCCTGCTTCATGTGCAGTTCTTTGTAGGCTGGATGCTGAGGTGGAACTCTCTGATCCCAGAGGTGCCAGGATTTCCACGGAGGATGAAATAAATCCCACAAATGCAGTGAAATTCTGCAAAATGCTGCCTGCCTTTGGCCAGCCTGGATTTCTGTGGGTAACAGAGTTGTTCAGCACCTTCCAAATCTGGAGCCCATGTGAAGTGTTGGCTAAAAAGCTGGAAAAGGAAAAATACACGTTCCTTACGTGGCTATTTGTAGAAATTAGTGCAGGATTAGTACCTAGAGAGGCAGAGAGGAGAAAGGGAGTGGGTGAGAAACACCTTACATCAGACTCATGCAGCACAGACTGTCTCAGGGGGGACGGGACAGCTGAAAATTCCGACTCTTTCCTGTAGCTGGATCGGATTCCTTTGGTGGAAAGAGGGCAGGGTGCCCTGGGGAAATATCTGCACTGCCCCAGGCCCCCTCTGACATCAGGTCAGACATTCCGGGTCACATAACTGGAGGCTGCAGCATGAAATTTAATATTTCAATGGATCAAGTGCTCCTGGCACATGGAGCTGGATGGACTTGGTGAACTCAGCACAGGGAGAGCAGAGGGTTCAGCCATGGCCTGGAGTGGGAATGGTGGAGCTGGGGGATGGATAAACCTGAGCTGCACTTCAGTGGTCACCCACTGCCAGTGGTGGTGGGAGATGGAATTTGGCTGGGGTGGGAGTGGGACAGGGAAATTTTGTTGTGGTTTTCTCTGCTCTGTATGGAGCAAAAAAAAAAAAAGGCTTGGAAAATTAAAAAAAAATGGAAAAAAAAAAAAGTGAGCCTTGGTATGCCCAAAAGGAGGAAGCATCACTTTCATCTCATCCACTGGCAAAGTCTAAAATTAAAGCCTATTTAATGTCTAGGTCTAGAGGGTGAAAAAGTTAAATATTGCACATATTTAAATATCACTGACAGGCATTGCAGTGGGGAGACTGATCCTGCACCGGGAATCTCAGGTGGTCTGTCCCCTCTTCCAGAAAAGCAAAGCCCAATGAGTCACCTCCAAACCCCATTTTCAAAGCTCAAATCACTTTAAATCAATTTCTGCTGCAGGTGTCCAAATAAGCTCCCGTTTCTACCGTCTCTTTGGGGTAAAAATAGCTTATCCTCTGACATCTGGGAGAGGTGAAGGTGTTACCAAGCGCTGAGCTGTCAGAATCCCTGTCATCGTTTTATTTCTGGTTGTTTAAAGTCCCATGAGTTCGATTTTTGTTCTTCTTTTGTGCTTGTTACCACCTTGTGCTGGGAACGAGAGCGCGTGGCTGATGGGGAGGACTCCTGTGCTCTGCAGAAGTGCCAGGGAATGTTCCACAAACGCATCCACCCTGCCTGCAGTGCAGGCTGAACTCTTCAACATCTTCAGAGCTCAAAGCAATGTGCAAAAGGAAGATTGAGCAGCAAATCCCACAGCAATTTTCCCCGCAGATTTGCTGGTTCACCTAATAAAAGGCTCAGAGTTCCTAGAACTTTTAAGACCTCCTGGAACTTTATTGCCACTTAGGCTTGCCCTCTGATTTTTTTGTGGGAATAAAATCCAGATCTTCAGGGTGAGAAGGTGTGAGCAGTGTTAGTAGGTGTCATTTTGCAGAGTGGGAAGTGCTGGAACCTTAGAATCACAGAATCATGGAATATCTTGAGCTGGAAGGGGTCCACAAGGACAAGACACCCCAAGAATCTCACCCTGTGCCTTTGGGGGCTCGGGCAAGGTGCTGCTGCTGCTGCATGTGCAGTTTAATTCTCATTTTCTGTCTCCTCCTCCTCACACTCATCAAACCTTTTCCTGAAGAACCTTGTTTAGGGGTATCTGTGCCCATTCAGACTCTGTGCCCTCTGCTGAAACACTCTAAAGGCTCTCCAGTTTTTTAAATTTCTGATTAAAGCCTTAAAGATTTCGCCCAACTCTTTGCCCTGCATCAGCTGCTTTTCAGTGAGGGCAATTTAATTCCTATTATGAGCCAGTATCTCATAAACTCGTTTCTTTTGGAGCCCTTTTCCAGTCCCCAAGAACATTATTTCCATGCCTTTATTTCTCTTGGATGGGCTCTCACATTGCAACTGCCCTCGGTTGGTGCCTGCAGAATTCTGAGCTGCTGGTTTGGCTGGGATTATTCTCCATGGATCACCTCCCAGTAACTCCCAGTGCCTCGGTGTCCTGCGCTGTCTGAGCTCTGCCTTCAGCTCAGTTTCTTCAGTTTCCCTTTGATTTCGCTCTTTGCAGTCAAGTCTCAAGCTCTGACAGAGGTAAGGGATGTCATACATATTACATCTACCAAAATTACAAATTATTCATCACAGCTCGATTCAAAGGCAGCTCTGTCATCTCTCCTACTGCTTCTCAGAGATCCTGAAGCCTCCAGAGTAAAACTCTTCAGCTGGGAGAGGTTTTTCTTTTAGGCAATAGCAGAAGGAGCTGAGATTGAGAAGGACAGACTGGAATCTCTTAATCTGACCAGGTAGGACCAGGGGTCAGGGCAGCAAATCATCTCACAAATGCTGCTAATGGTGACATGACCGAAAATCAAAGCAGAGACCAGATTTGTCCTTAGATCTGGGATAATCCTGATCAGGCAATCCCCCAGGACTTCATTTCTTCATGATGAGCTTGGAAGATTTCCCTGACTTTGGGACAGCGAGCACTTCTCTCAAGTGTCTGCTCAGCGGGGATGGACAAAGTGCAAAGAAACCTAATACTTAATTGAAATATTTAATTGAAAACATACCCAAAAGGCTGCTTCCCTGAATTTCTCGTGTCTGCAGCATTGACCAAAAAATCAATTGCCTCTTCATACTTTTCCATACAGGCTTCAAGGGCTCCCTGTGGTGGTGCAGCCTCTCCAGCCCCTGCCCCTAAGGATACCCTGCCATCAAGAGGGTTCTTCCACACGTGGCAGAACTCCCTTCACGTGCTTCCTTGGTTTTCATGCCCAAATCCCACCGGAACTCACTTCAGGCAGCTCTGCAGGGCAGCGAGGCTTTGGGAGGGATGTGTGACCCTCCCTGGGGTCTGCACACCCACGAAACCCTGAGAGCAGACCCTGCCTTGATACAAAAACTGTAACAAACAGCTTAATTGACAGGGACTGGGGTGAAGTGTACCCACCAAACTTCACTTTTTTCTTTTGCTCTGTGTGAAGGAGACTGCTCTCCAAAAGCACAGAAAACTTCATTTGAGATCCAGGGAGTCTCGTAACCAGACAAACCTTTTACATCCCACCCAAAAAGCACTGCAGCTTGTGGGTGAGCTGTGTTTTGAGGTGACCAACCCCATTTCAGCCCCTCTTTTTCCTCAGCAGCCCCACAGTGAGAGCGATGCCAAACAGCAAAATCACGGCAACTCGGGGACGGAATTTGAGTTTGGTCTGAAAACCGTGATTTTCTGTCTCAAACACCCCCCAAAACCCAGAAGCCTCGTATCTCAAATCCTGCCTGGGGTTGTCCTTTTGACACCGCTCCTTCCCTCCTGTTTCCCTGCCCCTCGCAGAGCCCAGCGCTGCCGGAGCTGCTCCTGCGGCCCCGCACGTCGGCAGTGGCGGCCGGGGCTGGGGGGCCGACGGGGGCTCAATATGGGCTGACCGGGGCGTGCTGTTGCCACAGCAACTCCCTCCCCTGCCCTCCGGACCCCTGGGGCTCCCCGGCGGCCACGGGGGCTGGGAAGGCTCGTGGCAATCTGCTGGAGATGGAGCGACATCCCGGTACCCGCCCCGGTGCCCTCCCGGTACCCGCGGAACCGGCGCTGGGCTGAGTGCTGGTGAAAAGGGGAAAGGAATCTGTTCCCAAATAAACCACTGAGGGTGGCTGCTGGACACCCCCGTCCCTTGAGTGTCCGTGACATCCCTGGAGGAAGCGGGTGGGATGTTTTGGGAGCAGTGTCAGCCTCGGGGAACCGTCAGGTATCGCCTGTGGGGCCGGCAGCTGCCAAATCCCGATGTTCCAAGCCATTTTGGGAAAGATGGGCTTTGCACGAGTTTGTGGCTACGTCCAGGCTGCCCTGTAGGAAGCAGAGATTCGGGGAGGGTTGGAGATAATCAGTGATCCCCTTTTGCAGGTGAAGCAGCTCAGCTTTTTCCCTGGGAGGGGATTGGGATGGGGAGGGAAGGAGATGGCTCAGGTGTTCCTTGGGTGAGGTGAGACAAGTGCTCCACTGAGCCCCTGCACCTGGGGCTGGGGCACAGGGAGAGCACAGAGAGTGCCAGAGCCTGGGGGGAGAGGAGTACAGAGCTCTCCAGAGCAAGGTAAGGCTGAACTGGACTTTATTTGGGGTTTCTTGAAAAGATTTGTGTTACTGGGGTGCTTTTTGCAAGGTCTTGCATGTGTAGTGTGGTTGGAGAAGGCAGGGAGTGAAGGTGTGGAGCTCAGGCTGGTGTTCGTGATATCCAAGGCTCTTTTTCTTGGTCAAAGCAGTCCTGGTTTTACCGGCATGGCAGAAGTTGGGCAGAATTCCCTGGAGGAAGGATTAAATGTTGGCAGGAGGAGCTGCTGGAGGTGAAGGCTGGTAGAAAGAGGTGTGTTTAATATCCTGGTGTCTTACAGTGGGGGAAGAGTTCCCACTGGATTTTCTTTCTTTGCCGCGGTTGTGCTGCCCCCTTGCAGAAAATGTGAAATTTTAGGAGTGTTCTTGGAATTGTGATACTTTATCTCCCTTTTGCAGAGTTGCAGTGAAATATGAAACTCATGGCAATGGTTTTCTCTTTCTGTTAGAAATGCCTTCCAAAATGGGTATATTTAATGTATAAAGTTGCTTGGAATTCCCAAAGGCCCCAATTCAGCAAACTGCAGCCATCTGCTCTCATGTGAATTCTTTGTAGGGCCAACACCTGAAGTGCTTTGGGGATTTTTTTTTTTCTCTTTTCCTGAGTGAGCAGGGATCTGTTACAAAGACACCGGTGCAAAAGGCACTGAATTCTGTGAGTCAGGGAGATGGAACTGGTGGAACATGAGTTCCTTCAGCCTGCTCAGGTGGGCTGGACTTGTTGCATTTTGCTTTTGCCTGGTTTGTCCCAGCGCTGCAGGGGATTGTCGGAGCCAGCTCCCCATCTGATGGCTGAGGTAGCACATTTCTCTGTGCACGGCTGGGACGGTGTCTAGACTGGGCTGGTCACTGCCCAGTCATGTTCCTGAGGCTGAGCCCACAGCTCTGCTCTGTTGTGGGCTCAGCACCTGAATCACAAAAATGCCAGAGCTGCAGCAATGGTTCTGATACAATCTCATGGCACAACCATCCACAGGCACTGCTGCTTAACCTCAGCCTTGTTCACTCCAGACCAGAGAATTACAGATTTAGGATTTACAGCTTCGCATCCTAAAGCTGTGATTTTGTCCCTGATCACTGGGGCTGTTCTCTTCTCTCCCCTAATCCCGGTATTTGTTTCCTATTGCTAAAACCTCTTGAGAAATGTCAGTGCCTGCTCTGTGATTTGCGTTGGACAAGTGCGGTCAGAGCTCATGGAAACACTTCGGGAAATCGGTCTCCACACCTCGCTGGGCTGATTCACTCAGGAGGCAGCGAAAGAATCCTGGATCTGCTCGGGATTTGCAGGGAGGAATCGAGAAATGAAGCAAGGGTTTATCTCCCTCTTACGGCCGAATTAAAAACAGCCGCGCTTGGGAAGGGAGGGAAGGAGCAGGAATTCTGCACCCGGGGGTTGTGCAGAGACCCCGGCTGCTCCAATTGAACTGAGCTCTCTCTAGGGAAACTGGTAAAATACTTTTTTTTCACTGCAGTATAAATCACAAAATGTCTGTGAAAGAGTTAAACCGCTCCAGTCCTCTGTGAGTTTGAACCTAGAATTGGTCAAATATGTAATTATGGAATCTTGGAATGGCTTGGGCTGGAAGGGACCTTAAAGATCACCCAGAAAATGGCAGCTTGGTTCTGCTCCCTCTGGTGAAGCCTGCTTGAGTCAGCGTGACCCGCTCGAAAACTTTCTCGGCAGTTGCAAAGGGGCTTGAGGAAGCCAAAATCCACTCAGGTGAAACTGTGACCTTGATGAGATGATCAGCAGCTGTGGTTTCTGCCTGGCTCTGTTGGTAACCTGCTCCAGGTTTCATTGAAAAGCATCTCTGGTGTTGTTATCACAGAACAGTTACAGAGCAAGTGCCTCAGGAGTCGTCCCTTTGTTTTATGTAAGATTTGTGTAAGAAGTTAAAAAAAAATCAGAAAATGCCTATTAATTTATAGCAATAATCAGATTTACTTCAGGAATATTTTATAAACGCATTACTCATCATTTCACTCCAGTACTTGTAATTAAGTTTATCTTGGGCTGAAATATGTAAGTTTGTAAAAATGGATTCCTTTGTGTGTTTGATATGCATTACATGTACAGTTTTCAGGAATAATGGGGGAAAGGCAATGGAATTCTGCACTCAGGTTTCTAACATGACATCATTTGGGACACTCTCAGAGGAACAGAGATCAGAACTGCTGTAAGGCTGCAGGACAGGGTTTCATGGGGAGAAGGGAAAAGAGAGTGGGAAAATAAGGGAAGTTCTGCAGTGCTGCAGGTGATACTTGTGCAAACATCTCAGTTTATTGTGAGCTTCTTGATTCCTTGAGTGTCTCAGACCTCTCTGCCTCCCCAAACTCTTCAGGCTGTGTTTAACACACCCAGCACAGCAAAACCTGACTCATTCCTGAGCTTTAGTCCAACATCCTGCTGCAGGAACAATTTCACTTCTACAGCGGGTACAGCTTTGTTCTTTTGTTCTGGTGTGAAGATTTCTATTTCAGCACTGAGGTTTTAAGGCTGGAGTCCTTGTTCTGGCTGTGACACTGACAGAATTTAATCAAAGGGCACTGCACAAGTCCTTCATCACAAGGACTTGGTGGCTTTTGTCACTGTCCCATTATGTCAGGGGTGCTTCCAAGGCTCTGATCCAAAGCAAGGACTTCAGAGCCCAAACGTTAAAGCCTGTGATCCCAAATTGGCTGCCTCAACTCCTCAGGTGCTTCTGTTGTGATCTGAGGGTTCCCACAGACACTGGAGCTGTGCAAGGCTGGGCCCCACCAAAGGCACAGCAGTGTCAGAGCTCAGTTTAACACAGAGAGAACAATGCAAAAGCCTTTTAAAAACTACCCTGGCTGAGTCTATTCTCCTTCACTCATCTTCTAAAGCTGCTGTCAGGTAGGAAGTGCAGGTTCAGGTTCCCCCCTCACTGCAGTAAATCCAGCTGGACTTGCTACAAAACCCCTGAGCTGGTGTCCCTGCTCCCTGACTACTCCTGTTGTCATCCAGAATTGGCCTCAGCACAGTCAGAATCCTTTTCATTTGCTCTTTCTGCACTCTTAAACATTTCTTCCCCCTGAATAATGGCTCAGTTCCAAAGAAGTGGTTGAGAATCCTACGAGGAGGTAAAAGACTCTTTTCTGTCAAGAGCTGCCCTTAAGGCCCTCAGGGAAAACATTTATTACACATTTGGAGCAGCCTTTAACCCCCCAGACCAACACCCAGCAGAGAGCCCTTTACTCACAACAATCCTCACAATATTTTACATTTTTTGAGACCTCTTCTGTGGAAAGGATACTAAAACCATCTCATTTCATGGTAAGAAACAACCCCACGTTGTTAAACCTAGATTAACCCACAAACTGTGTAAGGTCACACTTTCCTTAGGGTTCCAGCCATCGGGTCTCACAAATTTCTTCAAGTAGTTTCTCCTTAAGAAAAAGAATCTGAAGAAGGCAGGCCTCAGAGATGCTTTTTGAGGTGTTTTATTGCAAAAAGGTGTGGACATTCGCTGGCAGAAGAGGTGATCACATTCTCCATTTGACTGTCATCCAGAGGACACTGCATGCATTCAAGCTGAAAGCATAGGACAGTTTCCACCAGGCACCTGAGAAAGAAAAGTCTTCCAAGCTGAAAGAGACAAATTTCCACCTGATCCCCTACTCTGGTGTGCCCTTTGCTCCCCAGAGTTCCCTGGGAAATAGGAGTGACATCAGCTATAGGCATAGCCAACTGTAAACGTGTTCCTGTGTTCAACAGAATTTATCTGGATGATTGATCCTGAAGCTTCATGCCAGTTTTGAACAGGAAATGCCTTTCCCAAAGCAGGCAGGGCAGTGAATTACACCTGACTTGGCACCTGCTGCTCACTGTTACCCAGCAGAGGTGCACGAGGCTTCCTCTCCTCTGCCTTCTATCAAAGGAAATCTGACAGCTCTACTTGGTCTCCAAAAAATACCCCACCCCCAAACCCTCTTGCCTTTCTTTGTGCTCCTTGTAGCATCCCAAACCACTTCCCTACTCCCTCCAGACAGCAGACAACTCCCTTTTTTCCTTCCCACCCCCTTGCCCAAAGGCATGACTAATGAATACATGCTGCTCCCTGCAGTTCACAGCAAAAACCTCTCCACACTTGGGCTGTCCCTCCACAGGCAGAACTCCAGGTGCACCTGAATTTCACCATTTCAGTGCCTATTTTCCCACAGGCCTAATAAAGGTTCATCATCTTTGGCAGACAGCAATCCTGCACCAAAGGGAACAAGGAATCCATGGCCAGTCTAAACAGGGCATGTTGCAACTGCAGCTGCTCGGCAGCAGGATCTCCCTGCAAGGAAAAAAAAGAGAGTTTAGAGGATGTAAAGGTACCTTCCCAAGTCAATGCAGTAGGATAGATTAGGATGTATTAACAACTGCATGTTGCTGTGGGTTATAATGGACTTTTAAACTACTTGAACCAGACAAATGCAGAAATTCAAGGCATTAAAGCTGCAAGTCACAAGTAAATAACTCAGGGTGATATTACAGCCACTTGAACTTCTACTATTAAGCTAAACCCCTATGCTGGTTGCTCTGATAATTCCAAGCATTAGAACAGCTACTGTAGGTTCTTACTCCTTCTAAATAAATCAGCTGTAGATCAGATGGAGTATTTTTGCTTTCAGAAAGCCCTGGCAGATGGAACAACTGACAATGAACTTCCTTTCATGCAGCATGGTTTTAAATTCCCCAGATTGAAATTTCCCATCAAGGCAGTGGTTCCTCAATATCCAAATCAACCTTCAGATGCAGGGCCTTAGCAAAGATGGGCACATCTTGTGCTGAGACACAGGAGCAGTTATGGCCCCCTGAGGCTGCTGGAGTTATTTTAATCACAAAAGCCAGAATGAACTTGTTTGCCACAAAGGCACCCTCAGTCCCTGCAGCTGGAAGATCCAGGTTGCTCTATTTAAACCAGTTAATTTGGACTGAGCAGTTTTTCACTCCCAGAGACGTTGCCCTTACTCCAGCAGGACTCTTTTGGTCAGTGACAGTTCAACCCTCCAGTGCTTGCTCTAAAGCAGAGTTATCTAAAGCTTTCAATGCTAAACCACAATAACTTGTCACCACTCTGTTCTCATCTGTGTTTCAGTCAATGATGTGTATTTTTAATCAATTTGATACAGTTCTGAAGGCAATCCAGCCACTTCCATGTCAATGCTGCTGGATATGCTTTTTCTTTTTTTTTTTTTTTTTGGATGTGCTTTACTGGCATAAAAGGCCTTTTGGCCTGATCCAAACCCAGCTCTGGCAGAGTGCACAGTGTTCCTTGATAGCTGATTTACATCATCCCTATGTCTTAGTCCCCGTTATTTTTAGCAGCCACTGGAGTGGCAGCAGCTCAGGGGGCTGTGCGACAATGACAGCAGGCTGCTGATCAAAGTGTCCCCCCTGCCAAGCCAGGCAGGCTCAGCCCCCTCTATCTTGCATTGCCCAAATGCAGAGATGAGGCACAAGGAGTGTCAGCAGTGAGTGCAGAGATAGCAGACCTTTAGGAGGCATCCTGAGATGGAGCAGGAGGATCCTTATTCTCAGGCTCTGGAGGAGGAGCTGGCACATTTTCCTCTTTCTTTTGTGCAGCCAAAAATTCATGAATCGCCCTCTCTATCTGAGGCCTGAAGATGTGGTTTAGTTTTGGATCCACCACCTGAGAAATAATTCTGTCCACTCCAGCTTCCAGCATTCCTGACCTTGAACAAAGACAAAGAAGTCATTCAGCTCCTCTGAAAAACTTCTCCCCAATCTCTTCCAGCAACTCTCCAGAGCCCTCCTGTCAACTGCAATTAGCATTAACATGGTGAGAACTGCAGCCTACTCAGGAGATCCTTAACAGGGACTTGTTTCACTCACCTATTTCTCTCCCTGCTCCCTGCAGAATTAACAACTCACATCTGCTCTCCCAGGTACTTAAATGACACCTTGGCCAAGAGCCACTTTTAACAGGGCTCCTGTGGAAACCAGGTCGACATGAAAGCAAGCAAACACATTTTGGCACAAATACACTTTGGCACAGAAAGAGAAATAAGCTATTCTGAGGAGGAGGGCAGGTGAGAGCACAGGCTTTTTTTTGGCTGAGTGGAAGGAGAAGAGCCCTGCCCCCTGAGAACAGGACAGTCCCTTGCTCCTTGTAGCAGTCTAGACAGAGGGGTAGGAATTATAAAAACAAGACACTGAGCACACAGCAGAGGTTCTGGACTGAGCACCAGGAACTGAAGTGACTGATGACCTCAGGGGCTGCGTCAGGCTCTTGGACTGTGGGGCACAGGCTGTCTGGGAGGCTTAAGTCATGTCTGCAAGGGAGCAGGGACAGGAAAGGGAGATGTTCAAGGCACTGGGAGAAGGAACCACAGGGTGATGAGGCTGTGAAGGATGCAGGGACAGAGCACCTCGTGTCACCTCGAGGTAAAGCACCCTGGGTGGGCAGGACACACACCTGGACACCCCCAGGGCTCAGCCCTGCCACTCCAGGAGTGACAGGGACTCTTCAGACTCCCCAGGACTGGGGCTGTTCTCTACACCACCACATTTTGTGTGCAATGCCTCATCCTCCTCTCCCTGGTTAAAACTCAGCAGCTCTGGGAAGCAGTGTAAGCTGTCAGAGTCACAGAATGGTTTGGATTGGAAGGGACCTTAAAGCTCATCCCGTGCCACCCCTGCCATGGGCAGGGACACCTTCCACTGTCCCAGGCTGCTCCAAGCCCTGTCCAACCTGGCCTTGGACACTTCCAGGGATCCAGGGGCAGCCACAGCTTCTCTGGGTACCCTGTGCCAGGGTCTCCCCACCCTCACAGGGAAGGATTTCTTCCCAATATCCCATCTAACCCTGCTCTCTGTCAGGGTGAAGCCATTCCCTCTTGTCCTGTCACTCCAGGCCCTTGTCCAAAGTCTCTCTCCATCTTGTTGGCCCCTTCAGGCCCTGCAAGGCCACAATGAGGTCACCCCAAAGCTTCTCCAGGCTGAACAACCCCAGCTCTCCCAGCCTTTCCCCACAGCAGAGCTGCTCCATCCCTCTGACCATCCTGGTGGCCCCAGTGCAGCTGAAACAGCTGGACAAGAACTGTCCTGTGCTGCAGGAGCTCAGGCTGCTGCAGTGATTGCTGCTGACAGGGCTTGGAGTCTACACACACAACTCTGGGCATCCTCAGGATTCTTTTGTTAAAGGATCTTTCAAGGCTCTTCTCTTTCCTGAAAGTTAAGATCAAGGGCATCCAGCTCAGTACAGCAGGCACAGCGTTTTTGCAGCAATAATTTGGACAGCAAATATCAACATTCCACCACTCAAAAATACCCACTTCAGGCAGAGCAATAATGTGTATTTTGGGGCGAGTTCAGACTGCACCCACTCTTCCAACAGAACTCAGGGAGCACAACAGAAAGTGGAATGAAAAACTTAATTCTGCCGGTGCTCCCTTGCCTTGGGTGATAGGTGGCTTATCAAACCTCATTTATTGTGCAGGCTGCTGCTCACTTACTGAATCACACTCTGCCTCAGCCCATTCCGCAGCTGGTTCTTGTTCATGGCTGGGTTCCATTCCTGCTTGTCCAGGTGGGTCGAGACAAAGTTGTCGACTTTCTGCCTCAGATTCTGATAGGCTGGCTAAAAAACATAAAAAGGAATCCAGTTCAACAGCTCAAATACCTCCAAAAAACCCCCTGCCAGAGCCCTTCACAGTGCATCTATTGTCACCCACAGACTGCTCTGCTGTCTGTGCTTCCCTCCTTTCACTCTCTGAACAAAGATAATCCTGTTTTCCCTGAGAACACAACTGGAAATTGCACAGAGCGCTCAGTGTGTTGTTACAATAATTTAAATAGCTGGGTAGATTGGGGTTGAAATTGTAGTGAAATGCAAACTGTGCAGACAGAGGTTGTTTAAGCAGAGTTCTTGTTGTCTGGAATCCCTCCACTCCAGAATTCCTAGGAAACAGTGAATACTGTCACTAACCAAGAACTTGAATTATTTGCTTTTGTGGCATTAGCAGAGATGATAAGCATAAAAATATGTAATTATAATTTTAAGAATAATTATAAATATCTTTTAGGAATAACTGAGTTTTATCAGAGGAAACATAATTCCATTGAACAGGAATTTAACTAACAAATCCACAGAAACACTCAGGACCGTCCACATCTTGGATGCAAGGGAAGGACAAGAGGGTAACAGGGATATTTCAGAGTTTGATATGTTGTGGTGCCTGTCCTGGGCAGCACTGACAGAGCTGCTCCCTGCAGGTGACACAGCAGCTTTGGGAATGGTTTAGGGCCAGGTGCCAGATCCCAGGACAGGGCTCTTGCTGGAAGCATAGAACTTTAGGAAAAAATCCAGCAAGTGTTGAATTGTGACAGAGTCACTGCGAAAAACCCAACTCGTCACTGACAGCCCAACTTCAACACTGACAACAAATGTTGAGGAGTTTGTTGTGGCTGAGAAAAAAATTAGTGTTAAACAATAGTCTGAGGACATCTACTCAGGAAACAAAGGCTAAATATTTGGTTTGAGAATATGGGAATTTTTAAAATACAGGCTTAGAGCAGCACTGTTCTTATGGGAAGCTGTTTTCCCAGCAAAGCCCGGGCTGGGAAATGAAAGGCTGAGCCCGTTCCTGCCCGGGGTGTGCACATGGCTCCAAGGATCTCCCGGGAGCAGCCCCGCAGCCGCGGAACGCGGCGGGGAGCGGGGAGGGCCTGGGCTCGGTGCCCGGCCGCGGTACCTTGGTGTCCACGTCGGCCAGGCAGTCGCGGCGGAAGCCGTCGAAGAGGCCGCGGCTCTTGAGCTGCTCCACGATGATGGCGATGAGCTGCGGGTCCCCGGGCGGCAGCGAGGCGGGGTCGGTGGGCCCGGGTCCCGCGGCCCCCGCGCCGCCGCCGCCGCCCCCGCCCGCCGCGGCCCCGCCGCCGCCGCCGCTCTCCGACATCGCCCGCGGCCTCCGCGCCGCCGCCGGCGCGTACTGATTGCGTCGCCACGGCGCGGCGCATCACGGGGAGGCGAGTTCTCAACGGGAGAAACGCTGTAGGCTGAGTGTTGCCGAGAACTACAAATCCCAGCGTGCACCGCGGCGCGCCCCCTCGAGGCAGCGGAAAGGCGGGCGCGTTGTTGTTGCGGTGCATCTTGGGAGTCGTAGTTCGCGGGGCGGTGAGGCCTCCCGCCTGCCCCGGGGGCTACACGGGGAGGGCGAGGATGGCGGTGCTGGCATCGCCCGGCCGGGGCGGTCACGGGGCGGGCAGCACGCAGGGCTCTGCTCCCCGTGTCCTTCCAGAGCGGGGCCAGCAGGGCAGAGGGCCTGAGCGTTCCTCAGCATGGCACGGATGCTCCAGATGTGCGGCTGGATGCTCAGGGATCCCCCTCCCAATGATAACACCCGGCATATCAGCGAGGTTGTGACTTCCGTGTGTTCTTCTGTGCTGTAGTGAGCGCAGAGATAATGTAAATTGCGAAAAAATATCAATTTGTGTGGGATCATCCTGTATTTCTGTCGGGATGCTGAGACGGGACTGCCCCGAGCAAGGGTTGTGCGTGCTGAGACCATCGCTGACGCTGATTGCACCTGCGAGCTGCAGGGCACAAATCCTACACCTTGGGCTTGTTTCCTTCCTAGCGATGCTGTACGCCATCATTAGCTCATTAGGATATTCCCATCCTAATTCAGGAGGACAAGCAGTGCAGGAGTCTAATCCCGGAATAGTTGAGGGACCTCTGAGGATCATCCAGTGCCACTTCTGCCCTGGGCAGGGACACCTTCCACTGTCCCAGGTTGTCCCAAGCCCTGTCCACCCTGGCCTTGGACACTTCTAGGGATCCAGAGGCAGCCACAGCTTCTCTGGGCACTCCGCTGGGGCCCACAGGGACGTGTGTGTGTGTTACTCGATGGTTGCTGAGTGCTGTGCTGATGCCACACGTGTGACAGCACTGACAGGGCACTCCAGAGACTGGTTAGAGCCAGCATGGGAACACATTTTATAAAACAGGTCTGTCAGGACCATGCACCTCCTCTCTGGGTGGTTTTTAGGGCACTCGGTCATGGTTTCTCCGGTGGGCAGGAGAATCACAGAATATCCTGAGTTGAAGGCACCCACAGGGATGATCCAGTGCAGCTCCTGCCCCACACAGACACCCCAACAATCCCACCCTGGGCATCCCTGGCAGCGCTGCCCAAACGCTCCTGGAGCTCTGGCAGCCTCAGGGCCGTGCCCATTCCCTGGGGAGCCTGGGCAGTGCCCAGCACCCTCTGGGGGAAGAACCTTTCCCTGAGATCCAGCCTGACCCAGCTCCAGCCGTTCCCTGGGTGCTGTCCTGGTCCCAGCGGGCGGTTTCTGGGGCCAGGGGCAGCAGCAGGGCCCGGCAGCCGTGGCCGCGCTGCCCGCTCGGGAGCGGGGGAAGCAGCGCGGCCATCCCGGCAGGTGGCACCCGGCGGCCGCGGTCCCCGTCCCGATCCCGATCCCCGTCTCCATCCCCGTCCCGATCCCGGCGCCTCCCGGTCGCTCCTCCGCTGTCACCCCCGGCAGGGACGCAATTAATGGATTTTAGCCCCGGAAGGCAGAGGGACGATCGCTCTCTTGGGACCCTCGCAGCGGCAAGGGAGCGATAGAGGAGGCGAATTTATTTATTTATTTATTTATTTAAATTTTTTTTCTTTTTTTGGGGAGGATTTTCGCTCTGTCCGGGGCTGGGAGGCAGCGACCTCAAAGGCAAAACCCGCCCTTCAGCAGCACAGAATCCAGCCCAGGCTTTACTAAGAACTACCCCGAGTGAAAATCCCTCCCAATTAACAAATTACTGGAAGAGCTGTGAGCATCCGTGATGCGGGAGAGGAAAAGCCTCAGTGCAACCTCCTGCACCCGGGATGCTCCCAGCTGGGCTGGAACTGCCTTGTCGCTGGTGCTGGTCCTGCTGCAGGTCCCTGTGTGAGGTCTCTGCCTTTTCCTGGGGGTGGATGCAGTGACCTGCTTCTCGCGGTGGCACAATCGATGTTTCAAGGCAGAACAGAGGGGGCAAAGCAGGTAGTTATGAGATAATGAGGGTTCACGGGCTCTCTTACAAGCGGCGGGGTCGAGGTCAAGCAGTGTTTAATAGTTTTGAGATCTGTAGCAGGGGGGAAAGAGGAAAACAGAGCATTTAATCTGTTTTATCTGTGTGTTTTTGCCCGACATCACAGCACACAGCGAGAGCATTAAACTGTGCTGTCTTAGATAAAGCAGCCCGTCCCCCAGGGAGGAGAACTGTGAACCTCTCCTTGAATCACATCTCGAGTACAAAATTTATGAGATCTGTGAACTCTCCCTATATCCATGGCCTCAAGGAAAGCTTCAGGCAGTTTGCACAGTTCAGGTCAGTAGAAGGCTCAGGAAGGGGGAATTTTTACCTGTTTGCTGTTGCTTTGGAGATGCAGTTCTCATGGTAGGATAAATGCTTAGGCTGAGGGGAAGCGAACTTGTAAAGCTTAGGGAGAAAGATTATTTCAGGTGAAATAAATAGCAAAAAAAATGGTGTAGAAAGTTACCTGGATTAAAACGGCAATTGATGATTTTTAATCTTATTTTCCTGTGTTACAGTCCCACTGAACCTCATTCCTTTGGTTCATCAGGGTGGTGTGGGTATTTAATTGTAATTTCAATTTGCCAAAACCCTGATTTCCAGTCACGCTTTCTGTCACAGATGATCAGAGCCAGAGGTCAGTCCTTTTCTTGTCTGTGTTTGTCACCACCGCCTTGCACATTTCCTCCTTTCTCAGCCCCCTTTCCTCACCCCCCTCCTGTCACCACAATCACAAGGGCTGTAAACCAGCACCTCTTTCCATGGAAATTCTGGTATCACAGGGAAAAAGCCACTCTCTGCTACAGCTGCCTGCAAAGGGTTCATGGTTGTTGCAACTGGCTGACAAAACCAAGTTGTTCCCAAAAAGTGCTGTGAATGAAATCTGGTTTCGAGGGTGCTCCTTTCTGCTCCTTAAAGCTCTCACTGAAAACTCACATTGTCATCCTGCATGAACCAGAAGGTCCTGGAAGGGGTGTGGAGCTGGCAGGCCGTGTATTCCCATGTGGAATACACGGCAGTGGAGTCCTGCCTGTGCTTCCCTCAGTGCTCGCACTCATTCCAGTCCTTGTCCCCTCAGCTTCTCACGTTCATTGAGTTTGGATAAATCAGTTCCTGTTGCAGGGTGTGTTCTGTGTGAACCCTCTGTGGAGATGGAGTTTGTTCTTTCTTTGGCAGTGGAGATCCCATTTCCATGTCTGTGTTTGGCCTGGCACCAGGCCTGGCATGATCCTGCCCATCTCCAGTGCTCAGGAGCAGCTCAGCTGCTGGAGAGGCAGGAAAAGCCAACATTCCAGAGTGTCCCGTGAACCCTGTGTTGTGTTGAGATCCAACATCCCTGATCATGAGGATTTCTTCCTGGAAAGGGTGCTCAGGCCTTGGCAGGGGCTGCCCAGGGAGGTTTGGAGTGCCCATCCCTGGAGGTGCCCAAGGAATTCCTGGACGTGGCACTCAGTGCTCCGGGCTAGGGATAAGGTGGGGATTTGGCACAGGTTGGACTCGATGGTCTTGGAGGGCTTTTCCACCGTCAGTGATCCTGAGATTCTGTGCTTTGCAGTGGGGGTGAGCACTGTGGCTGGGAAGAGGAGAAGGTTTGTTCCCTCTCTTGAGGTTTTCCACATCCCTGCTGAAAGACAAACTGTTCAGAGGAGACATAGTTGGCAGTTTGCTCTTCCTTGCCCTGGCAACCTCTGCCACAAAATGAGAAGCCACTCACCGAGTCCAATTTCTCCCAGCTTTGGCCGTGCCAGTGATTAAGATGGAGAAACCTGGGATGGGTGGCTGTGGCCAGGCACTGCCTGTGCTGGAATGCAGATGGAATTACCATGGACAAAGGCAAACCCAGCTGCTCCTGGGCAGGAGCTGAGGAAGCTGCTTCCCTTCCTCCCTGTGCTGGGACCTCCAGCAGCACAGACCCAGATCTGCTTTGCTGTCCTTGGCAGGGGAGCTTTTTCCCAGGTGTGTTTGCAACCCAGATCCTGCCCTGCTCCCTCTGTGCATGGGAACTGTGGAAACGTGAGCTTTGGAACAAGCTGATCCAAACCAAGGTGAATCCAGCAGGGTGGCAGTGCAGCTGAATTTGCTCTTGTCCTTTAGGAGTGTTCCAGCTGTGCCTGCTGGCTTTGGGCCACCTTTGCCTGCTTTCTGTAGAGGTTGTATTTTTTCGCAGAAGCTCAGGTGGAATATTCACGCAGAATATTCTGAGTTGGAAGGGACACATAGGGATCAGCCAGCCAAACTCCAGGCCTGCACAGGCACCCCGACAATCCCAAAACGTCCCCGAGAGTGTTGTCCAAACTCTCCTGGAGCTCTGGCAGCCTTGGGGCCGTGCCCATTCCCTGGGGAGCCTGTTTGGAGCTGGGCTCGGGAATACAACCCTGTGCACCGTGCTGGTAAGGAGAGAGCAGGAGCTGCTGAAGCAGAGGAAACATTTGGTCCTTGCTTGGGTTTGGTCCTTTTGGTGTCAGCAGTCCCAAACTGGTGTTCAATCTTTGCCCCAGCCTTCGAGGGAGTTAAAGCCGCGTTCCCTGGGGGTGTGCGTGGATCGGGGTCAGCGCTGCCGGGAGCTTTCTTTGGCAGCCACGGGAAGCGCAGGAGTTTTGAGATCCTGGAGATTTACAGAGCGAACAGCTTGGCCACGCAGGTGGCAAATTATTGAAAGAGTTGGGAAGCTGCAGGAATGCTCCCCAGCCCGTAATTCTCTCCCAAAGAACGTGCACCGTGCACCCAGCCTGCCAACCTTTCGGAGGCTCCAGAGCCCCGGAAGAAAATGTCTATTCCCTGCACGTTTGCCATTTGTGCTGGGCAACATATTATCCGTGGAGCATATGCTGTATACACCACACGCTTTCTGAATCACTCTATTTCTGAAACACTGCCTTGAAATTTATCCATTGGGTTGTTTTATATGTAAATATATATATATATGTGAGTGTGTGCATGCATATGCATGATATAGAAGTGGCTGGTGTTATAACAGAGATGTAAGTAAACAGAATTTGTGTTCAACATGCCCATCTCCACAGGATGGTGGCTTATTCTCTCTCTTTTTTTTGGTGCTTTCTGTCTTGTAACTGCAACGATTTGGAGCTCAAAGTATCTTCAAGTACCAAAGGAAAATATATTTGTGAAGCTGCTGCAGAGCCTTTCAGAGGAGATGCATGCTGTGTCCTCAAACAGAAATGTCAGTTGTTCATTCTTGTATCATTGTTTCCATTATTATGAGAGGCTGAAAGCATGTGGGAAAAATAACATAAACATTATTGCCATATATGCAGGAGGGGTAATTTTCCATACTAGATCATCAAATGAAGCCTTGGAGTGTATCTGTGTAATATAATCCCTTGGAAGAGTTGCCTTGCATTTGAAGTTTTCACATGTTTTATAAGTGTTTATGAAAAATGCCAGTTGAGCTGATGAAGTCAATACTGCCCCTCTGGGCAGGGAAATACAGGAATTTTGCTGGGGAAATGAATAGCTTGTGATTGCTCTGGAATGCAGTGTCAGAGATGGGAGTAAACCCAAAAACCTAGGCTATCTGTGCAAACTGCTGGATGAAATCCCATTTCCCCGAGCCCACTATTTACTTTTCTTGCCTGAGCCTGAGAAATCTTCCATAGCACAGCTTTCACTACTGAGGGCAGTACTGCTGCAAGAACCACCGTGAGGAGTGGTGTGTGTGGGACAAAGTGCTGCTTATTCCTGATCTTTCCACCTGAATATCTGTGTCAGGATAACACACTGGGATCACCAGCGGCCCTTTGCTTGTTTCTGCTGCTTGTCTCTCCAGCATTTCTTCCCTGGAATTTGATATAGTCCTCAATCTGTGCAGATTTGATGTTTTCTGCCTCAGACTGGGGGTGCAGCCCCACACTGGGAGTTTCTGAGTGTGGGGAAAGCGCGGCACGCTGGAAGCATTTGGGGATCTAATGCTGCCTGACAGCTGACTGGAAATCCACTGGTGTCAGAAAGGAAAGCAGCTGTTCCCTCACCTTCTGGAGAGAGGCAAGGACTGCACTGCCACATCCAGGAGCAGAGGAGCAATTACCCTGACATCAGAGGATGAAAAGATGAACGCAAAGGAGGCTGGAAATTAATTTCTTTCGCCCCTCTGTTCCATGCATCCATCAGCAGCGCATCTGGGCGGTTGTGGAGCTAATTTAAAAGCGTAATTTCTATCCCAAAAGATTGTATTCAGTGTGCTTCCTGCTCTCAAGTCAAGTTCAAGGGGATGCAGCGTGGGGTAGAGGTTATTTCTGCCTCTGTGAGGTGGTTGTGGGGCTGTGATTTCCCTGTTTGTACATTTGTGTATCTACGTGTTGCCTGCAACATGTTTTATGCTCCACATAAGTTACTCGTCCCTTATTTACAGCTTGCACTTTTCTCCCTTTCTCTAAGGACCTGCAGCTCTTGACCTTTTAGCCTGGTAAATTATTTACACGTGAAACAGTGAATCAAAATGATGGCTCTCAGGAAGATGCTGCTTATTCTCAGGGAAAAAAAAAAAAAAAAAGGCACATTTCTTCATGAAATCTCCTTCCTGAGGCTTGCTTGTCCTCCCCTCCTTGTCCCTTCCTATCCTGAGAAGGAGACGCTCTCCTTTTTCACACAGCTGCTCCGTTTGCACGGGGAGATGTTTCTCTGCCTCTGATTTTAAAATATCCCCTTGATATGTTGGGGATGGGGTGAGAGGACGTTGGTTTGATGTCTTTCTGGAAGTGGAAAAGCATGAAAGAATGCGAAGCAAAGGTGTGTGTAACAGCCCAGGCTGCGGCAGAAATCCCAAACTGGGGGAGATACCGGCAGAGCTGGAAATGTTTAAGGCTCTAAAGGCAAAGAAGTTATTTCACGTGCAATGGTTTGGGTTGGAAGGGACCTTAAACTCATCCAGTCCCACCCCATGCCATGGGCAGGGACACCTTCCACTAGCCCAGCTTGCTCAGAGCTCCATCCAGCCATGCTTTGAACATCAAGGACTTCTCAGAAAGGTTGTTTTTAATACGCTGTAAAGTGTATTTTCAACAGATTGTAAATCATCACACTTCTCCTCGGTGAGGCTCCTGCAGATCCTTTGCTGAGAGGTGCTGTTGTAAGTGAGACAATTGTGCACATGGGGAATTTTATTTCTTTCCTAGAGCTGTATTAAAATCAAACGGAGAAAATTGGTGTTACAGTTCCTGGAGCAAATACCTCGTTCCTACTCACACGGTTTTATCTGCAGGACAGAGAGAAAACATCCACAGGCAAATGGGAAACCAAGAAACAAAGCAGATTGAAAACAGAAAGTTGTTTCAATACTGTGATTTCTTACCAGGGAATTTTGCCCATTAAAGGATTGTGGGAAAAAAACCAAGAAGACAATGTTTGAAAAGCAAAGATTTGTTTTGAAATTATCTATATCAGCTCTTGGGTTGTGTTTTTTTTTAAATTTATTTTTGTTTTTAACAGTTTTTCCCTTCACATGAAAAGGCTGGTACATGCCAAGCACCACCTTTTCTGAAACCACCCTGGTTTGGAGTCAAAAAAAAAAAAAAAGGAAAAGAAAGCATTCTGACATTATAAAATGGAGAATTTTCTCAGATTAAAGTGGTTTATTTTCTCAGGAGCATAAGGACTTCTACAATTCATGCATATTTCATGAGGAAAGTGGCCAGTTTGTGGATATTTCATGAGAAATGAAATTTCTACATCATTAGATGGCCAGAGAGTAAAGTGAAAAGGAATATATATAATTCTTATGAGAGCTTTTCAATCAGTTTGTTGTAGTTTTAGAAAGTATAATGTGATTTGCTAATCCTGCTATTGCTGCCACTCATGGGAAGGTGAGTTACACCTGCCTGCAGTGACATCCTGGCTCCCAAAATTTGGATCACGGGAAAGATGGCCTCGTGCAAAGGGATTTTTCATGGTGTGGCCCTGGACGGAATTTTAGGCTGGTAATTGTCTCCTATAAAGCTCACATTTGAGGGGAAAAAAACCAAAACAGCCCAGAAACCGGGCTTGATCATGAAATCTTTGGAGTGAAAGATATCTTATTTCTTCTCCCCTGTTTGTGGGGGCACAAAGCTGCCTCTGCCTGAGCTTTGTGCTGTGCTCGGTGCTCATCATTTGCCTAATGCAAAGTAGCCAAACACTGCAGCTGCTATTTGAGATCCTTTTATCCATCTTTCCTCACACACACACACACATCCACACACCCAGACAAAAGTTGGTTTCCTCTAGGCAATCGGGAGCCCTGGGAGAGTGGCAATTTCTTTGATTGCTTATTGTAGCTGGAGCACTGGAGATAAAAGTTTAATGCATCCTTATTGTCTGGGTGCTTTTAAGTATTCAGCTGCACCGAGCAGTGCAGCCTCATCCCCAAACCCAGCTGAATGTGGGGGTTTGGGATGAGCAGATTCGGTGTCGGTGCTGCTGCCTGGGTTTTGTTGGTGCCCACGGAGTTGTTTGCATCCGAGGGCAGCAGGGCTGTGACAGCCTCTGGCAGATGGGGACCGGCCAGCTCAGGTACAGGACAATGCCAAGGGCCAGGTAATGCAGCAGGGCATGAAGGAGACGTTGCTGTGACAACTGGCTCGGAAAAACAAAGCGATCCGAAGTTTTCCCGTGGAAATGCGCGGTGCTGAGCTGCCGGGATAAACACGTTTGGTGTGGGTGAGTGCTGGGCCACGAGCTGCTGAGAGCAGGGGCACAGCCCAGGCACAGACATCCCTTGTCTTCACCGTTTTCCTACAGGGGAGAGGTGGAATTGTTCTGAGCAAGCCACAAATTGCAAAGCCGCTCCCATTAGATAGAAACAAAAGAAGACCGAGGCCAACTTTTAGGCTGTCCTAATTTTAGACCAGCGCTTGGATGTTTCTCCGGCCTTTTGTCACAGCCCTGGTTTCCCCTTGCAGCTCCTTGGGAGATGCTTATTGTGCTGCTTTGCTGGCATTTCCTCTGCCCTCTCCCCACCACCATTCAGCTCCCGTTGCAAAAGGGAGGTCAGGAGAATAATGCCCTTTTGCTGACACACGGGTAACCCAATCTTCCACCCTGTTGGTCTGCTGTGCTGAATTCCAACTCATCTGATTGCACTGAGGGCTATTGTGGCGTCCTTGCCATCAGAGCTGGGTAATTGATATGCTTGAAGGGACTTTAATGAGGAAGAAAGCTAATTAGTTAATGTAAGGAGTGAAAAATAAGTCCGACAACCTTGTAGTCCATTTTGTTCCATTGCAGCTTCCCACAGTGCTTAGCACGGAGCCCAATTCCAGCTGAGTGTGGCTGAGTGGAAAGCTTGGCAGATACTGGGACGCAGAACTGGGGTTAAATTCGGGGTTTGGTTTGGATGGGGTGTGGTGGGACACAAACTATGAGCATCTCTGAAAGGGGGAGCCTCAAACTCTGAAATTAGGAATGAACTCTGAGTTAGGAGTCAAGGCTATGAGGAGCAGCTGGAGGGGCTCAGCCTGGAGAAAAGGAGGGTCAGGGGGGATCTTCTGGCTCTCCACAACTCCCTGAATCCATCCTGGCATAACACAATCCTCACTTTTTTTAGCCCTGGGATAAAAAAGTCTGAACTGGAGCAGGGAGATGGGCCTAGAATCTCTCAAGGCCTTCATTTGTTCTCTGGTTTAATGACCTCCCCATACTTGGACACTCACTGAGGTGATTTTGCTGCCCAGGGAGGAGAGAGCAGAAGGTTTGAAAGGTTCCAAAGGCCTGAAGGCTGTGGAAGTTTCCTCCCCGATTTCAGTGCATGCTGACTCCATCCTTGACAAGGGGAAAAGACAACGAGGAAGGAGAGAGAGAATGGGAAAGCAGAAGGAAAAAGAGATGGGATAGGAATACAGCAAGGGATCTAGAATGAGATTTGCCTGTGTTTGTCCTGGATGAGTTTTGTTTCCCGGTGTGGCCTCCAGAGTTGTGTTCCTTGTGCAGAAATCCAAGTCCTGTAAACACCACCTGCTCCTGGTGCTCGAGATAATGAGATGGGCTGGAACTGGACCAGATCTTGGGCACAACTGGGGCTGAGGCTGATCAAAGTGGGGCGGCAGGGGGAGCTTATCAATTATTTGAGAGAAAAGAGTCAATAAAAAGCTGCCTTCAGTATAAACAGAGTCCTGCTGCATGTGGTGGGACTCTGGGGAGTGAGCTGTTCACACGAGATGAAACTCTTCTCCTTGCTGATGAGTAGTAATGTTTGAAGGCCTCTTTGAGATACTGATCTAGGAGCTGCTGCTTTGTCCTTGCTTGCCTCAGTCCTGCCTGGAGAGCCTGGGAATGGTGCACAGCCCTGCTCTGTAAGGTCAGGGCATTTCCGGGTCCTGGTTCCTTTTCCTTGTTACCAAATTCCTCCTCACCTGAGGCTGTTTGACCCAGAGTCACATCAGAGCAGGAAGGCAAGGAGAAGGGAGTCTCTAGGTTTGGGGAAAATGTATTCACAAACCCCCGTTCCTGTCTCTCTGCTGGTGGTGCTGTCCCCCTTGACAAGTCATAGGAGGTCTGGATCGTGGTCCCAAGCATGTCTGGAATATTGTGTTCAGTCCTGGGCTCCCAGGACCAGGGAGATGTGGAGCTACTGGAGGGAATGCAGTGAAGGGCCACAAAGGTGATTAAGGGATTGGAGCATCTCTCCTGTGAGGAGAAGGTGAGAGCTGGGACTGTTCTGTGTGGAAAAATGAGGCTCAGAGGGGATCTCATCACTGAGGGAGCTGGGAAAGGGGTTCAGCCTGGAGAAGAGGAGGCTCAGGGGGGACCTTGTGGCTCTGCACAACTCCCTGACAGGAGGGGGCAGCTGGGGGGGTGTCCAGAGCAAGAGGAAATGGACTCAAAATATGCCAGGGGAGGCTCAGGTTGGACATCAGCAGGAATTTCACCATGGAAAGAGTGGTCAGGCCTTGGCAGGGGCTGCCCAGGGAGGTTTGGAGTTGCCATCCCCAGAGGGAAGGGCTGGAGGTGGCACTCAGTGCTCCGGGCTGGGGACAAGGTGGGGATGGGGCACAGGGTGGACTTGATGGGCTGGGAGGGCTTTTCCAACCCAAATGATTCTATTCTATTCTGTACCAATAACTGAAGGGAGGGTGTAAAGAAGGCAGAGCCAGGCTCTGCAGTGGTGCCCAGTGGCAGGAGAAGAGGGAATGGACTTACAACAAAACACAGAAGGGTCTGTCTGAACACTGGAGAGCACTGGAACGAGTTGCCCAAGGAGTTTGAAGACTCTCCATCCTTGGACTCTCCATCCTCTCATCTGAACATGATACTGAACGTGGTCTTGGGTGGCCTTGCCTGAACAAATCACATCCAGAGGTCCCTGCCCACCTCCAGCAGCGCGTGAGAGGTGTGATGTGTGTTTACACAGCCCTGCTTCCTCCTGGGAGCGCTGCCTTCCACATTTCCTCACACCTTGTGTCGCAGAGGTGACCAGAGGAGCAGATCCTGTGCCTCTGGGTCCGTGCAGCCCCATGCACCATCCCTGGGCAGAAATCCTTGTCAGGACACACACAAACCCACACACACACACACCGAGGCACAGTTGCAGTGTGTTCACAGGTGCCTCACACCTACGCTCTCCCTTGTGTTGCTAAGGCTGGTGCAGCTCAATGTTTGTTAGCAACCGTGAGAAATTTTCCCCAAAAAAGGTCCTTTAATAGGAAAACTCGAGAAAGTGAAGGCTGCTTATCTCTGCTGTCTGGTAGAAAAGGTGCAAAGCTGCCATTAACGAGTGGGCAGCTTCAAGGCTTGGGTTTCTCGGGCCTTTTCCATTTGCTTTTGCACTCTGGGCCCTGGTGTTTTAATGGTATCTGTGTCATTAAAATTGCAACATCCTGATGTGTGAATATTCATCACATCAGTGTTCTGGCAGCCACACTTGCCAGATCCAAGGTGTGTTCAGTAAATAGTCTGTGTCAGAAGAATCATTATCAGAGGCAGCTACCAATACAATACTGAGTATCTGGGACTTAATGAGGTGTTCTGGTTTTTTTTCCCCCTGTGTATCTGGTTGCAAAATTGAGGTAGTTCCTTACTGTCTGTGCTTCCAGCCTGATTTCCACACTGTGCAGCTTGACTTCCTGCCCATCCACTGCTCCCTTTTCCCCTCAGAAAAAGCTTTTGGCCACTTTTCAGCTAAATTCATCGAATCGCAGAGAGAATGAGTTCTTACAAATTTTGTGCAAACCGATGGCTGGATAGCAGAGAAAGTCCACTATGAATCCCCCAGTGAGAGTGAAATAGGCCAAATTTAGCAATCAGCCACTGTTTGTAGCTCCCAGACAGCCAATAAACAAGTTTGGAGTGGTGACCCAGCTCTTGCTTCTGCTCCCTCTTGCTCAGCCAAGCACCAGAGGGATGTGGGAGGGAGAGCCTGGCTTTTGGGAGGGGCCATTGCACTGGGAATTAAAGTTCAGTGATGGAGGGCACAGAGCTGTAGGGAACCAGGCTTCGTTCCTCGTGGTGCGTGTGGAGTAACTTGTTTTGATAAGTGGTTCAGAGGCCTTACAAAAATCAATAATAGTAACAGTGCTCCCTAGCAACCCTACAAAAACAAAGCAGTGTGTGCAGCCTGTTTTCGTGAGCAACAGGATCTGCTTCAATACAGCACCAGCTTTCAGTCTGAGCCCTTCCAGGGGTCCCCAGCAAGCAGAGAGCAGGGGAAGGACGCTGGCCCTGCGTGATGGTGCCCAATCCTGCGTTCCTTGCATGGACAAGTTCATGGAAAAATTGGGTGTGCAGGGAATTCTGACTGCAGGTTTGTGCTGTGCTAGTTAAGAGCTGAGCAGCAATAGCAGTCATGTGTGTGAACATGAGACCATTCTAAAGCTCCTCTGGTTCCTTGCCTGCCTTGTATTTTGTCTGTGGAGTACAAAGGATGCAGGAACTTAATCTCACACTAAACTATTTCTTATATAATAATTACTGTGAGGGTGCCCAGGAGATGTTCTAGTTAGGATCCAGCACAGGTTGCTTATCTGAGCACAGGGCTCTCAAAATCCTCCTTCAGCCTTCTCAGTGGCCTTTTCTTAGAGGCAGATTTATCATTTCAGGGAAGTTTAGTGAGGCTGAGGAGCAGGGTTTGCTGATGGGCCACGCGTGGTGCAGGGGGAGAAGCGGCAGAACCCCTTCTGCAGGGCTGAGTTTGTGCTGGGGTGGGAGCAGCAGCCCTTTGTGTATCCAGCAGGGCTGAGATACTCTGACATTTCCACTGTAAACAGCCCTGGCCGTGTCTGTGTCCTGGCATTTGTGTCTGTCCCACGTAGGGGTGAGGTTAATGCCAGGTTGTTTCTAGTCAGGTGATGAGCAGCACAGAAGTGTCATTGTCCCCCTTTCCATCCTCCCGAGCTCGGGTCACTGCTGGCTGACTGCAGAGGCACCCCCTGCCCTTTTCCAAGGGACAGGCTGATTGCTTTTAGCTCCTTTCTGGAAAATGAGCACAACAAAAACCCTTCCTGCATGGAGGACAGGCCCCAGCACACAGAACAGAGCTGCAGGAAGTGCTGAGCCTGGATCCTTCCCCCAAAGGTTCACATGGCACTGGGGAGCACGGGGAGAGAGGCAGAGCTCTGGAGGGGAGCACTGAGGTTGCAAAACAGGGACTTTCCCTGTGCTGCCATGGCAAGCACAGGTGGGTGCTGACTCCCCTGCCAGAGGCTTGGTGTTATGGACTACCAGGGTTAAAATGTCATAAATCTCATTAATTGGGTTTGACGGGAGGCAAACCATTTCTATTTCTGTTATTCACCTGTGGCTGGACCTTGTGGGCCCCCAATGCACGTTTTTAAGTCTGTCCTAGACCGCAGCCCCGGTTCAGTGCCTGGGGAGCTCTGCAGGACCACAGGGTGACCCGAGCTTGCTGTACTCCCACCTCCTCTCTTCTCCAGCCTATCCAAACCAGCTCGGAATGCTGGAGAAGGGGGAACTTCCCAGGTCTGACACTCTGACTGTACACGCTGCCTT
The DNA here is from genome assembly GCA_014706295.1 of Lycocorax pyrrhopterus obiensis. Taxonomy (NCBI): domain Eukaryota; kingdom Metazoa; phylum Chordata; class Aves; order Passeriformes; family Paradisaeidae; genus Lycocorax; species Lycocorax pyrrhopterus. Next base: position 10,108,567 of record JACSVZ010000018.1, read on the forward strand.
GAAAGGGAGTGTGTTAATATTTACCCACTTTTGTAATGCCCTCTGGGATCCCTGAACAGATTTGGGCGAAGCATTCGAGGCTTCTTTTTCTGGCTGAGGTTTGTCCAGATTCAAATCCCAGCGCGAGGGGGTTTGCAGAGAGCGGGGCAGAACTGAGCAGCGCACGGAACAGCCCTGGGAACAGATTTCAGATGTGCTGAGTGGCTCCTGGGGGCCACCGAGGGTCCCTGGAGCTGTAAACCCTGCGAATGCCAGCGCTTTGCCCCAGCAGGACCTGGCAGTGCCATATAAAGCTGCGGTGTCACAGCGTGCCTATGTGCCGCTGTCACCCAGCAGCGGGAGCACGGCCTGGGCAGCTCCGTGAGCTCCTCCTCCCAGCAGGCAAAATCCCGAGGGGAGGCATCCCCAGGACACGCTCCAAAACAGGCAGCCGGGAACAGAAAGTTCAGCGCCAGCCCCGAGCGCCTGCGAGCTCTGCAGTGTCCTTGAGTGCCCTCCCTCTGCCCCAGCCTCAGCTCCCGCAGCTTCATCCCTTCCACCAAGCATTCCCTTCTTTCCCTCCACCCTGTCAGGCTCTCCGGCTCTGCTCCAGCCCCGTTTCCTTCCTGCCTTTTGGGATCTCTCTTTCCTGAGAGGATCCGGAGCACGAGTTTCCCCCTCGCGTTGCGGCTCCGCGTCACGGTTCTCTCTCATTTCGCTCCCGCGGTTGCTTTGTCATGCAAAGCATTTGGGACAGTGTGGATGTCAGATGTGATTAAAAATAGTGTTTGAACTCTCTTGGCACACAGGACTATTAATCCCCGCTGAAGCTCGGGGAGGAGGGAGGGTGGATTTGAAGGTGAGGATATTCCAGTTCAAAAGTACATAAAGCCAATTTGCATCTGAAAGTATTTTTGCCTTTCTGGATGTCTTGGGGTGACTCTATCATGTGTATCCCCTATCATGCTCTACGCCCAAAAAGTAATATTGGTAACAAAAAAGTAACAAGTACAAAAAGTACTTGTTACAAAAAGTAACAAGGTGCTGGTTTTTTCCAGTACTTCCTGCAGTATTTGTATTTTCCGTTGTTAAAATGCAGAGAACTCAGCGTGGCTCTCGGGGTGAAGGTTTCTAGGTGTGTCTCCTCAGTGATCGCTGCATAGGGTCATGGCAGACTGAGACAAACTTGGAGTCTGAGAGCTGATTTTATCAATAATTGGTGCACAAAGGGCAGTAGCAGATATAGGGGAATGCTGCTTAATGCAGAGTTTAAAATGAGCAAACGGGAACCTCTGTATTCATTCAGGAGCTCCACGTGTTCTGGTTTGGGAATACTGAGTGTGTGTGAAAGTGCAGTGCAAACAGAAAGCTGTCACTTGCAGCAATATCCCTCCAAAATGTCCCCAAACCTGGAAACAGTCAACCTCACAGAGCTTTCCCATGAAGGCAGAGATGTGCCAAGCTTTTTTTTGATCCTCCTCTGCTCTCTGCATTAAAATTAAGCCAGGTTCTGATTTCACTTGTGCCACTGGAAATCACAAGAGCTGCTAATTCTGGATACTTAGAAAGTTCTCAAATAGGGAGTTGACAGTTCTAGAAATTACTGTGATTAACTCCAGCACAGTTACTCTACACTGTGTGTCACAGAGACAAGTGACAAAGGTTTGGCCCTTATCAAGGAAATGGTTCCTGGCTTTGTAGCACGCAGGGAGAGGAGAATATCTCAGGGATTCTTTCCCCAGGCTTTGCTCAGTGGACTCCAGTGCACCCACCCCAGTCTAGTTGCACCTGAAGTGGGATCAGTGGAGATAAATGGTGTTATGACAAGAAGACGAGTGAGAATAATAAGATGACATTTTCTCTTCTACTGCACCTAAAGCATCTGATCCACAGCTGCTGTGAGCTCTGAGCAGCTCCAGTGTCCCTGCCTTGGGCTGTGCAGAGCCTGGGCATTGCACACTCAGAGGATTCCCCTCTTTTCCCACCTCCCTCCTTCCCCACCAGTGCTGCAACCAAGAAAGCTGCTTGGGAGAGATGCCAAAGAAACCCTGCAGTGGATGGAGAGCTGACCTTGGGCTGCTTGGCTGAGCGCCACAGGCCAAGACACCATCATCCTGCAAAATAAACACCTCCTCGTCCTTAGCACAGCAACATCTGTGGCGCATAAAGGCCAGCCCGAGTGCTGATGCTGCCAAACTGACACCCCATTACAGCGCTGGGGGATCTCAGCCACTCACCCAGCCCTGACTGATGTCTCCCAGCCTGAAGAATGAGATGCAAACACTTGGATTTGCCCCCCCTGCACAGGCAGGGCTGTCCCAGAGGAGCAGCCATATGTGCAGACTTCAGGTGTCCTCACCAGGGCTGCAGATGCTGGAATGTGATTTTTTTACATTTTTTTTCCCCCCCAGACTCTGTTGCCTTTGCTGGCAGGCTGAATATTGTATTTTCAGCTTGTCCCCTGGCGTACTAGATTCCATTTTAATGGAGTTTACTGTGATGCCCTCTAAAATGGGATGTCAGTGGGTGGCTCCTCGCTGGTGCTAACGGAGCAGGTGATGATCTCCCTCAGCAGCCTACAAAACAGCCTGGCAATGCTGGCTGAGGGCTCCTGGGGCTGATGGCACTCAGCCTCTGGGACATGGTCCCGTTGGTTCAGATTGAGGAAACCCCTGAGAGAGAATCCCGGGATGGGCCAGGTTGGAAGGGACCGCAGTGGGTCACTGGTGCCACCTCCCTGCCCCAGCAGGTCCATCCCAGAGCACAGCAATGAAATCAGGGCAGAGGTTTGTGTGTGGTGAAGGGCTCAGAGAATTTGTACCTGGGTGTGTGTGCACCCCATTTATGCCCACATGAATCTCCAGCTGTGGTGTTTGAGTGCCTGGGGGTACAAATGCTGCTGGCCAGACACAGCTTTGGCTTTCTTCTGCTGTTTTGGGACTCCTGGCTTTGTTCTCCTTGGCTGTTTCCATGCAAAGCTGAAACTGCACCCCTGGCCAGGTAATTGAGCTCCACTGGCCCCAGCCTGGGCTGTGACTCCTGCCTGGGGAGCTGTTTGCACAGAGCTGGGCTCTGTTATTCCTAGGGATAAAATAATCATAGAATCGTGGAATGGTTTGGGTTGGAAGGGACCTTAGAGATCATGTGGTTCCCCTCCTGCCACGGGCAGGGACACCTTCCACTATCCCAGCCCTGTCCAGCCTGGCCTTGGACACTTCCAGGGATCCAGGGGCAGCCACAGCTTCTCTGGGCACCCTGTGCCAGGGCCTGCCCACCCTCACAGGGAAGAATTTCTCCTCCAGATGTCAGTGGTGAATGTTTTGGGCACTCACAGGAACTATTGATAGGCTGTGGGTGATACAGATAAATCAGAGTCATCGCTTGAACACAGAGTGAGCGAACGCATCAACAACGTCTGATGTGCCCAACCCAAGGGAGCATCACCTTTGAGAGACACCATTCAGTGGGATGTCTGAACGCTGAAAACTTCCCATCCTGGCTGGTTTGGCTCAGTGGGATCCAACCAGAGAATGGGATTTGGCTGCACATTCCAACAGCCCCTTGCACATCCTGCTGCCACCCGAAAGCACGGGCACTAATCTCGCTGGAATTAGGCTGGTTGCCTGCACTCTGCTGCTGTTGACAGCAATAATGTATGAAGCAGAGAGCAGCCCACAGTTGGATTTTTTATTTTTTTTATTTTTTTTTTTCCCAGGGAATTGGGTTCTTAGGGCTGGCAAGCTGCACACGCAGTCCTTCAGATGTGCCAGCACGTGACGGGCCAGTCACGCAGGCAGAGCTGTTTGCTGCCGTGCTTCCAGGGTACAAAGGATCAGCTTTGGGGGGGATTTTTTTAAAAGAGGGTTACCCCAGGGATGAATTTAGCCCAGGGAGGAGCCTATAAAGTGACAAGAAACAACACAGAGGGGGGAAATGAGAGCAATTAAAAAAATGAACCTGCTTGACCCTAATTTTGCAAATCTCTAGCTGTCAAAGAACGTACCTCGACTAATTATGTTTGGATGTGAAATTATAGAATCATTATAGCTGTGATTACACAGGTCCCCCAGCTCTTGCCTGCCATGGTGTCTGGGTGTGTGTGCTTTCTAGTGTGATCTTTCATTTCAGGTTTGCTTTCTTGTTTTAGCTGTCCAGTTTTCCAGAAATAGGCCTCCAAAAAGAAACAGCTGTATCCCACATCCGAAATGTGCAATTCTCAGCTGTCCTCCCACCTCCCTCCCTTTTCCCTCTCTCCTTTTGGCCTTTGGAGACCAGAGTCGCTGCTGTAGTTGGGCAATTACGCTTCAAAGCTGAGAACTGCACTGAACTTTGCCAAAAACTGCTGAAGCAAGCGCAGCACTTTGGCTTTGAACCTGTGGTGGGGAAGTGCAGTCACTTCCCGGTCGGATGCTCTCAGGGTAAGAGCAGGGCAGCTGAATTGCAAGTATTAATCTAATGTGAATGCTGGGTGGCTGAGAAAGTGAGTTGAGGTAGCAAATCAAGTGTAGTCCCTCTGGTGCAAAATGTATCTTCAGTTCCGGGATAAGGTCTGAGGTATTTTTGGGGATTTTTGGTTGTTTCTGAAAAAAAAGCATTTTCCAGTTTGCTCAGCTCAAAATATACCCCTCCCCTTGCGTTATTTTTGTTCTGTGACCCAGCTGCTGGCCATGTCCACTCTCCTTTTCACCAGACTGCCGAGATCTGCACGGCATCAGAATAATTCAGGAATCCGAACCTTTACCAGGGAGCCGGCTCTGAGAAATCAATATGAGCTGCCATCCTCACACAACTCTGCAAAGAGCCCTTGCCTGCAGCTCTGGTCACCAGGAGCAGCTCTGCAGGAGCGAATTAATGGGCATAGCCTTGCTCTTGTCATTCTGAGCCTCCACGTCCCCGTCCCAGAGAGGACAGAGGAGCAAGGCGAGGCCTCAGGACACAGGATCTGTAAGCCCTGTCCTTGTCAGCAACTTCCCAATAACGAACCAACTTTGTGCATCTGCAGCAGAGCAGTTGGGAAAAAGCAAACAAAACAACCCTCTGCTGCAAAATGCCACTCCCAAAATAGATTTCGGAGAGATTATTACATGGAGCAGCAAAGGGAGGGAAGGATGATTCAGAAAATAGCTTTGAAACAGTCTTTTAAGCAGCTCGGGATTGTGTGGTAAATAATGCAGGAAGGAAGGGAAACTGCAGACTCTAAATGGATGTGCTGGAAGGTCTCATCAGCACCTGAAATGTCTTTGGAAACCTTCCAGCAGCAAGGAAACACATCACAGGCATAACCAGTTATTCCAAGAGCCCCCTTGGCCTCCCTGGATCCTTGGAGGAATGGGAGTTTCTGAGAATTTAGGGGGAGTGGGGCTGAGTCCGGGCTTGAGGGACACCCTGAGCTTCAGCCCCGTGAACCCAGCAGCCCTCAGCAAGTGCCAAGGCTCGGGTGTCTGCATGCAATTCCTGCTGCAGGGAGCACAGAGGGGACGGGGCAGGATCTGGTCATTCAGGGCTCTGAGGTGAGGAGAAGTTCAATCCTGTCACAGACCAGGATCCTCCACAGCTCCCCTGCGCTCCTGGCCTCCATGGCATTCCCAGGAATTCCCTTTGTGTGTCGGCTGCTGGTCTGACCCTGCTCCACGACAGGAGCTGGTGCCAAAAATTTCTCCTCTGGCACCAGAGATTGCCGGGAGCTTTCCAGAATTTCACCTTCCTGGCCTCCCCAGCTCATATCTGTGTCCCAAAATGATGTGATCTGGCAGCACTAATTGAGTTACGTGAGCTGATGGAGAACAGGTATCCTGTACTGTAACCCCCTCCTAGACATTGCTGTTCCTGGCTCCTTTGTTGGATGTTTTAGAGTGTTTTTCTCTCTTTTTTTTAAAAAAAAAAAATTATGGTGGTGAACTAAAAAAAAAAAACCAAAAACTGAGTTTTAATCAGTTTAAGGAGATGAGGGCCTAGAGGGTGTTATGTGATAAGGACACAGCAGAGTTAGGAACGGGGCCGTGTGCCCCTGACCCCTTATCACCCCGTACAGACACTGTAACATGAAATCAGCCCTTCACTTGCATGACAAAACCGCTGAAACCCTGTCCAAACTTCTCTCCCAAGGCCACTTTGTCCTTGCTTTGCCCCTTTCTAGAAGGTGGCTTTCAAGCAGTGCCCGCACGGCCCGGGGACCTGCTGTGCTGCTTCCCAGATGGAATTCGTGCTCGTTACAGAAAATGGGCAGCAGATTATTTCATGGACGTATATCCTGCATCCTGACAAGTGTTTATGGAAGCAGGCTGCGTGCTCCATCATCGTGCCAAGCAGACACTTGCAAATGTATCCTCGCTGAGACATTAATGTGTGTCAATGTGTGTGCAGCAGCAGCAGCGTTTGCATGCTTAATCGGGCACGTGGCCTTTGTTAATTAGACAGTCAGTTAATGCTTTATGTCTGTGGGTCTGCATGGGCAATCATTTGCCCAGAACCTCATTAATTTTACTGGCTGCCCCTCCTGTTGGAGTTCACAAATCAAGCTGAGCATGCACACAAATCCCTTTGAGTAGGTTTCTCTAATAAAGCAAATCAGAGGGAACTCTCAAAGAATACTGAAAACAGCAAAGCTGCAAGGGCCAACCTGGTGGTTTTGCAAGCGGCTTTGTGCTCTCGAATTGGGAGCTGCAAGGATCAGTTGAGAATTCCCCTTTGCAGCCAGGGGCAAGCAGGACTCTCCTGACTTTTAGTTATTTGCTGTGTGTGCCTACACCTATCCACAAACGCGTGGTCAGTGCCCCTGTGAATTTTTGTATGTGCTTGGTGTGGATGTCTCCTCTGCGGCCTCTGCCAATTGTCACAACTAAAGGAACAGCCCAAGCTCACGGATTTACCCTTGCAAATGTGGGTTCTGTGTTGTACAAGGGCAGATTGCTTCCACAGGCTCATTCCCAGCCCAGGAGAGAGGAAAGCAGCCAAGGGACTTTGTTGAGAGTGAAATTAGAGAAATAACGTTATCACTCACTGTTCTAGACCGAGGTCGAGTGCAGCAGTGAGGCCCCTGGGACTGGTGGAGACTGAGGATGTTTGCAAGGGTCTGTTTTCCTTCTTGGTGACCAAGAGATCTGTGCAGCGGAGGGGTGGGAGATCCTTGTGTTCCCCCAACTCCAAGGCAATGAGCATCACTGAAACACAACCTAGCAGGGTGGAATCCTCACTCCCACAGCCTGCAGTGCAGAGGATTTCACTCAGGATCTTCTGGACACCATTCTGTGTGATTGCTACACCAAATAGCCTCGTGCGTGGACAGAAAGGTGAAAATGCCTCAGGAGGAGCAGCGTCTCTTCCCCTCCTCACTGCTCCGAGCTGCTCTGCTGCATCACCCAGGGCTCTTGGCGGAGGCACAGCAGAGTTGTGACTGTGCCTTTGCCATCTGCACTGCAGTGCCCATTACGGATGCAGTGCTGAGCAGCTCATTTCACAACTGACTGGAGACGAGGGCAGGAGCCCGTGTGTGAGGCTGAGGTTGTTCCTCTCAGCGCCCAGAGCTGCGTTTGGGGGCTTGGCAAGGCACAACCTTCAAAAGGGGAAAAGCTGCTCATGTGAATGTGCTCTGCAAACATGAAAGGAGGGGTTTTTGTTTTGTAAAGGGCTGACCCGTGGCACAGATAGGAATAATTAAAAGTGAGTTAGAGCTGCAGCATATCAAAGCCTGGGTTCGTGTCTCAGCCACATTCCTCAACTGAACTGTTTTTCTGGACTAGCCCTGTGCTAGAGGAGTGTTACTTCAGTGCTGCAAACACTCAAGAATATATGTGGTAATGTGGTAGTGACATGGCTCTGCTCCACCTGTATCTCCAAACTGGACCATGCTATTACTGTGCTAAGGGATAACTGATGGAGCAAGGGAGAAGTGACAGTGAAACTGAGGTCTTAAAATAGAGAGAGGCTATTTTGCTTTTTTTTTTATTTTCCCAGCTCTGCTTGCATAAATCTAGACTTAGTTCAGATGTTACAGGAGTTTCAGTTGCTTTGGAAAAAAAAAAAAAATCAGTTGTAGGTGTTGTGAAATAAATGTCTCTGTGCCCTGGCTGGGAGGACTGGGGTGAGACAGACAGGCTGATGTGTCTTTAGCTGCCCTGAAACAGCTCCACAAGTAACGTTTAATCAAAGCAAGCTGACATTTGTCTATTGAATTGTTATCAGAATTGCTTAGTCATTCATGTGCCATTGTGTTTCAGAATGGAGAGCAGGGGATTTATTCAGCTTGACATGAGCTGCTCCCAGCCATTAGCATTTCCCCCAACATCCAGCCCAGGTCTTCATTTCACACTGCTCAACGAGTCACCTTGGGGCCAGGGGACTGCTGACCCCCTCGGCACGTGGCTCCGGATCCGAGCCTTCCTGGGAGAGATTTTCTTCCTTATTCCCCTTCAGCAGGCCAGTTCTCCAGATTTTTGGGAGCAGCTTAGGGGTCTGTCCGCTCTTGGTTCTGTGCCACTATGAGGAACCCGAGAGATCTCCAGTAAACACGGCCAGGACCACCTTTGCTGTGAATAAGGTTGGAGGTTCTGGAGATTGCTGTGGGATTGCTGGCATTTGGGGGCAGTTTGGACCAGAATCTTTGCCCCCTCTTCTGCTGGGTCCCAAGGAACAGCCACTCTGAATTTTCAGCTGTGTGTGGGAGGAAGAGCAGAGGTGTTATTTGGGATGAAGGGGGGGAGATGAGTGGGGAGAGAAAGGATGTTTGGTTCCTGTGTGTGCGAGGGAGAGACAGACAGACAGACAGGGTGAGTGTGCTGCTGAAAGCAGCAGTGAAATCCAGGGAAGGTGTAGCCATAGAAACACTCTGTGCTCGGTAGTAATGGCTCACAGCAGCACAGCCCATTCCTGCAGCCTGTGGGAACCAGAATATTTTGGGGATATTTTAGGTCTGTGCTTGCGTGCATCTGCCCAGGGCGTGCACATGCACATCTCACACGTGTCTGGGGTAAATACACGAGTGTCCACGAGCACAGAAATCCCTGGGGAGTGGCATGGTGTGCTTAAAGAAAGACACTGATCCAAAAGGAAGGCTGGAGTGGAGCCCTGGGCTTTTTCTAAGGGGCAGCAGAGCAGTGGCAAAAGGGCGTGCAAGTGGAGCAGGTAGAGAGGGGAGGTCACGTCTCACCACTACCCAAAAATGCCTGTTCCCCTGTGGAAGCGGAACAGCTCCGTGGAAAGAGCCTCCTGTGCAGGCAGAGGTTCTTTGCCTGGGTGGGCACAGGGTGGGCCATGGGTGTTCTCTGTGGGCGTGGGTTTAGGCTTGGTTTCAGCTGATCTAAGTCCCTGCTGTTGGGTCATGTGTTCTCTCCAGTGCCAAAATCAGCTCTCGAGCGATCTGCCAGATTAGGAATCTGATCCTTCTGAAAACTAACCCAGCAGAAAGGGAAAAGACAAGCAGACAGTTTCCAGCTGGATCAGTTCCCTGGCTTGGCTGATGCTCATGCCAACAGAAGGACAAAAGGTAGGGACAGGAGCAGGGAGAAAGTGAAAATACCCATTTCCTTGGCAGTTTGAGCTAAAATCAGCTTAGTTACAAAACCACTGCTCCCTGAATCTCTCCTGTGTGCACCAAAAAAGCCAGGAGCTGGGATGAGGAGCACAGGGAGCTGGTGAAATACTGCTGTGTTTGCTGGGAGCTCAGGGAATATTGGAAGGGAATGCTGGGCAGTAACACTGCAATCCCTTACCTCTGATTTTAGGCGCAGATTGCACGAAGCTTATTAGTTAAGAGGTCAATGTCCATGAGTCTCCACAGCCCTGCATTCCCAGTGGGTCTGGAAAGGAGTCAGGGTGGTGGAGAATGTCTGTAAATGGGGCTGAAACAATATTTGGCTGAACCTGGACAAGAGGGAAAGAGCAGTCATAGCACCTCTCACCCAGCACACCACATGCTTCAGGTTGCATCTTCTGTACCAAGATGGAAAACTGAAAATATGGGGTCTTCCTGGGCGTGTATTTCTGGGGAAAGGAATTCTACTGGAGTTTGTTCTTTTTAATACAGTTCCTGTTTAGACATTGCCACGTCTGTGCTCTGCTGCATAGTGAACGTGTCAAACTGATGGGTGTCAGTGCAAATCAAACCGATGTCACACGAGGGGGGCACACAGACAGGGGTGTCACACAGACGGGGGTGTCACACAGAGAGGGGTGTCTCACAGGGGTGTCACACAGGGGTGTCACACAGGCAGGGGTGTCTCACAGACAGGGGTGTCACACAGACATGGGTGTCACACAGACATGGGTGTCACACAGGGGTGTCACACAGACAGGGGTGTCAGACAGGGGTGTCACACAGAGAGGGGTGTCTCACAGGGGTGTCACACAGGGGTGTCACACAGGCAGGGGTGTCTCACAGACAGAGGTGTCACACAGATGTGGGTGTCACACAGACGTGGGTGTCACACAGACATGGGTGTCACACAGGGGTGTCACACAGGGGTGTCACACAGGCAGGGGTGTCTCACAGACGGGGGTGTCAGACAGGGGTGTCACACAGACATGGGTGTCACACAGACAGGGGTGTCACACAGACAGGGGTGTCAGACAGGGGTGTCACACAGGGGTGTCACACAGGCAGGGGTGTCACACAGACATGGGTGTCAGACAGGGGTGTCACACAGACGGGGGTGTCACACAGACGTGGGTGTCACACAGGGGTGTCACACAGACAGGGGTGTCTCACACACAGGGGTGTCTCACAGACAGGGGTGTCACACAGACATGGGTGTCAGACAGGGGTGTCACACAGACAGGGGTGTCACGCAGACAGGGGTGTCACGCAGACGTGGGTGTCACGCAGACATGGGTGTCACACAGACATGGGTGTCAGACAGGGGTGTCACACAGACGAGTGTCACACAGACATGGGTGTCTCACAGACACAGGTGTCACACAGGGGTGTCACACAGGGGTGTCACACAGGGGTGTCACACAGACAGGGGTGTCACACACACAGGGGTGTCTCACAGACGTGGGTGTCACGCAGACGTGGGTGTCACACAGACGTGGGTGTCACAGACAGGGGTGTCACACAGGGGTGTCTCACGAGCTGCTGTGCAGGTACAGCTGAGCTGAGGGGCAGCCAGGAGCAGTGGGGGCTGAGGGAATCACTGCAGAGAGCATCGCAGCCTCGTGCCTTGCACCCCGAAACCAGGGCTTGAGGTCAGGCGGAGGCTCTCGTGGCTCTGCTGGGTTTCAGCTTCTTTCCCGCACCCTCTGTGGTTTTTTTTCCTCCCCTCCCTGCCCGCTGCAGCCCAAACCCAAAACAATAACTAGAGGAAACCTCTGGCTGCATAGTTCTCATTCCTGAGCCGAGTTGCATATGGCTTTGCTTTGGGTGGAGACGAGCTTGTGCTCAAACTTGGTTTTACTCCCATTGTTTCCAACCTGAGCGAAGCACGACTGCCCCACTCCCTGACCTCGCTGCACCCACCCTCCCACAGCACCAGCGGTGCTGAAACCCTCCCAGCCCTGAAATTTGGGAGGCTGTGAGATGGGAGTGTGGGCTGCCTTCAGCCGCAGAGGCGTCAAGCCCAGGCAGGGGTGGACAGGAAGCACCGAAATCTCTGTGCCTCTGCTCTGAGATGCTTTTCCAGCCCGGAGCAATACCTGTGCACTTATCCCTGTTGTGAGAAGATATTGCTGTGTGTGAGCATTAAAACCATGCCGTGTCAAAGCCTTTTGCATTCGTGCTCAGGCTGCCCCACGGGTGATCCTGCTTGGGTTAATGGTTCGTGTGAGAAAATAATGGACGTGACCCGGCAGCTCCAGCGTGGGCAAAGCTTCTGTTGGGGAGCGGGGATAATCAGAGATGGGATCTCCTGATTCCAGCCTCTTGGATTTAATGGTAGGTTTTATTTTGCACGGCCTTGCTTTGGAGTAATTTGTGTCTTTGTGCTGCTGTGAAATCAGATTTTCTTTTTTGTGGCGCCGCAAGCTCGGGAGGCGTTTTCTGAGGGAAAGTGCAGAGACAGGACCTCAATTTTTTCTGAGTGAGCATACAGCAAATGTGCTGCTTTGAAATGTCACTGGTTCCCCTACTAGGAAAAAAATGAAACAAAACCAGAGTGGATGAAGAAAACAAAAACCAGCAAAAAACCCCCAACACATGGAACTTCAAACTCTGGTATTCTCTTACAAAAAAAGGACAGTGCCCCCAGAAGTTGACGTAAGGGATAATAAAGCTGTGCTTGAAACAGTCAGGCAAGAAGCTCTGATGATTTAGGGGGTGACAGGAAATCCTTTTCCCTGCTGCTGGGAAAAAATATGGAGTGTGAAGCAGATGACTTTGCTGCATGCACCTCTCTCTAACTGGGGTGTTGCAGGAACACCTCTTTCTGCCCGTGGGATTTATTCAGGAGTAATCCCCCCCATTGTGTTCTCCCTGGTCACAGCAATGGGTGGAGAGCAGAGGAGGCCATCCTGCTCCACCAGCTGGGCCTCACAGGAGGTTTGGTGTGGAAAATGGGAGGTTCTGAGCCACCAACTCCTTCCCTTGGTCCCAGTGTGACCCAGCTCCAGCTTTCAGCCCCTTCAGTGGAGATGAAGGAGGAGATCTGTGCAGCCCCCTCCTAAACTGTGGGGGTTTATGGCATTTGGAGGTAAACTGTCACCTAATTTAGGTTTATCTTTGGGTGCTGGTTGTAAAGTGCTCGTCAGACACAGCTCCAGGGGAAGGGTAGATGGAGGCAGCTTTGCTCTGCTCGTTCCCCAGCTGCCTGCACAGGCCTGGCTGTGATTCTGGCTGTACAGAGTGGCAAATATCGTAACTGCAACTATCCTGGAGCTGGAGCTGAGATTCCCTCTATATTTTTCAGTGCTTTCACACTACAGTGGGAACTGCAGTAGATTTTCTCTTGCTTTGTTTGTCGTATCTATTTCAGCTCTAAGCGAAGACCACAAATTACTGTTTTATGCACCGTGTCTCTGCAGCAGTGTGGCAATATCCAGACCCCGTGCAGCCTGGGACTTCGGGAATGCCAAGGAAAACTGTCCCTGCACACTTCAGCTGGACACCAGACTTGGGGCAGGGGAGGGCTTGAAGGGGAGGGACTTGGGCGAGCAATGTCTGGCTGGAGACGAGCCCAAGCTCGGTGCAGCTCGAGGATGCTTGGCTTCCCAAATCCAAGGGAAGGGGGAGGTATCACATGGCCCCGTGGCTGGGTTGCTCCTCACAGACCTGCTGCTTGTTGTGGGTGGGCTTGCTCCAAGTCATGCCCTGCCTGAAGGCACAGGCAGCCACAGAAAGGGTTTGTTATCTCGTGAACCCGATGGCTGCAGTCTGGGCAGGATCCTGTCACGTGGGGCCTGTGGCAGCTCTTGGGCTGGGAGATGCTCTGGATGCCCTTTTGCACTGACATAAGTAGCAATCCCATTTGTCTCCCCTCAAAACAAGCCCGTTAATTGATTAAAATCAGTTGTGAGCATTCTCCAAATTGGTGAATATATCCTTCGCGTTTGTGGTCTCTTAGGGAAAAATGTGTATGGGAAAGGCAGCTCTTTTTTACTCTCCCTGAAAGGCCCTGAACTGAGCTGCTTGTGTGCACAAAGGAGAGGCTTTCTGTGTACACAGCAAAGAGCAGCCAACGCTGCCAAAAATTCTGCATCGACGAATTGAGATGTTCCCTCGCTTTTCCACTGAATTACCCAGAGCTCGTGGGTCTGGGAGGCTTGGGCTGGATGCTTGATGGGAATAGATGTTCCTCCAAAATTTCCAGTGTGTTTTGTTTTGGATCAAACCAGGAATAGCACAAGAGCAATCTTTTGTAGTAGCTGGCACCTCCTGGCCCCGGCCCCAGCCACAGTGCAGATGAGAGGCTGATGCTGCAGTGAAACACAGGGAAGAGTGAGCTGGAGTTTTCTGGGGTCTGAAAAAAAGGCTTTAAACCACGTTCCAGAGTTTGTACTGGTTCTGACAGTAATTCTCCACCCTGGCTTTGGTCACTGGGGTGTGTTTTTTTAAGGAGAAGCTGGTTGCTCATGATGGATCTGGCTCACAGTGGCTGTGCTGCCTTGGACTGAGACCTTGGTGTGTATTTTGGGACTGAGCTCAACATGGTGAGTGCGTCCCTTTGTTCCAAATTATCTCTGTGCTCTGGAGAAATATCACTGCTGGTTTTGCCGCTTGAGCCCAGTTCTGACTGCCCACAGTCCTTTTCTGCACGCAGAGATGCAGCTCTTCTCCCTCCATCTCATTCCCATCTGGTGCCAGGAGCACGAAGCCGTGGAAGTGTTTCAGGTCAGTGGGTAAGCACCAGCTTTGGTGGAGAGACACCGCTGGAAAACTCCCCTTTAGGAGGACAGAGGTTATTGAAAATGCTGCACAAGTGAGAAAACAAACGCAAGCCACAGAGCTTCTCCAGAGAAAGCTGCTGGGGGACACATCTCAGTGCTGGTGTGGGAGGCAGCTCGATCCCCTGCACTTGTTTCTGATCTTGTCCTTCTCTTATTATGTCTCCACACGTTTACTGGGACGCTCCCTGCGCAGGTGCCAGTGCTTGCACGAGCTTCCCTGGCATCAACTGAGGCTGCCGTGAGCAGAGGAACCAGCACCTGGCACCACCCCTGCCTTTAATGTGCTCCATCAGCATGTCAAGGTGCTCTGTCACTTGCCCTTTTGCTTCTTGTTCAGGGAAGAGCTTTTTTCCCCCTTTTTCCCTTTCAGCTCCATTTTCTAAGCGCGGTGAATCCATCACGTTCCTTCGTGTTGGTCCACCACGTCTGCCAGTTATTCAGGGAATTCTGTATCTTCAAATCTCCTGATTGATGAGCTCAGAAAGGCTGCCCCTATGCTGGGCACAGCGCAATCTTTTGGAAATGCTTGAAAGCGAAATATAATAATAATAATAATAATAATAACAATAATCGCCATAACCAAGGAAATACAGCAAAGCATGGTTTGAATGTAAGTCAGCTTTAAAGCAGCAGCCTGGGGTACTTCCACATTTAAATCTCCAAGCAACTTTCCTCGTTACAGCAAGATGAAGCCCAGGCTGGGCTGCCAGCTCCTTGGAAACTTGGAAATGCTCTCATTCCTTGTTCACTTTGCTTTCTACACCACTGCAGATTGGCTTTAGAGCTCAGCTAGAAGTTGCTTTATCGGTGTGAGCTGTAATGACTGTTGTGTAAACATCCCCCATGCTCGGGCCTTTTCTCCACAAGATTTTGAAGATCCCAGCAAACTTTACCTTTGTGCAGGGCAATATTTCTCCTGCCCTCTGGATTTTACCTCAGAGTAGGTGGGATAGCCCCATCAGGCCAGGATATGGTCCTTAACAGCCAAGTGTTTTTACCAGCCTACCAAAAGGACATCACTGCTGGTCTTTTTTTCCCTGATTTTTTTTTTTGCAAATTTATCTATGCGGCTGAGCCAGATTCCTGCTGGCAGGTGCAGGGAGGTCCATGCAATTCTCTGAGCCCCAAAAGCCTCTTCCCTGTGCTTGTGGCCGAGCTGGCTGTGCCTGCAGCCGCCTGCTCCCGGGGGCCCCGGGCACAGGGACGTGGGACAGTCCTTCCGCTGCGGCCGTGCCCGTTCCAGCCTGCTCCATCTGCTCTGGGACCACGAGCTGCTGGTCCTCACCAGAGGGGAGGTGGAGGCTGCTCATCCCGGCAGCTTTTCCCCCTCCCCTTTGTTCGTGCAGGGAGCTCGGCGCAGCCCGGCTCCCATTAGCGGGAGCTGGCACAAATTAAAAACAAATTTAGCCCCGGTGTCTGTGTTCACAGCGAATTTCACCTCGGCTGATTATTTTTATGGCTTGTTGACAAAACGGGAACGTGCGTGCGGGGAGCCTCTTGCAGGTCCCTGGAAAATGCCAAATGAGTCACTTTGGGAACGCTAAAACACATCCCTCCACATGGAGCACGCACATGTGCCTGCGTTCGGGGCGAGAGCGGGGCACCCACCACGCTCGTTTGTCTCTCTAAATGATTTTTCTTCTCCTTCTTTCCCCTTCTCTGGTGTGCGTGTGTGTGTGTGCTCTCGCTGCTTTGTCGTGATAACTGCATCTGCTGTTCCAGGCTCATCAGCGTGGCCCCCTCGCCCCCTCCCCGAGTTGCCAGGCAGCGGCTGATGGCTCCGACGCCCATTGGGAACCCATTACTCAACTCCTCGTGCGCGCCCGGGATTATTCGCGTTCTGCTGATGATATTTACGGCCGCAGCTGCTAAAACGGTGTTTGCAAATTTATGCTGATTTGATTAGCTAGTTTAGTCATCATAGCTTCTAAGAGCAGGATCTGGCCATAAAATTGCTTTCTGCTCCGTGTGACTCGCTAATGGGGTGTCACATGAGAGCACGAGCCCGGGCGCGGAGCAAGGGCTGCAGGAGACCATATGGTGCCTCAGAGTCCCCTCCACCACCTCCAGAAAATGTTTTGCCCTCTGGAACAGCACCGTGGGCACAGGATTATCAGCTCTGTTGAGCCATGTTCATCCACCTTAATGATGTACCAGTGAGCTAGCAGGGTTGGGATAAAACCAGCCCTCAGTCTGCCACTGAGCGCACATTTTCTTACCCTGTGTCATCTTTTGTCCCCTGGGCTGCTCAGAGGCTTCCCTGCCACTCACAGAGGTGCTTGGAGCACGTGGATTTTTGTATCCTGGCTGCCCCCTCATTGAGAAATGCCATCCCCAGTCCCGCTTTGAACCTCCACTTGAGGCCTGTGCCTGATGGATTTGGGCACGGCTCACCATCTGCCATTATCTGTGGGTGATGGAGCTTTCTCTGCGTCAGCCACGACAGAAATAAACTCACTCCACCTTAAAATTCAGCTCGCTGCCATTTAAAAGGAAAAAAAAAAAGGCTAAAACCTTGTTTTCCTCCAGAGAGATTTCTAAATTACTACCACTACTATAGATATGTTTTAACCATCTGTGTAATTCTGAAGTCTCCCTGGATGGAGAGGAAGCATTCCTTTCGTACAGTAAGTGCTACCTAAGGTGGGCTCTTAATATTTTTAGGGTTATTTTTGCCTTGGTAACGTTCATTCCACCTCTCCTTAAAGTGGTTTGTGACTTGGGAGGCAAGGCTGAGGTGGATCTGGAGACACATCCTCCAGCTGAACTCCCTCCTCTTCCCAGTGCCTCCCATTTACTGCTTCCCAGCCACTGCTACCATTTCAAAAGATCCTTTCAGAGGCAGTTTCCTCGCTTTCTTCAACATGACTCTTTTTTAGGGCTTTTCAGACAAGTGCACTCACACGCCGCCATGCCTCGGGTTTTTTCCTTGGTTTCTTTGAGCTTGTCTTCTTCTTCCCCTGATCCCCCAGGCCTTTCAATTACTTTTTAATGTTCTTCTGGCCTTCCTGAAAAGTTCTGTGAGCATTACCTTGCCCGTGGCCCTATCCAGACAGGCTTTGAGCAGGTTCTAAAGCAGTTGCTCATCTGGGATGTTGAAATTGGAGTCTGACTGTCAAACATCCATAACATTGGACCTTCTGCTCCCCCCAGGTGCACTGTAAATGGAGGGGGACTAAGTTCAGCATCAGGTTATGGGGATCTTGGCTTCCCTGCCGTCATTCCAAAGGGGGAAATAGGCCCTGTGCGATGGCTGAAGATGTGAGGTGGTGGCTGGGAGGAGCTGGTCCCAGGTCTCCCTTAGGGGAGCAGTGGGGAATGATGGAGGTTGGGGAGAACAAGTTAAATTTCAGGAGAATCTGCCAGATGAAAGCAGAGCCAGCGTTTGTAGAGGACGTGAGTTCATTAGCAGTCAATATTTGTGTTTTGGACCGTTCTGAAGAGAATCAAATTGTCCAAACCACTTACTCCAGGCTGCAAAGTTCCCCTCGTGGGACCTGTGTAGCAGTGCCTTTATCATTTCTAGAAAAGCCCCGTTGGATTCTTTAACTTTGTTCCATCTCAGCAAAACGTTTTGTTGTTTTTGTGCCACAAGGATTTAACACCTCCATCAGGGCTTTGCGTTTCCTGTCTTGAACCTCAAGCTGAGGGTAGAGGGCAGATTTTGGAGAAACGTGCCCAGATTTGTACCAGGTTTTGATGGCGCTTATCCCTCCTGCACAGATTGTTTGCCCATATGAAGCAATTCCCCACCTTGCCCACATTAACATTTCCTGATGAGCCAGTGTGTTAATTTTGTGCTCCATGGCTCTCTGCTCACGGGCTTCTGCTGGCAGAGCGGCTGCCTCCCCTTCTGTTAAACCACCCCGTGCTACCCTGCCCTCAGCTCTCATCAGGCTCTGCTGGCTTTGGGAATCCATCCCCCCTTCCCCTCTGAGGCAGCAGCGCGTTTTCCCCCCCAGATTTTATCCAAGAGGAGCCTTTTGTATCCCCATCTCTTTAATTAAATAGAGCGCCCTGACTCGATCGAGACATAAAAGGCCTCGCACAGAAGCTCCCTGGCAAACCATCAAGCAGCGTCCCCCATCTGAGCTGATAAACTCAAGGAGAAGCTGCCCTTTCAAGCCTCTGGAAGACTAAATACCAAGCCAAGATGTGATACTGCAAGGCCACGATAAGAAAGGGACTAAATCAAGAGTGCTGATTGCACGGGAGGAATAAAGGGAGGGAGGGAGCCCCGTGTGCACCACTTATATAAAAATCCTCGCAGGGAATCAGGTGGGAGCAACAGCTCTTCCCCATCCTGGCACGAGCACTGCTTCCCATCCCAGATCTGCTGTATTAGCAGGGATGGAAGGAGCCAGCAGGGGGAAATGCCAGGGAAAAGATGCACTCAATTAAAAATAGAGAGAAAGTCCCCAAAGCTCTGACACGGTTTTGTCAGACAGGACTTGCAACAGATGATTCCTGTGAGGATTTCTCACTCTTGGGAAACGCTTCGCGGTTTGTCATCGCCGGGGAACGGGCAGCAGGAAAGGCACAGAGGACAGAACAGGCCCGGGGGAGAGGGTGTTAAAAGAGCCCCAGCTGAAAAATCGACATGGAAATTACATTAGAAATGTTTGCTCTCGCTCTTTGCAACCCGGACATTGCGACAGTCGGAGGCAGGAAGTGAAACTGTCTCTCGACAGCCAATTCCAGGAGACCAAATCCCGTGGTTCAGCCGTTCTTCCCCTCAAAATTAGGGGGACAGTGCAAGAACCTCCTCCCTCCCCTCACACAAGGATGCTCTGAGTCTCCTGAGCTCTGCAACCAGGAGGACTACATACTTCTTATAGAAAAAAGGTGAAGTGCTGCAGTTGCCTTCCCTTGATTCTCAGAGCTGGTGCTTTAAGAAACATCCCTCCCACTCACCTGCCCCTTCCCTGCACCTAAAATGTCACGAGTGTTCCAGTAAACCCACAGGGATCGGCAAAATCGCTGCACAGCAGCGGCTCTGTGATACCATGGTGATGGTTGCTACCGAAAATCCTTCACTGGGTGGGAGCGGAGCGGAGCCGTGCCCGAGCGAGCAGCCCCACTGCTGCCTGCTAAATTTAGATTTTCCACCTCTGGTTCTTCCCCCTGCCCTGGTTTAGGAGAGCTTGCAGTAATAGCTGCTCGCTGACAGCTTCTGCTCGCTGCCGAACGCCCCGGCATGGGGGCCAAATGTGTTGTCAAAAAGCCAAGGAGCCACAATCAATATTTCAGTGGCTCTGCTCTCGCTGGGCTCTGGTGAAGCACTGCCAGCTGAAGCCAGGAGCTTTGCCTGCTGCCTGCTCCGGGGTCCCTCTTCCCCCAGACCTTGCCTCTCAGTTTCCATCGGGCAAACAGAATTTCCATCTAAAAACCACATCAGGATACTCAACACACACTGACACAGGTCTACTCCATCACCCAGTGACACCACAGGGCTGTGTTTGATCCCCACAAGAGAACAGGTTTGTACCTCCAACATCCCTCCCTCTCCATGCAGTAATTTTACTTTGCCTATTGTGCCACTATGAGAATGCTGAACTTAAGCAAAATCCACTTTTGCATTATTTTATCCAACAAGGCGGTGACTCGATGACTCCATTTTTGGATCACTTCATTCAAGCTGCTTTTCCTCTGCTTCTCTATGCAGATGCTGTCTCCTCTGTCTGGGTAATGACAAGCTTTTAGTGAAAAGTATGTCTGAAAGATGCCATTATGCTCCATATTCTTTGCAGCGCATCAGGACATCTTGTTGCAGCAGCCTTGTTTCTTATTAACACTTGACTTAAGCCATGCAGGCTGGCATGCTGGGGGAAATGAGGGGGCTGTTATTTATTCTGACCTATTTGTCTATTAGTTGCAATGACTATCTGGGAATGCATGGGAAGAAGAAAGCTTCAGATCTTCCTCTGCAGACATGTTGGAGCAACTCGCTCTTATCAGATCAGCAGAGCTCAGACAGAGAGATAGGGCTGCTTTGCTCTCAGCTTTTTGCATATCCTAATGAATCTCATTTGCTCAGCCCCCAAGGCAGGTCATCAAACGAGTCTGTCCTGCTGCCCAAACCTCAGAGGGACCTTCGGGGTGAGGATGGTGAATCCAGGCCGTGCTCCGGCCCCAGCTGCTGGAGGGGGTGGGATGGCAGGAGGGAGCTGGGCTGGCACCGTGTCCAAAGGACAGGCTGGGCATTGGTGCTGGGAGCTGGGGCTTCTGGTCAGCTGGGGTGAGTCAGCCAAGGCTGTGTGTGCAGACAGTTGTGGCTACCTGCCCCAGGAACAGGGCTGGGCTTTGTCTGGAGCAGCTGTTTCATTCCTGGTGCTTGCAGGATGTAAAGTATGGTCAAGATGGCAGATCAGACTTTGGAGGCAGACAGGCGGCTTGGCAGGATTTGTGCCACCTTCCAGAGCTTGAACAAGCATTATGTTGATTTCCTGAGCTTCCCTGAGATGTTATCAGCGTCCTCACTTCATGTACAGCAGGGGAGGATTGTGCTGAGCACCCACTGTGGGGTCACTCCTTTGGACCTCCCTCGCCCCTCCTGGTGCTGAGCACAGTTAACCCTCAGGGAGTTGCTGTCTGTTGGCTCATCTCAATTTTTCCAGCCCCCTGCCATGCTCCAAAAGCACAAAGGTGATTAAACTCCCCAACTTCACGGTCGCCCATTTTCTGAGAGTCCACCTCCGGGCACACACGGGCCCTGGGGAAGCCTGCAGTTCATTTTTCAGGGGTCATGGCTTATATCAAACAGGTCTTGAGCTTGTTTTCTATTTTTAAGCATGTTGAAATTGCCTGTGAACCACAGAGCTCATGGGGCATTCGGGCTCTCTGTGCCCAGTCCAAGCCCAGTCAATCAATGTCGTCTCCACAGAGAAGGAGGAAAAAAGTCCCATTTTGGGGTCTGTCAGCTTCCTTAACCTCTCCAAGCCATGAGTTCTGAAGACTTTTCAACCACCTGCACATCGAATGCATTCTGCCATTCTGATTGCTGGTGATAAGCTTTAGACTCATTTTTTATGCTGCTTTCAAAGTTCACAGGCAATGTATTGATGTCAGAGATGTGCCACCCCTTTGTTGGGTACCCTGGGAAATGTCTGAGGACAGCAAGCACCTGAATTCGCCCGTAACTCTCCAGAGATTTATATGCCAGGGTAATGAGAACGAACACCGAGCAGCAAAGGGACACCAGAGGTGCATAGCTCTGCCTGTAGGTTTGGAGGAGGATGACCTTTGCATTCCTGGCTTGTGCTTTGAATAGGTGGGTGAGGAGAAAATAACTGAGTGCCTGCAAAGCCAGAACGCAGCAACCTGAAAAGGAACAGCGGAGTCTGAAAGCGAAGCAGACATTTATCAGGTTAGAGGGGAGCTAGCTGAGGATGAAGTGGTTTGGTGCAGCTTGTGGGACTGACTTTCATGTGACCACAGAATGAGTAGGGGATGTTTCAGGCTGGGCCTTGAGTCCTGGCCGCCTTGAGGACCCTCGGGGTGTGCTGTGAAATTCCAGCAGCAATCACAGGCTTGAAGCACGCTAGAGGTGAGATGGGGCGAGGCACTTCGGGGAATTTGACAGCAGATTGAGTTATTTGTCTCAACACAGCTCCTTCCACTCTCCTGATTGTTTTGAGCTCTCAGGTTTGAATCTGGAAGTGCTATCTCGGCTACATCACTTGCCTTTGTAATGAACTTTCCAGGTGAATGCACGTCCAGGAGAGAGCAGAACTCCTTGTGCATTATAGAGCATTTGTTATAGTGCAGCACAAGCACTACCCACAGCCTGGAAACCAGAGTCAGCAGAGTGTGAATGATGCCAGGGAGAAGCATTAAAGAAAATTCTGCTACAAGGGGAAGCTGTTGAACCTGAGACACTTTTTTCCCGTGATATTTAAACATGGAGCATGGCATATAGGGGAGAACACTGGACCTTGCTGCCATTTACCACAGCTCTTAAACAGGTTTACAGGTTTCAAACTGGACTCCAGCTAGGGCTGCATTGCTGGCATTGCCAGTACACCCATCTATTGGCATTTGTGCCAGGGACACCCTGTGTGGGGTCTGTCCTGTGCCTTTACACAGACCCCTATTTGAACTAAAATGCCTGAGGAGTCCCTGAAATGCCACTTCTGGTCTTCTCACAGCAGCTCTGTGCCCGGGTAGAAGATGCCACAAAATATCGGTAGACAGGGGTATAATTTGAGCTCCCTAAGTTGCTTTCCGAGTGGGAAGTAGTCTCTGAAAAGCCTGTGTGTAGTGAGACATCTGGGGCTTACTCATCTGGGGTGTTGCACGGGCCCTTTTGTGCTCTTGTTCCTTTTTGGGGTGACAAAGCAGAAGTCATCGGTGCTCATTTAATGGAAAGTCCCGGCACCCCCTCGCAGATGTACGAACAGCACGTAGGGCAGGAGATAAACGCAGATAACATTCAGAGAGAGAAGCACACGCCGTGCGTGTGCCGCAGCCTCCACCCGCAGGTAACGAGCCCTCGGCACAATTAGCGACTGCTGCCTTTGTGCTTCCCGAGCAGACGATGTGGCCATGCATGATTTATGCAGCACAGAGGCGGCTTTGCCTGCGCTGGGAGGTGACGTTGGTGGCTCTTTATGTGCCTCAACAGCACAAGGCAGGAGCTTAATGAGGGGGTTTTTCACCTCCTGTCTGCAGGTGCCTCTAGAAACGATCCTGGCCACTCTGAGCTCTCTCCGAGGGCTTCTCCACGCAAAGGAGGATGAGGAGGCAGCCAGTGGTTCTTCAGCCTCCATCCTGCCACTTCCAGGTGCATTTATTCCTTCTTTCCCACTGGAGGGATTTGCCTCCGGGCTGTGGCTTGGCTGCTCCTCCTCAGCATCCCCAGCCTGGAGCTGCAGGACAAGCCCTGGCTACCACACACTGCCCGTGCAAAGGGCCAGTCCTTCTCCAGGGCTCCTCATTTAAACATCCTCCCGTCCTCTCAGGGCACCTCTCAGGTGCCCAGCACGTCTGAATTCTGTCCTGTTACGATGGCATTACAACATGAGCTGTAGCAGATTGGTGCAGAGTTCACCTTGCAGCTGAGGAAACATCCCCTTTCTCTGGATGAACACCACAGAAGTGTGGACAGCCTCGCCCTCTCCAGCAGCTCCACTTGTGACCAGTTTTCCAGCTGTGTGGGTCTTGAGTATCCTGGAGAAAACGGGCAACACCAGGAGAGAAAACACAAAGGGGCGGAGTGGGTGAGGTAGCAAAGCTTTTGTCTCTCTTACATCCATGTATGGATTGCTATTCAGAGGGTAATACAGGGAATAATGTCTTGGGCTCATGGTTAGGGAATTCTGTGGTTTATAAATGATGAGAATGTTTAAAATACACTGGGGTTATCCTGGCAGAGGTGAACTGGAAGCAGTCCGACACACAGACACACACGTGGGGCAGGTACAGGTTAAATGCTCAGTGAGGAGGGGCCATGCACTGTCACCTCACAGCAGGGAAAGGGTGAGACCCCAAAACATTGGGGCTGAGCTGGTGTGGTGCTGAGTGCCCCCAGTGCCCTGCCATGGAGAGGATTTGGGGAAGCTGAGCCTGGCTGGGATAGGCTGAGCTTGGAGCAAAGCACGAGGGATGCTGGAGACCTGGATGGCCACATTCCTGCCTGCCCAGTGAATGAAAACATTTCCCACATCTCCTCTCCCTGTTTCCCTGTTTACTGAGATCCCAAAAAGGGTGCTTCACCTTCCTAGCAGCCGCCAGGCCACCTCCTCTGCACTTCTCCTTGGGGAATTTCACAAATAGGTGGCTGAGGCGGGCTGGGATCGTGCCTGTGGAGCCAGCAGTGCTGGGCTTGTTGTCTCTACCTGCTGATTTTGTCCCTGTGTGTGTGTTTGGGGAGGTTGCTTTGGTTTGGATGGTGGTTTTTTTTTTTACACTGCTTAAAAATAAATTCCAATCTGCTACAAAAGTTGGCATTTCACTCCCACTGGTTGGGTGCTGACACATTCCTCTAGAAGGGTTCTGAATTCAGGAATCTGGGGTGTAGGAGGCAGGTTGGGATCAGGCAGAAGAGCCCAGCTTTGGTTTGTGGGTGCTGGAGGGTGCACCCCACTCTGCCCAGTGTCACAGAGAATGTCCCTGTCCTTTGGGACAGCAGGGACTGCCGTGCCAGGGCTCTGGGAGCTGGCTAAGGGTGCCTTGCTGCAGGGATTTTGGGCACACAGTGACTGCTTTTCTACAGGAGCAGGAGCTGAAATCAGCCCTCAAATCTCTGCGAGTGTCAGGCCAGAGCACATTTCCCCAGTTCTGGGTCCCAGGTTGGAGCCAAGGGAAAGCATCCTTGAGCCTGCTGCCTTCATGGGATGGCAGTGAGAAGCCCAGGTTGTCCCATGGGCTGGGGAGGAGTCTGTGGATGTGTTCAAGGCACAGCTGTGGCAGGAATAAGTGGATCTGGGCTTGCTCTGATCCCCTTAGTGTGGTTGGAGATGAAGCAGTGACGTGATCTTGTTGTGCTGCTCTGGTAGATATTTGCAGCCTGTTGAGGGCACAGGTAACCGTGGGATGTGTTTGGGTCAGGGCAGGACACCTGCAGGATCCCTGCTGGACACTGAGTCTGCAGTATTTCATGAGGGAAGGG
The DNA here is from genome assembly GCA_014706295.1 of Lycocorax pyrrhopterus obiensis. NCBI lineage: Eukaryota > Metazoa > Chordata > Aves > Passeriformes > Paradisaeidae > Lycocorax > Lycocorax pyrrhopterus. The sequence goes on from JACSVZ010000018.1 coordinate 10,133,468, forward strand.
CTCCTGGGTGAAATCTTGGCCCTCAGACATCCAAAGTGCCCTGCACCACCCAGTGAGCCAGGTTTTCATACCCGCTCGGTGTCCTGGGTTGGAGAAGGGGTGGCAGTGACATGCTGGCCACCCTCTGCCACCCACAGCAGCACAGCCTGGTGGCACTGGGACAGCTGGGCTGGCAACAGCCAGCTCCTGTTCTCCTTGGGCCGGAATCTCTGGAAAGGCAGCTTTGGCCAAGCTCAGCACCAATGGCCATGGGCACTGGGGTGGCACCAGCACCCCAAAATCCACCAGTGAAGGGCACGAGGACGGGAGGGGGCTGGAGGCAGTCAGCTGCTGGAAAGCCACATTGCCATGGCTCTCAGGAGTGCTCCACAAGGCTGCTTGGCACGGGAACGCTGCTGTCTGAGTGGTTTTGTGGAGCTCGGGGTGGAGCAGGGGACAGAGGCTGTCACCCCCCACAAGGACCAGGCTTAAACCAATACCGAGTGAATGTGCTGACAGGGTGAGAGGGAGGGCAACAAAGGAGATTCCTGAATCACATCGTGCTCATCTAGGCATTGCTGGAGAGCTCATGGGCCGGTCTTTGTGAGCAAACACCTCCCATCAGGAGGAGACTGGGCTGGGAATTGTCACACGGAGCACGAAGAGGATTTTGCAGCGGGGAGAGGTGCTGTGTTAACAGCTACAAAACACAAACTCTTCCATCTGTCTTGAAGAGGGAAGCTAAATGTGCACAACAACAACAAAAGGCTCCTCTGTGCCATCCTACCTCGATGCAGATTGGGGCCTGGGAAGCCAGTCTGTTCCCCTGACACATTCCATACGTGGCCCTGGGAAGGAGTGCCAGCCACGGGGACAATAAATGCCAAATGTCACGGTGCTCCTGAGATGGAGACACTTGCCCAATGGAAACTGGCCTGGAGCCAAGCCCATTTAGCATAAGCCATCAAACAGTCATGAATTAATTGTAATCTTTGACAGGTGCACCAGGAATACTTTTGGAGAGGCTGCTGTTTGCCCTGGGTGCATCTGCAGATCTGTGCCCACAGCGACAGCAGGGAAATGTTGTCACATACTGTGCAAAGCCACCAAACAAACAGAGGTTTCTAGGAAGTGACTGGCATGCCTGAATGGCCTTCTAGCAAGGCATTTGTGGTGCTTCTAAATCTATATTTACACACAATTTCCACTTCTGGAGCCCCCATCCTTCGCTGGGCTGCACCTCAGCCACCATCGCTGGCCTCTTGCTGAGGGAACTGAGCAAAGTGACTTCAGGTGACGCAGGGAGCCAAGGATAAACCCAGCCCTGGTGCCCAGATGGGAGCTTTAACCACAAAACTCCTTCCTGCAGCACTAAAACTCTCTGCCCTTCCAGGCAGGGTTTATGAATGGCACACAGAGGAATTGTAAACCCCAGCGGCAGCAAGATGCAGGAGGTTGAAGTTAATATTATTGCTGTACATGTCCAAGCAAATGTCTGCACATTGTGGTTTTGTTCTTTTAGTCATTTACAGTGTTCTTTTACACCCAGCTGCTCCTGGAGAGGTGTTCAGTGATGTTTTTGGAGACCTCGTGCCTGTGCACAGGCTGTTGATCAACTTTTGCAGGCAGATCTGAGTTGAGTTGGCTCAGTGCTTGAAGGGAAACCATGAGGATATCACCACTGGCCAGCCAGAGGATATTCCTCTGCAATGAACAGTGTTTGCATGGCCCCACTGGGGAAACATTGACAGTGACTGATGGAAAGGGATGTGTGAGTCTGATGACGGTGGCCCAGCTACAACACCCAGCGTGTCTGCGCTGCAGAGGTTCCTGAACGCAGCAGGGGTGCAGTGTGACACCCGGGCACCAGGTGCTGTCACTGCACACAGCACAAAGACCCTTCCTAACCCAGACCCCACTGCAGGCACAGCTCGGCCAAGGAACAGTCACGGGCAGAGTGAAAGGATGCTGGGATCATGCAGGAGCTGAAGTGGAGGCATTGGGAAGAGCATTTCCAGCAGGGCAGGGAGGGATTCTGCCCCTCTGCCCAGCCCTGGGGGCACCTCTGGGTGCTGTGTCCAGCTCTGGATCCTCAGCACAGCAGGGCCAGGCAGCTCCTGGAGCGGGGCCGGCAGAGGCTGCGCAGCTGAGGAAGGGCCTGGAGCATCTCGGTGCCCAGGAAAGGCTGAGGGAGCCGGGGCTGCTCAGCCTCAGAGGAGCCCCAGCTGAGAGGGGCCCTCAGCCCTGGCTGGCCCTGGCTGCAGGGAGGGCTCAGGGCAGGGCCCGGGCTCTGCTCCGGGGCCCAGCAGCGGCACCAGAGCCACGGGCAGGGCCTGAGCCCAGCAATTGCCCTGCACAGGAGGCACAACTCCTGCCCTGGGCACGGGACTGAGCTATCCCAGCAATTGCCCTGCACAGGAGGCACAACTCCTGCCCTGGGCAGGGACTGAGCTATCCCAGCAATTGCCCTGCACAGGAGGCACAACTCCTGCCCTGGGCAGGGACTGAGCTATCCCAGCAATTGCCCTGCACAGGAGGCACAACTCCTGCCCTGGGCACTGACTGAGCTATCCCAGCAATTGCCCTGCACAGGAGGCACAACTCCTGCCCTGGGCAGTGCCCAGCCCTGAGCAGAGCCCAGAGAGGCTGTGGGGTCTCCTCCCTGGGATATTCCAGAGCCCTCTGGACACATCCTGTGCCCTGTGCTCTGGGATGGCCCCGCTGGAGCAGGGAGGTGGCACCAGTGACCTTCTGTGGTCCTCTCCAAGCTGACCCATCCTGGGATTCTGTGTGATTTGGGGAAGCTGATGCTGCCCTTTAAGGGAGTCCAGCCCCCAAAGCCACTTTGGGGCTGCTTCCTCAGAACCACGGTTTGAGGAAAACAGGAGGCTTTGCAGGATTTTCCTCCGAGCAGAGACACCTGCTCTGGGACTGCAAGGAGGGCACACACTGGGAAGAGTTTGGAAGGAGAAGGAGAAGGAGAAGGAAACAGCAGCAGTGACTGCCAGCACATGGAATTGCTGCTCAGCTGCAGACTAAACAGCATCCAGGCACTGCCAGAGAAAAAGGAGGCTTGTCAACAGCTCTGCCACCAGATCCCCAGCCTTAACTAGAGGAAACTGAAGCCCTATTTCCACTGGGCTCAGACTGATGACTGGAAAAATGTTTCTCTGTTTACAGGAATCTGAAACCTTGTAATTCTCCTCTGCTCTCTCTCCCCCTGGTCCTCTCTCTCCCCAGCAGCCAATCGCCAGTGGGCACATTGGGAAAGGAGGGTTCATTCCAACTCGAAACCTCTGTAATTTAATAAGAAAAAAACAGCTTGGGAACAATAGGAACCACAGCAGCAAGATAAACAAAATATTTTAAAAGTCCAGGGCTAGAAAAGTGTGGACAAAGTGCCCTGAAATCAGAGATGCCAGGGTGCCCTGGGACCAGCAACAAGAGGACAACCATGAGGACAAGCACCTGACCCCAGCAGGGGCTGGAGAGCGAAGCAGCACCTGGAGGGCAGAGCAGAGCTGGGTGAGCTCTGGTAGGAGCTGGATGTTCTCCTGCAGCTCTCTCAGATTCCAGCACCAGGATCCCCTGATCCTGAAATTCTGTATATTTAAAAGCTGGGACATGAGCACCGTGTGGCTGCTCCCGAAACATAGGGTCCTGCTGGTACAAGGCAGTGAAAAGTTCAGGTATTTTTAGAAGAAAACTCATCTGAAATACAGTCTGTGTTCAAGAAAAATCCTGATACTGCAGAGAAAAATAGGCTTCTCCTTGCCTTTGCTAATTCATTTCCCAGGTCACTGCTGATTTTCTTGGGCTGGGCTCTTGCCTCCTTTCTCAATTCTTTGGTTTTATTTCCAGGGAGGTTGTTGCATCTCCACTCTGACTAGAAGAAAGTTCCTAAAATTGCCATATCAATCAGAGGAACAGCTTGTCCTTCTGTTTCAGTGTTCCTGGGGTAGAATAGAAATTACCAGGAAAACAGCAGGAGGATGTTTGGAGAGGCTTTCTCCAAGTCCCTCTTGGAACTGCTGTACATTAATTCACTTCACTTTGAGTTCAGGTAAAGCAGGAGCTGGATTCCAAATTTGGATGCAGGAATTTTCTCTAAACCAGCAAAACCCTGGTGACCCCTGCCCAAAGCTCCTGGGCTGCTCCAGGCACTTGTGTCAGCACCAGCAGACAACCCCCGGCGCAGAAACACAGCTCAGAAAGCTGCACGTGGGTGCACCTGTTCCTTCCTTATGTTTTTCCCCCTTTTTGGAATCCTGCTGTGAATTATTTTGTAGGTTAATGCCGAAAGATTCAGCTGCGTTAACTCCTCGTTACCTGTGTGAGCGTGGCGACTGTGAGAGGCAGCAGCAATTTTAGCACCCAGAGGTCAGGGTGGAAATGGGAAGGACTTGAAGGCTCAGGCAGCTCAGCAGGAATTTACCTTCCTCAGACTTCCTCCTATTTCCAAACCAGCAGTGCTCAATCTATAGTATTAATTGGGGACTGGGAGTGTTTGAACACTGGAGATGCATTATTTACCAGCAGAAAATTCTGGCAGGTCTGAAAATTCCCTGAGATCCTAAGTGAAGCAGGAGCCTTTTGAATTATTCAGAGCCCAGATAGACAGCAATCATTGCTGCTGTTGTAACAACTTTATTATTTTAAATTATTGTTTTCTGCTACTCTCTTGTGCACAGTCATGCCTTTTTAATGCCTTCTTTCTTCCCCCCACCCCTTACATTCAGCAAAGACTTATAAACTTTCACAGGTGTGAGTTTTGCCAGATTTCCCCCCCCTCATTCCGACACTTTGCTCCTGGGGGGTAATTGGTTTTCATGGAATATTTTATTGCCACCTGACTTGAGCAATTCCTCGTGGTTGGTGTGGGCAAAGTACCAAGAAAGGCCCAGCCCCTGCCCTTCCAGAGGGGCTGAGCTTCTCCCAGAGGAAGGAGCTGCCCCTTTTCAACTCAGTTTTGTATTCCAAGGCCCAAGTTTTCTTCTGAGAGATTTTTCTTTCTTCTTCCCCTTTAAATCTTGTAAATAGGCTCCTCTGCTTCTCGGGTAATTACAGTTATTTTTGGAGCAGCGAATTCTCGTTAAGGCAGAAAGTATTTACAGCAAAAGGCAGCAAGTGCAGGTGGAGAATTCCTGCCCGAGGCGGGCCGTGGTGCGGGGCGGTTCTGCTGCACCCCCTGGCACACGTGGAGCCACCTGAGCTGTCCCCTGCCAGGTGGGACATGTGGCTCCTGTGTCAGGGAGCTGTCAGAGAGCCACCTCCTGACTCCTGTGACCTCTGCCTCAAGGAAAGTCAGTTAAGGAGGGCAGGGAACAGGGAGTGGCCAGGGGCACCTTGAGCAACGTGCGACCTGCGTCAGCTTATCTGGTGTTCTCCCGGTGCCAAGGGAGCAGAGCTCCCGAGGAACTGAGAGCCAGCGTGTCCCAGAGCGGGTGAAAAGGACAAATAGGTAACCTATGGCTCTCTCCAAAGAATTGGCATCTCTTTATGCCTCCTAAAAGCCTGAGCTCCCTTCCCAGCCCCGCTGTAGAAACAGATTTGCTCTGGTCCCGCTTTTGTGCAGAGATATCCCTCCGTAATCTCTTCCCTCCGTTCTTTCCGGCTTTTAAAAAGTGAATTTGACAGCAGGAAGCTGTTGTGATAGCCTGTAGACTGGACTCCTGAAAGAAAAAAATCCCCTATTGTCATTAGAGAAGAGCTGAGGGAGCACTGTTTGGATTGGGTTGGATCAGTCTGGGTGATAGGATTCAGCATTCAGGGCTGAGCTGGGGCTCAGCCTCTTGTTTTGCAGCCATCCAGTCCCACGAGCTGTTCCCCTGAGAATCCAGCTGGGGATACCAGACACCTCATCAGGACTGCCACAGCCCCCCGGGAGCTGCTGCATTTTTAGCTGAATCTCTCTGAGAAGTGCTTTTAAGATCAATTCTGCATCTGAACTTCTTCCAGAAAACTGCAGAATAATTTAGGTTGGAAGGGACCTCCAGAAGTCACCTTGTCCAACCCCTTGTTCAAAGCAAGGTTGACTTCAAAGTTAGGTCAGGTTACTCAGGGCCTTGCCCAGTGGAGTTTTGAATACCCCAAAGGAAGGAGATTGAACAGAGTCTGTGAGCAGTGCAAACACCCTCATGCATTTCTTTCCCTATATCCCATCTGAATTGATACTGAAACTCCTGGCCATTGCCTCTCCTCTCTTTTCAGTGCATCTCTGAGAGAAGATGGCTCTGTTTTTTTATTTAGGTTGTGGAAGATTGAATTAAACATGTCCAGAGTTTCTCGTGAGTGCTAAAACCCCTCAGACCCCTCCCCATGTTTGAGTGTCCACGCTCCCTGATGCCTCAGTGCCCCTCTGCTCCGCTCTCTCCTGCTTGCCAAGCTCTTCCCGCTCCTGAGGAGCCCCAAAATGCACCAAACACCCCGGATGCAGCCTCTCAGGTGCTAAGGAGAGAAGGATAATCCCATCTTTTGGCTGTCTATGCTCTTGGTAATAAAACCCAAAAGGTTACTCTTCACTGCTGTGAGGGCACACAGCTGATTTCTGTTTATCTCCGTGTCCTTCAGGACGCCAGGTCCTGTTCTCTGTTCCACAGTCAGGCCCCAACCTGCTGAAATCATCCTTTACCAGTGCCAGACTGTGATGGGATTCTGGATTCAGTTCTGCACGGCCAATATACCTTGAAAATTCACATTTGAGAGTTCAGCTCCAAGGCTTCACCTGACAGTCACATCCTCTGGCCAGGCCAGGAGGTTTTCCTCCACTGCCTGTAAAGATTGCAGAGATGTCGCAGTCACTGGAGAAGAGAGGGGAATAAAAACTCAAAACTGAAGTCAGGCACACTGTGCTGCTGTGTCAGGCCAAGAGGTTGCCATCCCCCCAGACGTGCCAGCAAAACTCGAAGTGTAATTGCTGCCTGTCTCAGTTCTGTCAAAATATTTGCGGCTGGTTCGAATGCAGGGGAAGGAGATGATGCTGCTGGTGGAGAAAAGATAGGAAGGTGACAAAGAGACTGCAGGCAAGAAAAACTCCAACCTTTGCCTCTGAAACATGGAAAAGCCAGAACAGGAGGCATCAGCAATGCTGGGAGAAGTCTCTTGTGCATCCCAGGTATTTGCAGGTCCTGCTTTTTCCCACACGGGAGTTTTGAAGATGCTTTTTAAAAGCACAGATGGGGGGGTGAAGCCCAGTCCCACTGATTTTTTTTTTTTTGAAGGGCACAGAATTCCCTTGAGCACCTTTGGTAAACAGAGTTAATTAAATTAGACTTGCTTGAGAATTGAGGGGAATGAAAGACTGTTGTGGGTAGGTGGATGTGCTGTTTAATTGCACCAAAATTGGTCATTTTGCTTAAGTTTCTCAGGTAGATTTGCAGTGTACGGGGTCCCTTTGTGTGTCTGGAGCAGCAGCTTCAGTGCCCTTTGCTGGGCTGTGCCTTGCTCTGGGATCACAGCATGTTTGGGATGCTGGGAATAGAAGGCAGCTCAGGGCAGTGTTTTATGTAAGGTAGCACTCCGCACTATTTTTAATTTTTTATGGTATGTGCCAGTATTTTAATAAAATGAGACACGCTCTTCCTTTTTTTTACAGCGGCAGCAAAATCTAGTCTGGGGCTGCCCTGCTGGACAGCTTGTGGCAGGATTATAAAAAAGAGTTTATTCTGGGGCTATATATAAATGTTACACGTGGGTGGAGGCTGGACAGAGTTGTCTCATGGGTCACATCCAGGGTGCAGAGCACCCTTTGCTCAACTTTCTTCTCCAGGTGCTGGCTGGCAATAGCATGGAGCTTGTTTGGTCTTTTCCCTTTAATTAAACATCACACAAATGGGTTCTGTAACTGCATCAGCCACTTGGTAGAAGGTTTACCTCGATCAGGCTCTCCAAACACGAGGAATGTTTGATCTCAGGGCTGAAACTGTGCCTCGCACATGGGCATTGGCATTGCCTTCTCACTACTTTTGTCCTCAAAATAAACCCCACTTCCATGGTTGTGACATTTCCCCCCCAATTCTCCCTTCATTTTGTCTCCATACAGAAACTCTAGATATGTTTACAGACCTGGTTCTCCAGAGGTTCTGAGTCCAAAGTGATTTTGTGAGGGTTAAAATAAACACGCGCCCCCTTTAATCACGTGAGCTCAAATAATCGTGTGTAAACTTCGTAAAAGTTAACTAGAACTCGCTCAGGTTTGAGAGTTTAACTGTGGTTCAGTGGATTTTATCAGATTTTCCTGAATGATTCACCTCCAGGCTAAAAATAAAACCGGAGTCACTTTGGGTAATTTACGAAGGAATGGAAGCAGGGTTTGGAGTCAAAGCATCTTCTCTTGCACAGCCAGAGCCCTGCACGACAGCCCTGATAATTCTGTGTGAACAGAATCTGGAGAAAAACAACGAGGAGCAAAATTTGGCAGATTCATGGGTGTTACTCTGTATTTTTACTGTAGGAGCTGCTGATAAGAATTTACCCAGCAGGCTTTTAAAAATTCAATAATGATTTAAAAAAAAAAAAAAAACAACAGAAAAAACCCCCTTCATCGGTGTAGGGAAGGACAAGGGGGAAGAAAAAAAAAGACCTCAAGACAAGATAAGTCATTAGAGATGCAAGGAAACGCTGCTGTTGTCTCCGGGCGGAATCTATGGGAACAGAGAGCCATAAATCCAGGATTCATTGCTCCCTCTGCTCATTAGCTGTGTGAAACTGTGACTAAGCTTGAAGGTTAGTTGGTGTAGCTCAGGATTATTGTCCTTATTGCTCTGAATCAGGCTGCCACGATTCACACACACTGCCTGCCCTGCCAGGGGCCAGATTTCCACGATTTTTTTTTCCATGAGGGGGAAGATTCTGCAGCCCTGTGTGTCTTCTGCAGCCTTGTGTGTTCTTCTGGCTTCATTAATTTCCGCCTGGACAAAGGGAAAATCACTTGAGTGGATCTCTTGTTTATGAAAGAAATTGAATCTGTTCTCTAGACTCGGCTGGGAGTGTAACAGGCAGAGATGGGAAGCGTGAAGGATACGAGCCCAGTGGACATTTTTATTCTAACAATGAAAATATGCAATCTGTCTCAGCAAAATACAGCTGCTGAGCAAATTAACTTGTGTTGAATGCTTATTGGGGGCCCACAGCTCATTCTTTTGTTCTTCCTGTTCAGCAAATGTGTTTTTCTGACTGAGAAATAATAGATTGGGGCTCTATAGAGCCTTTCATCAGATGATCTCCAAGCACTTGGCAAACATCAGTGGTTTGCTGGGGAGAGACCAAACCTTGCAGCATATCCAGTACCTGGAGAGCAGGATGAAAAGTCCCCTGCAAGTGCTCCAGAGGGCTGCAAAATGTTCAGCTGATGTGGCCAACAAAGCCCCGGGGATGTCCTCTGAAGGGATGGCTGCTGCTAAAGTCCAGATATTTCTATTTTCATTTATGGCAGCATTAAGAGAATATAACAGTGAGCTTTTAATTCTTTTTTTTTTTCAAGCTAAGGTGCATGTGCCCACCCAAAGAGCCAGAGAACTTCAGGGCAGTGTCTGTGAGCCCTGGCTCCCCTCCAGGGCTTTGTTCCCCTTTCCCTATGGAAAGCAGCCCATCCCACCAGCCAGCTGGGAATTTCCCTGACACATGGGCATTCTCTGGGTAACACGAGACTGGCCAATGGTGCTGTGCTGCAAACTCCCCTCATCTGGGAGGTGAAGTGTGCTAGGAGGCAGTGCCTGGATGTTCAGTGTCAAGAGGCTTTGAGCTGCAGCCTCTCCATGCTCCGACTCGTCACTCCACAGGCACCACTGGAAGTTAACCAGGAAAGCCCTGGAGCTCTGGAGATTGCAGGCAGGGACTGGAGCAGTCTCCAGTCAAGTCCAGAATCAAAGCAGAGCCAATTTTCTCATGTCTTCCTCGTTGCTCCTACTCGAGTTGCTCCTGTCTGGAGCCAAAGCCCGTAAAAGGCAGAGCTGACGTCGCCCCTGTGTGCAATTTCCAGGCTCCTCTGGCTCTTGTCCTGTTCTTCTCATCCACCATTGAAGCCCAAGTTTGCAGAATTTCAGCATCAAGTACCTGCTCTGATGTTGGTTCTTTCACAAGCTTGGACAGAGCCGTGGCTTTGGAGTCAGACTGGAGCTAAAGCTGCAAACCTGAGCCCCCTTTTCCAGCTGTCTGAAACCCACAGAGGGGGAAAGGCAAATTTCTGGACGAAGAAATTATCCCCACAGTTCCCAACTGGTAAGAGGACTCTCCTGGTGCATTCCAAGGCAGCAGAATCCTCGAACACTGAAAATACCACTGGAGAATCCCTTTGGAAGCACCGCCTTAGGAGAACAGCTCTGACTTGTGGTAATATTGGACCCAAGCCCATGCTCTCTTTTAGACCCAAATTCATTTGTAATGTGATTTTTGTCATGGAAGTCTCAGAAATCCACAACCCATCATCTCTGACCCAGCTCCAGACACAACCTGTGGGAGCTGGGGTTTCATGTGGTGCTGTTGTAGCCCAGTGGAGCAGAGGGAGGAGAACGGGGCAGGACTGAGCAAACCACTGAGTGCAGCCCTGGAGAGAGAGAAAAAGAAAACTCCAGCTCTGCTGAGGGATTTACATAATGTCAGGAAAAGCGATTTAAATGCAAATAGCCTGGTAAGATTGTTAGAAATTTTGCAGTGGCTCTGGCAGCCAGGTGTAGCATAATGAGAATAAGAGCTAAACAAATATTTCCTTCCTCTGCGAGTTCATTTATTCACGGCCCAGGTTCATTGCTTTGGCAGGTGTATTTTCCCCTTCATCTTGAAGAAAACAAACCAAACACCAACTTAGGAAAAGGCTGGCTAACCCTTCTTTCCTGAACACACACAGCAAAACTCTCACCCACCTGCAGACGGAGAACAACCTCTCCAGGTACAACATAAACCACGGATTTACTGAATTTGCCATCAAGTTCCATGAGGTGAGGCAGACATCAGTGTTTTAAAACAAATTCCCTTCTCTCTCTGTTGTATCATGGAATCACAGAATGGGTTGAGTTGGAAGGGACCTTAAAGACCACCCAGTCCCACCCCCTGCCATGGGCAGGGACACCTTCCACTGTCCCAGGCTGCTCCAAGCTCCATCCAACCTGGCCTTGGACACTGCCAGGGATCCAGGGGCAGCCACAGCTGCTCTGGGCACCCTGTGCCAGGGCCTGCCCACCCTCCCAGGGAAGGATTTCTTCCATAAGTCAAAAATTTCATCTGGGGGATCTGAGGTGACACTGCTGATGTTGTAGCTGCAGCTTTCTCGTGGTCACAGGTTCCTTCTGTTAAGGCTTTGGGAAGGTCTGTTCACACTCCTAAGGGTAAATCTTGGCTGTAGTGACATCCAGAGATCTTTCTGGCACTGATTAGAGCCAGCTAAAATCTTGTTGCCTCAGTTTCCCCCGCTGTGCAGTGAAGACACAAACACTCCCTGGAACTCTGCGAGGGTCTCTTTGTTTGCTGCTGGTACAAGGGTCACCCGGGGATCTGTTCTTAAAAAAACAGGAAAGAAATAATTGCACAATTTGTATTAATTAGTTACCATTCAGAGTCAAAAATGTGCTCAGTGTCGTAGCCTTCCTGCTGCAGTTGCTGTAGAGGACACTTGCACTGGAATTGCACTGGAATTGCACTGGAATTGCACTGGAATTGCTGGTGTGGATCCCTCCACAGCAGATGTTTCACCTGCAGGACGCACATTTGTTCTTTTAGAGATGCTGCATTCGGAAACGTGCTGGGCTCTCCCTACTCCTCTACATCCAACAGCTTGTCCTCCAGAATTAAATCAGGAACAATTTCTGAGAGAAAAGAACAAGCTGCAGAAAGGATCCATTTCACTCTGCTTGTCTCCCGGTACCTGGGCACATTTAAAGTACTGCATCCATCAGGCAGAGAGGAAATAAAAACATCCTCAGAGCTAAAACCACAGAGCATCTGCTCCAGCTTCTGCCAGCAGAAACACGCTGTGCTTCCCAGAAAGGCTAGCTGCTTCTCCAGAATAGCCTCTGCCAAGATCACACGCAGCCTAAATCGGTAGCGTGGAATATTTTGGGATCTAGGAAGGACTCCCAGTTTGTGTGTCTGTCTCGTGTCACCAGTGCAAGGGCTGGTGGGGAGGGAGTGGGAGTGAGGATACTTGGAACACCTCCCTGTGCCCATAAGGATTCACACTGAGGGGTGGCAGACTTCGTGCAATTTCAAAAAAAAACCCCATTTGCTTGAGCAGGGACTTGCATCCCGACTTTCTGGATAGGCTGAATTTGGATTTGGAGGGAGGCTTGGGCTTGTGCTGCCAGCACTTGTTCGCCTCACAGACCTACCCAGGGCACCTGACCTGCTGTGGCAGTGGCCAAAAGTGGCCGAAAGTCTCTAAAGAAGCGAAGTTTGGCTTTTAAGAAGTCTCCAGGCTAGGAATTTTTTCCAAAAAACCTGACTGAGAAGCCAGTTGGTGCCCTGGCTGTGCTCCCTGTGCCCAGGGCCCATGCACAGAAAGCTTTCCCAAGGCTGCTTTGGTCCTTTCTGCTCCTGCCTGGCTCTGAAAGACCTCCAGTTGCTGCGAGGTTTCCATGTCACCGGTCTGTTCTGGCGCAGGGAGATTTTTTAGGGGGTTGTTTTCAGGCCTTTCACAGAGCTGTTTCCCCCTTGTGAACTTTTTCTGTCTCCAGACTCTGCATTTTGCTTGTTGACCTTTCAGGCAACCGGCTCCAGTCGGAGTCCTTGGCTCGGCCAAGCCTGTGGAGGTGTCTTGAGATAAGGAGGTGAATCTGCAGATCACTGATGACTTTATTCACCCTTTAACAGCCTTTGGAGCCATCCATCCCTTTCCTCTCCCTCCTCAGCTTTTCCCAGCCCGTCCTCCTGCAGCCACAGGACTGGAAAAAAACCCCTCTCCCTGAGATTTGCAATCTAATATGGGAGCACGAATCTAATCTAGCAATTATCTTCCCTGGTGAGGGCGGATGGCATCGCTCACCACAGGAAAGGTCATCCCGGCAGAGCTCAGCCACCACGTGCTGTTTGCACACCCTGATTGTTGGTTTGTTGCAGATATTGGGGCTCAGGAGGAAGAGTTATCCCGAAGCTGATGTGATCACTGGGATCTGCCCGTTGTAATTGGATTTCTCCTGGACACACGGGAGTGTTTGCCAAGGAATCCACGCTCGGTGCTGTGCTTTTTTGTGCTCCATGTAGTCCCGCATTTCCTTTGATCTCCAATGAAACTGTGGTATTAAGAGGAGTGGTTTGCCCTTTGTTGGCTCTCTCAGCTTTACAAAAAGGTTAATTAATGATCTAATATAAAATCTTGTGGAAAGAAGATCTCATTTTTCCTATTTTTAGGCATTGTCACAGTTTTTCTCCCCGAGTGCTCAGTAGGATTTTGCAGGATATTTTTTTGTTTTATTTTTGTTGGAGTTTTTTTGTGTGTGACTGGATCTGTTCCCTCAGTGAGAGAGAAGAGGGGGGAGGGATCCTTCCTCTTCTTGGTAATCTTTATAATTTTCATATGCTTAAATCTACACAAATAGCCAAGAGTCTCCAGACCACAGACTGGAGAATCATCCTGTGTTTAAGAAAATAAAAAGGACACAAATAAAAAAAATCAGTCAGGAGCAAATCATTGAAGAGATAAATTACCCTCTTAGAAGAAAAGTCTTCCTACCAGGCTGAGTGGATTTCTATGGGTACAGTTGCTGGCTGAGAATAATTAAAAATATCTTTGCAAAGCAACAGCCACTCTCTGGTAATAAAGTATGTTCTGCTACTCCTAACCCAGATTTTGCTGTCAAATGCACTCTGAGGCTTTTCTTGGTTTCATTTTTCTTCTCTAATTCGTTGTTGCTTCCTTCAGACAGGTTAATCAATACTCTGAAGGCTATTTTTAGATTCAGTGACAGGCTGGCTACATCCTCAAGGCAGACGGAAAAGTTTCCAGGTCCCTCTCAGCCCTTGGTGGGTTTTCAGAGTATCTTTGTAGCAGAGGGAAAAGGAGACTTTCCAACAGCACAATATTTTTTAACCGTGGTTTGCTCCTAACAGGCCCAGGTTTTCAGGTGTCTCACTAATGGTGGAGGAACATGATTGAAGCTGCCATTAAACTGCAGGGAACGGTTTTAAACCTTGTTCTGCTGACTTTCAGTGGCCTCTGGGCTGCAGGTGCTGCTCTCCTGCTGCAGTTCTCTCTGGGCTGAGCATCTCAGAGAGCCCCTGACCCCGACCACATCCTTGCCCTGCATCCCACCCCAGCCTCCAGTGCCTATGGGGGTCTGGATCCAGCTGAGGCTCGGGGTCCTTGGGCTGAGCAGCTCTTGGATGCCCACCCAGGCCTGTCCTGCAGCCTCAGTTGCCCACTGGCAGCTCATCCTGGCCCCTCAGGGCTCTCCAGGGTGTCTCCCGTGAATCCAGCTCTGCCCTGTGGCTCTCCAAACCCACCCTATCTCTGTTTCCCCCCGTGGTATCAGATCACAGGACACAGGTCCAAAGTGTCGTGTCCTAGAGGCGCTGCCTGTGCTCTGCCTCCTCGGCCTCTGCAGTTCCTTTTGTCTTTAACCTCTACCTGTTTGCTTAGCTGGGGTTTGAGCAGATCGCTGCATCCTTGTGCTAATTACAGTTTAATAATTAGTGCCTATCAAAACACTGCCTTTCAACTGCCATTCATTTTGCTCTTTGCTTGCCAAGTAACCTCACCTTCCCCTCGCTGCAGACACTGTGCTCAAGGGTGACAGCATTTCTTAATTTCACATCCAGTTCCTTCTCTACCCCGTACTTTACCCCCTCAGTGTTCTCAGTTTTACTTCCCAGCCTAGAAGAGACAAATCCCTCTCAACACGCAGAAAACACGCTGTGAATAAACCGAGCCCACAGATTTCCTGCACAGCTCCAGAGCTGATCCTCCAGCAGAACAAAAGCAAGAGGGATGCCAGTCAGCCTTGGCAGTGCCATTGGAGGCTGGGGAGATTCACTCAGGTTCAAAGTGTTTTTGTAGGAATTACACGGAGCCAGACATACAAGAGGTTAAAGGGAGCCGGTTCTCCATTCCCAGGATTTTAGAGGCACTGGGATGGAAGAAAGTGGCTGAGGAATTCTGAAGTCAGAGGAAAATGACTTCCTGACCTTTTAGCCCAGTGATCAAACTGGCTGGCAAAACCAAGGAGTGTTGGGAAGCTGTGCTGGTGCCCTGGTGACTTTGAAGCCTGGATATCTGTCCGTTCCCATCTCCCTGGATGTCAATATCCAGGACTGGACGTCGCTGCCTCTGCAGCAAAATGCAGTTGCTGCTGAATGTGAGTGTGTTGTGTAGGGACTGACTGTGCACCACCAGCAGCTGGGGAGAAAATGAGTTTTGCTTGCAGTGGAAATCATGGATCAGAAAGAAGCTGAAACTTGATTTGAACAGTTTTCAAGGATTTCTGTGCTACATCTCATTAGTGTTAATTGCAAGCTTACGCCAGTGATTAATCAAACATTAGAAATGCTGCAGACCGGAATCTCCATTGTGTGGGCTTTGAGCGCTTTCATCACTTCTTGCTGGGGGATATTTGATCAGTTCCCCTTCGTTTTACTTTGTTTTAATCAGCACAATCAGCCTGTCACTGGCAGCAATGCTGCACATCCCGTTTATACTTCCAGAGGTGGATCAATAAATGTTCTCTCCCTGCTGTCTGCCCATTCACACATTTGTCCTCCAAAACTGGAGGTGTCAGGACCTCACCCCAGGGCTGCTCAAGTTGAAGCAGCCCGGAGCTGTGTCGGTGATAAACACTCAGAAGAGCTTCAAGTAGTTACTGCACTGTCACTTTCTGTACAGTTCTAAGGTTAAAAAAAGATTAGAAAGGTGTTCCAGCAGTCATTAAAAACAGAAACCCAACCAAGCAAAAAAAAAAAAACCCCAACAAAAACTTGTTTAATGGTGGTGGAGCAGTAATGTGGGTGTCAGACATAAAGCCAAGGACTGAGTGGGGACAGGTTGGCCACACTGGGCTCTGCCCTCTCTCCTCTGACCCTGTGGGGATGTGGGGCTTGATCCTTCAGATGTGTCAGCAGCACTCGAAGTTAAAGAGCTCACCCAGTGTGATGCCACTCACAGGGGGCAGGGAGAGGCTGGAAACCAGCTCTGGATGGGCCAGACTGTCTTGGGTCTGTGAGGAGCACTGGGATAGGTGTGGAAGGGCTGGTGATCGAGCCAGGCTTTGACACATTTTCCTATCTGAGGCAGGCAGCTGCAAAAATTACTGGTAGATCCACCCCTGGAGCACTGCTCCCACTTTCCATCAGTAGTCAAATAAGATTTCCCACTGAAATGGTGATAATTGGGGTTAAAAATGCAATGCCTCCTCAAAAGGTTTATACCTCTGAAATACACACACTTATCTGCCCCCTCTGCTCTTTTCAACCACCACCATGAACACAGGAAGCTTAAAAAAAATGCCAAAAATGAAGATGTGTTCAGGTCTTGGCTGGAGACAGGACATGAACAGTTCATCGCTGCTCTTATCACCAAGGGACTTCCCAGCTCCTGCTGTCCCGAGCACAGGGCTGGATGGACAGAGGGAAGAGCTGACAAAATCCACATCTAAATGATCACACCAGTAAATGCTGAGGTGCCAGGGTGAGAATCTCCCTGCTTCCTGGAGATACGGGGCTGCATTAACGGGGCAGGACAGATAAGAGCTGCTCAGGGCAGCAGGATGTGGGCTGTATCCCACACCAGCTCAGCAGCGGTGCCATCCCAGATCCTTCTCCTTCCCTTCAGCTCCAGAGGGGCTCCCATCTGTCCCGGACACCGGAGAGCACAGAGGGACAGCGGGAAGGGTCCCCAGCAAACCCAGGCTGTTCCTCAGGAGGGAACAGTCCAGTCTTGGGGGCAGCACACATGTACTTCCATAATCCTAATTTTTTCTGCAGCGCTTGTTCTCACATTAGCATCAACAAACAGGCTCTGACCTTGCCTGTTGATGCTTTAAATGCCCTGTTACACAGCAAGCATGGGAATGAGTTAGTCACATGGAAAGTGCTTAGTCTCACATGGGCTGTTCATGTGCAGAGAGGAAAAAAAAAACCCAGTCTCACAAATACAATAATCTCTGCAGGAATCTCTCTGTCCCCCCCCTTTCCAGAATGATGAAATGCAGGCAGGATTTTTGCTTTGAGGCAGAATCATATCACGGTCTCAAGTCATTTTCAAAACATAGACAAATCAATACTTTATTCTTCTTAACAGCCACGGCATTAACTTTGTCACAAAGGCCACAAACTGCCTGAACAGACAGTTAAGAACCCACCTTTCACCACACAAACCTTCTGCACCTCAGCAGGGCAGGGCAAAAGTCTGAAAACCGAAATCCCAAAAGCCTCTGAAGGCAGAGGGGGCAGAAAACAGCCCAGTATCTTTCCCCTCCTGGCTGGCTGTTCCCAGGCCGGAGGTGAGCTGCCAATGCATGTGGAATTCGTGGAAATGCAAGGAAAGAGGTGGCTTTTCTGGCTGGTTTCTCCACAAACACACACTCAGCACGGAGCCAAGCCAAAGGCACTGCAGCCTTTCCTCACCCTTTCCTCACTCATCTTCACCAAACAGACCCAAATTTTAACCACAATTTAACAATAAATCTCCTTTAACCGCACAAATCCGCAGGAAGCAGCAGGTTTGGGGTAGGTGGCACAGACACTGTTGTTGTGCAGATCAGTCTGTGAAGCTCAGTTGTTTCTTAAGGATTTAATTCCTGTGTGGTGGCTCTGCCAGGTACAGAGAGCTCACTGGTGACACCCAAAAAATTCTTTCCACGTTTCGGGGAAACGGCAGCAGGTGCACGGACAACATAACCTTTTCTCAGCTGGAAAACCTTCCTGAACAACTGCAGGGGGCTTTATTTGGGTGGCAAGAGGATACTCTCTTTTGTTCCAGCTCCCAGAATAGCCTCTGGCAGCGGGGCTTGGCAGCTGAGGCTCAGAGTGGTGCTGGCCCTGTGGGATCGGGATCGGGATCTGTGGGATCGGGATCGGGACCGGGATCGGGATGGCTGTGCCGGGTGGGCAGAGCCAACCACACATCCCTGGGCCCACCTGGGGCCTGGCTGCTGCTCTGCTCCTTCCCCTCTGTGTGTGAGAGCAAAGCCACGAAGCTGAATTAGCCCTGGTCTGGTAATGAGCTTCCTGTGTAGGGTCCATCCCCGCCCATCCCAATGCTCTGTGTCCAGGAGCTTCCCAGATTCAGGAGTCCCACGTTGTTTATTCCTCCAGCTGGGTGGCTGCAGCCCTTCTGCTGGTGACAGATCACTTGGCTGATCCTCCCTGGCTGTGCTGGAGCCCACAGCTCCAGCAGCTCCGGGATGTGGGGATGTTCCCTCTCTCACAGCCAAGCGCCAACACCAACCATCCCTGTGGGATGATGGAAACCTTTGGCTCTGTCTCCAGGCCCCATTGCTGCTGCTAGTAGGGCTCCTGTTTATGATTCCTGCCTCTTCCTCCTGCCTTTCCGAATCCTGCAGCAGCCCTTTGTGCTGCCTGAGGTGCCCCCATTGCTCCCAGGGAGCTGGGGAATTTTGGAAGCAGTAAATCACAGTCTCCATCTCCCCTTGACGGGAGCTTTTCCCTGTGGGTGTCCTTGCAATGCCTTTGTGTTTTAAATCCCTGGGAGCATAACTTCCTTGGAAAATAGGAGTTAGAAAGTGTCTTCACCTGCAGTGTTTGGTGCTGCTTGTTCTTTCTGGAGCAGAAAACCAGGTTGTGCAGCGGCTGCCACGATTCAGTGCTGCAGTGCATCAGAGAACTGGCAATTGCTCATGCTTTCCCATCCTGTCTAATGCCAGCTGGCCTGTAATACTGATTTTTTCTTTTCTTTCCCTCTCTTCTGGTATTAGAGTGTGATTTTATGTGGGCGCAGGGCTTGCTCCTGCTCCGTGGTGCAGATCCTCGTGGCAGGATTGATGGGATGTGTGCTGGGCTGGGAGGCAGGAGAGCTGTGACACCCTTGCCAGAGGGGTCTGCACAGAGGTTGGACTTGTTTTTTGGAGCTGCTGGGCCAAAATGTCAGCCTTGCCCCCACAACTGTTTATTCAGAGATTGTCTCTTTCCACTCCAGCCCTCGCACTGATTACACCAAGCAGCAGAATTGAGGCCTGATCACTTTTAGCCGTCCTCTAAAACTGACTGTAATTTCCCTCTGCAAAGGGTTATCCCCTCCACAGGCTCCTCCACAGAGGCAGATGGGTTTGGAAAACGAAAAGGGAAAAATGAAAAGGGAAATGTAATCCATTTTTAGTAATGATCCTCAAAAGTGATGTGCAACTCCCCTCCCTCAAGGGGTATTTATATAACACAATAGAGCAAAGCTGAAAATACACCTGGGAGCCCATGGGGGAAGCATGGCAATCCTTGCTCATGGCATTCACTTATTCCCAGTGTACTTGCCACTCAAGCAGACAGAATCCAAAGGGTACTGCCTGCCATTAAAAAGTAAATAAAATCTGTCATTTTAGCACGATTGCTGTAAAATCTGACCATGCATTTTGTGCTCTGAATTTGGAGGGTACCACAAAGTAAGTTCCTGAACCAGCTCATATAAATGCAAAGCCTTTCCCAGGCACTCGGAGAAGGGAATGCCAACGTTAACGTAAACAATATTCCACCAAACCGGAAGAAGCAAAAGGCTTTTCTTGCTCTGGGAATGCCAATATACACCTCAGCGAAAGAAAAACTTGGACTTTTCACGGGAGATGGAACTGTTTTCTGATTGCACACTGCAACTGAACCCCATTGCTGACCCCCTGCCAGCTGTAGGGAATCCACAGACAGCCCCGTGTCATTCCTGGTTATTTATTGTTGAGGGCAGAGCGTGTTGTGTGCAATTCCTGAGCTCAGGGTGAAGCTTTCCCTGCTCCCAGGCTGCAGAGGTGGCACAGCCCTGTTCACGTGTGCAGTGCTGCAGTGCCTCGGTTGCTTTTAGCCAGTCTTGACATTTAGCGTCGCCTTGGTGATTTGCTGGGCTCTGCAAAGTTAGCCTGAGCTTATAAAACATTGCCTTGGAAGTGGAAAAATTAATTTTGGGACTAAAACTATGCGCCAAATCAGCCTTTAGTCCTCCTGGTTGCCCCCTCCCGAGCCAAATATGCTTTCCAGATTCAGCTGATAGGCAGGGGAGTTTGCTGAATAGCAGCAAATACATTTTAGCCTCTGAATTGTTTGCAAATTGGGTGCTTTGCTGACCTGTGGCGGCTGATGGGCTGCCAGAATCTCGGTGCTGCTCACAGGAAAAGCAGCTACAAAAAGGGCTTTAAAGTGGAGAATGCTGTTGGACTTTAGCAGGTGACTGGTGCAGAGGGTAGTTCTGTCTCACATACTCTGAGTGTTGGGTTCTGATAGTTATTTGAGTCATGTTTTGTGCTACACTGGGTCTCACAAGCCCAGAGGCTTTGGCACTGCATGAAGAAGTGGCCAAATTTAAGCTCTGTGCTAGAGAGGGTGAAGTGGAGGGTATGGAGAGAGTGTGGAGAATTCAGTGCTCCAGGTGGTGCCTTCAACTTCCCCAAAAAACTGGCAATTAAGTGTTTGACAGTAATTGATAGAAGCTGTTTTGGAGGAGCAAAAGCTTCTCTAAAGCTTTTTTTTTTTAAGCTTGACCCAGCCCTGAGGAAGGTTTGTCTGGCCACTGCCCATCACAGGGACCTCCAGGAGGGAAAAGAGCTTTTTTGGGACCTTATCCTTTTCTCCTCAGCTCTTCCAGTCTGTCTTGCCCGATTCTAAAGACCCCTCATTGTGTGGAGGCTGCACTTGGGCTGTTCTGAGCAGCCCCAGAGGGCCCTGGGCAGACCCCATGAGCTGCAGGGTCGGGTCGTGGGGAAGCTGTGCACGCTGTGGCCACCCCTCAGCTCTGCAGAGCAAAGTCTGGTGACTGATCACATGGAAAAGAAGATATAATATCTCTTTGTCTTTTAAATAATATTAATTAAGAAGCTTTTGCTAATGCAGTCGCCGTCCCCACAAACCAGTTCTCTGTGCCTGCACCCACCAGGCAGAGCTCCCCAGCTCCGAGTGTGCTGTCATTTCCCAGGGAACTTTTTGTACACGCCCGAATCACGGGCATCAGTGGAAGAATAAAAGCTGCTGTCAGCCTCTTTCAGGGGCTGCTGGTGTCCACAGCGAGCAGAACAAACAACAGGGCCCCCAGTAACGCTGGTGGGACTCTCTGGCTGCTCAGGGGGCTCTCAGCTCCACAGGACCGTTCATGTGCTGCCTCCCGGCCGTGTTTGCCCTCGGTGACTGTCCCTCCAGCCCCCTCACCCCTCCTCAGAGAATCTTGTTCGCTCATCAGCCTTTTCACTTGGAACCGTTCAGCCTTGCTGCTTTGATTTTGTAACAGGACAAACTCCAAGTCCTAGCAGGATAAACAAGATTGCATGGCTAATGATTTGTGAGCTCAGCCTGAATGCAATTTACTGCAGAAATTCCGGCCTATGAGACTTTGTGACCTGCTAATAAAGCACTTTTGGCAGAGGCTGTACAAATACAAAGGGTTTCGTAGCCTCTGATTCCAGGTTCATATCACTGTCCCAGCCTGCTGAAATGCTGCTTTAATGCACAGTTTAAAAACCAAGTGACAAGTGTTGGAACGAGGCAGGGTTTCACCCCAATTTGATTTCACTTAGGAGGAGTAAGGAATGCTCTTTTTTTAAATTTGTTTATTTTTATTTTACAAATTGTCTGCTTGCAGCAGAGTCCCAAAACGCCTCACAAGTGCAATGGGATCCTGTCCTTATCAGGCACCAGGCAATAATAACCATCATTACATGGTACTGCTGGGCTAATCGATGTCAGGAACTGTGACTGGGCTTTATCTCTGGTTCCCTGGGCAGGGGACACGGGGCACTGGTGCAGTGTGTCACACGAAGCTGATCTGCTGAGCCAGGACGCTGGATGAGGCATCTCCTCAGCAGTGTGGCAGTGTAACTGCGGCTCTGTCCCTTAGGATCCGACCTTGGGCACGTCAGTGTGCCTGGAGACAGCAGACATTCATCCCTCTTTGTGAAGAGAAGAGCCTTGAGAGTCTCACAGTCATTATTTTAAGAGGTGGTCCCTGTCCTGACCTCCTCGTCTGGTGCATTTCCCACAGGCGCCAGGAGTGAAAAGCAGACCTAGAGCCAAGCACTGAAAATCATCAGCCTGTCTTCTCCTCTTTACACTGCCGAGAACCTGAGGGCTGCCCTGGGATCACAGCTTTGTTTATTTGCTGGGATCCAGAGGCCAGCTTCATTTTATTGATTGCACAGAGCCTCTCCCCTCATTCACGGGTGCCGCTCTCTCCCAGATTTTCAGATGGCACGATGAGGAAATGTCTGGTTATCCATTTCTTTGTCAGAGTCAGAAACCTCTTCCAAACACAGCATTAGCTGACACAGGCAGACTGGGAGCTAGACAAACACTGGGCTGCGTGCTGGGTTCGAGTAAATACCTGCATTTGATTCCAAAGGGCTCCATTGATTAACCCGGGCTCCCCCCGCAGACCCGCGGAACAATCGGCACAATGGCACACTGAGCCACCAAACATTGCTCCACAAAAATGCTGCTGCATCCTTTCATGTTTGTTGCTGTTCTTATTATTGTTGAGATCTGGAAAATTACCCATCAATCACTCCTTAAGCTGCTCATGGAAGTTTTGCTGAACGCGGGGCCTGGCTTTGCTGCTGAATTTGTTAATCCTCGCCCCTGAAAAAGAAATAAAAGCCATGGGACGCACATTGCACTTCCATTAGGTTGCCTCAATAGCTGCTATTTCCAGCCTGGTTTGCAAATGCACTGGTACTGTCATGTGAAATAAGGCACATGATTTGGGATTATTTATGATACCATTTCCTACAGATGTCCCTTTTTTTCAGCACTTTGGGTAGATTTCCATGCTGTCCACATTGGTTGGCTTTCCAGCTTTTTGTTGCTAGGCCAGAGAGCAAAATCCTGAGAACAGAGTGCAGTTTGGACCAGGCCAGGTGTTTCATCCAGCCCAGTTTCTTCTCCTCAGCAGTGCTTCAAAAGTGGATGTAACATGCAGAGAAAAGTACATGAGCAGGCTGAACAGGCAGTGAATATCCTTGGCATCTTCTTTTAGCCTCAAGCAAATTGTGGCCTAAGTACAAATCCCCTGCACTTGGTTTTGGGTCTATAAAATTTAAAAAAAACCAGAGTAAAGTGGAAAGACATCAATCCTTGCAGTAACAGGCTATTAAATCTTTTATTTATCCTGCACCATGCATAGCTTGTAACACACGGAACTCAGCAGGAAAGCAGGCAGGGATCCTATCTGGCAAACAAAATGCCTTTGGGATGAGGTGGAGAACTTAGGGGCTGGATCTAAGGCACTGGACTGCTGATTTTTAGGACTCAGTCTTGCAGTGGGTGGCAGGGAAGGTAATTATTGGGATTGACAGGTGATATCAGAGGAGGCTCCACCTGCTAATTGCAGGATGATGAACTGGGACTGCAGTGCCTGGTGGAGCGCAAAAACCAGGGAGGGGGATCTATTTATTATCTATCTATCTATCTATCTATCTATCTATCCATCCATCCATCCATCCATCCATCTGTCCTCTGGCTGTCCATCCATCCATCCATCCATCCATCCATCCATCTCCCATCTCAGAGAGCCAGGGAAGGAGGGTTTGGCCACACAAGGACAGTCTTGCTCAGGAGCAGGTGAAGGAAAGCACTCACAGAGAGGTAGGAAACTGGCCCAAAGAAACTGAAAGTGGTAAGGGGATGAAGAGAACGTGGCAGGAGCAGACACTCTCCCAGGCAGTTTTGTGCACAGGGCTCTTCCAGCTGCAGCACTCTCAG
The DNA here is from genome assembly GCA_014706295.1 of Lycocorax pyrrhopterus obiensis. Classification (NCBI taxonomy): domain Eukaryota; kingdom Metazoa; phylum Chordata; class Aves; order Passeriformes; family Paradisaeidae; genus Lycocorax; species Lycocorax pyrrhopterus. The sequence goes on from JACSVZ010000018.1 coordinate 10,157,264, forward strand.
TGAGCTGAACGGTGCTGGAGTGGCTGAAGGGTTGAACTGGAGATGGAGAAAACCCTGCAGCTGTTGGAGTTGGGGTTAAAAGGAAGACATCTTCTGCAGAGTCTTGAGATGTGATTTTGTCACTTCAATCCCAAAGCAGAAGCTGCTTATTTCCTTGTCTGGATGTGGCCAGAACCTCATGGCAACAGCCACTGCTGCAAGATCTGACACATGATATTGTGGCACTTACAGAAGTGACTGGTGAGATTTCCATCCTTTTTTGAAAGGATCTCTCAGATCAACTCTTCTGACAATAACAGCACTGAGGATGAACTTGAATTTTAGGCTGGATTTGGTTCCAGATCTTTCAGTCATTCTAAAATTAACTCCCCCTTTCAGCTCACACATACGTACAGGGAGGAACGCGGGGGAACAAAAAGCCCTCATGAAATGTTTGTTCATCAGGGAACGAAGCACCTGTGATCTCCCATGTATTATTTCCATTTTCAAAGGCGAATGCAAAGTCCACCGGGTGGAATTTAAACCGCTGTCACTGAGCTAACTGCAGGAACACGGCGTTACTATGGAAAATTCCTGATTAAAGTCTGCAAAGAATTTCCTATGCAGAGGCTGTTTATTAATAGGTACCTCAGCCTCGCATCTGACATTGACAATTCTGCCCTTTAAACGCATCATTTTGCAAGCAGCGTGATAAAGTGCTGCGCTGCTTTTTTATGGTTTTTTGGTGGGAAGAGAGAGCCTGTCCCAGCCCTCCCCCTCAGGCCTCCACCAGCTCTGACTGCTACAGTTTGCTTTGCTAAGCACAGGAACAAAAACTGCAACCATGAAATTATTTTAACAAGACCATGAAAAAGAAAAAAAAAAAAAAAAAGAAGAAAAAAGGACGGCGACAACAACAACAACAATTTGCCCAAGTGATGCTTGGAAAAAAAATAAATTCCTCTCTCTAAACTAATTAAACTGTACTATGTGTCCTTGTGCAGTTCCTGGTGTTTTTCTGGTTCACTCAGTTTCAATAGATGCACAAGGACCGGAGCCAGAGCTCCTGAGTGACTAGTTCAGAACAAAAGCAGCTCTCCTGAGTATTCCTGGGCAGCCAGCAAATTGAGGGAAAGTTATTTTGGGTTAATCAATGTACTTCAGTTGCAATCACATTTAGCTTCTAACAGAGGAGCCTGCAAACAAGGAATTACTGTTCTGGGCTCAGCTATGGATGGCACTGGAAAGTGTTACTGGCTAGACTGTGCTCTTCTCAATGCCCCCTTTTTTTTGGTTTTTTCCTTCCTCCTTTTTTCTTTTGCGTCCTGAATTTGGTTTGGCAGTTTTACGTGTCCTCTCCATTTGCATTCCCCCCCCCCCGGTTATTTATTTATTTATTTATTTATTTATTTATTTATTTATTTATTTCTGGCACCAAGAGCCTGGGAAATCATTGGCAGTGGCTTAAAAGTCCCCACGGGGGAGAATTCTTGCCGTGTTCTAGCCAGGCCTCCTGCGTGGAGCTAGAGCAGTCGTGCTCAGCTTCCCAGCAGTGAATCCCTGATTTCTGCAGGTGGATGTTTATGAGGGCTGGCACTGAGAATCCCTGAGGGGTGGGGAGGCAGTGGGAAGGTGCCTCCAGCATCCCCGGGGACAAGGCAGGGTGGATGAGGCTCCCAGGAGAGTCTAACAGCCCGTGCTTGGGTGTGTAATTATGAAATGGCTTCAAACTGACAGAGAGCAGGTTTAGATGGGATATTGGGAAGGAATTGTTCCCTGTGAGGGTGGGCAGGCCCTGGCACAGGGTGCCCAGAGAAGCTGTGGCTGCCCCTGGATCCCTGGAAGTGCCCAAGGCCAGGCTGGACGGGGCTTGGAGCAGCCTGGGACAGTGGAAGGTGTCCCTGCCCTGGCAGGGGTGGCACTGGATGAGCTTTAAGGTCCCTTCCAACCCAACCCATTGTAGGATTCCATGACAATGATTTCTTTTGGCAATCACTTCTCCTCTGGAATATCCCAAATATTGGAAGATGCATTTCCCTTCCCCCACAGCCTTTTGCTAATCTGACCACTGGGTCTGAGGTGTAACGAGCTCACAGGGGGGACCTGGCTGAGGCTCTCAGATGTGACTGTGGGGTGCTCAGTCTCGTGTGCCTCCTGCAGCCCTTCTGGGGCAGCAGAGCTGCTGCAGTGCCTGGCCCAGCCCGACCGAGGCTTTCTGGCCCGGTGACCAGAAGCTTTCCCAGGTATTTACAGCCCCGAAAGCCATTGTCTGTTAAATGGACGCCTAAATTACTGCTCCTGCTGCCATGTTTCATTCATCCAGCCACTCCTTGTCACTCAGGGATGTGCTGTTCCACACAAAAATGCCAGCTGGCCAGGCACTCAGGCTGCGCTGGAAGAACCAGTTCAATAGATCTGTATCTACCAGTTCCAGCAGAGCCACTGCTCTCCGTGCAATCCCCAAACCCAGCTCCTCCATCCTTTAGGAATCCAGACTTTCCTACCCCCAGTGAGGGTCCTGTTCACGCCCCAGGGAGCCCCTCAGCACTGCTGTTTCATTCACCTGTTCAGAACCTGCTCGGTTAAAAGGTTGAGATGCCCAGAGCTCACTGGATCCCTGCAGGATTTTGGGGTTCCCAAAGCACAGGCAGAAGGCCTGCATGTTACCTAATCTCTTGCAATTAAATTATATGGAAAGATAAAAATCCAGGCAGCTTCCCAGATGAGTTTGGATGTTTCACATCCCATCTGTCCTCCCGGTAAGACACACACCACCGGTTTATATCACCTGCAAGTTTTCACTCCACGAGGTTGCTCTCTGGGCCAACAGAATCCTGTCAGTGGGGAGCCTTCTTGAATGAAAAAACAAGTTTTCTTTCTGCTTTGCACAAGAGCCCCAGAGCACCATTATTGTGCAGCAGTGTTCAGAATCCGCCTGTGCCTCCCTCGCAGCCTGTGCCTCCCCAAACTGGGCTGCACAGCGATGGTCCGGCTCTCTCTGAATGGAAGAGGTGATTTAAAGTGGGATTGCAGCTCCAGATGCCCGTGAATATTGGATCTAAACCCCTGTTTCGCAGCTTTATGTGCCAGGATGACTTAAGCCCAGCTGGCAGAGTCCCTCTGTCCCCCATCCTGGTCAGGGCAGGGTCCCCCCTGGGCACTGGTCCTACAGAACACCTTGGCCCTGACCCTCAGGTGGGTTGATGTGGCACAGTGGCACAGGCACAGGCCTGGCAGCCTGGCAGCACTCAGCCCAGGTGGTTAAACCTGCACATTTGAGTGCTGAGGCTCTCAGCCTCACAGAGGTAAGAGAACATGAGCACATCCAGATCTACAGACGCTGCTTTTGTTGTCGCTCGTACTCCAAGGAAGGGTAGAAACTTCTGTGGGTGAGACCTTCTGTTTCAGAGACTTACAGTCCATCTGCTCTGGAATTACATGTGAACATTTTCTAGTTCAGCTCCTTCTGTCAATTTTTGTTTAGAGGGGCTGTTTAAAAATGTCTTTATCTGGGTTTGCTTGTGCCATGCTTGTAGGATTCTTGGGTGGAAGCCACGTCTTGGAATCCCATAACTTTCTCAGGCATGTTTTTCACTGCTTACCGTGCTCTGCTGCCATTATTTCCTTGGCTTTGAAATAAGCATTTTTATCCTTTTTCCACCCTTTTCCTTCAGCATCAAAAAGCAGCTTTCCTCTAGGTCCCTAGATTAAATGTATATTTGGACATCCTGCTTTCTGGAGTCGCATCCGAAGCAGGAGTGCAGACCTGAGTGCTGAGCATCAGGCTGAGACAAAACTCTGCTTTGTCTTTGGCACTCACATCTTCTGAGACTGTTTTGTTGAGACCACATCAAAATGCGAAACAGAGATCTGGACCTGTAAGTGTGAAAACTTGCTTACTTAATTGCAGGTGGTTTTGAAGGGCTGTTTATAAACACTTGAAAACCGAGTGTTACAAGAGTCGCTCCGATTCACCGTGCCAAGGAACAGTTAAAACTTTGAAAAGTCTCAGTGATTGAGAGAAACTAAAGGTTTTGGCACGGAGACCAAGCTTGAGTACCTCTAGGCAATTGTTTAAGACCAAATCAGTTTGGCCTCGAGTTCACCCTCTTGGTTTTGGGGTTTTGTACACTGAAATCCTTGGTCTGCCAGGGCCGTGCCAAGGCTTAAACACTCTAAGCCCTTCACGGAGTGTTAACCACACCTTTAAGGCAGCAGGAAATGTGCACAACCAACCCCAAATACTCTACACACAGAGCTGAAAGCAGAAAAACTTGAGTTTAATTTGCACTGGGAGAGGAGAGGATTTGACTTCTGAGTGCTTGCACTCCCACGCTGCCTCCGAAAGCCAGCGCACGTCAGCTGGAGCAAAGAGGTGCCAGGTCAGGAGGGTTCTGCTCCAAGGGCTCCCTGGGTGACCAAATCACCTCTTTGAGCTGCAGGTTTCCATCCAAACCGTGCTGGCCTGAGCCTCAATCAACGCCAGCAAAGCTGCAATGGACAACACCTCCCGAGCGTGGGGTGTTCCCGCTGCTGTGCACGGCCCCGAAGGCAGGAACAGCAAACAGAGGTGTCTGTCCTGCCTCTGAGCCTGCAGCTTCTCACTTTTGGGTCAGATCCCTCTTTCCCTCTCCTTCACGTTGCCCTCACACAGCTGCCTGCCAGTCTCACTACAACAGGCATCCATTTGACTCCAACGAGTAGCTCTAATTAAATTAAGCTGCTTCTACGACCAGCAGGTCAAATTTCTCAACTACAATTGACATTTACATTCTTATTGTGTCTTCCTTATTGGATTAAGTCTTGATCAAGGAAGATCATTTACTGGGGCAGCATCCAGAGGGACAGAAGCACGTTCTGGAGCCTGGTCCCTGCCTGTGTGGCGTGAGGCACCTCAGGCTGGGGGGTCAGACAGGGCTGTTTTCCACAGCCCTTTGCTGGCCAGTGGTCAACTAGAATTTTTCTTGACTGAAAGCTGTTAGCATCCAGGTAGACTTATTTACAGGCTTGTGTGTGCTGGCTGCGTCATGGATGTTTATGATTTTAGCTCCTCTGCCCTCTTCAAGAATGTCCCACTCTGCTGGCAGGGTTCACAAAGGCCAAGGGGAGACCATGTCTTGACAATAAATTCTCTGTCAGAAACCCTTGCAAGGTCGGACCTGAAATATCTGGTCTGTAGACTGTATGATGTTTATTTTTGTGTGTGACACATATATTTTCTGAATGTTGAAACACCAACACTTCGTTCTGCAGCCCCCAGCTTCTCCTGCAAAAATGAAAACCTTCTGGTTAAAAAATGTCATGAGCTTTAGCTTCTCTCTCTCTCTCTCTCTCTTTTTTTTTTCCCTTTAATAGGGATGTTTGGGCTGAGTTTAAAAAAGAAATTATTTAACTTCTGATTTATGAGGCTTAAGGGTCGTGTTTCTAAGCTTTTCTTTGTAATCATGAGATCTAGGAAAAAATGAAAGCTAAGACTTTCAGTTAATGAGAAGAGTCCAGCAGTTCAGACTTCATGAAAAATCCCAAATTGCACAAGGCTTGCAGGAAAATCGCTGGAGGTGTGAACCCCAGCCTTCCCCTGGGGAGGGCTGTGAGCAAACACTGGCTCGGCTTCTACTCCTACGAAGTGAGGATCTTTTAGGGGAACAAAGAAAAGGGGTTTGTACCTCCAGGGCAGTGGTGGACCCCAAACCTTGGTGTAAAGGACGCTGAATTATTGATGTAGCTGACCCTAGGGACAGCACAGGTTCCCAACTGCATCACAGGCTGGCAAATCCACAGGCAAACCTTCGAGGCCAGGTTGGATGGGGGTTGGAGCAGCCTGGGATAGTGGGAGGTGTCCCTGCCCATGGCAGGGGGTGGCACTGGAGCTTTAAGGTCCCTCCCAACCCAAACCATTCCATGATCCTGATCCATTGCGCCACTTCCCCTCCTCCACCTGCACCAAATGATTCTGTGATGCCAAGGGAGGAATTTAAAGCTCTCAGCCCCACTCTGCTCAGGTGTTCAGCTGTTGGTCTCCAGCCTCCTCCATCGCCAGCTTCCTGGGGGAAGCAGCTCCAAACCCTGTTTCCTGGATGGCACCCGAGGCAGCGCTTCTGGTCCTTCCCCAAACTTCCCAGGCTGTTATCAGAGCTCAGTATCACTTCTCCCACGCGGCCCCAGGAAGCTGCAGGGAGCAGCTGAACCCCTGCACACCCAGAAGCCCCCCCAGCCTGGCCAGAGCCCCGGGCTGAGGCAGCCCCCGTGGCAGGGATGCTGCTGTGACAAACGAGGTCTGTGCAGGCAGCTCCTCATTTCTATGGTAACGCTGTTCCTCCTCCTGTTCGTGTTGGGCCCTGGGCACGCTCGAGTCTGGGCTGTTTATCCCCATCCACACCGATTGCACCATTCCCAGCCCTTCACCCGTTGGGCCAAGGATTTAGAAATGTCCCTTCTCTTAAAGTCCTGTCACAAAGAGGAAACAGGAACGCTCAGGGTATGGGATTTCTCTGAATTATTAATTAACAAAGGTTTTCTTGCCGGGAGTAGGGCAAGCAGAGCATGGCTTCTCCTTGGGACTTTGCAGGAGGAAAGAAGGTGGTTGCTCTGCTACAAATGGACTGGTTTAGCCAGCTTTTGATTGTTTTGGATACACTCAGGGATGCTGCAATGACTCAGACAAAATTGCTGCTTTGTCTGAGAGACACGTTTACTTCTCAGGGTAATGAGTCGATCTCCTCTCTGATTAGATTTCTCTGCAGTGCTCCTTAGCAGTGGGTGTTGGCAGGCATGGGAGTGGTGGAAGGTTTAACTCAAAGGAGAGAGCAGAGAGGAACCTGCTCTGCAAAGGCATATAAAAAAAAAATTAAAAAAAAAAAGGCATTAATTGCAGCGTAAGGCGATCATACATAACAGGCACCTCTTCCCACCTTGGCTCAGCTTCTTCAGCTGGAAGCAGCCTGATCTCTGGAGATCAGCAGGAAGCAGAGGTGATTCACAGCCCAACCAACACTTCCTGCAGCTGGCAGACTCACGGATCCTACCAGGGCAGCGGAATTCCCAGCGCAGAGGGTGCAGAGAGGCTCATCCCTGGGGAGGTGGTGTGGGGGCTGCCTCTGAGCAGGGCAGGAGCTCAAGAATGGGTCAAACTGAAGCACATCCAGCCCCATGGAGCTCATCCCAAGCTCCAGCTGCTGGGGAATGTCACTGCTGCGAATTCATCTTAAATATTATGATTCATTGCAGCGCATGGGAGAACTTTGTCTCGGGCAAACATGACATAAGAGTACAGCTGGGTGAATAATAGCGGTGACATTTTCTCCAGCAATTAATTAGAACTGAAATTCCAGTCGGATCTGCCCCTCTTCAAAGGCCCTCTCCAGGCATTCCCACACAGCTACGTAGTCCTTGCATGGGTGGAAACACTGAGCTCACGTAGGCAAGGGCTTGCAGAGGAACAAACTTTATATGGGGAGTTCTTCACAGAGGGAAAACTCCCCGGCAGTTTTATTTCTCACGTTACAGAGCAGGAATGAATTCCAGCCGATACCTGAACATCAAATAATAATAACTAGAGAGTGAAAAGTAAACAGCTTGTGAAATGGTTTTGAATAATAGACAAAAGCACTGCTCATGCAGGGGTTATTTCAAATGGAGGGAGAAAAGGCCTTCTCTTGGCCAGGTCTCTCACAGCCCATGTGTGACAGGCCAGTGGGGTGGTTGGTCCCTTCAAGGCTTCTCTCTCCCTTTCCACATTCTTCCTCAAAATCCTCCTCGGCCAGGCAGTGCGCTGAGAACCTCAGCAGCGGTTTGGCAGCTGCCAGGCCATCTAGATAGCAAGGCTTGTTTCCATGTGATCTTTGCAGGGAGTGGGATAAGATGCTTTGCCTCCAGCCCAGTTGTTCCTTCTTGCAAGAAAATAAAATTTGGAAGGACGAGATTTTCCAAAACACCATTTTGGTTTAATTTTGACAAAGGCACAGAAATGTCCAGACCACTTCATTTGACATTTCAAACAAAACCTTTTTTTTTTTTTTTTTTTTTTTTCCTAAATCCTTGTTTTGATTCAGGCTGACTCTTCATTTAAAAATGTTCTGGAGTTTGGTTATTACAAAGTCCAGTGGGAAACATTTTTTTGCCCAGTGCCAAGCTGCCTCTTTATAACTTCTAAAATATCAAACAAAATTACTCATTCGTGTTTACAGAATTGCCAGCCATCTGAAAACTCTCATGCTCCCCTGCCTGATCTGTCTGTACCCACTCGCTCCTCTCATCCCTCCTTGCCACATTTTGGTTGGGAAGTGCTGATGCACCACAGCTCAACGGAGCCTCCTTCATTCCCAAGGCACTGTTTATTACAATAATAACATTCAGTGGTTTGATCCACTTCCCTGGGAAGCCAGGAGATGTCCAGCATTGCGTCTCTACCCATTTCAAGCCACACCATTAAAGATCTGAGGAATTCTCACTTTCCTGGGGCTTTTCCCCACCTGTGCTGCCCAGTGCTCCTCAGCTGCTAGCCCGGAGCTGAGTCCTGGCTGGGCAGGGGCTGAGTGCCAGCCTGTCAGATGGAAATGGTTTCCAATAATTCTCCAGAGGGTGTTTCCTGGGAGCAGGCAGTGGTGGTATACTCATTTCAGTCTCTATCTGGTACATTACAATCCCAAATCCTATTGCTGACTCCTCTGCACCAGCAGGAATTGCCTCTTCAGCAACTTAGAATACACCTAGTGAGTTCCAGCTCTGAAAAAGAAAACAAGAAGTTTTATCAGGGTTTTGTTTTTATTTTATTTATCAGAGATGAACCCTTTTTCTCACAAAACGCATCGAAGTCAGGGTGTTTCCCCAGGCTCATCCTGCTGGGGCTGGCTGTGTGAGCCCAGGATGGGAGAACTGTGCCGTGCCTTCAGCTGAGGGAAAAGTTCTTTGTGATAGGAAAAATGTTTTCCTCCCTCTCCCCCTCTCTCTGCACGTTCTCCCTCCGCACTGACAAACCCAACACCAGCGAGCTGTGTGTGAGCACAGGGGATGTGTTTGTTCTCCTGCAGGGGAACAAATCAGAGATTAATCAGGCTTCTGCTCCTTTCATTGCCCAAGGAAACCTGCAAACCTTAAATAGCATTTGTGGTCTTGTTCTTTACATTCTAGAGGGGATTTTTACAAATTGCTGAGCGCTTTGCTTTGGTGGGCAGGTTGGTTCATGCTGCAGCATTACTGGCTGGTGCTGGTAGGGCAAAGGATCAATAGCATTTTCCACTGGGAATGTGCCTCCTCTTCTTCTTCTCCAGTCCCCTCCAGCCTTTTTGACTTTGTGGGTTCTGGCTTCAAGGCAAGCAGTTCCCTTTGCTTTGGGAAGCAGCATCTTCTCCCACATAAAAAATCAGTTTAGCTTGGGATTTTCAGCGCAGCCTAAGATGTGTAGGTGCCCAAACCCCCAAATTAGATTAATCTAAATCCCAAAGCAGCTCTGAAACATCTCTGCCGAGGTTCCTTTTATCACTACGGGACTTAAAACCAAAATAAGTCGATGATGACTTCAGATGCCTGATTTAATGTCTAGAATACATTAGTTCCTTGGTTTTTTATGTGTTTTGGTGGAATGGATGGATGCCTCAGTAGCAAGTGGGTTCACCACTTAGTCTGCCAAGACAGCAGGGCTCAGACCGACCCTGGTGTTTGGGCAACACCATTTTGGGGGCACTGAAGTTGACGTGAAAAAGAAACCAAGCTGGTGGAGAGCAGGCCAAGTGGATCACCTGCTTCTCTTTGGCACTGCCATGCCCACGGATGACACAGAGGTGTCAGAAGTGGACACAGATCTGAGCGGGTCAGACCTTGCCAGGATGGGGCAGAGCAGGGTGGGACGCAGAGGTGCAGAGCAGCAGGAGAGGTGCCAGGCACGGACTAAGGCATGAAAGCTCCGTGGGCAGGGCCACAGGCAGGTGGAGGAGAGCGCTGCTTTCCCTGGCAGAAGGGTTTTGACAGCTGTGGGAGCTGGGAACTGGCAGAGCAGGTAGAGCTGAGGGCTGTGGAGGAGCTCGGGGCAGGAGCGGTGGTACCTTGGCAGGGCTCAGCCAGCCCCTGCTGCCAGCAGATCTGGGTTTCACTGCCCAGAGCTTCCTCTGCAACCCCCTCTCCTCACCCTGCGTCTTCCACCTGCTTTTCCATCAGCACTAAATGCAAAATGCACGGATGTGAGGGCGTCAGCAGTGGGAGGCTGTGGAGCAACAGGAGGAGCGGTCGGGGTGGCTTTGAACAGGTAATTCCGGTGGCAGAAAGGAGAAGTGTGCTACAGGCAAGTCACGGGGCAGGTTGTGTTTGGGTTACTCCTCGCAGTGTGGGAATAGAGGAAGGGCTGAAATTGAACATACGGCAGGAGAAATGGCGCGGCTTCAACGTAATGGTGAGTCAAAGACTGAGGCAAGGAGGAAGTCGAGGCTCAGACTGGCGGAGAAGGGACATTAGTGCCTTCTGCAAAATAAAAACACACAAGGAGAGGAGGTTTGGGGGGAAAGACTGAGCACATCCTTGGATTCTTGGCCTCTGAGGATGGCTGTCCTGTGCTGTGACTGTTACCCAGTGAAGTGAGCCTTGGGCGGTCTCAGGGTAGGAGTTACCTGTATTGAGGTGGGTAAAACCCACCCCCGCCCTACTAAAAGACAGAGACAAACCCAGAACCTCCCCACTGAGCATCTCCTAATGCAGTCATTCACAAAACGCTTTGTGAGTAGCTCAGAAAGTTATTCCCAGAGGCAATATTCCTCAGGGGACTGTCCCAACACACTCATGAATTCACTGCACGCAATAACAGGTGAGGAATGCACAGAACAAAGCTTTTTCTAAAGACAGCTGAGAAAAGCTCAGTGGATCTGCAGCTTTTTCACTCAAATCAGCAAAGCCAACAACAGGACCTGAATCAGGACCATCCTGTTTAGAAAGCTGGGCCCTGGGAATGGGAACAGGAACAGGTACATAACCAAAGTGGAAATCATTACACTACAGGCTTGCATGTGCATGGTTTAAAGAAGGCATTCAGGTCAGTCTCCACCCAGGAGGGATCCAAGCACACTCTGTACTGGGAAGGGAAAAGACTGAGCCAACTATGTAATCATTCTCCACCTTATCATTGCCCCAACATGACTAATGAGCCAGGGACAGACGGCAGGGAATGAGGAACGTGGAAGCAGCAGCAAAAACAAAGTAGGTGTTTGCAACACCTCTTGTTCTGAACAAGTGCACCAACATCGTTGCCATGCAGCAATCCTTCCTGCAAAGCAGGAGAAATGGCTCTAAATCAGGTGTTTGGGTGATTTTTAACTTGTGCCCCAAACTAGCAGTCGGCTTTTTTCCCATTGGGGGGAGTGTGGGGTGAGAATGGAGGAGCTGTTATTTTATACTTCAACTTTTATCTGATCCTCTTGTCTCAAGCCTTCATTTCAAACCCTTGTAGGAGACGCCAAAAGTGGAAATGAGATCAGTTTGACAACAGGAGCTGCTGGTTCTGTGCATCAGGTGCTCCCCACATCCACGAGTGGCCCCGCTGCTCATTGCTTTGAAGCCAGGTCTGAGCCAGGCAGGGCTGAGTGAGACCCTGCAGGGCAGGGCTGTGCTGTGGCTGCCAGCACTGCTCATCTTTCTTTTCAAGTGCTGGATCCCACAGGTCAGGGGGGAAGATCCTCATCTCCAGTTATTTATAAAGTGTCTTTTGACAGAGCTGTGAGTGAGGGAGGACTTGGCTGTACTGCCAGTGACCAGAGGTATAAAAAAAGCTCTGGCTTTCAGGAGCACTAAATTAACTGCGAAATAAATAAATAAAATGAAGAGCTTGCTCTCGTTATTGTGCTGCAGGCATCATTTATTAGACGCTGCTGTACTGTGCAGTCCTTATCTCTCCCTCCAGATAGTGTAAATCAGAACTCCTGTTGCTGACACCCCGAGAGCGTTCTCATCTGTCAGAGATTTAGCTGCCCTTTTCTTGTGTGTTTTCCTGGAGAGTGATTTTTTATTTTTACTTTAACCCTCGGCGCTCTCATCATTCATGGCTTACGCTCTCAGGAAATAAAGGGCCGGGGAGGGATGCTCCAAGGTCTTTTGTTGCTGTTGATGAACGTTTCTCTCTGTCCTCAGTGAGAGCATCTCTGTCACAGGCAGATGCTTCAGCCACACTAAAAATGTGCTGCTTTCTGCAGGGTAACTCACTGGTTTCTCCCTCTCTTCCCAATCCAGTTGCAGCCACTGGGCTTCCCCACTCCCTGCACTGTGCCTTTCAATATTATTCCTTTAATGGGCTTAATGATTTTTCCACTCCTGAAACATGAATCAAATGTACAAATTACTCTTGAAGGTACTTGGAAAAAGCTGTGGTTTTATTGAACTCTCAGTGAGAATCAGCGGCACCTTGGTCAGAGGCAGGAGGAGCAGATCCCATGTGAGGGGTGATCCATCTCACCCAGGCAGCAGATTTGGTGATTCATCACTGTTTACCACCTTTAAACACATTTTCCATTCATCCTGATGATTTACTGTGGCAATGGGGCCAAAAAACCTACATTGAATTAGTGGCTCTCAGACTAGCTGGACTCTAGGAAAGATGTCTTCTTCTCTTCACAGTGGTAAGGGACTTTGTGCAAAGTTATAGAGTATGGACTTTATGTGATAACTCTGCTTTGGGTGGTATCACTTAAATACTTGTGTGTGTGCATACTTTTATGGCCTTTCTCACATCTCTCTGGCCGTGGGTGTCTTGGCTTTATTAGCCTTACGTCTTTCTCCAAAGTCAATCCAATTTTCCTTCCTTCAGCCACCACGCTCATCACTTTCATAACTTAGCTGTAAAAACTGTCAACAAGGAAACAGTTGAGTTTTAAGGAAAAAATGGGCAGTGCCTTCTCTGCCATAAGACTGTATAGAAACTACCTGGGTAAAAGCCCCCAGATTTGGACTGCAGCAAAGAAGTTTGTGCCTGCCTTTCAGCAAAGGTCCTGAACAAACCAATTTGCTGGATCTATTTTCACCCATTTTTAATCTGTCTGTGAAACAGAGATGTCCTCAGGTTCTACTGTCCAACCAGAAGGATAAGAAAGGGACTTTCCGAGGAATTCAAATTAGAAATAAGGGTAATGTGTTGGCAAACAATCTGAGTTGTGATTGAGGCATTCAAAAGTGTAAATTGATGGTTTGTTTTTGGTGACCAGGGACTAGGAAAGATTAGGTTGTGCTTGGCTCTCTTGGGAGTGTTCTGACAGCTAAACCACACACCTGAATGCAAAAGGAGCTTTGTTTGTATCCTCTGTAAATACATTTATATACACCCATGGCTTTACTGATGACAGAAGTGTATATTGTGTGTGTCCTCCATACATCCTGGACTGAGATCCTCAGCTCCAATCTTAGTGCAAATAAATAGTGCCAAAACCCCTGTTTTTCATTCTTGAATCTTTCAGAGATAGATTCAAACAGTTGTTTTGTGCCCACAAAATCCTACTCTCAGGAAATGGAGGGTCACCAAATCCAACTCCCTTTTATGGTGATTTTGATCCAGCCGTATTTAGCTCCTAAAGTTGCTTAAAAATCCAAACAAAGCAACCCATCATTGGAGGAGAACTTCAGAAAGCAGCTCTGAAGCCTCCCAGCAACAACTGCTCCATCCTCTCCAGGTTGGTGTTCCTGTTTTCAGCACTGGTAACACAATCCATCACCGATCCCAACACCCAGTGCTGCAATTCCCAGGCCACTTGCCGGGGCAGGGATCACTCTTGCGACACATTTTGCACAAAGAGCAAGAGTTTGGCTCGAAGATCTACAGAGCCTTGGATAGATTTCAGCCCACAGCCTACAGTAGTGGGACAAGCCTCAGGAAAGCTGCCAGAATTAAGTCAAAGTTGCACAAGAAGTGGGTTTTTACTGGCTCAGCGGGTCAAATGTAACACCTTTGCTGTCCTGAAGAACCATTTATTAGGATCCCAAACCCTCAGTTTGTTATTTTGGATGCCAGCAGATGACCTGGGGACACTTGAATTACTTTGCTACAGATTTATTGGGTGAACTGTGTCCAAGTCAATTGGGTCAAGGTAGTAAAAGATGTTTAGATGCTTGAATACAGTTGATACCAAGTCAGATTAAATTCCCAGTTCCTGTGCTCACCTAATCTCCCTCCACTCCAGCTTGTCAGATGTGTCCTGCTTCATTTCCTTGCTCGTTTTTCATAGGGTGCCAGGGATAAAAGACTGAGAGGCACCTGCTGCAGAGGTAAACAGCCATTTAGAAGATGTGTGCACAAAAGCAGGTCTGATAGGTCTAAACTGACACAGCAGGAGATGATAAAACCACAGGTCAAATTGGGCTGGCCTGTAGCAGATGGGGATGTAGCTACTTTTCCTTACTAGCACTGCACTGTGGAATATGTTGGGTTTTCTCTTTTCTTTTTAAATTTCTTTTAAATGGATGCTTTTAATGCTGTGATTAAAAGATTATCATCAGAACGAAAATTCATTACATGCAGTGCACTTGGCCCAGGTATGGTGGGAACTTGGAAAACACCTCAAAGACATGCCTATGGAATAGAGAGTGTACAGGCAAAAAGCACCAGGACACCAACCTCAAGGATGATGCAAGTGCCCTTCAAGAGAGAACGTGCCTCCAATATATAAAATTGTGTTGACACTGAAGCTTAGCAAAGGTTTTTGCAAACCTGTCAGCACGGTCTGGCTCGTAGGATTAACTACCATTCAGGGTGTCCTGCTGCCACCTCGTTACATTTACTGATAATTGTTGATTTCCATATGTTGTGGAATTAGCTGTATTCTGAAATCGTGGGTGAAAGTGGAGGAATGAATCAGATGCAAAAAGTCAGCAGAGTCAGCTGTTGGAAACATAACCTGGAAACACAACACGGCTCAGAAATGGCCCCAAGGACATAGATAGCAGCTTTTATCTCCCTCAGATATAGGCCAGAGCAGCAAAGTTCAGATCTAGTTTTGGATCGCTGAACTAGTTCAATAACATCCAGCAGGAACCTGACCCCAGCAGATTTCCTGTCTGTTTTGGGAGCTTTTTGGATCTGCTTCCCTTGCACCTCCATCAGACCACATTTCACCCATAGAAAATGTAAAAGTGGGTCCACATCTCCCATCCACAGAACAGGAAAACCACAGAGAACATCTTCTGCCTTTTTAGGAGGTGGAGTTTAGTCTGCAGCAATGGGAGACTCAGTTCTGCTGCTGGAAGATTTAATTATTGCATTTCTGCTTATTGCTAGAGGCTTTTAGGACATCAATACGTTGTGGGTTATGTACAAACACAGGGGAAGGAAGAGTCTGGAGACAGCAGAGGGGAGAGAAGGGTTAGAATGAACTGAAACGTCCTCCAAGGCAGAGAAGCCACCATGGTATGTAGGATGATTTGGGTAAGGCAGCAGTGCATGAAACTGTGGCAGAAGACACTTGAAATCCCAAACTAAGACTGCAGATATTGGACATTTTGTGTTCCTGATGGTTGTTTTTTTGGTCCTCTGCCCTTGCATGGCACAACTTCCATTTATTTTGCGGAATTTCAATTGTAAGCTTCTAATTCTCCCCCTCACCCTGCCTTTCTCTTATTTACATCCCAGAAATTCTGTGCTTCTCTGAGGGCTGACATGCCCTGGCTTAAACTGGAGCTGCCCTGAGGATGATTTTATATTTAGTAGCTCCTTATGAGCTGCTCTCATTTGAAGCAGCCCAGACTGCCTGATACAATATTTACTGCAGAAATCTCTCTTGCCTCTCTTGGTTGCAGTCTAATGATAAGGCTGAGCTTGAGAAGGGGCCAGGGCCTTACCCAAAGCGTGCCAGGGTAGTAGAGCCTTGCAGGGCACAGTTCCTACCCCCTTTATGCCTTCAGAGTAACCCACAAGGTCCATGGTAAGGGATGAAATTCTGTCCCACAAAAAATGCACAGCTATCAGCTTCTATCATTCAGACTGTACATGTAGGAGAGGCCTAACCAAGTGCAACCTCTGATATTTTCTCCTCATACGCTGATATTTTTCTGCATTTATTACAGGCTGGCCCTTTTTTAGGGTGGTGTATTGATTTAAAGGGTTTAAGAGAAAGTTGTCTTCTGTAGCAGTGGTACAAACACAAAGTCACCTGGCTTCTCCCGTCCTTTGGGTGCCAGCTTTTAACAGGGAGCTTTCAGGAATCCACGTCTCAGTTTTTACATAAAGCTCCTGGTTTAAAAGCATCCATGTGCTCTGATCTGACTCTCACCAAGTCCTGGTGATAGTGATGGGGTGAAGCTCTGACCTGCAGCTTTCCTCTTTCCAATGGAAAAGTCGGCACTGCAGGTTCACTGTGTGGACTGTGCAAGTCCACTCAGGACTGTGGAAGACCCTCAGTTCTCCCTCCAAAGATCCCCCTGGGCTCCAGGCTGCTGCAGACAGGCCAGTCCCTTCTAAAATAGTCCCTATTTTGAGCCTGTGATGCTTTTAAGTGTGTGGGTGGGAGGCGCATCACATGGAGCACTGCCTCAGCTCCGACATCCCGAGCCTCTGGAATAAAGGAACAACATTGTGGCTGGAATAAACGGCTGGAATAAAGCACAACATTGCCTCTGTGGAGAGCAGCCCTTCCTGGAACAGCTGACTGGAGCAGCGAGGTGCTAACACAGCCTGGTCTCTCCTGATTGTGTTCCTGGAAAAGCTGTTCCATTATCGGTGAAGGTTGCACCGACAGCGCCAAAAGCCAGCGAGGCTCTTGCTGGCCTTTAATAATTTCTTACTCAGCAGATCTTTCACTTCCAGCTCAGCAGAGTGGGCATGGCAGGCACATCAGCTGAAATACAATCTCCATGCTGGAGGGACAGGCTGCCAGGCTGTTTCATTTGCAGACTAGGAAGGAACACGGAGCTGGCACCCCGGGCACTCTGCTCCGCACAGCGCGAGCTGCCATCGTGCTCTTGGCACTGCCAGGTTCTCTTTCCTGCTGATAACGTTTGGTCCTTGTTCATTGTTCACAGCTGATCTTGGGTTCCTCCTCCCCCACTTATCATATCTGCTGGAAAGGAGGATTTCCCAATAAAGGTGAAGAGAAGGGACTCATGCTCCAGATCTAATTCAATTTAACCAGCACTACTCCAGCTAGTAAATCTGCTGCTGCATGGTATAGTGCTGACAGACAATGCAGGGAGGAGCATTAACCCCCTCTGTCCCTTGCAGGAGGTTCAGTATTCCAAAAGAACTTTTTTAATTAAAGCGAAAGCTTTAAGCCTAAAAGTCTCTTTGAGACTTCAGACTGGCTTGGGTTTGTCCCTGTGAATGTGCCTTCCAGAATCAGCACCAAGTGGGAAGCAGAGTGAAGTTCTGGAGGACCCTTGAGTTTGGGCCAGAGGTTGAACTGTCACCTGAAATAAACGCACATGAAGAGTTCCTTTTTTAACCTGTACTGTTCACAGACATTTCTGAGTGTCCTGGTGGCTGCCATTCACCCAATTAATAGGATCACTGGCTGCCTGTGACATGAGGCAGCTAATGACTGAGGCTCATTAGAAAATGGGAGAGACTCTCGTATCAGCAGATCTGAATGTCAGGCAGCGCTACCCACCACTTTCAAAACGTGAGACCTGAAACATCCCTGAAATTCCAGGTGGTGCTGCAAAATCCAAACAGCGCACCAGGGTCACGCCTGGAGAAAGATCCCCCTGGCTGTGGGGTTTCACTTCAGCATTTCCATTTTGTCTGAGGTCTCTGCAGCCTCAGGAGCTGCAGACACTCAAACCACTGCGTGGTGACTGGTTTCCCACTTCCTCTCAGGTCTGACAGCGGGGGTCCCTGGGTGTTTAAGGAACCTGTCTGGGGTGCACAGGTGAAGTGTCAGGTTCCAGTTCCACAGTTGCTGCTGTGTTGGAGGTAGATGCAAACATTGGGTTGCCAGCGCTGCTGCGTCACTGATGCAAACAATTTTCATCAGGGCGAAAGCCCGGATGAAACCACCATGGCAACCAATTTTAAATAGAAACAATAGCCCAGCTCTTCTGCTGAAATAAAGGCACAGGACCCGGGGATCTGGTTCCATATTCCTACAGCAGACAACGCCATTTTTTGAGCATTCATATTTTCTGGGTTTTTATTGCGTCTTTACTCAGAGCATCTCAACGCGCTGTTTGCAATTTATATGCAGCAAATACTGATGGAATGAAGCCATGTCTGCGGGGCCAGCAGCAGTCAGAGAGCAGCATGGTGGATAAAGCAAGTTCTTGCCAACTCCTTTATCTTTCCAGTTACAGGATCTCTAAGTCCCCTGCAGAGAAGTCAGTCCAGTTTTGCCCTTGAAGATTTACAAAAAATAAACAACAAATCATTAATGCTGAAAAGATGAAATGCTGAATCATGCCTTCCACTCTTTAGAACCTGTGTTCCACTGAGTCTAATTACTTCACACTTGCTACCTAAATCTTTGAGCAGTCTCTCCCAAGGATCTTCACGATGAGGGCTGGAAAACAAAAAGTTCTGGTGAACAGTCTAACACGGGGACAATAGTTCTGGTCAAACTCCCTGGAAATTAATGTTGGCTTATCTCATAGGAATGGGATTTTATTTGGCCCAAACAACCTCAAGCAAACTTGAAATTGCAGCGAGGGCAGTTCAGTCCATGTGCAGCTGAATGAGCAAAGAGAAACCGCCTGGAAACGCTGAATATATTTTCAAGCATTTTAACCAGTGTCTTTTGAGTATCTGAAATGAGGTGAAAATACATTAAAATCCAAGCAGATCTCTCTCTCCCTTGTCACAGCCAACACACCCTTAACAGAGTCAGTGGGTGTAGAAATAGGAAACTACATTTTGCTTTTGCTTAGGTAGTGGGGGTTTACTATTTAAAAAATCAAAATAAAAAATGACTGACCTACAGCACATTCTGGAAGGGCACGTATCGAGTATCCTCAGCTCTTAATCTAAGAAGGAACTTCAGTGCTCTGGCACTGTTCTCCCCTGTGCCATTCTTATCTGACACGTAGTATCAGTTGCCAGAAACGCTGTGGCTTTATTCTGTACTTTGTATTCTAATATAAATGGAGCTGAATAGTTGTCATAGTCCTCTGGGCAGGGCTCCTCGCTGCTGCAGAGTTTAATATTGAGGTTGGCAACACGAGGGTGGCTGATGTAATCCATTCCATTACCGATATTTACGGCACGCCATGTTACAATGCAAAGGTTTGGAGACCGGGAAGATGTGACAAGCCAAGAAAGCCAACCCGTTCAAAACTGAGGCTGGCTCTGCAGGGGTCGATTCCCCTCACTGGACGTTCACAGAAATGTTTTTTGAATGCCTTCAGGAGCATTTGTGATGCAAAATTCAGGCATAAAGCACTGATGGCAAAGTCCCTGTTGCACGCCCCACATCTGACTGCAGGTCTGACTTTAGCATGAGCCAGTGACTCAGGATCACCAGCAAGTGTTGTCCAAAGTCACTCCTGGGTTTCACCATTCTTTGGCCAAACATCACAAGCCTTGGTGTATTGTAACACAGGGGGAAGGGGCAGCACAGAGCAGGGTTTGTTCCTCTTTCCAGCAGCCTCCTTCACTCCTGCAGCAGCTCAGGAGCCGATGCGGTGATCTGTGAGTTATTACGAGTCAGAAAACTATGTGCTGCTTATTTGTGCTTTCAAAGTCCACGATATCTCCTTCTTCAATTTCTTATTTGCCTCCAAGTTTCATCAAACCTGCAACTTCCTCCCAAGGGGCAGCTCCGATCTCTGCTGTGATAGTGACAGGACGCAGGGAAGGGCTGGAGCTGTGTCAGGGAGGTTTAGGTTGGATCTCAGGGAAGGGTTCTTCCCCCAGAGGGTGCTGGGCACTGCCCAGGCTCCCCAGGGAATGGGCACGGCCCCGAGGCTGCCAGAGCTCCAGGAGCGTTGGGACAGCGCTGCCAGGGATGCCCAGGGTGGGGTTGTTGGGGTGTCTCTGCAGGGCCAGGGGCTGCACTGGATCATCCCTGTGGGTCTCTTCCAGCTCAGGATATTCTATGACTCTACAAAACCTCCTTGAGCAGCCCTTTCAGGTTCGAGGGTGGGAGCTGAGTGACTCTCTACGTGTTTAAGAGCCCATTTCTATCCTACAGCTCTCCTGGAGGATCTGCAGCATCTCTTTTGCAGAATCAGCACTTTTGTTGGTCTTAATGGAGCTGTTTCTTGTGGAAGACACTGGAAAGGCTTCACGTGTAACTGAGTAATTTCTATTCCAGACCATGGAGGAGAGAACACAGCCCACCCTGCCTGGTGCTTGTGATCTGATGTGAAAATAGCTCTGCTGGTGTGTGTAGTGTGAATGCAGCGTGGTGTTTCCCACACAGATGGGCCCAACCCAAGGGCTTTTTTTCTCCAAACTTCTTAAAGTTCAAAGGAGGTTGGAACCAAAGTGCTTCCCTGAACAGTCTAATTTAGTGTTTTACTTGCCATGGAAGTGGCAAAATTGACTTTATCAAACAAATGCTCTTTGCCATACCATTCAATCAGTTTCTTGCCTTTTGCAATGGCTTCCTTGTGCAGTTGGTAAAAATAATGTTGCTTTTCCAGTATGTCATGTAAAGTGATTTCAGCTGTGTTTTTTCCACTCCTGACCTCTGCAATGCTTGCATTTCAGACAGTTTTATACATTTATTGATTACATGAGGTACTGTTCTAATTTCTAGGAAGTAAGAACATAGCCCTTAAATCATCCAGACTCTGAAATGTTTTAATTTCCTCAAGTAAATAGAGCATATTTTGCCAGGAATCTTAAATGTATGATACATGGATCTGACTCCACTTTCACACAGGTCTTGTGTAACTCCCTTCACTTCAGCGAAATTACTCCTGATTAGCATTGAGAAACACGTCCAGAATACGGGGAAGGGAGTGGGTTAATGCCATTTTTTCTGACACTGAGTGCTCTAAAAGCACTCTGAGACTGTAAACCATTACCATTTCTCAGTAAGTGCCCTCTGAGAGGACTGGGGAGGATTGAAGAGTTTTTAACCAGTAAGTCACCTCATTTCTTTCACAAAAGAGTAGAGATTTAGCCATTTCTACCTCATGGCTGTCTGGTGATTATGTAGAGTCAGAAAACTGGTGGTCTCAGTGTCATCTGCTGAGACCACAACTGCTGCCATTGAGTTAATTCCCTTCCTGGCACAGATCTGGTCCTCTTCCCAGGCTTTGCAAGTTTTCCTGTCAAGCAGGAAGGGAAGAGTTTTACAAAGCTGCTCTACAGAGGTGTATTATTTGCCTCCTGCAGGCTCTTCTTGCCTCAGCGCCTCAACACGAAGGCTGTTATTCTCCAACAACGCCATCAAACTCCCACACCTCGATGACTGCTCAAAGTTATGAGCACTCCCAAAATAGGGCTGGATTTTCACAGTGATAATTGAGAGCCATAACTTTCCATCAGAGAGGCTCTGTAGGTGGGAGCAGCAGCACAGACAGCAGTATCAACAGAGTTGAGGCTTTTTACCAGGATGTCATCTAATTTTATTGCAGTATTTATCCCATAATCCTATCAAGGTATAGCCTTCCTTTTAGGGATGTCTCCTGTGAACAGTTTTGGACCCATCTTTTGTCATTGTGAGAAGAATCTCTTATGGGAGCCAAAAAAAAAAGACTTTATGATTGTCCTAAACCCTGGTTCAGGAAACTGCTCATATTCAGGATAGGGTTTAAGCTTTATGGACATTGTTGAATAGTGCTGGCTTCAATGAACTGATGACTAGAAAAAATTGTTCATGCAGGGTTTTGTTTTCCTTCAAAAGAACTTCCACTGCTCAAGAAACCCACTCATTAGCTCACTTCTGATGCAAATATCAGAATATTTAAATGCAAGTTAAATAACAGAGCGATATTCTCAGTCACTGGAAGCAATAATTGTTTTTCTTTCGGGACTATGTGGCCAAAAAGGCTGAATCAAAGAGCATTTATGGGTCACATTCTTATCTGGTGCTCTGCCACCTCCATCGAATAACGCCAGAGTGGCACTGCAGCAGTTGCTGTTGAGATCAGAATCTGCATATAGATATTGTGTCTCTCAAGTTCTAAAAGTACTGTTATATTTGAAGTCAAAGAGAAAAGAGAGAACAAATAACACAATTTACTGCCACAGATTATTTTTATGCCTGTGTGCTCCACTTAAGAGAATACTCTGTAAATTACTTATTATCAAGAAAAGTTATTTGTTTGCACTAATCAAGCCTTAAACTTGGAGGCATAATATGGAACTAATTATTTTTAACTAACTAATCAACATGTTTCATTCATAAGTTGGGATTTATCAATATAGCACATGAAAGGAGAGAACATATTATTATTTCAATTTAGATAATATGCAAAAAGCAGTGTGTTTGTAATGACCTGCTTTCACTGAATATAATCAAGCTCCAAAGCTCTATTACAGGCTGGAAATAGCAGCAGCTTACTTTAATGAGATTTCTGGCTCTGGGCCCCAGCTGTTCTACGCAAGGCTCTCCCTTTGCTCTATGACCTACCAATATGTGCTGTCACCAGTAATGAGACAGGACCTATTTCCTAACATGGGGAAAAATTGGAAAGCACGAGTTCATTCTATTCTGAGGAAACACACCCTGTTCCCCCTGCAAGGCACGAGGAGGGGAGCACTGAATATGCAACATCCCCCCCTTCCCTTGCCAGCAGAAATGTGACATGAAACCCATCAGGTAGGGAACTCAAGGGGAAAACTGAAGTCTCTCTTGAACTGGTTCCCTCAGCACACAGAAAGCCAATATTCATTAATCTCATCCAGAATATCTTTGTCCCCTGCAAGGACCCCAGCAAAGGACTTCCCATTACCTGCAAGGCACGGGAAGGGGGAACAGCGGCAGTCATGGGCTCTGAATCTTATGGATTTTGTGGAATTATGCTCATCTCAGGGCCGCGTTGGGAATGTGCCAGGAGCCAAAGAGCTGCACTTAATTTGCCTAAAATGGAGCAGGTTACCACTGCTCTCCTGTTTAATAATGGAGATGCAGCCTGGAGACTACAGATTCCAGCAAGCAACGCTCCAAAAGGAGCCAGGAGGTCCAGGTGCTGGGGTACTGTGGCTCCCAGGTGGAAAACATGACCAACCTCATTTTGGTGTCTCTGAATTGGACCCCTGATACTGTTCTTTTGGGTTTTTTTTTTTTATTTATTATTATATCCCAGACTTGTCAGAAATTCTGTTCTAGAAAATGTTTGATAAGCTACCATTTGAGGGGGAAGGGAGGTTTATGCTATTTTTATTCTTAAGCTGTCACTTGGGTTCATTAACACTTTGCACGTGAATCTGGGTTTTTTAGGACAAGAAGCCTGTGTTTTTTTCCCCTGAATAACATTGTTAAGTATTTCAGGAATCTAAAATCCACAAACTATTTCTCTGCCCTGAATATAAACCTCTTTGGAAAAAGCCAACGAACATTTTAGTCAGAAAATTGGAAGGCATGCGCTTAATGCACTTTGAAATTAAATGATTTGATGCTTTTCAATTTGTCTTTTTGCCCTTCCCAAATACCCAAAGGCACTAGCCCACTTTGTAAATGAGCAGGCTATGAAATCTTACTTTGAGAAATGAAGGTGTCACCGACTTGCAGTAAAAATTATACTCGGCACCAGCGTACTTTGCAAGCCCTGACTAATTGGCCCCTGACACAGCTCCGCACTCCTCCATTATTAAGAGGAATTAAATAAGCAGTTATTTATTTGAGAAGTGGGGAAAAAAGCTTCCAACTCCCAAGAGATTGAGAAGCTAAGTCTCCATGGGATAAACGGCTTCCTTCTCATGGAATTCACCAGATGACCATCGCTTTCCAGGTGCCTCTGGTGTTGTCCCTGGACACAGTGTCCTGGCTCATCCCCCGGGTGCTTCTTCCCTTCTACAGTTTCAGAAATAAGATTACAAAGTGAGTTTTCAATTTTAAAACTCTGTGCCTGTGTGGAATCTATTTTTTTGTCCAGCTTGAGGAAGCGTTAATCCTTAAATGAAAATAGAAAAGCGCATTTGCAAAGGTCACATCGATGGATTTTGAAGTGCAGTGGTAAGAACACCACAGCCTTTGCAACACTACCTATTTCCTCTTCTAAATTATTTATGTATTTATTGTATTTTACATGAGCCATGGAAGCTAGAGGCATTTTTGCAGTGTCAGGTCATTCTAAAGTACATGCCATACAAAGAATAGGGCTAGAAAATAGTTGTATGTAATACTGTTCATTAATATTACATAATTACTGCACACAAAATAGTTCTCTGGGCAGCGATAAGGATTTTTTTCATAAAGACTAAAGACTCCATGGCAATGTATTCCATTAAAGGGTTGCTTAACATATGAGGGTATATCAATATATAGTACCTTCACCCAGCTGCAGCAAAATGACGAAGCCAGCTTAGTCAAATGAAGCCATTAGCATGTATAATGTGCTTTACACAAGAGTTAAAAGGTTTATAAAATCATACTTTGATATTGCAATGACCATGCTGAGACAGGATCTAGCAAACAGCAGTTGCAGCTGCATCAGCACAAAAATGAACTGTTGGGTTTTCTCTGCAGTCTAGAGAACATTTTCTGCAGTCTTTGGAAATTGCTCTGGAATTAAAAAATTTTCTGTACGTGTAGGCTAATATTAGCTACTGACAGCTTGCCTGGGGTTTTTAGCTCAGCCTTCCTGGAGCAATTGTTTAGGATAAAATGTTGATGCAGCTTTTCAGGTCTGTTGGCTGCTTTTATTACCATTGAATGTGAGCAAGTCCTGTGTCTTCCGTGATACACTCGACCTAAAGGAACGTGGAGGAACATCTGAGTGACTAATAACCCCATAAATGATCCCTTTGAATTTTAGTGTAGCCCACTGCACCCTTCCTAAAATCCCTGTGCTGTAAGTATAGGGTTAATTTTGACTTTAAATTTGATTTACTAAACTGTGTTAATATGCTGTCATGTGGACAAGATACAGCAACAATGTTTAGTATAAAAGTGGAGATCGGAACATCCTAATAGGCCTTCTGACATTCAAGAAAACATCAGTCACAGTTTTTGAGACATAAGAAACAGCTGATAATTCTGCCCTTAGAAAAGAGATTCTTATCCTCTTTCTGCTCCTTTTCTTCTAAGGCAGAAGATGACTTAAATGAGACTTGAATTCTCTGTTTCCCCACCAACAGTGTGAAACAGATGCAGCAATCTGATGTTTCTGCAGCGTGAGCAGTGTCAGTGTTTGACGTTCGGGTGTTGAGTCACCGAGGGCTCACCTTTCCCTCCGGATGACACCGTGACAGCTGCAACCAGCAGATGCCTGAGAGCTGGCAGTCCTTTGATTTAAAAAAGAAAGGGTTGCTGGCAAGGCATTTTCACAAGGAGTTCCTCCTCAGCTCTGCAAGTCCTTTCACTTCTTCGCTCAATGGGACCTTGATTTGATAACACTCGGAGCGTATCACAAACGGCACATCTGCTCTGCCAGGATGAGCCGTGTGACTGAGCTGGAGAGGCTGCTTCCTGGGGATCCCACTTGCTTGCAGGTTCAGTTTATCTGTGAGCTTATCCTACTAAATTATCATTAGCAATTCCACCACGCAGGCACACGACCTTTCGAGTACACCTGACAAAATGGAAGATGTTCCCCTTTGCTGTGTTTCACTGGGTGTGGGACACCAAAAGGCTGAGCAAACCACAGACCTCAGGATTGTTTCTGACTGAGCAAAAGCGAGCACACGGATTTCTTCACAGCAGTTCAGCCACCCTGAGTTTTTCCTGTGACCTGAGTCACGGTCAAGCACTTATTATGTGACATTCACAGTGAGTCTGTCGGAATAAAAGCAGGCTAAGAAATCTAATCCTCAGAGGAGAGCAGTATGTTCCCACTTGTGGTTTAGTCTCGCAGTGAAGAGGTTGTTAAGGGGTTTGTGATCCCGGAGATTGATGCTGGGGGGAGCCTGGGTAGTGCACAGGGCCATTGGCAGTCGTCAGCTAAAGCTGCCTAATGATGGCAGCTGGAGTGGCCAGAGGAATCCTCTCCTCTAAGGAACCCAGAAGAGTTAAAGTGCTTCCAGAAATGAGTCCATTAGATGCTGATGGTGATTAGCAGAAGGTACCATGATGACTTAAAATACTTCAAGTGTCATTCAGACTGAAACCTCTTTCAGGTGAAAAGTGTTGGATACACCAGGACTGAGCTGCAGGGACCAGTTTGGTGGATGGGGCAGCAAATCTGGGCACGAATCTCACCACTGTGTACGAGCAAATGCTACTGAAAGAACTCTCCCCTTTCCTTCCCATTTAAAAAGACTTGGATATTTATTGTTGTGGTGAAGGTTTTCTAATTATTTGAATCTTATGTTTCAAATTTCATCCAGAAGTTAGATCATAGCATAAGTCATGGCAGAATCAGTGTGATAAAAGGGTTCATTTGACTCTACAGGGATTTGAGTTTATGGCTTGATTTAAAAGACTAGAGCAACCTGGTCTAGTGGAAGGTGTCCTTGCCATGGTAGGGGTTGGAATTGAATGATCTTTAAGGTTTCTTACAACACAAACCATCCGTGATTCTATGGCACTGTCGAGCTTTGAGACTCTCTGTACATCATCCAGCCACCAAAGTGAGAACTTCCTCACAGGTGGTTAAATCCACTTATTTATAGACAATCCTGACTTTCTTCTGTGATTTATTCTTCTTGGTAATGAATGCCTGCAATCCCTGCATGTTGGTCAGGCATTTTTTCTCAAAGAAGTTGAATAAATAGCCACAAATCCTGCTGGGCAGCTGAACCATCCCAGTGCCGGCCGTTGAGGAACCTCCCATGGTTTCAGCAAATGATGTTTGTCAAGCAAAGTGATTAAAGTCAGATTTTAGAAATTCTGCTCATATCACTGCAGTCCATCTGCATCTACCCTAATGCATTGCAAGGGTGTGCCTGAAATTAAATTAAGGCCGTCTACTCAGTCTTTCCCAAACTATTCATGGAAAAGCAATCTGCTGCTGGAGCCAGGTCCGTGCCGTACGGACAGAAGTGCCTGTTAACCCTGAACTGGATGATGATGATGATGATGATGATAACAACAGTATGACTAGAAAAATACAGAGGAAAACAATGCTCAGTATCTGATGGGCTCACTGAGGTTGCAAACAGCAAACAAAGGGGGAAACTATAACCCAGTAATTACGTTTTCACAATGCTGTTTTCACCGTATGTAAACAAGGCCGTTTTCACACATGTAAACACGGTGTCTATGATTGCGAAGAAAAAGTTTATTTAATAAAATCATTGGGAAATACTGGGTTTGGTAAAAGTATCATCCAAATTACAGTCATGTGTCTGAGTAGGCTGGAAGGAGTCTTGGAGCAAGTAGCGGACAGCCCTCTCCTAAGTGAAAACTTTTGAGAAAACGTTTCGGCACGTTTCCTTTTACACTTGATTTTTCTAATGGTGTATCTACATGTAGCTATTTTAATCTCACTATATTTTGATATTCATTTTTGAACTACTTTTTTGTGCATTGTAATCTGTAGGTGTGCAAAGCCAGCGCCCATCCCCAAAATGAACTATTGTATAAACCAGCTCTGTAGTAGACAGACTTTTTGATGCTTGCCCTTGGACTACTTAGGTTGCATATACGGAAGAAATCCTTCCCTGTGAGGGTGGGGAGGCCCTGGCAGAGGTTGCCCACAGAAGCCGTGGCTGCGCCTGGATCCCTGGAGGTGTCCAAGGCCAGGCTGGACGGGGCTTGGAACAACCCGGTGTAGTGGCAGGTGTCCCTGCCCGTGGCAGGGGGTGGAACGAGAAGCTCTTTAGTGTCGCTGCCCGGCGCGGCCGCTCTCCGTGACACCGGGCACCGACAGCGACAGGTGACGCCCTGCCCTGCACAAACATGGCGGGCGCCGCGCTCCTCACTCCAAGATGGCGGCGCCGCCGGCATCCGCCTGACCTCCCGCCCACACCTAAGATGGCGGCAGCGCCGCGGGCGGTGCGCGCCCAGCCCCGGGGTGGCCGCCCCAGCCGGGGAGTCCCTGCCCGCACCAAAGATGGCGGCGCGGCGCCGGGCGGAGCCGAAGCCGGTGCCGGGGGCGGGCCGGGGGCGCGGCCGCCACCGCCCCGGAAGCGCCGCGCGGCCCCCGCCAGCTGGTTGTCATTTGGTGCGGCCGCTCGGTCCGGGCGGCACGGGCTGGGCAGCGGCCGCG
Organism: Lycocorax pyrrhopterus obiensis; assembly: GCA_014706295.1. NCBI lineage: Eukaryota > Metazoa > Chordata > Aves > Passeriformes > Paradisaeidae > Lycocorax > Lycocorax pyrrhopterus. Next base: position 10,185,392 of record JACSVZ010000018.1, read on the forward strand.
CGGGGACCAGCGAGGCACCGGCTGCGGCGGCCGCCGGGGGGGTGGGGGGCGGGGAAGGCGGCAGAAAAAACACACGGAAAAAGACGCAAAACAAGGCGGCGGCAGCGGCGGCTGCGCGCCGGGGACACGTCGCCGGCTACCGAAAGCTGTCGATCGCCTCGTCCTTCCAGCTCCCCGCAGCATCGAGCCCGCGGAGACCCCCCCCCCGGTGCGGCCGGTACATGAGGGGCACGGCCCGGCCGCAGCCCAGCCGAGCCGCCGCAGGGCAGGGAGCGCCCCGAGCCGCCGCCGCCGGACCCCCGAGCGCTGCGCCCCGAGACAGAGCCTGCCCCGACCCCGCCGGGCGACCCGGGAGAGCCGCTTAAACACCTTCCATGGGGGAGAGAGGAGCCCGGCCGGCCGCGCCTTCCCCTCCCTGCCGGAGGCTGCTGCGCTGCTGAGGTAAAACCCCTCCTGCCTTGCCCGGCTCGAGCGAGGGCGGGGGACGCGCGGGGCACCCACAGCCCGGCCCCGCTGGATGCCGAGTGCCTGAGGAGGGAGCGCGTTCCGGGGGCTCGCTGGGCTGCGGGAGCCGCGATTCCCGGGGAAGGAGTCGAGCCCCGCACCACAAAACACCCTCCCGGCAGCAGAGAGCGAGAGAAAACCTCCTTCCCCTTCCTCCTGCACAACTCGCTGTCCCCTCCCTTCCCTTTCCCGAACGGTGAACGCTGATTTCTGAGATGAAAACCTTCCTCCTCGGACAGCCAGGACTCATATGAAGGACACGCAAATATTGGATCATAAATAAGAAGCGAGTCTGGCGAGCTCAGAAACCTAGCCCAGAAGGAGCAGCATCAAGAATCCACCCTTCTGCACAACTCACTCCCCACCCAACACACAGAGAATACTGATTTCCTGAGATAAGATCTTACCCCTTTAAACAACCACACACACACACACACACGGTGTATATTATTGCTAAATATAATAGGTTAAACCCAGCAGCACGGGATAAAGCCTCTTCTGCAACTCACTCCCCCATTTCACCCTTCTGAATGCTGAGATCCTGAGGTAAATTTTTCCCTTGTCCACAGCAAAGACTCTTTTTGAACAGGACACAAATATATATTAGATTATAGAGATGTATTAAATTATTCCAGATTTAAATCTATTTTTTGCTGCCAAGGGGTTGAGGGACCAGACGTCATTGTATTTTTTTTTCTTCCCTCTTAACTCATTTATGGGCGAGTCAAGGCTGCTGAGGAGGAAAAAAACAGGATAGTTAGAATCTCTTTATCCTTATTTCCCAGAAGTTTATTCTCTCATTGCTGTGCATTTCCTTTAGAAAAAGGAAACCTCTTATTTTGTGAACCAAAGATTTATTTTTCCCTTCCTCCTGGCCAAAGGAAGGAAACGGACACAATTTGACACATTGAAATAGTTGAAGAGATCTATCTTTTGCAAAAAAAAAAAGAAGCAAAATCTTTATCCAAATCTGAAATCAATAGCGTGGAGGGAGAAACTGGAATATCTAGCGAAAAACAGGATACTTGCTAATCTTGCCTCACAAGAGGACAAGCTAAACACTAAACAGCAACTTGTTCTTACAGGGAGGATTCAAACCCTAAATATAATAAATGGGGGATTACGGGTTTGGAGTGTTAGTGCAAAACAACACTGGAAATAAGTCAGCTTTTCCAGTCAGATTTCATCCACATCTGCAGCCTCCACACCATCATCAAAATGCAACCCCCAGCCCTGCTGCTTTTATAAATAATAACACAGCTGCCAATGGCAGTAGTGCTGGGTCAGCTTGGCTCTTTCCTGCTCCAGCTGCCCATAATATTCAGGACGAGATTCTGGGGTCAGAAAAATCTAAAACTCAGCAACAGGAAAAGCAAGAGTCCCTAGAAAAACAGCAGCTTTCCCCTGGTCAAAGTCAGGAAGCAGGCATGCTCTCTGAACCTGAGAAAGCTAAAACTGAAGAAAACCAGGGCGATAATTCTTCAGAGAACGGCAATGGGAAGGAGAAAATAAGAATAGAATCACCGGTTTTAACAGGATTTGATTACCAAGAGGCTTCGGGGCTCGGTACTTCGACACAGCCCTTGACATCCACTGCATCTTCTCTGACTGGTTTTAGTAACTGGTCTGCAGCTATTGCTCCTTCTTCTTCTACAATAATCAATGAAGATGCAAGTTTTTTCCACCAGGGAGGGGTCCCTACTGCCTCAGCTAATAATGGTGCTCTGCTGTTTCAGAATTTTCCACATCACGTCAGCCCTGGCTTTGGTGGTAGCTTTTCCCCCCAGATCGGACCCCTCTCTCAGCACCACCCTCATCACCCCCATTTCCAGCATCATCACAATCAGCATCAGCAACAGAGGAGGTCTCCTGCAAGTCCTCACCCACCTCCATTCACACATAGAAATGCTGCTTTTAATCAGTTGCCTCATTTGGCCAATAATCTTAACAAGCCACCTTCTCCGTGGAGCAGCTACCAAAGCCCATCACCCACCCCGTCCTCCTGGAGCCCCGGCGGCGGCGGATACGGCGGGTGGGGAGGGTCCCAGGGCCGAGACCACCGCCGGGGACTGAATGGAGGGATAACCCCCTTGAACTCCATCTCGCCCTTAAAGAAGAATTTTGCAAGTAATCATATCCAGCTGCAGAAGTATGCACGACCCAGCTCGGCCTTCGCTCCCAAATCCTGGATGGATGACAGCTTGAACAGAGCTGACAACATTTTTCCTTTTCAGGTGAGCGCACTCTGTTGTATCCATAAGAAAAAAAAAAAACAAACCTCCCCAAAGAGCATTAAAATGCCCTGGTTGTGGGATTTCTGTGCTTGCAACTGGAAAAAAAACATACGGCTAACTTGAAATGTCATAGTGGGAATGATCCTCCAAGCTGTGATTCATGGGGTTTTTTTTAACAGTGATGGTCTTAAATATCTATTGCCCACCAGCCATCTGTGTTGGCCACTTTGCTTCAGCTTAATGCTCACACACAGACAGAAATAGCCAATGAAGAAATTCACTTACAAGTGTTTCTACAAAGAGGAAAAAGGAGAAAAAAGTGCCTGGTGGAGTATGAAAGATCTGAGGCCTTTTAAAGTATTCAGCAATGCACCACATCTGAGAAAAAGTATGGAGTGATTGTATTTGGTTTTATAGTATCACATGGGCTTGCAGTGCAACATAATTTTTGTAGCATTTTTCGGGGAACTTTGCTCTTTACAAATAATGGTAATCAGTGCAGTTTGCTCTCCTCAGGAATGGCAGCAAATTTTGGTTACAGGCCATTAAATCAGCACTAAAAATAGACGTGGATGAGATCAGTTGGTGGTCTCCTATATTTTCCTGTGGCCTTCTCCTGGCAGGAGGCAGGTTGTCTGGCAGCTCAGCCTCTCTTTCTGGGCTGACTTGTTATGAATTTGAAAAGAACTGTATAATGTTGAACCTAATTTACAGTAGAAATTAAACCAGTCCCTTCTTTTCATCTGACCACCAGTTAAACCCAGCTTTTATGTGTGTGTGCGCCTTTTGTAAACTCCTTTGGGGTGAATTAAAAGACCCAGGAGTTCTTTTACATTTCCAGGGTTGTTTTTCAAGCTCTTCAAATGAGGGCAAAAGTAAAATTCTCAACGTGATTGCAGTATTTCTTGCCATGCTGCAAGAACTGGGGTGACCTACTTTAATACAATTTCCAGGATACAAACTGTGCAATGTGTCTCATGATGTAAAGAAACAGAAATACATTTAATAGTGACTTCGTGGATTTGTAGATAGTTGGGTTCTTTGCAAACTGCAGGTTTTTGGTGGTGTGCAGGCCCTGCTGACAGCACAGCAGCTGCAATAACTTTCCTTTAGAGCCCTTTTTTTTCCTACTGCAGTGCTACTGACTGGTTCACTATCAGGTAGAGCCCTTCTAAATTTAGAATGCAGAGTAATAATTGATTTTAATGTCAGGATTTGTAATGAATATAATGAAGCTGTGTCCAACATACCCAATTTATCCAGTGAAACCATTAGAAAAAGGAACCCAGCTGGAGCTGGTCTTTTTTCAGCCTCACTGCAGCGAGCTTTGGCTCACGGTTTGATTCACTCTGTACCCTGACACGTAGCTGATGTTGAGAGTGACAGAATGAGATCAAGTGTGTCCTTGTTGCTGTGTGTAAGCCCCAAATATATACACAGGCATAGCAATGCGCTTGGATTGGCATCAAGGAAATTTCAGGAAACTGGCAAAGTCAGCCTTGACTTCTGGATGGTGTTCCAGACACAGAATAGCAGACACACGTAGTTTGATCATGGTAAAGAAATCATTTTGGTGTAGTATGTTGGTGTCTGTTTACATAAACACTCTGATGGAGCTGTACATGTCAAGACCAAGTCTGACACTCCTTCATGCCAAGAAAAGGAAGTGTGGAGTGAAGTGCTTTCCAGTGTGTTACTATCACTTCTGTGAGGAAAAGGGCAGGGCAGCAGAACAGGACTTCAGCACTGCAGCCCTAGAAAGATGCTGATTAATTTTGAAGCCATCTTGGACAACCGCTTATTACAACTTTTTTTCTTTTGTATAAAGTCTTTAGCTCTTTTGGTCACTTTAGCTGAGTGTTGAAAGCACAGTGAATTTTTGCATCACTGGAAACAAATTATGTAAAATTTGACATTTGATGTCTTTTTTTCTTGGCTATGCTGATTCTAATGCCTGACTCAAAGCAGAATTTTGCTTATTACCTATTTGTGTTCATGCATCTCTCTCTCTTTCTCTTTTTCTTTCTCTCTCTTTGCCCCTGAAGTATCCTTGCTGATGCAATCATGTACTGGACAAGGCTATTTTGTTACTGGAATCTTCTTAGATTCCTGTTTAGGAAATAATTGAAAACTGTCTTTGCTGCAGCAACATAATGGAGTAATTTGATACAACAATCCCTTTCATTTAATATTTATGTTTTGCTGCTTAAATCATTAACAAGTGATGCTGCAATCTAGTGAAAATGAGTTTCTTCAGAAGGCAAAATGTAAACCAGCGGTTGCAAATATTTGGGGATTACTTTCTTTTTTTTTTCTTTTTCTCAAAGGTTGTCTCTATTCCAGAGCTTGGTGACACACAGGATTCTGTCTGTGTTTTGGTGGAAATCTTAGGATAACCAGGAGTAAGAGCTCTTTTCCTCTTTGGAGAGGATGGTGTTGCATAATTTCCCTATAAGCCACTGACGTGAACTCCTGCTCCCTTCAAACATCCCTGCCCATGGGATGAAATGGGTGTTCCAAATGGTGCAGATGAAAGGAAAATACTGTGGTGATCAGTTTGATAACCTTGCAATTTGATGATGCCTTGCCTTGGCACTGAGAGCTGCATGCAAACCCTGTGCTCTCTGCTCTAAGTGTTTTCCATTTGGAATCCTGTCTCCTGCAATTCCCAAACAAGAATGTCTGTAGGAACCTCTTGCAGGGATGGAACTGGCAGCAAGGTCAGAGAAGACTTAACCAGATCTGTTAATGAAATTAAGTTTTGATGTTGTGCTTTAGCCACTGGGCAGGCTTCCCCCTTCAAAGATCTTTTGAAAAGAGAAAAGCCATTGTTCTTTGTGTGTTCGTTTGAAAAGGAAATGGTCTCCAAATGAAAAAATGGTTCCTGAATTAAAATGAAAAAGCAAAGAGCTGAGTCTTTTGGCTCTCACAGCCTTCCCTGAGAATTAATATATGAAAATGCTTTGACTGTGACTGTGGCACCTTACCAAGTTAGTGATTTTTAAGACTAATTCCTTGTACTTCTCTCCCAGCAGCACTGACAAACTCAGTGCTCAATAACTGCGTTTCACGGCAGCGCTGCCTTCAAGATTGTTTTGGCTTTCCTTTGGCTGTGTACTTGCACTTCCTCATGAGTGGAACATCCTGCCTGTTATGCAATGCATAAATCTTGCTTTGATAGGCATTTCCAGCTTTCCAGATCTCATCTTCAATGCGTGACGATGTTTTTTTAAATGGCTCTCTGAAGGCACAAGCAAGTGAAGCAATAGTGCTCAGCTTTCTGTAAAAATGCTTAAAAAGAATTTGTGTTTCTTCCCAGAATCAGGCTCGAAAATAACTGCCCATTTCAAAGAATTTTGTACATGAGAGCAGTTCATTGTATCCACTTGTTCAAAATGTTTTTTCCTTTCTTCCCCAGTGGCTGGTTTCCAGGTATATAACCCCTTCCAAATCCAGCCAGGGCCTGTGCCAGGGAGACTTGCTCTTCCCCCGGGCAGATATGGAATGTTTGAGAAAACACATTCATGATTACAAAACGTGTTTGAATTCCGAGCTCTACGTCAGCATTTGTTTGCCCATAGAAATGGCCTGATTTAATAAGTGCATTAAACAAATTCACGGGGAACTGGAATTAAAAAAATAGCCTCTTGAATGCATTTGCCAAACTTTCCTCTTGAAGGGATCTTGCAAATCAATTTCTTTACCATGCCTCTTAGTTTTAATATTTGGGTTTGAGGAACCTTTTCATAACTCACAATGGCTGGCTGCATAAAAAGAGCTTATTTGTTTTGCAGAATTTCATTTTTATTCTAGCAACAGCAATTATTCCCAGAAATGTCAAGGTATCATCTGAAAACAGAACAAATACTGGAAGCTGGGTTTTTAAACCTGTTCCCCCATTTTTCTGTGACTCCATCAGCTGTGCAGTAATTAGTGTTTTGTGTGCTGTTCCCCACAGCTGCTGATCTGTGGGATTAGCAGCACTCTAATGTGGTATGACATGCACAAGTTAAGTGCTGGGGAAGTTAACACTGTTCTTGTTTTATAAACTTACTACTGACGTTAATACTTGGGCTTTGGCCCTCCTGTGTGTTTTTGACCTCAGGGTTTCTGTTTAAAGAGAGCTTTTGTTAGAAGCTGTTTGAATTATGTTTGTCTTTTTCCTAAGATTAAAAGGAGTACTCTTATTAAGCATTTTGCTTTGAAAGTTGCATACTTAGCAGCCCAGCAAAGAGTGAGAACACAAGGTATTATGGAAAATAATTTCTGGAAGATACATGATAAACTTAATATGCAGCTGAAATAGAATCACACGTGTTATAAACATTTCCAGTAAAGGTTTGTCATTTCTAACACTTAAAAAGTTCAAGTTGGACTAAACTTTGTGTTTTGTGCCACTTCACTTTTCCAGCTCTTTCTTATTGTTCCCTGGTGAAGCTATAAAAGATGATCCAGGCAGAATACAGCAACATCCTTTCAGGAAAAACCTGTTTATTCAAAGCCTTTAATTCACTGGATGCTGGACTGGGAGCTGGAATAACGCACTTGCAAGGTGCTGGGAGGGAGGAGAAGCTTACCCAGAAGCATAATCCAGTCCAAATTTGTGTTGCAATTGAAAGAGAGATGTGGAACTTGTATTTATGATGATAAATATGGTGATATTGCCTCTCCTGTGCCTGAGACACATGGCTTTGGAATTGTGGGAAATGGGAACAAGGCTTCAGAAAGTTTCAGGCTTGTCATGCTATAATTCAGGTACAAATGTAGCTGTGAGATTTTTGATTTGCACAATTACTCTGGTTTGACAAAGATGTAAATGGATAAAACTAGCCCCACTTTTCGAACTACACCTACTCCGTAAGTGATCAATAAATTGCTTAATGCAATGGCATCTTTTGCGTTATTACTGATGCCTTGGACTTCAGATCAATCTTATTTTAAGAGATTAGGCCCAGTATTAGTTACCAGCAAGTTGATTTTTTGGTACAGTTTGGGATTTAACACTGGAAGGCCCATCCTGGGAAGTGCTCTCACGTTCTGGCATCTTAATTATTCACGTGCTGGTAATGCTGTGGGCACAGATTAAATATAATGAATTTGCACTTTAATAGTTAAGTTAAATGCCCATTTTTCTGATGTGCAGGAGAATTAAGGTATGGGATTTTTAAATTCAAAGTATGATCTTCCTGTGCAGGAAAAATTCACATGGAATTTCTTCTGCATGGGAGGATGGCCCAGTGTATATCATATGTGTTATGCACCAAGTGACTTTCTCTTTGGGATGAAATGTCTTTGGACTTTGAAGAATAAAGTTGGAATAGGGATTAGAATTTAATTTTTCTGTAGGCAGTGGTGGCCAGTGCAGAGTCCAGAACTGGTTTGCTGGGTATTGTAGGACATTTACAGGCTCAGTAATTAATTCTTCACCAGATCTACAGGCTGTCACCTCTTGTACATTGTGCAAACAGCACTGCTTATTCCAAATTATGTTTAATGAATGTCTTTTGAAATGTTGGCTGAAACTTTAAACATAGTCATGTGTTAAGATTGCAGGTTGATTTCTTTCTTTTTGGTTGTTTTGTGGCTTTTGTTTGTTTAATTTGGTTTGCGTTTTGTTTGTTTGGGTTTTCTTTTTAAAATTTTTTATTGTGGCCTTGTGTTTACCTTGTGTCTTTCTGCTTCAGTTCTGTTTCCCAAGGATAAAAGTGTGTAGCCTTTGAGCCCTCTGACAAAGCAACATTTTAGATGCACTAAACAAACTTGTGTAAAGCCAAGTTCTTTTGGAACCCAGGTAAACAATGTCAGGCTGTGGTTGCCACATTTTGTTACTGAATTGTACATACTCTGCTTTAGTCCAGGGTAGTCATTACCCCAATATATTTTCTTTATAAATAAATAAATGTACAGTAGCAATCCAGCTCCAAAGCACTGTAACTTTGAGAATTGATTCATTAAAACCACCACCACACTGTTATTAATTCTCTCTACACGAAGTCTTGAAGAAAACATCATTTTTTTCCTAAGTTCAGTGTGGTTTATGTGCTTTATAATTCATGAGTAACATGTATCTGAGAAAAGCTCACACTTAGATACCAGTTCATGATCAATATCTTGATTATTAGAGCTATTTTTGATGTTATGGAATGAAATGCAGAGTTATGCGTGTCTTCGGGGATTTGGCCACTCCCACTAACCTTCACCAGCCTTTATTTTTTCTTTAGGTATATAATAAATGGATATATTTCAGATGTATTTCTGCTAAAATGTCTTGGAAGTTAAGACTGACGAAATCTGAGCTACTGTTTTCAAGGCAGTTTTGCTATAAAAAGGACTTTAATTTGTATAAAAATTCTCAAAACTACCAATGGTGACTTTCTCCAGTAGTGTGCTACCTTTCAGTGTCAGGGCAGATAATCAACTAAACTAATGGATTTTTTTTTTTTAATAATGAGCACTGTGCAAACCTCTGATCCAGCTGAGCTTGGCATTGTGGCTGTTCTTTATTTAGGGCTGACATCTTTTCATTGGCTAGATGTACACAGAAATCCTGGGGTCCCTGGCATACCAAGTTTTAGCCATTCCTCCTTTTTTGGGATTGCTGATAGGTGCAGGTGGGAATATAACCAGTTAATCTTTTGTACCAGTGTGCAGGGTCGTGTTTTAAAGTGTCTGCAGTGTGATTTGCAGCTTATGGACCTCACCCTAAAAAAGGGACAGCTTGTGGTTCGCTTGAAAAGGAAAATAAATTCCTCAGCACCAACAGCTTCCATTGGAGAATGTGCTTCCCTGAGAGCCAACCAGTTCAATTCCATTTTTTCCCTTCAAATGTTTAAATTCTCTCAATATTAAAAAGTTAGCATTGCAGCAAACCCTTTGTTACTACAGCTCAAGTGAACACAACACAGACATTTTAGAGAGAAGAGACTCGCTTCAGGCTCAGGTGCTCAGCACAACAACCTGGGAATTGCCTGGCCTGGGTCACTTCCTCTGTGTCTCTCAGACAACTGAAATGTGAAGTGCCACAATTCCACCAAGATTTGGAATTACCGAGGGTCTGCACTTTGTGAAATTGGAGTTTTGTAGCTGTTCTCGGGGTGGGCTTGAGGTTAACACAAGAATTCAGGAAGGAGAAGCTGCTGAGAGACATCAGGTTTTCAGAAAATGCTCCCACCTGTGTTTTAGGCTATTTTTGTGGTTTTGGGAGGACTGCTGGAAATGCAGAGATTGCCTTTTGATATCCATTCCTGAGTTACTCAACTGTTGGATCCTAATGGATCCAAAACCTGAGGGCTTGTACTCCCTCCTGTTGAGGGACTTTAATATAACTAGAGTTTGAAACAGGTAAGAGCTAGCAATGCATAAACCAAACCAATAAATTAATTCCGCTAGGAAAAACAGAAAACTGTAGGAAATAAGTGAGAGAAAAGCACAGAATTTTAGAATTTAAATGCTCCTGATAGTTTCTCTAAGGTGCCTCAATCATCTTGTAATAGAAATGACCACGGAAATAAATCCTGTAGGGACACAGGGCAGTGCTGTGCTTTTTATAGCAAATTTGATATTTGCTAGACTTAATAAAGGAGCTGGTTCCAAACTCTGGCCTTTCTAATGCTATTTGAGACACAGCACATCCGGGTTGGAATACGTGGCCTGTTCTGTCTCAGTAATAAACTGTTCTGAAGAGAGGAAAAATACCAGGAAATTTGATTGAAAAATGGTATTTTTTAGTGATCAGAATGTAATTTACAACTTGGAAATGGATCAGGAGCTTGTGAGTTCCTGCTCTTGGAATAGTCTGAGGTATTTAAAGTCCGGAATGAGGGATCAGTGAAATCAAGAACGGCCCTTGCAACATGAAATTGCTGCTGCTTCAGCACTGAAATAAAGCACTTTATAACTCACCACTGCCTTTAAAAATATTCCAAGCTGGATCTGTGTGCTTTGGAGAAATTTCAGCTTCACAGCCAGTGTTAGGGACAAAAAACATACTCGATGCTGGAATAACAAGAGTCGTGGAGAAGGAGTTGAGAGCAAAAATGTCCTGAACTGCTCACGTTTCTCTTTCTTGTTTGAACAGAGAGTTCCCAATGCTTGGGCTCGATTCAGAGGGGATTCCTTAGAGCAGGAATGAAGTAAAATCTTTAGAGCCAATGTTAGAGAGCTTCTTGGACAGAAAAAAATTAAAGTCAGAGTGGATTAATGTAATTGTATAAAATTCTATCCAAGTCCAAGTGTATAAAACCACAGAAAGCATGGATATGTGAATAATATTGGGAATTAGAGTGATTTTTGCCTCCTTTTGGGACCTTTTATGATGCTGTAAAGATTTCAGAGATTACAACAAATTTCAGTAATTCTGAATTTGCCAATTAAAATCAAGCAGTGCCAGGATATTTTATGCTGTCTTTTGCTTCTGTAACTTCAGATTTGTATGATGTGGGATTTATTGTTTGGTTGAGAAGGTCTGACCTTTCCATGTGTTAAACGATGGCTTTGGTTAATAAGAAGGAGAAATATTTGGTGTTAGACTTCATTGGTTATGATGAGATTATTATAGATCAGGTTCATATTTAAGAATATTATAAATTTTAATATTCCTCTATCAGACTGCCTTTGGTATATGGTTTTTGCTTAATTCTGCTGTGGTTATGTAGAAGAAAATTTTGTGTTTCAGGTGCTCTTGTTTAACGCTGGCTCTGTTTGTGTTTGCTTGCAGGATCGCACGAGGACTTTTGACATGCACTCACTGGAGAACTCCCTAATTGACATAATGAGGGCCGAAAATGATTCACTGAAAGGTAAATTTAGACAGAGACTATTTCCTGCAGTAAATAATTGGGGAGAGGGGCTTACTTAGAGTAAGAGACTTCAATTTTGGTTAGGAAAAGCGAATTTACCTTGTGCATCTGGTGCCTTTTTTCAGTTGCCTGAATGAAGCTGTTACAACACAGGAGCACTTGAGGGTGTCTGTCCTTGTCCAGAACAATGCAGAGCACAAACACAGGCTGACCTGTTGTGTCATTTGCCAGGGGTTTTGATCAACTTCAGGAATCTTGTGCAGCTGAGCAAGAAGTAACTTTTTGCTTAATAGGGTTTTCTTGATGAAGTCATAGTTTTTTCTGTCTTGGGAAGGAATAAGGTTTGTCCATGTCCTTTTGAGAAAAACATGGAGTTTTTCATCTTTTTTTACCTTTTTGGAACCATTGGGAAAGGAAAAGAGAGGTTGAAGTGATTTGCATTTGGGATTTATCTCTTTTTTTTCTTTTGTTTTTTTGGCAAAGGTAATCTTGCTTTGGAAATGCCTCAGCTTACAAAGTTTTCAAAGTATTGTCTGCACATAAAAAATGAACAGAAACTGCTTTTGGTCTACAATTCAGAGCTGTAGTTTCATGTCCTCTGGGATGAGTAATCCATTTCAGTTCAGTGGTTGCTTGTATGAGTGGAGTAGTCAAATCTCACACACACTTCTTATCTAACCACTCACTTTTGTTACCAGTCATGAGACCACTAAAAAAAAACCAAACCTGCTCTTGTGGTTTCTGCAAGTAAATTCCTTTTGATATCAAGGCTTGTGGTGGTAATGAAATCTGACTTGTTTTAATAGTGATTCTTGCTCAGAAGACCAACCTTTGATAAACTGGCAAGAACTTGTGTTTGTTGCTTTCTCTGTGGTCTGGAAATGCAGCTTGAGTTTCCCATCCCCAGTGCTGTGCAGAAATTCAGTGTGGTGAGAAACACCATGAAATGCTTCCCTGTTGAAATGACAGGGAGAGCCTGATGTGGATAAAAGTGATGCCAAATGAATTAAAACCCCAAAATACCTTCCCTCCTTACGCACTGGGGACCAGGCTTTTATTATTCACAAGTATTAACAGCTTTCATTTGGTTTATGTTCTGTCTGGCAGCATCCTGTGCCCCCAGCATTGTATACAGAACCAAGAATGAGGTGCCCTTCCTTGACTGAGCACCTGGGATTTGCCCCAAAACCTTCTATCCAACTGCCAGGCAGTCCCAAACCAGGTTACAGCTCTGAAATCTGGCCCAAGGTGGCATGGCCATAGAACAAATAAAGTCTCCCTTTAAATCTGAATTTAACAAAGTCTGCTTCATATGTATTTATGGTCAGCTGCTAAGCAGGGGTACTTCTGAAAGTGGCTTCATGTTTAGTTTAAATGCTTTGAAAAGGTTCTTTGTAGTTGAACTATTTCTTTTTGAGTGCTTAGCATGTTTTAAGAGTGATGGAATAAGTATGTCAGCAAAGAATACAAATAGTTCTGACACGCATTAATTCCTGCTTTAGCCCGAGTGTTAATCCCCTCTGCAGAGTCATCTGTGGCTTCTCTAAAGTTCTGTGTGCCTTGTCTCACACTGACTGAAACACAGGGATATCAGTCAGGTCCTGTCTGGGAATTAACTGCTTAGATTCCTTGTGAATTATTCTGTTTCACAGTTAACAGTTACATAACTGTACAGAAAAAAGCCTCAAAGCCGAGATGAGACCCTTAAATGACTCTATGTGAAATAGTTTGTTGTGAAGCCTCGTTTTTCAAGGATCTCCTCGTCAAGAACATGAACTTTGCTTGCAGTGAAGTGTGCAGTGCCTGAATTTGGCTGTGCTGCTCTGGCACCGCACTCAGTGGCCGAGTTCCTGTCGTGTATTTAAGGAATGGATCTTTATTCAAGCCAGCATCCGCCGTGCCGTGGTAACGCTGCAGAGATCATCCCTGAGTAGGGTGGGGTCTGGAAGGAGAGGAAATACCTTTAGTTAAACCAACTGATAGAGCTGGAAAAAAACTGTAAACTGCTGGGACAAAACATTCCACATCAGGCCTGGAGTGGGGCTCGTGGTCACGAGCCCTTTGTGTTTATTTTCCATCTGCTGTATCATTATGTCTTAGCACAGATCCTGTCTCATGTTTTCTCTTTTCTTGCCCCATCTTTATTTAAACCTCAGATATAGAAATTTTTAAATAGGACAAATTATGGCTGTCAGCTCAAATCTTGTTTGCTGTTTCAAACACCTGCACTTAAATCAGCAGATCCAAAAGAAGTTTTTCGGTTTGCATTTTAAATGGGTTAATCAGTGCACGCAGTGCTTTGAACTAAAGTTGGATACTCTCAGAAAGGAAAAGCTTCTGGGTTTGAGACTTTAAAAATAGCCTGGGCAAGACAGTAATAAAACATACTGTGGAGAGCAAGCTCAGAATGGCATGGAAATAATTCAGATGATCTAATAGGTCTCACTGCTATCTTGCGAGAGGTTTAATCCTGCCTCAGCATGAGCTTAGTGTGTAACACTAACAGCACCCCCTTCTTATCGTCATGGACTGCCAGAGAAAGAGGTTCTATGTAAAATACCCCTTCAAAGCAGCTTAGAGTATGGGCATGATAATAGACATCAGCCACAGTTTGGAACCTGCTGTCCCTGGGAAATCATTTCCATCTTCAAATGGTATGTTCAGAGCAGCAGGCTGGGAATTCTCTAATAAAATCATAAGTAGGAGTTCTTCCAAATGTAACAAAATCCATTCACAGTGTGTTCTTCATGTCTGAAGTGATTAAGCTGTGCTAGGCTTGGATTTGTTTAGGTCGGTAATAATTACATTCTTAGGTTGTCTTGCTATATGAAATAAATAATATTATCTGCATTAGGTTAAAAGGTGAATCTTACAGTGATTCAGTACACTCAGCATTACCTTTTAATGCTTTGAGTGGGCATTTTACCATTTTCTCCCCTTCTTTTAAGGTATATTTTTATCCCTGCTCAAATCCTCTTCCTTTGCTGAGCAGCTGCCATTTCAATATGTTATTTTTATCCAGCCCAGTAAGTGTGCTGCGTGCTGCACAGCCAATGTCAGCCTGCAGAAGCCTTTCCCTGGAGACTTAATTGCATCTTCTTTACAATGTACTCGGCCTCCCTGAGCTGAGCCTGGGATCCAGAGCCTGATTTTTGAATCTGGGTCTTCCAGATGGCAATTTGAGCATTACTGTAATAGTAGTAGATTGACTAAGTATTTCCTTGTTAGGTGACACTGAAATGTCTTTAAATGCTTTATGACTGGTTTGCTACTGAAATATCCAGTATTTCAGTTCAGAAGATCAGGTTGTTGCCTGGAAATGATGCAAGGTGGGATGGATGAAAGCAGCAGGCCAGGACATCTGCTTCCAGCACTGCAAAGCAGTCCCATAAAATCTGGGTGTGAACAGCTCAGTGTCTGCAGGAATCCTGTGACTGTGACATAGTCTGAAAAACTAAACTTCTGGAAAAAAATGAAGGGTTTAGAAGTAGAGTAAGGTCAGACACTGGGAGGGTTGAACAGCAGCCCTAAATTTTAGTTTTGAAGAGCCAGAATGCTGAGAAGTTGCACCATTCAGGATTTCTCCGAGCAAACAGAGAGACTGAGCTGTATTTTAAAGCAATCACCAGTCCCTTCATATTGACCTGAAAAACCATGGCAGAATTGAAGAAAATATGTAAACCTTATAAAATGTTCTTTGATGGAAGGGATCCAAATAGTTTTGAGAGCTTTTTTTGAATATTGGCTAAGAATCTGAACTGGTTGTTTCTTCTCGAGCCGTATGGATTATGCAGCATGTTCATATTAATAGAGTAGAATGGGACATTTGGGTTTCTGTGTGATCCAGAAAATTCATGAGAATCTGCTGACAATCAGTCCCAATTCCCTTTAGGGAAGTTTAGGGTCCTTTATATATGCACAGGACAAAATCTGACCTACTTTAAAATGCAAAATAATAGATTTTGAGGTTTTTCACAGTTGCTGTGGTGGTTGTACCTCAGACTTCTGGGGTGATCTCCTTGGCCAGAACCTAAGGGTTACTCATTTGCAAGTTTTTAATGTATCCAGCTTCAAATAAAACGAACAAACCCTTCCTTTCAGGCTGCAGACAGTTCAGATTTGCCTTCATTTTCTTTGGAAACTGTTGATGAGTTACCGTGTGAATGTTTCATCCTCAGGATCTTCCTGAATTTTCCCTCCTATGCCAGGAAAGGCTAATGGGATTTGCAGACCTGAGTGCATATTAGTTAAGAGGAAAACCAATTGTTTTACTACATCAAAATATTGCAGAACTGGGTCTAATAGCACCGAACTACAGCCCATGCTGAAGGAGCTGGGATGGGGGAAATTCTGTGGGAATTTTATTTGAAATCAGCAGTTCCCATTCCTGTTGCAATCCACTGTTTTCAGGTGGGTTAAAGTAGAAGCATTACAACTTTTACTATTCTATATTCTAAAATATAAGCAAGCAATTTTTTTAAATTTCAAGGAAATTTCTTTCCAAATGCAGCTAATAATCAAAATTTTAGGGCAATACTCAATATTTTAATTTTTCAATTGAAGTGTTTGTTGAATTATCCCTGCCTTTCCTATATTTGGGATTTATCACAGCTTTTGTTTAGAAACAGCCAGCAATCCTGTAAGAGAATGAAATCACCTGGGCAACAGGAAGGGACTAAAATCTTCTATTAATAAACACTGAGATCAGATTCACAGACTGGATTCTAACCTGCCATAGAAGTAATGGATACAGACCATAAATAATGTATGATTTTACACTCATTAGCTGTTACCTCATAAACTTCCAGTCATTTAAATGGACATTTGGGTTTGTGGCTTCAACGAAATTGTTTGGGAGAGGTGCTGGATTTGGCGAGGGTTAGAAAGGCAAGACTGGATTGGGAAGAAAAAAATGTGGTCTGAAACTTGCAAGAAAAAGTTTAAAAAAAGGAAAAAAGGGGAAATGGCCTTAGGTAGTACACAGGGAAGAATGATCTCTGATGAGGAAGGACTCCAGGAGCTGAGCTTGGTCAGTCTGAAGGAGGGAAGACTGAGAGGGGATCCCATCGATCCATATAAATTCCATATAAATATCTCCGAGCGGTGTCAGAGGATGGGGCCAGACAAGAATTACTGAGCAGTTTAAATTTGCTGATAATACCTGTCTATTATAGAAGTGCTGGTCTTGGTAATGTACATATCAAATCATAATCAAACAACTCTGGTTTTACTTCACCCCTGCAGGGTTTTGAGATGGGGAACCTTTGATTTATGCTCTGTCCAAAATGGAGCCATTTAGCACTGAACCAGAGGGTATTGATGTAACCACCCTTTGAGACCAGGAAATTCCTTCCCCTGCCACCTCAGAGCAGTACAAAAATCCCTGGGTTTTCTGATCTTAATCCAGTTTGGGAATCAGTGTCAGGATTCCTGTGAAATTCACTGGCATAGACCTGGTTTTTTTGTCCAGTCATTTCTCCCAGGCCCTTTGCCATGCTGTCCCATCTCCAGAGCCTGCATGGAAAATTAAATGCCTCTCATGCTTCTCAGACAAGATATTTCCTAGGAATGTATGTGCTGTAAATGATGTGGCAGTTAGAGCTCTTTAAAACACAGCAAAACATTGAAGTACTGCTGAATATTTTCATGTCTAACTCGCTGATTTGATCTTCAGAAGTGGTACAGCCAACAAAATCGTTCTGAATGCCGTGACAGCAGCCTTGCTAATCTGATTAAAACCTTTCTAAGGTTTTCTTGCTTTCTTTTTTATATTTGTGGCTTCGTGAAATTAATTCCATCCCCTTTTTTTTTAGAAGTGTGTTTAATCTTCTGCTTTGTTTAATATCACTGTCCACCAAGTGGATTTTGTTTTGGTTTGTTGTTTTGTTTTTTTTTTTTCTTTTCTGAATTCTTGCTTTGATAATCTCTGACCATTCTGGATCATCTTCAAAGCAGCCTTTAATTTGGAGCTGCATTTCATGAGTGGTGTCTGTTCCTTGTTTTAGAAGACACTGAACTCTCCTGCTTCCCTTCCCAAGCTGCTCAAAGTACCTGTCTTTTTGCTTTTTGCTCACTTTGTTCACTTTTTGCCTTGATGTTGAATCGTTTGAGTCTTTTGTTAGCCACATTTTCATGATCTCTGCCATCGTGTTTGTGAGCCTTGAAATGGCATGAAAGAAGCAGAAAGAAAAGCCTGAAGTGCTTTTCTTAAAACTGGAGTTAAAGAAGAAATGGGTGTAATGAGAAAGGGGGTGAGTTTTGGGAAAAAATAAGGAAGTGAATGCTGAAGTGTGAGTGTAAAGGGGAAAAATTTGGTGCTAAGAACGTCATAACTTCTTTAGTTGTGGGCAGTCAATGCTTATACCCAAGAGTGACTAAAATCTGAATTTTGTATCAATTATTTAAGCTATTTCAAGAAAGAATCACGATGCACATAGAATTTGTGTATTGAGTATCCACTTATTTTAATCCAGCATTAGCTAGAATGATAACAACTATTGCTGAGGCGAGTTTGAAAACACATTTCAGAGTAGATTTATCCATCCTTGGCTTAATGCTTTGTTGGTTGGAATGCAGATCGGTCAGCTGTGAGGGCAGGCTTTTTCCACTCCAGTGTTGATGGTTGGGCTGTCAGGTGAGTGGAGCAGTGACGTGCTGCCTCCAGAGAGGCACATGCCAAATGAGGTGCAGGTATTTCAGCTTTACTCAGAAATCCCATTAGCAGGAATCCCAGCTCAGCACTCAGATTGGGTGTGAGAAAAGGATAAATGTTGTGCATGGAATGTGGGGATACTGATATAAATATGTACTTGTATAAACACTGCTGGTGCCTGGTCCTGTGCAGCACCTTTTGAATCGAGGCAGAGGAAATGGTGATTCTTTTACAGCAGTGTTTTCATTTTCTCTTCCCATTTGGATTGGGTGTGGGGAAGTGTGTAGTACAGTTTTACCATGTTACTGGGAAATTGAGTGTCCTACCTGCTCTCTTTACTGGAAAAATGAAAAATGGGGAAATGTTACAGTGCAGAGACGTGAGTGTGCTTCATCATAGAACCATGGAACAGTTTGGCTTGGAAGGACCTTAAAGCTCACCCAGTGCCACCCCCTGCCATGGGCAGGGACACCTTCCACTATCCCAGGCTTCTCCCAGCCCCGTCCAACCTGGCCTTGGCCACTGCCAGGGATCCAGGGGCAGCCACAGCTTCTCTGGGCACCCTGTGCCAGGGCCTGCCCACCCTCACAGGGGAGGATTTCTTCCCAGTATCCCATCTGACCCTGCCCTCTGGCAGTGTGAATCCATTCCCCCTTGTCCTGTCCCTCCATCCCTTGTAAATAGTTCCTCTCCATGTTTCTCGTTGGCTCCTTCAGGCACTGGAGGCCACAATTCGGCCGCCCCAAATCCTTCTCTTTTCCAGGATGAACAATCCCACTTTTCTCAGCCTTTCCTCCTGGGTTGCTGTTGACTTGCTTGTGTTCCTGTTCCCTTCTTGTTTGGGAGTGAATTAAGAGGATGGTTAAAAAAGGAACCAAGGCCTCGTGTTGCATTCCAGGCTGTCTTGTGATCATTCCTTCCACAGACAAAAATAAGTTGCTGTGAACCTATTATTGTACTTAAAGAACTCCAGGTTTAGATCTCGCAGTGTAAATCCAGCTCTTGCCAGTCACACACACAGGTGATCCAGGAAAAAGCCTGGACAGAATTCCTGGTGCAGGAATTGGTGCTGGGGTGGACAGATAGCAGAGCTCTTGGGGTGAAATGCTGCAGATAAAGAGTCCAGGAACACAGTGATACAAACCATGACAGCAAAGGGGAGATTTGGGAAGCTTTTACACCTTCTCATAAACTGTTCAATAAATTCTATACTAGGTTCAATAAATGGTTCTTGTCACTTCTGAAATAAATTTTATCTAGCAATTTTTAGCATATGACATCCCATTCCTCCCTTTCCTCCTGTCAGGAAGTCTGTCATTAATGAAGTTGAAAGTCTGTCATTAATGAAGTTACCACGTTTGAAGTAGTTTTGTGGTTGAGAAGCTGATTCCTGTAATGCTTTTCCTTCTCCCAGCTGCAAACTCTGCCTTTCATTTCTTATTTTTCAAGTGAATATAGTAACACTTGAAGTGTTCAAAAGATAAATGCTGCCAATTATTCCATATCATAAACTGGAAGATGTATTGAGGCAAAAGACTGGATGTTTTTCTAACTTGGTGTCTATTCTCCAGCAGTCATACATGAATTTAAAATCAGCTCAGTGCCATGAGCAGTAGGGTGCCTGCTGTCCTGGAATACAGTATAATTCCAACTAACACCCAGTCTCCAGCTGAGGGTTGTGCTCCATGATTTGCTCCTCTGCTTTTGGTTTCTTATCTCTCACCCTGTGGGGGATCCTGGAGAAGAGTTATAATCAAATACATACAATATTTAAGGCTCCCACTTAAATTGATTTGCAGTATCCCACTGGAATATAATTGGAATTAGGGAACAAATATTGATCCCTGGTAGACAAAGCTGTAGCTGTGGCTAGGATTTGTTCAGGATTTACAGCGGGTTGGTTTAGGAGATTTCTCTGTGTTCTGCTGTTTGATAGCAAAGAAAACTTCAAAGTTAGCTTTGAAGCTTCTGTATTTTTGAGATGAAGGAAACTGAATTGGGTTTGTCACCTTTCAGGAGTAGTTAAGTGATTGTTGAAATGTAGGAAAATCCTGTCTGGAGATTCCTTCAGTCCAGAGGCCCCGTTGGTCTGACAGAGCATCAGCAGCAGAGCAGTGACCTGGTGGTGGGTTTTAAAGCCCTCCCACAAACTGAACTCGGGGTTTTCCGAGTTAACCTTTTTCATCCCATTTCCCCTTCAGACTTAGGCTTGAACTTTGGAGTGCCCATCCCTGGAGGTGTCCAAGGAAGGCCAGGATGTGACCCAGTGCTCTGGGCTGGGTGACAAAACTGGGATCAGTCACAGGTTGCACTCAATGACCTTGGAGGGTTTTTCCAACCTCAGTGATTCTGGGATTCGGTAATTGCTGGAAGCATGTCCAGAGCTTTTTGGCTCAGTTGCCCAATCCAGGAGTTACTCTGAGCTCCTGACAGAGGTGGATTTGAAGCTGTGCTGGGCTGCAGTGGCAGAGTTGGAAGCAGGATGTTCCTTCCTGTCTCTGCCTGCCACTGCAGCCTGGGAATCGGGGAATCCCAGAACAGTTGGGGTGGGAAAGAAACCTCTGGAGATCATCCAGTCCAACCCCTCTTCCACGGCAGGGTCACCTGGAGCAGGTGAGTTTGGAATTCTCCAGAGAGGGAGAATCCACAGCCTTCCTGGGCAGCCTTGTAGGGGATGAGAGCCATCAGCGTGGGGAGCTTCTTCCCAAGGATGATTTTCTTTCCTGGCTGTAACTGCCCCATCTCTCCAGTGAGGCAGCTTTGCTTTAGGCACATTAAAGCCCTAAAAACTTGCAGCTCATTCCACAAGCCTTGGAAACAGTCGCTTTCCCTTTCAGTGTTCTCAGCCTCTCCTCCAGCCCTGGCTATTTGATGTAGAAAGTTGTCAACACTCCCTGTTCGCAGTTATTATGCTGAGAATCTGCTTTGTGCCATTCACTCAGGTTCTGCCTTTCTACCATGTGAACCCAATTAATTCAACATAATCACAGGTAAAACAGTGTTACTTACCAAAGGATTTTGTAGGGAGATTCTCCACAGGGTTTTTGAAGGAAAGAAACCTGTTTGCTTTTTGTCTGTCAGTTGTTTTGTGACAGTGACCTGGGATTGAAAATTAAAGATTCTAGTCAGACCTGTACTTGAGTGCTATGGAATAACAGAAACTTCATTTTGTTCCTGTTCTTGACAGAAGGAATGGTAAATACTTGTCTTCAGGCATCTGGCTTTACTTGAAATAAAGCATAATATTTGCATCTGCAATAGTACTCCTGTTTTTCAGCATTTGTTTGGACGTTTT
The DNA here is from genome assembly GCA_014706295.1 of Lycocorax pyrrhopterus obiensis. Taxonomy (NCBI): domain Eukaryota; kingdom Metazoa; phylum Chordata; class Aves; order Passeriformes; family Paradisaeidae; genus Lycocorax; species Lycocorax pyrrhopterus. The sequence continues at coordinate 10,206,875 of JACSVZ010000018.1, forward strand.
GGACATAAGGTAGAGCTGTGTTTCTTAACAACGTGTTTTTAAAATCTCTCTTAACATTGTGTTTCTTTAGAAGTAAATTAGGAGGAAAAATACAAGTTTTGGCAACTCTGCTGCTTAATTTTGCAGAATCAGTAATTCCAAAGGTGCTAATCCTTGGTTTTACTGTGCAGCCAAATTCAGGCTTCTTTGCTGGTTTCATGCTGACTTTGACATTGCTGAAAGTGTGTCAAATATACATTCTTCAGATGTATAAATAGAGCTGCTTAATTTTTGTAAGGCTGTTTTAAGATTAATAAAATATTATTGGAATATTTTTCATTCTTTGAAGTTTGGTAGCGTTTGAAATCCACAAAAAAGGGAACCTCTCATATTCCCTTTTAATGGCTTGGTTTGGAAAACAATTTTTAGGACAGGGACCTCATTTGACAGTGTCAGAGGTGGCTGGGACTGTAAGGTGCAAAGTTCTGATGTGGAATACATTCACTGTCAGTGCAGATTTGATAACATTTTGTTCAGTTTATTCTGTATTGACAGGATTTCTCCTGGATCAGGTGTCCTGGGCTGGTGCCCTCTGCCATGTACGGGCTGTTGTTCCACAGTCAGCACATCATGTGCTTGGAATAATTCGCCTGGAATGAGATTGAGTGCCCGAACTGGGCAATGTTTCTGCACACATGCAAATGTCTCATGTTAACACTCATGGAACTGGTGACTGATCCTTCTGTATTTTAGAACTGAAATCAAGGAATGCAGAAAAAAGAGCACCTTTTTGCCTGCCTTAGAGCCACAGAATCACAGAATGGTTTGGGTCGAAAGGGACTTTTAACATAATTTCGTTTCATCCCCCTGCCATGGGCAGGGACACCTCCCACTGTCCCAGGCTGCTCCAAGCCCTGTCCAGCCTGGCCTTGGACACTTCCAGGGATCCAGGGGCAGCCACAGCTTCTCTGGGCACCCTGTGCCAGGGCCTCCCCATCCTCACAGGGAAGGATTTCTTCCCAAAATCGAATCCAAACCTTCTCTCTGTCAGTTTGAAGCCATTCCCCCTTGTCCCATCACTCCCAGTTGAAGACGCACACAGCTTTTAATGACATTATCTGCTTTCATGCTGAAAATGTGATCTAAGACTTAAGTTGTAAAACTCTATTAAGTAGAAGGAAATACTTTGGTGTATAATACATGTAGGTAGATAAGATTTCTATGTTCCAATTTAACAAAGTATATCTAGCTCTCTGCAAAATCCCTGCTTGGCTCTCTAAATTTAATAGAAATAATTTAACCAAATATGCATTAACCGGAAATGTTCTTTAGAATTCTCACTTTTCTTCCCTTGGTTTGGTTAAGGAGATGTTTAGATTGTTCCCTGGTGAAACAGGGCTCGAGGTGACCTTACAGAACCTCTTGTGAAATGTCCTCTTACCTGTGGCAGAAACATGTGATCCATGCCTGACATGTGAAACGAGTTGTGAAACACAAAGTGACGATAAAATCTCACTCTGGAGTTACAACCAGCCCTGCCTGCCCTCAAGGAGTAGTGGGGGGAAAAGGCAGTAAAATATTAGAGTTCATGTTTTTAATGGCCTTGTGCACGGCATTGTCAATCTCGATATAATTGCAAAATACAGTTGAGTGTAAAAAAATGTAGGAATAGGGCTCTGCTGCTGTAATGGCTAAAGCAGATTGTGCTTCAGTTATTTTTCTATAATTTTAAAGTAAAATTCAGGGAAGTCTAAATGTTTTCTCTGGTAGATTCAAGGATATCCAGCTCACTTCTAGAAATAATCCTGTGGAACTTTGATACTTCTGTTGCTGTACAAGTTAAGTTTTGAGTGAAACAAAAGACAGCCCAGCCCCAAATCACCTTCCCAGTTTCAGGGAAAGCCTGAAACACTCTGATATTGGTCATATTTACTTTCCAACATAAACAACATTGGTCACCAATGTTAATAACAGAGGTTTCAATATAGAGAAAACCTTATTATACTCCTTTAAATAACCGGGAAATCTGACCTCTGACACTTTTCTCATTTATATAATATTTAACAAACAGCTGCTGATGGTATAAATACAAAATACACCTAGAATCAGCAAGAACCAGGTGCTCAACCTGGGCACACTTTGTGCAGCACAAACCTGGAGCAGGTTTGGGGTTTGAGTGATTTAGGATCCCTGCAGTGTTTTTTCAGGGTTTTTCAGCAGAATGTGTTTGTGGGGTTATACCCAGGATGCTGACAGGTTCTGTGGTGCTTCCTCTAGAGGAAAGAGAACTCAGCACATTTAATTGGAGGTATAGACACAAAATGTGTGAATTTTGAAATAGAAAGGAGAAAGGGAAGGGCCCAGGAGCCCATTAAGTGTCTCAAATGAGGAGAAGACACAAACATTTGAGTGGGTTGCTTGTTCCTGATGTTCCTTAAAATGAAAGACAGTAAAAGCAGCAGATTTTTGCAAACAATCATTGACTTTCTCTATGGCTTTATTTCAGACACAGAAATAAAGGGAGGGCTGAGGGGACAAAATAATTGAAGCGGCTGCTAATAGCATTTTAAATTTCAGGCTGATTTTATTGGTGAAAACATCTCTGCATTGGTTATTAATGAGCAGTTGAACCAGTTGCACGAACACTTTGTATTTTTTAAGGTTTTGTAGCAAAATTCTTGCTCAGATATCTCATGGGATAAATAAATCTTAGGCCCTTTATGCAATTATCTGAACTACTGAAGAAATGGGGAAGGGGAAAAACAAGCTTTGAGGAATCCAAGGTTGCATTCGTCTCATTTCTCAGCAAAGGATGGGCAAATGTTGTGGTCTACAAATTAAACTTTTTCCTCTGGTTGGTGGCAGTTTAAGGCTTCATTTGTGCAGCAGCTTAAGCTGGGTACTCCTGTAGCAAAGCCTCCTCTTAATCTGAAATTCGGAGAGCCAGAGCTAAAGGGGGGACTCAGCTGCCTTCCTGGCCTGCCAAGAGAGCATTCCTTGCCTCAATGCTGTTTGTACTTCACAAAGTTTCACATTGTGTGAAATTAATGGCGTGTGATGAACTCTGCATTGAGGGAGCAGAGAAAGTTTGTATCTGTGCTGTGCTGGGGGAGTTTATAAACTGTGGCTCCTGAGAAATGTTTTGAAATGTCAGATGTTGGTATTTTGCGGCTTAAATGGGAAGCAAACGCAGAAAACAAGAGGCAAATGAAGAAGAGGAAGAGAAAAAATCATAGTATTTGGTTCTCCAAACGTAGTATTTGGCACTGGAAATAATTCCTAGCTGGTGGCTGAGCCTTTTTAGGGGTTTTTTTTTTTGTCCTGGTAAAGGAGAAAAGTCCTCTTGTGTTGAGTGCCTCAGGTGGGGAAGCTGTGAGGAGTCCCTTGGTCTGAACTGTGGCCGCACATCCACAGTGGAACCGTGTCTGTGTTTTGTTGCCAGGAGTGAGTGCACAGAGAGGAGGAGGCTGTGTGGTTTTGTCAGTGATTCAGAAACCACAAGCAGGATTTTTATGGCTTTATAGGCAGAGCTGGCTTTGAAAGTGCTTGATGTGCTCCAAAACGTGCAAAGGCTGCTGGGCTCAGTCAGGGACACAGCAGGACTGCCGAGGCTTTGTGATTTCCTTAAATTTCTCCTTTGAGGGCTGTATCAGCGTCCTGCATTTCTAAATTCAAAATTAACATGGAAAAACCATACTTGTAAAGGTCCTCAGCTCTTAAGATTCTCCCATAAAACCTTTGCCTCAAAAATATGCTCCAGTCCAAAGACCAGGGCTTTGTTATTTTGTGTTCTCAGTGTTAATTGTGAGTCTCTACCAGAGGAGTGAAATGATCTTATGGATGTTAAATAATCATGAAGTAAATTGGATTGATACAGTTTTTATTTGGAAAGAGGAAACGACTCCGGTATTGTTGTGGTTTACAAATATTTAAATGCTTAAACTAATTGTTGGCCTCAATTTTGAATGGGGAAGCAAAATCAAACACATGATGTGCTCCGAGTTTCTCACAGCACTTGCCAGGAAGAATCCAAGTTTTGAAAACACTTGGCCTGCTTTCAGAAAGAGATTTTAATGAGATTAAAAGAGAAAGAATGTGCAAGTTTGATTAGAAAGTTTGGCCGTGCTCTGACAATGGGTTCCTGCAAGCCAGCACAGCAAATGCTGTTGTTTGTAGGGGTAGGATTGATTTGTTCTGAAACATGAAAAGTAGGAACCAGTGGGTAACTTGAATTATTCCAGCACAGTGTCCTGGGTTAGTGTGAGAGAATCCATCCTTTTGGACACAGACTGCAGGAGTCTGGAAGGCAACTTTAGTGGCCCAGTTTTCCTCCTTGACTTCTCAGTTTTTCAGCTGGTTATTCGCCAGCCAGAATTGAACCAAGGATTTTGTGGGTTGTGCAAAGCAACCTGATTTCAAACCAGAAACTATCGCACCAATCTTTCACTCTCCTTGCGTCAGGGCTTCTCCTCCAGCTCAGGTGGAGAGCAGAGGTGGAATATTCTGGAGCTTGGCAAGGCAGAGAGAGCCTGGTGCATGAGGAAAGATCCATTTGCTTATCGGCACACCCCCAGGAATAGCTCGAATAAATAAATAAATAAATGTGCAAATTCAGGGCTAAAATTGCTTCCAAAAGTCTCTTTGATTATCCATATCCACTTGGTCAGCCTCCTGTCAACGTGTTTTATCAGTAAGTAACAGAGCTGGGCTGAGGAAGCCATGGGAGGGTGGGGAGGGGCAGCTTGTGAACACTTATTTTAAATGACCTGGATCTGCAAAGGCTTGAGAATCACTGAGTCAGTATAAAGGCAATAAAACGAGGTCTTTTGGTCCTTATAACAATGATTGAAAGGCTGTTTTCTTTCTCATTTAACATGCAGCAAGGACATATGGGAGAAGGCGAGGTAACAATATTCCTCTTTAATTTTCTAATGTTGACAATGTCTCATGGGAGAAATAACATTAAGTTTTTACTAGAGGGCAAAGTCCAAAATTTAAGCTTATAAGGGAGCAGTTTCACGTACGTTTACATAGTCTGCATGCCATAAATCAGCATTTTAACTGGATTAGGGAATACCTGAGGCTGAAATGATCACAGTGGACATCACCTGTATGGTTTGTGACCCTGGGGGGCTGTGTTGCTGTGTTTGTGTGTGTGTGTGTGTGTTATGAATCCCAATGCTGGAGAAGTTTATTTTGGGAATTTTGGGTGCTGATGGAGCATAAATACAGTGAGTGTCTGACCTGCTGGGTTCAGTGTGTGTGTGGAGTTCTCCAACAGCAGCTGAGGAGCCTGGAAAGGGGGTTTAAGTTTGGGAATTGCTCCCTCCCAACAATACCTGCAGGACTGGGGTTTTAAGAGATGAAACAAATCAAATGTGCACCAGTTCCTTAGGGAAAAACAAGGTTTAAGTCAATATTACAATATTTTTATTGTAGTAGGAATGAGGTTTGCCCAGCTACAGAAAGAGGCCTGATTATACTTGACTTTATTTTAATTAAAGGTGCATAAAAGATTCTTGAAATTTCAAATAAAGCAACCTGACCGAGCCTTCCATTTTTTATTGAAATAAATTCTATGGACTGTGGATTTTATTAATTTTTTTTTTCTTTCAGCTTCTTAGCTGTTTGATTTTTTTTCCATGGAAAATGTCTGTGTCTTGGTCAGATTTTCTGTTTTTGAGATGTGTTCTTTTTTAAAATCAATTTCTTTCAAGGGAAGGAAGCAAGAACAGGATAAATTAACCTCACCAGTACCTTTCTGGGGTAGATTGGGATGAATCCTGAAAAAGCAGACACAGTGTATCACATCATAGGGAAAAGGAAATGTATCCTAAAACTCGTAGCACGCCTCATTACTCACTTTCCCTACACACATTTATTCCTAAAATGCTCCTTAAATGAGTAGAAGTCTCAGTTTGTTGCGTAGCTGTTGAATAATGGAACTAAGGAGGGAATTCATGGCAGAGAACAGCTCCTGTGCTCTATTTATGATATTATACAGTGGCATTTATCAGCAAAGAACCTTATTTAAAAGTAATGAATATTATTAAGGATTATCATAGAAGGATGCTGGACTGTGAGGGGAACATTTCTCATTTTACAACATTTTCTCTTAGAGTGAGGCCATTAACAAAACTCTGCTGTAACACTGAAGTAAAGCTGTAGGGGGGACCAGGTTTTCAGTCTTTGCAGTAAATGGGTTTTGCTGTTTTCATCAGGTTTTGTTATTTACTAGTGAGTGGTTTATGATGTTTTGATATCAGATAATTTAAATGTGTAATTTGTTTAACTGGTAGAATACTTGTTTTCCCATTTTCACCTTGAAATTGTATCTATTCCCTGTAAGAAGCTGTTCACTGGGAAATGGGATATATGGCTTCACATTGTGGAAGCCCCAGAAACAAAATTGGCTGTTCCCTTCCCTTTTTATACTTTTAAAAAGAAATCTAACTGGAAACACAAAATATTATGGCAAACAGTCAGCTCAAGCACCCATTAGAAATCCTGGTTTGTTATGAGGAGGGGCCTTTCCTCTGCAATAATGCATTTGAGCTGCTGGATGATACTGAAAACTAAAAGGGTGCAGTGAAATTGAGAACATAACTGCTCATTCAGAGGGCAAATCACTCCCGGTTCTGCTGATGCAGCAACTGCTGCATTTTCCCCAATTATTCCAACAGTGTGTGCTTTGTTCTGTTAGTATGGTTTTTTTTCCCTGTTTTTCTTTTTTTCCAACCCCCTCTTCAGGTCAGTCCTCGCTGTTCCCGATGGAAGACGGCTTCCTGGACGATGGGCGTGGGGATCAGACCCTGCACAGCGGGTTGGGATCTCCTCACTGCTTCTCCCACCAGAACGGGGAGCGCGTGGAACGCTATTCCCGAAAAGTGTTCGTGGGGGGGCTGCCACCGGACATCGATGAAGGTAAAAACCTCACCCAGGGACAGAGCTGGGCTCTGACACCTTTTGTCTTCGAGCTCAGGGATGGGTGTTTTCCAAGCTTTGATATGGAAATGGGTCTTCCACGTGTCAGACGTGAGATAATTCAGATGAGTTTAGGTTGTAGTGTTGTTCTGCCACCGAAGAACAAAATCTCCTTGTCACACGTTAAACTGACTTCAGCAGGATAAAAAGTACAAAAGTGCAAAATTAAACAAGCCAAGATCACCTGTGGAAACTCATGAATCCATTGCAATCATTTTACAGGCCCCAGAAGTCAGTAGTAGGAAAAGCTGCTCCTAGTTTTATAAGGTCTGTGTGGGGTAGTAAGTCCTAACTCTGTGTTTGGTTGCTCCTGTGCAGTTGAGGTTGTTTCCAGCAATGATTTTTGTCCTCTGGTAGCTTCTGACATGTGCATGGTGAGAACCCAGACAGGAATGAATCTGTGCAGGGCATCCTGAGGCACCAGGGAGTTGTGGTGGGCCCATCACACAGACACAAGTGGCAGAACACTGCAGTTGTTACTGAAATAAATCTAAAAAGTCATGTACAGGTGCTGTGCAGCTTCGTTTCACCAGAGCTCTGTGTTCTGTGTGTATGACCCTGCTGGGATAGTGGTTAGAAGAAATGCAACAATAAAACTGAAAAGTTTCTTTTTCTTAATCACAGAATTGTTTTAATCCCCGCTTTTTTGTGTCAGAGCTTGTAATGCACTGCTGTGACATGGCAATCTGAATTTCATGTCAACCATGAGAGTAGTTGAAGCTGGATTATTATAACTGTACAGATGCAGTGGCTCAGTTCTTGTGAATTAGTGGGTTATGAGCCTTTATTTGTAATTATCAGTAGAAAGGAAAGCTTGAGCTTTGGCCTCTCGTGTTTTGTAAGGAGTGTTCTGCCGTGTCATAAAGATTCCCCATCAGCTACTGAGCACTGCTGTGAGCTGCTGGACCTGGAGGGTCACAGAATGTTTGTTTACAGGATGAAGCTACCTGAAGTCAGTGTCTTTCAAATGCCTTAAATTCAATTTATTTGAATTTAAGTTCATGCCTTTTCCCTTCTCTGCTGTTCCAGATGAGATCACTGCAAGTTTTCGGCGCTTTGGACCTTTGATTGTAGACTGGCCACACAAGGCAGAGAGCAAATCTTACTTTCCTCCTAAAGGTAAGCATCTAAAAACCAATAAGATAAGCATTTTAGAATAATTCTTTGTGATAAGATACAAGATTGGTCTGACAATGACACAATGCTTAGGAGGAAAAAGAGTTTAATCCTTGGGATTGTTCTAAACCGGTGAAGTCTCGAATGCGGCTTTGCAGTTATTATTCGCTGAAAGAATTCTTCCTTAACTTCCTGTTTTTACTTCATTCCATTTTCCCTTTTCCCCCTGTTGTTGTACATGTAATAACAGCTCTTTAAAGGCACTAAATGCCTTCCACAGCAGCTGGGAAGGATTTGTCCCTTACATGAACAACCAGAGCACTTGTGGGTTGGAAATGTGTGATGAGAGCACCTTAAATCTTTTCCCTTCCTGTGTGGCAGCGTGATGTCAAACATAATTCTGAGTTCAATTATGATCCTACAGACAGCCAGCAGCAGTGATGTTTGTGTTTTCCCTCTGCCAGGATATGCATTTTTGCTGTTCCAAGATGAAAGCTCCGTGCAGGCACTGATTGATGCATGCATTGAAGAAGATGGAAAGCTCTATCTCTGTGTTTCCAGCCCCACTATCAAAGACAAGCCGGTAGGTGGAATTGTCAGGGCCTGCACAATTCCTGGGTGATAAACACAAATTGGGTTCTTCACATGCAGTTTTTGTCTTCAGAATGTTAATGGTGAAATTTCTTTAAGGTGTCAAGTTCTTGGAAGAGAAAAGACCAAGTTACTACTTTTGAACTAGACACAGGAAAGTTTTTTAGTCTAGTTACAATGCCTATTTTTGTTAGAAAAAGATGTGTTTCCAGACAGGTATTTTATGCTTGCTAATGATGAACATGTGGAATTCATCTTGTCTGAGTGTTGTATGTAACAGAGATAAATCCTAAAAACATACCCCTGAACTATAAATTATTAATATACAAATAGTTTGGGGGCTGATGCAAGTCTGTCAGTAGTTGGGGAGAATTCTGCTCTAGTCCTGTGCTTCAAATTCTGGCCAGCTGTAACCAAATACAAAGCAGCACAGTAAATAAACAGGCAACTCTGGAGCCTGCTGCACTGAGATAAGGCTGGGACAACAGGAGCAGTGCAGATCTGTGTGACCAGGGGGGTTGGACAGCACAGCTCAGTCATGATTAAGTAAATGTGTCAGTAGAGGGTGAGGGTTTTTTCCCAGAAATTTGGGTAACAAGGAAGTGATGAAATTTAGCACCCTCAAATGGTCTGTCTTAAGAGAGCTCGTTACCATTTCATTTTGAGAAACGATTGCTGAACAAGTAGAGTTTAGAAAGTACAGCTGTTTAAGAAGTTTGCTTCTCTGTAGGACACTGTTGTAATTTATATTACTGACACACTTTGAATTGTGAATGGTTAAAAAAACCAGGCTTTTTGTCCGTAGGTTCAGATCCGGCCTTGGAACCTTAGTGATAGTGATTTTGTTATGGATGGTTCCCAGCCTCTTGACCCAAGAAAAACCATTTTTGTTGGTGGTGTTCCTCGGCCTTTACGAGCAGGTACACGCTGCAGCACTGGGCATGTTGGATGTGCAGCCTGGTTTGGGGAGCACTGGGGGAAGCGAGCCTGGCAGCGAGGGAATATTGAGTGTGGTGACAGTGGGGGACATGAGCTGGCCTGCTGTGGTGCTTTTAGAGAGAACCGAGCCTAGAGCGCTGTTTGGTTTTGCTTTGTGCTCTAGTGGAGCTGGCGATGATCATGGACCGGCTCTACGGAGGGGTTTGCTACGCCGGCATCGACACCGACCCCGAGCTCAAGTACCCCAAAGGAGCAGGGCGGGTGGCATTTTCCAACCAACAGAGTTACATTGCTGCTATCAGCGCTCGCTTTGTCCAGCTGCAGCACGGAGAGATTGATAAACGGGTAAGGCCTGCGCCCCTCTGCTCCTGGGCTCCTCTGGGAACGCCCTCTGCACCTCACGGGGTGTCCTTGGGAATGTTACACCAGATGAATCCCGTTTTTAGTGCCTCTCAGATGCAGCACGCAATAAAATGGAGTGGTAGGGAGCTGGTGGTTCTGGCACGTGGGAGGTGACTGTGAAACAGACTTTGTCGAGTTGCTGAGCGTAGTGGGAAGTGTGGCAGCTGCCTTGGCGTCTTCCAAGAATATTGCACTCCTCAGATGCTCCCCCTGCAAGGATTTGTAGTGTTTGTGTGATGCAGGGAGGGAGGTGCAAGCCAAGGATGGGGCAGCTCTTACTCCTGCTCTGCATCTCTGGGGAGAACGGGCAGAACCACCCCATGCCTTGTAAACTTGTTACTGTGCACTGCAGCCTCACAGTCACCCTCCCACAGCCTGTGTTTGGTTATTTCATTCCTTTATTATTGTATTCCTCATTATTTTAAATTAGAGGAATATGCATCAGCACTTGCTTCTGCCCTCTTCATCTCTCTAAAATATAACTGCCAGTTACAGTGATCTTCAGACCACAATTTTGGGAAACTCAGATGCTCACATCTCCTCTTGCAATTCATCCTTTGTCTCTGGATTTTTCCTACATGACTGTCACTACTGATCTTAATTTTATAGTTAATACAGCGGAAAAACCTCCAAACTTGGCTGATTAGTCCATTATCATTTCACTTCTGCTTTGGCCATAAAGCTTGGGCAGAAGAATTGTAACAACAATTTGACTGTGGGCCTGTGAATTGGAATGTCTTTGTTCTAATCTTGGCTCTGAAATAAGTTCTGTACAGCTTTGAACAAATAATTTGGGCTGTCCTTGTGCAACTTGGGCTTGCATAAGCAGACACTGGGGTGAATAGGTCCATTGAAGCTGATGGGACTACAAATTTAAGTAAGTACTTGTAAACTCTGAAAAAAATTTTGCAATCTATTTCCCCTTCCTTCTCTCCTCCCACTCCTTGTTTCCTCATTTTTTGTGTAGTTTTTGTGTGGGGAGATAAATGCTCAGAGAGGATTCATTATAGGAGAGTTTGGGTGCATGAGGGAGGTAAAAAATATAGCAACACTAATTTTTATTGAGGTTCTATTTATTAATAGTTTTCTAAGACTGCTTTTCTGTTAAAAGAAAAATAAAATTAGTAAAAAACAAAGTAACGAGAAGGGATTTCCTGTAAAATTAGGCAAGGAGGTGCTGCTAAAGGGTGTGCCCTGAGATAATGCAAAGGAAGGGTTCAGTGGTTGGGGCTCCCACCCTGAGTGGGCCTGATGGAGCTGCTGTAACTCTCTGGAGCTGGGAAATTGGCTGTGCCCAGCTCAGGGAGCAGCTGCAGCCCCTGTCACACCCAGAATAAATGTGACAAGGACACCTGAGCTGCAGTTTGGCCTCTGAACGTGGCTGAGCAGAGGGAACGGAGCAGAATCACCACGTGAAGGAGGCCTGTGTGGCATCTTTGTCCTTTTAGCACTTGGAGAAGGCAGCACTCATCAGAAAATCCCCAACCTCACTGCATAGCAGATGAGGGGATGGGGAATGTGGTGTTGGGAATATTTGCCTGCTTCTGCTCTTCTACAAATTGACTGAGTTGGCAGGGAGGGGTTTTGGGAAATGCAGCTCGAGCACGGGAAGAGGAGAGAACCAGGTCATTAAAAAGGCTGCAGTGCTGTCTCTGAGCAGTTTATGTGTCCTGTAAGCAAAGATGACATCCAACTACTGCAGTGCTGTCTGGACTGTGATAAAATTGGGTGGGTTTAAAAACCCAGGAACTTGTGAATGTCCTCATTTGCCTGAGGTGTGTCCGAGAGCTGTGAGGTGCAGAGAGAGGAGCAGCCCCAGGCCGGATGCAGAGATAACAGCAGAGATACCAGTCACAGCCCGGGTGTTTGAAAATGTTGGTGAAAACATCACATTAAATGAGCTTCAGAGAAGCTTCACAAACCCTTCTAGAACGGGAACTTGTACCTATGTTTATTTCTGCTGTTCTGAATTCCTGCCCATCACCTGGCCCTTAATGCCAGCAGCGTAGGAGGGCATCAGTCCCGTGTTAAGCCTCTCATTTGATCTCAACAAGATCAGGTGGATTTCCTTTTCCTGAGAGGACTAAGCCATGGAAAAAGAATACAGAAATGGAGTATTTATTTAGAGAATAAATGAATTCTTTTTAATGTTGGTACTTCAGACATTGAAAGTTGCAGGCCATGTGCATATTTAATCCACAGTTACGGTGCTGTATAAACAGTTTCCATTCCTGCTTGAAAGGGAAGGAGCTTAATTGGGCATCAAAAGTAACTCCCATAATTATCCAGGGTTTTGGTGTCAGTCTCAGTGATAGCAGGTGTGAGGCTGATGGGCAGCACTGATTTCTGGGGGGTTTTTTAAGGATCAGGGAGGGGGTAGGAGTGTTGAAGTGCCTGGAGTTTTGGGTGTTCAGGAGCCACGATCACGTGTCATGAGGGGGAAATCTTGAGTGTAGCATTCCCTACTGCACAACTGCTGGCTGCCCTGCTAGAACACGGGTTTGGAATTAAGAATTTGCAATGAAGAATGATAAATTGTCTTGTTTTGTGGCTGCAGGTGGAAGTTAAGCCATATGTCCTGGACGATCAGCTGTGTGACGAGTGTCAGGGCGCCCGCTGCGGCGGGAAGTTCGCCCCGTTCTTCTGTGCTAACGTGACGTGTCTGCAGTATTACTGTGAATATTGCTGGGCTGCTATCCATTCCCGTGCCGGCAGGGAATTCCACAAGCCCCTGGTGAAGGAGGGAGGGGACCGCCCGAGACATATTTCATTCCGCTGGAACTAAAGGATCGCTCATTTGCAGGCCTCCAATTAAGTGCACTCTTCTGTTCTCCCGACTGCCCTCCCCACCCCGTCCCTCACTCACAGCATGTCCTTTTGTAGTAGTCTGTAATTTAACAATAGTCTAACGAAAGAATGACCTATAATGGGTATTTTATAGAATCTTGTCATTGAAAACTGTATTGGGAACTCCTTTTCGTATCGATAACATGTTGCAAGCGAGTTGCATTCTCTTGTCTTTACTACCGAGAGAACACTTAATTTCCTGCAACGTTTTCTTAGAGGAGAGAAAAATATTAAGAGAAGAGAATTGAAACAATAGAGTATTTTGGTTTTTTAATTAAATTATTGTTAATAAAGAACATAATAATACTTTTATGAAATAACTGTGTAACAATAACACTATCAGTCTCTTCTGACACTTTTCCCCCAGGGAAGCCTGTTTTTGCCTCTCTTTTTTTTTTTTTTTTGTTTGGACTTTGGATTTTTCCAGCAACAGATGAAGTTAGCATTTACCTACCAACAGGAAAGAGCATGTTTAAAGCAACAAAAATGCATGAGCAAAGTTGAAGCAGCACTATAATAATGATTTTTTTGTTTTGGTTTTTTTTTTTCTTAATATTTTAAGGGTTTTGAGGCTGAAATTTTAGCTCGGTGTGTATCTGACCGTGCCTCTGGCTACCACCCACATCCAAATTACTAATGAGATAGGCAGAGCTTACTATATTTTCATCAAAATGATTACATTTTAAGAATTCCTGAATGTAAAAGTTGAGTAAAGTTACTACTGAGGGGGGAGTGCACTTTTTTTTCTTTAAGAGAACTCAATTGTCCGGTTACAGCCCTAGATATCCTACCAAAGCTAGAGTAATGACAACTAGTGAACTGGCATTTCCTCTCCTGAAGGATAAATATATAGATTTTATTTTTGATGGCTATATATAACTCTATATCCTAATATACTAACATTCATCAGGGGCCAGCCTTTGCTCTCCATTTTGACGTGAAAAAGTAGAAAACCTAAAGATACCTCAAGGATATCACTGATTTTTACTGGAGTTTTGATATTCCATTGTGGCACACAAACTCAAATTGGCTGCTTATTGGTTTCCCATCTTGGCTGTAAAGTCACTTTTCAGTCCCCTCAAATTTAGTGTAACAGAAGGCATGAACCCAAGGAGTTTCCAAATCTTGCTTTGCACCATGGGCTGAATTTGTGCATGGAATGGTGCAAGTGTGCAGATGCCTTTCTTACTCTTGCTGTAGAAAGAATCCCAGCTCAGATCCCAGCTCTTCAGAACTAATTGTGGGGAGATAAAGACACGCAGGTGTTTGAAGTGCCAACATCGCTAATTAACGCCGGCTTTATTGGAACTCAGTCCTACCTTGAGAAGCATCAGCCCGGGACACGTGAACCGAACGCTGACAAGTGGGTGCAGAGGGTTTAGTTTGAAACAGATGAATGAAGGAGTAGTTCTGAAAATTTATTTTTAGTACTTTTGAACTAAATGCCCTGGCCAACTTCTCCACCAAGGATGTAGCAGTGTGCGAACAAAGTGATTCTGTGGCAATCTCTGCCCGGCCCCAGGGGCCTGGGACCACCCGAGAGTCTCCCAAACCAAAGATTTGCCCTGGCACTGCTTGGAAAACATCTGCTCCCTTCAAAGCCCCCCTCATCCCCTTCCCCCAGCCCCCATTATCTTTATGAGAAGCAGTTTTTGTGTTCAATACAGGCTTTAATGAACTGATACCTTACCAAGTTCCAAAGGTCAAAATGGAGACATTTGCTGTCTATTAGTCAAGTATAGCAAGGGAGCTGCTTTTACTGAAATCCCTGAAAATATTGACAACAGTAATGCAAATGCAGAGTGCTCTTGTGTAGATTGTCAGGGACTTTTTTTTCTCTGAAGTACATAATTATAGTTGGAATGTTCCTTTCATTTTTTTAATGCTTGTAGGTGGCTTGGGGTGTGCTATTGTGCCGATCCTACCCAGCAAACAGGTGAGGTGGGTTTCCATTACAAGAAATAACACTGTTTGAGAACTAGCTTTGAATAATAATTTTTTCCCTTTGTACATGACCTGCTGAATTTCGGTACAGTGTTTTTGTAGCTAACTTATTTTGTCATGCACATAATGTATATTTGTTATGCACTACTTTTGTATATCTTGTTTTTCCAACAGTGAGCATTTTTAGGCACACTTTTCACTGACGGGATATCTCTTTATGCAATACCTCAATTTTTCATATTGCAAAGAGTAGCTTTTTGTACTTTTATTACTGAGAGATCTTCATATACTTCATTTTTTAATATAAATAATTTTAATAAATTTTATTTTCTTATATTCTGCTTTTTATACATTTCAGTGCTCTGCATACATTTTGAATTATGGATGTTGTGCACTGGCAATGCTATTTTAGAATCTGCAGAGAAAAGAAAGCATGTTGCTTAAACATCTTAGCCCAGCACCAGGTATTTGGTGTACATATAATTTAAGAAATAGTATATGTAAAGTTGAGAATTAAAGAAGAAAAAGCATGAAAGTGACAAATGACACTTGTCTTTAGACCCATGAAATTTAAATGCATAAATATAGTGTAGAAATTTAAAAGTCAAGAACCATCAAAATTGTCTACCGCTTCTTACTGAGTTTTTAAAAATTATACACAAATGCAGACGTTTTTGGTGAATGTTTAGCCATTTTTATTATTACTAAAGAATCGATGTTAGGTGTTTGATGCAGAACTGTGTCTGCTCTTTTAAATTATATTTAAAGAATAAAAGAGAGCCTGCTAGGTGGCAGGCATGTAATGTTAGTATGCATGACTAATGTAAGAAATCGTTATTCTACTAATATTCACTTGTGATTGTGTGACAAGCGTGTTTACAGATCCTTTGGTTACACTTCGATTTACAGGGCATAAACAATTCTCTCCATTACTCTGTGCTTCAGCAGTGCTGGCAGGGCCTTCTGATCACACGGGGCTCTTCGGGGTTACCGTGTAGCCCCGGGCTCATTAACGTGTAATTAGCTACCGGTGGGGGGGGTGTCATTAACGAGCAGCGGCGTTCCCGGGGGAGTTACAGAGTAATTCCATGGTTATTTTTGCAATGTAAAATAAAGTGTTTCTGATTATTTTGTATGTAAAGGAACCCCACTGCCCCGTGCTTTTTTGGTATAGTCTCTACTTCTCCATACACAGACCTCTGCAGAATGCAAATTTCAACCTTGCAGTGACTGAATCTAGCGTTTTATAAGGATGCTGTTGGAAAGACTTGATAATTCACCCCTTGTGTTTTTGAAGAGTTAAAACCTTCTGTTCAAAGGTGATTTAAAACTTGAATGTGATGAATTGTGGCAAGTTAACTTCAAGTTATGTGCAATACCTATTTCAGACTTCTGGAAGATCTTTGCAGTGTAATTCTTTGTTTTTAATTGCAGACATTTAAAAATGTCATTTTCTACTGTTCTAGTAAATCCTCTTTCTTGCTGGTGTTTCTAAAGAAAAGAATCAGAAATCAATCTTTCTACTAATGTAAATTTGAGATTATTTTTAAAAAAAATGGAATAAAAGGTTTTGGTCATTTGCTTTATTTTATTATCTTATTTTAAAGCTACTGTGATAGCATTGTAAGAATTGGGACAATATTGTATTCAACTGTTTTATTTTTTATATTTTTAAATTTTAAAGTATAATTAGTTTTTATAATTTTCATCAGATTTTTTTGTTATATTTTTTGGAAGTGAAACTTTTAGCAAGTGGGTGTCTAGTTTTTACTAATCCCTAATATGTTTTTCCCCCAATGTATTGCTCATATTATCAGAAGGAAAAGTTATTTAAGTATGTCAGTTAATTGTACTACTTGGCTGAATTTCCATATAGTTTTTACTGTGTATGGGGAGGTTGTAGTATTTATTATAGCATTTTAAATAAGGGTAATTCATTTTTTATTAAAGTCATTTTCACGTTTAAGTTCATATTTTTGTATGTTCTACTCTAAGTTATATAACACAAGTTACTTTTTTTAAAGAGTTCATTTGTTGAAGTGCTAGTGAAAATTAATGTTATTAAATAGTTTGCAAATGACTATTTATACCAGTATGCATATAATTTTTAAATATTTGTAATGTGAGATGTTGAATGAATAAAACTTTTAACTCAATGTTTCTCCTTAAACCTTTTTATTTTGAGCTTCCTGTAGGAACTTGTTCCTTCGTGGCCGAAGCTTGTGGGGTTTGGGGAGGGGATTTTGGGCTGTGTGGGGTGAAAAGGGCTTTAGGGGAAGTTCTGCTGCGCTGTTCTGCATGCAAAGGTTCCTTGGGGAGCTGAAGATCCAGCAGGAGAGGAGAGAACCACTGAGGCACAGGTAACCCCACAATGGGTTGGGCTGGAAGGGACCTTAAAATTTACCTCATTCCACCCCTGCCATGGGCAGGGACACCTTCCACTGTCCCAGGCTGCTCCAAGCCCCGTCCAGCCTGGCCTTGGACACTGCCAGGGATGGAGCAGCCACAGCTTCTCTGGGCACCCTGTGCCAGGGCCTGCCCACCCTCACAGGGAACAATTCCTTCCCAATATCCCATCTAAACCTTCTTTCTATCAATGTGAAGCCATTCCCCCTTTTGCTGTCACTCCATCCCTTGTAAAGAGTCTCTCTCCTCTTTCCTTCAGCTACTGGAAGGCCACAGTTGGGTCAACCAAATCCTTCTCTTTTCCAGGCTGAACAATCCCAACTCCTTTACCCTGTCAGAAACCACGCTGGGACACAGAGAGAACCAGAGTGGGGCCAGAGCAGAGCCCAGCAAGGCAGGGACAGACAAGAATTCCTTTTTAATTGTCTCACACTTGTGATCTGACAGTAACAGAAGGAAGACATCTGGCATGTTAGAGAACTTGCTCGTTTCAGCCTTAATTTACAATATCTAAACTTGAAATATCTGGAACGTCACGTGAAGCGTTGCTACCTGGTATATCTGCTCTTCAAGGGCTGTCTAACAGGTACTTAAGGAATTCCAGGGTTGTGCCGCTAATCTCGAGTGCCATCACTGACGGAATTGTGGTGCAAATGTTCAGTGCATGGTGAGTCTCGTTCCTTTGTGTGGGTGCTCCGGGAAATGCAGCTCCTGGAGCTCTGACGGGATTAGTTCTGCCCGTTGCCTCACCTGGTGCTCGTGGAGCAGCTCCTGCCTTTGGAAATTGGTTTTTAACAGGAATGGGAAGTTCTGCTGGTGATTCCATGCAGATATTCCCGATTCCCTTACCATGACTGAACAGAAGGCTGGGATGCTTGGGATCAGGAGTGGCTGCAGTGCATTGCCTGCCCAGTGAGCCAGGAATTCCTCAGTGCTCAGAGCCAGCCAAGCAGCACCAGGCACTCTTGACCAGTTCCAGCGTGTGACTTGGCTGGGAAACTTTATCCCTCTGTTCTCTGCATCGGGATTGTTAGGAAATCGTTACAGTTCAGCCTCTTTGAGGGATTAACATGTTCTTGACATTGTTTTCGAGTGAAAATGGTCTTTTAGACGTGCTTAATTATGTGTTCATGTTTTTTCACAAGTGTGACAGACTTGCAATTTGGTCCTGGAATATTGGAGGGTTCAAGGCTTTGGATGCCGTGGTGGTGGAATCAGCAATGTCTGTCACAAACAGGGCACTCCCTGACTCATTCCAGTTCAAAGTGCTGCAAATTTAGAGGTGTTTATCAGGATCCAGCATCTGATTTACAGTTGGGGATTACAGTGTATATTCATTCTAAAATTCTATTCTGAAAATTGCACAATACTTGGCGAATGTTTAATAAATGAAGTTTTCTTACCTAGGCAGAGTCTAAAACATTTAAATCAATGAGGGGGAAAGTCTGGAGCATTCAAAACTCCAAATAATCACTGTGGGGAGTGATGGGCTGATTCTGAATTGCTGGTAACTTTCTAGGGCAGATGATCCAACAAATCCCTTCTGGGTTTCACTTTGCACTGCAGCTGTAAGTAAATGCTACAGGCAGACTCTAGAAGGTGGAGGTAGGCCCTGCTGGGTGGAATTCCAGGACTTCCACCCTGTGCGAATCCCAGCTTTTTCCTTCCAGCAGGAGCTGCCCCCAGCACAGTCCTGGGAGCTCTCTCGGGTGCCACTTGCACTGAACGAGCTGCCACATTCCAGGGCAGTGCAGGAGGAGGATGGAACCCACCTCCCCCTGATTTAAAGGCTGAGCTGGTCTCCAGGACAGGCTCTGAGCTGTGAAGTTGTTGCCGGACACTTTCTGCTCAATCCTGACTCTCGAGCTGCCTCTCCCGAAATGCTCAGTGCGGCTCCAGGGAATCTGGGACGAGTCATAGCCTCGGAAAGGGGAGATGAGGAGAAACACTGACATCCCTTCCTCTGTGTGAAATGAGCTGATTCAGTTTGTCAGAGTGAAAAACAGCCCGTGGGATAAGAATATCCTCGCAGCTGCCTGTGCACTCAGAGAAACTGAAGGGGGTGAATCAGTGCTCTGAATACATTGCAGAAAGTCTTCCTGCATCCCCATGCTCTGATTGATGCCATCAGATATCACCTGTTTTCTTGGCACAGGAACTATAATTTCCTGACTTCTTGTAGGGCTTGTCAGAGAGACAATTTGATACTAAATGCTGATTTATTTGAATGCATCTCTCCCTAAGGGAAGCTGCCTCAGTCCCTTTGTTTATAGAGCGTGGGAGACGGTGTTCTGTTAAGATTCCTCCACAAAATTTGCTGGTCCAGAGTTCTCAGTCCTCCTGGTATACATAAAATATAGAGATGTACTAAGTCAGCATTTGATTGCATTTTTCTTCCTGAAATTTAATTTTGGTGAGTCATGAAAACTGAGATTAAATCCTCTGAGCCCAGCACAGGTCAAGGATGACTGTGAGGACACATTTTGGGTTTGTATTATTCTTAATGTTTAAAATGGACATAGTTTTATCACTCTCAGTCACGGGGTATTTTTGCATCCCAAAACTACAACAGGTTGAGTTGCTTTGCTTTTCATGGGAGTGAAGAACATTGGGTTTAAAGGGCAGAGTGCTGGGGTAGATGCAGTGGACACACACTGTGCCTCGGTAACTCAGCCCACATCTGAAATCGGTGGAAGGAGAGCAATGCATGTAAAAAAAAGTCTCTGCCAGCCTTCTCCACCCCAAGGCTTGAAAAAAATGTTTGCTGGGTGTAAATCACCATCTGACATCGCTGCTGACTCATGGACCAGGATCCATTTGCTCAGGGATTGTTGAGGCCTTGCTGTGCATTCAGTGGCAGTTTGGCCAAGTGTCACTTTGCAAGGCAAAGTGCTTGTGGCTTTAAGCTGATGCCCAGCGCTGGGTTGGGCTGGGAGCACGTTCATGCTCAGTGTTTCTGAGTTTAATTGGGATTCCTTAGGTTTCGGAGGCATTCTCCTGTAAGCAGCAGGCAGTAGCCCCCAGCTCTGCTGCAGCGGGCCAGCTGTGCACAGACAGATGTTGCTCTGTACACACTGGCAAAATCAGCCCAGCCCTTCAGTCAGTGGAAAGAGAATTTGCTCAAGCGTTGCTTTTACGGGGGGTGTCTGTGGAGGAATGTGAGGGCAGAACAAAGCAGTGACTGCTTCCATTTTCTCTGCAAAGAGAGCAATCCATGGAGACAGAGCCCTGCTCTGCTCCTCTCCTGGCAGCATCCTGATGTCTCTGGGGGGAGGGAGGGAGGAAATGCCCAGTACCTGGAGCAGCTCTCAAAGTTCCCAGTACTATTATAGGGTGGCCTTGCTGCTGAGAATCCCAGAATCTTTGGGGTTGGAAAAGACTTCCAAGATCATTAAGTCCAGCCTGTGCCCAATCCCTGTCACCAGAGCAGAGCACTGAGTGCCACGTCCAGGCCTTCCCTGGGCACCTGCAGGGATGGGCACTCCTGCAGCCAGATGTGTTGGTGGTCACATTTTGGCCTGGGATCCTGTTAGATCTCTGAGGAGAGGTAAGAAATCGTGAGCTTTCTGTGCCTGGACTTGGGTTATCTGCATTAATGCTGAATCTGGGGATGATTTAGTGATTTTTGCTTTTTACGTCCTGCATAAGCCAGGATTCTTTCAGCACCTGGAGGGTTGTGGCAGGTAGGGCTGAATTTCCTCTGCTGTGTGTTCTCTCAGGATCTAACTGCATGTTCCCCAGAACAGCAGACTTTTAATCTTTAATATTATAGTCTCTGCAGCCTAAAACTTGGTAAAGTTTTCCTGTATCTGGTTTGGAAACAAATACCGATAACTTGCACGTTTATTTCATTTCTCATTTGGAAAAATGAAATCAGAGCAGGTGAAGTCCTGAGCTGCCTTCTGCTTTATCCTCTTGACTACCAGCCTTTTCTGGAAATCAAGCTGTGTAATTCTGGTGTAATCTCAGGGCTCATTTTGTCTCCTTGAGTTTTCCCTATAGTTTTATTTCCAACTGGCAATCTGTTGAAATGCTGTAACACAAAGTTCTGCTAAGCCAGGGGGTTTGATCTCCTTGACGTGGGTTTTGTTGTAAAGCCTATGGATCTTCTCGGTGATTTGGAAATCTCTCCAGGGGAGGCTCAGGCTTTTATGTAACACAGTTCATAGTCTGCTAAATATTTTTATGCACAGCATGAAGAGATGGGAGAACTGGCTTCTCCTTATGAGTGGTGTGGAGGAAGCGATTCCCATGTGTGTGGTTTGTAAAGCAGAGAGAGCTGTGCAGGTTCACTGCTGTGAAATGCGGGTGCTGTTCCATTTTCTCTCTCTTCTGCCCCATTACTGCTCACACAATTAACTGAGAGCCAGGCTAAATTATGAAATGTTACAAGTAAGAAGAAGCTGAAGGCAAATTCATTGCTTTGACTTAGCAGAAGTCGTGACTTTTGTTTTTATAATGAGTCCTGGTTACACTAATAAATGGTCCCCAGTGTCTTTTGTACAGTAACCACATTCTAATGAAATCCCTCATTCCAGTGACTCTTATTAAATATTCTGTGAAAACGAAGGTGATAGAATAATTGTTTGTGCTGCTGCTGAGGGTATAATTAACAAGGTTTTAGTGTAGCTGTTGTCAGAATGAGCACACTTTTCCCTGTTCAGTGTCAGAGTCCTATTTCAGATGTAGTCACCCTTTGCAGTTGATCAAGATAATGTTGCAGTTAATGAGCAATGGCCTTGCCAGAGTAATGTTGAATTTTAGGGTAAGTTTAAGTGAGATGTATGGAAAAAATTCCTCCCTGTGAGGGTGGGCAGGCCCTGGCACAGGGTGCCCAGAGCAGCTGTGGCTGCCCCCGGATCCCTGGAAGTGTCCAAGGCCAGGCTGGACGGGGCTTGGAGCAATCTGGGCTAGTGAAAGGTGTCCCTGCCCATGGCAGGGGTGGAATGAGATGATTTTTAATGTCCCACCCAACCCGTTCTGTGATTCCATGAACTCTGTGGAATCATATGGGTACTTTCCACTGCAAAGAATGCTCAGAGAAACCCAAATTTCCACCAGCAGCAGAACGGTGGGTTTTTTCAGGGATCACTGACCGTGTGTGCAGCGATGTCCCAGTGGCTCCTTCCTTCCCTCTCCTTGGCATCAGCTGTAGGCACCAAAAACTGCCTCATTTTTGAAACGACTGTCAGGGCTCACAGATGATGACACATCCTTGGCCAAAGCAAAACAGAAACAATGGAATTTGGGAACTGACGCAAGTTGTGAGCCGGAGGAGCTGCCATTGGAACACAAAGCAAACACACGGTGAGGTGCAGGCTGAACGCTGGAATCTGGGCTATTTTTAACCAGACAGTTGCAGCTGTGGTGAAAAGCTGAGATGTTTGCTCAGAGTGATTAATACAGAGATAGTGGCCAGCTGGTAGGCAGCTCACACATGTGGAAAGGTGGGTGAAGAGCAGTGTGCAGCTAAAATAGCTGAACTTGACAGATCTGCAGAGAGATTTTAGGTGGCATTGATTTTTCTGAGTAGCAACACATCCTAAAAAGGATCTGAACTGAATTTGCATTTGAGATCAAAGCGTTGGCAATGTGCTGTTGGGAAAAGTGGACAAAATGTGCCCCACGAGGTCTGTGTGTTTGCATTAGCAGGGTGGAAGCATTTCCATGAGTACAGGTGCTGAGAAACCACTGCCTTGGCAGCCGTGGTGCCCTGAGGAGGCCGGAGGAAGGAAGCAGCTGCCAGCTGGCACAGGCAGCTCCTGCCCTGGCAGATACAGCAGCGAGTGTTCCTGCACAATGCGGAGACAGTCATGGAATGAACACGGGGCCCTTTAGGTTTGTGTGTGAGCATTCACTGGGGGGTTGTGGTGTGGGCTGCATTGCAGCTAAAGGAGGGATTTCTTTACCAGGGCTTTGTGATGGATGGAACTGGGGAAGTTTGTAGGCCACGACCGGTTTTTAATGAAGTTTTTGGGTTTAATATCCCAAAATGAACTCACTGGCTGCTGCCTCTCTGGGCCAATTGGTTAGTGCAGGTTTTGACAGAGGAGGGAGTTTGGGTTTGTGGAGGAGTGGAGTTGAGAATTGTAGCATCACAGAATATCCTGAGTTGAAAGGATCATCCAGTCCAACTCCTCACCCTGCACAGCCCCAAAATCCCACCCTGTGCATCCCTGAGAGCGTTGTCCAAACGCTCCTGGAGCTCTGGCAGACTTGGGGCATCCCTGGGGAGCCTGGGCAGTGCCCAGCACCCTCTGGGGGAAGAACCTTTCCTTGATATAGGAGGTCACAGTTGACATTTGAGGTCACAGTTGATCTCAAGGCTCCTAACTCAGTGGTTGTGTTACATCTACAACCTCCTTTTTAGTCCGTATCCCTCAGAGCCTGCAGGAGATGCCCTTTTATAACTGGGAAACAACAAATTACTCTGGCGAACTGTCAGGCTGTGCCTCTGCGAGTTGTTTTCCCTCGTTCGCAGCTGCATACGCGGCATGCCGGGATCGTTCCGGGCCCGGAGCGGCGGCACCGGGGCAGCGCCGGTTCCGCGGGAGCGGCCGCCACCTGGCGGGGCCCGCCCGCACTGCAGCGGCCGGGACGCGGGAGCGGGAATCGCTGAGGGGGGAAAGAGCTCCAGGATCACCGAGCCCCGCCTGTGCCCCGTCCCCACCTTGTCCCCAGCCCAGAGCACTGAGTGCCACCTCCAGCCCTTCCTTGGGCACCTCCAGGGATGGGCACTCCAAACCTCCCTGGGCAGCCCCTGCCAAGGCCTGAGCACCCTTTCCATGGGGAAATTCCTGCTGATGTCCAACCTGAGCCTCCCCTGGCACAACTTGAGGACGTTCCCTCTTGTCCTGGACATCCCCCCGGCTGCCCCCTCCTGTCAGGGAGTTGTGCAGAGTTACAAGGTCCCCCCTGAGCCTCTTTTTCTCCAGGCTGAGCCCCCTGAGCTCCCTCAGCCGCTCCAGCCCCTTCCCTTCTCTGGACACACACAGGGACCCTCAGCCTCTTCAAAGCCTGGGGAATGACCACGGTTTGCTTCGTGGTCTCTTCGGATCCATTCCCAAGGGCAACACCATTCATGCTGCCAGTGCCGCTGAAACAATTAGGAGGAAAAAACCCGGTATTTTCAGAGAATTTATTCTTTCTAATTTGCAAACCTGTGCAAAGTGTGCTGAACTCTGGGAAATAATCCGGAGCAGTATTTTAGTGACAAAGAAAACATCAGTGGGACTTGATGTCAATTGTTTCCTGTGAGGGTGGGGAGGCCCTGGCACAGGGTGCCCAGAGACGCTGTGGCTGCCCCTGGATCCCTGGCAGTGCCCAAGGCCAGGTTGGACGGGGCTGGGAGCAGCCGGGGATAGCAGAAGGTGTCCCTGCCCATGGCAGGGTGTGGGATTGGATGGTGTTTAAGGTCTCTTCCAACCCAAACCATTCTATGATTCTATGACTTGAGCTCTTCAGTGGTTTGAGAACTCCTGTTGTCAGTGTCCATATCCAACAAACCCATGGCTGCAGTGGGACACATCTCTGCCGAGCCCCTGCATGGGCTGGACTGACCATGCTGGGCATCCTGTCAGTGTCACACATCTGCTGCGGCCTGAAGGACAAAACAGGTATTTGATGTTTCATTACTGTTCAGCAAGTGGCTGGAGCAGGTGCACTGTTTGGAGAGGAATTCCTTGTATCAGCGCAGGCACTGCAGCAGCACCTGCACCAAAGAGATGCTGCCGGTTCCTCTGCTGTAGAGACAAACAAGACATCAAACAACCTCCAGCCCGGTGTCCCCTTTTCACTGGTACAAATAGATCAATAACGTGCATGAAATGTAACAACACATGGATTCGGGCCGCAGCACTGTGTGCTGAACCTTAGCGCTGGCCCAGAGGCAGGGGGACATCAGTCCCTCAGCCCCGGCTCCCCTCACCGACCTCCGGCTCCCCTGGCTGCCGCCTCAGCCCCGGCTGCCCTCACAACCCTGGGCTCTCCTCACTAAGCCTCACCCCCGGTTCCCCTCACTGACCCTCGGTTCTCCTCACCGCCCCTCAGCCCCGGCTCTCCTCACTGACCCCTCGGTCCCCGGCTCCCCTCGCTGCTCCCTCAGCTCCGGCTCCTCTCAACCCCCGGTTCCCCTCACCCCCGTTCCCCTCACCGACCCTCGGCTGCCCTCACGAAGTCTCTTTCCCTGGCTCCCCTCACAGCCCGCAGCCCCGGTTCCCCTCATGCCCGCGGCCCCGCCGCAGATGGAGCGCGGCCGCCGCGCCCGCCCGCCCATGCCGCTCGTGTACGTGAACAGCTTCGGCTCGCACCGCTGCGGCTCCGTGATCCGCCTGGGCCGGGGCTGCCGCCAGAGCCCCGGGCAGAGCCCCCCGGGCCGGGCTGGGGCCCCGAGAGCCGTTCCGGAGCCGCGGGCCGGGCCCAGCCGCGGGCCGGGAGGCAGCGGGAGGCGGGAGGGGAGCGGCGGCGAGGGGAGACCCGGCAGCCGCACCCCCGGTACGTGAGACCCCGGGAGAACCCCCTTGTGTCGGGCCCTCTGGGGGCTGGGGGAGGCTCAAGTATTGTCTTAATTGTCTGTACCAGGAATAGCGGGGCCAGCAGGACCCGGGAGGGGGGGGGGTGATTCTTCCCGTGTTCTGGGCACTGGTGAGGTCACATCTCGAGTGCTGTGACCAATTCTGGGAAAGAGGGAATTAAAAGCTCCCAGAAGCCTGTTGTCTTCATGTGTGGGTGCTGTGCATTTTTGAAATCTGTTTTGTGGCATTTGAGAGACACCCACTTGCCCCAGGGTTATAATGGAGTAAAGAAGAAGGGGACAATCTGCAGGATGTGAGGATTGACATTCTATAACCTGCTGGGACCAGAAATAAGGATCCCTCTGGAATCATAGAATGGTTTGGGTTGGGAGGGACCTTAAAGATCATGCAGTTCCACCCTGTTCCTAGGGACACCTTCCACTAGACCAGGCTGCTCAGGACTCCATCCAACCTGTCTTGGACACTTTCAGGGATGGGGCAGCCACAGCTTCTCTGGGCAACCTGCGCCAGTGATCTACAGCTTCCTTAGGAACGTATTGTAAATACTCAAAAAAAGCTTTTTAAACTTTTTCTAGGTGACCCTCAAGAGGCTAAGACTGACATCTTTGACTTTCCGATCCCTTCAAGAAACATTGATAAAGTCATTAAACGAAAGAAGAAAAAGGTATAAAGTGCGGGAGCTCAATTAGCTGCCTTGGCATTTGAGAAAGCTGCTTGTTCTCTGTGTGTGAGAGCATGAGGGAGATTAAAAGATGGAATTGGTAGCCTGTTACTGAAAACCTTACTTACAGAAAAGAAAAAATGGTATTATCTTCCCTCTCTGGAGGCTTTAAAATTCTGGCTCTTATTCAATAAAGCACTTAAGTGTGTGCTTACCTTGAAAAACGAGAGTATGCTGTTGACTTAAAGCCTGTACTGAAATGCTTTGCTGGATTGGGGCCAGGGTGCAGCACACCTTGGGGGTGAAACCCAGCAGGAAAAAGCTCTGCAGCTCCTCTTCCTCTCATGTTTTAAACAAAGAAATCCCACGGGTTGCAAATAAGCGAAGGCAGAAATCCGAGCTATTAACGCCATCCTTGTAGCAACGCAGAATTACTTTCTGCTTCACAAATGTGTTTCTGTTCCTGTTCAGTAGTTCGACAAATGCTTGAAATTTTAAGAGGGACATTTATTAAGCAGTAACTCGTTATGAGATTCTGTAATGTGCGAAGTACAAGTAATCAGCTAGACTAGAACAGAGTCATGCCATAGATACTTGATTTAAAAACAGCAAAATGCTACCAACTGCAGAGGAACAGCTAATAACATCCTGGAATATGGCTCTCCTAGTGCATTGAATAGTCTTCAAAAACAATAAGGAATATGTATTATGTTTTAGCAATAAATGTCCTTGAGAAAGGAATTATTTTTAGATTTAAGCAAGTTTCTCAGATGAGGTCCAGCAGAAGTCCAAACATCAGCATGTCAATAGCCATTTCTGTTTGTCAGGCCACCTTTGCCTGAATGCTTTTGTCCACAATTCCAATTTAATCTTTTCAATGCACAAGTTTGAAACATGCCCACTACAGACAGAGCTTTATGCCTCTAAAGTAAAGGTTTTCAACACCTATAAAACAGATAAATATGCATTTGATATGAAATAGGGCAACACTTGCTATTCTGGAATCTGAGTTTGGGGCCTGAGTTATGCTGCTGCTGAGGGACCACATGGGAAAGTTTTTGCTCCTGGAAAAATAAACAATCTTATTTTTTTCCCCCATTTTGGTTGTCTTTGAAGAGAGCTTAATGGCTCTACACACGTTTTCATAAGCTTTGCTTATCTAGAAGGGCACTTCTCAAGTCCTGGATAAACACAAGAGTTCCAGGCAAGAAAGGAGGTGGAGATCTTGTGTGAAAAATCATGGAGGAATTTATGTTTCTGACTTTTAAATAGAGGTGATTCTTCCATATATCCCATATATATATACATATACATATATATGTATATATATATGTATCCCTTCTTCTCTTCCCTCCCAGTCCTCAACAAAAAGCCCCAGCTGGACTTCGTAGTCATTGTGGGGAATTCAAAGTTCTGCCCTATGGATGTTTTAGTGCAAACTGTTTATATGCTTCACATTTCATCTTTCAGTTCAAAGTCTGGCACAAGGTCTGGAAAGTGATTTCAAAAATGCTTGAGGAAAATGAAAGGTTCAGAAGTCGCCTGTTGACCTGCAGCCAGTTTGATGGAGAAGGTAGGAAATGAACTGATAACGTTTTATTTTACTAGAGAAAACAAATAATTAATACAAGTGAAGATCCAAAGGTTTAAGGTCCATTCAGCTGTTTGTTTTGGGTAGTAGGTTTTACAACTCACAAATGGAATTCATTCCATACTTTAGGCACTTCTGGCTTTTTTGGAAAAAACCCTTTTGTTTCATGGAGGGTCTTTATGTATTAATTTGGAGGAAGGATGGTGGAAGTGTTTGCTGCAGCCTGACATTAAAGACATGCACATAAAACATCTGCAAGTTTTTCTGAACATGTGAAATACATAATTAAACTTATTCACAGATGGGTCCGAGGCAGTATTTGTATGAATAATAATTTATTTTTTCACGTAGGAAAATAGTGGTTGATTTCATACAGACAATAAATAAATTAGATGCTCCCCAAAGGTTCCTGTAACACAATTTAACAAAACCATCAAACATATTCTCACTCTGTGCCCTGAATGCAGCTCTTTCATTACTGAAAAATGACTTGGGAATTAAAACTGGTGCTCTGCATTCAGCCAATTTCAATTAGAAGCATTGTAGTTGCTGCACAATTTAAGATAATACAGTGTAGGCTTACAAATGGAATTGGAATTTCTGGCCTCACAGTTGGATGAATTATTAGGAAAAAGAATATACTAATCCATGAAGAGCTACCAGGGAAGTTAAAAAATGCCATGTTCACCCACAGCACTTTTTCTTTGCTTGCACTGGTGCTGATGGAAGTTTTCCACATTGGGGGCATGTTAGGGTGTATCCCAAAATGTAGGACCATTCCTGCCAGTGTCTTATTTTGTATAATGTTGGATTAGATTTCCACATATGTAACAAGAAAACACTCCCTCAAAATTTTTCTTCATGAGAACAAAAGAAGTGCAATTCTGGTTCAGAGCAGAAATGTCTGCCCCAGTGGATGTTACTGAATAGGAGAAGAAATTCCACAATGTGCTTCAACAACTTATTCTGCAATTATTGTGCAAATACTCTGCATTGTGGAAAAACACTTCTGTTGGCTTTAAACCCAATTCCTGATTAATTCTGGAATTATGACATTGCATTAATTATTCATTATGTGCTATTCATATTCTTTATATCAGTCGAGGTTCCATTGGCCTCTGTCATATTTCTGTGCTAAGAAGTTCCAATCTAATAAATCTCTCCTCCCATGGAAACTGTTCCATGTGCTTTCTGCCGCAGCTGAGATCATTGCAGAAGTGTTTGTGCACCACTATTAAGGTACATGTTGGACATATATCTATGTTTAAGACACACATATATCCATGGATGTGAAGGACAGTGAATTTAAAAAAAAAATCTTCCTGGATTTATATTTGCTTGATTTCAAGAGAAAGGAGAACAAGTGTCAAGAAAAAAGGAGGAGAAATCTTTAATAGATTATTAGATTCAAGTTATTGTAAGAAAAAAAACCCCAAAATTCTGCTTATATATGACTTCCTGGGTGGATTTGCCATCTTAGCATAATGGCTGCTTTTCTGCTTGTTATGGGCACACAATGTGCTGTTTAACCTTGGATTTATGGACAGGGCCTGTCCCCTTTTCAGCCACTCATTTCTTTTTAGAGAAAGAGCATTTTCTTTATATATAATTTCCAGTGACTTAAAAAACCTCACCAACCAACCAATCCCTCCTCCTTCCCACTTACTCTATCCTTAATTGTAATTTTACCCCGTTTCTCAGGAGCTTTAATTGAGAATCTCCTATTAAGCCCTATTTCAGTGAAAACCATCAATTCTAATACCTTCTTTCTAATTAGCAGATTTTGCACAACATCAAATCTAGCAGATAAGTCTCCTATTGATCTGAGTTTTTCATTAATCAAGAAGCAAATGGAATAACTCTAGCACATATTTAGATATGGATCAACAAGTCTGAATAAACTGGGTTCATTTTTATCTTCTTTTTTTTTTCCTAGATTACTAAAGCCAGAAAATTAATGCTGCATTTTATTGCCTCTATAAATAGTTTTTTTGAGAGAACAAAAGTCTACTTGAATTTTAATGCTACCTATTTACTCCTTGGAATGTTGCAATTAAGATTAGATTCCATGTGACTGCAAATGATGATTTTCCTCCACCTGATGTTCTCCTGCAGGCTCTGACAGGATCCAGAGGTCACAGAACGGGGCATACCTGGACAGGGTATGTAGACAGTCCATTAAAGGCCAAAGAAAAAGCTAAAACAAGCAAATTAATAATATTAAAAACATGCATCAGTCTTGTTTAAAGTTATTATAATAAGTGCCAGTTATATTCTAAAATGTTACTGACATTGAGCTCAAATATTTTCAAGATTTCAGTGATGTTTGGGGACCAGAACAGATCCATCCTCACAGGGAGGGCTCTGCCCTTTGCCAAGGCAAAGGGAGGTGGCTTTTGCCTTCTTCTTGATCTAAATCCTTCCATGATGGTCGAAAGTACAATCTGAAGAATCTGAACCGTCTTTATTTGTCCCACTTGATACAGATTTTTTTTTATATTAATGGGAATGTACCAACTCACTTTTATCACTTTTTTTCTCTAGGATGAGTCCATCTTTGGCTGGGTGTAGCAAGAAAATAAAGGAAGATTCAGCCCCAAAGGAAATAAAAAAGCAGTGAAAGCTTTTATTTTGATCTAGTTCTTCCTGGAGTCAGTGCAAGATTGCAAAGTGACTTCAGGGAACACAGGTTCTCTGTTGTTTGCTTGGTGTTTGTGCTTCTGCTGTTTAAGAGGTTTGTTTTTACAGTGGCTTAAACAGCTCTGTTGCAAGATATTTATCTCGAGCCATTAAGTCTGGTGTTTCACTGAGCTATTAGTTTTAGAAAGCTTTTTAATAAGCATAATATTGTGACAGTTTGCTTGCAAAAGAAGAGATACACATTTAGTGTTGTCTCTGTATTTATATCTTTTATTTTTGTAGCTTGTCAGGATAATAAACAAATTCAGAAAGGCAGAACTCCACACAACAAATAAACCTCACTTTCTTCCTGATTTGAATAAATTTGACTTTATGATATTAAAATATTACACAATAACCCTCTCTGTTCTTCCATCCATTTCTACAAGAATCTCAGCAAGTATTTTGAATATGAAACCAGGTGGATGTTTTCTCTCTCCCTGTTCATCCTGAGGCACATAATGGTACCATCACAATCACGAGGCGTTGTTTATCTACCTGACTTCAATAGCACAATATAATTTTCTTCTGTTATGCAGCTTAATACTTGAACTCCTGATTGACTGTTAAAGCCTTTTAAACCAGCAAATTGTGAAAATGGAACATGAAAACTGCATAAAAATAGTTATGTATATGGAGTTCATCTCCAGAGTAAAACATTCACCTGTCACAGTAAGGCGTCCTCGCTTTCAATAAAAGGATTGTTTTCTCCTGGCACAATGCCTTGGTGTTTGCAGATATAATGACTGCAGTGTCAGTGTGTTGAGCTTTAATAACATGCTGGTGATTGTGTCATTAAGCAGCAAAGCATTTGGAAAGGTTTCATCTCTGTTTTCTTCATAGTAGAACTGCAAGCATGGAACTGGAATGTGCCTTTTCAGGGACAGCTGCGGCGTCAAGGTTCTCTTCTGGTTTGTGGTTGAGTAATGTTCGGATTTTACTTAAAATAGTTGACATTTCAGCTTGGAAAAGGAAATGAGACGGCAAAGTATTCAATCAAGACGTGATCATTTTTCTGGCAGAGCAAAAATGTCATAGTTCTTTGGTATTTTCAAAACACATGTTTAGAGCCACACATGGGATTTTGGGGGGTTTGGGGTTTTTTTGACTAAATGAGATGATCTCCCTGTTCCCACAGTTCTATCAATGAAATGCTTGCGTGGGGAGTTATTTAGTTTATAATCCTAGTTTGTAAATTGTAAAGTTGTTGCTCTAATGTTTCTTTTCTTGTAAACTGCAGCTGCAGTTGGTACTTTACTGGCACAGATTTCAGGGGCCCTGGAAACACTTTTCTTCCAGATGCATAATTGCTGCTTTAACAGGATAGATGAGGTGCATTAACTTAAATCTCTGAATGAATTTCAGCCAAGACATTAAGATTCTTTGGATAAATACAGACCTCTGTCTGTGCGACTGTTTTAAAAGAAATTATAAAAGATAAGTATGGCCCTAAATCATCCCTATGTGCCTCCTTCAGTCTAAAGGGTCTGTGTGGTGATGATGAGATAATTAATTGGTTGGGATCTACTAATCAAGAACTTTCATTTGGCAGTACTTTGAAAAGGCTCTTACATTTGAAATCACTTTGGGCCAGAACAGCTGCTGCAGTGGGGGAAAATGCAGATTCAGGTCCAATTTTTGACTTTTTGGGTGATAAATTTCAGCTTCCTGCTGTAGTGACCAGATTTCAAAGGTACAGTTGGGAACAAGGGTCATCAGAGCAGTTAAACTGCTGAAAAAAGGGCCTGGAGAAGAACCCAGCTCAAGCTCTGCAAACCAGACCACCATCCCCATCCACCCAGACCTCTGAGCATTCTTTTTTTAATTAATGTGATCATTTAAGTGTCAACTGCAAAAGAAAAGTAATTGTAGTGTTGCATTGAAATATCTTGCCTGTTCCAAGTAAGTCACATGCTCAACAAGGAGAAAAAGGGTTGGATAAACATGAAAATGTTTATTGAAACCCTCTTTGTTAAAATGAGTGAGAAGTAAAAAAGGGACCCTCAGGGTACTGGATCACAGA
This sequence comes from Lycocorax pyrrhopterus obiensis, assembly GCA_014706295.1. Taxonomy (NCBI): domain Eukaryota; kingdom Metazoa; phylum Chordata; class Aves; order Passeriformes; family Paradisaeidae; genus Lycocorax; species Lycocorax pyrrhopterus. The sequence continues at coordinate 10,239,571 of JACSVZ010000018.1, forward strand.
GGAGAGATTCAGAAAAGAACTGATTCTGCTCTGAAGTCCTTAATCATCACTGCAGAACCAAGAGCAAGTGTCACACTGTCCTGCTGTGGCTCCTGGGCAGCACTGCTGTTCCTTCACATTCTTCAAAATGCAGATCAGTTACCTGAAGTTTTTAATAACAAATCTCCCTTGGAGTGTGAACTGAAGCAGATGTGCAAATACAGAGGTCACACTTTGTCTTTGCTTTGCCTTGCTCTCAGTGCGTAATTTACCTTTCTACACAGAACACAAACTCCAGCTTATTCTAGAAGTTTGACATTTCTTCATCTCAACTCTGTGAACAGTTGCCAAGAGATCTGAGGAGGTTCCTTGTGGTGCAGAGGTGGGAGGGAGCAGCCAGGGCACGCAGAATAGCTGAAGGCATTGCTGCTGAATTTCTGTTATCTGTAAATAATGGCATCAGACACTTGTCTCATGATCCAAAAGCTGGTCTGGGTAAGCTCTTTTCCCTGTGTGTCATAAATACAAATGACTTTGGATGAAGGTAAGCAGAGGAGAGTAAAAGCCTTTGGGGTTTGTATCACTATTCCATGCTAGCTGGAGATGGATTGGTCAAAGTTTAGCTGGAAATAGAACATCCTGACATGTTTTGGTTGAAGTTACCCCATTTGGGGAGTCCTTGCCTGGTTCCTGGAGCAGCTCAACCCAGGCAACTCTGCCTTGGAGTTCTCTGCCCAGGGCTTGGGGGCTCGAAACTCCAGCTGATGACCTTGGGCTACAACTTCCAGTGGCTGTAAAGCTGGAAGCAGGGAAGTCCTGGGAGCCTGAACTCCACGGTGATTTCCATGTCTGGAAGCACTGAGAGGCTTGGCTGAAGTTGGACTGCCGGAGCTCCTGCACTCCCTGCTGTGGAGCTGTGGCTCTGGGCAGCCTTCCCAGGGTGTCCTCAGCATCCAGGCTGCACGGGAGCCAGGGAGCCTCAGGAGCTCCCACAGCTACTGTGTGGAGCTGCTGTGTGCAGATGCTGCTGCTGCTGCTGCCAGAGACGATGTCACCAATCAGCTGCAGCCTTGGGAACTTGGGAGTTGTGTTTTGGAAGTGTTTTGATGTTCCTGAAGTGACCTTTCTGGGAATTTCCAGTTTTTGGGCATTTTCAAAAGGGTTTGTTTCCTGCTTGATTTGGCCCAAAGCCACCGATTCAGATAAGACCTCATTTCCTGCAGGCTGGAGGCTTGGCTTGCCCAGCAGCTCTTCTGCTCGTGCCCCATCTGCTCTGGAGCTGGGATGAATTAGATTCCTGTGTCCCACCAACTGAGGCTCTGCAGTCCCATGGCCTCTGAGGTTATCATAACCTGACCATTACAACATAATCAATCAGCAAGGTTAATAATATTTCACTGCTGATTCCTTCCAGGAAAAAATTTCAGCTCTGAAGCAAAACTTGAGAGCAGGCGGTGGAGTTTCCAACATGGTTTGATTTTGGGAATGTAGAAGGTGACCTTTGTCTTCACTGAACATTTACATCCAGTAAATGTCTTTGTCTTTAGGGCCCTCCCTGGTAGTCAATGTGCATGTTTTAACTTCAAAGCTTCTAATACAATTTTGCATGGACTCTGACTAAGGAATAGCCTTCAGCAGGCAGTTGAATTGTAGTTTTCTTTTTCTTTGGGAGGGGGAAGTGACTGAAAGCAAATTTTGGGCATATATGACATTTTGCCTGTGCAGTAGGCCCTTAAATATAAAGCAGAAGAGAACTTCGATTTATAGCTCTTGTAAATAATTCTCAGTGACATGGGCAGGTTTGTGTATTATGTTTATTTTCATTGCATAAGCACTTGTATAACTCTGATGGTTGGAATTTGCATAAAAACCAAAGCAGCCATGGATGGGTTTAACATCATGGGCTTACCAGCAAACTGAAGCAGCAGGAGAACCCATGGCTTAAGTGCAGTTTTACTTTAGGAGGAAAAGAACAAGTTTTATTGAAGGATATTACAGCCGCAGTGGATTTTTAATAAATATTCACAGGAAGTTTCTCACTCGTTAGTGACAGCATCAAGACCCTCTAATGTGAGGCAGAAAAATTCACATTTGAAAGCTTCAGCCTAGGGAAAATTCATGTGTGTAGCTGCAGTTTCATTTTGTTGGGAGAAAAGTTTGGAGGCCTTTAAGGAGAAAAGGAATATGGCTTGATCCAGGAAGATGCTGAGTGCTTTGACCTCCCAGTGACTGTGGCACCTCTTTTATCGTGTCTTTTGTGCTGAATATGTGAAGCAGATTAAGAAAGGATCTCTTTTCTTTCTCTAAATTTGGACCCCACGTTTGTGTCTCACCCAAGGGGCTCAGCTGAGCTGTGGATGTTGCTGGGCTGGGCTGTGAACAAATCTGATTTGTGTCATCTCCCAGAGGTCATGACAAGAACTCTCCGTGTTGGGAATGTGTGAGATTTATTGCAGTCCTGGCAGTCCTGTTTGAGGGGGAACAGAGGCAGATTGAAAGAGCTGTGCAGGAAGGCTCAGGCTGGCACTGACAAATGTTCCCTCTCTTCCAGAATCTCTGTAATCTCCTGTATTTTGAAATGAACAATAAACTAACGTGGCTTTTCGCTTTTTTCCTTGTTCTGCTGTATGACTGTTTTCTGGTTCCTAATGTGTGTGACAGGAAGTCAGTGGTGCTGATGGAACTCTGTGGAATGGATGACCTCCTCACAGCAGTGACTATAAGTAGTTAAACCCAGCTTAAAATGGACATGGTCACTTTTTACACCTCCTGGTATTTTAAATTTCTTCAGCTACAGAAAGGGTAAAAATTTTTGAGTATGGTGCTAAGTTGTCTGTGATCTCCCAAGGAAACTGTACTGGTTTTCACCGCTGTATTGGACTAATTTTAAAATGAACTCAGGTGAATGTTTGAGAAACAAACAGGATCTTTTGGTAGAACAGTCTGAGGGGGATGATGTCGCTCCTAGGATTGCCCCATCATGACTATCATGACTTTCTGAAACTTTGTCGTCACTCAGTGCCTTTAAGTTTCGTAGTTTCTCTTCTTAGTAACCCCTACTTCCTGTTCACACATTTTCCAATGCTTTCATTGAAAGTCTGGTCCCAGATTTTCAATATATGAAAACAGATTAAATATTGTTCCTTATACTAATGAGCAGGAACATAATAGGGAAAATGCTTGGTGTGAAGGAAACATATTTTATGAAGTGAGACAATGAGTGTTTCATAGATCAAGGAGCAAGTGAGTAGAATAATATTCATTAACATTGAAGAGAAATTGATTTATGTGTTCAGGCTTGAAGTGGGGAGAGGCTGAACTGTGCTGTGACTGATGTTTTGTTCACAAGATGCAGAATTTGCAATACACTGAAATGTTTCTACCCAAGCCCTGTTACCCTGCCTTCCTCCTGGGCTCAGCTTCACTTGGGCTTCACCGTGGGCTTCAGGGGAATCTCAGCTCCAGCACCTGGAGCATCTCCTTTTCCTCCTTCTCCCCCATCCTGGGTGTCTGCAGAGCTGTTCCTCTCACATATTCTCACTCCTCTCTCCTGCCTGCAGCTGTACAGCTTTTTCCCCCATGCTTAAATCTGTTTTCCAGAAGTGTTACCCCCTTGGAGCCACTCTGTGGGACATGGGGGAAGCTTCCAGCAGCTGCTCACAGAAGCCACCCCTGCAGCCCCCCTGCCACACAAACCCAATGCATTAATATATCGTGGGAGACTTATGAAAGGAATAAAGAGAGGCATATATTTTTGTTGACAGAAGAAATATATTGTTTATTCCTCTGGAGTCTCATGTTGCTCATATCGCTGCTGTGTCTTATTGCCTGTCACTGAGCTGTGCTGTGTGGGCGGAAATGTCAGGCTCTGTATTGGCTCTGTAAGAAAATCTGTGTGTTACTCTGATTTCTCATACTCACTTGGGCTCACTTTAATGTTGTCCCTACAGAATGTTCACTTTTGGGATCTTGCTGGCAACTTCCGACATCTATTTTTGCCATGAAGCATCGTGCTACATAAATTTACTCCTGGTAGTCTCTTTGTTTGTTTGTTTGTTTGTGAGAGAAGGATTTTGCAAAGAGGTATTTTCAAACTGAAATGAGCCATACTGACCCTAAGTAGTCACAGGGCTGGCCCAGTCTCGTGGAGGAAATGGAAGTTACTGGACGTAATTCTGAGGGAGGCTTTGGATATCTCTCTGCTCATCTCCCTCCACCACACTGCCAAAATTCTCAGATGGTGCCACTGAAAAACATTGCTTAAAATGTGCTTCCACCCTGAAAAGTCAAAAGGTCAAAGCAGCATCTGCTCATTTTTCACAGGTTCTTGCTGCTGGCACTCAGAACTAGAAGGCTTGTGGGGAAAAGCGGCTCCAAGTGCCAGTGCTGGAGTGCTGGCCATGCTGAGCTGGGTTCTCTGGGCCACATGGAATCTCTCCAGCAGAGTTCAGCTCTGGTTAGTTATCAGTAGATTTGCAGCTACAGGAAAGGTGTTTTACAGTGGTAAAATGTACAAAAAGGAAGGGGATTCCCCTCCTTTGTTTGTTACCATGAAGAGTATTCAGGCATAACCAACAAAAGTTAATATATTAAACTCTGTGAGTTCAACTGAGTAGAGATTAGGAACAAGCAGGTAACCTTGTTTGCAACCTTATTTTTTCATGATGCAACCCCAGTTTCCATGGGTTTGCACAGGTGACTCTGGAGATTTCACATCACTGTCTTTGTGAAGTGTTGCTTAAGATCTCTCTTAAGTCAGAGCATCAGCTTAGGTGTCATTAATGTAATATTTTGACTAAGCAGGATATTCATTGCCAGTGTTGACGTGGATGAAAATTATTTTGTTTTTAGATCACAGGATGCATTTGCAAGCTATGAAAGGCATCACTTTGCTTTTCAACAGAGCCCTCAAGTTGGTAATTACCAGATAAAGGTGGAAAACCACAATGCCATTTTCATGGAGTTGCAATGCAATGTTTTCCTTTGCTTTATTTAATAATATTTCCTAGTCGTTCCTTTGAAAATAGCCATTTTGCTGACAGAAGAGCTATAGTAGTTCACATCCATACGTTCAATGGGAGGTAAGTATAGATGTGTTCATCTCTGTGGATGGTCAAATCACTTCAGATCATATAATGTAATATACTGGAATTTGGGGGAAGAGTTGCTGTAATTGCACTGTCTCGTTTAGAGTATCTGCCCCTCTGGGAGAGGCAGATGGAGTTGGGATTGTTCAGGCTGGAGAAGCCTCTTCTCAGCCCAGGGAAAGGAAAAGGGACAAAGGGCCCAAAGTGAAACATAGGAAATTTCATTTAGACATGAGAAAACCTATTTTACTGTAAGGGTGACTAAACACTGGAACAGGTTTCCCAGAGCATTTGTGTCTCCACCCACAAGAGTTATTCCAAACCCAACTGGAAACAGCCCTGAGCATCCTGCTCTTGCTGTCCCTGCCTTAGGCACTGGATGAGCTCCAGGGGCTCCTTCCAGCCTCGGTGATGCTGGACACGAGTGACACCAAATGCTCTGACAGGAGCCTTTAGGGCCAGAGGGCTTTGGCTCAGGATTTGGGATGAGACCAGGCTTCTGGCATTTCTTGCAAAGTGTGTACTCTTGGATTTTCTTACAGCCTCCACATTTTGAAGGTCCTAATGATCATCCTGAGCCAAACCAGCACAGGGACATGAGAAAAGGACTTTGCAGAGTGTATTAACTTGCTGTGTATCTACACAGATCCTATCCCAGGTGGGCATGGATGGCTGATTTCTGGTACTACTGCAATATTTAAACATTATATTGTAGTCATTTAATCAATAATCTTTAGTGAATGGTTTTTTGACGTGCTTCCTCAGACCTATGGAGCCTAAATCCTACACTTTCCCTTTCTGTGGGGTGCAGCCTGCCAGCTTTCTTTGTAGGCATCTCTTCCTGGTCTGGTCTGCAGCAACCTGGAGTTGTAGTTTCAGTGGAAATCCTGTGCAGTCTTGAGCTGGATCAGATCTAAGGGGATCCCTGCTTAAGAAATCTTTCCTGAATTTCCTGAATGTGAAATCTCAAAACCTTCTGATGTGATTGATTTTTTTCCCCCAATATTCTGAGAATATCAAAAAACTACCTGCCAAAAATTTGTAACACTCCAAGCAAAAGTTGTTCAAAGTTAAATTTTATCTGTGGCTCAACTTTATTCTTAAACCCAGAAAAACCCTCTTGGGTGAAATTTGCTGTAGAAGTTTGGCCTTATCCAGAAATGTGATAGAGAAAATTCCATCCCAAGCATGAAAAACTGGTGAAACTGTTGGAAACAGGATCTTTAATGGGCCGTGTAAGGTGATGTTAGTAGCAGGGAGTTTTAGCTGCCCTTCTCTACTCCCTTCCTCTCCACTCTTCCCGCTGTACTGTGAACAAGCTCTACCACTGCAGTCAGCACTTCCCTCACTCTGCCAAAATACAGCTTTAAATGAGTTTTCACAAGTCAATTCTAAAAGGCTTTATTATGGAAACAGTTCACGCCTTCAAGGAGTATATTTAGGTCTCATGAAAAATGCCAAGTTGCAAGCTCTGGAGGCAAATTCTAAATTTATAAACAAATGAGGCTGAAGTCATCCCAAAGTATCCTGTGTCTCCAAGAGAAGTGCTCAGCCTCGTGCTGCAGGGGATGGTGGCTGTGGTGGTGCCGTGGCTGTGGTGGGGCTGTGGCTGTGGTGGTGCCGCAGTTGTGGTGATGCTGATGGTTGAGGTGATGGTCGTGGTTGAGGTGATGCTGATGGTTGAGGTGATGCAGGTGGTTGAAGTGATGCTGATGGTTGAGGTGATGGTGGTGGTTGAGGTGATGCTGATGGTTGAGGTGATGGAGGTGGTTGAGGTGATGCTGATGGTTGTGGTTATGCTGATGGTTGAGGTGATGCTGATGGTTGAGGTGATGGTGGTGGTTGAGGTGATGGTGGTGGTTGAGGTGATGCTGATGGTTGTGGTTATGCTGATGGTTGAGGTGATGCTGATGGTTGAGGTGATGGTGGTGGTTGAGGTGATGGTGGTGGTTGAGGTGATGGAGGTGGTTGAGGTGATGCTGATGGTTGAGGTGATGGTGGTGGTTGAGGTGATGGTGGTGGTTGAGGTGATGCTGATGGTTGAGGTGATGCTGATGGTTGAGGTGATGGTGGTGGTTGAGGTGATGGAGGTGGTTGAGGTGATGCTGATGGTTGAGGTGATGGTGGCAGTGTGACTGTGCATGGTGCTGATGTGACACCAGTCTGGCTGCTGGGAATAGGAGCAGAGCCCAGTATAAAGCCGAGCAGAGCCAGGGCTTGGTGCTGTCCTGCCATCCCAGCATTTGAGAATCACAGAATCCCTAAGGTTGGAAAAGACCTCCAAGATCATGGAGTCCAACCATGAACTCAGCACTGCCAGGTCCGCTGTTAAATTGTAAATACCACATTTATGTGGTTTTTGAACACTTCCAGGGACGGTGATTCCACTGCTGCCCCGAGCAGCCTCTGCCTGACCACCTTCTTAGTGAAGAAATTCTTCCTAGCAGCCAATCTAAACCTGCCTTGGTGCAACTTGAGGCCGTTTCCTCTTTTCCTGCTCTTGTTAGCTGGGAGAAGTGACTGACCCCCAGCTGGCCCCAGCCTCCTGTCGGGTATGTGAGTGGGTACCAGGGAGAGCGACTGTGGGCCAGGAAGGTGATAAAGGGATTGGGGAACCTTCCCTGTCCTGGGAACAGGATGAGAAAATTAGGGATGTTTAGCCTGGAGAAGGTTGTGTGGAGACATCACAGCACCTTCCAGTGTCTGAAGGGGCTGCAAGGAAGCAGGAGAAGGACACTGCATCAGGAACTGGAGTGGCAGGACCAGGGGGAATGGGTTCACACTGAAAGGGGGAAATCTGGGTTGGGATATATAGAAGGAATTCTTCCCTGTGAGGGTGGGGAGGCCCTGGCACAGGGTGCCCAGAGAAGCCGTGGCTGCCCCTGGATCCCTGGAAGTGTCCAAGGCCAGGCTGGACAGGGCTTGGAGCAACCTGGGACAGTGGGAGGTGTCCCTGCCCACGGCAGCGGGGGAACCAGATGACCTTTAAGGCCCCTTCCAACCCAAACCATTCCACGATCCCACCTCATTGTGTGACACCACAGCGAGGAACACAGTGCTCAATGCCACCAGGGCCTAGAAGGTGACAACAGGGGCCCTGTCTCCATGCAGCCGCCCCGGATCATCCCCACCCCGGTGCCGCCTGTGCCCGGGCAGTGCCGCGGAACTGCCGCGGGCCGCGGCCATGGGGACAGGCCCCTCCCTCAGCGCCAGCCGCGGCCTGCAGGGGGCGCTGTGCCCGCGGCGCGCGGCGCGGCCGCCAGGGGGCGCGCGGGGCCGCGGCGGCGCTGAGCGCGGCGGGGCGGGGGGGGGAAGGAGCCGCCGCCCCGCCCGCCTCAGTCGCCGGCGGAGCCGCAGCGAGCGCAGCGCTGTCCCTTCAGCACCGCTCCCCCCGCGGACACCGCGGGCTCCGCGCACCCACACCGGCCCCGCTTCTCGCCGCTTCTCGCCGCCTGCTTTGCAGTAAGTAACGGAGCCGTGCCCGCGCAACCCGCGCCCCGAACCCCGGCGCCGCCGCTCCCGGGGAGCTGGGAGGGGGGACCTCCGAGTGCTCCGGGATGTGCAGGGGAGGGGGTCTGAACCCTCAAGGGGGCTGCAAAAGTGAGAGAGGGGTATCAAAAACCCTCCTGGGGTCAGTGGGAGACGCGCCGTGTCCCAGCGTCCCTGTGTCCCCGTGTCCCAGTGCGTGTCCGCGGTGCTGGCGGCGCTCCCGGTGCTGCTGGTGACATTCCCGATGGTGCCGGTGGCTCTCCCGGTGCTGCTGGTGACATTCCCGATGGTGCCGGTGGCATTCCCGGTGCTTCTGGTGACATTCCCGGTGGTGCCGGCAGCACTCCCGGTGGTACTGGTGACACTCCTGGTGGTGCCGGTGGCTCTCCCGGTGCTGCTGGTGGCATTCCCGGTGGTGCCGGTGGCATTCCCGGTGCTGCTGGTGACATTCCCGGTGGTGCCGGTGGCTCTCCCGGTGGTACTGGTGGCATTCCCGGTGGTGCCGGTGGCATTCCCGGTGCTGCTGGTGGCATTCCCAGTCGTATCGGTGGCATTCCCACCAGTGCTGGTGGCTCTCCCGGCGCTTTGGGATCCGCCGTGTTTGGGCTGACAGCGAGGGGTTCAAAAGCTGTTTGTGGGGTTTAAAGCGTGTTTGTGGGGTGTCTGCATGAGGCAAATATTTGGTGAAGTGACATTCCCTAAAACCTGGGGGATCGACGCCTGAACCCCAATCGAGCAGGGCAAGGCAGGAATCGTCCTTTTCCCACTGCCCCCGTGACATTGCTCGTCTCCCCCGGTTTTAGGTCTGGAAAGCCGGGTGCAAGGATGGTGAAGCTGGGGAGTAATTTGAACGACAAGAACAACAAACAACCATCCAACGAAGATGGTTTTCAGACAGTTCCTTTGATCACGCCTTTGGAAGTAAATCACCTGCAGTTCCCGGCTCCAGAAAAGGTAAAACAAAATCAGAATGTGCTCCTGCATGGTTGCGCACACGTACGTGCCTCTTGGTTGTCACTGGCCTCTGGTGATGGGAATTGTGGCACATTTATTCAATAAATAAAAAGAGGGTGTCTTTCATAGCGCGTTTATGTGTTTTAACATGGCAAATAAGCACGCAGCAGTCCCCCAGTGCCTTCCCTCCTCAGAAAAGAACCCCAAATATTCGTAAATACAAATGGAAAAAAAGCTTGGTGTGTTTCTCTTGCAAGCGCTGGCGAAACTGAGGAGCAGTGTGCAATGTGTTATTATCAGTAAGATTAATGGCCTGCTTTGAGTGGAGGTAATGTGATAACTCTGCCGAAATAAGCAGCTGTTTTAATTATCTCAGTTAAGCTCCGTTTTCTTCTCCGTGGCTTTGCAAAGCTGATTTGGGCACCGAGGATGCGGATTTCTCTGGGGAGAGTGGCTGAGTTCCTGGGGGACGGCCCAGGGTCGCGTTTGGCCCCGGGCAGGGGACATTGTTCTCCCCTGCCCTCTCCACTCTCTCACACCTGAATGCAGCACTAAAACGCCCAGGAATGTGCGATTGGCTGCGGGTTGTGTTGGGATTTTTTGGCTGCAGTGTGAACTAGGAAGTCTTTTGTCTACATCCCTGTGGGGATGATGCATATCAGTATAACCTGGTGAGGACATGATGAGACTGTAAAAATCCGTATTCCCCAACAGCCCTCACCAAAACAAAGCCTGTCTGCAATGTAGTTCCCAGATACCACAGAGGTGGAGCCAGCCCACCCCAAAGTACAGACAGAATGATTAGATCTCGCAGGATAATGGAATAACAGCAAAATTAACACTGATGATTATTGAACATATATCCTGCTTTTACCGTGGTACAAAATGAATTTTCCCTAAATACATTAGGAGAACACGGTGATGGATGTGATAAACCTGTCTAGGTAGACAAACTGTGTTTATTTTAGGATAGAGCTGAGTCAACTGCCTTGACATCCCGGGAGCCAGAGCTGTGCCAGACAAAGGAGCTGGTTCTGTTCTCCATGTGCCTCATGGCAATCAGGAGCAACTTTGCTGCATTCAGGCGAGTTAGACTTGTATGAATTGTTGTGGATCAGAGGCTAAGCCAGCCCTTACCTGTGACTCTGATAAATAAGATTAAGCAAAATATTTTCGGCAAAGCAATACGATTTGTCATAAATGTCTGAAAACCTCAGGGGAAACTGTAGGTGTGTAAAAGTCGCGCCTCTGATGCCAGTACAAAGGGCTCGTTGAGATCACCCAGTGTCACATGACAGTGTGGAATTTAAATGACTTGTGGATCAGGTGAGACATGGATTACCCAACAAAGATCTTTTCAAGCTAATCGAGGGCTGATGAGCGTTCTCAGGACCACCACAGTTCCAATTGCCTGTTGGTGAACAAACGCTGGCGTGGATCGGTGTGGTGTGATTCCTTGCTGATTTTTCTGTTTAAACATGCCCACATCAATAATTCACGTGTTGTTAGGTTACATTACCTTCATTAGCATACATTACCGCCAATGCATCTCCTGACATCCATATTTTTCTTTGCTGGAAGTGTGGGATGTATCTCCGGGCGTGCTGAGCGTGATTCAGAACTCATTAGAGTCAGAGCAATTGATTTCTGCAGGCTGTGGTTCATCTCCTCCGTGCAGCGGGCCCGGAGTTAACGGGCTGGAAATCCCTTCACCAGGAGGAGAGGTTATTTATGATAAAGGCAAAATAATTCACGACCTGTTTCCTTTGCTCTCTGTAGAAGGGGTTCTGGTGGGGTGAGTTCACCCCGGGGCAGAGGGGCTGTTTAAAGAGCTGCTAATAAGGAGCTGAGCCTCGGGTGAAAAGCTTGGGCAGAGGTTAAGTGAGAGGGGCAAATTGCAGCTTTGTACTTGAGAAAGCAAAGCTGCTGCTGAATTCAGGCAGGCTGTGCCCCTGAGGAGGAGTGGACATGGATTTCAAGTGTTTCGGGGTGTATTCTTGTTTGGACTTGCCTTGCTCTCAGGAGACTTGGTTAAGAAAACACCTAAAACTGACTTTTCCCCCCTGTCTATTCCTAAAACCTGCGAGCAGTTGATTTTTAGCCGGGGAGAATGAGATCATAAGGCAAGGTGCTTCCTGTGCGTCGTGCATGGGATGCTGCAGGAGCGAGCAGAGCCCAGCGAGCCGCGGTGCCGGGTCTGAGGGGCAGCTCCGCGGGGCTCTCCAGCCTCGGGGGTCTCCTGCACCGCAGCCCGACCCCGCTGCCAGCAGCCACCCGGAGGCAATGCTGCCGGCCAGCTCCTGCATCGCACCCTCGGCACTCCCCACACAGCCGCGCATTGTCCTGGCAGCCTCCTGGGAGTGAAACCTAAAAAAAACCCAACCCCTGCTAAGTATTCCCCTTTCTGGGCTTCTCTTGGCTGTCAGACAGCATCTTCGTTTAGGAAACTCTGAGCTTTTGACCCGGATCTAACCTTGTTTTGGGCAATCCAGGGTGCATCAAAACCAGGGCAGGGAGGTTTGGGTGCAGCTCAGGGCTCTGTCCTTGCTTTGTCTGGTAAAGAAGGAGTAGTAACAGCTTTGGATAGTGATCCAAGAGTGTACAAGGTTTGTGCTGGGCAGCCCACCTGCTACCACTACAATAATGCCTTCAGGTGGTGTGTATTTGCAAGTTCTGTTCATTTATAGTTTTTTTTTATTTTCAGTTGAGTCTTAGATACATGCATGCAAGTTGAAGACCATCAAACCTGTTGTTTGTTGGATCCTTAAAAGCAGCCCACAAAGCCTGTGAAATCTACAGTCTGAAAATTGTGGTTTAAGGACCTTAAACACCTGCTTTTTTTCTTCATTTTAAGGACATTTTTGTAGCTGAATCACTTGAGAGTCATTCAGAGTGACTCTCAGCATTAACCTATGTAGGTGTTTCACCAGAGCTCCCATCATCTCTTCCCAAGTGTTTTTTGTGTCTGGCTCCTCTTTCAGAGAAAGGATACGGAGACAGAATTTAAAAATGAGGCTTTTGCTGATGTGAAGTAATCCGTGAAGTCCAGCTCTTTTCAGATAGTTCCTTGAAGAAACCATATGGGGGATGGGGGGTGAGAAAGGAAAACACTTAAAGATGTGCTCAAATTTACTGTCTGTCCTTTTGGGGGTGCTTTCCTAACAGGCTTGTTTTCCAAAGCACCGAGAGCTTAGCAGCTCCCTCTGACTTCCACCTTGCTGCTGTTGGGAAAATGCAGGCAGGATTTCAGGAGGCTGCAATTTGGCAACCTTCTTTTCTGAAATTGCAGACCACTGGAATGTCTTCTTCCTTTTCCCACCAAAGGAGGATGTTCCTTCCTCATGCTGCTCCTCCTGCAGCATCAGCATTCTCGTCCTTCTGTCAGCACTTGTGTGGCTGCAGGGGGACAAATGTACCCAGGGCAGGAATTGTCCCCCCAAGGTGCTAAGCCTGCTGTGCATTGATATTTATTGACAATCTTCAAGCATTTCCCATGTCCCTTATTCCCTTGCTGGAGCAGAAGGCAGAGACAGGTGCTCTTAAATCATTTTTACATGGCCTTTTTGGTGAAATCCATCGATGTAACAGCAATAATAGCCCCATCAACAATGACAAGCCCTTGACCTGGCTTTTTATGTCTCTGAATTTCACTTCTTCTGATTCAAAAAGCAAAAAAAAAAACCCAACAGAAGTCTTTTATCTTTTACCACCAAAGGGGAAAAGAGGAGCTGTTGCCTTGTTTTCCAAGGCATAGACAAACAGCTTCAGCTGTGATTGTGTCTCTGCAATGATAATGCTGAAAGATGTGCAGCTTTTCAGGGACCATTCTGTTCACTGAAATTTTAAATGAGACCAACAACTGGGGACCCCTTGGTCTCTTGGCTCGCTTCAGTATAATCCAGCAGGAAATACCTCTGTTCTGGCAGTAAAATCCTGATTTTACATAACACAAAAGTGCATGAAAGCTCTTGTCAGGCTGAAAAAAACATCCGGCATCTCTTTTGTGGTGAAGGCTGCAGAAGGCTTATCATGTGGTCCATTGTTCTTTATTTTGAATGCATCAGGAGGCTCGAGAATTAATTTCTCTAGTGGCAAATTCCTGCCACCAACCCAAGAAAGCAAAAAAAAATAGATCTAACAGCCCTCTTCAAATGCTTTTCCCATCCTGTGTTCCTGCCCCTGGCCACATCCCCCTCTGAGTGGCTGAGGCCATGCATTTACACAGAGTTCCTGGAAATCAGGGGGTCCCTGGTGTGCACAGCCTGTCCCTGTTGGTTTAACAGAAAATAACGTTTGGTCCTGGCCAGCTGAGCAGGAATAATTAAGAGTAGCTGGATGAGTGCTCCTGTACCTCGGGGACTGCTTGGAGCTCTGTCCTGGATACCAGTGTCTGCCTGCCCTCTGTGCAGCCTGAAGGCACGAGCTGTCAGGGCAGCGTGGAGCTGCTTTTGGGGAGCCCCTGCACGTGCTGGGGCCGGAGGCAGCTCAGCATTCCCGGCCTGGGAAGCTGTGGGAGCTCTGGATGCAGCCGGGGACAGGCGGCTCCTGCTCGTCTGCTGGTGAGGCTGGTGGGATGGAGCAAATGGCAAACAGAGGGATGGGCCAGGGATAGTGATGAGGCAGGAGGAGGAAGGAAGAGGAAGGAGGAGGATGGAAAGGGAAAGAAAACATGGATAAAATAAAGGAAGGGAATAACAAAAAGGAGCAGGCAGGCCGTCTTGCCTTTCCCCATCGTTTCCTTTCTCCACTTGGGATGCTCTCCCTCATCCCCACAAATACCAGTCTGAGCCTTCTTCTCGTCCCCCTCCTACACTGGGCAATCCCTTTGTCCTCTGGATCTGTATTAGAACTGAACACCACCCCTGCTCATTAGCTGTAATAAATCCTTGCAGCATCGCACTCGGGCAGAGCAGCGTTTGGGGAACCTCCTTGATGTTGTTTGCATGTTTTGGACGGCCCTGCTTGTGTCCTTGGCAGTTCCTGCTCCTGTTGGGATGTCACTCTGTGCTGGCCTTCCTCTCACACACCTAGGGCTGTTCACAGGGTGCTCACAGGGACCTGGAGCACCTTCCAGGCAGCCTCCCATCATCCAGAGAATCTGCTGCTGCTGCAGAGCTTCACTCTCAACATCCCAGGATTTGTGTAGCCTGGGAAGAAATCTCCCTCCTTAACTGCTCTGCCATCAGTGCCTGAATTAGGGGCTTTAAAGCTGCCTGGTTTTGTGAGCTCCATTACCTCTCTTAAGTCCAGCTATGTCTGCACTGCAATTCCTGGAGCTGCATCCTGCAGAAACAGCAGGAATGGACGCAGGGAAGTGTGTTAGGGTATGGAGCCTTGGCTGAGCCTGTTCCTTTTTCTGCCGTGAAAGCCCAGTGCTGATGGGGGAAGTGATTTCAGCAAGAGTGTCAAGTGAACCCCTCATACCGGTTCCTTACTGGTCTGGAAAGGAGAACCGGGCAGGAATCTTGGCCGAAGGGAAATCAGTGGAGCTCTGCTAATTCACCCTGGCCAATTTGCCCTCACTACAGCTGAGTGATTGATTCTTTTGTCTGCTTTGCTAAGCCCTCTCCTGGATGAACCTACTGAAATCAATTTTTATCACCCCACCTCCTGTGGGTTATGGGCACCGAGGGTTTTGTAGGGAGACTTGGCTGAATAAATCCCAAGCTGCTTTTGTTCTTGGGGCTGTGCCTTGCCCTTCTCAGCTGCTTTCAGCTCCCAGTGCAGCCTTTGCATTCTGTGCTGCCTTTCACTGGTGATGCCAGGGCTGATTACATTTGCTGTCTTTGTCCTTTTGCAATGTTCCTTATGCCTGGAATATCTTCCTGGCACTGATTCAGGAGACCACTTTTTCCTACCACCCTCTGTGAAACTCATTTCCAGCACAACACCCATTAGATGAGCTGATATAGGGTAAAAAAATAGCAGAGTACTGACCCTGGCTTTCTCCAGGGACTATGGATTTGATCCAGGGCATCTTTTTCTTAAAATTTTCTTTTTTTTAAATTTTATTTTTGCTGCTTGATATTTCAGGCATTTTATGTATTCAAATAATGACTAGGATGCCGTTGCCTACATCCCAAATGCCAATTTTAATACTAACCTTTGGGAAGTCTGCCTGCTGTGTCCATCCTGTAGATTTGGAAGCATAGCTGCCATCCCTGTAGGGTGGGACATAGCCATAATCATTTGAGGAAGCTTTAAAGACCTAATTCTCTAAAAGTCTGGGAATTTGCAGCATGGGCATTGCCAGGTAGTCTGAGATCTGTCCACCTTACCCAGTTTCTGGCAGTAGCCAGGGCAACAATCAGGAGGAGGTACAGGAGATGCTGCATGGAACTGCTCATGCCTATCAATGTTTCATCCTAAGCCTGCAAGGCAAGAGACTGTTTTAAGCCCTGAAACATGATTTTCCTATCTCTTTTCCTATATTCTTTTAGTGCTAAGTATTTTAACTTCGGCTGCTGTTGGCAATGTGCAGTTCTCATTTGCTCTTTGGAGCTGGCTCTGTGTGAGGATTAGGCTGGAGAATTGTGTGTGCAGGCAGGTGGTGGATTCTGGCCATTGCTTGGCTTGGAGCACACGAGAGGAGAACCTGCCCCAGTCCCAGCAGGTTTAGTCCCAGCTTTAGGTGCTGTCACCTGGCCCCTGCTGCACCCTGAGGTCCTGCTCAGCTGCTGATGCTTTGCTGGGTAGCAAAGGCAAAGGAAACCATGGCATCGGTGCCAGCGAGAAGTTGATATTTTCTTTTCTGTCTCTGCAAGGAATGGAGAAAGATGTGGAAAGGAAGGAAGCTGAGTCTCATTTTCATTTAAAAGTGAGCATGACTAATCCGCCTGGAAACTGGTGGGGGTGTTACAACCATTCTGTGGGACTACAAAGTCCAGCTCTGAACTTGGAAGGAACCTTTCTCCTTGGTAGCAGCAACACATTTTGTTTATCTCTTCTGTCAATCTGACAGCCACTCCGACTGAGAGACTCTTCATTATTAATAATCCCAGGAAGTAGTATTTTAAATTTTTATGGTTTGCGCTTTGCAGCACCTGAACCACAATATATTACATGCACCGTGGCAGTGGAGTGGGAATTACAGCAGGGCTGCATGTCCTTTTCCAAATGAATAATTTAAAGTTTTCACAATGCCAGTTATGTTAAATATTATTACTCATTTCTTCAGGGAAAACCGTAGAGCTCGAACGCAAATATAAAGTGGCAATAAATGATGTTACATTTAGCCAGTTGGAGACAAGGCTCAGAATTCATATCAGTTCATTTTCTGAAACACTTACTTCATCCCTTTGCTGGAAAATCCTTTTCAAGGTTCCATGCTTAATGGGATATTTTCAATTTGTCACATTTCACATCTACTCTGCTCCTTTCTCCTCACAGCAAATGCTTTTAATATAGCCCACTTGGTTAGAAGCTTGCTTTCTTTTCCCTTTCAGCAGCCCAAATCCCTGGATTTCCCAGCACTCTCGCACTGTTTACCTTCTCAAGGTTGTCGATGATGGATTTCCTGCTGGTGTAGGCAGACTCTCATCTGTTGTTTCTCACCTCAGCACAC
Organism: Lycocorax pyrrhopterus obiensis; assembly: GCA_014706295.1. NCBI lineage: Eukaryota > Metazoa > Chordata > Aves > Passeriformes > Paradisaeidae > Lycocorax > Lycocorax pyrrhopterus. The sequence continues at coordinate 10,256,644 of JACSVZ010000018.1, forward strand.
CTATAATTTTCCAAAGCATCGCTACAGAGAGGGTGCATGGTCCTGCATTCATTAAAGCCGAGGAAAGATTTCCTATTGATCCCAGTCGTGGCACTAGCATTAAGCCTGGAATAATAAGAGCATTTAGGTTTAGGACTCAATAAATGTATTAGCAAATGGCATCATTAGAAGTATCTTGTGTGGAGCAGGATGATGGATGTGGCTTCTGATCCTGTCGTGGTGGGGTTTCACAATTTCCACGGGCCGTTCCCTGCAGCCTCCTCTGAGCTCTTCAGAAGTGTTTGAGGGACTGGAATGAGGAACCAGAAGATCCAAGGAAGAGAACAGAATGTCAAAACCTTTCCAGACATGAAAAGTTACTACACCTGCTGACCTGGGATGGCTGAGGGGGACAATTCTGCAGAGAGCTGACATTTTCCATAGGTTGTCTGACTGCCTTCCCACCCCAGTCATCCTTTGATAGTCCCTAATCCCAATTATTTTTATGGAGAATCTGATGGAGCTCCAATTCTCTCTCCTTAATGAAAGTCTGAGAAAACGCCGTGCATTGTAAGAAGTGAACCAGCCGTGGTCTGAACTCCTGACTCAGCCACCAAGTGGGACTCAGCACATTACTGAGATTCTTTTTTTTGTCTTTTTTCCCTACGCCTCCGTGAGTAATACGGGATCCTGGGGTCATGCTGTGTGCAGAGTGCCCTGAGCACTTGCCGGAGAATTCCCCAGGATCCCCAAGCACCGGAGGTGGAACTGGCTGTGGGAAGGAGCCTGAAGCCAGCTCCGATCGGCCAAAGCACTTAAATGCACGCTTAACTTGAAATATCCGGCTCATCCTGCTGGTGTTAATAGGGCTACTTGCATGTTTAAGTGCTTTGCTGAATTGGTGGTTAATTAGCTCAAATTCTAAACAAACCTGGTTAAGGAGGAAGCTGCAAGGACTGCAGTGTGGATTCCCATAATTAGATGTGTCTCTTTGCTGGTCCATGGAAGCCCTTTTCTCTCCTCTGATATTCTCACAATCACTCTGCAAACCCCATCTCGGAAGCAGCTTTCAAGGAGCAGCTTTATTTTGGATGTAAAGTGAAGAAAGTCCCGAGTAATTTATTGGTGTTCCCTTTACTGCGTATGCAAGGAACAGCTCAGTTCCTGCAACTTTAAGGTGGTGTATCTCTGGGAAATGGTGTGAAAACTTTAAGAACAGATCACAGGAGCAAGATAATCCGCAGGGAGATTCCCTGAGCTAAATCCATCTGGAAGTTCCCCTTCAGAGCAGCTCTTTTCCAACGTGCCAGCATCCCAGAGGAGGGAACGAGGAGATGGCATTTCCTTCCCTCCAGTTTGCTTTGAATTGCAGCCTCCCCAGGACCCCAATTTTCCCCTCCCTTTCCCTGATTTCAACCCAGAACGACAATTCCCGAGCCAGCACCGCTGCAGAACAGACAAGGAGAGGGGATGGGGATCATTCTGTTGCTGTGGGTTGTAATACACGGCAGCAGCTCTCCCAGGAAAGCTGTCGTGGTGTGAGATGGATGTTCCTTGTCTGCCTGGGAGCAGTGGGACCCGGGCTCGGATGGAGCTGCTCGGGGGCAGGCGCTGATAAATGAGCGCTGATCATTGCCCCGACTGCGAAGTCAGGAGGCTTTTATTACTCGACGTTCAACAGCAATTTGGGTAGAATTTCTGGAAGACTTCACTGCCAGGAATTTTTTTTTTTCCTCGCTGACAAAATGGAAATAGAAGGTGAAAAGGGAGTGATGGCAGGGAATGGGGAAGGCAAATCTTTCCCACCCAACTCAAATCAGAAGGCTGGAAAATGAAAACAGAAAAAGCGAGGAAAAAAAGAAGAAGAAAAAAGCTAAAAATGCAGTAAGGTTTCTTTAGAAGATTGATTATTTCTTTTCTAAATTTGTACTTTTAACTCTGCGAGAGTGGGATCCATGCTCAGACTGATTTATTTAGCCTGTGGGGGACTGAGCAAGAGCGAGCTCTGTTCTTCTCAATCTACACCCCATGCCCTCAGCAAAACTGCATTTTTATCGTTGCTGCCACGATATTGAATGGTGCCCCCCCACCGCAGGTTTTCAGTTTTCTGTTTGACCTTTGTAATTTGATTTCTGTGCTCTCCTTTCAAAAGGAGACTTCACTGCCTGCCCTGTCTTTCTTCTGCTGAGTAATTCCACCGGGTGTCTGACAAAGACACTTCTGGAGAGCAAGTTTTTAACTTTTGCCATGCTAAAAGGCCTTTAGCAAAGGTACTTCATCCCTCTTCTACCGAAGCTTTTTGATACCTCTGCAAATTCCTCTGCAAAACACTGCCCAGGGTGACTCTGGCTCTGTGCACACTCATTACGCTGCTGGCACAGTCAGCAGATTGTGCTTCAAGTACCTTCTGATCTGGCTGGGGCCTGAGCCTGCTTGCTTGTTCCCAGATGTGATAGAATTGCTACTGGACCTGAACCTGATGTCTGGTGAAGGAAGAGTTCATTTTCAGGCTCACTCTGTATCCCTGCGGACAGCATGATTCGAACTTTCCTGCTTATTGGTGAAATGTAACAGTTAAAAAATAACCATAACAAAATCGGTGTTGATGATGAAGAGAATTAAATTATAGATAAAAACAAGGAAGGTTTTTAATTTGATTTTTTTTCTTATATTCTGGCTTCGTGGTCTTTCATTAAGACCAAGCATTGGAGTTTGTGGAAAAGCCCTCATGTAAATTTAAAAAATTGTCTGCAGCTAAGATGTATATCAAGCAGGAAGCATGAATTTGGGAGAATTGGATATTGTCTGAAAACAGAAAGAGAGCAATTTCTAAACACTGGCTGGCAGGTGCTGCTGGCTGATCCTCTATAATTTACTGTACTGGGTTTACAAAAGGCCAGGGAGAAGACTGAAGGCTGGCCAGCTGCACGAGGCTGGCTGCTCTTGTCTTCTTTTGAGGGAGAAAATTAGGTTTTTGCTTGTTTGAAACTCACAGCTGACCTGGGCCACTTTGTCTTGGCTGCAGAGGGAGCTTTGCTTTGTTTTGCCCACAGTGTGCTGGACAGAGTGGACAAAATGGGGTTTGATTCAACAGCGGGTTCAGAGCAGGGTCAGGATTCACCCCAAACCTGCCCAGTCAATTGTCCCCGTGGGTCATTTCCCATCCTCTGTGTTGTGTCATCAGAAATCCTGAGCTCCCAAATGCTCACAGAAATGTAGTTGAGTGGCTTTTTGTCCCTTCTTCTCCCCAAGTATTAATATTGCAAATGCTCCTGTAATAAATACGATTGAGAGGGATTCGCTGAAGGATGTAAATATTCATCAGTCTTTAATGATTTGCATTTGAATCCAGAAAATTGGCTTATGACTCCTCACTGCTTTTCTCTCCCTCTGATCGTCACATGCATTAAATGCGGGAGGATTAAATACCTGGGGTTCTCTTTGGTCCAAAGCAGACTTTGCTGTCTTCATTTGGAAATAAGTCCTTGATTAGCTGGGAACTCAACCTTGTGCATCACTTAATCTGTTCCAATCCTTCACCACAGTTTTGTTTCTAACTAAGAGCTTTAGGATCACTCTTGTCACTCTCATCTGCAGCAGCCTCCACTCCTGGAGTTTTTCATTTCCACCAGGCTGCAGCCCAGAATGGGGAGCCAGAAAGTGGAAGGGTCTTCTGCACTAATGCAAACCACCTCATTTTATAAGATGAGTAGGACCTGGATTAATCAGACACAGATCTTAGGGGGAAAGCCAAGGTGATAATACAAGATAAATATTGATAATTTGAAGCCTGAGTGAATGAGACACCAAATGGCCTCAATTTAAATTGGCTTCAGCAGAAGTTGTTTGGGCAGAGCTTTTAATTAGTGAAGCACTTCTTTAGGATGGGCTGTTCTTCTGCCTGTTGAGCATGATACAAAAATTAAATGCCTAGTCCTAAACAAAAGTGGGTGTCAAACATTTTGCTGTCAGCTATTTTAAGGCTCAGTGTGATAAGCTCACTGTCCTAGTTCTGTGTATCTGCCTATTTATCTGCCTCTCTCATTCCTGAGGGGATGATGGCTTTGTGTTCGTTTTTGTGAACACTTTTATGTTCACGGTGCTTGTGTAGGTCCAGGGGATGGTTTATATAGAAAAGCTTTGATAACAACCCCAAAATCTGTGCTGTGGGCAGAACCCTTAAAAGTGTTGTTACTTTCCAGGTAATTGTGAAAACAAGAACAGAATATCAGCCTGACCAGAAGAACAAAGGAAAACTCAGAGTGCCCAAAATTGCTGAATTCACAGTCAGTTTCACTGATGGGGTAACAGAAAGACTAAAGGTAAGAAATGGTTGTTCTGCTGCCTTCTGATGCAAATGCCATTGATTTTAAAATAACTGAATCAAAGTGACAGGAAAGACATAACAAATTTAACACTCCACTCATCACCAGGGTCAAAGAGAGGTTTATCTGCATGAGTGTAAAGATTTTTTTTTAGGACAGGCATGAAAATACCTTCTTAGCTTACATCTAATGTAGGAAATGCTTTTCTTTCCCAGGAAAATGATGAAAATATTTTCCAGCCCAAACTGAAAATAAACCAAGTTTTAATCCTTTTTCTTCTCAAACATTGGTGTTTAAAAAGAATTTTAAAAGTCACAGGGAAGATGGATTGAAACATTTTGTTTAACCATTTAAAAGTCCTTTTGTCTCATAGCCAGACAACCCTTTTAATATTTAAAATACATTATTATTACATTACAACAGATTAAAATCCACTTCAAAATGCATAGAAAAAGACATTTTGGAGAAGTATCCAAGCATATCCTGTCCTGTAAGCAGTTTTGCTTCACAGGAATTGGAATTTTGTGATGGAAAATGTTTTCTTGGGAAATTTTCAACAGGCTCTACTCAAACATGGAAAGAAACTCATGATTTATTGAGTGCCCTCGGTTCCTGTTGACTGCAGCACATTAGAATGGCTCAGTTCCTCCTAAAATTAGACTCCCAAGTGTGTAGCTGCCAGTTTTCCCTCCCTTTTCACTGGGAAGACCTGGTGCTTTTTCTACACCCCAGAGCATGGCAGTGATAGAAATGTGAGGTCTGACTGCTCATTTTCAAAGTCAGAGGAAGTATCAATGATTTGAGTAGAAAACAGAAAAAATGGGCAGTGCCTGGTTACAGTCCTGCTCCTGCCAAAGCATAACTCATTCTTAAGAGTTGTGGCAATAAATGTTTATGGTTCTTGGGTTTTTTTTTAGTAGACATCACAGTTTGATCTGAAATTACTTACCTGCTGTTGATATTTACTGAATTCTTCACTGAGCTTGTTGTGTGTAGTATCTATTTACCACCAGTGGTAACTCTCCATTGTCCCACTACTAAAGGGAGCAGTGAATTAACCACAGTTAAATCCCAGTCTTGCAAACCACAGCAGACATTTTCCAGTGTGAGCAACACACAAATCAGAACCAGACACGATGTGCCTGAGAACCAACAATAAATTTAGAGCCTCCTGGACTGACGTGTTGGCTTTAACCCGCAGTAAATGGCCTTGTTGATGTTGTAAATGGTGGTGCCTCACGGGGTGTTTAACACTGGATCTTGCAGCCCTGAAGGATGTGAAAGGCAGTGTGAGAGGCAGTGAAAGATCTGGCTTTGCTATTTTAAAAAAGCAGTCAAGAACATCTCATCCTTACACACTGAGTTAATGTGTAGCTCATGGATAAATCCTGTTTCATTTACTCCTTCTACAGAGTATCTTGTTTTTTCCATTCCTGCAGCACCCAAGTTGCTGTTGCATTCAAACCTTTCCTTTCATGCATTTTTTCCTCTCCCAGTCCTGTTTTTGATGCAGTTTTCCCATCACTCACCAGCTCCAGCTGGGAGCCCTGGCAGAGGTGGGAGCTGGGCCTCTTCCTACAGAGCGTGGCAACATCACAGTTTCATTTTTGAGCTATTTCCTTTCCCTAAAGTCCAGATGATTTTCATTCTCTGCTCTTCAATGTCAATTTATTCATCAGGCAGCCTCTGGTCTAATACTGGATAAGACTCTAAGCCTCTCCCTGCCTGCTTTTCATAAGGCTTCCATGTATCCCATTAAATTTGTAGTATTATTTCCTGACAAAATGACCTGAGATAATAGGTAATATTTATTACCTTTTGTACTTTTTATTGCACCACGTTTTTGTCCCAGTGCATATTTTTAGTGAAGTTATTAAAAACCCTGCCCTCTGGTTATAAGCTGGCCTATTATTTGGTACTGATGAAATCATTTTACATTTGTTTTTTGTAAGAGCAAATCACAGTAAATACTTAACTTTCATGATCTCAATTTGGCTACATTTTTAAAAGCTTTAAAAAAGATGATATAACTGTGTTCATCATATTTTCTTTTGCACTTTTGAGGGTAGAAAAGTCCTCCAAGACCATCGAGTCCACCCTGTGCCCCATCCCCACCTTGTCCCCAGCCCAGAGCACTGAGTGCCACCTCCAGCCCTTCCTTGGGCACCTCCAGGGATGGGCACTCCAAACCTCCCTGGGCAGCCCCTGCCAAGGCCTGAGCACCCTTTCCATGGAGAAATTCCTGCTGTTGTCCAACCTAAGCCTCTCCTGGCCCAGCCTGAGGCCATTTCCTTCCATCCTGTCCCTGTTCCCTTTGAAAAGAGGCTGAGCTCGCCCTGGCTGCCCCCTCCTGTCAGGTACAAAGTAGGTAGCAGGGAAAGACTGGAGATCAGGAAAGGTTCTTCCCCCAGAGGGTGCTGGGCACTGCCCAGGCTCCCCAGGGAATGGTCCCGGCCCTGAGGCTGCCAGAGCTCCAGGAGCGTTTGGACAGCGCTGCCAGGGATGCCCAGGGTGGGGTTGTTGGGGTGTCTGTGCAGGGCCTGGGGCTGGGCTGGATCATCCCCATGGGTCCCTTCAACTCAGGAGATTCTGTGATCCTGTGATGCAGAAGAGCAGGATGTCTGCAGGAAATTTTGAGACCGTGTGAACCTGCAGCCAAGTCCACAGATGCCCTTTCCCCTGCCTTTTGGGTATCTTTTATTGAAGAAACTAATGAATTATTAGACAACTTTCTCACATGAACAAGCCCAAGCCAGAATTTAAGCTTATGCTTGCATCTTTTTCATCCACCCAGAATAGCCCAGATCTGAGCTCTTTAATTATCATAAAGAAGAGACTGTCCCTAGGCAACGGTTCTTATTTCACACCAGCTCTTCCAGGAATCTGAGATAGCTCCTGCAACTTGTCACATCCCCTAATAGATGAGATTATGATTCTCTCCAGCTCAGCACACCGTGTCCTGGAAGTTTGACCAATTAGGCTGATTCTTCAGCTGGATGAGTCAGCCCATACATCCTTTATAACAGCTGTTTAAATAGTTGTGTGTAGATGGCTTACAAGAAAATGATGTTAAAATAGCCTTATGGTTGAGCCATCCATACAGAAAAGAAATTTCTCTTCTCGTTTTACTCCTCCACGGAGAAGCAAAGAGAACATTTTTCTAAGCTGACAGGCGGTGATTTATAGACCTTGCCTTCTCCAGACTGCTTATACCTTTGGAGTGTGTTCCTGTAGGAAGTTTTTGATCTGCAGAGATCTTGTTTTGCAGTAACTCTGTGAGCTGAGGTCTCCCAGGCTGGAGGGGAAGGGTGGCTGCTGTTTGCCTTTCATTTGCAGTGCTTTGAAGGGAGCTCCTGTTCCTGGGCTTTGCCATCCTGTGACAGTGCTGAGGTGCATTAGAGAGGGTCTGTAAATGTGTCTCTGATTCCTCTGTGAGGTGACAGCTCTAACCCTTTGCATCTGAGGCTTCCTGCTCCTTCTCACCAGTGATACCCCATCTTACAGCTTTTAAGAACAATCTCTCATACGTGAGTAATCATTCTGCCCTTACTTCTATCAGTACTGAAAAGAGGTCGAATCCTTTTTACTTTTTAAGCAGATTCTCCGTCAAATGAAGTCTTGTTACTTCCAGAGAACAGGGTTTCCAGTGACTCCTTTTGTCTTCCAACCAGTCTAGATAGCACAGAAATCATCCAGAAGCATTAATTTATTAAATAGCACCAGAAGAGGAACTGGAGAGGCCTTTCAGTGTAGGTTTACAGAGCGTTGGGTGGACACCTGTAACTGCTGGTCCCTTACTGGTTTTACACAAACTGGTCTCTTGGTTACACCAGTCTGAACCCTTTCTCACCACTGCCATAGAACTATTCATTATTTTCAGGGAGACAATGATTTATTGGCTATTAGCTGGGTGATAGTTATCTCCTCTAGTTATCTGACTTTTCTTTAAAAAGCTGATGTTTTCAGAGTTGGAATAATTAAACTCTGTACTTGTCTTTAACAGAACAAGTTGGGAGTGGGTGTATGGGGGAGAAGTTGAGATATTTAAGATGTTTTTTGCAAGCAGTTTATCTACCTGGAGAAATCATCTGCAAGTATTGATCACTGCTTCACTGAAGAAGACTGGGAACTTCATTCTTCTTGCTACAGTTTGGCAAGAGGCGTTTTCAGAGTCACAGGCTGTGTCATCTGTCCCTGTCGAGTGTGCAATGACAATTATTTCTTACCATTAGATCACCCCTCTCCTCCCTTCGCCCTGAAACTGCCCTGACACACAGATCCAGGGACCAGTGGATGTAATTATTGCTCACACTTTTCATCAGGTCCTCAAAATGTAGTGGAACCCATTCAAATGCTTCCATTGTTGAAATGCTCGTACTGGAAAAATTATTTTCCTCTGACCTAATGTGAAGGATTTAGAACAAAATTGCTTTGTCTCCAGCCACACCCTGCAGAACAGAGCTTGATGCAAGAATTGTTCATGATCAAACCCGAGCCAATATCTGAAATGCTTGGCTCATAATTAGGAAAGATTTTTCTGGGCCAGGGCCAGGGAATAATTTCCTGTTGGTGGCAGCTTTGCTAAATGGAAGATGCTCCCCTGCTTCCCCCACTGGAAGTTGAGCCATCAAATCCCCAGGGAATTCACACTTTGCTGCACACACAGAGCCCCAAATGTGCCATTCCTGCTCTCCCTTCCCAAACTCCCTGCCCATGCCATGGGTCCTGCAAACTCCTCCATGGGATGTTCTGCTGTCACCTGTAGGCTGTTGCTTTATGCTGACAGTTCTTCCCCTAACCTGCAAAGAAATCCCAGAAAACCGGCTGGGGCTTTTCATTGTGCCCATTCACAGGTAACTAAATTTAAAGCCTCCTTTAATTGTTCAGTTCCCGTGGGGCAGGAGTAACTCTTGGAGAAAGGACTCCTCTGAGTGTGAGCAGGACAGGTTTCCTCGCTGCTTTTTAATCCTGGCAGTCCCAGCGTTACCATGGCAACTGCCACATCCCATCGGTTATCGGGAGCTGCGGGGCGGCCGCTGAAGGATCCCATTACCCTGACTAATGGGAGTGGTGCTCGGGGCGGGAGCACGGGCTGCACGCAGGGATTTCTCTCACTCTGCTGGGAATTGCTGCTGGGGCTGAGACGTTGTTTTCAGGATCTGGAGAAGAAGGGACAAAGCAGAGGGAAAGCAGAAATGTGGCAGGCACGGGGGAGCAGGCACTGGCACCAGCACTGGGGCTGGTGCAGTGGTTCTCTGTTGAACCCTGCACTCAGAGAGGGGCTTGGAGAGGTGTCAGTATGAAGGGGTTGATTTCAGTCCCCAGGGACTGATTTGGAGGAATATTCCCTCCCTTAGGGAGTTCTCAGCTGTCACCAGGCATCTCCTTTCCCTGTGGTTGTAGCGGGCAAGTTCCTGCAGGGGTGTCAGGCAGCTCTCACTGCACCTAAGTGTTCTCCAGACTGTGGTGGACTGACTGAGTGTGGAGCCAAAGCCTCCTCTTTGGAGGCTGAATATTTTCCAATGCAATGCAGAAGGTCACAGGTTCTCTTTTCCCAAAAACCGCTGCCCAGCCCTGCCTGGCCTTGCTGCAGACTCACCTGTGTGGCTTCAGGCTCTCACTCGTGGTGTGTATGTGAGCAAGTGAGAAATGCTGCTCCACATCTTTCTGCCTGAGCTCAGAAATCCTTCTCCTGCTCTGGCTGTACTGGGAAGAGAAGAGGACAGGTCACATCTGTCCCAGTGGCTGTCCCAGGCTGCATGAGGCAGATTGATGGAGCCGTTTGTGATCATCAGTGACAGTCAGGAGCTGTGAGGATGAACGGAGTGGGGATTTGTGGCTCAGCTGCCAGGGAACAGATCTGTCTGATCACATCCCCGGGTATGGAGCTGTAAACCGTGCAAGGTTTCCCCTCTCTGAGGAGTCTGGGGGTTTTGTAAGAACTCCCAGCTAATTCCTTAATTTTTTTGTACAGGCAAAGGACCGAGAATGTCATGTCCATGTCTAAAACACACAGGAAAAATCTATTTCGATTTAACTAGAGTGCTCTATCAACTGGCTTATGGATCACCTAACAAAGCAAAGAAAAAAAACCCAAATATGGTTTTTTTAATAGGAAATGGACCATTCCTTACAGTGCATTCTTGTTTTATGTTAGTTTTACACACACACACACTCTTTTGCAAAGTCAAGAAAAGCCTCTCGATTCTATTTTATTTTTGCCGTCTGTGAGCACTAACAGAGTAATCAGCTGAAGAGATTTGTTCAGTTTTGGTTTGGTTTTTTATTCATTTAATTGATTTTTGGAGAGAAGAAGAAAGTGAATTGTTATGCAGAAAATCTCCAAAAGTGGAAGTCACAGAGAATATTCACATGCCTAAGTATTTGTGGGGTACACCTGCTGAAACTTTATTCTCCAAACCAGGGTATATTGAAGGAAGAAAGGATTTACAGAGCAGAAACCTCAACTGACCCTTGGCTTTGGGGCAAAATGCTTGAAAATATTTCCATGAGTGACCACATGGAGATACCCCAGGTGCTAATTACAGGATGTAATTGCAGTTCCCATTGGGTCTGGAGGATTTCTTACACTGCATCTCTGTCTCCAACACCACTGTGCACTTACCTGTGCCACCCCACAGGAACTCTGTGTGTTGGGCAATTTTCCTGTCAGCATTTGAGGTGAAATGAAAGATTTAATGCTGATGTGGCCACTGTAGCAAAAGAGACCGAGCAGGGTGGAGGAGCAGGAAAGAATTTTCAGCTGAGTGAAACCAAAGCAAAGTTTATTGCCTGTCGTGGAGTGCATTTGGAGTCTTGTAGCCAGACCACTGAATGCTAAAGAAAAATAATAATCAAGGAAGCGCAGTGCTTCACTCACACCTATTTTTCCATGCAATGTTTCACTCTCTAAAGCAGCACAGGCTGTGATTGAATGTTAAACAGAGCTGAGCTGCCTCTTGTTGGTACTTGCAGATGTATTAAAGCCTTTTGGGTCGGATCCACAGCTAATGGAACTGGCCTCGTGCCTTTGAAGGCAGCATAATCACCTCGATTATTCATTTCTGTTGTTTGCTGTTAAAAGAGTAGCTCTTGTAAGTCATTTGCAGCAATAAAGCTTCATCTTTCTAATTCAAAATGGAAAGGCTTTTAATTCTTAAGTTACCCAGGGGACACTTTGCTCACCAAGTCCTCACTTTGTTCTCCTATAAAGCACCCACATAATAAGTTTTTAAGGAGAGATGGGTGTACTGGACCATGAATGCAGAAATTTTATTTCCTACTCTTGATGGGAGACATAAATGCTGAAATACAGGTGAATTTGTTGGCCTTCTTGGAGGAACAAACTTCCAAGTGATTTTTTTCAGGCACAAGAGTGCACTGAACAGAGGTGTTTTAATTCATGCAAGCCTGACCTTTGGAAGAAGATAATTTCACAAAGGAAATGCACCTCAGCTTTTCCCTAGAGCCATCCTGATCCTTGGCTGTGGGATGGTGGTGGCCTTTGGGTGGTTTTGCCCCAGGAAAAGCCAAGATTTGGGGAATTCAGATGTTTGCAGCTTTGAGTGGCTCTTGCTGGGGTGTCTGTGGGTGGGGAGTGAGCTCTGGAGCTGGGCTTGGGGGGATGTCAGCTGTCAGGAAAAGGCAGTAGCAGAGCAGGGAGCACAGCCTGCAATTCCCAGGTGTGTTGCCGTGAGCTAATCCCTGAATCCATTCTTACTCCGCGCTCCCAAAGCTTTCCCTGCACCAAATCCAACATCAGGGAGGAGTGAGAGGGGAAGATTTTGCATTCATGAGACTGTGCAGCGGTTGAGTCTTGGCAGGCAAAGGGCAGGCAAGGAGACAGTTTATTGATGGCTTGATTTATCTTGTCTTCCTGTTAATGCATTTAAAAAGGGCCTGTGATGAGCTGAGGCATCCAGTGCCATGTCCCACGTGGAGTGACCGGAGGAAATGTCACAGGCAAGGCTCTGCCAGGGCGGTGGGGAATGGCTGCACGTCAGGAAGGCTTGCAGAGGATGTTTCTGTCTGCTGCAGTCCCACTAATTGAAAAAACACCTCAAATTAGGGATCTGCAAGGAAGCCTCTCCAGCACTGCTCAGCTCCTCAAATGGGCTGTCAGGTGTTCTCGGGGTGTGGGTTTGGGAAGGAAAGCTCCTTTCTGAGCCACCCCACTTGTTTAATTTGGGGGGTTGCTTCTTTTCTTTTGGAGGTAACAGACAAAGAATCATTGAATGGCGTGGGCTGGGAGGGACCGGAAAGATCACCTAGTTCCAGTGGGAAGGCTTCTGACAGTTGAAAGAGAAAGAAAATATTGTTGTAGGAGTTGGGGAAAACGCCTTTAAACACCTGTCTGGTCTGCCAGAATGGCCATGTATTTCTGTGGTGTTGCTAGAAACAACATCACCCCGTCTCACTACACCAGCCTGCTTGATGAAGGAATTTTTTTATGGCATTAAATGGCAGAAAAAAGAAAGCAAACCCAACAGAGCTTTTGATTTTACCTAAATGGAAATTCACTGATACTCATTGGTGAAGCAGCCTTATTTAAAATGGCATTTTGAACTTCCATAAGGAACGGAGGCTTGGAAACAGAGCCATGAATTTTCCATCCAAGGGGTTTGACTTGGCACAGGGAGATGTCACGCAGCCCACAGCTGGCACCAGACACTGTTAAAAAGATCTGAGGCTATTAGTGCCTAAACAGCCACTAGAAATTATATTACATGATGGAGACTGGCTAATATAATTGAGCCAGCTAGTTATTGTGTGCATAATTTAATTATTTGACAAATTGCTTAGAAACACGGTGTGTTCCTTCCACACTCATGCTGCTCTCACAGCTTTAGGAGGCGCAGAGCAGAGGAATTGCTGGTGGCTATCCTGGAAAAGAGATGTTTCTTTTTAAGATTTGCAGACTTGGAGAGGTTCTCTGGTGTTGTCACAGTGGGCTGGGGTGTGCAGAGATGGGTAGAGCCCATGGGGACATGGCTGGGAGGGGAAATTGGCTCAGAGACAGCCACTGCTGTTTCAAGTGGATTCCTCTGAGGCTTTGGGGTACTTGGATAAATGGGCTTCTCTGGACTCTGTGAGTGTTTTTGGACTTTGACTGCTGGGCTCTGTGGGCTGAAAGGAACCCACAGAATAGTGGAGCAGAGAATCCTAGAATGGTTTGGGCTGGAAGGGACCTTAAAGATCATTCAGTTCCTCCTCCTCACATGGGCAGGGACACCTTCCAGTAGCCCAGGTTGCTCCAAGCCCCATCCAGCCTGGCCTGGGACACTTCCAGGCATGGGGCAGCCACAGCTTCTCTGAGAAACCTGTCCCAGGGCCTCCCCACCCTCACAGGGAAGAATTCCTTCAGTTTGAATCCATTCCCCCTTGTCCTGTCACTCCAGGCCCTTGTCCAAAGTCTCTCTCCTTGTTTCTTGTAGCTCCTTCAGGCACTAAAAGGCCACAATGAGGTCACCCCAAAGCTTCTCCTCTCCAGGCTGAACAATCCCAGCTCTGGCAGCCTTTCCTGCCAGCAGAGCTGCTCCATCCCTCTGATCATCCTGGTGCCTCCTCTGGGCTCTCTCCAGCAGCTCCAGCTCCTCCCTGTGCTGGCCCCAGGGCTGGGGCAGCTCTGCAGGTGGGGTCTCACCTGAGTGGGGCACAGAGGCACAATCCCCCCTGCCCTGCTGTCCACACCAAGGGATCAGCCCAGGAGCAGATGTGAGAAGTTTCTGGTCCCCAGGATGATCCCATCCTCATGCATGGTGTTCACTGTTCTTATGAGAACTGGGGCCAAATTGGTTTATGGTTCTGCATTCTAAGATAAAGGACCAAAAAATGACACCCACCCAAAAACTTCATTAAGAAGCCTCGCAGCACTAAGGAATATATTCCCAGAGCCCTGAAAATGTAGATACATGACTAAGGATATTTCCCTCTTACAAAGCATCTCCTAAACAATGCTTCTTAAGAATCTGGACACCATCTGGAACAAAGCTGTGCTGTAATAATGGAGAACAAATCCTATGTCTTCTTGAGCAGTGCTAAGCAAATCTAAAGACCCAGTTGTGTCACTTTTTTTGCAGTTAGCCTTTCAAAATTTTGGAGGCGAAGCTGTTGCCAGAAGATCAGCAAAATCAGCAACTTATTACAAAACTATTTTTAACAGTGGGGAGTGAAACGTCATTTTTGAAGAAGTGCAGTCAGATCATTTTCACCGTCAGGGTAGATCAGGGTGTCTGGGTGCTGGGCCAGGCACCACAACAGTTCTTTGAACAGTGGGACAGCTCTTCCTGGGGTGTATTTGGGGGTACCTCATCCCCTGCTTCATCCATCTGAGTGTCCTGTCAGCCTGTGGCTCCCTCACTGCCAACACACCTGAGTTTTCTTGCAGTAACAGCCTGGATTTGGGTGGTTTGCGCTTGGATTCCATCCTGGAATACAGGGAGGCAGCCAGGATAGCTGGATCTGGGAGCTGGGAAGTGCTCCTGAATCTTTCGCTTTAACTGTGCTGTTCATGTGGAGATCTGATGGTGTCAATCTTCCATCTCATTATCAGCTGGAAGAAGTTATGGGATGAAGGGGAAAAAAATTGCCCTCCTGAATTTTTCGTTGTCAAGCAGGAATCCTTATAATGGATTCATGAGTGCATGGATGTATTTGGATGCCCTTAGATGATTTTGTGGTTTTTTCCTGCAAGTTAACTGGGTTGTCAGGGGATTGATTGGTTTCCAGGTGTAATGGAATTGCCATAAACTATAGGAAAAGCGTTGCTGCCTCTCCAAGAACAACTCTTAAGCTCTTCTCTGAAATAACCTTGACAGAATTTCTGCCAATTTTGTTCATAACAAATTTTGCCTTGTTCTTTGCCTTTCTTCTTCTACAAAGAGGAGATTAAAACCAAGAGAACTTCTTCAGCCAAATTGCCTATTAAAGGTCACAGAATTTCCCAATACCCAGCAACACTGAAGGTATCTTGTAGAACCAGACATGGCAGCAGCAGTGGGAACTTTTCCTGCTAAACTGGGATTTTGTGGAGAGGCTTGGACTGCAGTGCAGGAACAGACAGAGGCTTCTGAGGTCCCTAATTCCACATCACAGCTGCAGAGAGTAGGAAAATGGCACAGAATTTTGTAGAGATTTTTCCATGGTAAATGATCTTTATCTCTTCTCTGGGCCTGGCTGCTTTTCTTGTAGGCAGCAAGGCTTTTCCTGGTTGGCATCTTCTTGGCTCTGCTCTAAGTGTATATAAGCAGGGAGAAAAGTGTCCACAGTCAAACACTGATTTACCAGGTGTAGAAATAAAATCATGCTGATATCAAAGAAGTTCCACCCACGCTGAAAGAGGGGAAATTTCGGTTGGATGTTGGTAAGAAATCCTTCCCTGTGAGGCTGGGGAGGCCCTGGCACAGGTGGCCCAGAGAAGCTGTGGCTGCCCATCCTTGGAAGTGTCCAGGGCCAGGTTGGACACTTGGGGCAGCCTGGGACAGTGGAAGGTGTCCCTGCCTGTGGAATGAGATGATCTTTGAGGTCCCTTCCAACCCAAGCCATTCTATGATTATACATTATATAAATAAGGAATAAAACTGTGAAAACCTTGCAGTGGAAAAAGCTGTTAAATAAATGCCCTGCTGTTTGGGTGTGCCGTTGTTCTCTGGTTGCCTTTTAAATAAGGCTTTGTACTGGAGCAAGAGAGGGAAAAAGAGAATTTTTGATGAAAAAGGAAATCCTCGGCAGCTGATGAAATCAAAGAGAGCAGGGAGGATGCTTCCATGGGCTGCATGAAAGCCAGGTTAGCTGGAACACCACTGCAATTAGACATCCTCTGGCTGGCACAGAACCTGCTGGCACCTGATGTCCCATTGCCTGACGAGGATGGATCCTTTTATTCATCTGTGCTGTGTGAAAATGCAAAAAGTGCTCTTCATCTGTGGGCAAAGGGAGGAACCACCCCGAGTGTGCTGCTGTTGATGGGAGCTTGACATCATCCTTCATGGATGTTAAGGGCCTCTTCCCACATTTTTTGGAGGATGGGGAGTGTTTTGGTGTGGTGATGATGTTCTCTCTTCTCTGTTTCTTCTTAAGGGAGCCTTTGGGAATCATGTGAGGTTTTGAGGAGAGGGCAGGCAAACCCCCCCCCCCCTTCTTTCACCCACTCGAGCAGTCACATGTGACAGATTCATGCCTGCAGCACTTCTAGGTTTTATCTGCTCACTAAATTTTATTTCCCCTCTGTGAGTGTTTATATTGCTTAGAGACTGCCAAGGTTCGTGTTAATCATAAAAAAAAAAGTGGAGGTTTATTAGGTATTGCAGCTCTGTGATTCTTTGGTGTTTGAATGTTAATGAAGCTTTGTATGCTCTGCAATAGTTGGAGAGGTGGATCTTAGCTCTGGCATGGCAGAATATCCAGGGGTGGATTTTTCTTCCCTTTCCTCTGGGTTTTAACATCTTACATGACATTTTATCCAGAGCAATTTTACACCAAAACCACAGCAGGTGTAATATTGTCATGCTGTGAGTGCAGGAAAGGCAGGAGGGTGAAAATGGGCTCAGTTACACCCTGGAGGGAGGGGAGAGCTCAGCACAGGGACCTGCTCCTGGGCCATAATGAATTGGGTGTCAGCACTTTGCCAGAGCAGAGTGACAGAACAGAGGGGAATTTATTTTTTTTAGGGACTCGGTGGGCAGACAAGAGGAAAGGACCCCCTCAAATTGCAGTTCTAATGGTAATTTCCATAGGCTGTGCATGCACTTGGGATTTAGCAGAAGAGCCATGAAGAGACATTTATTCTCACTCCAGACAGCTCAGTTCTTTCTTCTTCTGAAGTCTGAGTTTCTTTTTTCATTGTACATTTAATTTGAGGCAGAGCTGCCAAACTGGAGAGCTGAACATTTCTTATTTCTGACTTTCTAGCCAGGGCTGCCCCTCAGCATTGGCTTTGGTAGAACAAGATGTACATCTTGCTCTAGTGCCTTCAAATTAACCTCAAAGGACACTTTTGTCATTGTCATCGTGGTTTTAGTACCTACACTGGAATTGGAGAAAGTACCAGGCTTAGCAGGCTCCCCTTTTAAATGAGGCAGAGTTGATGGACATGTGTTCTACAGGGGAAAATGCTCCTCCACACTGACCTGTCATCAAGATTGTGATGGCTCTTTATGGGGAGGGATTTGTTTTTCCCAGGTCTCCTGTTGGAAAAAGCAGAGCATATTTAATCCAGGGAGTCTCTCCTTTTTACTGTTTCAAAGTGACTTAAAAAAATTTTTTTTCATGTGTAATACAACTGCTTTTGGTGACAGAAATAATGTCAAATTCCATTTGCATCTCCCTTGAATCCAGCTGAGCCTTCTTCCTCTTTATCACCATGAAAAGGGACAGACTTCCCCAGGCTGGGAACCCAAGGGCTGCCATAAAGCTGCTCTGAAATATTTCTGTTCGCCCCTGTGGGCACTGAGAGGAGGTGGATCCCAAATTTTCTTTGTCAGACTGGTGCAATTCATACAACTGCGCTCCTTTTGTGCCAGATCCCACTCCAGCACTCCAGGGGTCCCTTACAGTGTTCTCTTAGATCCAGCAGTAAATGCTGCTCCCTCTGCTGCTGCCTTTGGCTTAATTGACCCATTTTGCAGCAGATGAGGGCCCAAGGAGAGGTTAATTCAAGCAGGAATGTTAAAAGGCAGGTCGGGGCTTCAGTGAACTCTGTCCTTGGCAAAGCCTCTTAGCCCCAGTCTTACCTTTATACATTTTATTCTAAAATATTCTGATTTAACAATTAATTAGGAATCTCTCCTGCTAGATAAGAGTCTCCACTGCCCTGTCTTCCCTGAGTTTTGGATGTGATGGGTAAGATGTGACACCAAGGACACAGATTTCCCTTCACTCCTTTGTCTTAACCACCAGAATTGTAGCTCTGGATCTTCCAGGAATAATCCCAACGTGCTGTGTAGGAACACTCTCACCAGGCAGTTCATCTTCCTGTGGGATTGCTGGGAAGGCTTTTCCTGCCCTGCCAGCAATTCCAGTGGGCCCTGGAGTCTGTGCAGGATTGCAAATCTCACTGCTCCCAAAACAGCAGCTGCTGGAATGATTGAAGGGGAGAATAAGAGCAGATTTCAGTGTGAACCAATATTAAGCAATTAGTATATATTTACTGATAAAGTATTACAAATATTACGTAATATTACTGTTGTAAAAATAAGATTATATTGATTAATTCTGAGGTATATCCAGCTTGCTGTTCATTAGCTGCTGTTCCTGACAAGCCTGTCCCCTCTGCTCTAGGAATTTATCAGTGTTTTGCCACTTTCTACCATCACCTCTCCTGCAAGTTACATCTTCTATAGACAGGATGCGTAGATCCTGCAAAATCCTGGTGCAGCCTGCAGCTGGAATTTAGGCAGCTGGAATCCAGAGCCATTTATGCTGCATTTGTGGAATTATGGGACCGGGAAAGCTTTGGGAAAGGGGAGGATGGGAGTGTTTTACAGATCCTTGCTCAGTCCTTCAGGAATACACAGCTCAGCAATAATCAATGATCAGGGCCTCAGTCCAGACATGGAGTGGGGACAGAAAACTTGGCTGTTGGATGAACTATTTAGGAGGGACCTGGAAAAGCTGGAGAGAAGGGAGCTGTGGCAAAGAAACAGAAATGTGCAGCAAGGTGACCTGCTGGGGAATGAGGAGAGGGGGAATATTTGAGTCCCAAAGAGGGAACTGTGTCTGGTACCTCCAACAGCAGCATCCTGCTCTTGGACGTGCTGTGGGATTTTGTCATCAGTAGTCAGGATATTGTCCTTTTACAGCTTGGAGAAATAGAGAAGGATTCCCTTTCTCCGGCAAGGCCCAGTTTTTCCTGGTGGAATTGCTCAGGAGGCACAAAGAGATGTGTGCTACAAAGGCCTCATTCCTCCCCGCTGCTCACCTGCCTCTGCTCCCAGAAAAGCGGGATGTGCGTGGTCACAGGGCACTTTATCCACACACACCAGACCCCAAATGTGCGTGCTGGCTGCTGCTGGGTCCTGCTGGGCCAGAGCTGAGAGCATGGGGACACAAAGGCTCCGAGGACACCAAATACTACAGCAAAATCCATACGTTTGCAAGGGGTTAAACAGAGGAATGTGCCCTGCTGAAAGTCCTGGAGGGGGGGAATGGGAATGATGTGGGAATGCAGGGTATTGGATCCAGCACTCAGTCAATTACCATGCTTAGTTAAGTACTGCACGGTGGAGTGAAGGCTGCAGTCTGTTAGAGTGTCTGTTCCTATAAGTCATTTAATTATGAGGTTGCTCATATGCCATTTTAACATATGTACAGTAACATTATCCCTCTTTTCTAGGTCACTATCCTCATAAGCCTGGCTCTTGCATTCCTTGCCTGCATAGTGTTCCTTGTGGTGTACAAAGCCTTCACTTACGACCACAGTTGCCCAGATGGATTTGTTTATAAGGTAAGGAACTTGAGAAGGATGAATTGCCTGAGCTAATGACAGGCTCTAATTGCCTGCATGGTTACAGCCCAGGCTGGTTTTTTTTTTGACCAGGCCAAACAGAACATTTGGCAGGAATGTGTTGAAATGGAAAAAGTGTTATGGGAAATGTGGACGTGCATCTGCCTCCATCAGCTACTGTTACAGTGTAATTGTTGGGATTAGCATTTGGTGAACACTACAGACAGATGTTCAGCAACAATCCCTCATATTTGTGAATGGATTTATTGCAGCTGGGATCCCGCATTTGCTTCCCACACTCCCGAGTAACTGAGGTTTACTGGCATACATTGTAATGCAAAGCAAAGTGCTGCAGTGCTGGCACTCGTGTCCTTTGTGAAAGAAATCCAGATTTGCCCAAGTAGTTCACTTCTAGGTGCTCTTGAGCCTCTGTCAAGAACAAAACCATGTAACAATTGCTAAAACCCCACTGCCCAGTGATTTTATATTGAATATTCATGGAGCTGTTTGCCTGGTCTGCTGAGATAAAAAAAAAAAAAAAGTTTGCAAAATAATTCACTGACTTCTCACTGTGAATAAACTCATAAACTCACAGGAGTCTTGACCACACTGGGAGTAATCTGTGAGTTGGAAAACAGAGTAAGATGCTGATGTATTAATCATTGTGAATTATTCTCTTAGGTTATATAAGGAGGGAGAATTGTGATTGCTCAGAGTGGAAAAGAAAAGGCTTTGGGATGACTTAAATGTGGCCTTCCAGTACCTGAAGGAGCTACAAGAAAGATGGAGAGAGATTTTACAAGGGCCAGGAGTGACAGGACAAGGGGAAATGGGTTCAAAGTGACAGACAACAGGTTTAGATGGGATATTGGGAGGAAATTCTTCCCTGTGAGGGTGGGAGGCCCTGGCACAGGGTGCCCACAGAAGCTGTGGCTGCCGCATGCCTGGAAGTGTCCAAGGCCAGGTTGGATGGGGCTTGGAGCACCCTGGGCTAGTGGAAGGTGTCCTTGCCATGGCAGGGGATTGGAATGAGATGGGCTTTGAGGTCCCTTCATAGAGTCATGGATTTCAGAATCAAATCCAAACGTGATCTTGTGCAAGGAGCTGACCCATTGGGCCGCGCCTCCTGCCATCCCCAGCCAGGTGCTCATCCCACAGGTCAGGGTAACACCAAACAGAGCAGCACCAAGCAGCTTTTTCTGCCTCTGCCTGTCTGGGGATTAATTCTGGCCTCGGACCGCCAGAGCTTTTGGCCCAGCACATGAGCAGAGCTGCTCGGCCAGCCCTGCCCGGCCCCCTGCGTGAGTCGGTACCGCAGTGAACCAGTCCCACCCTCACTCCGCAGCCCCGCTCCCATCCCGGCTGAGCCCCGCTGCCACCGGGGTTGCCCGTAGCAACAGGTTTGGAAGGCCAAGCCCGGCTTGGTGCATTCCCAGGGCACCGAGAGGCAGCTGCAGCGATCTGAGTGCGAGCAGGAGCCTGTGAAACCCGATGGCATCACTCTGCTTCTCTTGCTTTCCCCTCCCCAGCACAAGCGCTGCATCCCCGCCTCGCTGGACGCCTACTACTCGGCACAGGATTCCAACTCCCGGGGCAGGTTCTACACCGTCATCAGCCACTACAGCATGGCCAAGCAGACCAGCTCCCGGGCCGTGTCCCCCTGGCTGCCCTCGGGCTCGGCCAGCCACGACAACAAGGCTGCCAAGACAGAAGGTCATTAAAGGGAACGAGCGGTGCTGGGCGGAGCGGGAGGGCGGGGGGACAACACCGCGTTGCTGAGCGTGCCTTGCTCCCAGCGGGGCAGGGGGAAATCCAACCCGAGTGCAGGATCAGCTTCATGGGTATTTCTTTTCGTGCGTTGTTCTCGTTGATTTGTAACCGAGTCGAGCTCTTGTACAAAGGCATGTTTGATGTTGACTGTACCTTAACGATGTAAAAATATTTTTAAATCATTGCTTAACTATTTGTTAGAAAAATAAATTAAAAAACAAAAAAAGCAAATTAGGTGAACAGCCAGAGAGGATAAAAGCAGCAAAGAGAATCCCACCAAGTTTTGTCAGTGCTGGAAAGCTGTGACGGAGGCTCCACACGCAGTGAAGGAAGAGCTGGAATCCTTTCAAGAGGGGGTAGAGAGAACTCAGTACAAAGACATTGTGGTGCTGTTTGGTTTGCCAAAGGGGGGATATTTTGCTGTCAGATGGAATCCAGTGTCAGTGTTCATTCACTGACAGAGAAATACAAGCATCCCCTCCTGCCCCAAACACGCTCACGTGCAAACGGGAACCCTGCACAGTGCCCCAGGGAAATCCAGAATGTTCCTGGCATTCCTAAGGAGCCACTGTGTGCTGCTGATCCTGGCCAGGCTCTGAGGCTGAAATCCAGGCTCCTGTTTGGAGATGGAGCAGGATGGGAGCAGACAGAGGCTGCTGTAGTGAAATCTTGAATAAACTTTTGAGCACAGGACTCAGAGTCAGGAGTTCAGGGCTCTGCTTCTGCTTCTGGCACAGATTCCCTGCATGAGCTTTGGCAATTTCCATGAGGCTTCATCCTTTAAAAACTCTCTCCTGAGGGTCACCAAAACACAAAGAAATGCCATTATGATCTGAGGAACCTCTCAAAAGTGCTGATAGTGTTGAACCTCTAACTTCTCAGCCCCTAATTTTCCCATGAAATGGGATGCTCCTGCTTCCCTCCTTCAGCTTCAGCTCCTTCAGCATTTCCAGTCATTCCAGGTCTCTAGAGAGATGTACAAATCAAATCTCTGCTTGCAAACCCAGAGCAGACCCCAAGCGTAATCCAGTCCTGCCCAGTGTAACCCATCCTCTCCCCACAAATGGCACCTGAGATTAGTGCAGGCTGGTGGGATTTAGAAAAACCCCAAGGATTCTCTTTTTTCAGAGCTGCAAGAGCAGGGAGAGCCGAGCAGCAGGAGCAGAGTGCACAGGCCGGGCAAGGTTCACCTTGGACTGAGCTGCTTTTTCAGATTTTTGGCTAGACTGGGATGGAAATTAGGAACTGGCCCCTTCTTCCCTCGCATTGGGCAGTTTTGTCCTCCATGTCAGAGACAGTGGGCAGTGTGTGAGGGCAGAACTCCTCAGTCCTGCAGGCATCATGAGAAATAACTGTATAGTGTAGCTAAAACTGTAGTGCCAAATGCCATCGTCTGACTCCCTCTCCTCCCTTCCCTCTCCACCTGTAAATTCATTTCTCACTCACAATGTACAAACCACCCCCTCCACCAACAACCCGAACTCCAGCAAAACCACTGAACAGTTTATAATTTTGTGGTGTATTTTTTGTCAGTAGGTAGCAGAGACTGAAGTATTTTTTGGTGTAATTCTTGAACTTTTCTGACGGGATTAAAATAAAGTTCGATGTGACTGAGCGTCTCCATGGCTCCCGTGGATTTTCTTGTGCCTCGTGCCCTGGGCTGGGAGGTGGAGGGACGTGTGTGGTGCTGCACCCCTGCACCAGCCCCAAGGTGACTCTGGATTTCAAGAGGCATTTTCAGAGTTTCTTATTTTCCCCTTTTAATGCCCAGCTTTTATTCCCGATGTTCTCACCCATTTCCAATAGGAAAACAGTAATTAAACCCAAGCTCATCTTTTCCTGGCTTTACAATGGGTCTCACTTTCTTCCCACTTTAAAACCAATGGATTTCAGGAACTTTTCCTGGCAGCAGTGTCTCCCTTTCCTGGTGCAAGCATTCCTTGGAATGGGGGGTTAAACAAAGGAGCTCTGCAGGGAAATGCAGCTGACAAACCAAGGGCCACAGCTGAACTTTGGGAAAGTTGAGCGCTGTACCCAAACTCCGCAGCTTGGTTTGTAACAAACCCACAACTGTATTCATCTCACATGCCTCAGAAAGCAGATTGTGCTGCCTCAAATCCTTCGGCTCTTTGAAATGGAATGATAGCCTGGCATTAAATTGACTCATTCCCAAAGGCTAAAGAACATTTTATAAAACCTTTGGATAGCTTTCCTTACGAAAAAAAAAAAAGAAGTGTATTCAGAGTTGTGAAATTGAGCTACCACAGGAGAGAAACCACTCTGGTGTTAGAGGTCAGCACTGAGTACTTGTGAAATGTATTAAAAAGGATCCGGTGCTGTGCAGGATTGAGTCACGGGATAATGTAACCGTGGAATTCTATTGCCAGTTTCCCAGTAATACTCTGACTGCATGTTTACTTCAATCACGGAAACCCAGGAATCAAATCACTTGAATTAAAAGGGTTCTAGCTATTACTAGATAAGTGAGTCAGTGGGGATAACCATTCCTGTTTAATAAGGGAAAGATCAAAATCTGTACAGAGCAGAATGAAAAACAACCCCAAGAAAGACTCAGGGGGAAAGCAAAAGAAACCAAACAACTCAACTCTTGCTGCAAGTTCCATGTGAATATTGTTATTACAGCTTCTGAACAAGCTGCAGTTGAGCTTCCAAGATTCAGCCACGTATTTTAATCACAGGAACAGGGAGAAAATGGGAATTGCAGTGCATCATCTTATTATTTCAGTCTTTAGAAGCCTCCTTCAAGGCTGATCGTGAGTTTTCAGCTCTGATTAAAGAGCGTGGTGGTGATAGCCCAGGCTCATCAGGACTGTGGGCTCTCTCTGCAGCCTGAAGCTCTCAAGGGGCTCTGGAGAGGCTCTGGAGAGTGGTGTTTTTGTGAGCTGTGTCTGGGTGAGGGTGAGGGCTCAGCCCTGGCTGGTCTGAGGGACAAGAGCCTTCCCTATGCCTCTCCCAACATTTCTGTGATGGCCAAGTCCATCAGCTCCAGCCTCCTCCTCTGTGCCTGACCCTGCCACAGCAGGAATCTCTTTGGGCGATCTTCTCCCTTACAGCAGAGTTTGAACTCCCCACCAAAATTCCCTTGTGGGCCCCTGGGCCTGGCAGAGCTGCCAGTCCTGCAGGGATGGGTACCTGGGCTGTTTGTCTGTCCTGCTGGGGTGGTGGGAAGGGTGGAAGGAGAAGTGCCAGCACAGGAAGGAGCTCAGCTGGCAGGGACCAGGGCATCCTGAACAGGGAGCAACCCTGGGCAGAACAGGTGGGAAAAAAAATAACTTCACCAAAGGTGTGGTGATGCCATGGTGGGAACTCAGCTGTGCCCAGCCCCGGGAAGAGAGAGAAGAAACTCTGGCTGTTGTAGTTTGAGAAAGAGAGAGAGTGAGAGAAAAGGAGATTGGCACCAGCCAAGGCGTGGAACCCGAAGTTGCTTTTCTGCTGTAACCCAATGACCCTGAACCACTGCATCCTCCTTGTCTGATCCAGACTGTCTTGTTTTGGAAAAACCTCTCCCAGCATCTGCAGTGCCCTGAGGAGAATCACTCCAGCACTGACTCCAATCCTCTTGGACTTTCTGCAAAACCAGGGCGAGGAAAAGAGGTGCCCACAGGGCTGGCAGGGCACAGTGGCAGAAACAGCTGTGTCTGTCCGGGGTCTTGGAGGTGACTTTGTGCTTTGGATTCCAAAGAGAGCTCAAGGCACTGCCCTGAGATCAGAAAAGGAACCGTCCCTGTCCCTTTGCATGTGATTTTTTATTCCCTTCATCCTCCCCCGTGCTTGCCAGCTGTTTCTGGTTTGTAATAATACCTCCAGTGATACGTGTAAGGGTCGTGCACTGAGCTGTCCACAATCACATTTTATACGATTAGTCAGGGGTTTTTAAAGCACCCTAATTATTACAGTCAAACCGGATTAAGCCATTCCTCTAATAGATTTTCAGTTCCTGTAAAATAGGCCAGGGAAAATGACTTACGGGAGGAGATGGGGGAAGGAAAGGCTCTTTCCTTCCATCCCTTTTGGCCTTTGCTTTTTTAAAATGCCAGCAGTGGCAGGGGCACTGCAGGGATCCCACGGGGGGAGTGCCCAGCAGGGTTGGGGTCTCCGGCACTCAGTTCCCCTTCTCACCCGCACTGGCGCCCTTTGAGGGGCAAAAGAGGTTAAAATCCTTTTGATTTAAAATGTTCCTTCACTGGGGAGGGCGGGTGACAAGCCATTTGAGAGGTTGTGGGTCGCTCCCTCACAGAAAATAATCCACGGGAAGCACAGGAAGGTGGGAAGGGCAGCTCCGCTGCGGCTGAGCCGCTGCCGCTGGCGGAGGCTGGGCAGGATCCGTGCAGGGTTTGTGCTGCGGCGGGCAGATGGTGATGGGGAAAAGCAGAGCGAGAGGACACTGCAAAGCCTCTTAGCAGCAGGTTCCACAGCTCATCCTGGCACAGCCAGTGCCCTGCCCTGCCCCAGTGGGACGGCCTGCTCCTGATCCCACTGCCCGGCAGGATCCATGTGCTGGATCTGCATCGCTGCCTCCACCCAGGGCTCTGCACGGGGCAGGAACGGCGGCCCTGGGGCTTCCCTGCTCTGACACAGAGTGTGGGTGAGCAGGAGTGGGAACCTGCAAACAGCGGCCCTGGGGCTTCCCTGCTCTGACACAGAGTGCGGGTGAGCAGGAGTGGGAACCTGCAAACAGCAGCCCCTAAGAAAATATTGACCCCACAAGGGCAGTTTTGGACAAATCACCCATGTGGGGTCCCGTGCACTCAGGGAGGGATGGTGACATTGTCCCTTGTTGCTGTTTTCCCCACAGTAACGAAGTCCAGGCTCAGGGATAAATGGATGATGATTTAATGAATTCTCAGAAGGCTTTTATATGTTAGTTCGCAAAGTGTATTAAGTGGCATAAGGTAATTGGTTTTTGGACATCCACCCCTTAAGGGGATTGGTCAAGTTCTAAGACACCCATCTCTGAATGTTTTTCTAGTTAGAACCATAACAATTCTACTAAAACAACCTGCAGCTGCAAGAAGTTTACAGAACTGTAACATTGTTTTGAGTTACTTGCATGGGAAGGACAGAGCTCTCACAAAAATGCTGCAGAGAGCTGAAGAAATTCTCTGCTGGAGCTTTTTCAGCATCCATAGTCCCTCACTGCCCCTGTCCCTCCATCCTCACCGGCTGTGGAAGGACGGTGTTCTCCAGCACAAGTGCCTGGAATCAGCCCCTCGCAGTGCCAGGGGCTACCGAGAGCCACCCTGCTGGGGCTGTGAGGTCACAGCCAGCCCTGGAGCCCCCGGCCCCATGCCAGAGGGCTGCTCCAGGGGCAGCACCGTGCACAGGGAGGATTTGCTGGGGCAAATGGGGCGATACCAGCAGCGATCCCAGCAGATCCCAGCCCCTGCTGAAGGCAGAGGTGGAGCTGGGGCTCCACCAGTGCCACGTCCCTGCTGCGTCACTGTGTGCCTCCCCATGGCCTTGGAGCCCCAAAATCTAAGCTCCCAAGCCTTGCAGTCACCAAATTCCTTCTCTCCCCTGTGCTCTGCAGGGCTGGGGGTGCCCCCAGCTCCCCTGGGGCAGAGCCAGCCCAGGCCACGAGGAGCTGTCCCTGTCACTTGGGGGGCAGCAGCAGCTCAGGGCTCTGCTGAACCCTCCCTGCCAGCCCCTCCAGCCGTGGCCACGTTTCAGTGCTGGGTAAATTGATTTCTGTGTATATTTTGTATGCCAGGTTATTACAATTACTCTTCAGGATCCTTTGGGATGAAGGGCTATTATAGAGATGAAAGCTCATTAACAATAAATATAAAGGGTCGAAACTCCCCATAAAAATGCATTAGAAACAGATTTTAGTTTGGAAATGTAAATATAGCATTTGGCAGCAGTCCGGAGTGGCTGGGCTGGTGTGCAAGACAGCTCAATCCACTGGGAAGATGGGGCTACTCTTACAGCAGCCAGCAGAATTACTGGGTGAATTAGGGAGTTTTGGCTTGCTGGAAAAACAACTTCTGCCTACCATCAATAAAAAAAAAGGAATTGTTGGGAGGGATAAGGTTTCTCCAGCTAAAATAGGGCTTTTGTGGTAGAGCTGAAGAATCTTTGGGAATTTACAAGAATAAATGCTGAGGGGAAAAAAAAAAAAAGGTGAAGGGGATTTTGAAATGATAATGGTAAACGGTGAGAAAAAAACCCACCATCTCTTTCAGATACATTTTCATAAATTCAGATATGAAGGGGAAGCTGAACTTGGATTTTCCCAGGAACATTTGAAGCACCAACATTTCCAACACTTTTCCCTTTGCCCTTGAGCAAATCGCAGCTGCCTCACCCACACAGGGGTGGAAAGGAGCCACGTCCCCCAGCTGATGATGGTGACCCCACCCTGGGGGTGCCAGGGCTGTTCCTTATTCCTGCCGTGGGAGTGGATCCGTAGGGAATCCCGGGGCAGTGATTTGGGGACAAGGATTCAAGCGCAGCCTCGACCGTCGGGTGCCGAAGGCTCCGAGCAGCTTTCAGGTCACACAAACTCATCTGAGCAGGTTTTTAGTGCCTCCAGTAATTCCAGAGGACCCATTTTCCCCCATCTCATCCTCAGGCTGAAGGTCTGGCGGAGCCCAGCAGAGGGAGGGAAGTGGGTTTAGGATCTCTGCAGAGGAAAGGGCTCTGTCAGCAGCAGAGAGGTCCCGGGGGGCTCCAGCTCAGCTGAGCTGACTCAGGCTCAGCTCACCGAGGGGCTGCAGCCACTTCATGTTTAAAGATGCAGCATTCCTCCCTTGCTCATCCCCTGAGAAGGCATTTTTCTGGTGGATTTGATCAATTGGCATAATCACTGAGACCTTCAGATGAGTAATTAAGACGTTAAAGTCTCCGGCTCACACGAATTGCATTAATCTGTGCACGCTGTCACCCTTCCCTGCAGCCCACCCCACGATCTGCTCCCTTCTGTGCCTTGGCCGTGCTTAAAAAAATACCAGTGAAGCTTTTCCTTAAAATAAAAACCAACTAAGACATGCCACTGTAACCTCCTCAGCCTAAATCAACAACGAAGGGGAGAGAAATCTGTCCCATGCCTTATTCAGCTCCGGGTTTATTGCTTTTCCCTGCTGCATCCAATCTGCACAGCACAGCCATGGCTGCTGGTGAAAAAGGGATGCCTGGCTCTTCAGCCCTTTTATTTCCACTGATATTTTGGCAGGTGCATGGTGGAGAAGCTGTTGATTTCTGTGTGGGCACATATTAATAACAGAATCCCAGAATCCCAGCATGGTTTGGGTTGGGAGGGACCCCAAAGATCATCTCATTCCACCCCCCCTGCCATGGGCAGGGACACCTTCCACCGTCCCAGGCTGCTCCAAGCTCCTGGCCTTGGACACTGCCAGGGATCCAGGGGCAGCCACAGCTTCTCTGGGCACCCTGTGTCAGGGTCTGCCCACCCTCGCACCAAAAAACTTCCTCCTAATATCCGATCTAACCCTACTCTCTGTCAGTGTGAAGCCATTCCCTCTCATCCTGGCACTCCAGGCCCTTGTAAAGTCTCTCTCCATCTTTCCTGTGGGCTCCCTTCAGGTCCTGGAAGGCCACAGGTTTCAGGTCCTGAACAGCCACGATCAGCCCTGCTGCCGAGGGGGAGCTGAGCTCTTTGCAAAGAGCATCCCAGTGTCTCCACACCAGTGGGAAGGGGACAGTCTCAGCTTCCTGAGGAGCTCCCCTTCCCCTGCCACCCTGCCAGGTCCCCACCTGGGGAACGTTCCCTGAGGGCACCTCTTGGGTGTGTTGAGATCAGCAGAAAATCCTCCATTCACTGAAACCCCCCAGATTTCTTCCTGGCTGATTTTCAGCTATAGAACGACTATTTTTAAGTAATTTCAGGTGTTTCAAATGCTTTTCTTTGATTCCTGCCTGATGCTGAGACACCTTGCTGCAGGGTTTAGTGGCAAATTGCACAAAGGATTTATTTTTCGTTTCCTAAAACAGTTTTCCAATTGTTTTTGGTGCCACACACAAAGTATGTGATGAAGCAGAGTGGCTGAAGGAAATTTCAGCTTTTTGTAAGAGTCAGGGTGATTTACTCCCAGCTAATGAATTCCGTGCTCATCCCAGATCACAATGAGATTTTTTTTTGGTCTCATTCTTGTCCCTCCCTTCAAAACTGTCTTGCTAAAGCCCCTTGTAGTTCTCTGGGTATCCCAGCAGTGCCGAGGACCAAGTGAATTCATATTAATGGAGGCCCTCTGGTTTTTAATAATTCACAGCATTGATTTTTTCCCTCTGCATTCCTGCAGTCACCTGCAGCTTTTGCAAATCGTCGTGTGCACCCAAACCGGGCTGCACTCAGATCTGTTTTCCTAACACAGCCCCGTCATTCCTGCCCTCCAAGGTCCCTTTATGCCACATATAACTCTCTTTAATAGTTTTGTCCATTTTCAGCAATTTTCCTACTCGGGAGCTAAGAAAACCGAAAGGAAATGATGGAACTTGGAGAGCTTTAGAATAAAGAGCAATCATTCCTCCTGTTCATTAAAGCCTTTTATTCCCTGCTCTCAGCACCTGCATTTTGTGAAAATACCAACACAAGGCAGCAGAGCAAACGCTTGGGTCCCATTTTAATTACATTAATGTTCAAGGTTAAACCCCCGGCATTCCAGAGGGAAAATGCACTCAAAGGATCGTTGATGAGGCCCGAAATGACACATTTCCTCTGACCTTGCTCTGTTTGCTGCAGCCACGGGACTCCCAAACTGAGTTGTGAGAATTCCCAGTTTATGAAGCCTCCTCTTCCTCCTCTTTGCCGTGGCAAACCAGGATGTGCAGTCCCAGCATTTGTGGGAAATTCTGCGGGAAAACCTCCCACTACATTTTTTTTCCCCCCTCCTTTTTTTTTTTTTAGAAGAACAGCTCATTTTTATTTCATTTTTTTTAAGTCTGAAAGTTCTCAGCGATTCCACTGCGGGGAGGAGGCGGTGGAAGGGGGTACAAAGCCGGGGGAGGAGCTGGGGATGGAGGATGTTTCTTTGACACTCTCCTTTTCACATCACCGTTCTCCCTTTTTTTCCCAAGCGCCGGAAAGTTTCACGCTTCCACCCACTCGCAGCGGGAGGGTTAGGAAAAAGAGAGAGGGTTTTTTTTATTATGTGGTTGCCTTTTGTTCCAGCCTGTTCTGCCTTGCAGAGTCTGGGTGAGCCCTGATAAATATCGGGATGAGATCCAGGGTATTTAAAAGGGTTTGTGCTTCTCTCAACTGGGGGATGCCCCAAATATCCTCTGTCTCTCCCAGTTAACCCCACTGATGGCGAGGGATGGGCAGGACACAGCCTGGGCTGTGAGAGTGCCACCTCCAGCCCTTCCTTGGGCACCTCCAGGGATGGGCACTCCAAACCTCCCTGGGCAGTTCCAAGGCCTGAGCACCCTTTCCATGCAGAAATTCCTGCTGATGTCCACCCTGAGCCTCCCCTGGCCCAGCCTGAGGCCGTTCCCTCTCCTCCTGTCCCTGTTCCCTGGGAGCAGAGCCCGACCCCCCCGGCTGCCCCCTCCTGTCAGGGAGTTGTGCAGAGCCACAAGGTCCCCCCTGAGCCTCCTTTTCTCCAGGCTGAGCCCCTTTCCCAGCTCCCTCAGCCGCTCCTGGGGCTCCAGACCCTTCCCAGCTCCGTTCCCTGCCCTGGCCACGCTCCAGCCCCTCACATTTTCACTGGCTGCCTCTGTCCATTGCGGAAAAACGCCTCATCCCAAACCTCCCCTTGCTCCTGGCAGTCCCTCAGGGTCGGGCAGGAACAGGCTGAGATGTTTCCCTCTGTCCCTCAGCTGTTCCAGCTGCTCAGCCCTGCAGAGCCCAGCACCAGAACTGCCCTCACAAGGAGAGGGAATGGCAAAAACGGGGTGCAGAGTGTGAACCACCCTCCTGCACCTCTCAGGGTGGTTAAGGATGGGAGTGTGGAGTCGCCATTTGGTCATTTCCTTCCCCCAGTGCCCCACCCTGCAAAGGGCTCAGTGAATCCTGGCAGGGGCAGGGGATTTTGCACTCCCTGCCTGGAGCTGAGGACTCTTCAAACCACGCAGGGAAGGGGAACCCAGATCCAATCTGGTCCTGACAAAGAGTTCTTGTAGGGAAGCAGCCCTAGAGAGCTTTGCATGCCATGAGGTAATTAACAGATCACAGGACCACTTGGGGCATTAAAGACTCCGCAAACCAAAAGGGCTGTAAATTCTGCCAGGGCTAATTCAGCTCTGATGCATTAAAAAAAGAAGGGAGAGAACAGAAATAAAGAGGCCCAAAGTCTCTCACACAGCAGCTCTGAGCTATTGCTTTTTTCTACCATCTGAAATCTTATTAACCTGCAAGTTGTTGGGGTTTTTTTTTTAATTATTTTTTCACTGCGCTGTTTTGTCTTGATTTCTTGGTTTGTACTACAGCCAAACGACTCTGGGGTGAATGAATTCCGAGAAAGCTTTTGAAGCAGTTTGTAAATGCAGTAGAAAATAGTTGTAAACTTAATTGAAAAAGGCAAGAAGAAAGCACTGTCTGCCTTTTTAAAAAAGCATTGTTCCCTGGCAAGATCAAATGCACATTCAGCTCATTTGGCATGAAGGAACTAAAAAGGGGAAAACAGAAACCCTCTTGGCTCTGCTGGCCCAGGTGAGGTGCAGGCTCTGCTTCTTGGGACAGGCACAGAGAGGTTCTTCTCTCCTGTCCCCTCTTCTGTCACCACTTCCCCCTCCCCTCTTCCCACCAGCTGGGTTTTAGGAGGTACAAAATAATCCAGAGCATTTGCTGTTTGCAGATCTGTTGCACAAAAGCAGCATTTAGGTCACCAAGACCCCATGAGCTGCCAGCAGCTGTTTAGAAGATATTCTGCAGTGATGTTATCACCGAAATGTCAGGTACCAGAAGCTTTAAAATGAATGTTTTAAAGGGGTTAAATGTCGTTTTCAAAGATCTCCAGCAGCTACAGAGCCAAGCCATGGATCTAGACCCTGTTCTAGACCCAGATTTCAATTTCCCTCAGTTCTTATTTAACCTTTTTTAAGGACTAATGGCTCTGTTTTCCAGCTCAAGTGCTTCCAGGAAAGCCAGAGTCACAGAAAATGACAGAAAACCTTGGGAGGAGATACAGGGAGCAGTTTTCTTGTTATGTCAGAGCAGCACTGAAAAGAGCAAAATTTTTTGTTGCTGGGGACTTCTTAGATTTGAAATAGGATAAAACAGAGCAGGGACAGGGAGGAGTCGTTTGGGCTCTTCCCCCGTCACTGAGGCTGGGACCTTGTGTCTAGAGAGGCTTCAAAACTCAGGGCAGGACAGAGAGAACTTATGAAGAGAGAAGGAAGCTCTGAAGCCATTCCAGCTCAGGGATTTCAGTCTGGCACCCTCAACACACACTGGAGAAATTCCTGTCTCGTGGGATTCCTCTGTGTGTTTCCAAGGGAATGGAGGGGAAATGCTCTCAGACTGGGAACTCTCTGTGGGTGAAGAGAGAAATAATCTTTAAGGCCCCTTCCAACCCCAGCCATTCCCTGATTCTCCGATTAACCCAGGAGTGCCCTGCCAGCACTCTGGTAGCCAAATTTGGCCAATTTTCCCTGGACTGCTGCCACTGGCATTTCCACTGGAGCCAGAAAAACGAGTCCTTCTCTCCCATCCCTCGCCCCAGCTGATGGATTGCTCTTTTTGCCACAAAAACCCTTCCTCAAACGCTTCCTCCTCCCGCCCCCGGAGCCGCCTGATGCCCGCCAGACGTTCCCTGGATTCTGGGGGGTGTGAGGAGCAGCTCTGAGGGCACAAGGATCATGGGGAACGTGCTTTTCCTTGCCTGACACCTCTGCTTTCCCACAAGAGGCTCAGACAGCTCAGGGCCTTGGCTGGGGACAGGTGTTGGTGTGAAACACCAGAGCGGAGGTGCCACGTGGCCTTAGGTTTGCTCAGCCACCAGAGCTGCACTTCGTCACCCCCCTGGGGACAAGCCAGGACTTTCCTCGTGTTAAAACATCCTGGAGGGTTGGGGCCATATTTTTAAATTTTATTTTTCTTTCTGATGCTGACGAAATCAATTTTTCCCGTTGTCAGTGGAGGGGTTGCCCTTGGCAGCGTCAGCATTTGATGCCACGTCACTTCCAAAAAGGGGACGTGGCAGAAGGGCCAGTTGGCAGCTGTGTGATCTTAAACTAAAAGCTGAAGTGGAAATTTTGGCTCTTTCCTCGTCCCTGGCTTTCCAGGGATGCCATTCTGCACAGGACTTGCGTGCCTCAAGATGGAACAGGCGGCGCATTTTTAATCTGAGGAATAATCTGATGTCCCAGATTCCTCCTGCAGAATGGAAATGAGTAAGACTTTCAGGATCCTTTCTGAATCAACATCCTCAGCTTTTCTAAACCTCCCATCGCCAAACTGTCTGGATGCCAAAATAAATAATAATCCTTTCTCCAGAGCGTCTTCATAAGACTTCAAACATTTGCAGAAATAAAGAAAATAAACCTGGTTATTGTCTGAGTAATCACTTGTTTATTGATGGAGACAAGTCTGCTCAATTTTCTTGCTCTCTGGTGATGAGATTATGATAAAATGTGACATTTGGTGATAAATTTGGCATGGTTGGTTATGTACAGTTTAAAAAAGGGGCTATCCAATGATTCTTCCCTGTGCTGGTGGAATGCTTTGGCCACCTGTGCAGGAGATTGCCACAGTTATGAAGCAAAGAGCAGCCTCTTCTCCAAGCAGCTGTGACAAATGCAGGGGTCACATATGTTCCCTGGCCCATGGATATCAGTTTTGTTGTCTCCCTTCTCATATTCCAGCAAAACCTGGAGCCCAAGCCAGAACTGTAATGAAAACTCTACACTGAGTGAGCAGAGGATGAATGTAAGGACAGCCAGGACCAAGCTGGGAGGGCCAGAGAAAGACAATTTCACACTAATTAGGACATTATCTGGGAACTAATCCACCCAAAACATCACTTGGAAAGAGCTCACTAATGGATCCCAGAGAAAAATTCCCCAGGTGGTTCCTTTCTTTAGGCAGAGCTGAAGTTTCTGCTTTTTAACCCAAAGCCAGGACCAATCTGCAGTCGTGCAGAGTCTGCAGTGGGGATTGCTGGCCATGAACTGCTCGATGACTGGAACAAAGCAACGACCCTGTGAGGGTCTCTGAGCCCCACGGGACCACCTGGATTCCAACAGGCAGCAGCAAAGGAGCTGGAATTCCACCTCCCTGCTTTGGGGGCAGCCCCAGATTCCGGCCTGTGAGGCACCACCAAGGATCTCCCGGATCTGCTCTCGTGTCAAAGATTATCTGTGCCCCTTTCCCCACGTCCCTGGCGTTCCACAGGCACCCTTCGTGCTGCCAGGGGCAGGTTGTCACTGCTGGCAGGTGCTCAGCTGTGCAAGGGTGAGCACAAAGCCCCCGGAATGGAAGGGAAACAGCCCTGGACACAACTTTCTGTTTTGCAGCAGTATTTGCCCTCTGGAAAAAGAGACATCCATGGACAGGCCACCCTCCAGCTCTGCAATCCATCCAGCACTGCTCTTTTCTGTTGCTGCGTCCTCCTTATTTCCCAGCTGCTCTGGTTCTTTGTGTCAAATCACCCGCATCACCCGGATTCTTCTGTCATGAATGTGAATTTTAGGATGCAGCAGCCTCTTGGCAGGAGCAATGAGGCATCTGGGCCAGCCAAGGAGTTAAACCACCCAAACAAAGTGATTTGGATTCATTTCAATGAGGAAAGAAATCAGCAAGCCCCTGAGGGTGCAGTGCATGGGACAGGCTCAAAAGATGGCAAGTAATTAAATTCTTGGCTGTGTGCAAGGCTGAGAGGAACATTTTCCTTCGTCCTTCCCTGCTCCTTCCCGGGGGCAAAGAGCCCTGTGCAAGTTTGTGTGCCCTGGCTGGTGCTCTGAGAGGGGAGAGCTGCTTCAGACCTTTGGATCAGCTCCTTATCCCTTGGACCTGCTGCTCTCCCAGCTGGGTTTTGATGCTCAGGAGGTTCAGGCTGATGCTGGAATGAAGGTGCCTGGCCCCGCACTGCCC
Organism: Lycocorax pyrrhopterus obiensis; assembly: GCA_014706295.1. Lineage (NCBI taxonomy): Eukaryota > Metazoa > Chordata > Aves > Passeriformes > Paradisaeidae > Lycocorax > Lycocorax pyrrhopterus. The sequence continues at coordinate 10,292,171 of JACSVZ010000018.1, forward strand.
CGTGTCCCTGTGCCCTTCCCTGCCTTTGCCCGTGGCTGCGCAGCCTGGGAGCTGCAGGAGTCCTGGAGGAGGGACTGGACGGGCTGGGCTCCCTCGCTGTTCCACCACCTGGATCCCCCAGCTTCCAGCCTGGGAATGGGAGGATCACAAAAACCCTCCTTGCCCAGGGCACTGCCCCCACTCGCCCCCCTGTGCCGCTGACCCGGGCCCTGCTCCGCTTCTCAGCTGCCAAAGCGAGCTCTGCTCTCCCGCCCGGAGCCTGCACATCCCCTCTGCTCCTCAGCAGCTCCCACAGCCCCTTGTCCTTGCTCTGGGAGCAGGGACCTGCTGTCCCCAGCACAGGGAGGAGCTGGAGCTGCTGGAGAGAGCCCAGAGGAGGCACCAGGATGATCGGAGGGATGGAGCAGCTCTGCTGGGAGGAAAGGCTGGGAGAGCTGGGATTGTTCAGCCTGGAGAGGAGAAGCTTTGGGGTGACCTCAGTGTGGCCTTTTAGTGCCTGAAGGGGTGCAGGAAAGATGAAGAGAGACTTTACAAGGGCCTGGAGTGACAGGACAAGGGGGAATGGCTTCACACTGACAGAGGGCAAGGATAGATGGGATTTTGGGAAGAAATCCTCCCTGTGAGGGTGGGGCTTACAGGGGTGATGTTTGCTGCTGCTGCCGCCCTGCAGAACTGAGCAGCAGATTGCAGCACATCCTGCTCCCAGACGGGGCTGTGACATCCACCTCGGGCCAGGTGACAACAGTGGCACTGGCAGGAGCAGCATGGGAAAGGCACCAGAGCTGTGGGACCTCTCGTACCCCACCTGGGTGACTGCACACCTCACAGGGCTGGGGTGAGAGCCCCGGGGCTGAAATGAGAGCCCCGGGGCTGAAATCCAGGCTCTGATTTCATTCCCATCCATCCTGCAGAGGCACAGCACGGAGGAGAAAGGGACAGGACAGCTCTGCCGTGTCAGTCCTCCCCCAGAAAGCAGCGACGCCTCCTAACAATAGCAATAATAACAATAACAATCATAAGCATTCCGGGTGCGCATCAGGAAAACATGGAATGGGCTGTGGAGTACAAATAATTTATCCTCACTCACCAGAATATTAATTCATGTTTAAGACAGGGATATATTGTCTTTGATTCCTAGTGGGTTTTGGCCTGTGCTGCTCTTATTTTCCTTCAACTACATCTGAATTCTCCCTTTCCCCCTCCCAATTTAATACCTAATGTTTTATTTCTCCTTGCAGCTCTGTATTTCTTCTGTGTGACATCCTTTTTTGGTTTTTTTTTTCCCTTTTTCTTTTATTATTTTGGACTCCTCGGCGCTGTTTTCTTTCCTCCCACCTTTTTTTCCCCCTCAGTCAGAAAATCCAGCAAACCATTTAAGCTTGTGATGAAGTGTTTCCCTCAAGAGCAACAGATTCAAATCCTCATTTCCTGAAGGACACTCGCAGTGTAAAGGAACCTCCTCAGCCCTTCCCTTGGGAATCCTGCTTTTCCCCCTCACCTTCTCAACTGCTGTAGTTTTAAGGCAGCTGGGGTATAAATAATTAATATTTCCAGAGGTGAGGATGAGTAGTGGAGCCTCAACAGCCTTGGAAACGAGACGGATTCCTTGCCACGTGTTCTGGTTTTATTTAGTAGAGGCCAGAGATAAAAAAGAAGAGGGAGGAGCTGGGACACTTCCCTTGCCCCAGGGGCTTTAAGGTTCTTTGGAAAATCAGTTATCCAGAGGTGGCCTTTTTTTGGGAGATTCAGCTGATATTACAATGTTCAATTAAGCTCATTGAAAGAGGATTAAGGGACAATTTAATCACAGTTTGTGAGTACCTACACAGGGAGAACATTTGATACAAGAGGATCCTTTAACAGGCAAAGGCATTGAGTTACCTGTTGAATTCAGCAAAATTAAATCAGAAATAATTTTTTTTTCTTTTTTAACCAGGGCACTTCACCCTTGTGACAAGTGATCAAGACAGTCAGGAGATCCTGGCTTTCTATCAGGATGAGGTGAACTGATGTGTGGTGTTCCCAGAGCTGCTCAGGTTTAGGGTCAGGAAGTGATGACCTGGGTGCTGACTGTAGGTCATGGAACCCCAAAAACCATCCCATTCCACCCCCTGCCATGGGCAGGGGCACCTTCCATTATCCCAGGTTGTCTCTTGGAAAGGTGGGACCTGAATCCAGGCTCAGACCACTCTGAGGTACCTGGGGGAACTGGCAGGGAGGTTTGATGAGTATCACGCAGAAATTGAATTATTCTGTCAGAAAGATGACACTTTCTAACCCTGTAAATTCAAGGATTATCCTGACCAGAAACATTGACTGCGAGGAAATTAAAGAGAAAGTGCAAGGCTCTTTCAGTCAAGGTCTGAAATCCTGACCAGATTCCCATCCTGAGCTGTTAAAACAGGAGATTCCTTTTCCAAGCAGTACAAACCACTGGGAGCCATAAATCTCCCAGAAGGGAACTTATTTTTCCCCTAATTTTCATGTTATCTGCAGTCCACTGTCTTCCCGTTCCCAGTTTTGGCAGCGAGGTGTAGCAGTGATGTAAACATCAATATTTTAATGTCAAAGGAGAATACAAAATGAAATTGAATTCCAGTAAGTATAAAGGAAACCCAGCAATGGCTCTCCTATTGAATCCTCTGCAGATTCCAGATAATGGATTATTCAGAGACCTCCAGCTCATAAAAAGGTGCCCTTTATTCCTGGAATTTGATGCAGTTCTCCCTTAAACTGTGATTATTTTCTGATTCCGTTACCAAGTGGATTTTGACACAGTGGTACAATTTCCTTATCTCTCTCTTAAAAGTCTCTGCGCTGGGCTGTGTAAATGAAAACAGCAGCATTTTCCATGTGGATCTTTTCCCATCTGTGTGATGTTTATTAAAAGGAATAAATCTGAGGGATCCTTCCCAGCACAGCAGAATGGGAAATGCAGCTGTTCCCTGCAGGTGCCTCCAGCTGATAAATAAACCCCACTGCCTGGCCACGCACAGCAAGAGATTTTAACATGCAGGAAAATCATCTGGAGCTCCAACCACTGAGCTGGAAACACGGCAGGGATGAGCAATATCTGCAAGAGGTGCAAACTGATCCCAGTTCAGACAGAAACCATCACTTGGCTGATCCAGCCCCTCCCTGACCACTCATTCCCCCCAAATCCAGTGTGCACAGAAACTTCCTCGTGACTGGGGCTTGTTGGGGACGGAAACCATCAGCTCAGGGGGGTTGGGGCTGTTGTGTTCAACACAAGGACCTCTCTCAGTTTGGCTGTTCCTTGGGAATCTCATGGAAACGTGGTGCAATTCAGAAATGCAATTCAGGAATCCCCTGCTGGCTGCTGAAATCTGTGCTGCTGGGTAGAAGGGAGAATTTATCTCTCACAGATCTAGAAGTTTCCAACAGTTCCCCACGTTTATGGAGAGGTTTTGTTTCTATGGCATTTTTTTTAGATATAAAACAAGAGTCCAGGCTGATTTCCCACTTGGCAGCACAGAAAAATCACCCAAAGGCTTTTAATTTATTTTTTTGTTCAATGAGTTTTAAAAACCCCTGCTGCCTACAGCCCAGCCCATTATTCTTGGAGGATAATCCCCCATTAAAAGCGGAGTGACTCGCTGTTCTCCCAGGCTTTTCCCCTTCCTTGGCTTTTGTGGTCCTTGGCCACTGATGTGCAGAGTGGCTTTGGACAAACCGGACTTTGAGGGCTCCATTTTCATTTGGGAAATGCTCACTAATTTGACAGGGTATTAGACGGCTTAATTAATATTGCAGACCTTTGACAGGCTCAGCTGTGAGACCCTCCAGAAGAACTGGCTGTAAAGCAGATAAAACCATCAACCATTCCTTTCTAGTGAATTCCCGACCCTGATCAATGGGATTGGGCTGCCTTGTTGCCTCCAAGGCTGCGATGCTCTGGGATCCTGATGACCTGGCAGTGTTACTTTGAGGAAAAAAGCACAATTAGGGCAAGTTTAGCAAGGAATAAGCTCCTGTTTAATAACAGAGTTTACCAGAAGCTGCTCACTTTGCAGAACTGCAGCACGAGATAATTGACCTTAACACAGCTCCGTGCCTTTGCCTTTGATTTGGGCCACGAAAGTGAATTTGTGGGCAATTACAGAGGGAGCATGAAGACATAATTAAAGGTTAGGAAGAGGTGGGCACGAAAGGAGTGGCTCTGGAATTAAAGTGCACTAATTCACTCTGGCTGTGGGGACACAAACAAGCTCTCAGCTCTGCAGGGTTCAAAGGGGAACTCTGGGGTTACCTGAGCAGGTAACCCCAGCTCTCAGAGATCCCAGGGCAGCAGAGACACAACATTCACATCTCACTAAATGGATGAAAGAAGCGTTTTTGGTGTTCTTTACATTAGAAATTACACTTTCAAATAGAGAAAACTGATTTTTGTGCTTTGAACCATTAAGTAGCCAAGACACAGAACTCCGGCCGGGCTCAACATGGCTCACAGACTTTTTGATCCTCAGGAAAAAGCCCCCAGTGGTGGTACATCCGTGGACAGCCCTCTGGATAAGGAGGATTCGTCATTCATGGTTAAAATTAATGAAGTGAGATTTAGGAGTTCAGAACTCTATTTGATTTCATGTTATCAAGTCCTCTTCAAGGTAGTTCCAGCACGACCTCAGATAGGTCACTTCTCCCACTCATTATTTCAATTCCCCACCCACAAAGTGGTAATAATTATATTCATACACCTCCAAGGAGTGCCACAAACCTTGTTTAGTAATGTACATTTGGAGATCTTCATATGGAACTTAGTATTTAGAAAGTGTCATAAGAAATCTTTCCCAAAAGAAGTTGGTTTTCAGGGCTTTGTGATCCAGCATAACCTAAAAACACCCAGCCCTGAAAGAACCCAGTGTGCAACACTGAAATGGTTGAATTCCTTAAGGACAAATTGAGAATTCCTGAGCCTACAGCTGCCTGGAATGTGCAGAAGTTCTGCAGTCAGGATGGATTTGTACCTGCTCTGGGGTGATGGCTCTGGGATGATGAGAATGCAGAGACAGCAGTACAGCACCCAAATGATGAAAAGCAAGGAGGAAAAGCCCCCTGCAAAAGCAGCAGCCCAGCAGAGGTGTGTCAAAAGTGAATTATGGAAACAGCCCTGAACAGCCACGGCAGCGCCACAGAAACATTTGGGTAACAACGAACACAACAGGAGTGCAACAGCAACAACAGTGCCCAGAATGATTCCCACCAACAGATATTTTTAAAAGAGAGCCATTTTAGTTCTCTCTTTGCATCTGTGAGTGGGAGTTGAATTGATGATAAATACAACCAGAGCAGTGAAGAGATTTTGCCTTACATTCTATTCTCTGGCCTCTCCTCCTGCCTGGGAGTGGCGTGGGGATATTCCTTACAACTGAACTGCAGATGATCCTGTGCCCAGTGATCCGTGGTTTGTACAGAGAAGCCAGGAGGCTGGGGAGGAACAAAAACCTCTCAGGTCACTGGGCGATTGCCAGCAAGCTTGTAGGGATCTGTGTAGTTCCATATTTCACTGGAATGCAATTTCCCTGCTGGGATCTCCGAGCACTTCGCAAACATGAAGGCTGAGGGGCACACAGGGCTATGGGGAAATTGGCAGGGGTGAGTTCCAAAGGCAGAGAGGGGCTGAGGGGCCTTTGTGAGAAGGCAGCGCTTGGGATCAGAGAGGGTAAACATGAGAGGAGAGAGGGTGGGCATGATATCAGAGAGAGTGGATGTGATATCAGAGAGGTTAGGTATGATATCAGAGAGGGTGGGCATGATATCAGAGAGAGTGGATGTGATATCAGAGAGGTTAGGTATGATATCAGAGAGGCTGGATGTGATATCAGACAGGTTAGGTGTGATATCAGAGAGGGTGGGCATTATATCAGAGAGAGTGGATGTGATATCAGAGAGGGTGGACACGATATCAGAGAGGGTGGACATGGTACCAGAGAGAGTGGATGTGATATCAGAGAGGTTAGGTATGATATCAGAGAGGGTGGGCATGATATCAGTGAGGGTGGACATGATATCAGAGAGGAGAGAGCTGGCCAGGCCTCGGTGAGAGCTCTGTGTGCAGCTGGACAGCAGGAGAGGCTGACTGACGGCCAGGAGCAGCCACTGCTGTGCAGGAGCTGTGTCCCCTCCCTCAGAGGGACTGTGGAAGTGGAAGAGCAGCAGCCTCAGCGTGACACAGGGTATTTTAGGCACGGGGGGTTATTATTTTCTGGACACAGCTGGGAGATGGGTGAAGGGCAGCAGGGACTGCCCGGGCTCCCCTAACCCTTCTCTGGGAGGTGTGAGTGGTGCAGCAGCCCTTCCATCACCTCATGCACCCAGAGAAGTGTAGGAACACACTGCTCTGTGTATGGGGCACTCAGTGCCTCTGGCTCTTCCCAGGAAATCCCATATTCCTCCTTCTCCTGCCAGCTCCATCACAGAAATCCCTGCAAGTCAAGTGACCTCACCCTGTGCTTTCCCACTGGCATTTAGAACCGGAGACCCCCAAAACGCCACTGCTCATCTTTCTCCCTCTCCTGAGGTTCTCATAAGCCCACGAGCGTGTTTTAAACCCCAGATCCTAAGCAGGCAGCAAAACAAGCTAAGACTCAGCTCATGTTTAGGCAGGCAGCCTCACTATCAGCATCCTGCCAAATGCCAACTCTTATTTGCCTCCTCCAAAGGCTCTGCTCCTCTACCTGCACGTTTTGATTGGATTAGGGTCCCTCACTCCAGAGCGCAGCCATTTGCTGCTGTTCCTTCAGCAATTCAATTTTGCCCGATGTTCTGGGGAACAGCCTGCCTGGAGAAGTGAGTCAGGGCATTATTTTACTTTTACCAGTCGGCTTTAAACAAATATTAGAGAGCAGTGCTCCCCTGGGTACCGTTACAGCAAACAGCAATTTTCAAGCAAGCTCCAGAGTAGATTGCTCCTGAGATGCTTCTGCACTTGTAGGATGTCTATTATGCACTTATGGCACTTGTGAGAGGGGTGATGGTGGGCGAGATTTCACTGGCCCTACGCAGGAATAGCAGTGAACCAAGCTAATAAACTCTGCACTTCCTCGGAGTGTGCAGGGACTGCTCCACACAACCTTGTTTTTCATTTCCCTTTGGAGTGCTCATGATACAGCCCCCTCTGCACGAAGGAGGGGGCACAGTGGCAGGACACAAGATGTTTGCTGTCCCTTCCTGTGACAAACCTGGCCCCCAAGCCCTCTGTCCCCCTGGGGACAGCCTGAGGAGCAGCAGCATCCCCGTGCTCCAAGCAGCATTCCTCAGCCTTCCTTCCCCCAGATTTCCTTATCTCTCTTTCGCTCCCTACCTGCCCTTTCAGTTTCTCTGCCCTGCTCAGCTCTTGCTGTGGAAATTGTGATGATTTCCATCCAAATCACACCCTTCCATACCCCTTTCCCATCTCACATCCCCAGAATATTTTCCTCCACTGGGTCCTGCTGGGGTGGCAGGGTCTCACTGCCCCGTCCAGTGGGGTCCTGCTGGGACAGACTCCCTGGAGCAGCTCCAAGAGGGGCAATTCCCCCTCAAAACTCCAGACAGGCAAGGAAATACCGTGACTGCACATCTGTTCCATCACTGAGCACAGGGTAGGTGTTTGTTAGACTTCCGAACCTGCAGCTGAGCTCTGCTACATCAAGGGTCTCCCCAGCAAAACTCAACAGAAAAAGGGTTAAAAAATGACTCTATAAGGGGACCCTCACAGGAGTTAAACGTGCTCGTTCCTAATCAGCTGCTAAGCTGGGTGAAAAACCGAGTTGGGAGAGAATTCCAGGCGTTTCTGATGTGTCTTTCCAGAGTGAGAGCCCACAGAGGGGCCAACTATCAGCTGAGGGGGTTTGGCAGTGCTGGGCTGGAGCTCGGAGCTGGGTGCTCTGCGTGCAGAACCATCCCCACATTCCCAGGTCCAGCTCTTCCCCCGTGCTTGGAAGCTCGGTCTGTGGGGCACTGGATTTCCAGGAGGGATGAGAGCATTCCTGAGAGGAATGGGGAGGGGAACAAGTGTTTGGAAGAGTCTCCAAATCTCTTTTGGATCAGGGCAGCCAGCAAAAACAGAACTGCTGCCTCAGATGTGCTTCATTGGTATTCTGGAGGCAGCTGGGCTAGAGACTGCACAAAATTATTTTCAAACAGGAATTACAATTGGAAAGGCAAAATGAGAGAGATGGAGAGAATTTTGGGGGCATTTGTCAGCTGAGAGCCTCGAGGTTGTATTCAAGCTGATGACAGAGTAAACACAAGAAAAGCTGAAACAAATGGTGCTCCGTGGATCAAAGGAACGAGATCCTGCCACAGATACTTAGCACTAAAAGGCTTTTCATTGTGGGAAAAGGGAGTGATTCCAACTCGAATCCACGATGAATGGAAAAACAAAACTCTCTCCTGCTAAGCACAAGCTGGCAAGGGAGTGCAGGTTGGGATAGACCCTGCCTGTGCCTCAGATTTCTGCAGCAAAGCAGCAGAGCCTTCCTGCAGCCCCATTCCCTCCATGTCTGCTGTTGGCCTGACAGACACGAGGCTTCATTCTGCCAAATTTGTCAGCCTTGACCTGCGAGTCTGATCTCGGGGAAATTCTATTCATTGCTGAATAAATAATGCATGGGCAGCCATGCATTTTTCATGCTGAGACTTTTAAAGGCCACTGTAGTGGTGCATGTAAATTCAATTTCCCCCCCACCCCACCACCCCCCAACTCCTTTCTCTGCACACTCAACTGCTAAATAATTATTAACATCTCACTCAGGCACGGGTGAGGGCTGCACCAGCCACAGAATCCACTGCTGCTCGGACACTGCTGCCTCCTCTCCACCCTCCACAAAATCGAGGAGAGAGAATTCCAGGCAACAGCAGAGCAATCTGGCTCTTTTCCTCCCCCTCCCCTGCTGGTTTGTTTGGTTGTTGGTTTTTTTTTTAATTCTCTCTTTTTTTTTTGTTTAATAAAGCCCCACAAAAACACGTGCGTGAAGTGGAGCAGAACAAAGGGAGCGGCTCGTGGGTTTGACATTCTCCTGGAAGCACTGATGGATCCTTTCCAGAGGAGCAAAGCTGGTGCCTTTATTCGGAGCTGGTGGCCAACGTGAGCCAGTGGCCTGTGCTGGCCGTGGGGCTCTGAGTGACCGAAGGGCTGAGGCAGGAGGAGGGGGAAGCAACACTGCTCAAAAGGGCTTAGGAAGCACAGCCAGAAAGCGAATCCGGCGTGGTGGAGGCTGCAGTGGGAATGTGAAAGCCCTCCAGGTGAAATCCCTTTGTGCTGGGGGTGAGATGAGGACAGGAGCTCCGTGGGGCTCTGTTCAAACCCAGCACAGCTCTGCAGAGCCCTCACAGGGAAGGAAGGGGCTGGGATGAGGGAACCACTGGGGTTTCTCCCAGCTCCAGGTGATGTTGGTGATGTAGAAAGGGTCGAGGAAAATCCCCCCTGGGCCACCCAGGCAGCTCTGGTCTCTTTTTTGGGAGGGGCTGAGGCAGAGAGCCTGGAAATCTTCACTGACTGAACCAAACTGCCAGGCCGGCCTTGCAGGGACTCTCCAGATTGCTGGAGCAATAAATATGGAAAAGGCAAAGCGCTGAAATGCATCTCAGTCTCCATCCCCTGGGAACCAAGGTGCAAATTTACTCAGGGATCTGCTGCAGCGAAGTCGAACAGCCAGCAGCTCCAACGGGACGTGGAGAGGACAACACTCGGTGTCCATGTTGGCACAAAGAGTAAAACACCTGGATTTTGGGCACTTTCAGACCTATTGGCATGAGCAAAGTGCTAATAGAGTCGCCGCAGTTGTGCCTGTACTTGAATAATTTCCCCTATAAAGGTTTAAAGCTGATGATTTGCACCTGAATTATCCTGGTTAGTTTACACAGTAACATTTTGGGCTACCGGCTCCCCAGTCTGGCAAGAACAATGTAATTTTTCCTCAGCAAAACTCTTATTTCTGCACACAGCCAGGGAGATTCCTCAGATGCTTAAATGAGAGCTCCTGCTTAAATGCTCTGCTGCCTTGGGACCTGGTTTTACCATTATATGCTTAACTTGATGACATTTCAGACCTGAAATCTGATGTGAAGTCAGGGTGAAACAGACTGAAGGGTTGTTTGCTTCAGTGCTTTTTTGGGCTCTTCTTATGAAATATGTGAGGCTGTTCTACAGGTCAGAAGAGGTGAGTTCGCTCGTTCAGAGGGTTGCTCACAAGAGGAGGGCACAGGACTGGATGTTTCTGTGGAGAACTGCAGCGTTTTTATTCACCAGTGGCAGGGAGAAGGACATGAGGAGGAAGGAGAGAGAGGAGGATGAGTGCTGAGTCTCTGTGTCCCTCACGTGTCCCAGGGGGTGTCACCTGTCCACAAGGACCTGCTCTGGTGTAGAAACAGTAATGTGGAGAAAAGAACTTTATCCAGATGCAATTTCTAGTTATCTCTGAACCAGCAGCCTGCACTGAGAGATTTGGGCTGAAGCCACTCACAAAACACATGCACACACAAATACAAAGCCATTTCAAATTCTCCTCTCTGGGCTGAAAAGCGTTTTGGAATGCGGATGAGAGCTGCCTGCGAACACATCCAGAGAACTTGGAGGGAAACCTGAGACAAATTATGGAAATGAAATGCCCATCTTTACAGATCAATGCCAGGGAGTCCCTGGTGGGGAGTGTATGGATCATTTAAAAGACTTCTCATCCTGTTCACTGGGACTCAGCTCCGAAGTGCCCTGGCTGATGGGGAGGGTTATTAATAGCACTGGCATTAGGGAATCAGCCACCTGTGCCTTGTCCATGGACTCCTCTTGGCCTTTTTATTTTAGACTCATTCATAGGTAATGGATTTGCATTTAAATGAGAGTAAAACTGGTCACAGTAAGGACAGGGAGGGAAGAAAGCCCCTTATTGATCCGGGTAGTGAAGCCTCCCCCTCAGCCAGGCTGTTTTAACAGACAGCAAACGTGATAAATGGCCCAGTCTGCCTAGAAAAGGGATCAAACTCCTTGGTTTGGAATCCTGGGCCATGTCATGGCTTGTGCTGCTTTGTCCACATCCCTCCCTCCCTGCTGGAGCAATTTGGGCTGTGGTTTGAGCAGTGCAAGGGAAGGGCTCTGTCAACACCAGCTCTGCTCTCCTGGGCGCAGATCCACACCCTGGGACAAAGGTGCCTCCTTTGAACGGGGCCATCCCTTTGCTAAAGTGCCAAAATTCCTCCCCTGGGGCCGGGCTTTGCTCTCCCTGCGAGGGGGAGCTCGGGCTCATTTCAGGAATTGCATCCAGCGCCAGTCTCGGTAATGAAGAGGCTGAGGACTGGGGTGGAGAAGCTGTTAAATAAATCACAGCCATGATTTGCATTTTGAGAGGTGTTCCTCATGTCTGGCTCACAGAACGTCTCATGAACTGAGGGAGATCTCACTGTTCCTCCTAAAGTGGCAAAAAAGAGAGAGATCTGGGGAGATCAAGCAGCTGCCTCGAGGTGAGGGTCAGAGGAAAGGCTCCAGCCTTCCTCCCCTGCCCAGGCTGAGGGGCAGGGCAGGCTGGAGGAGCAGAGCATTTGGAAGAAGGGCCAGGAGTGGTTTGAGAGGCAGGCAGGGGCTGAAAGGGCAGCCCCCTCAGGGAGCCACAAAAGGATGAAGCTTCCAGCAAAAGCCCCATGGATTTTTTTCCATCCTGCAAGGAGCGTAAATTGCAGAAGGTTCCCTCTGGTCATCACTGAATCTTTGCTCTGTGTGAGGGATGGGATTAGTGACTGTCCTGGTGGCACAGAGCTCACAGGGACCCTGACAAGATGCTGTGACAACACAGGCACTGTTCTGTAGGTGTAACCCTCTCCTCCCCACCCCTGACACCTTTCAGGTCTTGCTTCCCACCCCTTGAGTGCCAGTGGTACATCAGCACCCAAAATCCACGAGAACAAGCTGAAAATCCCTCTGTTCCGCAGAAAACTGGCAGCAGGACGGAGCCAGAAACCCAGCAGCAACCCTGGGTTAATCCTGATTTTTGGGCATGGATGGAGAGCTCTGCCCATCCTGCTCCTACTGCCCCCACACCCAGGAAAATCAATCCTCCTCTCCTTTTTGTCTGGACCAGCCTCAAATAGCTGCACCCTGTTGCTAGGCTACCTGACTGCCTTCCACACATCCCAGAGCTGCTGGAAACCTCACAGCAAATTGCAGCTCACATGGTGGGTTATTTTTATCTTTTTGGGAAGAGGGGGGATGAATGGACAGTGGAAGGGAGGAAGGAAGGAAGATATTCCAGTTCTTGGGTCCTCTGGTCGCAGGGTTATGACCAGGAAAGCCTGGAAAAGCTTGGGAATATGAACATGTGTGTTTCTGCTTCCTTAAATAGGCAGAAGATATGTGGGATCATAATGGAATATCTGCCTGGCTAATGAATATCAAGCGTCACCTTTTGTGCTATTTTGGATCCTTGCTAATTCGTCCTGTGCTCTGCCACAGCCAGGAAAGAGCTGGGAACAGCTTCACAAAATGCACTGGCGCACCAGCAACCCCGTGAGGGGCTGGCAAGTGTGGGACAAGAAGCTCCTGGCGCTTGCACAGCCACGAGATCCCTACACGGGGCTCGGGTTCGGATGGTCTCACCACGGAGGAGGCAAGAAAATGGGGTGGAAAAGTGAAAATGGGGTGGAAAAGTGAAAACTGGTTGCAGAGGAATGATTCCCATCCCCACCCTGGGAACACAAGATTTTAGTGCCTTGTCCTGAGCCACCTGTGTCACCCAGCCCTGGGGGCTCCTGGGCTGCTGCACATGGAGAACCCAGCAGGAGTAAGAGGAAACCCATGAGCAGCACTTTTCCTGTTCCAAGCGCCTCATCCGTGCCTCTGCTAACTCACAACATCGTGTCTTCCCCTCTGCTTTTATCCACAGGTGGTGGAACTGAGGCAGGCAGAGCCTGGCTGAGGAAAACCGTGGCTGGATCCCACCATGGGCCGTGTCCCCTTGAATTAAAAAAACCTATTGAACAAATCACCTCATTTCTTCAGTGTTGCTGCCAGGACTGAGGGTTTCTGTACAGCCCAGCAACAAACTGCAAGAAAATGGAGCTGATTTATGGTTTTCCCTGTCCCTTTTCTTCCCATAAAACATGCTGCCGTTATATGAGGTGAAAAACCCACTGCAGCTGCAGTCACCCTCACTGGGTGCTGGGTTGCAAAAAAGCCTTTTTGACCCCGTTTTCAGAAAAAAAATGGCTTTAAAAGGGCTGTTTTCAATCCCCACTCTTCTCCTGCTCTGTATTATGTGAGGTCCTCAGCTGGGAGGTGGGTGCAGAGCACCGGGTGACCTCTCCCTGGTTATCAAGGGATCAAGAGGGACTGGGAAGGAGCCACTGGGAAATGGCCATTCCCAGGTAGCCAAATGGCACTCACAGTTCCTGAGATGCTCTTCAAAGGGGGGAAGAAAAGAAAGGAACCCCCCCCGTTGCTTAGGATCCATTTAAATCTCCCCCTCCAGAAACCTCTCCCAGCGCTGTCGGCAGAGCCCGTTCGTCTCTCTCAGCCAGGGTCGGATTCTCCCTGAAATCACCAATTAGGAACAAAATAAATCCCAGCCACAAAACTGAGCCCAAACCAGGTTTCCTGCCCTCGTTCCCTCTGTTCTCCTGAACATCAAACAGCCCCCCGGGGCTGGGCCCTGGCACTCCCCACGGGAGGGGTTTTGTTGGCAGCCGCGATCGGGGGGCTCCATCAGCGACAGGGAGATTATTTCTATTTTCTCAGCAGCTGTTTGAAGGGAAATAATCCTGGAAGAGCCTAATGAATTAGCGTTCCGAGAGTCATCTGAACTAATGAGAAGGAGTGGAAACAGGCTGAGGAAAAGGGGCTGCTTCTCAAAGCAATGCAGTGCCTTTATTGGCTCTCTTCTGCTTTGGATGTTCAAAGCCTCTTTTTTTCTTTTTTTTTTCCCCCTACAGCAATTTATTTCCTGAGTGACTGAAGAACAAAAACAATTACAAACTGTACCATTTTCTTTTTTTCCCCTCTGAGCTTTCTCCTTTTCACTTAGTGCGATGCTCAAACTTCCTTCCCATCTTCCCTTCCCCTTCCTCCTTCTGCAAGACCACAATAATTAGGGACTAGACACAAAACCTAACCAGAGTAGCAGAAGTCTTCTGGGCTGTGCAGGGTTAGGTACTGAGCCACAGCATGCTAGTGAAATTTAAATAAAAATGGGAAAGGAAGGGGGGGGCGAAAAAAAAAGAAAAACATCTTTCTGGTGCTTCTGAGATCAAAGGAGCAACCCTTGAAATTTGATGGTTGGGAACTTCTGAGAAAGGAGGTTGTTAAACCACTCCTGACTTCTGTGGCTGTTTTATCAGCAGGGAGACAGTGACATTGTTTGAACTACATACTGACTTTTTCCCCACAGAGGTTGTGTGATGATTTCTGAGCGTGTTCCCCGAGGCTCAGGGTTTGCTGGGAGAGATCAGGAGCAGGGGAGCTGCTTCCACTTCAAACAGATTCCACAGAGGCAGCCCGGGAATGGGAGCTCCCTGCACTGCCCTTGGGCACAGGCCTTTGCACAGCTGTGGACCCCACACAATTCTCACTCCTTTTTCTCTCTCTCTGCCTCCTCACCTTCTCCAGGGCTCACAACACAGCCTTTGCTTGCCTGGAAAACACAGCCCTCCCTCCTTCTCAAGTTTTTTCCTCCTCAACACCAAAACTATTCCATAGGAAGGTGTTTGGCGTTTGTTTCTCTGCACATTAACACGGAGAAAGCAGGAAAGGGTTGATGCAGATATTGAGGGAAGGATTTGAGTGAAAGCAGCCCTGGATCTGAAGCACCTCCCTGAGCAGCTGGGACTGACTCTGTTGGACACAGGTCTTCTTCTGGCACTGACTGTGAAGGCTGGAAAGTGTCCCCACCATCTGCCACCCGGTCCCCACTGCCCTTTGGCTGTGCCTGAGCTGCTGGTGTGGTCACTGCTTAATGACCTTCAATTAAAACACATTCATTTAGCTGGGATCTGCTATTTAAATGAGCTCATCTTCGCTGGAACAGCCTGAAGAGCAGCCAGAGGAGCCCAGGCAGGCAGAGGTGGGAGGCTGGCTGTGACCTGCTGGTGGGACAGGATTTGTGGCCCAGTAGCAGCCCAGTGGTCACAGAGCTGTCACCCACACATCTCCCCTCCCAGGAAATCTCGTTATTTGCACTAAATACATTTCATTGTTCTTTTTAGACAGCCTGCACACAGCTTCTGCCCCACACACTCTCCAGCTCACCCACAGAATCCCAGGATGGGTCAGGCTGGCAGGGACCACAGAGGGTCACTGGTGCCACTCCCTGCTCCAGCAGGGCCATCCTGGAGCACAGGGCACAGGATGTGTCCAGAGGGCTCTGGAATATCCCAGGGAGGAGACCCCACAGCCTCTCTGGGCTCTGTTCAGGGCTGGGCACTGCACAGTGGAGTTTTTCCTCACGAACTCTGCATGTTCAGGCTGAACTTTCCCTGTCCCACTGCTCTGATCCGTGCCCCTGCTCCAGCCCAGGAGCTGCACACGAGGAACACCCTGAGACAAGCCTTGGTTAACTCACACACAGAAAGGAGCAGAGGGGCCGTGGGACAGGGCAGCATCCCTGTGGATTTGGGCAGGGAATTTCCGAGGGAACGGGGTCAGTGGAACAGCACGAGAGCTCTCCCGTGGCGGGGGAGCAGCAGGGCCTGGTTTGGCTGTGCCTGTGTCCCGGGGTGCCACATTCCCCTGCTGTCCTGCCCTTCTGCCCAGCAGTCCTGGAAGGCATCCAGAGCCGGCTCAGGGAGGGTTTTTGTGGCACGGCACAGACTGGCAGGCGGTGCAGAACTACTCTGTTCACCAGCACCCACCTAACTCCAGCGCTGGAGGTGTGCTGGGATGGGGACAGGCCCCACCTGGAGCTGCGGGGTGAGCTCAGGGGGATCAAACAGTGGGAAATGGAGCATCCCCAGGCAGCTGCTGGGTGTGGAAGAGCTTTGTGAGGTCCAGCTCTTCTCCAGGGCACAAAAATCCCTAAATTGCATCCCATCTACCTCTTTCAGCTGACCTAATGATTAATAAAGTCTTTATCTTTTATGTGGGTAAATACTAGCAAGGAAAAAAAATCTCAGCAAGCATCCATATGGAAAAGGATTTGGCAAGGCCTCCTTTGAATCCTTGTTCTCTGCTTCTGCTTTACTTCACTGAGGAAAGAAAGTCTCATATGGAAAATGAAATGCAAAAATAATACATGAATAGCAGAAAGTAGCTTAAATAGTTAGAAATAGGAGTGAGGCTGCTTGATGAAGGTTCATCAGTCAAAATGAAACGTGTAAAGAAAACGCGAAGCAAAAGAAAGGGACAAAAGTTGAAATGTAAATTCAAAGTTTAAAATTCTCGCCTCATTTACAAATGGGGAATTGTAGTGGTGGGGGGATTTGTTTAGAAATGGATTAATGCTGTGTTCTCTGTCTCACTAAAATTATAGTTTCGAAATTACATGAAATATTCATGGAGGATGGGGAGGGAACTCACATCACCTTGGCTTTGCTGCTCAAATGAAACAGACTGAAGTGAGGAAGACAGGGAGTGACTGAGGAGCTTTTTTTCATTTCAGGAGAGTATGAGAAAAGAAAATTTCCCTTTCCTGTATTCAACGATTAAAATGATAATGGCTACACGAGAACCTACACAGAGAAATTTCCAACCCCTCTAAAATTCTCTGCAGCTTGCAATTACACACAGGCAAATTTATCACGGGTGCCAGATGGCACAGCGAGCATATTGGCAGGGATTTTTGAAAGAAAGGAGGAAAAATAGCTGGCCTGTTCCGTGCCTAGCTTGCCTTCCCTTCTCTCTCCCACCCCCAATAACCTGTTCCTATTTTCTCTCTCGATGTAAATTTTCCTTCCTCTGCGTAAACCAGTAATTTGGGGAAAGAAACAACCACATTATTTGGGGTTAAGCCTTCATCTGAGATACCCACAGGTCTCCTGTGTTGTAAATGGGTGAAATCCCGGAGTTCCAAGGCTTTTCTTGCAAGCAGCCCTGTGGTTTTCACTGGGGTGAGGGTGAGAACAGACCCTTGCGCTGCAGCCAGTGAGGTGGGCATGCACGTTCTGGTGTCAAAAGCGGAAAGCAGGGAAGATACTTCTTTGTGGTGACATTTACAACAGATGATGTCGATTGCAGAGCCCCTCAAATGCCTAATCCAGGTTTTTGTGAGGGTTAGGATCCCATTTGTAAGTGCCCAGCCAGCAGCTGCTTTTCTCGTGTCACTCGTGGTCAGGTTTTCAAGCCATCCCCGTCCCCTCCAGGAGCGCTGTGACAAGCAATCTGCTCCCTGTCTCCAAGGAGGCAACTTTCCTTGGAGATCCTGGCCCAGATGGGCCATGTCAATCAGCTTTGGAGGAGCTGGTGATGCCCAGCCAGTGCTGATTGTGCATCTCAGAACGACGAATGAAGCCGTGGCTCCGGGAGGGAGCTGGGCTGTCGTGAGTGAGGTGAGGAATCCGTGCCAGATCTCTCTGTGCGTCACAGAAACACAGAATCAGCCCTTTCCATTGACAGAAACTTCCGTTCTCCAAGGTGATTTGAATTACTGCTTTTTGTTTCTTCGAGAGTTAATTGCCTGACTGCAGCTGGAGGCACAGAGCCTGGTCTATCTGTTTATCTGGGTGTCTATCCTGCCTTCCACCTGCTTTATCCCACTCTGCTATTCCCATCCCATCACTTGGGGGTTGCTTTCAGAGCTGTGTGTCAGCTGCAGCATTTCCATGTCTTTTTTTCCCTTTTTTCTGAGCAGTGTTGACAATTCTCACTCTCAGGATATTCCAGGTTAAAAGCTTTTGTCTTCCTGTGTGCACACACTCTGTGTCTAAATGAACATCTAGAGGTGGAAAGGAGGCAGGAAGGGAATGATGCAGTTATTTCAGCTGCCTTTAATCTCAGCCCTTGCACACAGCACTGTTCAAAGGAAGAGCATTGCATCACTTCAGATTTTTGATTCCTGAGTGGGTGGGCGGCTGTGGATTTATCAGGAGTAAAAAGGAGACTGCACAGGCAAGAAAAGGCTGCTGCTGGTGCTCAGAGATGTCCACAAGAGCCCTTGATCCTCGGCAAGCCCTGGGCTGTGTGTCCACCTTCCCTTTTGGCCACGTCTCGTGGGTGTGGGGCACTCAGGGGTTCCCATCACTCCTGACTCCTGCAGCCCCCCAGTTTTCACCCCTCACAGGGGGGCTTCCTCCAGCAGCAGCGAATGGAAGCTGAATTCACAGATCTGAATGCTCAAGGTGGTGACTGGACACAGACCTGACATAGGCCCTGATGGGGGGAGCAAGGCTGCTGCTCCTCAGGGGTGTGTAAAGCCAGATGAAGAACAATCACTCAGAAAATTAAATGCCTGTTTCGCTCTCTCTTGCTCACCTTTTGCTCCTCAACATGTCAGCCCTAGCATCCCCTCATCAGCACCCTGCACAGCCTGTGGGGCCCGGGGAGCCCTCGGGGTGTACAACGAGCTGTGCCACAAAAACAGGGCAAGGTGACAACAGATGGGGCTGCTTGGAGGCTGCAAATTTCCCTGCCTTGCCTTCCTTCGCTTCAGTTTGAATCAAAGCATTGCTGAGCAGTGGGGAGGCCCTGCTCTCCTCCCTGCCTTGCAGCTTGTTGGTATTTCTTAGTGCAGCACTGGGTTGGTTAACTCCTGCCACTGTCAGTGCCTCGAGTGTCCACGTGTGTGGGAGACCCTCGGAGAAAAGGAGAGCGAGCGAGGGGAAAAAAAAATAATAATGCCACAAATAATTGTCTTGGCATTCTGGAGAAGAGAGGCAGAGGTTTGTGCCTGGAAAACAGCTTGTCATTTGTCTTTAGTGCAGGATGATTGCAAACAGATTTCCTGCAGACCCTGGCCACATACTGCACTCATTAAAAATCGTGTTCTTGTTGCTTGTTGCGTTCCTGCCCCCGGCTGCCACGCTTTGTCCCCTCCTGGGAAGTTTGGCCGTGGCATCCCTGAGCCCCCAGGGTGTTACTGGGGGTGATGCCTCCATCCCTGAGCCCCCAGGGTGTTACTGGGGGTGATGCCTCGTGCCAGGCTCAGGCAGAACCCGAGGAAAGCTGCCAGGCTGCCCTGCACTGCCGGGAGGGGCTGAGGATGATAGGGGATGATAAAGGCTCCCAGGTCCTGTAGGGATGCAGATGGGGCTGGAGATTCCTCCCTGTCCTGTTGCCTTCTCTGTTCAAACGGCCCTGATAGATTTGTCCCTGGTATTAAAGCCTCTTTCAGGCTGTTAAGAGTTATGTGCTTCTGATCCTGCATCCCTGATCTTGGTCCTAAACAAACCCTGACCTGGTTCACTCTGAGGCAGCAGGGCTGAACTGCACCCACCCAACAGGGGAACAGCAGCCCCAGCCTGGGGGGGATGAGTTAGAGCTGAAGGCAGCGCTGAGAAATCCCAAAAGAGGGGCTACAGCCCCCCCTACCATCCAGCTCCATCTGTGCCCGTCTCAGAACTCCAGCAGATGCACAAACAAAGCTGTGCACGAAACCACAGCGTCCCAGACAAGGCTTTAATGCCCCTTCCACTCTCCCTCGCTGCCCACAGAGGAGAGCGTTGCCTCCAGGGCTGGGGGCTCTCCCGCATCCGGCCTTGTCCTTCCACCCTTCTGTGTTCCCGCTGTCCTACAGCTGGGTCAGTGTCCCAGGAGGGCGAAAGCACCTGCCCAGGCTCCCTCCACGTGGGGACAGTGGCATTTCAGGGCTGGACATGGCAGGTTAGGGTGGGACTGAGGGTTATGGGGCGCAGAGAAGGGAGCTGCAGCCCTGGCTGGAGCAATGCTGGATCCAGGATTTCTGGCACGACAGGGAACCCAAAGTGACCACGCTCCTGATGCCACTGCCACAGCTCCTGCCCTGCAGGTGAATCTCAGACAGGGCATGCTTGGTTCCTGACGCAAAATTTCTGTTGAAGTCTCAATAAATCTTTTCACTCTGAAGGCCCTGTCGAAATTTCAATAAATCATTTCACTCTGAAGCCAAGGACACCAGCAGAAATTGATACCCACTTCTGAAGTACCTGGGAAAGGCCTGATTGCTGAAAACACATCCTCTGGAGGAAACTTCTGAAAGCTGGGCTCTGCCAAGCCACCCTTGGTAATGTAAGGACCTCCAAATCACCACTCCCTGCTGAAAATTGCCCTCTCAGGGCAGCCCAGGGTGTTTTAATGACAGAAAACCAACTGAAACAGCAGCTCCACAGGCCAGAACTGCAACACCAACCGTGTCACTTCAGAGAGGGAATGTCTGAGGAAAGGGTTAATTCTGTTTTCATGCCTTTTAAAAATAATTATTTGTTGTCACCATGAAGAGTGACTGATAATAATAATTACATCTCAAGAGCACTGCTCACTTGCTTCCCATCAGAGGGGCTGAGTGCAAATCAGCCAGCCCAGGTTCATTTGAGAGCGCTCATAATTACATTCCTGCCATCACATTCCCTCTTTTCTTAGAGGAAAGGGGGAAAATGCCTCCCGAAGTATCACAGGGAGTTTTGCCCAATAATAGAAGCTTGTTCTTGAGTGATGTTTGGAACCCGGCGGGGAGGGGGGAGAATGAAGCAAACAAGGGCAGGATTTATCCCGCAGCATCCATGCACTGGGATTTCTCTCTTTAATTCTTTTCCTAGTTGCCTTTTATAATGTTTTAAAGAGAGCCATAAAATGGTGCTTAGTTTAATACTGTGCAGAGCTCAGCTAAATCTTTTCCCTGATCATGTCACCTTTTCATTCAGTGGCTACAGAGCCTTTGAGACACAAAGAGTTTTTTTCACCATTATGCCTCACATAGAACGTGGAGATTGCTCTTGAGTGAGTCTCAAATATGACGATAATTACAAATATGGTAATAATTACAAATACAATAATAATTACAAATATAATAATTACAAATATATTAATAATTACAACAAGAAAAAGGCTACAGAGCTGCTGATTAGGGAGCTGAGCCCTGCAAACATAAATAGCCAAGGGAAGTGAATGGAGAAAGGGCACAAGAAGATGTCCATGGACAATGAAAAGGAGGTGTTTTGGTTGAGAGCTCCGTGGTGACGTAGTGCCAGTGTCAGCTTTAATGGAAAAAACCTATGGAATGTTCTCTACTGATAGTAAAAACAGAAAAAAGAGAAAAAAAAAAATCTTCCCTATGAGGGTGGGGAGGCCCTGGCACAGAGAAGCTGTGGCTGCCCCTGGATCCCTGGAAGTGTCCAAGGCCAGGTTGGACAGGGCTTGGAGCAGCCTGGGATAGTAGAAGGTGTCCCTGCCCATGGTGAGGGATGAGACAAGATGGTCTTTAAAGTCCCTTCCAAGCCAAACAATTCTGGGATTCAATGTAAAGAAAACACCAAAGCCCGTGAAATTACCTGTTTTGGGGTGTTTTATTTTGTCCACCTGAAGTCTCAGCCTATTTCTAACAAGACATTCAAAAAGGGTCAGCAATTCGAACATCAAACCCTTGGAAAACACACGGAGATCCTCCAGCCTGAGCTTCCCCCAGGAAGCTGGTGTGAGAGTGGGTGGTTTTGTGGTAACCACACGGAGCAGGACTCATCTGGAGAAGAGAATTTTGCAAAATGCCCGGTGGCCATGCAGACAATGAGGGAGTGTCTGCACTGGCAATGGAAAGCACTTTCCCTAATGGGAAACATCCTCATGGTTCATCCCATGCCCCGCGCTCTGCGGTGCTGGAGTGGTGAAATGCAGGGTGGATCCAAGCCCTGAGCCAAGTTTTCTAATTGCTGTTCATGTTTTCCTCTGTGGTGGGCACAGGAAACTCCTGTAATGAGGAGAAACGTGGGAATGGCACCGGGATTGTGCCCCAGGGCACCGAGGGAAGGGAAATGGGGGATGCCAGGCACTGCAGCTCCCCAGCCAGGGTGGGAATGGCACCGGGATTGTGCCCCAGGGCACCGAGGGAAGGGAAATGGGGGATGCCAGGCACTGCAGCTCCCCAGCCAGGGCTCTCTGAACGTTTGGCACAGGATCTGCCGCAGTCCTAAGGAATGCAATTAGGGTGAATCACGGAACAAGGGGGAATCAAGGATGAAAAGGGGATCTGGTTTCTCAGTAAGAATCTAAAACTGAAACCCACCACTGCACCCCTCTCAGAGCTGGGGTGGTTTGACCACAGAATGTCTTGGGTTGGGAGGGACCTTAAAGATCATCTTGTTCCATCCCTCTGCAGGGACAGCTTCCACCAGCCCAGGCTGCTCAGGGTTGGGGCATCCACACCGTAATCCATTGCAATATAGAGAATTTCTCCTCTTTGCCCCAACACACTGCACTGTGGCCATGGAAGAATTCCTTATTTTTAATAATAATCATGTAATAATCATCTTTGAAAGGCTCCTCACACATCACAGGCTGAGCACCCGTATGGTGCAACACCAAGTTCCCACCAGCAACTTCTGTTCAAGGCAAATGTGTCCCTGTCACCAACCAAGGGATGTTCTCAGTTTGGCATGGTGGAGTTTGGCTGGACAAGCAAGGCACTCTCAGTGAATATTCCCATCAGACAGATTTGTCTGGGAACCCAAAGCCTGTTTGCAGCTATCAGGGTGCATTTACACTCCCAGAAAAGTGCGGATCCAAGTCCCTTTTGCAGAGCAGACTCCAGTGGGGATGATAAACCACCCTGTCTGTGCTAAGAGGCCTGTACAGCTCAAATTTCGGAGCTCTACAGCCAAATCATGCCCAGTGAAATCATATTTTAGCACGAAACCCAGCACTTATTCACTTGGCAGATGATCAGGACAGGAGCTGCCATTGCTGAGCACCTTCCTGCAGGAAGAGGAGGAAAAGGGCACGGGAATTTATAGTTATGGCGAAAACCAAAGCCACACATCCTGCCCAAAGCTACCCGGGTTTTGTTGTGGCCCTGGGAAAACATAACTCAGCCTGAGGGACAGCCAGGAGACAAAGCAAACAGGAAATGCTCTTGCCTTTCCCCAGAACTCATCTCTGCACTGGTGGGCAAATTCCGAGCAAGGAATTGTTTTACCTCCATCACTTCTCATCCGTCTGATCCAGTGGAATAAATGCTGTTGTGCCCTTTTTGGAATATGCATTGGTTGATTTTAAAGTACCAGGCCAGCAGCCCCCAAGGGTGTACTAGAAAGAACCAACCAACCAATTTCACAGCAAATAATTTATTCCGCAAACATTGCTCGCCTTTCCAGCTCCTGAATCGGTTCTGGGCGGTTCACAAAATTCTCAGATTTATTTGTTATTCAGAATTGCTGATAAATTTC
This sequence comes from Lycocorax pyrrhopterus obiensis, assembly GCA_014706295.1. Taxonomy (NCBI): domain Eukaryota; kingdom Metazoa; phylum Chordata; class Aves; order Passeriformes; family Paradisaeidae; genus Lycocorax; species Lycocorax pyrrhopterus. The sequence continues at coordinate 10,315,433 of JACSVZ010000018.1, forward strand.
CTCCATGAATAATGAAACTGGGCCGGAGATTGTTCACTAACAGCCTTTTGTGAACTGTTGTAATTCGCTGTGCAAAACCCCGTGTTGTGATTTGATGTGTTAGCTATGTTTGGTGATATTGTCTCCGACTGGATGAATTATATGGCTCACCAGGGAGCCTGGCAGGTATTGGGATTGTAAAAGCCTTGATTGGCCATTCCGAGGCAAAGTGGGGGAAATAATCTAAGTGTGGATGTTTGTTAGTGGCAGGGCTGATTCTCCATCCGCTTACCCTGACATAATTGGGAGATTGCTTCTCTGATATCAGCAGAAAGGCTGACTGTAAAACAGGTAAAAGAGGCATTACAGGCAGTATTCCTGAAATAATGGTCCCTGGGGGCTTCCCAGCCAGCAGCTGGCTGCAGGTAAGAATGACAGGAGGATGAGAACACTCTTTTAACCATTGTTTCCTATCACTGATATGGGATTTTTCCCGATGAAACTGGTGCACTTGTGAGTAACACAAACGGTTCCTGAGGCTGCTGGAGCTGCTGTTTGTAGTGGTGCAGCAGCAACTGAGTGTTTTGTTCCGACTGCAGAGTTAACTCCAGGGGAACAGGGAGAACAAACACTGCGTTAAACCATTCCCTGCCCTAAAATCCCTCCTCAGATCCACAGCCGGGCTTCTTTGTGCCCCCTCCCCTCTGCTATTTTCTGACTCTCCCCCAGCCTGTCGTTCCCCGTCCTCGTCCTCTCCAGAGCTGTGGCTCTGCCTGGGGACAGGAAGCAGAAATGCCAGGGATCAGCATCTTCCCTGCCCTGCACGAGGGCTCCGGAGGATCCAGGGGAAAGCTGAGCCCCCCACGGGTCCTGTTTTAAGGACAACACTTTTTAACCTCCTCAGTGAGATCAAAGCCAAACTCCCCAAACCGGGAATGCAACAGCTCTGCCTCTCTCCTCCTGTTGCTCCAACAAAACCACTCTGAGGAGAGGGTGGTGGGAACATGGAATCTCCAAGCTGTTCCCACAGCAGAGCCTGTGCATCCCTTTCTCCTCCTTTGTGTGTGCAGGAGGCGTTTCTTTTCCTGAAACAATTGGATTCAATCGACTTTTTAAACGGTGTTTATTTTATTTGTCACAAGGGTCTAGGGCAGCCCAAGGTGAGAGGACGATAAAACACAGCCCTGCTTTCCGAATCCAACAAACTCAATTCCCGTGCCGGGAATATCGAGCGCCGAGGCTCTGAGAGCAGGAACACACACACACAAACACACACAGAGCTCCATCCCAGCTCCCCACGTCACCTGCTCCCCCCGTGGTGCTCACATCACCAGGAACCTCCACTGTGAACACACCAAAAGGTCTCCCATTCCCAACTCTCTTCCCTAATTTTGGATTTTGGGAGAGGAGGCAGCGCTGGGGCTCATTGGAATGCTGAGTGCTGTGCACCAGCCATGTTCCCTCCTCCAGTGCATCCCCACTCTGCATGTTTATGATCCCTCCCTCTCCAATTCAGAGCTACAAAAGCATTTGCTGTATTTTTTTTGTCTCAGGCAGCGATGTGAATTTTTTAAAAAACACCTTTACAAACGAGAAAAAAAATCCAAGCGGACTTTCCCCAAAAAACCATGCGGGGGAGGGAGATGCTGCTCTTAATTTGACAAATCTTTTCTGATTTTGGGGTGGGATTTTTTCTTCTTTTTTTTTGTTTTGTTTCCCTCCCTTGCTAATGAAATTCCTAAAGATAAGATGGGCTGTTGTTGTCATGGAAACTTGGCGCTGGCAGAAGCTAAGACTGCAGATTTATTCATGCGGCTCGTTAGTCAAACTTGATGCAATAACACAGAATTAATATTTCGGTCTCATCGAGATCTTGCAGCTTTTGCCTCTCTGCAGAAGCTGGGAGCAGAAGGAAATGCTAAACTCTGCGCTCCTGGGCTGAATCTCCCCATCCTCTCCGGGCATCACACCAAGGGCAGCTCTGTTTTATGCACACCGAGTCCCTTTGCTGCTGCTGGCCATGGCAGGAGCAGCCTGAATGAGACTGCAGGAAATCTGGCCTGGTCTGATCCCCAAATTCTCCAGGATGGAACTGGCAGGGAACTGATTCTGCCACTCAGAGGCATCTCAATGGGCAAAAGGTCTTCGCCCCCTGGTAACTCACCCTGGGTTTTTTGTGTTCTCAGTAAAGTGCATTTTGCAGCTCCTGGGGATGCATCCTTGGGATGAGTAAGGATATCCAGTGTTTATTGGATAAATAAGCACTGATCTCCTGGGGATGGCAGATTGAGGTGCTGTGCCCATAGCAACTCCAGCTCCATCCCACAGAGCTGAAGAGGGGGAGAAATTTAAGATCATTCCTTAAATCTGAGGGCAGGTTACTCCTGTCTGCATTTGCCCTCCTTGAGCTTTGCCTTTTGCTGATCATAAGGATCACAAGCCATGAAAACTGTGTCTCTGTGTGGCTCCCCTCCAAATGTCGCCCATGTCTGCTTCCACACAGCTCTAGCAAACACCAGGAATTTTTGTGGCACCACAAACAGGACTGTAACTGTAAAAGGGAAAATGGGCAGCAGTAGGAAAGTCCTAAGGGGTTAGAAATAGGAAATCTCTTGGCCATGAAGTCCAGTGTTGGAGTTCAGGTGACTTATGGTTCCTGGGCACGAAGCCCAGGGGACCCTCTGAGCCTCAAGACACTTTTTTATTGCCTCCCAGACACGAATGAACCAAACAGCACAAATCTGTGACCAGAACTGCTCAGCAGGGAGGGAGAAATCCTGAGCCACTACAGCTCAATGCAGACTTGCTTGGCCAACTCAGAGAGTTGAGCCTTCGGAGGATGAAGGCTCTTCCGCTACTCACATCCCACAGCATAGGAGAAATCAGTGTTTCGAAAAGTTCTCCATTTTAAGCTCGATGATCTCAAATTTATTTTTTTTTATTTGATGAAATGTAACTTTTTTTTAGGTTCCTTCCAGGTCCCTTTGTGCACTTTAAAACACAACACACCAGGCAAGTAACCAACAGATGGATATGAAGAAGGGAAGAGCAGAGTTTGGTCACAGAGAAGAAGGGAAGAGCAGAGTTTGGTCACAGAGAAGGGAAGAGCAGGGTTTGGTCACAGAGAAGAAGGGAAGAGAAGAGTTTGGTCACAGAGAAGGGAAGAGCAGGGTTTGGTCACAGAGAAGAAGGGAAGAGAAGAGTTTGGTCACAGAGAAGGGAAGATCAGGGTTTGGTCACAGAGAAGAAGGGAAGAGCAGAGTTTGGTCACAGAGAAGGGAAGAGCAGGGTTTGGTCACAGAGAAGAAGGGAAGAGAAGAGTTTGGTCACAGAGAAGGGAAGATCAGGGTTTGGTCACAGAGAAGAAGGGAAGAGCAGGGTTTGCCCACCCACTACTCTGATTCAACTCATGGTTTTCAACCAGGATAAAACCCAGCCAAAGCCTACTCTTACCCCAAGCCCACCCAAACACGAGTTTGCTGCAGGTCTCTCAACAATTCAATGAGTTCTGGAGGGAACCAAGAGCGGTGAGGGTCATGCCAAGGAGATGCTGCTCCCCGTGCGTGCCTGGCTTTGCTTACACCCATTTGTTGCACCTAAATAGATGAGTTTGCCCTTTTGCAAAAGGCAAACTGCAGCCAAAGCCTGCCTGATGGATCCCTGCTATAAGGATGGAAAAGGGCACGCTGAAGGCACTGGATGAACCGGCTTTGAATCATGAAAGGTGAAGGACTTTAGTGCTCCCTTGGGGTTGGAACTCTGCAGGACTACACTGATAGGAGCGGACCTGTATTTTAATTAAAAATACACTTATTTCTGACACAGGATTAACAGTTTAAGCCCCTCACCAGCCTCTCCCTGTTAACATTCCTCTCAAGGAAGCTGCTTTTTCTCTCTGAGATGAGCTAGTGCTTTTTTTAAAGATGGAAGAGTGTTTTTTTATGGAGAACTCAAAGCAAGGAGGTGCTCCTACTCCCATCTCCCTCTTCAAAGCTTGTCAGTGCCATCTGCGAGGGCTCAGCACCCACCACCCCTCTCCCAGAAGCCCTTCAGTACCAGCTCCCCCTCCTTCACAGCAACTGATATGGCAGAGAATTCAAATCTGAAATCAATAAACCTCTGAAAGCAAAGTCTGTTATTTGTAATTGCTCAGCCCTCGAATTACTCAGGATACTTCAGGATTAGGCAAACCAGGCAAGATTTTCCGCTTCTCTATTTCACTGGAGTTCCTAGAGGTGCAAATCTGTGCAGCATCTGCCCTGTAATCATTAGTAAAATAAATTAGAATGCTTGAAGGAGCAGCCTGATTAGGAAGTGAAGTGATCACTAGCAACTATTGTCAGTGTTGTGTGCTTTGTTCCACTTACAAGGCTAATTACTGTAACAAAGTGGATCATTTTAAATGGAAATTCTGGATGGCTGTCAATGCAAATGTTCATGATTTTTTCCTGGATGCATCACGAGCGAATATGGGGAAACAAAGGACAATGGAAATAATCAAAACACAACTAAATTGAAGGAACTGTTCAATAGACTTTTGTTAGAGCTCATTAAAAATGTGCATTTATCCTCATTCCTCTGGAGTGCTTTGTCTGAGGGCCCCTATCAGACTCCACCATCTCTGCAGCTCTTTGCAAAACAATGTCCACAAACGAGCCTGCTGCACTTTCTGACTTCAGCCCGAGGAACCCAGCCTCCCTCCCAGGGGAATCCATGACCTCCTGTTGCTGCCAGTGCCAAGGACTGAGCAGAAATTCCCCTTCAGTCACACCCTAAACTCGGAACACAGGGGCACTCTCAGGGAGCAAAGCTCCTCAGGGCTGAATTGGGACGGGAGGGGACTCTGGGATTCACAGGTCCAAGAGCTGAGCTCAAAGCCCTGGAATCACCACCTGAGGCTGGGTGAGGTCCTGTTCCTTGGTGATGTGACAGCTGGGAACGTCAGGAGTCCGCAGGATCCAGCCAAACGTGGCTTTGTTTTCTTGGTTCATAAATGGCTTTGGAGGCAGGGAGGAATTCCAACAAAGAGGATTAAGGAGTAAAACAGTTTCCAAGAAATTCTGAGCATTATTATGAGCATGAAATTCTGAGTGTTAACCTTGAGTGGTCGTCAGTATATTGTGGTCCTCACCCATCCACTCTAAAACCTGAGGGTGTTTTTAACGGGAATGTGCTCAGAGAAAACTCATTTCCATTTGACTAAATCCCTCCTGGCCTACTCACTCATTTTTAGAGGGGAAATGGGAGAGAAAAGCTGTGCATTTAGACAATGCATGAGAAAGCTGTGAAATCATTCCCTGCCAAGGCAAAATCAGATTCAAAATCAGATTCTGACGTTCTTCTTTCTCCCCTCTGTATTTACTCCTGATTTGAGCTGCAATGTTTACTCCTAGGAAAAGCTCCCTGGAAAAGCTGCACGAGTATTACTCTGCATAGGAAATTTTGGCAAGCTTGAACTGACAGCTGTTTATTCCTTCAGTGAATTCACATATCTGGGGAGAGCACCAGGCACAGCAAAGCCACCACCTCGGGCCAGTTTTCTTCCAAGTGGGGTTCAAAGCACACAGATTGGACACAACACCCACATTCCCACAGCTGATTTCTCTGGAGTTTAAAATAACACCATACCTTTCATAACCTTTTTTGAACTGATAGATCTATTTTTTTTTGACAGATTGCAATCAGTCTCACCACTGTCTGCCCCAACAAAAACCTTCCTTTGTGCAAGAGATGCATCCAGTGCTATCAGAGCTGGGGAAGTGGCATCCAGGAGGCCTGATCTGACAGCAAACAGCAAAAATGCAAACGTATTTCTTGCAGAGGGTAGGTGCAGAAATCCCAACTCTGTCTCTTTAGATGGTCCACACAGGGTTCAACCCATCCTCACTGCATCAGATGTGCTGCAAAGGCTCACATCAATTGTGCCTGCACAGCAAATCTGCTCAAAACCTGTCAGTCTTGGTGTTTTTTAGGACGTGCCAGCTTGGTTTGCCCCTGTATAATTGGATAGAAGTGAAACAAAAGAGTTGATTTGGGCTGTTTCCTCCCAGGCAGTTTTGTCTTTATAAAGGGGGAGAGGAAGGAGGAGAACACTTTAAACTTTATCTTAAATGCTCCATGTCAGACACTTTCCAGGCCACCAGTGTGGTGGTGTCAATGGTGTTTCACTGGTCTGAGTGTTATGTCAAAGCCAGTAAATGAGGAGCAGTTATTGTGAGCCCTGTCATGATGTGCTGAAAAAACAGTGTAAGTGGGATGAGAGTCAGCCTGGCTGTGCCAGCACAAAACAAATGTTTGTAATAAATTGCAGCTTCGACTGGTGTGGCTCTCCGTGATGGTACAAAATGGATGCGACTTCTGCAGCACGGGCAGCAGTGGGGAGCAAACAAATCAAGGGTGTGAAGGGTGATCACTGAAATGCCTGATTGGCTTTGCAGGGCTTTTTGACATCTGTGTAAATCCACTGACTTCAATAGAGTTACCTAAGGCAACTGAGGGTGGGAGAAGAAAACCATTTTGTGCTTTGAAAACTGGTAAGTGGAAATTATTAGGGAAGAAAGAGTGAAATAGATGAATCCAAGGGAAGTCGAACTCCTTGTCTCTCCTAGAGGAGCTGAAGAAGGCGCTTGTTTCAGGTGTGTCTCCCTTCTACACCACCGGACTTCCTGGGGTGAATTAACTCTGATTTTAGCAAATGAGTGGTTTCTAAAGAGACTGACGGCAAAAAAGCCTAGGGAGTGTTAAACCTCGGGGAATAAAGATCAATATGCCTTTGTCCTAAGCCAAATATTTGCTATTCTCAATAAAATATTATTCTGCCACAATTTGCCCTGGCTGAAACTCCAGTACTCACCGGGACAGTGAGAAAAATGCTTTTTTAAAATTCATTTTGTGGGACCACATTGGGCTGAGTGCATGATCTGCTGGGCTCTGCCTAATTGAATGAACAGAGACAAGCTCTAGCCCAAATCCATCCAAAAGAGGGGGTTGGGTGACATTTTATCCCTGTTCATCATTTACAGCTCAGGACAGTGAGCTAATACAGCACAGAGACTTCCCTCATACCTTCTGGTCCTCAAGAACTGGGAGGTACAAGACACCCAAGGCCCACAGACTTTGTGGAGAGTTAGTACATGTATTTTGATGATTTCTTTAAAGGGAGCAAGAGTTGCTGTGATTTGCTGCTGCTCCTTGGCCATCCCTTTCATAGCCCTGCAGACTTCACAGCAGGAAACTCAGAAGGCTAAAATCACAGAGAGCTCAGGAAGAAGCACCAGTGAGCAGAAAAAACAAAATCACTGCCGGACACAAACCCCCATTTCCCTGCCAGCGCTGTGACCATGGCCGTGGATAATTCCAAGCCACCGTGACCTCAGGCAGATCCCTCTGGGATTCATGGGTGTGTTGGTGCTCTGGGTAATTAGCTGACATATCTTACAGTGCTCCACACAGCATCCCCTCCTCGTGGTGCTGATTTGGTTGTTTCATCCCAGCCTGTTCTGCCGTGACCTGCGAGGATGTCACACGGAAACGAAAAGGTCACAAATCCTCCCCTGCCATCACCAAGGAGACGTGGAGAGCGAGTGCTGTTATTGAACTGAGTGGGGTGGGAGGCTCTGCATGCCTGACAGCGTTATCAGCAGGACTGGAAGGGAGGGGAAGGGGCGCACAGGTGAGCCCTGGGGTGGGGACCTGCCACCGTCTCGCTTCATCTTCAGGCTTCACCTCCCTTGCAGCCAGCACGAGGCAGGCAGGGGCTCGGCGGCCACAGAAAGCTAATTATTCTGGAAGGCACCTTCCTAATCATCTGGCATAAAGCCTGTGATGCACATTGAGGGGAATTATCACTTGCTCCCTGTCCTTAAATGTCTCTCACAAGCGCCGTCAGATGAAGGAGAAGGCGCTGAGGATCCCCGGCACAAAAACGCACCGGGAAAGAAGCAGCCATTTCCACGTCTGTCAGAGCGGAGCCTGAGAATGCAGTTTGTTTGTGCAGGGATATTTTTAGGCTTTGGAATTATGCAAATTGTTCTCCTAAATTACACACAGCCCTGTGATAGCAGCGAGTGGCAGTTGCAGCTGTCAGTGTCATATGGCGGTGAGTGCCCAGCGAGTTGCGGGAGCGAGCGTGGAAACGGTTCTGAGCATCAGGACATGGTTCTGAGAGTCAGGAATGGTTCTGAGAGTCAGGAATGGTTCTGAGAGTCAGGAAACGGTTCTGAGCATCAGGACATGGTTCTGAGAGTCAGGAAATGGTTCTGAGCCTCAGGAAACTGTTCTGAGCATCAGGAAATGGTTCTAAATGTCAGGAAATGGTTCTGAGCATCGGGAAATGGTTCTGAGAGTCAGAAAATTGGTTCTGAGTGTCAGGAAACAGTTCTGAGAGTCAGGAAATGGTTCTGAGCCTCAGGAAGTGGTTCTGAGAGTCAGGAAACGGTTCTGAGAGTCAGAAAATGGTTCTGAGCCTCAGGAAACTGTTCTGAGCATCAGGAAATGGTTCTAAATGTCAGGAAATGGTTCTGAGCATTGGGAAATGGTTCTGAGAGTCAGAAAATGGTTCTGAGTGTCAGGAAACAGTTCTGAGAGTCAGGAAATGGTTCTGAGCCTCACCACAGCCCCAAATATCTGCTCATGGATGGGAAAATCACACACAGAACTGATGGGCCTGATATGGGAAGGGAGACAGCACTGGAAAGGGGCCTCTCCACTGATATCTTTCCATGAGACCTCTCGCTGGTTGTGTTATTCCATGTGCTGCTTCTCTGTGGCTCCGGGGGGTTTGGATGCCATTACCCACACAAACTACATCGAACAGTTTTATTATCAAGGTCAACAGTGCCATTAAAATACTTCCAGGCATCAATCCTCCACTCCTAATGGAAAGCAACACAAAATAAATCAGCTGACTGTTTAAGCAGCTGGTGGAGAGGCAGGAGAAGGACTGGACAGGATGGCAGGTTTGTCTCATCTGTTTGTTTTTCAGGAGGCAAGACTTTGGAGGGCATAAATCTGTCTGTCCTACAGGCAGTACAGTAGAAACATGAGCATTAGAGGAAATGCTGCAGAATTTTGCTGAACAATTTGTCTGAAGTGGCTTTTTCCAGGGACTGCTGGGGACTGCACTCCTGAAGGAATTGCCTCCAAATCTGGTGTCCTGGTACGTGGCTGTAACACATTGCTGGGGCTCTGCCTTGCTCTAGAGCTGGGAACAGGGGTGTGGGGCAGTGGTTCCTCATTACTGCCTTGCCCAAATTCCCCCTGACGGGCTTTGGCTGGGCCCAGAACCAGTATTTAAGAGCGGATGGTGAAGGCGGAAGTTTGTTTGCAATCAGCCAAAGTGCCCTGGCTGTTTTACCCCCCTGGCAATCACTCCATTTCCTGTCTATAAACCCTTCTCTATCACTGACCTCTATTGAAGCAAACCACAATGAAAGGAAGAGCAGAGGGAAGCCCCGACAGAACATTAGCATTAGAGGTGGTTCGTGGTGGAGGTTTAATTCCACTGAGCTCAGATTCATCAACGAGTAGGGAAGCAGGAGTTGGAGCACCAAAGATCTGGAGAAGCCTCTGACACCCCACAAGCTCACCAGGACTGCTGGCTGAAGAGATTGGGGGCATCTGAACATCTCTTACTTGTGGTTTTATCTGATCACAACCCTTTGTACAGGTTTTACTCATGCTGTTACCCAGTTCTCAGCCACGAGCAACGAAAATCAGCTACCTTTGCTTTCTTCTTTCTCTTTACAAGAAGAAAACCAGAAAAACCAGCAGCCCGAACCAGACAATGGAAGAGAAATGGATGTAAATCACCAGGAAATATTTGAGGGCTGCAGAGAGAGCGCTGTAGATGGGTAAATGGGGCTGGGGGGTCAGCAGCAGCAGATGGGAATGAATGGGATGGCAAACAATGGCTCGGGAGGGATGGGCAGGTTGTCGTGATAAGTCTTGTGGATAGTTTACTAAATTCTCTTTACAGTGTAAACATTTTGTCCAGGTGCTGCTGAAAAGATTTAAGAGAACTGTGTAAAAATGTTCTCTGCTCTATAAAATGCTACTGCTTTGCCTTTCTTGTCTGGAGAGCAAAATAAACAAGAGCTACAAAAACACTGTTGCAACCAACACCACACACATCATTTTTCAATTGTTGAAACAACTGATCTGTGTATTTCTCTTCTTTGTGATGGAAAGAAATTACAGGGAGGGGGAGACAACACTTTGGAGGGTCCCAAAGTGCTGTGACAAAGGGTGTCACTTGGGATCTTCTTGCCTCCTTCTGTGGCTTAATTGGATGAAGATGCATCATGTGGTTGCAAAGCTCATTAGCAAAATTAATTCACTGTGCTCTATTCATTTGTTACAATCCTGACATAAAGCCACGGAGCATTTTGCATCTGGAGCTATTTGAAAACAAAGCCACTCTCCAAATACTTTCTTTGGTTGGTTTTAGCAGAGTGTAAATCGGATGTGCGTGGAAACCACAGATTCTCTCCCCTTCACAGAGAACAGACAAAATGCACAAATAGCAAAAGAATGAAGAGCAAAAGGGCAAATGAGAAGCCTCACTAACTCGGGCTCAAAGAGATACCTGGCTTTGCTGTGATAACTGATTTGCACAGAGGCACGAGACCATCCTCTGCTTAGGAGGGGAACACAAGTGGGAAGCCCTGACTTCCCAAATCCAGGTGTTTTGTAACCACAGGCAATCCCACAGATGTTCATAAACTCCTAAAACAAAAAACGTGGTGCCTTTCTGGAAGGATGGTGGCTGAAATCACAGCTGGATCCAGGTTTTGTCTCCTCAACACCAGGACACATCTGTGAGCTGAAAAGTCCATGTGGTTATCACACCTTGTGGGGCTCAAAAATTCACCCAATCCACGTGAGCAAACAATGGAAACTCTGGGGAGAACCACAGAGTTCTGCTATTGGTGGGAGAGAGAACAGGAATGAGGGTGGAGATGAATGAACACTCTCCTGCCACGCTAAGCAGAAATCCACAGACAGCAATTCACAAGACTCCTTATCTCAAAGTCGCTCTTTTTTTTTTTTGTTTACAGTCTCAGATTTTGGTCAAACGTTTCACTGCCGGGGTAACTTTTTCATTTGGAGCCAATCAAACCTGTAATAAAAGGAAGCTCTGAGCACCACACGGACACTGCTCCAGGATGGACTCTCCTAAACTGCTCGTGAGGTCTCACCCTGGGAAACTGAACAGGACTTTTTCTCCAGAGCCATTAATGGGTTCTTGTGCAAGACACTCGTCCTGCTCTCAATGAGCTCTTTGTGCGGGCATTTATTTATCTACAGACATGGAACCAGGGCCAGACCCCCAGAAAACATCAATGAATCCAACTCCCTTCTCGCCCAGCCCAGATCTCGAAGCTGCAGATACCAAACTCCCGACTCGTGGGTGGTTCCCAGCCCTTGGCTGTCATTTTCCCACTTCGTACAGTTTTGTGATTTAACTGCTTTTCCAGGCATTTGTGTTTCAGGGATATTTCTTTTTTCCTTCTAACAACTCCAGTTGCTCTGGGAAGAGTCAGTTGTCATGACTCCCTGCTTTTAAGGCTTCTGCTGCCACATTGCCTGACAATAAGAGGAACAGAGGACCAAAGCAGACAGGGGGGAAAAAAGTTTAATTATAGCCCAGACTGCCTCTCTCTCTAAGGTGAAGGGAATGTAAATTATCATTCCTGGATACAAAATCAAATAGAATTACTTATCTCTTGAAATCCCCACTGATCTGGCCACTGCAGTTAAGCAACCAACCTGCTGCCTCATTATTCCAGTGACATACTGCTGCAGGAGAAACTCCCAGGCACAGCAATAAGCCAGCAAAAACACAGGAGATAGCTCAAGATTCCCCTCCTCTCCCTTTCCCAGGTAGCTTTCCATATTTCTGTTTTAAATTAAATACCTGGCACCTTTCCCCTGAATTTTTAACAAGTTTGTTTTAGGGAGAAATATGACCAAGTGACCCTTGGAACAGCAGAGAGTGGAGAAATCAGAATGTGGCCAGAGTGCAGCAGGGAAAACCTGAACTGGGATTTCTGCTTCCTTGAACAGGTTCTTTTCTGGAGAGAACTGGAGGCTTCCAGTTCTCCTGTTGTCTTTCAGACATGGAAACCTCTCTAGTTTTGATGCTGCATGGAGAGGGATGGTCAATATTGCACATGGTTTGCTCACATGATGGAATAAATCCATGGCTTATCTAAGCCTCTCACTGCAGCAGCAATTTATAAATTCTCTGGAGGAACAGAGAGGAGCTCATGGCAAAAAGACCACACACTCCTGATTTCTCTTTAAGCCAGCTGGGCACAGGAAAAACTGAAAGATTAGGACAGAGAGAGAAAAATGCAACTGAGGGGAGATACGAGGGGTCTGGAGAAGATGAGCAGCAAACAAATCTACCAAAACCCCACGTCTTTGCCCTTCTAAGGCTTGGTGGGAGTGCAGCTTTGGTGGGACCCAAGGCAAAGGCTGCCACCAGGGCAGCTTGGTGTGAGGGAGAAAAACCCATTTGCCAGAGCTCTGAGAGAAAGCCCTCTGCAGGGGAGCTGTGATTTCGGCCTTATTGAATGCATTAGCAAGTGGCTGGAAAACTCAGAGGACGGCACACACTGCACTGGGTTTCGTGACATTTCTATTGCAGGGCTGGGAACAAGGCGCCGGAGGATTCAGTGGATGATAAACTGTAAACATGAAATACAGCAGGGGAGCTGCAGCCTCGAAACACAAACCAACCCTCCCTAGGAGCATTCAGCCGCACTTTCAAAGCCTCAAAAAAAAAAAAAAAAACCCGAAATCCCTTCAGCCACGGGTTACAAATGCATGGAGAGATCAGTGAGGGTGCCCCGGGGTTATTTCCATGGGTGCAGGTGAGTCCCCCACTCCCCAGCTGCCATCTCCCCTCCACCCCATGCAGAATGTTAAAGAATAATATTAAATAAACCACCCCACAGCCCACAGCCAGCCCCACACCTTGAGGGAACCACCCCCCAGCCCTGCTCTGCACCCCCACACCCCCTTTGCTTGTTCCCAGTGATCTGTGTGAACCGAGCCCAGGGTATTCACTTTGTAGATCTCCACATGCTCAGCACTGCAGCTCTTTTTGTGGCAGCAGATCCAGGGATTTGGGACAAAACAAGCTTTCTCCTTTCACCCTTTGCAGGTTATACTTTGGAGGCAAGGAAGGAATGATGAGATCTTGGGAAAAAAAAAAGGTGTGAGGTAACTGTGGGCTCCTCCCCACCCCAGATTGCAAAGGATTTTCTGCATGAGGCTCCCGAGGAACCTGCAAAAGAAGGATTTGCTGCCCTCACTCCTGCTGGGAAGGCGCTGTGAATGGTGTGATTGCCTCTGGTTGGCCTGTGAAACGCACACAAACACATGTGAGAGTTAAACAGGTCAAAAACCTGACCGTGGCCACCTGCTGCACCTCTGCCCACCCCGAGACTTGGGGCAGGGAGGGACTGAACACACCACACGTGCTCCTGTGGACACGTATCCCTGCTCACACTCACACACACGTGCACCTGTGCAAAGCAGAATTACCAGAGGAAGTAACAATGATAAATACCGAGCCATGGTCTACATTTCTCCCTGATTTCTACGTTTCTCCCTGATTTCTTGCCTCCTCCTTGATTGCATAATTCACTTTCCCAGTGGCATTAGCTGTTCCTCACGCATCACCTTGGCAGTTTAAACACGAGGTGGGTCTAATATATTCTGCAAAGAAGCTGCTCTGCAGAGCAGGCTCACAGGGAAAGGTCTGATAGAACCAAACCCCCTATTTTTTTTTCCTCCTATCAGTCTCAGTCCTTTTATTTCCAGTTCATACCTCAAAGAAAACTAGAGAATTAAATCAATTAGCTCCTGGTAATGGGGATTATAATTTTATCTCTTTGACAGAACTCAACCCATACAAATGAGGCTCTGCACCAAAACTTCTTGGCCACAGCCTGGATTGTTGCAGCAGAGCTTGAGGCACAAAAATACCCATCAGAGGGACAGAGAGACTAAATATATCCCTCAGGACAGCCTGGCCATGTAAACCATCCACTCAGCTCAGGAAATCACACAGCATCCACAAATTCCCTCGCAGAGGATCAGAGTGAAGGAAGGAGACAGCCTGAAGTATTGACGCTGTGTAAAAACAAATGTTTCTATGGAGACTTTCCAGCCACTCTCAGAGGAAGGCAGAAATGCTGTTTCTTTCCCACTGCTGAGCAAATTGTGGATGGAGTCTGGGGCGGCTGGCCCCTCTCGTGTTATCCCGGGGATGGAGCAGCCGTGGTAACACAGTTGGTGTTTGTGAGGGGAAAAGAACTGGCGTGGAGCACCCTGCACCACCTCCCCAGGGCAGACAGGAAATCAGCCACACAGAGCAGGCTCTGTCAGAGGAGTTTGGGGACCTGGCAGGGAGGAGATGGAATTATGGGTGTAATTCACTCTGATGCCTTAGGTTTTAACTTTTATATTTTTTTTTAATTCTGTGCTGCTTAGTGTGCAACTTTGAAGCTTCTTGTAGCCTGTTACTCTCTGCTCTCTCATGCCTGTTAGACACAACAAAGCCTCTCCGGACTGCTCTGCAAGGACACCTGGACCATCCTGAGCCCAAGGGGTGTAAACCAAGGAGTCTCTGAAGGGGAGGGTAGCTAAGGGGAATTACATCATTTAACTGGGGCTTTAATTGGAGAATTGACCCTGGTATGCAAATGAACCAAACCTATAAAAGTGTGAAGAACTCGTGACCTGGCGTCCATCTCAGGGTCCATCTTGGCAGTGGCCTCTGGCTCCCCAGGGTGTACCTTGAAGGCCCTTCAAATAAATACCTACTTTTGTTCCTTTACTCTGTCTGGTCTCTGTGTCTAGGAGGCCTGAGAAGTTCTGATAAGTTCTCACCATGCCACAAACACAGGCCAGAACGAGTCTCACTGGGACCTCACCTCCTTTTGTACATCCTTCCTTTACTAGGAGCAAAACTCCCCCGTTTGATGCATCAGTGGTGGTGGGTGGGTAAAAAGCTCCTAAATGGCTCAAAATTCTTATCCACAGCTCCCCAGACAAAGCAGGTGAGCAATGAAAGCACAATTATTACAAATCCAACACGTTTGCAGGGGATCTTCCTCCGTATAGAGTGGGCACCTTGCGCTGGACACAAACCACGACGTGGCTTCTTACTCCCTCTGGCCTTTTGGTTGAGGCAACTTTGCTCATTTTGTCTTTGGGTGGGTGGGTGGGGGCACAACCAGCATGTTCCACCTTATAAAAGGGAGGGACAGACTGGAAAAGCAGGACAAAACCGTCCAGAAAACAGAGATGTTTTCCCTGAGATCCCCCTCTGAAAGGCCAGAGCCAGTCCCACCCCAGGGCATCACAGCACAACAGGAAGTGCAGAAGCTCCCAAATCTCCAGGATCCTCTGGATGCTGCTGGAAAAGGGGAGAGAGAAAGGAGGCCCAGGCAGAGGGGTGTGAAGCTCCTATGGATGGAGACTAAAACACATCAAACCAGCGCAAAGGGCTGCAAGAGCCCTTTGGGAAAGGTGCTCACACACGTGAGGCTGACAGGGCTGAGCAGAGAGGGACAACTCGGCCTCACACAGAGCAAAAGACCCTAAAATCCCTGTCAGGTACGTTCACACACCCCTATACCCACTGCCACCTTTCCAGAGTTTGGCTTTCACAGGTGGGTTTGAGCCTGCCCAGCCCCACACAATTGAGTGCAGTAAGACACAGTTCCAGACCCCTGGAAGTCTGAAAGGATCTCGCTGCCACCAGCTGCCCTCCCTCAAAAATTTTGAAAGTGGGAGGTAGAAAAATGAGAACTAGACAAATCCACTCATTTTTAACCTTGGAAAAAAATTTCCTGGGTCGTGTTTCCACTCCTCTCCCACCCCTCGCTGTGTTTATCCCTTCTTTGCTTGCAGGAAGGCACGTGAGTGATGCAGTCAATTTAAGGTCAGTTTGGATAAGCATCTGAACTTCTGGATCTCAACTCCAGACCTCAAGAGTGTTTCAAAGCCTTGCTCATTCACAGAATCCTACACCCACTGCCACCTCTCAAGAGTTTGGCTTTCACAGGTGGGTTTGAGCCTGCCCAGCCCCACACAACAAAGTGCAGTAGGACACAGAAAGCCCTGCTGGGTATCAAACTCCAGGTTTTAAAGAAGCACAGCCTTAAAAACAAATCAGCCTCCATTGAAATCTATCAGAAAAAGCATTTCCAGAGAGGCTCCTGACCCACAATTTGCTGCTCCTGGGGCTCCTGGGAATAACACATCTGCAGTTCAGTGTATTTTTCTATTCTGCCTCGGTGGCAGAAACGAGAGCGCCTACTCAGCCAATTCCTTGTGCTTTCCATGCTGCTGGAGCACTTCATCTTCACGACAACTGTGGTTTCTCTCTGTGCCATCATACGTTTATGTACATTAACCTTGTGCTAAATTCCAAAGGCTGCAAGCAACCACCTAAATCATGCTAATTAAGACAAATTACTGGAATGCTCTGAAGAACGCCAGGAAATGCATTTTGCTGCACGGCACAATAATGGAAACAAAGCTCGGTTCTGTAACGCTGCTAAGTGTGCTTGTTTCCAGCCCTTTATTTCCTCTGGTCTTTTCTGGTTTCCAAAAATCTCTTCCTCGCCCTTCAAGGATAAAATTTAAATTAATTCCCCCAGCAAGAGCTCAAGGAAAGTTCATCCTCGCTGGAAGCTGTCGTTCAGGAAAAGTCCACGGAACAAATCCATCCTCAGCTACAACACCTGAGTCCTGCAGAGCTACACAAGGATGAGCCCAGCCCAGGCTGGAGAGATGAATTCTCCTTAATTTCCTGACCTCTCTGCTTCCCTGGCACCATGAGTAGGCTCCAAGGAGGCAGGAGCAGCCCAGTGGGATGAAGACAAACCCCCACTGCCAGATTTGTTTCAGCGGCTTCTTCGTGGCCTCTCCGTGAAGGAATTCGGTGGTGGGAAGAAGGCAGGAGTTCAGGAATGGTGCAACACCAGAACAGCAGTGCCCTACTGCTCTGTTTCCACTGCTGCAGGGATTCATAAAAAATTAACTCCAAATTTGCATGTGCAAATGTCCCGGGTAACGAGGCTGCAACAGCAGGACTTAAGAAATGGGACCACACCAATTCCATCTCTTCGTGCTGTTAAGAAAAAGGAAAAAACTTCCCATTCCCAGACTATCTGAGCAGTCCATCCCTCTAAAAACCTTAAACGAGGGGAAAAGAGCAGCCTGAGGGGGGAATACACCTAAGCTTTACGCATGGAATTATAAACAGGATGGCGCAGAGGAAATAAAGGGTCCCTGCATACAGCAGAAAACAATTTTCTCCTAGAAAAGGACCCTCTAATTACACTTCTGTGTCACCTTTTTCTCGCTGCCACATAATCAAACTTGAAGCTGCTGCTCTGGAAGTGAACTCTTCTTCTCAAATGCTGGGAGAAACATCTCTAAATTATCATCAGAAAGAAGATAATGGATGCTGACTGCTCCCTGAAAGTAAATTTTGAGTTTTCTTTTTCTGAGCAGG
This sequence comes from Lycocorax pyrrhopterus obiensis, assembly GCA_014706295.1. Taxonomy (NCBI): domain Eukaryota; kingdom Metazoa; phylum Chordata; class Aves; order Passeriformes; family Paradisaeidae; genus Lycocorax; species Lycocorax pyrrhopterus. Next base: position 10,332,954 of record JACSVZ010000018.1, read on the forward strand.
AGCTAAACAGCGTCTAGTGATGCTCATTAAGCAGTCAGCATCCTCCTCTGAAGAGCTGACGTCAGTTTGCAGCCTAGGACCTGCAATTATCATCCCTTGCCATTGAAGTGGATGCTGCCTAGTTACAGCACGCTGGGAAGTCTGAAAGGATCTCGCTGCCACCAGCTGCCCTCCCTCAAAAATTTTGAAGTGGGAGGTAGAAAATGAGAACTAGACAAATCTACTCATTTTTGACCTTGGGAAAAAAATTCCTTGGTCGTGTTTTCCCCCCTCTCCCACCCCTCGCTGTGTTTATCCCTTCTTTGCTTGCAGGGAGGCAAGTGAGTGATGCAGTCAATTTAAGGTCAGTTTGGATAAGCATCTGAACTTCTGGATCTCAACTCCAGACCTCAGGAGTGTTTCAAAGCCCTGCTCATCAATACACAGTGTAAAAGCAAAGCTTTTCCTCTGCCAGAAAAATCCCCAGCAAAACTCTTTGCTGTCATTAGCGGCGTCAGGATGGGGACGGAATTCCAGGAGCAGTCTGGGGGTGAATTGGCGAAAAAGACTGTGAAGGTGACCAAGTAAATTCCATTTTCCCAAGTTTTCTGCCATTAGAGCCAGGTGCTGTAATCACAACTGGATAAAATCATGAGATTAAATGTCGCCCTCCTTTTGCATCTGGAGCGTGGCCTGTTAAAGAAGCAAATTGCCCCAAGCCAGGTTGTAGGATGGAGCATTGAAAGATGACAAAATAAATTGGTTTATAGCTGCTGGGGGTGGGGGCTTGGCACGAACATTGAATCAGAGGCTCGTGCTGACTTTTACCTTCCACCTCGCATGAGCTCACCCATCCTTCTTTGGTGACACTTCCCACTAAGGACTCCCATTTGTTTGATGAATATCCAAACTCCATCAGACATTCCTGCTCTTGCTGTTTTCCAACCATCTCACTAACATTTTGTTGCTATTAACTTCAATAAATTGCAGCCTGGTATTTGCATTCCTAGCACTGAGCCATCCATCACTTAAGCTTATTTTTTCGCTTGTTGTTTTTTTGAGAGAACCACAATTATCCACCTGCTGCAAGGACCTCCTTCCCCACCTATTTTGCATTTTGCACTATTAGGGAGGCATGAATTTAAACCAAAGCATTGCTTAGGGCAGAGGCGTGGTGTGTCCTTTTCTCCCTCTGCTTTCTCTTCCAGCAACCCCCCCAAACACCACCAAGAGCATCAGAAAATGCTGGAAACTTCGGAGGTAAAAATTAAGAGAACAGTTCCAAAGTTGTTTATCTGCCTAATGCTCCAGGATTTCTTGGGAGGATGATCAAAAATGCCTGAGCAACGGAGGTGCCAAAGGATATCTAACGTTTAAAAATCCCTCTGGACATCTTATGGATGGCCCAGAGTTTGATATATTGTGTCAGACACATCGCCCCTGTGTTTCAGACTCAGTAGAGATGACATGAATCACTTAATTCTCCATTGAAATGCAGGATCTGCTGGGTGGAAGGCAGGGTATGGATTTTCTTTCAGGGTATTTCATGAAAAGAAATAAAGAAGAACTCCATAAAGCCCTGAAATTACAGGTGGAATGCAACAATGCAGGATGAGGCTGGCCAGGACAGTTTATTGGTGGAAATCGTGCTCTGGGAGGGGAGGATGGTTTTGCTCTGACAGGACCTTGGCTTCACGAGCGAGCCCATGGACACAGACAGAAGGATGGAAAGAGGCGCTGATTTTCTGGCACTGGGAGAACCAGGGCAGTTTTTACCCAGATCAGGCTGAGAACTGAAATTAGCGAGGCTGGGGGGAGTCAGCCTCTCACATCCTGTGGCTCATCAGGAGGTCACTTAATTAAGCTCACAGTGACAAAGGCCCGTGATGGGAGCACTGCAACAACCAGGCCTGAAACCTCCTCCCCTGCACCGCCAACCCCAGCAAGAAATTCCATCTTAGGACACCACATCGCTGAAAACAAGCAGGAAGAGCAGTTTTATTTCCTTGCAGGTTATTTTTAGCCCGGATCATTTCCGTGACCTGCTCCACAGCACATCCCTGTGCGGGGCTGTGCTGCCAAAACCCCGGTGACAGGGACATGGGAACGGCAGGGTGTTGGGGAAGATGAAACAGGAAAGCCATATTGCCTAGCAAAAGATGCTGAGAATATGGAAACTATGAACCAGATAGAAATGAAAGCATACTTTGAGATACCAGGCCTTGGTTACTGAACAACTGGAAAACAATGGTATGGCCACTGAAGGTAATCCCCTTTTGATTGAACAATACCCTCTGCTTGCAAACAGGTCCAAGGGTCAGAGCAGACCCTGCTAACTTGGCAGAAGGGGTCCAAAGAGTCGTTTTAGAGTTGAAAATGTAACGCAGTGTGGTAATGCAATGATTCTTATACGCTGTATGTAAGTGCTATAGGATTTGTGGCTTGTATTAGATTGGTTGATGAAAATTAGAATATTCAAAACAGAAGAAGATTTATTGTATTGTAAAGGAGAATCTTGCCCTCTCTCTCTCTCTCTCTCTTGCTTCTCTTGCTCTCTTTTGCTTTTCTGGCCTGCTTCGAGCTGTGGCCGGCAGCTCCAAGCAGGCCCCCTGTACCCATACCCTTCGCAATAAACCTCATGCTCTAAGACTGGACTTCAGAGATCTCTCGTCACCATCCGCCCGCTCAGGAGACCTTACAGCAGGGGCTGTGCTGAGCTGCTTCCCCGTTTTCTGCACAGCCATTTGTGTGTCCTTCCCCCAGCACGGGTCAGTCCCGCTCTGCTCAGACAGCCCTGGCACTGCGAGGAGCAGCGGGGAGATGCCAACCAGGCTGCGCTAATTCAGGTGCTCAGGCTGCTGCTCTGAGGCAGAGCCGGGCACATGACGAAGCTTCCTGGGATGATTTGTGCCATCTCCGGGCGCATTCTGCGGAGACAGGATGTGTAATAGACTGCGGGGAGGTTGAGCTCAGTGTTTTGTAAAGAGATCGCCTGTGTCACAATCCGTGTTGTGCCCGAGCGCTGCGCAGGCGGCTGAGAATCACCCAGGGAGCTGGGGAACTGCTGTGCCTGTCAGCTCCCGAGGAGCGCAGGCACGGAGCAGATCCAATCTCTAACTCAGATCAACAGCCCAAAAGGATGAATTAGGCTGAGCTGGTGCTGAGCAGCTTCTGACAGAGCATCCAAGCTGAAGGGATCATCCTGGGGGAAGCAGAGGCGTTCAGGCGGCTGCTTTGCTGCCGTGTTCCTTGCCCGGCTCCCCGTGTGGCACAGCCTCATTCCAGGCTGCCTTACACACGGCTGGGGGATGCAGCAGTGCTGGGTGGTGTCACCTGAGCCCAGAGACAACCCTGGAGGGCCGTGCTGCCCGCCTCGATGTACCCCAGCCACAGACAGAGATGAGATTTACGGATCCCTTTCTGTGCCAGACCCTTCTGTTCCACCCCAGAGGTTTGCTGGGGTGCTCTGCAAGGGAGAAAGCTGAGCTCTGGGTGCTCTTTCCATCCTCATCCCTGGGAGGTGCCATGAATCACTTCCAAGGTGACTCTGAAGCCCAAGCACAAGGAGTTGACTGCAAATCCAAACAAGAGCCTCAAAATCTCCTCATGCAAAACCCTCAGATGAAGCAATCAAGGTTTTTATCCCAACCAGTGTCGTACTTGGACACGAAAGAACCACGCAGACCCAGCTTAGTTCAGGACAGAAAGAAGCCAGGAAAAGCCCCAGGCTGTTTATTTTACTTCATATATATATGTTCTTAGGAATGACCGTGGATTGGAGGATGAGGTTACCACCTCTCCAACCACACCGGTCAGACGAAAAGTCCATCAAACCTCTCCGCCTCAGGAGAAGGAATGAAAACAAAAAGGAACGGTTAACCAAACATAACTGTGTTTACAGAAAGTGCATGAGAACTCCATCACAGAAATGAAAACATCAAAAGACTGAAATCTCAAGGCAACAAACCAGCACCCACAGATGCCAGCAGAGCATCCGGCCAGCGAGGACCAGCCTGTTCATCCTGCCAGGAGCTTTCTGCAGGCAGAACGAGACTGAGTGGAAAGGGCTGAGCCATGAGAGCCAGGAGGGCCAGAGGGTGCCCCAAGTCACAGTTCCTATCCCAGGGAGGTCCCTCCATGCCTCTTACACACAAACAACCTGCCAAGTATTGTCCTCAAACTCCGGATTTCAGAGCTTTCCCTCTCCTTTGTCACCAGAGTTCACAAAAATGCTGAAACTGCTGTAAAACTTCAATTGCTATTCCTCCCTCCTCATTTATCCTTTAATTTACAGCTTCCTCCACTCGCATTCTTATTTCAATCTTTTTTATCCCTCCAGCTTCAGAATGTTTTCCAGCTTTTGTATCTTTTCTTTTTATTTGATCATCATCTTCCTGTTCTATATTTGTGCTTGCAAACAGACACCTGCGTGCACACCCACACCGCCTGACTCAACCTTTGTTTTGTTTTCTGGGTTCATTTTGCACTGTCATTTGTCTCTCACCCTTCTTCAGTCCCTCTTCATTTTTCCTTTTTATTGCTGGAGACTTAATTTCGTTGCTCATTTGTTCTGTGGCTCCTGTCTCTGGTATCTCAGACCCTCCTGTCTCCCAAAATCTTCCTTATCTCCACAGATTTCCCTTTGTTCCTTCTTCGCCCCTCTCTGTGATCCAAATACAGCAACCTCTCTGCCTCATTGTTTTCATTTTTCTGAGGACACACCACACCGATGCCCCTCTTGCCTGTCCTAACAACACAGCAGAAATTCTATTTAATCCTGGAATATCCTGAGCTGGAAGGGACCCACAGGGATGATCCAGACCAGCCCCTGGCCCTGCACAGACACCCCAACAACCCCACCCTGGGCATCCCTGGCAGCGCTGTCCAAACGCTCCTGGAGCTCTGGCAGCCTCGGGGCCGTGCCCATTCCCTGGGGAGCCTGGGCAGTGCCCAGCACCCTCTGGGGGAAGAACCTTTCCCTGAGATCTCCCCTAAATACACCCAAGCAATCATTCTGCTGGTATTGGCAGTGATTTCTGTGCCTTTCTGTGCTGCTCAGCACCAGGATCGAGGAAGACAGGACACTGAGCTGTGGAACTTGCACTTCCATCACCTTCATTTCCAGGAGTCCTCGCAGGATAAAAGAGCAGTTGATGTTAAATTGTCCCGTTCACTTCCACTTGCCATTCAGCCGCATAGCAACCACAGACTACTTTTGGCAGACTTCCTGAACTATTTTTAGTTCAATTACTTGTTCCCCTGACTCAGACTGCAGGGTCTGAGCTTACCTTTCATGCAATATGTGCAAATGAACCTCGTTGCTTGCACTCGTCCTGACCCATGCAGCTCATTACCAGGAAATAATTTTAGGGACTGAGATACAAACTTCTATATTTGCCCCTCATGTCTGACAGATTTTCAGGCTAATTTTGTTCCCATCTAGCTTTCATAGCCCAAAGTTTTATCATATTCATATCCTTGTCATCTCCTTGGGTGACACAACTACCGCAGGTGGATTCACCAGCTTGAGGAACGGCTTCTAGCAGGGAAAGCTAACAAAAGCTAAGCACAGTAAATCTGTAAAATCCGAGAGGGGAAGGCAGCAGGAGACTTGTTTATCATCTTTTGGGGCTGAAAATAAAGCTTTCCTCAAGGCCTGCTGCAGGAACTCCAAGTGTGGGTAAGGGGAGTGTGGGAGCAAAGCTACGACAGCCTCTGAACACTGCCCAGAGCAGGATCTGCTGCTTGTGCTGGGTCGGACACTGAGGAGAGGACATGGATTTGAGTTTAAATTGGTCCCCCATGTTCTCATTTCACTGAGTGGAAGGGCATTTCAGAGCTGGCACCACAGACCCAGACTCCTCCCCAGGTTTATTTGCAGAATATCTGTTTGCTCTCTCACCTCAGCGACTGCCCCTGTGGTTAACATCAAATTTCAGCAGGATGAGATAAGAACACAGATTGGTGATAAAGCCACGCCTGAAAGATATTTCCACGTGATTTTGACTTGTGAGGAATCTGCGTGGGTATTCCAGAATGCAACCACGTGGAGGGAGCCCAAACCTGGTTTGGAAGCACCGGTGTGCCAATGTTAGTTCTTAGCTCACGTGAATGGCTCCCATTAAAGACTCTTCCCAATATTGAAGCGTGCATCTCCTCTAAGAAAAAACACCCTGGGCTGCTCAGCTCTCCCCCAGAAATCAAATATCCACCCCAAACAATCATCATGGAATCACAGAACGGTTTGGGTTGGAAGGGGCCATAAATATCATCTCATTCCAGCCCCTGCCCTGAGCAGGGACACCTTCCACCATGCCAGCTTGCTCAGAGCTCCACCCAGCCTGGCTCCCTTCAGGTACTGGGTGATTGTCATTTTCAGTGACAACTAAATGGGTGACATCTATAAAAGTGTATCAAGTGTTTCAACCTCCATTTTAGGGCCAGCTCTTTGGATTCTCCACTCCTCAGTAAGACACCCCGAGCCTGGTTAGCTGCTCTTCTCCTGGTTGTCCTCTTCAGTAGCAACACCCTCCATAAAGAACATTCTCTGTTTTTCCCTGCTGCATTGAATTATGTGTTATTTTAGTGTCCCTTCCCATCAGTACTATTCTTTTCTATTTAATCCTTCAGAAATTCCCATTTCTCCTTCCAAGTTGAACAGCTGATGAAACCAGGATTTGGTTCATGTAGACCCTTCCTCTCTGAGGGGACACCAAACTCCAGCCTCTCTTTTGAGCCAGGCTGTGCTCCACAGCTGCCCTCACCAGCTGCTGGTTTAAGCCACTAAACTGGAATAATCTCCCTGATGCTGCAACTTCCCATCTCCTTGCCTTTCTCCTCAGGAGCTCACTGAACCACGAAGATGTTCAGCTCCACTGGGAGCAAATCATTTTGTCCACCTGTTTGCAGAGCAGAAATGATCTGAGCAGGGAGGAAACTGTGCCTGAAACCTGGAGTGAATAAATGCTGAGTCCTGTAGAATAACACTCCAGAGCCAGAGCACGGGAGAGCTTTGGGAGCTCTCATTCATTTTTACCTGTAGGAAACCTGACTCCCCACAGGGGTGATGGGGAGAGGGAAGCGCTCCCAGAGGGTTGCTCACCCCTGGACACCAATTTGAGCCTGGAAAAGTCCCCTTTTCCCCCAGGTACTGCCCACAGAAAGCAGCTGCACGACAAATGCACACCCAATGCCTCAGTTTTTGCTCCTGCCAGGGAAAGATTTGGCTGAATTTAAGTAAACAAAGCCCACTGTAAGGCCGGTTTTAAAAACTGCATCCAGCTAAAAATGCAGACACATCGTAAGACTTCTGAAGACATACATTTTTTTTTTAATTTCTCCTAAGAAAAAGCAGCTTAGGGATTTCTATAGTCCCCAGTTGTGTCTGAGCATCCTCACACTCACGGCTGTCTTCTCAAATCTAGCCCTTAAGCTTTCCAAGTGCTCTTATTTTTATCCCAGAAATAAGAGAAAGAGGGAGATTTACCGGGTTAAACCTTTAATTCCTAGATAAAAGGCTTCTTTCCCCCTTTCTTTCTGAACCCTTAATTCTTTCTTTCCATTATTCTCTCATCCTGCTCCTCAGCCCAAGCGAGAGGCGTTCAAATGCTGCCTGTTTGCTTTGTGAAACGAGCAGCTTTGGGCATTTCACCTTTGCTTTGTTTTCCAGGAGTCGTGGTATTTGTTTTCAACAGAGCTTTCTGCAGGCATCAGAAATGGGTGTGAATTCTGTCCTGTCCAATTGCTGCTCCTTTCTTTTTAGCCTGGGAAAGGTGTGGACCAGCAGTGCTGCTCCCAGAGATGCCCCGGAGCTGGATGGGGAAGCCTCTCCCACTTCCTACCTGCATCCTCCAGCTCTGACTCAGCTCACAGCCACCCTTTGCCCCTATTCCAGAGAAGGAACAGAATAAATTGCCAACAGCACAGTTGGAAAATGGTTTGGGGTTTTTTTTTTTGAGGCAGCCAATAGGTCCAAACCCACCCTTACATCTGCTACCTCCAGCTGTAAAGCTGTTTGCACTCAGTGATGCCCAAGAACACTTTGCCCATGGCTTGTTAAGGCCGGATTTTAGTGATTTGGGCTATTTAAAAGTGATTCCAGACAGAAATGAATGATTTCCAGTAGCCAGAATGCTGCTGCCCGTAGCTGGACTAAGCCATGTGGCCTTTCTGCCTCCTCCCTCCCACTCCTGGGGTGAATGGGGCTACACAGACTTCAGATAAAAGATAAGGATCAAGTGGAGAGAGTGCAAACAGACACAGCCTAAAGGCTGGGAAAACCTGATCTTGAGCAGGAGATTAATGTGCAGAAAGGGGGAAAAAAAGTATTACAGGCTTCAAATACTGAAGAGAGCTGCAATGCCAAAGGAACAGGGCATTTGTATTTGTGCTGCCCAGGACAGGAATTAGCTCAAATTCCTGCAGGATGTTGTGGGTCAGGCTTTAGGAAAAGCTTTCATCGGTAGAAAAGCTGCAGAGAAGACTTCCAGCAGAGGCTGTGGAGGATTCTCTGCTGAACGACCTTCAGCAGCAGGCAAACAGCACTCTGCCAGTGCAGAGCTAGAACTAATCCTGCCCTGAGACAGAAGGATGGATTATGTCATAATTTCAGAGTCTTTCCAGCCCTGTGTGATTATCAGATTCAACAATGCAAATTTTAGGTGAATACATGTTTCCTTTATCCATGTTCTCCCCCCACGCTCCCCCAGGCTTTTCCATCTTACAGATCTCTTAATCTTTTTTTATCCCTGACCTTTCCTCTTCCTTCTAAAAATTCTCTGCCCAAACTGCCTGATTGCTGTCCTCTTCCTCCTAAGACAAAAATTTACCTTCTTTAACATGGTTCAGGTCTCAATTGCAGTTCAAGACCCTGCAATTACTCACAGAAACTCCTCCCCTGGCTGCAAGCAGAGTAAATCCTGGCAGAACCTCACGATGGACCCTGTGCCTCGTGTACAGCCAAGGAAAGGCTCCATCTCTCCGAGTTTTCCTCCCACATGGACACCCACACAGAGCTGCTTTTAACGCTGGGAGAGAGGAAAAGCAACCAGCAGCAGCTGAAGCCCTGGCAAAGCTGCTCTTGTTCCTTGTGGATAGCAGAGGAACCCTTCCCTTCCTCCACGGCCCCGCTGTGATTAACTGACCTTGCCCTGCTGCCTGTCAGCTGCAAGATAGGATTTAGATAATGTTATGTGGCTGAATGGCAGAAATTGAGCTTGAAGCCCAGACAGCGTTGCTTTTGCTCATGTGTTTGTGCAAATCTCTCTGCTGTAGCCTGGAAGCAGCCTCAGCCTGCCTCACAGTGCAAAGATGATACACATTTAATCTTGTAGCTTATTACATTTTCACCAGATATAGTGCTCTTGCTATCAACAGATGCTGGTGAAGTGGGGGGGCAGTTTAATATATTTTCCTCCTTAAGTGTTTATCTCCCTTTATTATGTGTCCCAGCAGGTCAGATTCATTTTCCTGAGCTCTTTCCAGGCTCAGTGTGAGGGCACTTCACATTTTTGCCTCCTACCTGTGACCACACCACTCCCTCAGATACCCTGGGCCCCGAGGCTGCCTGGGCTGCACACAGAATACCCAATTCCCATTCCAAAATCCCCCCTTTTTTAGTTCACTGTCCACCCTTTGCAGTTCAATTCTTTGCCATTGTCCTTTTTTGTCAGCTGTGCCCAGCTCTTGTCCAACACCAGCATGCCTGGAACCACTCAGTGAGACATCCAGCGTTGTCTTTGCTTCCTGACATTTCACAGCAGGTAAAAATCCTCTTCCTCACTCGTCTGCCAATGGACACGGTTAAATCTCCCAGATAAAAATTAAAAGGAACTGTGAATGTCCTCCCAAACCGATTGCTTCTGCAAGCAGCACATCTATTGCTTGTACAGACATTTCTGATTCAAGCCCATCAGTACCCACAGAAAGGTTCATCCTGGATCAAGCCTGGCATGTGAAGGTTCGCAGCCTCGCAGATTTTACACGCTCAGATACCCACAAACAATTTTAAGGCATGTTTTCCCCTTTCTGCCTGGTAATGTGCTCAGCTACTGCGTGCTCAGTGTATATTTTAGAGGAGCTCGGACATATTGGGCTGCATCTGCTGGTTTATTTTTAGGAAGATGAGCTCCCATAGATTTGCTTAGGAACAGCACACGAAGAATTATGTGAACTTTGCAAAGAGCAGAATATTTCAAGTTTGGTGCCTGTGAGCCCCGACAGCGCTCGTTCAAATGAATTACTCCTTGTGAAACTCATGCTGACCCCTTCTCCCTGAAGGCTGACATCCAAAAGCCATCCCAGTGGTGTGAAAGGTCTGTCTTAAACCAACGTGAGCCTCCAGGAAACACAGAATTAAGGCTGCCACCAGCTTTTCTCCCCATCTTTGCCCGTGCCAGGGCAGGGACGGTGTTTGCAGCCAGCAGAAATACGCAGGGGCCGTGTTCCGAGTGCCTCTGAACGCAAACATGGACATCACCAAAGAACAGCTCACTGCAAACAGAGCTCTGCCATTCTTGTGCCAGCAGCTTAACAGACAGCACGGGAGCTGATGGGATTTTGGAAGCAGCTTAAATTCCCCCGTTCCCACCACGACAGGAGCTGCAGGCCTGACTCCAGCCCTGATCCTCCAAGGGTTTATTTTGTGCTTGCCTTCAAGGGCTGCATCAAGAGCCATCAGCTCAGCGATGGATGAGAGAATGTACCAGAGCCAGACAGCCCTGGAAATTCAGCTGCTGCCTGTACTGCTTTGTTATAACACATCTTGCCCATGAAGCATTTCCCCACAAGCCCCTGAACTAAGCTGAACTGCACTTGTTTGCAACTTAACTTTGCTTATTCAGAGATTAAGCCCCGTTGTCAGCTTGTAAAATCTATATTGCAAAAGCAGTGATAAAGAACACCTCCCTCTTCCACGCAGCACTTTTGTCAATCCATCTCTGCTCTGGCCAGATAAATCACATTACACAGGGAGAAGGCAAATCTACCCAACTACAGCACAAATCTGGCGAGATTTTCACAACTGCTGAGGGGCTTTGAAGGTGGGGGAGCTGGACTGTGACAAGGAACATTTATTTCTCTCTCAGGGAGAAAAAAAAAATCAATTGCATGGAAGGGTCCTTGTGAATGAAGACAAGGAACCATTGGCCTGGCTCACATCTCAATGCATTTTTCACTGAAGAGCTGTAAAGGACCTCAGAGGACAAACCTGCCTTTGGGACTAATCAAGAAAAGATTTTTTGGCAGAAATATAGGTCCAATTGTACAGGGTGATTGTAGCAGCATGTTTTCATCTAACATAATAAACTAGCCCTTACTTTAAAGGCTGAGCTTGTAGCAAATCACAGATCCTCTTGGAGCTGAACTGACCTAATTAGTTTCTGTTTTGTGCTGGTACTGAACGAACCTGCTCAGAGGATGCTTCCCCTCCTGCTTGAAAAAAATCAGAATTTCAAGACACACGTCCAGCAGACCCACTAGGCCTGGTCCTGCCTTGCCTGCTCACATCTGGCTTTTAGAAGAGCCCCTGAATCCTGGCAGCTTGAAAATGGGCAGGTTCCTGGCACTGAGTGCGGGCAATCAGTGCCCCGGAGCTGCAGCAGGGCTCAGGAAGATGCCCAGGGGCCAGCTGGGCAGTGCCTACCCTGGGCAAGGAGGGCTCTAGCCCCATCTTTTGGTAAACCCGGATTTCACATCATCTTCCTCCTTCCCGCATCACCCGGTGAGAACTGGGGACCCCCACCCCTGCAAAGCCCCGCAGGGGGATGGAGGCAGGGCTGGGACAGACCCTCCCATGGCACCAGGGGAGTTTTCCAGAGGAAGGACCGGGCTAAAGCTGTTTGCTCTGTGGATGATCACCGGACAGAGGCTTCAGCAGTGGAAGTAGCCCAGAGACTGCTCCTTGCTGTCGCCTCCTGGAAATCCAGCAGGACCTTTCCTCACCAGTACTCCCTAAAGCTGTGCTCTGTGCAGCTGTTTACTGGTGCACCAGTACAGAACTGGTGTGAGTGAGAACAGGCAGCTGCCACCTCAGGTGCTCTTCGTACCCACAGAGCAGGCTACAGCAACAAACCAACCGTGTGTGTGATATTTGTGCGTAGCTCTCTTACACCAGCACTGTTAGTGGGACAAATCGGGTGAAAAAAAATGCACTTTAATCCCCAGATGGTGCCAGTCTGAAGTTCTCATTAGCTGTGCTCCAGAGCACTCCAGACGAGGGGAAGGGTGCAGAGTGGAGGGCAGCGGGTGAAGTGCTGAGGACTGAAAGCTGAATGCAGGGATTTGTGGTGAGGAGGAGCAGGAGGCTGGTGCCAGGGGAAAAGGGGAGCTGAGGATACATCCAGGTGCAGCTCTGGCACGGGGAAAGGTGTGAGGGAGGCAGGGATGCACGGCCCTGCTGCTGGGAGGAGCTGGGTGAGCATTAATGCCCCCGTTTGCAGCAGGGACATGACATGGAGGGGACATTATCGAGATTATTGCCCACTCCCATCTGTGCTGAGGGGCAAGGCTGTGAAGGACTAAGGCAAGGCACAGAAAAAGCAGCAGAGGCGTGGGACAACACCTCCCCGAGCACCTGAGGCCAGCCCCAACCCCAGCCGTGCCAGGGATCAGCTTATCCGGGCTGGGGCAGCGCTGTCTCCTCTCAGACACGGCTGCCAAGCACTTGGCAGGGGAGGAAAGGAAATTGCTGATGCTCAGAGTGAGAGCCTGGCACAAGTTTCCCAGCCAGGCTTGAAATAGAGCCAGCGTGTCAGATAAAGTGACCAGCTGGGAGGCAAAACAAGGTAAAAATAAGAAAAGCATCCCTATCAGGAGGCAGAACAGTGGGCAGCTCTTGTTTCTGCTGCTATTAATAATGCATGGAGACTGCTAACAAATCTCCCATTTTCACACAACTAATTGCAGAAATGTTTGCCACCTCCCCAGGGCATTTCTCACACTACCCTGACACTTGATTATTTTTCCTTCCCCTTGGCCGCCTCTCTTTCCCCTCTTCTTTCCATGAAGGTTTTTAAAATGGCAGTCGCTCACCAAACCAAAGGCTGAGGGATTAACCACCATTAGAAAGGTTTTAAATACTGGAGTGGTGTATTTTGTACAGGGCAACCTAAGGTAAGAAAATATTTATGTCATTATGCAATGTGGGGACTTGCACAGCACCTCATTTTTTTTGGCCTATAAATGCCTGTTAAGTTCAAACACTCCACCAAAACTCTTGGTTCCACTGCGAGATCTTGGGTCTCAAATATTGCTCGACAGAAAGAAATCACCTCAGGGTTTTCAGGATTTCACTCCCTCAAAACATGGACCAGCTTATCAAAACTCCCGAGCATCACTGAATGCAACAGCTTTGCAGCTGCTCTTTGCTTATCCCCTGAAAATAAAACTTTTCTGCAAAGGTGTATTGATTTGGGAGCAAAGACAGTAAAAATGTGAAATATATTTCCAGAAAACTGATGTGATGCTGATTTAATGTTTTTAGGAGCAGAAGTGAAAGGAGGTGCTGATGCACCCAAAAAAAGTGGAGTTTTGTGGTCTGTAACTATATAACAAAGGAGAAATCATGAGAGAAATCTGCATACAGTCACTTCTACTGACCAGAGAGATAAATATTAAGGCCAGCACAGGTTTCACCCTCTTATTTTGTTGATCTACACATTCCATGACAAATAGAACCAGGGTTGATGCATTCTGCACCTAAAAACAGAACAAAACCACATATCAGTGTTCAATTGCTCCATGGAAGGAAATGGAGGAGGCTGAAACAGCTGAATCCTTACATTTCCTTCTGGATGTTCCTTGAATTTGGAGGCACCTCCATGAGGAGCTCTGAGGGCATGATTGAATTATCAGCTGTACCTAATAACGTGTACTTGTAGCTGCTTTAGGAAAAGAACTGTTTAATTAATTAAGTGCTGATACAAAGCCCCATCAGAGTCAACAGGAAAATTGCCATCGACTCTGCATCGGAGATCTGAGAGGAAGAGCCACAAAGGAAGGATGAGCAGCAGCTCTGGGACAAGCAGCATGGTTTCAGAGCGAGCTATTTTTGTAGTCCAAACAATCTTCTCAGGGGCATTACCTCACCTGATCCACCCCAGTTCAGCTCTGCTGGCGAAAAGTGAGGGAATTTCTGTGAGCCCCCCACTCCAGACTGTGCCAAAGCAACAGAACTCCCAGAGAAAGCTCCCTCCAGCCCTGCAACACAGCTTAGAGCTGATATTCCCACTATTTAAGACCCCTGTGAGTGCTTTGAGCTCTTCCTCAAGAGGCCCCCACGGTCTGTCAGGCTCCAGCAGCAGCTTTACATTAGCCCAGGACTGATATAAATAAAGAAGAGTCAGGCCTGATGACACTGGACATGTTTGGTGACCTTCTGCTCCAGCAAATACTTCAACAGAAGAGGTCATCTTTATTTCACTGTCCTTATCTCCTGGATCACACTCAAGCAGCAGAGCAAGCGTGATTTGAAGTCTGCTCACTACCAAACTCCATCCAGTGAATTTCAAGCACCGAGCTGGATACCCAGCCTGAGGAGCATTTAGCAGATGGGGAAGCACAGATAGTGGATTTATCAGTGCCACACACTGATGCTGTGGAGTTCAGTCTAGGGTAGCCTGGAGAAAATAGTTCTTGTGCAGCCTTGAGAGCAGAAAACCACTAATTCTTGGCAAGTGAAAGAGAAACAGTTCCATTTTTCAACAGCACCAGTCCAACAGGCAGCTGCAAAGAGCAACACACAGCAAGATAAAAGGCATTTGTGTGGCAGCTCTGCCTGCTCTGCTTGGTGCTAGAGGCAGCAGTGAGGGAAACTGAGGCTAATTCTGGAAAAAAAAAACCCCAAACCTTTTTAGTTTGGTTCTGAAATATGCTGTTTTCCCCAAATTAAGTGGTGATGCAAGAAGTCTCTCACCCTTTGGACGTAACTGGTATTTTTCAGATTTGCTGGAGGAAAAAAAAATTAAACAAACAGCTTTCCTTTCCTTGCTTTCCCTGAAATAGGAGAAAATAGCTAAAGATCAGGAGTGCGGCTGGGCAACAGCACATGGAGACATCCCAGTCCTCTTGGCCATTCCCTTCCTAGGACCTGACTTCAATGAGGTGATCTCCAGCCATCCTTCCACGTGAGGTGGCACTTCCACGCTGGTTGGGACGCTGAGGTGTTCTCCACAGTGCATGGAACAGGAAGAAAAAATCCCATCCCCGTGCTCAGGTTGCCTTGGGCGGTGCACACAGAACGTATGCTCTGCAAGGAGAGCTGCACAGCGCCAAATTTGTGTTTAAATCTGTTTACTTGTGGCCACATTCCTGCTCATCCTGGGGAACCAGTGGTCCCTGGCAGTCCCTGAATGTGCTGCATCACCCCCAGGTCTTCTGCTCTGCAGTCACTCCCTCATCCCTGCAGTTTTGCCCTTCCAGGTGGGGGTATTGGGCCAAGAATGCTCATCCAAAGCTGAGATTGACAAATTAAAATAGTTTTTTTCCAAGTCAGCGCAGTGTAAAGTTTTTACCTGACCACTTGAACTGAACATGCTGGAGAACGCAGACTCCTGGAGGCATTTCTCCCTCCTACAACACACACTTTGGTGATACCAGCTCCATGCTTTGAGCCCCAGGGATTGTGCTCTGAATCCATCAGGTGCTGGATTGTTCTCCTTGCTGTTCCCTGAGCCCTGGCACAGGGTGTTCTTCCTGGGGGGGATACTGGCACTGCTTCCATGCTCTGCTGAAAGCAGCTCATGTGTTTTAGGGAGCCCAAAACAATTCCATTTACTGCACTGCACTGGGAATTTCACCTCCTGAGGAGCAGCAGAAAAAAAACCAATTATTCCCAGGCCACCTGCAAAAGGGGTTCCAGTTAAAAACACCACGGAGTGCAGAGCTGCTGCCACACTGTGCTCGTGCCATTCAGGTTATTTACGGCTGCCTTCTTCAGTCACCATAAATCTCCGCAGAAAGGGCTTAGTTAAGATATGATTAGGTTGGGATTATTGCATATGAGGCTCTTCCTAGGGCCTATAAACATGACAAACTCTGAGATACGGTTTCCACAGAAAAGGAGAGGGAAGGAGGGAAGTGGAGCTTTTACTGAAATACACCACAATTCCCTAATTACTCCTCTACTCTAGTGACTCCGAGTGGTGGATAAAAACAATTAAAGGAACATTCTCTGTTCTGCCCTCTTATGCCTCCAAACTCACATTCTCTTCAGGGACACAATTTAGCAGCAGCTGTGGAGTAAGACTTGAATGAAATCAGGCTGATTTAGGAGCCTGCGCGGAGCCCTGAGCACAGGGACATTGTGCAGCTGTGGAGATGAATTCCCACTGCTTGGGCTGCACGACCAGGAAATATTAAAATCTGGAATTGACCAACCCTTTCTTTCTTTGGACGGAGAAGACGAAAGGGCCTTTGCAGAATGTGTGTTCTCTTTAAAGTCTGCACTAAAGTCTCTTCCATCCCCCTCCACGTGTGCCTGGAGGTGTGAACACAAGTGAGAATCATCTGAAACAGAGCATTGTTGGTACTGCAGCATGAGAAGGAGCAATTGTTGCTCCAGTTCATCCAGACAACACTTAGATGTCATAACCTGAGATAAATATTTGATTTACTTGTAAAGATAACTTTCATACTGGAATCATAGAACGGTTTAGGTTGAAAGGGATCTCAAAGCTCATCTCATTCCATGGGCAGGGACACTTTCCACTATCCCAGGCTGCTCCAAGCCCTGTCCACCCTGGCCTTGGGCACGTCCAAGGATGGGAATTCTTCCCTCTCAGGGAAGAATTTCACTGTTTAATATCAACAGCCACACTGAAATCCCTCAGCAGACACACAGGGGACCATGGAGTCTGTAAGAACATTTGTTCAGAAGAGGAATATGGCAAAGCAATAACATGTATTGATACATTGAAGGAAACGCTTTTCTTTTTCTCCTAGGCTGGAATGGAGCCAAGCAATACCCAGCTCCTCCTACACCTTCTCCAGAGTGGTATTTTTTTTATTAACACCACTAAAAGAACATAATAAGCAGGTATTTTAAATGCACAAATCTGTCCCCACCAGCTCCTTTTGATCACAGTGACCTCAGTTTGCAACATCACATTTAGCATCCCCACCCCCTTAGCCCCCTGTTGTTTGAAATATTTGCCACTGGCGTCCTGGGATTAAAATAGAAAGTTTCCTGCTTTGACTCCTTGCCAAAACCATTAAAATATTCTCTGCACTGTCACAGCTTGTGCCACCTCCCAGGGGAGTTGTTTTAAAAGTAAATTATATGTAAGTGTCAGATGAAAAGAGCTTCATTATCTAATTCTTCCTACACCAGCATTTCTTTAAATTGCTTACTAGGGACAGGAGACAATTAGTCCTGTGTTTGAAAGGAGGAGTGATAAGTATCTGTCACTCCCATTAACCACCTTTTTTTTTTTTTTAATATGCAAATAAAGTTGCTTTCTAAAGAAGTTTGATGGGGCAGCCACGCCAGGATATGCTCAGCACCTTGAGTTTCAGGGGCTGGACTGTACTGAGGGTCCTGCAGCCCAGTCTGGTGATTGAATCAGCACTGAAATAATGACAAAAATCAGGAATCCTCCATCTCCTTGCAGGAGCTGCAAGTACACAAACGTTGCCATGGCACCAAGCAGCTTCCAAACAGATTTCAGGAACACCAGTGAGTGTCAGTAGGACACTTCCTCACTGAAACTGGGATTGGCACAGCTCTTCCAGGATGTGGGAGCTGAGGCCAAAGATGCATCGTGAGCAGAGATTGCTCAAAACCCCACTTGCCCCAGGTCCTCTGAGAACCCCCTGTTCTGGCCATCACCCAGGTGTCAGTGGGGTCACCTTCCCAGCAGGATTCTCACTGGAAACTCTCCACCAGGTGTAGTTTAAATCTGTGTAGTATCCGAGACACTCCTGCTCTTATCCATCCTCAGAGGGGAAACTCTCCAAGTGCTGGGTCAGGATCAAAGAGCAGATTGAACTAATCCAGGCACAGACAGTTCCTGCCCAGCCCATGTCATCCCAAATCTTCCTGCAGGAGCTCAGAGCCTGCCCTTTGAATCCCATCACCTGCATTCCTTGTATCACTTCATTGCTTCCTCCTCCTCCTGCATCTAAAGGAACTTTGAACTACTGACAGGATAAAAAGGCTCCCTGGGGACAGAGACAAGTTCAGTGCAGAAGTGAACAGTCTTGTTCTCAGAGCCAAAGTGTTCCTCAGCTCCCAGAACTTGGCTGCGGGATCTTCTCCGCAGGGCTCAGCACGAGTTCATCGCCCAGCTGGGCTGCACAAGGCGTTCTCCTCAAGTTTGTGAGCCCTGCCATGATCAGAGACGACCTTTCCACACTAAGTATTTAAGATGTAATTAGTCCAAATCCTTTAAAACCGTTTTATAGAGCACATGGAGTCTCTGTAGGACGGATCTCGGAGCCGAGGCACCCGAGTGACACCTGGCTCTCCAAGCAGCTCATGTGCATCTGAGCAACAAGGGCAAAGAGCTGCAGAGCTGGTTTAGACACATTTTACTGCCTCTCCGCTTTCCTCAGCTCTCAGGGCTGCAAGGTTACTGCTTCCATACAAATCATTCTGCATAAAATACTTGAAACAGGAGGCTGATATTTTATGAGGTGCAGAGCAGCCTTTGCTGAACTGATGACATCTCTAATTCCACGGCCAGTTGTTAAACACACAGACTGTAAAAGCAGCAGAGATCAGGAACACAGCTCAGAGCTTCAGAGTGACCTCACAGAGCAGCAGGACCTGCTGGGAGATGCTGCCAAGAACCCAGACACCTTGGATTTATTTTTGGCTCTCCCAAACATGCTCAGGAGGCTTTTGCAAAGTGATCAGGGTTCATTAAACAAAACCCTTAAGAGTGAACTTAAGCGATTTATCTAATGGGAATAAACTTGTTTGTGCTTCCAGTGGCACAGAATTACATCTCCCTCCATCCTTAAGCCAAGAAAATTCATATTTAAGGGATGCAAGACCAAGTTCAGTGCTGATGCCGCTCTGAGACAAAGGTCAGTGCTGTAGGAAGGACCTTTGAACAGAGCAGGACAAATCAGAAAAGCTGTTTGGATTTGACAGCTTTGCTACTGCACAGTATTTACTCCTTTCAATAAAATAAAAAATAAAAATAAAATAAAAATAAAATAAATAAAGTAAATAATAATAAAGTAAATAAAAATAAAATAAACCCCTCCCAGGCCAAAGCTGGCTCAAGCCCAGGATGTCGATCTTCACACAAATCTCTGCTCTCACCTCAGTTTGGGAGGTTGGATGGAAGCATGGAGAGAATGAATGTGGTCACTCTTCATGAAAGGCACTTGTAAATTGTAAAAGCTTCCAAGTGCAGAGAGTAAAAGCCTCAGCCACAGCAATTATGCTTCATACGGGCACTGATGCTAAAGTTGCCTGAGTTCTCATACGGAAATTCTGATGTCAAGTGGAAGAGTAATATTCAGTAGGCAGTTTGTGTTTCCTTCAATGCCCTGGTATTACCTTTAGAAATGCATTTCACTGCCCTTCTTTCTTTCTGAAGCTCTAAAATTCTGGATTTTGTGTTTAACTAGTAATTTCCTTTGTCTCTTCACCAGTTGCTCTGAAAACAAGGCTTTTGCCTCTATGCTCTGGTAAAGCCCCCAACAGCAAAGGGAAGGAGGTGTGAGAGATATTGAGGTCTTTGGGGTTGCATAAAAAACAGGCTAAAGGAAAAGCTGCAGTATGATCCTCCACAAGCACGCAAGAGGAAAGTATTTATCCATGTTAGGGGTCTATCAGCAGGCAAACAGCACCAGCTCTGCCAGTGTTTAACAAATGTTATCACACCTGCCCTGCTCCTGCCCTCCCTCCTCTGCAGGCACAAGCAGGCTGGAAGTCACCAGGATGTGTTTGTCCTGCAAAAGAGGGAGGGCAGGATCACTGCTGGATTTGTGGAGCTCACGCAGGTACCAGGAGCACACGAAAGGGGCTTTTTATTTGTGATTCGAAGCTGCAGCCTGAGCAGATGTCTCTGAGATTGTGCTGCTCCTCTGCAGGTTGCACGGGGCTCACAGGAAGGTGTATTTTGAGGGGGGAAGGCAAAACATGTTTTTAAATAGTTTTTAGAGGCAGCTTCCATATCACTTCCCTCTCCCCGCTCCTTCCACCAAGAAGAATCCCTAACCCTGCCTCTCTGTCCCTTCACTGCCTGGATAAAGTTAATTTTAGTGGATGACAGCACATGCTCCGTGTTCCAGACTCAGACACAAACCTGACTCGTGGCTTTCACAGCTCAAACCGCGCACACACCACGGGGAGCATTTCCTACTCCCTGCCATTCAGCAGTGTGGGAATGTGTAAAACTTGGGAGGGGAGCTCCTGCCTCAGCCTGCAAGCGTTCAGCACTGGACAACACTCAGGAGTGCATTTTCTTTTGATAAATGATAGTTTTCATCGCAAACCCCAGAAAAATCGGGGGGAAAACTGTTTGGCTCTACGCAGACACTCGGGTGAGCTGACGTTTTGTCTATAAAATATGTCTATAAAATATATAGCGAATTTCTAGTTCAGCAGCTCTTTTAGAGAACTGCTGGAGCCTGCAGATGAAGGACATGCATAAAGTAAGATTTCTGAAGAAATTTCATTTGGGAAAGCACTCAAGGGAAAGAATCCAGAGTGGCCTGGATAACCTGGGCTATTATGGGCACGTTCAGCCCCTCTCCTGACACCCCAGCACGCTCCAGCCCTGCCCGCTACGAATTTCCTACCAAGAGTTCGCTCAGCTGTTATCTCTGCTCTCCACAAAAGCTTGAAAGGAGCCTGTTGAAAGCTTGCTCTGTTATCTGTGCTTTCCACAGGCCGGGAGCTCAGCCTGCTGCACCTATTCCTTCCCCTCACTCCAAACAGAGCTCGCACTGATGGGAAAACAGGGTCCCTTTTTCGGAGGGGGAGCAGGGCTGGGAAGGAGTGAGGGAAGCTGAAATGACACTTCGATGTACAGGCTGTGTATTTGTGTTTGAAAGGTTCCAAGCCGAGACTAATTAATCCCATTGTTGATGCTAATACAGCTCTTTTTCCACATTCACGATTCAGCGCTCCAAGCAAATTTACCTTTGATCTTTAGCTGGGAGCACTGAGGTTTTTATCAAAATGCATTTGTCTGTCCCTCAGCTCACACATGGGCTGGGGAAGGGCAGGAAATGCAAAGTTTCACCTGGCAGAAGGGAAGTGAAGGAGCTGTGACCATGCCTGGCCTGTTTAGGATTTGCTCAGGAAAAAAAATTGCCAAAATTATTTCCCTGACTGCAGAGCCCAGTGCTCTTCTGGGTGTCGTCCCTGGACTGCTCTGGGTTTGTCCTGCTGGGGAGAAGGTCTGTGTTAATTTTCCAGGGGGAAATAAAAGGCAGGGTAAGGCAGAGATGAAATGTGAAGCTGCTTTGCAGAAATAAATCAGCCCATTGGGGTCAGGCTAGAAGAGTTGATTATGGATTACTTATCAAAGTGCAAAGGGGTGAGAGGTAAAAAAATGTCATGATGTCAAAGGACTGTCACAAATGGAAAAAACTTATCTTTTAGATGGGGTATCTTGGGGTAATTAATTAGGAGTAATCTACTGCCAGCTTTGTCTGCTGCTTTGTGGGCTCAGGCCCAGCCTGTGCCACACCTTGGCTCCAAAGCTGCACTTTGAGATGCATTAGAAGACATTAGAGCACTGTGGATTTGCCCAGCAGAGTCAGAACTTAAACTGTGATCCCAGCCCAGGGGAAATTGCGTTTTGAGCTAAGCTGAATAAACAGCCCGAAGGATGCAGCACTTGGGAAATGGATTTACTGGTGGAGAGGAAAGGATAGAGATCCATGGGGCAGGGCTGAGGGATGAGATTTTCACTACTCTGGCTCTCAAGTCAGCCACTCCTACAGGTCGTGCTTTACACTCACTGTCACTTCATGCCTAAAGCTGCAAAAGCCTTAAAAACCAGATGAAAATTCAGTCAAACTCCTGGGGGAAAAAAGCCCTGCAACAACACAACAGGTGAAGCTCCAGCAGTTTTTATCTCAGCTGTGATGCCACCTCAGCTGGGTGGCTGTGCCCTCTGCAAAAGCTGGGGTGCAAAGAGTTGTTGATGCTGGATGGGTTTTGGGAGGGATTTTGATTAATTCAGGACCGCCTTGCCGATCTAATGGGAACTGGCTGTCTTCAGGGAGATGAAACGCAGAGCAGGCTCCATCCAAAAAGGGCTTTTTACATTTTATAAGCAATGTGTGCACTAAACCCTGCAGGATACCGGGATTTCCCTGCATTTCTTGGTGAAAACCGCGAACCAAGGAAGAGTCGTTTTGAAGATCATTAATTCTGCGGAGCTGCAGACTGAGCTACACCCTGCACCTGTTTAATGGGGAGGAGAGGGCTTGTCACTGCCTTCACCAGAGCAGTTCAGACCCTCAGCCCTTGATATCTTTGATTTTCCACTCCCTGCCTTGAGCACTCGCTGGAAGCACAATGCTTTAGTGGTGCTTCGTGTGCGGTGCAGACACACGAAGGGGAGGCATCTCAGGATCTGAGTCCTATTGATGTGAGCACCTAAACCCTTCAGGCAGCTTCAAAAAGAGACTGGAGGCTAAATACCTGCTTATTCAGTTCTGGAGTACAGGCTGAAATCACCAGGGGATTCATTCCCATCCTTGTGGTCTCTCTGCCAGACCACACTGGCCTCCCAGTTAATTAATTCTATTGATTTGTTTGTTTTTATCGGCCTTTTCGCACTCAGCAGTTATTTAGGGCTTACATGAGTAATGCATTTTCCAGTTAAATTGATCCTACTTTATATATCCTTTCATGCACTTATTTGAAATTTCCCTGGCAAGTATTTTAATGTTTTCAAGCTGAAAGTTGATTCATATTATTTAAAATACCCTGCAAGAGGCAGGGGGGAAGAAAGTGTGGAGCAGAGTAACTAATAAAATTGGCTCTTTAAACCTGATCAATGGCCAGGGAGGGGTAAAACACTTCCCTCCAGCAAAACAAACAAAACAACCCAGAGCATCAGATGTAGCAGAACCTGCTGGGATTGAACTCAATTTGCTTCCACAGAGCCGTAACAAAACCCTAATCTGCCTTCCTGTTCCATTTCTGAGCTGCTCCATTTGGGATCCAACCAATTTGGGTCAATGAACTTATTTTTTGGAGTGGTGTGTCCTGTGGCTGTTCCAGACCTTAACAAGGAGCCAAGACACAGCTCCTGGCCAGGCTGAAAGGGAGAAATTTTGTGCCCAGCAGTGGCCTTGGCCTGCAGCTGAATTCTAAATTCTGTCCCCTTCAGCAATAATTTGCACCTGCTGGCAGCTGCTGGGAGAAGTCTCCAGCCATCATTTAGCAGGGGGGTGTTCAAGGGCCAAGAATATCACAGGGTAGCTCAGTGTGGGTGATTTGGTTTGGAGCTTAACTCCAGCTACTGCTGACAGGGAGGTCATAAACCTGGGGGAGAGGGGAAAAGGAGAGATGGGAGTTTAGTTCCATATTTACACTCAGAGCAAAATGAAGCTATTGAGCTGCTGTCATGCTTTGGAAAAACGAATAAACACGAATTGGTGAAAGACCAAAGTATTAGGGTGGGCACAAATGTACTGAGGTGGCACTGAGCAAGTTTGAAATTCTAATATAGAAGTTGGTTAATATTAAGTTAACCAGAAAACCCCTTTTGCTTTAGACCCAAAGAATCCCTTCTGGCAGAACAGAACTGTTCTTTAGTCAGTGTTTGTGTCCCGTGGGCTGGACATCACCCCTCTGCTCCGCAGGAACCTGGCTATGGACAGCCCCTGCAACTCCTGGATGGGGCTGAACAGCTCTGGGAGTAACTGTGAGCAGCTGCTTGTGTTTGATTTTTAGAAGTAGGTTATGCTGTCATTAAATTCTGCTCCTCTAAGATGGGAAATAAGTTTCCAGAGGTATTTGGAAGTCTAACCTTTCAAACTCACTCCTGTGCTCAGTGGGAGTCACTTCCAGACTGACTGACTTGCCCTTGTTTGATTATTTATGCACCCTCAGGTTTCCTGGATCTCTGCTGTTTTTTAAACCCAGTGATCCTGAAACAAGGTGATGTTAACCCCTCCTGGGTTAACTCTGGGCTGAGATGGTGATCTGGAAATGGCACCAGGTTTTAGAACAATATCAAGTCAGTGGCTCCAACACCAACTTCTGCTCGGGAGCAGCCACCTCTTCACTTGGAGACACCCTGGCACATCCCACGGACAGACAGGACAGCAGAACTCCCACACACCCCTCACACAGAGCTGACTGGGGAGGAATATTCAAGCTGACAAGATGCACAGCAGCACCTCTCCCTGAGCAGCACTGACATCTGTCTCCAGGGATGCAGCATTAGGAGAAGCCTGTCCCCAGCCCCTGCCCGTCAGCATGCATAAATAAACCCCAGCAAGACCAGCTTTGTCAATCTTCGTGACAGAGATCACAGCATTTGGATAAGGAGCCCAGCCAAAAGCACATTTCTATTCCCTCTCTTCATCATTAAACTTGATAGCTGAGTGATAGGCAGCTATTCGGTGAGATTAAGGCTTGCAATGAAAAGAAAAGACACAGCAATCACAAACTTTCCTCCCTCCATTTCTGTATATAAACATATTTTTGGTTCAGTTTACAGTAAGTGAACAGCACAGAAGTGCAATCTCCATCGGAGAAACATCTCCAGCCCATTTACAATGAAATCTATTATCTCAAGCTGTTCAGGCACAACAAAAGACTCTTGCCAGGAGGACCTGTGGACAAAGAGGAGAGTTTATCAGGTGGGATATCTTTTAAACCTAAATGAGTTTTGGATATTTTCATGACTGCACCTCCCTGGGTCTCACTCAGAACTCTCACTCAGTGGGACTGGGTGTAATTGCTCTCAATCCGGCCAGGACTCAAACTAAGCCTGACATTTTGATGAGCTTCCTAAGCAGTAGACAATTGGCACATCTTAGAAAAACATTTACTAGCCAGAGATAAGAAATCAATTCCAACCTCAGATAACGACCTCAGATCAATGGGGCTGACTCACCGACACACCAAATATTTATTTATAAATGCAGGATAAGTGGAACCAAGGGCACCTTGCTGCCAAGTTATTAACAGCAGCAACTGGGAGGCGGGATGGAGACACAGGGTAGGGACTCATCTGTCTCGTTTTCAACATCCACAAAGTTGACTGGGGAGGGCAGGCACATCTGGCCTGCTTGGGAAGTGTGTGTTTGATTAAGCTGAACAGGTCCACAGGAGACTCCTCGCCAGTGATAGCTCTGAGGAAGCCCAAAATTAGACCTAATGAGCTGTCAAGACCAGATGAATCCACCTCTGGACATTAAAAGCTCCCTCCAAAAGGATCTTCCGGTACCTGCAGAGCTCAGTGTTTTAATCTGATCTATGATGTGCACCAAGAGGTGCTCTCCTGTTAGTGCTTCTTTAGGAAAACACACATTTTTCTAAGGGGAAGGCAATTCCCTGGCAGCACAGTTATGGGCCAGCTCCCCACCTATTTCTGGGAAGTTGGAACAACTCATTTAAAAGGTCTCTGCTTCAGTCAGAGCAGCCAATGCAACAGTCGTGCAGGGTTGAAAGAGCTCCACTGCAAACTCCCCAAGGCCTGGTGGTGCTCGTGCCAGCAATCATCTCACTGCAGATGTCTTAGAAGGGTCAAATGCACCAAAGATCTCAACAAGACCCCCCAAGCACATGGATTTCACCTGCCTGGAACAGGACAAATTCACCCCACTGTCCTCTCTTCCAAATGTGCCGCCTTCAAATCGCACTGGAGCACCGGGCAGAGCTCGCAGGAATCGTGTCACTCTCGTGAAGAGCTTTCTCATCTGAGGCCTCAGTGGGCATGTTAGTAAATCGAGTTGCTTGCTCTGCAGATCTAAACCTTGTTTTTTCCCCCCTCAAACTTCAGCATGGCTTCCACTGCAGCGTTGGCAGTGTTAGTGGAATTTTCCTGTGCTGAACGCGCTGCTACCAACCGCAGATACAGGAAAAGGTGGGACACAGCCCCTCATGGAGGAATTCATGAGCTGAGGGCAGCTGATGGGCACTCACTCAAAGCAGCAGCTCCCAGCTACTGATTAATTCAGAGTCAGACATAAAACCTGCACATTTTGACAAAATTGCTTTAATTTTGAAGAGCTTTGTCTTCTCTCTGCACCTCAGACACCTGAGATGTAAATGTAGACACAAGGCCTGTGAGAAGTAGAATCACAGAATGGTTTGGGTTGGAATGGACCTTAAAGCTCATCTCATTCTATGGGCAGGGACACCTTCCACTGTCCCAGGCTGCTCCAAGCCCCGTCCAACCTGGCCTTGGACACTGCCAGGGATCCAGGGGCAGCCACAGCTTCTCTGGGCACCCTGTGCCAGGGCCTCCCCACCCTCACAGGGAACAATTCCTTCCCAATATCCCATCTAAACCTACTCTCTTTTAGTTTAAAGCCTTTCCCCACTGTCCCGTCACTCCAGGCCCTTGTAAAAAGTCCTTCCCCATCTTTCCTGTAGCTCCTTCAGGCACTGGAAGGGCACAATTACATCACCCCAAAGCCTTTTCTTTTCCAGTCTGAACAACCCCAATTCTCTCAGCCTTTCCTCACAGCAGAGCTGCTCCATCCCTATAATGAACTTGGTGTCCTCCTCAGGATTCTACAGGATATAAGCATCTAGCAGAGGGAAGATCAAATCCCTCAGCAGCATTTGCAGGATGGCTCCAAAATGCCACCATACATTACACATAATATATTCCAGATTAATGCTGTGCTCATGCCTGTGGGGGAAAAAAAGCAGGGAGGAGGGAAAAAAAAGCAGAGAGGAGGGGGAGAAAAAAAGCAGAGAGGAGGAAAAAAAAAAAAGCAGAGAGGAGGAATCTGGCCTCCCCCTGGCTTGCTCCAGCCTTGCAAGGTCTTGTTTGCAATATGTGGTAAATGAAGAAATATTTCAAAGAGGTTTTCTGAGCCCATTCAAACTACCTCCAACAGCACTGAGGTTGCTGCAAGCAGTCACTGTCACTTAATGTCACTGTAAAAGTCAAATTCTCACTTCCTTACTCAGTTCACCAGCAAAACTGAGCATCTCCAGTCAACTTAATTTACTTGAGACTCCTGAGATGAGTGGTCTGCTCTCTGCTGGTTATGGGCACAATTAAAAGTGACTCGCCCCAAAACTGCAGTGTCTAAGTCTGACCTAGTTTACTTCTGCAGAGACCCTTCAAACGGGTCCTAGAGTGACTCATGAATAGGAGAAAAGCTTGTTTAATAACCAGCCTAATCAATTAATAACCCAGAGGCCCACCCATCCCAGCACTGCCACCTGGTTGCTGTGTTTTGACACATCCAGCTGCTCACGCATCTCGACTTCCCTGACACCAGCAAACCTCTGGAAATCACAAATGTCACCTTCAGAGCTACACCTGGGCTCAAGCCAGGCCTGCTAAGAGATATTTAAGAGGAATTAGAATTTCAAAGAAAATGCTAAAGAGGCCTGGTGTGATCACAATTTCCAGAGGAGTCACTCGGGACAGTTCAAAAGACCCTGTTTTATCTCAGCACAGTTCGATGAGCACCCATTGCAGATAAACAGCAGGGATCACCACAGCTCTCTAGATAACACCTCCCGTGCCCTTTTTTGCACTGAGGAGCAATGGGAAGAGAAATTTGTGCTGCTCTTCCTCAGGAGATGCAGCACATCCCCTCCGTGCTGGTGAAACAGGTCCCACTTGTCACTACTCCCTGTTTGATATCCAGTTATACCTCGCCTGAAAAGAGCTGTTTGGAGCCCTTTTACTGTCCCAAGAGAACGGTTTGAGCAATTCAGGTCATGCATAAGTCCTGGAAGGCACCACCCACCCAAAGCAGCACAAACACTGAGCCTGTTGGGCTGTCAGCTCCTTATAAAATCAGATGCCAAAGTCCCTTCTGCCTTGGATTAGATCTTCTGAAAAGGATCCCACTACCTCTCACCACAACTTGGGAATTGAGCCAGAGCAGCTTCTTTCCTCCCATGTAGTATTTTGAAGAGTTTTCCCACCTTTTTCTTTGGCAGCTTTTACCAGAGCCCTGCGTTTAAAGCTCCTCTGCACATCTCCATTCTCCTGCAACGCTGCTCAAGACGTTGCTTATTAATATTCCTTAATAAAACCCACCAGAATAAAATCTTTCCTAATTAGTAGTGTTGGAGTGCCTTCTCCATTATTCATCAGGATGAAGAAATGGGTTATTCCTTTGCAGCATCTTCCAGAGGAGCAGAATTACTGAGGTTATTCTGATACAGTTCAAGTGTCTCCAGCTGCAGCTGTAAATTTCCACTCGGATTTTCTGTCATTCCTCCTCCTCTGAGATCATGTGCTCTGGCTGCTAATCTTCCCTGCACATCCCTGCTGTGTCCTGCACAGCCCACGATTCCAGGGGCACACACACAAAGCAAAGCACAATCTCTCCACATGTGCGAAGCTCATTGAAACACAAGAATTTTCATATTTCATGTGGCCTGGCATGTTTTGCCTTTTCCTTTTGGAAGCAATTTGAAGGGCAAAAAAGCAGAAACGTGTTCTGTTTTCATCCCTCTGCTCAACATTTAACACACCTACAGACAGCTTTGGAATTATGGCCTTTGTAACAGGTGTTTTGTCATGGGACAAGGCATTAGGAAAGAATTAAGGGTGGTAACAAGAAACACCAGACTCCAGCAGGCAAAAATAAAGTCTTTAGGCTAATTCCCTAAATTCCCATTCCTTAATTCCTAATTAGGCAATTACCTGATTCCCATTCCATCCCTGGCTGATGAGAACAGAATTATCATCCTCCTTTGTGCTAAAAATATGAACTGAGCTGAAAAGTGTTCCCTGCTCTTCACATGCAGAGAATGTGGTGCTGGGGAAGGATATTTTTTTTCTCTCACCCCACGTGTCAGATATTCACACAAGTCAGGTGAAGAGAGGTGAGGGAAAAGATGGGGGGAATCAACAATTTAGGAACATACCTCTTCTAGCAAGGTGAATAAATTGCTTTTTGATATATTGCATCTCCTGGGTCTAACCTACGGGTGGAAGCAATCCCCAGGAATAAGAAAT
Organism: Lycocorax pyrrhopterus obiensis; assembly: GCA_014706295.1. Classification (NCBI taxonomy): domain Eukaryota; kingdom Metazoa; phylum Chordata; class Aves; order Passeriformes; family Paradisaeidae; genus Lycocorax; species Lycocorax pyrrhopterus. The sequence continues at coordinate 10,362,023 of JACSVZ010000018.1, forward strand.
ACCCACAGTGGCCATGAGCCCTGGGATGTTCTCTGCCTGGTTGGGTCCTGTGTGATTTAAGGAAAGCTTTTGGCTCCCAGGAAAGAAGCACTGAGATACTTAAAGGATATTTAAAAGGCATTGTGGGTTTTTTTTTTCTCTTTGCCTCAAATAACAAGAATAATCTGCCATTTTCCATCTCTCCCATCGTGTCACAGTGCAAACCTGCCCAGAGCCAGGGGCTGCAAGCACTGAAGCAATATTTGCTTGAAGGACCTCAGGAGCCTTTCACTGCAAAATTCATTCCCTTCTTTTACCACAGAAGCAGCCTCTGGGAAGGCACTGGACAACGGGAAATGCCATGACAAGGGAGAATTCCATCCTGGAGCCCTAAACCACAGCAAGTTCATCACACACCCTGATCCTCCCACTCCTACAGGAGCCTCCCAGTGCCTGCTTTTCCCTGGGAGAGGCAGATTTCCAGTTTGGGAGTCACCCACGGGCTCCTTGGATCTCGTCTGAAACCCAGTGGGATCAGCTGAAAGGATCAGAACCTCCCCAAGTGTTTTTCCCCCTTGGAAAGTGATGGCTGGAGACGACAGCAGATGCCCAAAGTGCCCCTGCTCCCGACAGGTCCTTCCCCCAGGACTGGGGGAGTCAGGGTTTGGTGTGAAGCAGCTCAGAACAGTCACTCTGCATTTCCCAGGAGCTGGGGGCACCTGAAACAGCTGCTTTTGTACCCAAAAATAGCCTGGAGTCCACTCCAGCATCTCCCCAGAGCAGAGGGCCCAGGCAGCCACCAGCATCCTCTGCTTGTCAGGCAATTCTCACAGAACTCGTCCCCTCAGGCTCCCTCACTCCCCAAAACCATGGAGTTTCCCATGGAATCATGGAAGTTGGGCAGTGCCTCGACATCGCCTCAGCGCCTGGGAGATGTGCAGAGCCACAAACACACCCAAAAGCTGCTTTTGCAACCCTCAGCCACTCCTTGAGTGAGCAAAACTCCCTAAAATCCATCCATGTTTTGACTGAGCAAGAACAAAGGAGAGCAGAATACATTTAAAAGAAATTAAAACTGTTTTTCTGCCATAGGCTAAAAAAAATAATACCAAAAACCCCCCCTTCCCTTGGGCTTGGAGTTTGATTTGTATTTCAATAAAAATAAATCAAAGTGGACAGATTAGTGTGTTTTGAAATGCAAATGCTTTGAAAACTTTAAAGGACAAATAACAAGGTGGCATGTTCTCAGTTTATTTTTGGTTATTATTTTTATTTACCCTTTGTTCCTAAAGGATCCTGTGGCTCCTGTGTGCCTGATGGAAAATTTTGCTCTGTGCAGCAAACCAGCTGTAAGAAACAGGGAAACAGGGAGAGTTTCTCCTGCAATATTTCCTTATGGCTGAACAATGCAAAGTAGCTCCATAATTTAAATATTGATCCCAAGGCACACCCTAAAGCCTCGGAAAGCTCCTGGGTTGTTTTGGCTCAGCCTGAATCCAAGTAAATCGCAGCAAACAGGTGATACTCAGGCACTGGGATTTGAGAGGTTGTTTCTGATCTCACTTAAACAAATAAAAGACAAGAGAAGCACCCGAGGCAGTGGGGGAGTCACCTCAGGGCCAAGAGGGGAGGACTTGAACCGGACCCAGACGTGGTTTAAAGAGGTTTTCAGGGTAATCCACAATTAATAAGGTTCCAAGTTAATGGACAATTAATTGAGAGTGCACGTGGTGCTTGCAGAGAGTGATGAGAGTGCTCAGCAGGACAGGTACGACCCTCTTGAGCTTCTCACAAAGCAGCTTTCACACAGGCAAACATTTAATAATTTAATTACATTTGTCTGAGGGAGGTCCAGCCCTGAGCACCCCTGAGTGTTGCTGACACCCAGCGAGGTGTCCCCACACAGGGATCCCACAAGAGCTGTCAGCTCCATCCCAGCTCCCCCAGCAGATTCCCCATCCGTGGAAAGGTCTCAACACACACGGGAAGCAAATCTGCACCATCGACTCCCTGAGCACCACTGAGCCAAACATAATGGGCTTTAAAATTCAGCAAATCGAGCAAACAAAGCTTTTCAACGCTTGGCTTTTATTTCTCCAAGGAGCTTTTCTTAAAGGACTGAAGGAACACGTTGTCTTTGCAATGGATCATGAGATCTTGTGAAACCAAGCAAAGAGAAGCCAAAGAAGCTTTCAAGCGCTGAGAAAGAAAAGAACTCCCTAAATTCCTTGGCCCACTCTGTGCTCCTCCCAAGATAATTTCACATTAGTATTAGGGGTAGAGCTTTAAGCCAAAACTTCCAATTCTTCCAAACCTCAGAGATCTCTAGAGCCCGGCCTTAGGATCTGGTCTCCCTTGGAAGACAGATATTCTACAAATTGCAGACCTAGATTAAGTGTTAAGTTCAGCTCGAGGCTGTCTAGCGAGAGAGATTTGTCTGGTATCATCTGCACACACCTCAGGGCAGCCGACAAATTCAGTGAGCTCTTTTAAGAGACTTGAGCAGATGATTTGAAATCCTTTCCAGGCAACAGGAGAGAATAAAGTTCTGAATTCAGGTCTAAGAACGATGGAGAGACAACAGGAAAACAATCTTGTGGTCACAGATGTCCCAGATTTGGGATGGTCTGTCCTGGGAAGAGCTGTAAATTCTGAGTGAGCACATTTAAAGGTGAAAGAATTCCTACCCCTGTTTACTGCTGCCAGGGAAGCAGAGAGGGATGTGCTTCAGTGGGAGAGGTCTGGGAGGAATTTTGTGCCATCCACACACCCACTAACTTCATTTATTTGTGAAGATAAAGGGTCACCAGCTTTCCACAGGACAGTCCCCACCCCTGCAGGCTCCTTTTACAATCACAAGGGCAGGGGGAGGCCTTTTCCAGAGTCCAGTCTCCTCCCAGGAATTGCCTCCTCTGAGTTTAAGAGGCTCACTTGTATAATATGAGGACTTGAGGAGCTATGGACAACTTCAGTGTGATGGGGACAATCCATCCAGACAGCTCTTAAAAGATACTTTAACCCCTTACTTGCCTACTCAGGATATACAATATCAGCACAATATATATACTATATATATATACACAATATCTGAGACTTGCTGTGCAGCACCCATTTCTCCAAGATAAATGGAATTTATGTAGAAATTGTGAGAATATTAAATCTGTCACTGCAGGTACAGAACACTTCTCAGCCATCCCAAGTGACACGAGGAGGACCAAAATACTTCACTTTTCATATTGGAACTCCAGGGAACACTAAGTGCCCACAGCATTTACAGCCACAAGATGCCACTGGAATAAAGGTGCTGCTTGACAGCTGGAAAAACATGAATTTCACTTCTCTAAATGCTCCCCTCACCGAGGACATGGCACATCCCAAAGTGGTATTGAACACCATTTAGTTAAAATTCAGAAATACGCTGCTTGCTCCAGTTCCTAGGAGGCACTGTCACCTTGTATTCAGACACAGAATTTGGAAGTGCAGCTATGAAAATTAAACAGAATTAAAGGGACAAACCAGGGCTTTGCTCTGTACAGCACATGGGGAAACAGCTCCTGCCAGCACTGGGCTCTGCACCAGAGCAAGGCCCCTTCACTTCGAGGATGCACCAAAGAATCATTTTTTAAAAGGAAAGCACTTTTTGGAAGATGTTCTGGTCCACTGTGGACTTGATTCTCTTCTTTCCAAGCATTTTTAAGTGGTGTTTAACTCAGCTGGGCACAACCCATCCATCAAGAGGAACAGACACACACTGAGCTGCAGCCCCCAAGAATTAAATGTGCCCCAGCTCAGCTGCACCGGAGGAGGAGCAGGAGCCAGAGGAGCCTCCATCCTCTGCCACTCACTGGAGCACGCCAGGCTCTGTGCCACTCCGAGCTACAATTGTGTTTTATAATCTCTTTTCACAGATGTAAATACCACAGCAGCATGAAAATGGCCCCGTAGATTAATGCAGCAACAAGGCTGAGACGATAAATACGGTTTAGAACATTAATGTTTAATCCATCACCTTTTAGCACGAAGCAGCAGCAGCAGCTATTGCAGCACACGAGATACTCGCTGAACACTCCAACTTTTGGGAAGCAGCCCCAGTAGCTTTTCCCTTTCCATATATATTTCTCCTTTATGAATTCAGCAGAGAGTATCACTTGCCCAGCTTCAGCAAAACTGCAGCCAGATGTCAGCTTTGATCTCATCACCACATAACGAGGAGAGAGAAAGGACAAATAGGTTACCCTGCACTTCAGCAAGAGGAAGAATTAACTTCACTGCTCCTTGCAGCACCATCTGGGTTTGGCAAAGTTAATTCTCATCCATGTCAAGAGTTCATTCGAGGAAATAATTTTGTTTTCCAAATGCTATTCCTTCCTGTTTCTTCTGGATACGTAATGCCTGATCCCCTGACCCCCTCCTTCTGTCCTCATTATTCATACTTTAAGCATCTTAATACAAAAATACTGCAGATAACTGCTAGAACCAGTGCTAGGCATTTAAAGCATATTTTTAATAAATAAAGGAACATGCTGGGATGGATTTCTCATCAAGAGTGAAATGAAAGGAGAAAACCACAACATCTTACTCAAGGCTACAGGCCAGGAAAAGCAGAATGCTGCATTTCAGCTCTGGTTTTTGACAGATGCCAGAGCCCTGGCACAGCCCAGCCTCCCTTCCAACACCCCAAGGACAGAAACTGCTCAGCAGCGCTGGGGATGAGGCACTGCAGGACCAAAAGGCACAACTGCTCCACCAGACACAGCCCAAGCTCCAAAACAAACAGGGTCCCACTCCAGAAACATCTCACTTTCCTCCTCCAAGACACCATTGGATCATCAACTCCATCCTTGGATGCAATCCAGAGCCTCCAAAAGACAAAACATTCCAACCCCCACCATCTCCTCACCCCAATGCCCCTCCAAGACACCACTGGATCATCAACTCCATCCTTGGATGCAATCCAGAGACTCCAGAAGACAAAACATTTCAACCCCCACCATCTCCTCACCCCAATGCCCATCCAAGACACCACTGGGTCACCAACTCCATCCTGGGATGCATTTCAGAGCCTCCAAAAGACAAAACATTTCAACCCCCACCATCTCCTCACTCCAATGCCCCCAGCAGTACCTTTCTCTTGCCAGGTGCCTGCACATAGCTGAGGAATCCTGGCAGTGGGGCAGCAGCTCCTCATCCCCCAGCAGCTCCTGCAGCACCTGAGACCTCCACCCCCTGTCCTGGCCCACCTGGCTGGTTTAAATAGTGCTGTGGGGCAGAGCTGGAGGGCAGGTGCTTCCCTCAAAGGGCCTTTGATACAATAGAAACCCCTCTTTATATCAGCAAGGCTGTGGGTCACTGCATCAAACCCTCCCAACAAATGTTTTGTCACCAGCAGAAAAAAGTTAACAAAATTATACCAAAATTTGCTGCATTGCCCATTAATGTTATTATTAATATATTTTTAAATGTTGTGTTTTAGAAGTGTTGTTCTTGGTTGTAGCAAGATCTTCCTTCTAGGTGACCAACCAACTACTACAAATTGGGGTTTTTTTAATTTCCACTTTCGTATCTCTAATTTTTTTGTTGAAAAATGTAAAACACTGATGTCTATGTGATATGTCCCATCATGTCAAATAAATGCTCTGTGCTGTTCCCATCCCAAGCACAGAGTAAGGCAGGATGGATTATAATACAATTTTCCATCGAATTCATTGCCAAAATCTGTAAGGACAGCTGCTAATTAGCAGAGATCTGAACCACCTTATTCTTCAGATCAAAGTGTCCCCTGTTTGAGTTTGTAATGAAATAGCATAACACTTTGAAGAAGAAAAGAATTCTATTAATTAGGAGGGAGAAAAGTAGTCAGTGTCCATGGATTCGCCTGCGATCATCTCTTTCAGCACAATCCTGTGGACTTTTAATTTCACTGGAAATGCTGATGGATCCAAATTTCCAGGGAAATGGATTTCAAAGTTCCAAGTTGCTCTCGGAACTTGGTGTGACTCTCTCCAACTTGTGGTTGCTCCTTCCTTGAGGGTTCCAGACATCAAAACACTTCATCTGCAATTGGAGCGACAACCTCGCGTCCCCTGCACTGTCGGCTCTCCAAGCACCCACCAGGTTTTTTGGCCACTCTTCGTGTCCTTTCACAAGGACTTCAAACGTGACAGGGACGTTCTCTGCCCTGTTTGTCTCGTTGATCAGCTGAAATAAACGCAGGGAAAACGGGGATAAGGCAAATCTGCAGTTATTCCCCCCCCAGTGGATCGCGTATCTGAAGCGCCTGGCAAGGCGTGAAGATCGTGTTTGTGGTTTTTGGGAATCTGTGGGAGTTCTCCTGCTGAGAGCTCGACCCCGAGCATTTCATGTTGTTGGAGACATATGTTCCATCCCTCCTGCTGGGAGCTCGGTGTGGCTCTGCAGCTTCCTTGCCTCTCTTGCTGTCTCAGGGAATATCTGCAATACAGGGAGAACCTTGGTGGTGTAAGAACACCCAAACCCAAAGAGAATTCACCAGTCTCAGCAGGGTGGGGCGAAAAAAGGTCCCTCTGTGGGTATTTAAGATGAATTCCTTGAGGATGTCAATGCACACACGCAGAGGGGCCAGGTCTGAACCTGGTTCTGACAGTGCTGGGAGGTTTCCACTGAAGGTGCAGGAGTTTTGCAAGATGAGGTGATACCAACCAGCTCAGGGTTTTAGGGGGATGGGCAGCGTTGCGTTGGATACTTGACCCCAGGAATGGTTCCATCACATTTGAGATGGCTGTGCTGTAAAGGGCAGGCAATTTCTGATGAGAAGTTGGCTCCTCTGTAGTCAGAGGAGGGTTTTTAGCAGCAAAGCTCTGTTTGATCTCACTTTCGACTGATGTTAACTGCTTTTATAGGTCATTTCATTATTGCCTCATTGTAGGAGATTGGAACTCATTAATATGCAGCAGATAAAACCCTTTGCATTTTAACATGCTAATTTTTAGGTGTCCATATGGCAATAAAATCGGGCTTTGAGCCATCCATCCATAGCTTTATGTGTCCGTCTATATAAAAAACAATTTTGTGGTCTAGTGAGTAGGGCACTAAACTGGGAGTTGAAACTGGGGCTGGTTGCTGTGTTTGCCATTGACTTTGGAGACAGGAACATGAACAGATTATTATGGGCTACGCCAGGCTGTGAACTCCCCGTACGCCATCCACTCTTGAGCAATGCCCCGCTAAATAAACTTCTGTCCTGCAGAAAAGCCAAGGAATTCAAGCCTTTAACGAAAAGTGGGGGCTGCTCTGTGCTCCTGGAGAGGTTGAGTTACAGCCCTGGGCTGGTGGTTGCACTCGAGTTTCACATCCCCAGGTGCTTTTTTGCACAGCTACTGAATTTCCCTGCATTTTGGAAAAGCTCTGTGGGTCCCTTCTTATTCTGTCTCTTGTGTTTGCAGTGCTGAGCCTTCACCAGGCTGAAATCTCTCACTGCACAAAAGCTTGGGGGGCAAGGGAAAGGAAGGAGGCTCTTCCAGGCATGTATAAATGACAAAAGCAGTGAATGCCATCTCTGACATTTAGAAGAAGGTGATTTCCTTGCAGGTGGGGAAAGAGATTTACAGCATGTTCAGGTGCCATAAAGTGCCACTGTCGGGCCCATGTAGACAAATGCAGATGCAGCCTCTTTGTTGCTCTTCTTCAGCTCTTATTACTGAATTTCTACTCCTCTCTGTTCACTTTCTTGATATATTTTCCCTGTTGGGTTTTAAATTTGTTTTCAAACAGATAAATGAGGATGTGCTTTCTTTAGCTGAACACTTTGGATGACACTGGAACCGCTCTACCTGGTGGGAGAGAACAGCACGTTCCGGCTGAGGCGCTGAAGATGGCTCCTGTTGGGATAGCTTAATTGCCTTTCTGCTAATTAGCTTTCTATCTAAGTCTTATTAATTTTGCTTTAGCGAAGTTGCTCCTAGTCAAAACCTGCTAAATTAGTATTTTTAAATTCTGCCTTTCATCTTCGCCCCTACCACTGGTGCAGCCCCAGGTTGGGAGACAGAAAGATCCAAGTGTGGAGCTGTTCTCAGAGTCAATAAATCACAGGCCACTTGTGCAGGTTTGTGTTCAAAGAGCATCACCCAGAGCGGCCTCTGCTCCCAAGGACAAATGGACCCATCTGTTCCTCTCGCTGCAGAAAGGCTTCTTAAAAAATGGTAAACTCGTAATGTTCCACCCCGGACCGGCAGCCTCTAAATTACTTTTCCTGCTGCAGGGAACATTTTGCCATGGGCAGGGAACATGGGCTGTGCAGCCTGCAAAAGGCTATTTTTGCATCCCTGTTATCTCTGGAAGTGCTTTGAGGCCACTCAGTGATTAAAGATCGGTCAACATGTTCTGGCTAAATGAGTGGCTGTTTGTTTCTCACTGAAGAGCTCTTCTAAACTAAAGCCCTGTTCACCAGAAAAAAAAAAAAGCTTCTATTCCTGAGCAAACAAATTAATAAGAATTTCCATCTTCTCATTATTTAAGTCTTTTTTCCCCCCCACAAACAAAACCATTATCTGCAACCACTGCAGCTAAGAAATGACATGAATAATTCACCTTAATTTCACACCATTTAAGCTACTTTACTAGCCTCTAATTAACATGTGTAGATTATTTAAGGACGAGAAAATTGCTTTGAAATGCAGGTAAGAGTAAGCTGGCTATCCCCATGTATTATGGGATTTGATGTCTTCTCAGAGCCCAGCCACGCTGATGAATCTCCCAGGCTTATGGCAGCTGAAGGCTAAAGGGTATTTTGTGAAGAGTGGGCTAATGATGTCACTGCAGAGTCCATGGAATGTGCAGGATTCTGTGGAAATTGGAATTTTGAAGGACAGTACTCAGTGCTGTGTCCCCAGCCTGCTCTGGGAGCAGAGGCCTCAGCAGTTCCCTTGGCTGATCCTTTCCCTGGCATCCCCAGGTTGCTCTGGAGCTGAGGATTCATTTTGTGGTCTCCTCCTTTGTCACCGGGTGGGGCGGGGGGACATCAGGAGAACAAATCAAACCAAGCTTTGCAGAACACCAGGCCTGTGAACAGGTATTGCCTGGCCTCTGCAATTCACCACCCTCATTTCTGTGTGCTCAAGGTTTGTGTTTTTCCCTCTTTGAACGCCCGGAGAAGCTGATCTGACAGTCAGGAGCCAGTTCGGCACAAAGAGCTGCCCTCCCAGGCAACTTGTGGCATCTACAGTTCTGTCAAGGCGATGTGGTGAGGACAGACCTGGCTGCCAGAAGATCTTAAATCCCTTTTTTTTTCCCACACCTTGTAGACAATCCTTTTGGCTGGAATGCTCCCTGACAATCATTCGTCAGGAATGACTTGAAATGGTGTGCACCTCGAGCAGATTTTCTCCTCCCATCTCTGAGGCTGCCTGGGGAACACACCCATGTTTCCTGTCAGAAACAGCTCCTGTTTACCCCAAATTCAGCTGTCTGGAGAACAAATCAGAGCTCTGAGCCAGAACCCTGCTGTTCCCTGAGAGCAGGCAGCTGCCAGAGGCAGGGCTAAAGCTCCACTGCAGCTCCCAAGTGCACCTAAACATCCTAATGGGAATTAGCAGTGCTCTCAGATGGTGCTCAGGGGTTACAGGCAGATATTTCTCAATGTTTTGCCAACAAACTGATTTCTGACACTTGTTTTTACACTGGGATGAGCCCGTTCTCCTGTGGAGGTTTGTGTACACACAGGGCATTAAAATGCTTGAGGCTCCTGGGGTTTCCATGAAAGGAACCGAAAAATGAAAGTCCAAAGCAATCTGGTCACTTCATCATCTAAACTGGGAAGGGATTGGTACAGAGAACCAGGCTGAGAGCTGGCCAGGGCGAACAGAGAACTCATCTTAAGCTCAGAAAATGGGATAATTATACCTAAATTGCCTTTCATAATTAAAAAGATGCAACAAATGAATCAGATCTCATCTTCAACTAACGTTAACCTGAACGCCGGGGCTGGAGCATTGCTGAAGGAAATGGTGGTTATCAGATTAATGGCAAGTGCATTTTCAAGCTGATTAGCTAAAAGCCCAAGAAAATGGAGAAAGAAACAGGCTGCTATTTAACAGCACGAGCTGAGCATTTCCGTACCAGTAAATAAGAGGTAGGATAATAAAATCCTCATTAAGCTGCTGAGGCCTATTTGGTTTTGTTTTCTTTTCAGGGAAATGTTTTAACTCTGCAAACAAGCAGGAGCAAAGCTCGGGTTCACGCAGACTTTAATTGCCTGGGGATGCTTTGCCAAGTCCAAATGCTTCTGGAAAGTTCCTCCTCGCCACACACCCTGGATCTGGCTGATCCTTCTGGATGGATCAGAGAGGCATTCTGGTGTGTGCTTTGGCAAGCAGCCCCCTGATAAAACCCAGGATTTCATTTCAAGTTTGGATCGCTGAGGGGAGGCCGTGCTGAATTCATTTCAGTGTGTGGAGGCAAATGTTTGGGAAGCTGAGGGCACCTTTGTAACCAGCACTTACTCCTTCATCCCAGCAGCAGGAAGAGGTTTGATTGTCAGCTGGTGCTGAGCTTGGTGACAATGATTTAATAGTTTGGGGCCTGGAAGGCTGAGCTGGAATCACACGGTGCTTGTTGCACAGGAACCTGCTGAGACACAGCCCTTCACCTGAAAGTTTGAGATCCTGGGCCACAGCCCTGCAGGAAATCAGTGCCTTGCTTATTTTCATGAACCTGCCCACAATTAAACGTGGATAAATACCTGCAGGACTGAATGCAAATGTACAGACCAGGCAGAAGAATGAAGGAGGGGGAGACTTCTCCTCATTTCATTTCACAGCTGCCCTGCTCTGCTGGCCCCGAGTCTATCTGTGCACAAGGCCAGCATAAATCACTCCTGATCTGGATCAGATGTGTCCTGCTGGGCAAGCAGCAGAGCACAGACCGAAGATTAATGATCACCAAGGCAGAGACCTGGGCCCCTCTGCCAGCAGAAGATGAAGCATCCTCTGGGGAGCTCTGGCTCTCTCTGACAACAGTGGGAGCCTCTGCAGAAGGCTTGGACCAGACAGCTGATTTTACACAGCTGGAGTTAGGGCAGATGGATTTCCCTCCTGAGAAGGTAAGTGACTTGATCAAAATCAAACATGAAGTCTTTGGCATAAATTAAGTCCTGTGATCAGGGGAAACACAGGAATAGGAGCTAAATTGATGGGCAGTATTTGGGGATTTGGATGAAAGGTGGCTTGGGGTTTTTTTCTTTTGGAATTGAAAGATTAGTTTGATCAGAAAGATAAAGTATGATTTGCAGGGCCCATGGTAGCAGTAATGTTGGTTTCCCAGATGAAATGGCAAAGCCTGGGCAGTGGGAGGACACAGATGTAATGAACCACAATTAATTCATCATTAACTCTTTGCTTATCTGTCAGCATTGCTTCCTTCAGTTCCGTGCTGCTGGAGAGCTCTGGTGCAAACGAGGAAACACTTTACACCACAGTCTTCCCTTTCAGCCTCCTAGGAAACGGACAGGAAACAACGCCAGCTGGTTGTGGCAGCAGATCCCCAAGTTTTGGGGGCACTTCCAAAGGTTTGCCTGAGTCCCCCGTGCCCTTTCAGGAGACCTCAGCCATATCTGTATCTAGGAAAAAAACCAGATGGAGAAGAAAACTGACCCAGGACACTCCTGGTGTCCCCACATCACTGTTGCATCTGTCATTTATTCCTCCGTCCCTCCACACTCTGTCCAGAGGGAAAACCTTGTATTTCCACTGAACCCTGCAGTTCTCCAACAAAACAACACTTAGGCCTAGTGGACACTGGAAACCTCCTAATTTGCTATAAATTGGAGCTGGACTGCACAGGCACAAAGCCAGGCCCTTTTCTAGGAGAAGGATGAGGGATGTTTTCACCTTTAGCTCCCCCAAGCCAGTTGTTCCCTCAATGCTCTTGCAGGGAATGGGATGTTTTACACTCAGTCCTGCTATTCCCTCCTCGCTGTGCCTTTATAGTCTGAGCATTCCTATAGAGATGAAACCCATTTTACTTCCCAGCAGTTTGAACACAGGTCCTTGAGGTGATTTATCTCCTATCTCCCTGTGCAGTTGGGTTCTCTTCACTACTTCACCCACATCTCCCTGTTTTTTCAGCTACAGGATGTGACTGGTGTCTGAATTGTAATTTTCCATGCTTTCAGGCATGGTTAGGGCACAATAAAATCCTCACGCTGCGTTTGGGTCAAGGTGAGTGAAGCTAAAAATAGTGGGTTTTAAAAAATAAGCATTTTTTTCTCTTTTGATTTACAGTGCTGAGCATGTTTACATTTGGCTGAGGTTCTGAAGGTGGTTTTAATTGGGCACAGAGCTTTATGGCTTTTACACTCTTTCTTCTCCAGCACTGAAGGTGTCTCCAAATACAAATAGAGTGGCTGCATCCACTCTGAGTCAGCTGCAGCTTGGATAACGCCGTAGGACAGCTGTTCACACAAGATTTTTTCCTCACTCTGTTCAGCAGAGGACGGGATGTTTGCTTTGTGTGTTGAACCTGATGCTTTTTTTCCTCCTTTTCTTTACAGAGTGAAAAGTTCCACCTGATAATTCACCCCTAGCACAGCAGGGTGACACCAAACCCTTTCTTTCTGAGCATTCACAGGATCATGGAATATCCTGAGCTGGAAGGGACCCACAGGAATGATCCAGTGCAGCTCCTGTCCCTGCACAGACACCCCAACAACCCCACCCTGGGAGCGGTGTCCAAACTCTCCTGGAGCTCTGGCAGCCTCGGTGGAGCCTGGTCAGTGCCCCACCACCCCCTCTTTAGGACCCTCAAGCCATTTTTGCAGCTGGCTGGAGAAAAAAAACCTCGAAGAAAGGTAAAATTTGGTCCCTTCAACCAATATCTTCTCCACCATCTCCCTGCATCACAGAGTGTGCCCAGGGAAAGAGTTGGGCCATAATGATGGAGCAGGACAGAGCTCTGCCTGTGCCTGAGGTGTGACAGTCACCCCCACAGGGGCCAGCCCAGCTCTGGGCCCTGTTTTGGGGTGGTTTTGTGCCCCTGTGCCTCACGCTGGTGAAACTCTGATGAGCGGCTGCTGCAGGAGTGGGGTTGTGCCTTCTGAAGGTCACAGACGGGATCTGCTGGAGATGTCCCTTTCAAAATGTAATGTCAACAGCTGCAGGGAGGGGGAAGAACAGGCAAAAAGCCCTCTGGAGCTTGCACTTGCACAGGGAGCAGCGGAGCCCAGTGTTATTATTAGCCAGCAGTGTGCTGGGCCATTATCTGCCTTGACAGCTCCAGACCCCCAGGCTGCCCCTCGAAACGCTGCTGCTGATGTGTTGCAAATGTTGCACAGACACGTTGCAATTATTTGTCAGCAATACAAGTCCCCCCCCCGTGCCCTCTGGCCCTCAGACATGCAGGGGACTGTGTGGGTTCCGTGAGAAATGCTCCACCAGGAGCAGAGAGCTCCCATCCTGTCTCCAGTCCATCAGAGAGGAGCAATTCCCCATCACTGAGCCCTCTCAACCTGGTGGAAGATGTGACTCCAGTTCTCTTTCACAATGGATGCAGTTGCTCCCTCTGGTCAGGATTTTGTGCTCCCATGGCACAGAGCTCCCAGGATGAGGGATGTTTGCATGGCTGAAGTCAGGAATAACAGCTGGAGCTGAGAAATTGTTCAGTTTCCTAAAGACAAACCCGTCCTTCAATCACAGAATCACAGAAAATCCCGAGCTGGAAGGGACCCACAAGGATCGCCCAGTCCAGCTCCTGGCCCTGTGCTTCACCAAATCGATTCAGATTCTTGCACACCATTTAAAACTTTAATTTTGGTGAAAGAAAGTGTAACAGAGGAAACAAACTTTTATTATGGAGATTTGTATGTTTGAGTAACACCCCAGAGCCTTTTTTTGTTCCCTCAGATTATTTTTTGAAAAGTACATGCAAGACCTGAGCAGGTTTTTGGTAAAAAGTAATGTGCCAGTCGTAAGTCCTGTTGTCCAGAACAAAGAGTTTACCTTGCTCAATCTTTAGCTATGTGCAAGGATTCAGAACTGCTGCTGTGATAAACTGAGAGGGTTTAATGTCTGGGAAAATGCAGAAATCAGGATAATGGCATTGGCACAGGACACAGGAGAGAGCAAAGCAAAACGGAGAAAATTATACCAAAACCAATCTGAGTTTGGTTTCATAAAGTTTCACTAAAGGAGGGCTAGGATGCTATTAAACCATCTTAAAAGAAGTGAAAATACCCCACGTTTTCAGGTGGATTTTGAGCTCCCGGTGAAAGGATTTTTTACAAGTCTTAGGCCGAATTTCCAAGCTCCACTTAAACCTCCAAGGCTGAGTTGTGGCTCCATCTCTGCCTGGCTGATGTAGAGCGCCTTGGGGGATATTCCTGAAAGATCAATACAGTCAGAGATGCTGGAGGGATCCTGTGCCTTTTCCATGCTCTAAAGTTTCATTTAAGCACCAAATAAATCGGGTTTCCTGCCCAGCCCTGAGGCTGACATAACTGTGCTGCCTTGGTGCCTTTGCTGAACCTCCCACTGGTTTTATGATGACTGAATTACATCCATGGTGGAGATTTTTTTGCAGATCCCACCCAGAAGGCCTAAAGTTTTCAGTTATTAGTGGGATCTCCTCCTGATGGCAACTTCTGAGCGAGAAACATCCTTTTTACTGACAGAGGAAAGCAGCCCACGGCTTTCAGTGCCTCCGTAGCCACCGAGCAGTGTCTGAGTAATGATTTGCCATTATTATTCCAGAAACGTGTCCACAAACAAATGGAAAGCCAACGAGTGCTGCTTTGGTAGCATTTCCCAGTATTGATTTTTTTTTTTGAATGAAATTAGTCTTATTGGTTTATAAATTTCATCTGTGTGCAACGGGCACCAGAATTCCCTTTCCTTCCTGTTTAAGGAGTGCCACGAAATTTTGTCAAAACCTTTTTTTCTCATTTACTCACACACACATACACACACAATTAATTTTTTTTTTCAATCAGCCTCTCCTTATGAAAAATGCTCACAAAAGCCTCATAGAGGGAAAAATGAAGGTTTAAATCAGGATTTTGAAACTGATGAGTGGCAACGCTGTCTTTCATCCCATTTCTTCTACCCCTGGCCCATCAGAGACCACCTCGAGCACGTGAAATTAGGCCAGGAGTAGGGTTTAGATGAATTAGGGAGAGCTCTGGATCAGGTATTATCTGGTGCTGAGCCACCTCTGAATAAAGTCCAATTATCCGCTTCAGAGCTGCTCATTATCTGATCGCATTTTTGAGTGGATGATGATGGGTTTTCGCTTGGAACACGGTAACCTCCACTCAGATGCTGGCACTGCTGCCGTGCAGAGCGTGTGGTCAGGCACCCACAGCACAGCTCTTATTTGGATAAAATCAGCTCCAGGAAACCTATCCCTGAAACATTTTCTGTTCCTCTGCCATGGCATAATTTGGCTGTTTTATGCTTTAGTGAGTAACAACTAAACTCAGATGGAAGAGGAGACAATAGGCCAGGCTGATCTCACTCCTCATTGGCCAAATACCCCAGCCAGGAATGGTTCTGCTGAGGTGGGCTTGGAAAAAAAGGGCTGGCCAACAGATTTGGGGAGTTTCTGTCTCCTTTCCCAACCCTCAGGTTTATTAATGACACATTAAATGCTCACAGCAGGTCACAGAAGGGAATTTATACCTTGTCTCTGCTCTGTGCTGCAGTTGCTTTGCCTGCATAAAGTGGGTTTGGAAGTTTGGGAGGGGTTTGTGTTCTTCATACAGATAATGCACACACAAACTTAACAAAGCTGGGTCTGGGTGGCCTTAAATCAACTAAATTCAGACATGTGGGTGAAATATTGAAATCCTGCCCTCCCACCCAGAGCTGGGGCTGTGTGTGGACTGTAAAATCTCATTCCCTGATTTCCCTGCCACGGGAGCACAGGGAGGAGCTGGGCTTGCCCTCACAGCACATCCCCTCCAAAGTCAATTCTGCTGCTCAAATCCCGCTGCCTTGGGTGGCTTCAGAGCTGCTCTGGAAGTCTTTGCCAGCAGCAGCAGCTCTGGAGGCAGGACAGGCCCTGGATCAAAGCTGGGTATTCCCAAAAGAGCCCTGGGATTGGAGCAGGCGTTTAAAAGGAGGATGACAGCACGGGATGTAAAGACTGAGATGTGTAAGGACACTTTCCTGCCACCTGGGACTATCTCATTATTCACAAAATGCCAACTCCCTAATTCTTCTAAACAACAGCATCCGCCCTCCACCATTAATTTAAGAAAATGGCTGGAAAGAATAGATTTTATTCCAACATTTAAGTGGCATGTTGCTCTTTTCTCCTTGTTTTCCATGCCTGTTTCAGAGTGCCCTTCTCCCCACTGACTTTTGGGCATGTTCTGAAAGGTGAGACCTTGAGAAAGGATTGAAACATATTTATTTTTAAGCCACACACACACACCCACACACACCCCTCCCCAAATCAAAAGGGCACCTTGAAATACGAAGGAATATTTTATATAACTGCAAGGTAAAAGAGACTTCAGTTTGGTGGATTAGCCATGCCCACCTTTTTAATTCAAGGACAAAAGATGAACTCTAGCTGTACTAGTTCCCTGACAGCAGAGTTTTTACTAATATAATTACATTTCTCTCCTTTTTCCCTCTCTCTATCCTGCTCTTTTTGTGCTTTAAAAGATTTCTTTGTTTAGAATTGTAATGATTTCTGTTAGAAATTATATTCATTTCAGCTCCTGTCTTTTTGGAGTATTGATGGATCCCATTAAAGGGCAGCTCTGCTTTGAGCAGAACTGGCTGAATTTTAATGGTACATAAAAGGATTTCTGCATAATGGCAGACTTGAGCGGGGCTCAGAGAGGGAGTCTTGTTTTTTTTAATCACCCTGGGGATATGCAGAAAGCCCCTTTGGCAGTTTTTCACCCTCACATTTCCTGTTTGGCTGTGCTCTCCATCAGCCCCTTGCTCTGTCCATCCCTCTCTCCAGCAGTTTCCAGCTGCAGTTCAGGCAGAGATAAATCTCCCACCATCAGTGCATGAATTCCCACCATCCTGCTGCCCTTTCTGGAGAATCAGCTGCATGGGAGGTGCATTCACACCTCATGGATGGTATTTTCCTACACCACAAACCCACTAAACTCCAGGTTCCTGCTCCAAAGGGTGAGAGGTGCACTGGAGGCATGGACACCCACCACCAGCAGCAGCATCTCTGACAGCCCCAGCTCTTTGTTAAAGCAGTGTGAACTTTGTTAAACCCTGATAAACTCACTGATTCACCTGAATTTTATACCTTTTTGTGGCACAAAATTAGTTCAATCCACTCTGCGCGTTCACGTTACCTCAGGAAAGGGTGAAAACTGGAAGCTGTGTGAGGAAAAGGGGAAAAACAGCAACCACTTCCAAGAAAGCAAAAAGTAGACGTGGCACGTGGCAAATCTCAGCTAGATTTTGAGGATCAGCTTGCTGAAGGCATTAAAATAACAATACAGCAATAATACAAAGTGCCCTGAGCACATCAGGAGCCTTCCTGTGAGTCTGGAGGGCAGGGAAGGGCGGTGGAGCCCACGGGGAAGGTTAATTATGGAGCCCAGTGTTCCCAGCTCTGGGGGTCAAGCAGGGCTCCTCAGCAGAGCCTTTTTGTGGGGGGGACAAGGCAGAAGAGCTGAACTGCTGGTGGGAAAGGTCTGGGGATGAAGCAGAGAGATGAATAATAACAAATTGCCAGGAGCAGATGGGCTTCGCTCACGGGTTCTGAGGGAACTCAGATACGAAATTGCTGTTAACGGGGAGGGTGAAAATCTGAGGTTTTCATCACCCTCAGCACAGAGAAGGCAAAGGTTGCAACTGATGCACTGATTTTTTAAAGGCTGAAAGGGGAACCTGGAAAGCTGCAGGACTTTAGGGTGCAAAGGACAAAAGCTATACTAAGGAATGAAGTTAAAAGACCGGGATAAAGATGGCAAAATAGGAAAGAACAAAGCTTTGCAGAGAGAAGCTGTGCCTCAAAATATTTCCTGATAAATCAGTGTGTCCATAAGGGTGGTCTGGTGGCTGCGATACTTTGGGGTTCTCAGGAGCTTTTAATGAGTTCTCTCCCTAAAGGTCCTTAAGAAAAATAAGCTGCAGGGATAGGAGAGAAGGTCCTTCAGTGATTTGGTGGGTAAAAGTTAGGAACAGTGGTCTCACCCTGCCCCGTGCCTGGGGCTGTGTCAGTCAGACTTCACAAAAAACACGCAAAGAGCCGGGGCAATTCCATTTCCTGGTGAAATGAGCTTGTTCAGGGCAGAAAAAGCTAAAATGAAGGACCTGCAGAAGCTTCTCGTGGTTCTGAGAGACTGGGTGATAAAACAGGAGATGAAATTCACACATTTAAGAAATGCAGGATAATGACCAGTGTGCAAAAACAACATTAATTACAACCTCCACAGTGATGAGCTGTAGATTAGCTATTAGCATTCAGGGGAGAGATTTGGGGCTTGCTTTGAACAGCGCTATGGAAACATTAGCTCAAGGCTCGCCGGGAATGAGTCAGAAGGTACAGAGAATTTTAGAAATTATTAGGGAAGAGAACATACCAGGAAATGTAATTAAGCACTGTTCAGACTCCTTGAAAGCCGTGCAGAGCTTGGGTTCCCCTGAGATGGAGAGGAACATGAAAAAGCACACACAGAAAGGCAGGGACGAGGTCTGAAAGCCCAAAACAGCTCCCTCACCGAGGGGCTGAACAAGGAATGAGGCTTCCTTCCTTCTCATCATGTAGGAGGCTGCAGACCTCCCACAAAACAGGCCCAAAATATTTTGAAACAAATGGAAGGCAATTTTTTTTCTGGCACAAGACATCTTTGAAGTGCAGAACTCATCACTGCAGGATTTTGTGGACACCACACTCAGCCGTGCTAAAAATCGGGAGATAAATCAGAGTAGGGGAAGTGTCCTGTGGATAAATGTTGAATCCTCGGATGGGTACAGCCTCAGAAAGCTGGGAAGGTGGGCCAGGGAATGGCTCAGTTTTCATTTAACCTGTCCTTGAACCTTTCCCTTGCACATCTGGAAGGAGCAAAGGTCAGGAAGAGGACCCAGAGCAGAGGGGACTTCATGCTGCCCCCATTGCAGCTGGAATTCTGCTAGAGAAACTTTATTTACTTGGAAGGAAGAGGCTAAACCTCACATTACAGAAGCCAATCTTCCAGGTGGACTCCAAGAGGCAGCAGACAGACAGATTTGCTGTTATTCCTCTAGGTACTGCCTTTTCTGGTTGTGTCCTTGTCTCCCTATCACCCTGGTTTTCCCTGCCCGGCTGCTGCCTGCAGGACCATGAGATTGCTCCCTTAATGATGCCTGGACAACATGAAGCGCCTCCCCAGCTGTTCTTATTTAATTTATTTCCAGTTATGCTGCTTTCTAAAACAAACCTGGCACTCTGAGTGTAATTCTTCTGCTGTCACTGTTGACTTTGGTGGGACTCTGTGGGGTGCCAATGGAACAGCAAAGGAAATGCAGCGTTTTGGAACAGAAAATCTGAAGCGAGTCCTGAGCTTGCGTTGGGATTCTGTCATTGTGACCCATCAGTTCGAAGGCCTGGATTTGCTGTTTCTTTCGGTTTTTGCTGCTGGTTGGGTGGCACTGGCACTGTCACAAACCTGGAGAAGACCCTGTGGGGCTGTTTCTCATTACAGGTGACTGCAGGTCACTTGGACCATGGCAACCTGAGAGCACTTCTGCCCTCACCACCAGCCACTCTCCAGAAGAATTTAGAAAGAGAATTTTTTCTGCTTTTTTTAATGGTTGTTCCCTTCTGGCCTTTCCAAACGACAACCTCTGACACTTCATTTTCACCCACGCCAGGAAATTTCGTATATTCTGCGTTCAGGGTGAGATTTTACTTGGCAGCTGTTCTTTCCATATGGCTTTTTTTTTTTCTTTCCCTATGCCAGAATCACACAAAGCTTTAGAAATTAAACCTTATAATTCCTTTACATGGCTTTCACAGTAGTTCTACTTTATGGAGCGGAAACAGTGGGAGCTGGAGGTGATGTGAGAGTGGGAAAGGCAACATCCCCGAAGACAACTCAAAACCTGCCCTTCACTTGTTGGTTTTCTGGGATGGGGATGCTCCAGGATGTTCCTGGAGCTTGGGAAGCAGAGCTTGCTTGAGGAACAGCCAGTTTGGGAGCCAGGCTGAGCTGTCACAGAGTTGAGAGGCAGAGCCTGGAAACCAGCTTTGCTTCCTTAGAGTTTCTGGAGCACGTTCCCTCCCCTTGGGGACCTGCAGGTGACACTGATTTAGTTGTAGGAATGATATTGGCAGGCTGTGTCATCCCATTAATCAGGTGGGTCATATCAGAGACCTGAGACAATAACATCCCTGTCGTACACAAAGCACACACACACACGCACGCACGCACTGAGAAAAAGATGAATTGTTGAGTGATTCCGTTTTAATCTGAATTAATGCTCCCATTCAAGCCGTGGCTGCGCTCGCGTGAGGAACGCCGGTGCATTTCTAATTTCCTTTTCACACGGAATTGTCAGCATAATCTGCTGGCAGGAGCCAGAACTGCTGAAAAGAGGACAAAGGGAAGGGCTTGTGGAGGAGGTGGGGGAAAAAACATCTCTGCTGTCAAGCACAGTTCGGCTGTCACCCGGGGGGTGGGTGACAACAGACGCTGAGCTGGGAGGGGAAGGGAGCCCTGGTGGGGGTGGGGACAGCACCAGCAGATGGTGAGAGGTGCCTGCTCTGAGCTGTCCCTGTCCCCCCGTGCCCTCGTCCCACCCATCCAACCCTTCCTCTCACCGAGCTTTGGG
This sequence comes from Lycocorax pyrrhopterus obiensis, assembly GCA_014706295.1. Classification (NCBI taxonomy): domain Eukaryota; kingdom Metazoa; phylum Chordata; class Aves; order Passeriformes; family Paradisaeidae; genus Lycocorax; species Lycocorax pyrrhopterus. The sequence goes on from JACSVZ010000018.1 coordinate 10,382,764, forward strand.
GGGTACCTCCAGCCCCTTCCCAATCCCCTCTGCAGCCAGAGTTAGAGGTGATGCTGGGAAAAAAAAAAATTGAATGGTTAGAGCTTGTTAAAAATCCTGTGGGGTCCTTGGGTATTTTCACTGCTTTCATTGCCTTGGTCCCAGGTTATGCCCCACTGCTGCCTGCGTTAAAAGGAATTTTGGATAGGGCAGCTCCTGCATGGGGAGTAAGATCAGTGAGCAAACTGCTGTACGTGTTCAGTTTACATCACCAGAGTGGCTTTTTAGTCTTTCTATTGTCTCTAGAAATAGTAATTGTAATTAATTAATTAAGGATGTGTCTAAGCTCAGAGGAGATGTGGAGAACAGAGCTGGAAAAAATGAGAATTTTGTTTTGTTACAGTCGTTGCCCAAACAAGGATGGGTTCCTGTTCAACTCCTTGCCCCAGTCACTGAATCATTCAGATGGGCAGACAAAGACCTGATTTCACCTCAGTCCCCTCCCGAATCCTGAGCTAATGACCATCCTTCCCTATTTCCAGCTCTTTCTAAGTCTGTGTCTCCCCCAGGTGTGATAAGAAATCCCAAAGTGGGTATGAGTAATGCTCCAAAGGAAAATAAAGGTATAAAATCAAGCAGATCTCCAGGAACACCTTTGGGTTTGTGATTCAGCACTTCCTGAAAGGCCTAATTCATCAGGGGCAGGACTGATTGGCTCCACATGAACTTCCTCTCTAAAAGAAATCCCTTGCCTGGTTCATGGAGCAGTTTTAATCTTGATATCTGTGGGAGAAAATCGATACAGCACCTCCAGCCACGATGCCTGGCTGCCTTCAGAGTGACTGCATTCTAAACGATCCCACTGAATATTTATGGGGGATGCTTTGCAGTTTTTTACTCACTTCTAATCTCTGAGTGATGATCTAAGAGGACTGGTGTAGCTGCTCTTCCATATGTCCTGGTGACAGACATTAATAAGGCGCGCACAGAATCCCTGATGGGGATGTGGAGTCTCTGAAGTCTGCAGTGCCTCCTGCCCCTACTGCAGAGCTCTGCACTCCTGCAGGAGGAGACAAACCCATCCTTCAGAGGAATAATTAACAAGGGGGTGATGGAATCAATGGCTTCCACCAGCACCAGAACTCACCAGGGCTGCCTTTAGTGGTGCCAAGAGAACGTCAAAGCCCATTCCTAAGCACAAGGAGCTGCAATTCCCCTTTCCTTCTTCGTCTGGGAGAGGGAACCCTGAGCAGCAGGATGGTTTGGAGAAGCAGCTATGCTGGGAAAACACTTCAAAATGAGTGTTCCTACAAATACCTGCAGGACAGGGTTTGACTTCCTTAACACAGCTGACTCAGAGATGATAATTTTTACTGGTTCTGTGCTCCTGAATAACAGAATTTGCCTTCCAGAGTGCAAATGATGTCAACTACTGGGGTGTTTGTCTTCAGGCACCAGAAACAGGCCATGCAGGACCATGGAGTCCCTCTGTGCTGGCCCTGGGGAGTGGCTTCCCAAAGGAGCTGAGGGTAAGAAAGGCCCGTGTTTTGTTTGATGCTGATGCTGCTCTTTCATCCTGCATCATTAGGCTGTCCCAGTTTCCTTTGCTGGAAAAGGGACATTTCTCATTTAGCCAAGCAGTTCTTTCTCAGCGCTTAGCATGGGAGAAAAAAAAAAAAAGAAAAAAAGGGAAAAAGGGGGGAAAAAAGAAAAAACAAATCAGGGAATGATGGTGGGAAAAAGAAGGTGTAAACTCCTTTCTGAGTCTCCTGAGGTGCCTGAGTGGGGCTGTGACTCTGGAGCCCACTGCAGCACACTTCCAGTCAGGATATTTGAATTGAGCATTGTCCTTTCTTGAGCAAGAAGCAGCTGTGGCTCAAACCCTGCCATCTCCACTGCAACCTCCACCCTAAAGTTAACCCCTCTCCATTGTAGGAATCAGCTGGAACAAAAATATCTTTGTTTTGTAACTCTGGACACAAATAATGGCTCAAGACAACGCATAAATCCCCGTTACAAAACCAAACTGGTTGCCCTGATGCAGCCTTTCCTGGGCCAGCAGATGGAAACATTCAGCAATGCAGCCTTCGGGACATCTCCTGGAGATGCAGATTGGCTGTGCAGGGACAGGATGATGCCCAAGCACGACGTGTTCATGTTGGGCAGCCTTGAGCAGCAAGATTCCATCGTGCCTCACTCTCCTGCAAAGCCACATCAAGTCCTCCATGAACAAAACGCAGCACTGCTCTCCCAGCAGGACTAGGAGCACAGGAATGTGCATTTCCAAGTGTAAATTGTGCAGTTGTGGCAATGCTTCAGCCTCATGGGACATTTCCATGCTGGTGTGGGAAACACGACCCCATATTTCTCCACAGAATATGATTTCATATTTCATATTTCTCAACTAAAGAGAAAAATGTCGCAATGTTTTTCGTTTTCTGTTGGAAACCGATTTTCATGGGATATCTTGCTCAGCAGAAAGAATTCCTTTGCCCAGGCATGCCCTTGCTTTCTTTCTAACAGCAATTCTTGAAGGCACCCCAGCAGGATCCAGAACTTCATCAAAGAGAGGAGACTTCTCGCAATTTCTCAGGGGGTATAAGTTAAAATCATCAGGAAAACTCTGGGTTTTCCAATGTGGGAATCAACAGCTTGACCAGGAAAAGTCACAGGGACAAAGCAGCAGCCAGGCCTGGAAGTGTCCAAGGCGAGGTTGGACGGGGCTTGGAGCAACATGGGACAGTGGAAGGTGTCCCTGCCCATGGCAGGGGGTGGCACTGGATGAGCTTTAAGGTTCCTTCCAACCCAGGGCATTTTGTGATTCCATGATTTTAAGTTGTTTATAAAAATTATCTCTACAGCTGATCCCTGTGAACCTCATTTCTCCCTTTTATATCTGGTGACCTTTGGTTGCTGCTGCTTTGAGGAAGAAACCCTAAAATCTTGCTATGAACAGGCTGTGCCTGCCAGGCTTTTCCACTGGTTGTAGTCTTGGGCATCGGCACTGACAGAATCCCCAAGGAATATTTAACACGTGTGTCCCGGGCTTTTTTTTGATTTCTATCCAAGGTGCAATCCTAGAAGAAGCAACCATGGAATATTCGCCTTTGTCTGCTTTATGCAGCCTCAAAAACGGGGCATATTTTTGAGCAGCCTGATAAAGTTGGGTAGGAACAGCTGTGTGAGTTCTGTAGGAATAATCAGATCCCTCAACAGACTCCACTTATCAGCTCAGAGGAGCGAAACATTCCTGCAAATCCCTGAGTGGGGTAATTCCATCTCATTTGATGGACTTCAGACTCCCAGGCACCCAGGAGCCCAAATAATAGGGGACCTCAGACCTCAGAGGGATTCAATTTTCTTCAGATTGGGAAGAATCAGAATTAAGGTTTTTCTTTTGGTCAAGGTCAAATTCTTCTTCCTAACATGACTCTCCTGGAAACTCGGGGCCTTGTGAAGAAGCACATGGAATAAATGAGACACGGCAGGGCAGAGAGGTGGGAGGGAGGGACCAACACAGGGCTCTCCATCCTTTTGTGCTTCACCCCTAATTCCACCTTGTGCCAACAGCATCGCAGACCAGCCATGGCAGAACAGCCTCCTGAGTTTCATGGTGGCGATAAAAACCTCTCCAAAGAACTCTGTTTCTATCTCCAGCCAGAAGTGTGCAACACTCTGCATTATTTATGAGCCTGCCCACAACAAACGGTTGAGGGAGTTGTCTTTGGGGGCTCGTGGCTCAGAGGGGATGGCAGCTTCCTTTCCCTTCCCATATCCTCTGTCTGAAGCACCAGAACGCCTCGTAAATTGCAGGTTGCTTAAGCAGGCACAGCCAAAAGGTGGCTGCTGCTGCTGGAGAAGCAGTTTGTAGGAAATAGGGGTTCAGCAGGGCAAAGGATTCCACTCGGCTTCCAAAAATACACACTGTGATTAAAAACAGCTTTAGGGCTCACCCGGCATCTCCCAGTGCCAGAGGTGCTGGCAGGAAGGCCCTGGGCAGGGGTGTGGACAGTGGGGAGGGTCCCGACCCTCACAAACACGGCAGCTGGGTGGGGCAGACCCTCCAAGGGACATCCCGTGGGGCTGTCCCGTGTCCCCAGCACTCACGGGAAGCTGGAATGTAGCTCAGGGTGCAGACACAGTGTCACAAAGGATGGGCTGCTCTGTCTGTGCAGGAAAAGTTCCCTCCCCTGTGCAGAGTGCCAGGGGGTGCCAAAGACTCCTGCAAAATCCGTCTGTCTGTCCTGGAGAAGCTTTTTTGTCACTGCCAAGCAGCCAAACATGGGGAGAAGCCTCTGTCACGGACGGGCAGCATAAGCAGCTCAGAGGAGGTGATGAACACCGTGCCCAAACGAAGCCACTGGGGGAAATCAAACTGCTGGTCGTGACCTAGACTGGAATTTGGCTGCAGCACTGGGATGAATGCCTGCTTCTCCTGTGGGAAGTGGCAGGGGAGCTCATTAGAGATGCTCAGGCCACCCTGCAGAGGCACCTCCAGCACGGTGCCCTCCGCCCCAGCCCAGCAGAATTTGGCTTTGGATTGATGGGGAGAGCAAGGAAGTTTAGGCAGATGGATAAGCAAAGGCATCAAGTTGGAAGCTGTAAAGGAATAAGAGATTTTTGTTTGCATGTCCAGTGCATTAGATTCCACGTGGGACCCTAATAACTTTTAAATTAGGTGCTTTAGGATATGGTCAGATCATCACAGGTGAGGGAGTTGGTCTGGGTTTAAGAGGCGCTGCTCATCACTACAGATTTCCAGTGCTCAGCTGGGACGTGGTAATTGCCTGCAAGCGTGCTCCCAGTCCAGTGTAACGGGAAATGGGATTATTTTCAGAGTGCTGGTCACCAAGTCCTTCACACGGGCCCTGAAAATAATACTCAGCTGACATGAGATTCTCCAAACTTGGAAATACATTGGGTTTAGCTTGATTTGTAGGTCATGCAATTCAGGCATTAAATCTCATTTAAAAACAAGGCTAGAACCTCTTGCAGGAGGAGGTCTGCAAGCAGAGAGATGAGATCTCTGTGCCAAGGGCTCTGAACCACGCTAATGAATGCAAAGAATGCACAGTTTACACGAGGTACGGGCCTCATGCTCAACACGATCGGCTGAGTGACCATTAAAGAGTGACAAATCTGATCAGCTCAAGGAATTTTTGGGAGTCCTGGGCCCGTCTGTATGAGCCCTGTGCACGGAGAACTCAGCCACAAATGCAATCGTGCTTTAGATCCCAGGAAATGCAGAAAGATCAAACCAAGTGCCAATAAAACTGTAAGAAATGAACAGAAAAATCTGTGTGCTGGCTCAGCTCTGGCTGTAGGAACTATTCCCTGGAGCCAGGCAGGTGGCTGGCACCCTGGCTTGTGCTGGAGCAGAGTGAAACCTCTTTCCTGAGAGTGGTTTTCTTAAATTCTTGCTCTTGAGTGAGTCTGTAGCTGCAGGGGGTCTCACACATTTTGGGCTGCAGGGCTCAGCTCTCACCAGGTGAGCAGCACTGATCTGTGCTGGGGCTGGCTGCTTCTTTCTTAGATTGCACCACAACTCCCATTAATATTCGGGCATTTGGAATTCCTGTGTGTTGTTCCCTCCCAAACGCTTGTCTTGTCGGGGATGGGATTGACTGGAACACTCGCACACAACAAGCACTCCGGGGAATGCAAAGAGCCCCTCTTTTTATTCTGGGCAGAGCCAAACAGAGGAGGATTCTCCACAATTACCAGAGAAAACCCTCTGACAGGCAGATGTGATGCAGATCAGGGCTCTGTTCGTGTGTGTGTGCATTGGGGGACGATGCTGTGAATTCACAGCCACAGGGCTGGGCTTAAACCCAAAATATATGCAGAAATTCTAAATGCTGCACAGCACTTTCTGTGCTCAAAGCATGTGCTGGAGCACGGGCAGCTGCGTGGCTGGAGGAGGGGAAAATTACATTTATTTCCTCCTGACAGATCACTCCATTTTACCAGGGTTATCTGCTGCACTAAGCAAATATTTAAATAAGGTGGCCCTGAGAATGCTACAGGAGGATTCACTACAATGCAGACCTCATCAGAGATTCACAGGTTGGAGGGCCTGAAGATCATGTCCTGATTGCCATTATTATTATTATTATTATTATTAATTCATCTTTATTATTGCAATATCTGGAGCCAGCCCCTCTGAGGAACCCCCTGGACAGGGTGGCTGCAGTGAGGGGTTTGGGGTGGGCAAGGGCTGCCCCCCAAACCATCACACCAGGCTGGGATGGGGAGCTGCAGCTCCCAGTAGCACCAACCACTGGGATAAATCCACCCAGGCACAGACTGCGAGTTTGTCTCTGTCCTTGAGCTGCAAATACCCTAAAAAAACCCCAATTTCTCTGATTTTCTGCATGAGAAAGGCCACAGCTTCCCCGACTCTGTTCCTTGGAAGGAGGGAGATGAAGCATTCGGTGCCACCATCCCACCTGCCGGCCCTGCTGGCTGTCCATGCAGAGACCGGGCTCAGACAGACATCACCGCTCAGTGGTTCACCTTTTCCCAAGGAAAAACCACACCAGAACTGTGGAGAGGGAATATTTGGTGCCGCCTGTGTGCCTCGAATGCCCTCTAGTGCTGCCCTGCACCCCCGGCCGGGATCTCGGGCTCGGGCGGGAGTCGGAGCCGCCGACAAAATTCAAATCACATTTAGGATTTTATTTTGTTAATTAAAATGCTTATTGACGACTGGAGAGAAGCTGCCGGCTGGCCAAGAAGCAATATCCTGAGTCAAATAGCAGGGAAGCAGTTGGAGAGAGTGATTTCATCAGCAGCAGATGGGAAATTGAGCTCTGTGATGCAAACTGTTCCATCAGCCTGTCCGAGGCGCTTTGTTAGGATGGCAAAGGAGCTGGCAGCTCTTTGCAGCATTAAACATTCTGCATCCCGGAGAATTCCAAGGTCCTCGATGTGTTAGACCAGTCAATATCAATTTGTTGGCTTATGGAAACACACAGGCTTTACATCTTTATCAGGCTCTGTGTTAAATGAGATCCCTCCCTTCCAAACTCGCAGCTCTCCATCTGCATTTATAGAGCTTTGTTTAATACCCCAGAGCAAACCCAGCTTTCTTCTTTAAATTAATCTAAATTGTCATCAGAAGGCTTCAGATTTAAAACAGGTGGGGGAAACAACAAGAACTTGCTTTCAGGCTGTAGAACTAATCACTGATATTGCTTTTCATGGCCCTAAATATTTCCAGAACTTCTTCTTTCCCCAGAACCCCCTCATGCTAGGGAGAAAAACCTCCTCTCCCCCATTCCCATTTCCAGACTCAAATTCATGCTTGGGCAAACCCCATGGCAGCCCAAGTGGTTTCTGGCAAAAATATTCTTTTTAGTCAAGAGTTAAATATCTCATTGAATATATATATAAATATCTCATTGAATATAGATATATATATATGATTATATATATAAATATCTCTTGTTTCCTCAAGTCCTGGTACCTCACCAGGCTGCGAAGGTCCATGCAAATGATGTTCATTTTAAGGTGCGAATTTTAACAGACAAACTGCAAGCCCCTCAGTCACCCCTGGAAGATTACTCTCCATAAAGGTGAAAATGAATGAATTTTGATGAAGGTGTTTTTATTTTAATCATATTTCTAGGTCACAAATCATCCTGTAGGCTCCAGGGTGTTCATAAAAGCAAATTATTTTGAGGTTTTTCTTTAATGCCCATGATGACTGAATCACGGAGATGGGGAATAAGAGAGCTCTGTTTTAGTAACATTATGCAGTGTATGACACCTTCTTATTTTAGAGATTCTGTTCAAATAAGAGTTGCTAAATTTGTGGAAAAATCAAGCCTCAATTGCCTGTTATCCTCCTTTATTTAATTATATCCACATCTCTCTGTATTTTCTGCAAGTTTCTGTGCCAAAGACACTGGTTTTCCAGTGTGTGCTGTGCTTCCTGAAAAATCCTGATTGCTATCTGCTGACATGTGGAAAAGAGGGAGAAATACATGTGCATTTCAGAAATAATCTACCTGGTTTCTTCAAATGAGCAGGTGGGGAAAGAAAGCCCTGAAACCTCAAGGAATGGGGTTTTTAGCATTGCACAGGCTAAAATCCCCACATCTATTTAACAACAGTGGCCTCTGGTGGAATTTTTCCTAAGTGAGGGAATTTGCTGGAGGAAGGAGACATCTGGGCTTGATAATAGTTATGGATTGGAGCTCAGGAACACACCCCGAAGCATTAGGGGTTTGGATTTTGGCTTTTCATTAATACTGGCCCGATTTTAGCATCAGTGCCTCAGTGTGTGCTCCATGCTGCTGCATTCCTGAACACCTGGGGATTCCTGGGTGACACTGCCCGAATACGCTCCTTCCCCATGTTTCCTCCTAATATGTTCCAAAAGTAGATTTGGCTGGTGGAGAAGTCCAATTTGGGCTTTTCTTTTTTTCCTTTTCTTTTCCTTTTTTTGTTTTTCTTTCTTTTTCTTTTTCTTTTTTCTTTTTCTTTTTCTTTTTCTTTTTCTTTTTCTTTTTCTTTTTCTTTTTCTTTTTCTTTTTCTTTTTCTTTTTCTTCTTTTTCTTCCTCTTTTTTTTTCTTTTTCTTCTTTTTCTTTTTCTTTTTCTTTTTCTTCTTTTTCTTTTTCTTTTTCTTTCTCTTTCTCTTTTTCTCTCTCTTTCTCTCTTTTCTTCTGCTGTTTCTGCTGCTCCTTCTGCTGTTTATTCTCCTTCTCCTTCCCTTCTCCTTCTCCTTCTCCTTCTCCTTCTCCTTCTCCTTCTCCTTCTCCTTCTTTTTCTTAGACATTGATTTGTACCTCCCAAATAGGAAGTCATCTCTCCCTCAGATTTTTGCATCTCTGTTACATTTGTGAAAATTCAAAAGTCACCGGGAGATGCAAGTGACAAACTGCTACAAACACGGATAGAGAGAAGAGCAGTCGCCTTTTAATTCCACTAAAAACCTTCAAGGATTAGAGAGCCACCACAGCTCCTTTCTTAGGCTTTGGTTTGGCAACCTGTTCTCATTTCACGAGCGTGTAAAGCATATGCTTACCCCAAAGTACCACTTCCATCCCATCTGCCTCAAGTCAACTGCTCGTGTGTGCGCTTTTCTGAGGGCAACCTTTGCATCTGCTGAAATTCCCTGCCAAAATCGCAGCCTCCGTGTCTTGTTTGGATACCCAGCCCGATTCCTGGGACTTAGACCTGTGCCTTGCAAGGCCTAGGCCAGGCCTTAAAACCATTAGGTCACGTTGCTCTGTAATACTCACCCACACCCTTCTCCATTTTAAAACACATTATGATAGAGCAGAGTTTCATTTGATCTTATCGCCTCAACGTGGTTGGAAGGAGCTGATCAAAGTGAAACGCACTTTAATTAGCTTCTCCCAGTGACCTGAGTGTGCTTCCATGAGAAATCTCCCCGCGTCACCCAGGCCTCAGGAACCTGTCAGAGGGCACAGACCCCTCCCAGCACTGAGGACACCGTCAGCATTCCCCCTGCGGCCCGGCGGGGATCTGGGATGTGAAATGCATTTTGTGATACGTTATTCTTTCCTCAGCCAGCCCTTAATGACTGCAGCTCCAGGCCAAATCCAGAATCCTAAAATGAGGCCGTCAACATCACCCAATTACTGCTGTTATTAAAAATGCCAAGTGTAATCATAATAATAATTAGACACTTATTATGCAGCGCTGCCTAAGGAACAGACTCTAAGTGTGTAAGATGTCATGCAAGCCCTATTAGCAGAGCTGGGCAATCTCACCACCTCCACAGCACTGCAGAAAATAAAATTGCATTTGAATGTGAATTGTCTGCATAAATCCAGTTTTCTCAGCCTGTCACCTTCTGAGGGTTTATTTTGGGGTGTTTTTTTGGTTGGTTGTGGTTTTCTTTAATATTGCAACTGGTTATACCCTCTCTGAGTTTACCTCCTGCCACTAATGACCTCACAGAGCCTCTGAGCATCCAGAGAAATATCTTCCTTTGATCTGTTATTTATTATCAAACAATTATCCAGACAGACAAGTTACAGCCGCAGTCAGTTGGTGCCTCACATGCCAGGAAAGCAGTGGTCCAGAAGAGAAGGAACACACTCAGCACCAGATGCTTTTTATTGACTTCAGGCAAATACTTCCCCCTCCTTGGCCTTCTGTTGGGCCTAAACCCCCAGCTTTTGTGAAAACACTGGAATAAAAGTCCTACAGAAATGTGCTAATTAAAAATGTCATAAGTGTGCTAATTATGCTGAAGATTATCATGTCTCCAGATGATCTGTTCCCAAGCTGCCATTTGAAAGCCAAGCCTCCAGTTCCTTCCACATATATATGGAGAAAGCTGATATAGCTCCTTTGTCCCAATCTCCTGCATTGCATCCTAAACATAATCTCCCTGGTTTTGCAACATTCTAGCAAAATCACAGCTTTTGAAAGAGATTAGGTGGTGTAACTTGGCTCCAGCCATCGTTCGATCCTGGCATCTGCTTTATTGCTTTATATATTGTGGAATTGAGGGAGATTATCTTCTAATTACTCCCTGTAGTCTGCAAGACAGATGGAGGGGGGAAGAAAAAGAAAAAAAAGCAAATTGTGTTTCATCAGCGTGCTGCCAGTGTGTGCTCAAACTTCAATCTCTTTTCTGGTCGTTGTCCCAGACGTGACAGAAGTGTGGGAATTATCTGCAGATGGGATATGGATCTGTAAGACAAGGGTCGATACAACTCCACACAGATTGTATTTGCATGAGTGGCCACAGGATATTCACGTTTTATATTTATATTTATATTGGTTTTCTTTTTCCAGCACAGATTTAATGGTCAGGAAAGAAAACCTGTTGAGTCTGGAAAGGTCACGCAGCCAAATTCACCCAACCTGCAGCAGAAGCTCCCTCAGGACAACTTAGAGACAACATCTGAGATAACTTTAGCCTGGCCTGCCCCTGTTGCACACAAGGCACCAAGGTCACCACAGTTTAGTTCAGTGGGAATCAACCTCACTATTTTTGGGGGTTTTTCTGGAAAGTGGATTTAGGCCTCACTTTTGATTTTCTCCCTATCCTTGCATTGGCACACTCACAATCTCTTTGGTTTTCCAGACGGGCAAAAGTTCCACATGGATTTGAGGTGGAAGCATTTTCCCTTGCATATTGTCTGTTCCAAAATAGCTCCTACTCTGCTGTGGGGTCACAAAATGAAACTTTTCTGTGGGGACCAGGGACAAAGGGAAAGAGGGACAGTTTGTAGGATGACAGGGCCCAGATGAAAGTAACAGCGAGGAAAACAAGGCAGGGGAAAAACAATTCAGACAGAGACCGAGAGGACACAAAGGTTCAGCTGAGGAAAATGCTGAGTTTATAATCAAAGCATTTAGTTGGGCCTAAACTTGCTCCTAAATACAGCTTCAGCTGTCCCCGACCCTTTTTGCCCCAAACAAGGGGCAGAGCTGCTCATGGGGTGCTCCTGCTTCTTCCAGAGGCTGCGAGCTCAGGGCCCACCCTCCCCAGGTACATCCCCAGAGGGAGGGGAGCTCCTCTGGATGTGTTAATCCTCAAAGTAATGATGCTCCTGTGAGTTTCATGACATCACACGGTGGGAGGGGAGGGGGTAATTAGTGCCCCAGTGAGTGCAGAGTCGTCAGCAAAACGCTGGCTCTGAGTGTGAGGCTTTTAATGGGTCATGAGGAAATGGTGTGGGGCTGGTGGAGAAGTCTCTGCTCAGCAGGAACAAGAGATACGGGCTGAACTGAATGCTTTAAACAATTTACTAATTTAATATCAATGAAATGTCAGCCAGTTGGGGGAGGGCTGTGTTTGTCTCCAGGCCCGGGTGCAGCTTCAGTGGGAGTGGTGCAGATCTCTGACCTTTCTGACCCTTATCTTATCCTTATCTTCTGAGATTTTTTTGCATATCCAGGCACGAATTTCTGCTGGTTCTTTACTTTTAGAACGGTCTGAAAGAAAACTCCCAGGGACATTGAAGCTGAGGAATGAGCTGGGATTTGGTATCCAATCCTGTGGGAAGCACCATCTGCAGGAAAAGAGATGTTCACATGTCCTGTGAGAGGAATATTTTCAGAAGACTTTACTCATTGGTGGAGAAATCTTAGTGCACTGCCTTTTCCTTTCTTACTGTGGGACCTTCAGGGAGGCTGGAGACCTGTGGTCAGTGGTTAGAGCTAAGCCTGGGGTCGGCCTGGAGGAGGGATGGGGGAAACAAAGGTCAGGAATGGGAGGCAAAGACTTTTCCAGTCAAAAAAGGAGGAGAATGAGGAGACTGGAAACCAGAGTGATGCTCAGGAACCCGACAAGCGCTGTGTGGCAAGCAAGGAGCAGGCAAGGCTCAAGCAAGACCAAGGCCCGGCCCTTGGACCCAGGGCCAAGCCAAGGGTGACCCTGACTCAGTGGAGCAATCAGAGGGAGTCAGGCACTAATCCAGCTCGGAGACCAGCACCTCCCTGGGCAGGTTGATCCAGGCCACGGCTCCCAGGGGGTCTGCAGGACTGTCAGCTCACACGGAGGCTGATCCAGATGCAAATCCACACATAGGCCCAGCGCCAAGAAAAATAAAACAAGGCATTAACCAGTGCTGATGATGTGTCAAGTCCTTTTTTAATATTATCCCTTTGGATATTTAATATTATCCCTTTGGCCACAACGTTGGGCAACAGTTTTGGGGGCCAAGTGAAAGAAAGGACATTGTGACGGCCCAGTTTAGTGATAAAAGCAAGACACACATGAAAACCCTGTAAAAGCTGAAGAACACAAACCACTGAGTGCTTCTCCACAATGATCCTTGTCCTGTCCCTTGGCTATTGCTGCTGCACCTTTTTCCAATGTCCATTCGGTGTCCTCAGCTCTTTTCTAATCTTTGTTCCTCCCCTGCATTGTGGCAAAACCCCAGGGAATGGCCTGTCCATGGGAGACTGCTGACCACTCTGTGGTTGGGGCTCCCAGAGCATGGAGCTGTCTGGCCCAGAGTATGGAGCTGCACTAGAAAGAGCATTCCTACCTTTCAGAAACACCCTCTCCTGGCTTTAGGCCTTCACCCCTCTAGATAAAGGTATCATTGGAGATTTTGGGTTGTTTCTCAGCTGGATTTGTTGGGCTTCAGCTGTGAACAGCTACGAAATGGTTTGGTCAGACAGGCCCAGAAATGTTTCCTGTATATCTCTGCTTTCTGTAAAGATTCGAGTTGCTCTTTAACCTCCTCTCTGTTCAAGTAAATGATCGTTGTCCCTTTGGATGCTCACAATTTTGGTGGTCTTGAATACAGTTAAATTACGCAGGCTCCAAAAGAAAAGTCTCCAGTGGCCTATGCATAGGTAAAATTCCTGGTTTTTTCTCACCACTGATCTATCTATGATTACCTCACACAAAAATGACATGGACATGATAGATCCAAGGGAAAATAAAATGTTCATCTGATCCTTTTAACCTAATTCAATTTTCCGTGGCCCCCACACAGAGACACCTGCGGTTTTTCTACTCAATCAGAACAATTTGTACAACACTGCAAGGAAAGTTGCCCCATCTGGTAAACTCCTTGCTGAACAAGGGTGGATTTATTGTTGCTATGTGATTCCTTAATCCCTTCGTATTGTTTGTGATGTGGTACTGGCTGAACATAACTGAAACACAGGGTTTAATTACATCCAGAGGCTTTTGATGCTCTTAAGAAAGGAGAAAGACTCGTGGAGTTAAGAACTAGGCCAACAGCAGGTCGGAGCTTTTAAGGCTTCTCCTTCTTGAGCACATGACTTGGGTTTCCCCACAGGCACCCCTGCTAGAAAAAAAAAATTAATCTGTCTTGCACAGGGACTGGATTCAGAACAGGTTATGTGCCATGAGACAGCAGCAGCGGAGTTTGGGGGAATTGAATTGAGACCAAATGCCAGCCCTTTGCAAATCAATGGAAATTTCTTGCTGCATCTTACACCCCAAGTTAATTTGGAATGTTTATTTCTTTTCAAACCAAATCGGGAGTGCAAAAAAATAACTTGATGCTGAAAGAGAGGTGCAAGTTGTGGATTTGGAGTCAGTGCATGGAGCATTTTCTTCTCTGCTGGGTTATTTCTGAGAGGTGTTTCTCTTTCTATTTACACCCAGAGCACACTGGAGATGCTCCTTCATTTTCACATATCATGCAGGCAGTGGAAATCATGCCTTGAAGCTGCAAAGTGCAAATTATACAGCAAAAGCAGGCAGCAATCAGAAAAATAGAATTACTCTAATGGTTACAATTGTGGAAACACTGTCAGATTCTCAGAGCCTTGTTGCCACCATCCAAACCATCCTGGCCACACTTGAAGTACAGTCAAAGAAATGACATTTCCTACTCTCTAATCCATTATTCACCAAAAACCAGCATGGAATGAAAACAGACGTGCAAACATCTGTTTTCAGGTTCAATCTTTTCGGAGGTCTGATTCCTCCGAAGAACTGAAACCCAGAAGTCAAACATCATAAATAATTAGACAAAGGGTGCTGAAAATTACAGGAGAGTCAGGAGTATCTCCAGTGCCTTTAAAGACATCTTTGATACTCCTTTCTTAGGAAAACCCTGGCTGTCAGGTAAGAACATCATATAACATAAGCGGCTGCTCTGACCTATTTCAAATTCCCGAGCAGGCTAATATTTAAACTGCCTGATCAATAGTGTCTGCTTCTATATCCTCTTAATCACAAAAAAAGGGCATTTTTGCAATATTAAACAGAGTTTCTTTTGTGGAGATCTCCCTCTGCCAAGGGAGAATAGTTCAGCTTTAATGTCTCACTCTCAGACATTTTTAACAGGACAAATGAATTCTGAGATGTCCACAATAACCCGCAGCTATTGGGAGAATAAATCTCTGCATCACATTTCTACACCCCACAGCAGATGAAAGATGCAGGATAAGTACATCAGGACACATTAACTCAGCGAGGAAACAGCTTCAGCCACAGCATTTTAATGGTCTAATATAAGGATGAGATATTATTGGCTGAATTTTGCCTTCAGTGACATCTGTAAATACATGTGGTTTCTCGAAAGAGAGCAGAGCCTTGTAAATATTTAGGCTGTGCATTATCCCATCTGATAGCAATCCGTGTGTGACTTGCCACTTGTCCTCTTGAATAGGTGATTTTGCAGATGATGAGCACAGTCCCTTGTCATTAGAATTATGCAGAAAAGCACTTGTGGTGTTCTACGTTAATAGCCCCGAACCCCACACCCCACAGCAGCCACACTGCCAGGGTGTGGAGACATTTAACTGAACTGCATTTTTACGAGGGGATCTCTCTCCTCCCTCCTGGGCCGTGAAGATCATTAAGGGTTTTACGCTCTCGCTTAATCTGACACCGAAACGAGTCAAGTCCGACTCCGCCGCTGCTGATTAAATTCTGGTTTTCCTCAGCAGAGGGAGCTTGAGTCTGCAGCAAGAGCTGCCGCCTTCGCTTGGGCTTGTTCTCCTCAGCACATCTCAGTGCTGTGGATATTCGCAGGTAAATGAGGAGAGAGATCCTGGGAACAACTCGGAAAAGCCGCTCATCCCTCTGGATCAGAAGAGCATCGAGCAACCCAACATGTGCTGGATGCACCCAACCCACAGCCCTGCGTCAGAGGGGCTCCGCGTGGGGTTCAGGTCAAAGAGCAGCCTGAGATGGGGGTGAAACCGTGAAAAAAGTGGCTTTGCACCGGTCCTGGGCTGGCTCAGGTCAGCACAGGGTGAAACCAGAGTGATTTTGTGTAGCTGAAGGTCTGAACTGAGCCAGTTGATGAGCCAGGGATGGGATTAGGTACCCTCAGTGCCACCCCTTGGGAATTGGGGCTGAGGGTGTAGATTTCCGTGGAGCCGGCTGTGCTGAGAGAGCTGGGACAAGGAATCAGCAAACACCCAGATTTTTGGGAGTTTTTCTCACTGCAGGCTGGCACAGCAGTGCCCAAAGGTTGTTCCAGGAAGGATCTGCACCCTGAGCACTGTCCTGGGGAATCAGAGGGGCTCCAGAGCCAGTGCCAGGGATGCATTCACCCTGCTGGGAGCCCACGGGCTAGCACTGACCATTCCTCCAGCTCCCTTGGCCTGTAGGGTCTAATAAAGCGATTTTTTTTACCCAGAGCAAATAAAACAGAGCTCCCCAAGCAGCTCTCTCCAAAGCCCTGTTGTTCTTTGCATCTCAGGGCCCCTCGGAGGGTGGCTCAAAGCCACCCCTGGCAGTGGCCAGGAGCTGAGCAAGGCACTTGTGCGCTGCCCTTTCGGCGTGAAAACATTGGCCTGATGTTTGTAAACATAACAGGAGGCAATTAGTGCTCGTAACTCAGCCCCGAGATAACCGAGGACGGGAACATACAGCTCAGAATAGAAAGCTGAGCATGCAGGTATTAAAATCACCCCAATAAAAATACATGTTGAAAGAATTAGAAACAAAGCCTGTGAGATTGAATTCTTAGGTCTTTATCCTGTGCACTAGAGGAGTAGTTATCTAATTTTATTCCTCTAACAGGCCATGATCCATGGGAAAATACTTCTATAAAACAGCCATTAACCAATTAATAACGTTCTGGCTTGAGTTGTCTGCTTATAATCCATCTTTTCCCACATATTCAAGTAAGTTAAAGCCGTATAATTCTAACCTCAGATTCTCTTGATGAGCAGATCATTTGTTGTGATGGAAGAAGCCTGAAGAAGTGCCTGCTACCCACTTATTTTCCAGGTAAATGAAACAAGCTGCAAATGAAGCAAGCTGCAAAAATTCAATCTTGCAAAGGCCTAGTTCAGGGCTGCCTGATTGAATATGCATTGGATCAGCCCCAAATTGCAATTGGTTTGCATATTTCCCAAAGAAATGCCGGCACATTAAATGCCCATGAATGCAAATAGGTGGTGGTTTTTTTTTAGGATTTGGATAATTCAGCAGAGGGTGGCTCGAAAATGAATGCACACAATAGGATTATACGATATTCTCAGGGGTTCAAACAAGTCGCTGGGTGCCTCGGGGGAGACCGATGTGGTGATTAAAGCTGAGCCTCCCGGGAGGAGGAAATCCCAGCCCTGTTCCCCCGGATGGCCGCATATTTGTGGAGTCACCCAGATTTTCACGCCTCGCCCTCGGAGCAGGGCCGGGGCCCTTTGCACCCGCCCAGCCACGTTTGTGAGCTGATAGCAGAGCAAGGCAGAGATGGTGTTGAAAGGCAAATTGCCTCCCGACTCGGCTCCACGGATGCATTTCTGCTTGTGCCACGAACAGAGCAGCGCCCACTGCACACGTCTTTCCTTATTATATTTCTTTTTTACCCCGTTTACGCCTCGCCTTCCCTCACCAGCCTCTTTTAGGCATCCGTAGTCACCATTCTCAAGAATATCCCAAAAAACAGGATGGCATCACCCTAAAGCTCCCGGTTCTCTGCCTCTCCCGAGCAGCTCAGAGTGGGATTGTCAGTGTTTTATGTATTTACACCAGCAGAGAAGGCCTGGGATGGGGACTTTTTTTCGTTTATATGAGTCTCAGCGCCACAGGGGGTATTTAACTTTCTGCCCTGGTTGCTGTAATTCTCTCTCCAGTGGATATACAGTTCAGATCAGGTTCCTATTGCTGTGATGACAGGCATTCAGCAGGCACTGTAATTGCAGAGTTAAAACAGCTCATTTTCTTACTGGCAAGCTGTAGTTAAAGAGGTGCTAGGAGGCAGCCTGGCTGTCTGCAGAGGAACTGATCAAAGCACTGAAAGGCATCTGGCTTGTCTCTGTTTTCTTTCACCACCCCCCTTGCTGATGGAAGGGAAAAAGAGAGAGAAGAAGAGAAAAAGAGAATGAAAAAAAAAAAAAAAGAAGAAAGGGGAAAAAGAAGGAAAAAACTATTAAAAAGGAATTTATGAAAATGAATACTTGTCCTTTTCCTAAGGGTAGAAGGCAGTGTCTTACTAGAGGCAGTAAACACGGTCAGGTTAGGTCTATTTTTTTCAACTCTCTGTATTTTTTAATGAGAAAATTGGGGCTTGTGAATCTTCATTTGTGTCTATTTCCATTAGCTCTTCCCAGTTAGACCTGAGCTGTTGGGGAGAACTTAGCTCACTGCAGAGACAGAGCTTTGCCCATCTCTGTACCAACGTCATCCTTCCTCAGCAGAGTCAGCTTTTTGTCCCTCTGACCTCCACCCTTGTCTGAAGGACATCCAGCTGTAGCCAGAATGTGATGGACAATGGGATTCTGCACCCTGGATTAACTGCAAAGCTACAAATAAAACACATTTTTACATTACTTTTACTTGGTCCAATTTGCTCCAATTCCTCCCGCCATAAATTTCACCAAATCACAAAGGAAAAGGTGAACAGAGTTGTCAAACCACTTGAGATGTTCATATGCAGGATAAAAAAAGGGGGGAAAACTCCAACAGCAGGGGAAGGTGTCCATCAAAAAATTGACATCAGCGATCCAAAACCCGCTGAGAAGTCACTCAAAATGTTTCTCTTGGTGAGATAAAGGAGCCCCCAGGCAAGGAATGGCTCCAATTCCAAATAAGAAGAGATGTTGCTTCTTGGGGAGAAGAACCATTCAAGTGAAATGTGGGAATTTCTTCCTGTGAAGCGAAGGGAAAAACGTTACCAGGACAGGGCTGGCAGCTGAGGGCACACGCTCCCCTCCAGCAGCTCGGAGAAGCTCCAGGAGCTCTGAAAGGTCCTGCAAGGCAGGAACCTCACCCAGTCCATTCTATTTCACAACATTTTTCACCCAGGTTTCCAGGCTGGCACCGTGCAAAAGCAGCGGGATTTGTGCTGGCTCTTCCCAGCGCCCGGAATCTCCTCAGGGACAGGGCCCGTTCTCGCTTTTGCTCCTCTCACACTTCATTTTTTCACCCCCTAGCTCTGCAGGGTGACACCAGCGCTCTTCCCACAGACAAAAGAGGGGTTCAGAGTCTTTGAAAGGAGCAAACAAACCCCATAACTCCACGAGGAGCCCAGACAGGCAATGTTGCAAATTAAGTTGAAAGAGGCCCAGTTACTGCACCATTATTTGATTTCCCCTTCTCTAATCCCTTGCTTGTAATTAGCATAATTTATTAACATATTAGAGCCATGCATGTGAACCCTCTTTATAGTTGCTGAGTGCTCCCTGAGGCTGCCTAGTGAAAGCTTTTCCCCACTGTTTAATAATATGTTACATAAGGAAAACCAGCTTCTGATATAATTTAAATTATGACTTTCCTTTCTGCCTCTGAACACTCATTTCCTTTAAATGAGGTTAATTTCCTTAAATAATGAAAATCCTCCAATTTCAGTTTTCCATTCATTAGACCCCCTTAACTCAACATGAAAAAGTCACACGCCAAGAGGGAAAAGAAAAAAGAAAAGGAAAAAAAAAAAAGAAAATAAGAGTAAAGAAAAAAGAAATCCCATTGAACTTCAAACATAACCGTCCTGAGAAGAGGTTTCCTGGGATCCTGTCTCCTTCTTTCCTTCCTGGATTGAGAAGGGCATGATGCAGACTGTCAGGAGATAAAGATGGACAAGCCACTTTACATCAAACTCCTTTCTCCCCTCTGGCACGAGAGGTCCTCTGCATCCTGAGGGCATTTCAGAGTCACAAACATTTAATGCTCCTCTGAGGCATCACAGCCAAACGTGGATTTCTTTGTGTTCCCCCAGATAATGCCCTGGTTTTTCATTAATCTCTTGATCATATTTTGGCAAACAAGGCCACTCTGTCCCCTTTCTGATGATCAGTGTCCATCTCTGGGCACAGGACATGGTCAGGGGCACAGGACTGCACCTCCTTGGAACCTTTGCCTTCCCTTCTTGCCCTCCTGACCTAAACTTACCACTCACCTTGCCCAAGAATCAGCCCCTCAACTCTTTGCTGTGATGTTTTTCCTCCCCGTTCTTCTTCCAGCTCTTCTGCATCTTCCCAGTGCTGTGATAACCCAAACCAAGGACATTTCCAAGAGCTAACTCAAAATGTGATGGAAAGCGGAATTTCCTCCTTGCTACTCTACGCTCTGTGCAGAAATACAAATGCATTTCCCTCTGGAATGCTGGCTCAGGTGTTCCCTAGCCCTAAGCCCAGGACCAAGCACTACCTAAGCAGAAGAAATGCTCAAGAGAGGCAAAACCAGGGCCAAAATTTGGTTTTCTGCTGCTCCTCTGAGTGCCTGTGTGATGCTTGGCTCACCCAGTGTGTGCGTGCCCGACTGCAGCCGGGTTCAACCTGCCTTAACTCCTAATACCTCTGAGGATTTAGGCCTCTGTTATACTTCAATAAACTGGGAATAAAGTAATTTCTGCCCCTCAGAGAACAGCTGGGAGCTATTAAAGCTCGTGGCTGTGTGCTCCTGGTAGATAATACCTCGTGCTGTCCCTGCAGTGAGCACAGCCCAGCCTCGGTGGCACTTCCAGTTGGGGGGTGATGCAGACCAGCAGCACCCCTCACGTGGGTGAGGGTTTAAAGATGGTGTTGCCATGGTAACAAAAAGGGCACTCTGCTCTTTTTAAACAGAAATACCTGATATGGCAAAGCCCCCAGTGTCCCCCTGCTGAGAGGTTTCGTGAACACCTCATTTTGGGGCCAGAAGAACTGCAAGAAGCTCTGAAGGGAATCTGTGCTCTTTGCTCTGTGCTGGGCACCTGGCAGCCCCCAGCAGTGCCCTGAGATGTGGGCAAGGCTTTATTAATCAGCAAATAATGATCCCAGAATCCCTGAGCTTGGAAAAGACCTCCAAGCCCATCAAATCCAACCTGTGGCCAATCCCCATCTTGTCACCAGCCCAGAGCACTGAGTGCCACGTCCAGGCCTTCCTTGGACACCTCCAGATTCCTCCAGACTCCTGGGCAGCCTCTTCCAATGTTTAACACCTCTTTCCACGAAGAAATTCCTGCTGATGTCCAACCTGCCCCTCTCCTGGTGCAGTTTGGGGCTATGATGCAGCCTGGGCAATGTTTTGTCGAGTTCGGGTCAGAGCTTGTGCTTGCAGCCCCAGTTAACCTTTCTCCAAGGAAAAACCCAACCTTAATAGCAGAAAATGTCAGGAAAATTATGATAATTTGCAGAGTAAATTTTCTCCAGGACCTCAAAGAAGTAAGTGAATGTTATTGTTGTTATTACTTGTTTTTTTATCACTGGGGAAACCCAAGGACAATTAAATGAACTCGCTGGAGATCACAATGCCAGAGAGAGAAGAAAAAGAAATGTTTCCTGACTGATGTTGGAGGTTTATTGACTTGGGGATTTTAGGGGTGCTTTTCATGAGAAACTGCCAGTTTCCTTAACTCAAAACTTCTATGGAAATGGACAGCCTGTCTGACCAGGAATAATTCTTGCTATTAGGAATTAGCTTCACCACAAATGGGAGAAAATGAGGCTCAGACGGGAGGGTTTGGATGTGTCTCCCCTTCCCACCCAGGGCGAAAGCCAGCAGGCCCCTCCAGGGACAGCTTCGTGCCAGCTTGGAACAGGAGAACTGGTTCCCACCCCACTCCCTGCTTTTGACTCCCAGCACTTGACTAAAGCAGAGTCTGTTCCCCTCTCCTCTCTCCTGAACCTGATTTACTGTGGGATTTATCTGATTTAGGGTTGTTCTTCTTTCATGCTCTGCTCGGGAGCAGCAATGTCTGGGATGTTGCAACGTTTAGAAAGCTTTTGGGTGTATTTATGAGTATTGAAATGTACTTTTCATGGTACAGCTGCACACGCCCTTCCCACTATTCAGCCTCTTCTCCTCCCACTTGAAAACAAACCTTTTGAAAGCAGAGGGGAAGAATAATTAAAAAAAATTGTAATCTGCCTCAGGTAATGACATGATTGAAACATCACCATTTTGTCTGGAGGGTCACAGGACGGTTTTATGAGAAAGCTTTAAAGCTGCTAACTCGAGAAAACCTTTGATATTTCACCTTTTGTTGTTGCTAACGCGTTCTCCTTCCTGACTCTTGGAAACAAAGCCCTGTCGCTTCGACAAATTTGGTGCCAAAGATGTTCTGCCACGGGGTGGTTTGACAATCTGGGAAGATTAACCGAGCAGCTACGTCTGAGATATTCCAAGTTGTTTCAGTAATTTAGATATTTACCAGGCAGGAGACACCACGGCCCCGCAGTCAGCCTTGGGAATGGGATGGTGGATCTTACATGGTGTGGTGTGGTCCCTGTGGGGTGATTTGGGGTTTGGCAAGGAAAGATTCTTCTCATGGGGGTTTGTGTTTCACCAAAACAGCTGCAAATAAAGGCAAAACTGACCCCATATGCTGCAAAGTGCTCATGGTGGAACCAACAGTGGTTGGGCAGAATTATTTACCCACTCTTTAAAATACAAAATAGTCACTAAGAACTACGAGTGGAGACTTCTGTAGCTTTGATGTGACTTCTTCAGTGCTTTTAGAGATCCAGGAAAGCATTCTTCACTAGTTCATATCTCATAATTTCCTTGTTAGTCCTGTCTTGGTGATTGTGAACTAACATTTCCCAGATCTTGATTTTTCACAAAAGTGTTCAGTTCCCAGAATTGCTGAAATCTTGTAGACCAAAATAGTTCTCCATTGGTTTGCTTCTAGTATTATATCTAATATGTATTTCCACTATTATTCTACCAGTATTATATCTAATGTATGTTTCTGCCGTTGGATAGTTGTTGTTCATGATGAAAAATAAGGTTATTTCTGATCAAGCAGTGGTAGACAGAAAATGGAAAAAGAAATCTCAAAATTAAACTGCAGTAGAGCATGAACTCTACTCAAGCAGCCGCAGAAGGTTCTCAGGGTATATTTCCCAGATATTCTTCACTCAGCAGCAGCTCATAGAAAGGTTTGCAAGGAACAAATGAGATGGATTGGGAGTGTAATTGAAAAGAATGTGAGGATTTTACTTGAAAAGACATTAATGGGTCATTTCTAAAACCATACTGACATTTCTCCTTGTACAAGAGTCTGTTTGAGGAAAACGTCTGCTTATTTTGTGAGATGCAGGAGGTTTGGAAGAGATGTAGAATTTTGCACTGTAGCCAAACCCAAATGAAGACAAATGAAAATGGGCTGGTGGCAGCCAAAGGAAGCCAAGTCAGACCATAGACACTGCTGGGACCTGTCCATCACGGGCTTCTGGCACAGATCCTTAGCAACTCAAAATGTTTCCACCATTGCTCTTGCAAAGTGAATGGTCTGGGCCTCATAAAGAGCTGTTTCTTGTGGAAATCAGTGGAAATATTTAGCCTTTGGGTCCTGGCGGAAAGTTGTCTCTGCTGAGTTTGGCCAGCACGACTTTGCCTCGAAATTATCTTCACCAGCCACCAAATGAGATAAATGAGAAGCTGAGGCTTGGAATGGAACCACGGCTGCCTTTTGTGATACCAATGAGATGGAATTGTTCTGCCATAGGAGAGGAATAAATAGGAATTATTATACATTATATGTATGTCTGCAATCCTGAGGAAAAAAAAGGGTGCCCTACACCCTTTTGATATGGAGTAATGAAGGATTTTTCTCTCTTTGTTTTTCCTGGGCACACCCAAACTCCTGGAGGCTATCTCCTGTAAAAGAGGGAGGTGCAGGCAGCTTATGGAATACATTAATTCTATTTTATTTTATATATTGTCTTGTCAGATGCACTTAGCAGAGAGGGATGCAAGACATCTGATGGAGCTGGCAGCTAATTTATAGGTGGAATACCGATTTTTTGCCGTCTGGAAGTGATTTTGTCTTGGGTTTAAATGCTAATTTTGTGTCTTCTGGACAGGTTTATCCTCCAACCATAGAATACAGAATTGTGCCTGGGAGCTTCCATGAATGTTGCCCCTGTTCACAATATTGCAGATTGTCCACAGACGTAGAGCAGGGTAGATGGAATTGGAGGGATTTTGATGCAGACCATTGCAAATACTTTTAGCTTTCATATCAATCTCTGTGCAAGCATTCACCTGTCAGGAATGCTGGGTTGGACAACTCAGAAGTCCCAGTGCTCCCAGTGTGAATTTCCCAATGCCACCATCACAGATATGTTTCTATACACGGAGGCTGCATGGGAGGGAGTTTTAACGTGGAGCTTTCCTAAAGGATGTGTCAAAAATAACGTTTGTTAATTTAGGAATGAGTGGGAGTGTGGTGCTTGACCCTGTCTGGATGCCGATGTCCACAAAAGCTGCTCTGTCACTCCCCTCCTGAACTGGGCAGGGGAGAGAAAATATAATCAAAAATCAAGATGAGGCCAGGGAGAGCTCACTGAGCAGTTGCCCTCACAGGGAAGACAAAGGGATCCCAAAATCTCTCCACGCAAACTCAACACAGAGAAAAACTGCCATAAGAACTGCACTTGTTGGTTGTTAAAATATTGCTGTGGCCTTTCTGTGGGGAAATCCTGTGGGGTTTCGATCACTGCTTTCCCCAGTGAGCTCCATCCAGGCAGTGCTTACCCTCTGTGAGCTCTGCCCTGGCTGTGATAGAGAGAAAGGAGGGGAGAGAAATCAAATGCTATGGAAAACAAAAGTGGTCTGGAGTAGAGCTGTAGCTAACTCCAGCTGTAACAACAGGGCTGTGGCTTTCCAAATTGTAATCTCCCAAAAGAATCTGTATCAAATTCTTCAGCCCAGGGGTCAAGAGGGATTTTGGTAATGGAATGGGAAAACTCAGCTTGTAAAGCCTTGTGGGCAAAGGCCTTCTGTGGAATATGTGTCCACCATAAGTGCTCCCGAGCCATGCAGGAATAAAAACAAATAATGGTGATTATAAAGTTATTTTACACTTTTCTCTCTTCAATCACATCACTCGTGGCGAAGATGACATGCTCTGCACAGGAGGCAGGTCAGATGGAGGAGGCAGCAGGCCCCGTGCTCAGGTTTCTGACGTTCTCGAGCACAGCCTGTAGTCATGGCACAAAAGCTGTCTCAGGAATGCTCTCTGGGTTTTGTCATTCCGGTGGTATTTGGATACAAAAGTGTATGTGAGTTGGGAATACACTCTGGGCAACTTCAGGGCCTCGGGATCTCTATTACAAGTAACAAGTTGAAATGCGGTCGTTGCTTGAGAAAACGGGGTGGGAATCCCTGGCAACAAAAAACCTGTGGAAAATAAATGCCAACTCCAGCCTCTCAGAAATCCTTATCCTTCTCCAGGTCCTAGGAGAGCATCCAGAAGGACCTTCCATCACCAGCCCAGCAGGGAAAGCCATTCTCCTGCGAAATGGAGCTGCTCACAGTCCCAGTCCATGGCACGAGCCCTCGGTCCTGATGAATGTGTGAAAGAGGACAGATGAGCAACACCACTGCTGTGGTCAGATAAACACAGAGAGAAGTTTTCCATTCCCCCCCTAAATTCCTCTGTCTGCAGTGCAGGGAAACCTGGGGTGCTTTTCCTGTGCAATACCAGGTACAGGCAGGTGGACAACAAGAGAGATGCCAGTGTGAAAGGCAGGAGTGAGGCAGATGTGCTGTGTTGTCTGCTGGGAAATGCAGCCTTATCCTGGGCTGCACTGCGAGCCTTTGGTTCCCATCAGAGCAGGGAACTGAGCTTGGCCCTCTGTGCCCTGCTGGACCAGAACCACTGCCCTCCTTTTGTGAGGTTTGTGGGTCACTGGTAATATTTCCTATGCAGTTGGAGGAATCAGAGCTCCTGCAGCCAGGCAGAGCCTTGCTGCCCTTCCCTGTTTCCTTAAATTCCCAAAGTCAGTGTGTCTTCCCATCGCTCTGGCTCTCACAGGACAGAGCCAGAATGTCCCTGCTGAAGTGGAGCAAATGTTTTTCCAAAGGGTCAAAGTTCAGGAGGAGCTTGTAAGCAGATTATGGGGCTGGTAGAAAGGCCAAAGGCACCCTAAGTCTTTACATTCCCAAAGTGCTGTGTTAAACTCTAGCCCAAGGATGTACTTAACCCTAAAGAGGACGGAGGTCAAGTGAACGTGCAGCATTTCAAACGCAATCAGTTTGGAAAAGTAGCTGTTTATAAAGCAGTTTATTACAGACCCAAGCTAATGTTAGCATTCCCTCTCTACAAATAAGCCTGACCTATTGTTAGTTTTGTCAAAGAGCTGCCACGTTTGTTTTATAGCATCCAACAGCCAGGCTTTATTTCAGTTCAGATTAAATCTCAGGGAACGTTTTGGCTCAGGGGCATTGAAAGGAGATGCAGGGGGAGTATTTTTGCCATCTCTCTTTAGGTGCTTAACTCAGACTTGCTGCTTATACTCTCGGGAGAGTGAAGGTGAGGATTCCAGAGGGCTCAGAGCTCCTGGAACGGGCCCTGAACTGATACCTGGGGGTCCTTCGTCTTTCTTGGGCCAAAAAAATGAGGTGCAAGCGGGCCAGGCTTGGCCCAGCCTCAGCAGCCCTCCTGCTTTTCTCAAACATCCTTCACCAGGCACCAGGACACCCAAGGGCTGTGCCAGGGATGGCAAACAGCCCCAGCTCTGCTTGCTGAGGGTGCTCAGCAGTTCCCACCTGCTTTTCCTTTGGATGAAAAGGAGGAAATGCATTATTTGGCCAGAGAAACTTTGTTTTAAATCACAGAACCATTTGAGTTGGAAAAGATCTCCAAGATTATTGAGTCCATGCTGTGCCCCATCCCCACCTTGTCCCCAGCCCAGAGCACTGAGTGCCACCTCCAGCCCTTCCTTGGGCACCTCCAGGGATGGGCACTCCAAACCTCCCTGGGCAGTTCCAAGGCCTGAGCACCCTTTCCATGGGGAAATTCCTGCTGCTGTCCAACCTGAGCCTCCCCTGGCCCAGCCTGAGGCCGTTCCCTCTCCTCCTGTCCCTGTTCCCTGGGAGCAGAGCCCGACCCCCCCCGGCTGCCCCCTCCTGTCAGGGAGTTGTGCAGAGCCACAAGGTCCCCCCTGAGCCTCCTTTGCTTCAGGCTGAGCCCCTTTCCCAGCTCCCTCAGCCGCTCCTGGGGCTCCAGACCCTTCCCCAGCTCCGTTCCCTTCCCTGGACCTGCTCCAGCCAATGGGAATAACAACATAAAAATAACAAAGAGTCTCCTTTAAAAGGCTGTAGCCACTAAGAGAATCTCCCCCATGAAGACCATGCCCTGTACCCATCGTTATTTTTCATTACCATTTCTATCACCATCATAATTAATATTTCCATAATCATTAGCGTGACACCAGCGATGTCATGTCTGAGGAACCACACTCAAGAACTGAGATCCCTTTTTGGGGTGTCAGCAGGGAGGCATCAAATCTGCATGGGGAGTGAAATAACTGAAATTTTCAGAGGCAACTCAGCAATTTCTTATATTATCAATGCAAGACATCAACCAAGACGTGCTGAAAGGGCAGGAATGAGTGTCCACTTCTCTTGATGCTTTCCCAGCCTGTGCCTGGATCCACAAGTTCCAATTCCTCAGGTGGACATGGGACTTGTACAGGTATTTTATGGGAGAAACGAGTTGTTTCTAGCCCCTTAAGTGTTCTCCAAGAGCCTGTTTGGCTTTGCTTTATGATAACAGTAATCTTACGTGAAGCATTTAAAATGCTGAAGCTTAGAAGTCGTTCCTATAAAGGCCAGAAGTGTGGTGTGGAATGCATAAAGATTTCATACTTTGGGATTTTATAGTAGCCTCAGAAATGTCTCTGTTCTGTCAGGGAGGCTGAATATTCTTGAGCCAGGAGGCAATTAAAATATGCAATATGGGTGTTTATTCTTATATGTAGACCGTGCCTCCAAAAAAAGAAGTTTAAGAAAGCATTTTTTTGGTAAAAATTTAAGAATAAATGAAGCAACCTTTTCTCATGGTTGACCCAGATACACTCAGTGTGGTTTATGAGAAGGGGGACTCAAAACACGTTTCAAACACAGCGAAAATTCTTTTCCTAGGACAAAAAACGCTTTCATTTTTCCTAGGATACATCTTGCTTAAGAGCCCTGAGTGCTGAACAACCCATTAAGAAATGTTGTCTCCAGTCCAGCTCTCTCAGCTCTTTCACACATAATTGCCTAATTGAAATAGGATCATTTATTAGCTTCTTTGCTTGAGGCTTCTGCAGCTCCAGCTCCTGCTCTTGGGCATCCTCCTTTGAATTGTAGCATTTACCTCAGCTAATTATAATGTGGTATCACTTGATAAAGCCAACTGAGATCATAATGGGAAGACACTGAAACATCTGCCAAGGTTGGAAAATTGGGTTTTTCTTTTTACTTCTGCCAAAGACAGGTTACCTGTAATTAGTTCTAATTTATAAATAAGTGCAGGCTGTACTTCTGAAAGGTACAATATCGTGCCTTGCCCCCTTTTTAGAAACAAGTTGGGATTCATACATCTCAATCAACTGTATTCCTTCTCTGTGTCAGGAAGAAATGGCTTTGCCTGAGAATTTAGGGAGGAGAAAGGGAGTTATACAAGCAAGATATTCATGGGATACCTGTCCCATGTGAGAAAAAACAATGGCACAAGTCCCCAAAATGGAAATCAAGGGAGTTCCAAAATTCTCCATACGGATTAATTTAGTTGCTCTCTGAATCCTGAATATTTTTTATTCAGGCATTACAACTCATCTTCAAACCCCTTTGAATTTTTTTTTTAATTGTTGTTGTTTTTTAATGCCAGCTGTAATTCTCAAATAATCACAGGGCTCCAGGAGCCGGAGTTTTACAAACCCACAAGCATCTCAAGAGCTGGAAAACCGTTCTCAGATCTGTCTCAATTTACATCGCATGCATAGTGGAATTTCTCGGTGTTCTTTTTATGTGTTTGGGGGTTTTTTAAAGCCTTGTTTGTTCTCAAAGGATCCCGGTGTTCCTGCCCATTTTGTGATCCTTAATCCTGGCCTGGCCAAGGGCAGGCAGAGCTGTGTGGGAGCACCAGGCTGGAACTCCAAAGGGCTGTGCAGGAGGGTTGGGATGCACCAGAAAAAAGCTGTCTGTAGAGTTCAGGAGCAGAACAACTTTGCAGCTCAGCTTTGACACCCTACCTGAGCCAGACTTGATGAAAACAGCTTTCACTAACCCCCACTGAATTCTTCCTGCCTGCAGTCAGTCCTCCCAATCAGCCTTCCCTGATATAAATTTAGGAAGGAAAGAAAAGCCACCTCATGGCTATCGATGTCTGACCTTCACCTGCTGCCCAAGTGGGTGCTGTGGAGTAGCTCTGCAGCCTCTGAGTGGGGACCACTTCTCATTTTGCAGACACCTCCCTGTTCTCCAAAGCTCTTCCCGTTTTCCTGTGGCACCTGATACACTTCCCAGAGCACACCCAAGGTTCTGGCCCCCGCCAGGGTTTTCCTTGAGAAGGCCCAGTCTGAAGAGGCCGTGGAGGATGAAGTGCTGACTGCTGCCTCGACTCTGCGACATCCCCCGCGCTCTGTTTTTAGAAGGCTGTTGAAGATAAGCTGTGAGCAGGCTGCTTAGGAGGAAAAGGGACAAAAAAAGGATGCAAAGGAAGGTGGTGGATGTGCTGAGGAGGACACTGAGCCCCACAGCAATGCAGAAAACTCTTCAGAATGGCTGCTCACTTGGTGGGTTTGTTTTCTCCCTCTGAATGCCTGAAATTTTGTGCTAAAAATTGGAGGGAACCTGGTTGCAAAGAGTTTTAATGATCTTATTGTACATGATAGCCCTCATGCAGCCCAGATTCCAGCTTTTCCCCTTCACCCACCTTGAACTTTATAAAGACTTTTTTTTTTATCCCCCATATTAGAAACTGAACCAGAGAACAAGCAAATAACTACATTAAGGTAGATTGCTTCTTGAATTGTTTGACTCACTCAGGAAATGGATTTTATGTGTGTATATGTGTGGTTTCTCTTCTCTTTCTTCCTTATTTCTAACAGCCACTTTGTATTAAACGTTTCATCACAGACGTTTGGTCATCCTTCAGAAGCCTTTTGGTGAATACTTGCTGGTGCTGCAGTTTGTCCACACAGAAAGACCAGGGTGAGTAATGAGAAAATAAACTTTCCCCTGCGCTGTTCTTTCACTTCTCTGCTTCTGCTGCTGTGGTTTGACCCAAGCTCAGATTTTGGTGCACCCTTGCAGAAGATGGAGAGTGATTCTCAGGAAAGGAGAAGACAATTCTCGGTTGGAAAACTCCTTGGTTTTGCCTTTTTCTGAGATTAATGACTGATGTCCATCAGGAACCTGGTTTGAGGCAGAAGTCTTTCTTTAGAATCCAATTAATGTGGGGTAAATTACAGACCAGCTGTTCACTCCTTTTGCCTGACTAACAGGGTCTATTTTAAAAGCAAACCACGAAACTTCAGCTGAGCCATCACCAGCTCAGCCTGTCCAAGCATTTGATAAATCTTTATGTTGGGCAGGCACTTTACATCATTACTTGAGGCTGGCAGCAGGCACTGATGCTCCAGTCCCACAGAGCTCCACAGGCATCCCTCAGAGCAGTTTTCTCTGGAAATTTCTGCTGTATCAGCTCAAATATTGGTCTAACTGAGAGGACTTGGAGTTTAGGAGCCCGGTTGTTCAGGGTGTTTCAAATCCTTCCAGCGGGCACTGAAATTTTCATGGGATGAGTTCTGAAAAACCAGGAACAGGTTCAGCATTTATGAATTTCATAAGATTGAGCTCAAAAAATGGGTCAAGAGCCCCCAAGAAGACCACTGTGTTCTACAGATGGGTTTAAAAAACAGTGAAGTCCCCGACCAAACATTGCCAGTAGGAGGTGAGCCTTCCCTTGCTGTACAAACAGGTCGAAGGACAAGCAACAAACTCAATATATTTTCAGTCCTATTCAAACAGAAACCTGAATGCTGATTCACAAATATTCTAGCTTGGCCGGGTGCAAATCCTTGACTTACATTAATTCCACTTCACTGCAACACTGAATTCCCCCAAAATCGAGAATGCACCTTGATAAAATACCTATTAAACGTGGATGTTAACTTCTATATTCTCATTTTCAGTGCTGTGTTACTGACAGTAAAGCGCAAAGCATTTTTAATTTTCCTCCAGAAGCAGCTGATGTTCCCTGGCTGGGGAGGTCTCTGTGTGGGTGTGTGTGACCATGGATGGGCTTTTTGGAAGGTTTGCTGCTCTCCTAAGGAGACTCTTTACAAGGGATGGAGTGACAGGACAAGGGGGAATGGGTTCACTGTCAGAGGGCAGGGTTAGACGGGATATTGGGAAGGAATTCCTCCCTGTGAGGGTGGGGAGGCCCTGGCACAGGGTGCCCACAGAAGCTGTGGCTGCCCCTGGATCCCTGGCAGTGTCCAAGGCCAGGCTGGACAGGGCTTGGAGCAGCCTGGGACAGTGGAAGGTGTCCCTGCCCATGGCAGGGGGTGGCACTTTGAGGTCCCTTCCAACCCAAACCATTCCACAATTCTCTGATTCTGTTCTCTGGTCCTTCCCTCATTCTCTTTTGTCTTCTCCTTCCTCCTTTGGGTCTATTCCCAGCAAAAACCCCTCAGGACAGAAGTCCCCTCACGCAGGTTTTTGCACCGCGCTCACCGTGAATTCCCCCTGTTCCTTGTCCCCCTGCAGCTTGTCTCTCCACAACCCAACGCCGTGATCACACCAAGACATCCTCACAGGACCCAAAAATCTCCCAGGATTTGCAGCTCAGCCATGTCCATCCCTTTGGGGAGGGAAGAGTGGACAGCACCCTGCCCCAGGCCGGGAGAGGCCGCGTTCCAGCGCCGGCACATCCAGCGCTGCTGGGAGCACGCCGGGAGTTTCGCTGGGATTAACCCAGCCACTTGTTTATTCCCTGGGTTAATTTCACACGCCAAGCACCAAGCTTGTGTTAATTATATGATTTACTGGGCTGTGTTTCTTTTTTTTTCATTGCATCGTAAAAAAAAAAAAAGGCCTTGAATAAGAACTCTTGTTCTGGTAAATTTTCGCTTGTTTGCGAACGGCCTGGAAATAGTTAACAGCAAGCACGTCCTCTGGGCCAAAAGGGACTGGAAGGTTCAGATTATTGCCTTATTTATTTTATTTTATTCCTAATTAACATTTTATGAGCTCTGAATATGTTTACAGAAGCACATGCTGGAAAGGGCGCATGGACAAACAGAATTAAGAGCCATTGGTTGCTCCATAGCGTGCCCAGATTAAAATATCATGGAGCAGCCTTTTACCTTTGCTGTTGGAAGCTGGACGGGCCCATTTACAGCAGGAACAAAAGTTCACCTTCATGGTTTTACTTTCTAACCCGAGCCCAAGTGTTTGGGAGGGTGGAAGATCTGATGTCTTGGTGGGGAAATAAATGCAGAGGGAGCTTTGGAGCTTGGGAAGTTTGTTCCCTCATCCCAGGTCTTTGTGGACTCAGTAAAATAAAAGTTATATTTAAAAACTGTCAGGCATTTTGCACAGCAGCTCCTCAGAGAGGTCTCCTGAGATCAAAGGAAGGGGGAAGATGCTGGAACTCAGATCCCACCCAGGTCTGTCCAGTGGAGCAGGGAGAGGCTCCAGCCTGACCTGGGTTTGTCTCTGTGCCCTGAACTCGTCCTGCTCCGGGTTCCAGACTGAAATAATCATTGCCTGGGAATAACCTGGCTTGGTTTCAGTCTAGTCCATGGATAAAGCTGGGAAAGTGCTCAGGCCTTCAAACTCAGGATAAACTCAGGGCCTGGATCAGCCTATTCCTGCCTCTCTCATTCCGAGCTGCTGAGGAATTCCCACCTTTCCTCTGAGCCCACGGCATTGCCCTCCTGCTTCTGCAACAGCAATATTGACTCGTTTTGAACAAATCCCCTCTCTCTTTCCCCCAAGGTTTGTCTGCTGCTTCCATTGGCAAATGCAAGAGCTCTGGGTCCTATCGACCAATTGCCCAAGGAGGGTTTTATTGCCATTTTTTTTAGCTGCCAAGGGAAAAACTAAGGCTGTTTATCAGAGAACTGCAAGCACTCAGTGCTCCAAGAAATGTTAATGTGATGCCCTTGGGATAAACATTGCTTCACTGATGTGTTTTTAAGCTGTCCATTACTTTTCTTTGGAGAAATAAAAAGAAATGTATTACCAAGAAACAGAAGGATTCTACAGCATGGTTAAAATCAGAAATAATCTGATGGTGGGAAAAAAATCCCCACATTTTTCTCCCCAAATGCATTTTTAATTGGGAACAAAGCAGTACAGAGATTTAGGTGCAGATAAATTAAGTTTCCCTGCCTTCCTAGGGCGCAACAGAAAGATTTTATTGTTGGCTAACATCTCTTAGTGCTTTAATTAACAGGGCAGAAAAGTGCTTCATTGCTCCTTGTACAAAAACAAAACCCTAAGTGAATTATTCATCCTTATAATCTGAATTCCAGCTGAGGAAAGTTGTGAGAGGAGTTTTACTTGCACCTAGGACGATGTTGAAATCCATGAGAGTTCCGGGTCCAAATTGCTTTGGTGTCCCTGAGTAACTCAGGGACCGTTTCTCAGCTCCTTCAGACCTGTAGGTGTTTTCTGTCTCTCCATTCCCTTGTGAATCCCAGTTTTAGGGCCAGACACAGCCCCTACTCCCCGAACATGAATACATTACTACTGCTGGGTATTTGTTATTTGCGTGGCTTTTCCCTCCCTCCCAATTCTCACGCTTTCCCGAGTCAGCACAGGAGCAAGCTGGGAATGCCCTTGTAAGCAACTTGTTGCTTCTCAGCGTTATTTTTACTGCTGAGGTGCCTTTGCTGACTCAGAAGAGCCTCATAATTCTGCCTTTTCCACTCCAGCACCATCCTTCCAGTCAGAGCTCCTCCGCAGAAGGAAATTATCTGGGAAAAAGCACCAGCAGGAGATGTAAATACAGGATCCTGATCAGCCACGAGGTTCGGCCACTCAGTGGCCACTTTGGAGATAAAGGAGAGCTGATCCCCATCCTTATCCAGGGGTTCATCTGCTGTGGCAGCAGCTGCACACGCTGAGAGCCCTTTTCCTTTCCATCACCACCACGATCTCAGCAAAACCATTCAGCTCCCGGCCAATATTCTGCTATTCCTGCTATCTCATTATGCAGCAAAACCTGCGGGTGATGGTGGATTTCCAGACAAGGAGAGTGGGGAGGGAAAAAAAAACCCCTTGGAACTGGTTTCTGTCAAAGGGAGAATTACAGTGTGGCATAAACAAACAGCCCAACACGTTCTGCTGTTTACAGGGGATCACAGAATGTTTGTAAGGCTGAGTCCTGAGGGAGACACCCGCAGTAATGATGTCCAGACTTCCTCTGCACGAGCTCCAGAACTGCAGGAGAAGGGGAGGGAATAAGGAGTTTCCTGAGAATGAAACTGTGCAATAGGAAGCTGCTGTTGTCCCGTTTTGCACCGTTTTGTGCGAATGTGCTGATGTGAGGTTTTATTTGCCTGCCTGGAGACAGCTCAGCAGTGCTGGAGGTTTGGGTGCCTCCATGAGGGTGAAGGAGGTGCTGTAGCTGCCTCAAATTCATTTCTTTTTTTTTCTTCTTCTTCTCTTGGATTCTCAGTTTCACAAAGAATAAGTCCAGCTTTTTACAGAAAAGCAATTTAATAACAACAAGATTCTACCAAGTGGAAGCGAGTCCTGCTTCTGTTGTAAAATTGCTGCCTGGGGTTGTATTCTTGAAGCCATTTCTTATCTTGCTGGTCTGCCTTGCTTTTTGGAGATATTGGGCTAATTATCCATGAATTCCACGGATCAATCCTATGAGTTTCCACTGTCACAAATTCAAAACGCAGACAAGGCAGCTTTCTCCTCTAAGAGATCTAAAGATCCAAGAGCTGCTCCAAACACCTTTTCTCCTATTCCTGGAATTGGACCAGCCAGGGGCTCTGGAAGGCACAGTTTGTCCATGATCAGCTCCTGAGGCAGCCCCAGGAAAACCATCCCCTTTCTTCAGGGATTAAAGAGATTTGCCTGTGGTTTGTAACTGAGCCTGAAATCAGGAATTCAGTCTGGAGACAGCCTCTTACTCCTGATGTCATCTGTCACTCCGGAGTCTGATGTGCAGACCCTGACTCCGGAGTTTGAAATTCCAGCGGAAAGTTCAAGGAAACATTTGGAAATGAAGATTTCTCAGCTAACAGTGCATATTTGATCAATAAATGATCATTATCCTTTAATCAAGGATAATGGTGCTTAAAAGGAAGAGTATTTGGATAGAGAGTTTTTAAGTGGAAATCCTATTGAATGCTCCCACCACTGCTTCTTAAGGGAAAAAAATGCCACACAACAGGGACTTGGAGGTTTCCTACCCTTCTCCCATTTTTCGGGAGAATTTTGGGCTTTGCTATTTATTGACTTACTTTAGTGCTCTCGGGTGGAAACACTGCCAGACTCATCACTCCGGGGCGGATCAAAGACGGCAGCTCAGGCTCCTCCCCGGAGCGAAGATAAACTGCTGCACTTGACCTGTGCCTGGGATGTGGGATGGGGTCAAAACGCAGAAAAACAGTAACACCCCTTCCCTTCCACGTCTGCCTTCCCCAGGAGCCTTTGGAGGCTCCTGCACTGAGCAAGGCAGGGACTTGTGTTCCTTTCAGACATTCCTGCAGGTCTGAAAGGAATAGGTAAAATGTAGGACAAGCTGGATGACCATTGCTTTTTCCCTCCTCCAAAACGGCCTCCTTTTTTTGAAATTCAGGAAAATTCAGGAAGAGACAGTCACTAAGTACCTTCAATATCCTTTTCAATTGCTGCCTCCCAGACTTTTCCTTCCAACTTACAAAATAAGCGTCTCTTGCACCACAACTTTTCCTTCTTTTTTTTTTTATTTTTGAAAGTTTATACTGCCTTTTAAAAAAAAAAAAAAAAAAAGTGGTGCTCCAAGCTTGCTTTCCTCCTTGGCACTGGGAGAGAAGTGGCTGCAGGGCTGAAGGGAGCTGTGTGTTCCCAGCTCAAACAGCAGTCTCCGCTGTCTGAGCGATTTCAGGAGTTTTTCCAGCCCACTGCTGGTGACCAGTGGCAGCGGGAAGCACAGCACGCAGCTCTGCAGCACTGGAGACAGAATCCCACCTTCCCTCTCAGCCTCCAGCTCGTTCTCTGAACCCCTCCTCCAGCACTGCCTCTGGCCCTGCCTTTTGTTGTGATTATGAGCTCCAGGGCTCTGCTGGTCTGCACTAAATCACTCCCAGCATTGCCCAAAATGAATAATTCGGGCAAGTCGTGCTCCAGCTGGTGTCCTGGAGAGAGGCTGTCTACAGACACCTTTGTGGGTTGCCTCTTCTACTTCCTGAGCATGAGAAGCCCTCATTTCAGCTCCTGAGCTTATTGCAGCTCCTGGGTGCCTGCCTGACCTAATTTAGAACGCTGAGAGCTGCACTGATTCATCTCCTCAGGAAATTTGGGCTCTCCAGGCTTGGCCAGCAGTACCTGTTTCCTCGGAATAAGCTCTGTCCAAAACAGAAATGGTCCCTTCCTGGCACTGCTGTTGTTTCTTAATGGCCTCAGAGTTCCTGCAAAAGGGAGAAGTGTTCAGTGTTGGCCGCAGTGGTGCAGGAATGACAATAAATGCACAGGACAGGGAGCTCTGAAAGGAAAGTCCTGAAATTGTGTGGAGCTGAAAGGTGCCCTGCAAAATCTGCACCACTTTAGTGCCAGCTCAACTCTCTGCCTTCATGCCCAGGCCCCTCTGATCCCAGTTTGATCAGGAACACAGGCAGGCAATGCCATTAGAGCTGTCATTTGTATGCTGACAGATCCCCAAGATACATCCAGGGTAAGAGAAACGAGCAATAAACCGATTTCTTGCTGCATTTTGAAACTGCCCGAACCCAAATTTGCCCAAACTCTTTCCACCCTCCCTGACTCTGGGATTTAATGCACACACGAAGAACATTTCCAGACAAAGGGTCTGTGCTATCTCAGCCTGTCTGTGCTCCCACCAGGCACCCCTGGTGGAACGCAGCCATGCTCTGAGACCCCAAATCAGGGCTGCAGATCTGCCTGGGAAATCACCTGTGGGAAGAGGAGCTCATGGCAAGCTCAGTGCTGCTGCCTGGAAGGTTTGTGGGTTTATTTGCTCCACAGACACTTTCTGTGTCCAAGCCCATCTTTCTCAGCAGAACAGAGGCATTGAGGAACACGATGGGAGGGGGAACATCCACAGGTACAAATACTCCTGGCAAGCAGCTGCCAGAAGCTGACTGAAACTCTCCTCATTTGCTGTTTGTGTTTGGCTCCATTCTGACAGACCCTCACCTGCAGCTTTGTGCTGCCTGGGGTGCTCGGAGGGATGGATGGCCACAGGACAACAAATCCACTGGCCAGACTGGAACATCAGCAGGGTTAAAAGCAGCAAATATCCTTTTGTGTGTGCCCTGCTGCCCATCCCCTGGCCCAGAGGCCGAGTCATCCCCTCCTGCAGGGCACTGCCAGCTTGGCACGGGCAGGGCTGGGAGGATGGCTGATATCCTGGGAGGGGAAGCCTGGCCCTGGCCCTTGGATCAGAGCTGATTTACTTGGATCACCTTTGATCTGTTAATTAGGCCATGTTTTCACCCTCAGAGCCACGGGTCCAGTTTATCTGGCCGTGATTCCCGGGTGTTATTTTTCTGATTCTTGGCACCTCGGAGCTGCAAGTCTGTGCCTCTCCTGGAGGACAAGGGGAGGTGAACTCTGTGTCTTGGCTGCTGCCGGGGCCATTATGGAGAATTCGAGGTGATTCATTACTTGAAGGCTTCTGGGCCCATTCCCCAAACTTGGAAGGAATTCTGGGCACTCTGCCTGCTCTACCCAAATTCGTGGTGGTTTCCCAGAATGCAGAACTGAGCACGAGGCACATCAGGGTGTGCTCTGAGAGTGAGCACACTCACTCTAAGCGAGTTGGAAGGCAAAGATTGGTTTTGGTCTCCTAATTCCTTTGTCAGATATTTCTTGACAAGGTATCCCAGTGCTGGAAATAAATTGAATTTACTGCAGCCTCGCGTAGGAGTGGAATTGTTTTATTCATGTGCTGTTTGTGGCCTCAAAGAACCTTTTTGCTTTCATGGATTTGTATAAAAATTCCTGGCTGGAATGGTGTTAGAGATGAACAGGATTTACTGCTGCAGCTCTTGTGGTCAGAACTAATTACCAGCTGCATTCTCTCAGATCTGAACTTTGCCTCTGTATGAAGACATTCAGACAGAATTTTTGTTCATTTGGTTGGCTCGGGGTTCCCATCTTCAAGGTGGAAAATAAAAATTAACCTCCAGCAGAGGAAAAAGCCTTGGAGAAAATAAAATTTGTTTTTCTAGAGAGACACAATGCTGAAAAACCAATGGCTTGTGGGACTGTTTGCTTGTAGATAAGGAAATTTTGCTGTTGGCAGTAACAGAGAAGGGCAGGTTTGGAGTAAATAAAATTGGAATTAACTTGGAGCAGAGCATTTGCTTACCTGAGCCATTGAGATGCCGAGTGACTTTGAGGTTTTAGCACATTTCTAGTTTTGATTGTCACTTTGCTCATTTAAAAGCAGCCAGAACATAAAAAGCTCTTTTTTTTTTCCTTAATTCATAAATGACAGTTCATTGGTGAACATGCCTGGACAAAAACTTCCTGGGATGACCCCTGATGAACTCCACATTATTTTGTCAGGTATTTATTGTCCATTTGGGATGGTCCATGGGAGAGGAAAGGAATGTTTTGGTACCCCTGTCACACTCAGCACTGTCCCACCAGCGGAATAGAAGTGGGAAAGTCCAATCTCCTTGGTGCCAAAGCACCCAGCTCCGAGCAGATATGAGATTTCTGGGGTTATTTTTCTCTTTCTCTCTTTCTTTCTATCTCTTTTTCTCTCTCTCTTTCTCTCTTTTTCTCTCTTTCTTCCTTTCCTTTCTTCCTCAGAGACCTGACATTTGAGCCACAGCAATAAGAAAATCAGAGCAAATGGCACCACAATGAATTGACAGCTCTGGAAAGAAAAAAAAATCACTTTCTCAGTCTTGGGGACAGCTTTCACTGTAAATAAAAATAAAAAAGAGCAGAAATTAATGTTTGTGGTCAGTCCCCAGCAAGCACACTCTCGAATGCAAAGCAACTGCATTTTTACCTGAAGTCTGTGACAGATAGCTGAGGCACTAATGTTTTTCTCTGTTAATAAGCTGGATGTGGAACAGAGCTCCTTTAGAATATGTACGGTAAAGTGGAAATGCATGCTTTGGTGACTGCTATAAAGCAGGCCAAAGATATGTCAAGTCCAATTAATGTCAATAAGGAACATCTGTATTTAGGCACCCAAGTTACTTAATGCAAACATTTCATAATTATATACTATAGCACACATGGAGCATTATGAGATGTGGTGTCCCAGTGTGAATAATATTCACATTTTTCAGATCAGTCAGCAGTCTTGGTCTGGCTTTGGCTCAGCTTGCAGTCTCCCTGTAAGAGCATTTCTTTATAATATTGAATTAAGTACAATCCACATTTTTTCTCTTATCTGTGAAATCTTGTGGTTGTGGCTTGACTGTTTTTATAAAATGAAAGATCCAAGTGCATGTAAAGCTGGGGGTTTGGGGGCTTTTTTTTTTTTTTTTTTTTTTTTTTTTTTTATTCCTGAGACATCTGGGTTTTTTCTTATATGCCTGAAGTCTGGAAGGAAGGGTTCAAGTGGATGAAGCAGAGCATGAAAGGCTCCATGTCTAAAAGGATTCTTCACCTCCCAGGCAAAAA
Source organism: Lycocorax pyrrhopterus obiensis (assembly GCA_014706295.1). Classification (NCBI taxonomy): domain Eukaryota; kingdom Metazoa; phylum Chordata; class Aves; order Passeriformes; family Paradisaeidae; genus Lycocorax; species Lycocorax pyrrhopterus. The sequence goes on from JACSVZ010000018.1 coordinate 10,422,160, forward strand.
ACCAGCAAAGGAGCAGAACAACAGCAGGAACCTTTCCCCCCCACCTGAATCACTGTGAAACAGCACCTCAGCTCAGGCAGAGGGTGGAAGAGATACCAGCATTTCCAGTCTGGGAATCTCAAAACTTCCTAAATACTTATAAATTCCAAAGCAGCCGTGCAGCAATTGTTTAAACAAATGGGGCAGACACTGGAACTCAGCTGCCACCCACGCGTGGCTCTCTGCACTCCAGGATGGGTCCCTTGAGCTGGGTGAGTCTGCTCAGATGGGGCTCTGGAGCTGCGAGTTCAGGGATTTTAATCCCCAGTTTAGAGGGAAAAGACGGAAAATTCATCTGGTGCGTAATGGGAAACACATCCCAGGCAGCAGAGAGGTCTCCTCACTGCGAGGGGTTTCTGCCAGGAGTTCCCTGGAGCCCCCCAAGTCCCAGGGGACAGAAAGGGCTGCAAATGCTGAGATAGGAGCTGCTCCAGGAAACCACAGCCCCCAAAAACTCCCTTAGACAAGGGGCAGGGAAAAGCTGCTGAAGATGCCGTGTTAAAGCCAGGCTTGCAGATAACTGGGCAGCCTCACCTAATCCAGCAAGGGGAGAAAAACCCAGCTCAGGAAGAAGCAGGTGTCACAATGGGCTTGGAGAAAATGGAACATCAGCCATTGGGTGACCATTCCTCCCAAGGATCAGCCACCAATCCTCGTGTCTCCTTCAGCCGAAAATCTTGGCAGCCTTTCCCAGCCCCACCTGCCAAGAGGAGCTGTGCTCTGAGCCAAGCTCCCACACTGTTTTTAGCAAGCTGCCACTGACACCCCACCTATTTCAAGAAACATTCGAGCCTGAATACCCACTTCCCACTCTGGATGTGTTGTGTCTTGTCTGGCTTTTTTTTTCCTCTTCCCTTGTGCCTTTGGAATACAATCACTCCAGGGCAGGCTCTACTCATCTCTTTGGCACTTGACCTGCTCTTCCTCGTGTGTTTGCTGTTCAGAGCTCCTCTGTGAACTTCACTGAGATCATGCCTTGGTCTGCTGTGATTAATTGTGCTCCAATCAATCACCTTGGCTTGTGTTCAGGAGAGAGGAATGCACAGTCACGTAAAAATTTAACCAAGTGCTTTAAAACATCTAAAACAGGCCAGATTCTCAGAGGATCAGAAGTTCTGGATATTGGCTTTTTTTACCTTTAACTCCAAGAATCAGTTTAGTCCTGGAAACTGTCCCAGTTTACACCTGGAAATTAAAAGTTTGGGGCAGGCAGAATTATTCATCAATTAGGGTTGAAAGAGCATCTGAGCAGACCACGGTGCAGAGCTCAGAGCAAGGCCTTAATGCAAAGGTTGCTGCTTCAGTTTCTTGATATAATTAATGATGGTGGCAAATTTTTGCTAATTGAGATGAATTCTGCATGATTCAAAGCAGGAATAAAAGGAAGTCTGTGCCGTGAGGGAGGAAGGGGAGAAGGCACTCACACAGCCTGACTGGCCATGGATTGGTGGGGCAGTGGAAGACCTAAATACCATCACAAGGCAGCCAGGAAGAGCTTTTCCAAGTCTTGCCTAAGGAATCTGTTCTAAAATCTTATTAATGACTAATGGGATTTCTGTATCTTCCTCCCACGCACCGCTCTGAACCTACAAATAACAGGATTTGTGTTCCTGCCCTCCTACACGCTGCTGCCTCCAACCCTCCGACGAGGCTTTGGGAATAAAACAAACTCCAACGTGTGCACGTTCTAATGATGAGCAGGCAGGAGGAGAGCTCCCATCCCAGCTGGCTGAGCTCCAGGGATCCCAGCAGAGGGATGAAGAGGGTGGAAGTGGGCCTGGATCCAGAAGAACATGAGAGATTTCTGACAAGTTTGAAGGGAAGAGTGATGGCAGGAAAGAGAGTGCACATCCTTGAGTGCCCGTGAGTGGCAGTGAAGGATGGTGGTGTGGCTGAGCCGTGACATCAGGAAGGACAGGGAGGTCTGGAGCTGTTGGAACCCTGGGTCTGTTGATAGAGATTTCCAGCTTGGCCTGGGCAACACTCACTCCAGGGGCAGGTGAGGGGAGGAAAAGGGGTGAGGAGGGCATTCCCCAAAGCACAGATCCCACGGGATTGTCTCTGCCCAGCCTTGGACAGAGAGGGTCCCTTTTTCCTCAGACATCCCATGTGGAGCTCCATCCAAAGCCAGCATTTGGGGCAGGTGGGTGCCACATTCCCACTGCTTTTCCCATTAAACCTTGGGGCAGAGCCACACGGGCTGTCCTGGGGTATCTCAGAGCATCAGGAGCAGCTCCACGGGTGCCAGGACTTGTTTTGCCATCTGATAGCAACGAGGAGGGAGACTGGCAATTCATTTCACTACAAACAAATCACCTGTACCAAAAAAACCCAACAACAAACAGCTGTAAACCTGCCTGTGTCCAGGTTTCTCCTTGTCTTGCTCACTTCCTATAAAACTGGATTAAACCTTCTATTGATGTGTTATTTAACATCAGTGTTGTTATTTTTTTATTTCTTTTTGGTAGCTATTAAAATACCCAAATAGCTTTTAAAAGTTTCTCTGGGGACTTGCCCTTCCAACTCATTTATCTTAATTTCGAAGATGGAGACAAACTTCTTATTTATGTTTCAAAGATGACATGACATCAAAGAGTTTGAATATTAAATGCCTTAATTACAGATGAAGGCTGATAAAACGAGATCACCTCTGGAGTTTTATTAAACAGGAATTGCAGCTACATTCACAGAGATTTAGGACTACACCAACCTAACCCCAAGCAGCAAAAGATTATTTTTGGAGAGGGAGAATAACATTTTTCTCGCTTGTACAACTCCAGTGTACAACTGCAAATTGCTACCTACAAAACCAACAGCTTCACCACCACTCTGAAATTATCCATCACACACTGACCTTGTTGCTTTTCTTGCTGAGCTCCGAGTGGGTTGGTGAGCTTAAGAAGATTTTTGCCACAGCCAGAGTGTCACAGGCAGAATTCAGGGATGTATTTCCCAGAGGTCCCAGTTCTCCTTGGGCAGGTTAAGAATGAGGCTTTATCTGCTTTTCTCTGGCTCTTATTTTACCCTCACTCAGTGGCTGCCCTGAGTGCTTCCAGTTTGACAGAATTTTAGCTGCTGGAATTGCAGGGGGACACCAGAGGGAAAACTGGTGCTGACTCCTGGGACTGCAAAATGATTTTCGGTGGAGGCAACACCATGAGGGAACTTATCACAAAACCTCAGTGATTTCCCTTGGTTGTGTGCAAGTCCTTAAATAAGCTGAGGAGTTGTTCCTCACTTAGGACAAACTTTCTGTCAGGAGAGGACTGAGGGGAATCATGTTTGTGGTGGGGGTTGTGGGGTTGTTTAAGCCCCAGATGACAAGCACCCATGAGAGTCTGTCAATATTCACATTACACTGGATTCATCATTTGGGGATTTGGTTTGTTCAGTCCTGAGCAGGGCATGAAACCAGCACGTTAAAGGAGTCTCCTCAGGGCAGCCAGTCTGGCTGTTTAAGAGGCTTTGATTATGTGCAAATCACTCTTTTACAGCAGAAATACTTAGAAAAGCTCCCAGAGTCATTTCCACTCAGAATCTAGAGATTTCCAAGGATCCCATCCAAAACACTGCAGGATCAACCTTTGTACCTGCCCTTCCTGGTGCGAGGTAAGTTATAATTGTACCCCTTTTAACTTAATGAGGCTTTGGCAGAGAGACACCTTAGAATATTCTCCTTTTCCAGTGAGTTCAGCCTCAGGTGTGCCCGGGTCTGTCAGGGGATGGGAGAGCAAATGTCCCACAGCACGTGCACAGCTCGCAGGAACAGAAATCCATGACAACTAAAACCTTGGAACTGTTGAGGATCACAAAGGACATGGGCGGGAGGGCTTGGACCAAAAAATGAAAGTCAGTTTTCCTGTTTTCCAATGGTTTGGGTTGTCTCTGTTGCAGCTGGTACCCCAAGGGCTGAGCTCTGATCTGCTCTGATGGGGGGACCCATGTAGTGCTGGGGGGAGTCCAGGGAAGGGAACGGAGCTGGGGAAGGATCTGGAGCAGCTGAGGGAGCTCAGGGGGCTCAGCCTGGAGAGAAGGAGGCTCAGGGGGGACCCTGTGGCTCTGCACAACTCCCTGACAGGAGGGGCAGGAAGGTGGTGCCGGTGTCTTCTCCCAAGTAACGAGGGACAGCACAAGAAGAAACAGCCTCATGTTGTGCCAGGGGAGGTTTCATTGGATATTACCAACAATTCCTTCATGGAAATGGTTGTCGGGCACCGGAATGGGCTGCCCAGGGAAGCGGTGGAGTTGCCATCCCTGCAGGGATCAAAAGCTGAGCAGTTGTGGCGCTCAGAGACAGTTTAGGGGTGGGGTTGGCAGCGCTGGGTTAGAGGTTGGACTTGATGATCTTAAGGGGTTTTTTTCAGCCTAAATGAGTCCATAATTCCATGGTTCTGGAAAGGGGTTTAAAGTACAAAAGCCCAGATTGCAGAGGCTGTAATAGATGGCTTGAACAGCCCAATTGCCATCAGCATTTTAAGATTTGCTAACCTTCATTTAGTTTGCCCTGCTTTTGGCTGAGGCCAGAAGCTGAAGTTTCACTGACCTTTCCTGCTGCCTCAGTGTGAAATTCCCTGCTCTTTAGCATTGTCCCAAAAAAGCCAAACCACTGTGGAAGTTTTTCCCTGACCTTTCCTGCTGCCTGAGTGTGAAATTCCCTGCTCTTTAGCATTGTCCCAAAAAAGCCAAACCACTGAGGAAGTTTTTCCCTGTACTTGGTCTCCTATTCTGCACTTCACACAGTAGCAAGAGCATTTCAGCAACGAGCCTGGATGTAAGGCTTAGTTTTAACTTGCTGGTGACTAATTTTAACCACATTTGATGATAACAATTACTTTCAGCACATATTATCCCATATTTATGAGCTTAACGAGTTGCTCTCCATTCCTTCTATTTTAAGGTAGCTATGAAGTCACCTTTCATTGATATTTCTTTTTTTTTCTTCAGAACCCAGAAATGTTTGGGAAGATTCATCATGATTGAATCCCCAAGCGAGCAGCTCTGGGAATGCTGGGTGAGTTATACTAAAAACAACATCCAGAGATGACAACCACGAGGGTGTTTTCCTTCTGGGAAGAACCCAGCTTTCCAGTGGAGCCTTTTTCTCCAAATACAGCAGCACTTTTGGATAGAGCTGGATGGCGCAAAACCCTTTAAATCTGCCTGGGCACAGCCATGAAAACACTCCGGGACCTTCCTTCCAAAAAACTAAGCCAAGTCCTGGCTGGCTCAGCAACAGTCCAGCTCATTTTCTTTCCCTTCTTCCCATAGGGTTTCTTGTCCTGCACGTTTAAAAATTCGTTTTTCCTTCCATAGTGAAGGAGATGAGCATGGGGACCACAGGGACCGGTGCTGCCCTGTCCAGCGGAGCCTGGGCTGGTGCCAGCTCCCCCTCTGCTGTGCCTGCAGCCGCGGCAGCTCCCAGGGAGGGACAGGCAGTGGCAAATCCCGGGAATGGGCAGCCCCGCTGCCCCTGGCACATCCCACCAGCCAGCCCAGGCTGCAGTAAATGGCTCCAGCCTGAGTAATCCTGTTCCAATTGCAATTTGCATAATTGCCTCCTGCTCTCAGATCTCCTGCAGTTCCTTTTAGGTAAAGTCTTGTTGTCTTCTTATCCAAGGTGGTTGCTTAATGCTGCAACTTGCTTGAAAACGGCAACATCTTCTCCCCCCCGAGCCAGCTGCACTTCCAAGGGTGGGGACACGTGTGCCAGTACACTTGAAAATTAAGGTATTTTGGAAAGAAAGCACTGCAGACGTGCTATCAACACGCACAGCAATAAATCAGGGCCAACATCTCCTCCCCACAGCTCCCAGTGCAAGTCAGAGGTGCCAGTGTTCCCGAGGGAGCTCTGATTTTGCTGTCTGTGGAATTGGTGGCTGTGACAGCCTGGATTTCAGCCCAGGCTCCGGACACCCGCCTGGGAGGGCAGCAGGAGTTCAGGGAGCCTTGATTTTGTGTTAAAAATCGGAGCAAGGCAGGGATGAGCGCCCAAGGTGTGATCACACCCCTCGGGCACTGCCAGGCTGGCCACAAGGGCAGAGCTGAGCAGGGAGCATGAAAAGAGATGGAGTTGAGCTGATCAGTGCCCACACTTCGCGTGGAACCCATAAATTTCCATATGGGATCCATTTCAGGGCAATTCTGACTGCAACTCAGGGCTCTCCCTGGACCAAGCAGGTTCCTCGATGATGAGGATGAAATCCTCTTTCTGCCCACTGAGCTGGCATCAGATGGATCTGATTTTTGGCTGGCAACAGCTGAAGGCACAGGGCTGAAGCAGCCTGGCCAGAAACACTCCTCGAGTGGGGGAATGTCCCGGCTGTGTGCTGGCATTTGCAGAGGGAATGGTGTGGCACAGGAAAGGCGGTGCCCTGGTTGCAGCAAATTATTCTGAACCTTTCCCGGCTGCCTGGCATGGTCCTCTCCCTTGAGAGGTTTGCAACAGGGCAGGAGCTTCACCTTTAGCAGCTGATGATCAAACCTGCTCCGAGAGCAGCACAAGCAAAGACACGTTTGGCGTGTTGGCCTGGGAAAACTCATGGGAGACAAATCTACGAATATAAGGAACCTTAAAATGATGCCCTCCCTTATAGAAAACAACAACAACACCACAAAAAGATGCCTGTGAGGATGAAACAATCAGTTATGTGCAGGTTTTATGCCAGTGCTTGGTTCTCATCCACCTTGCACTCCACCTGGTTGTGCTGTTGACCACGAAGCCCCAGCCTGTGGGGTTCTCTGGAAAACAGGAAATAGCTTGTGACTAACACCAGCTCCATGTGCTGTGAGTCAGAAACCTTGGTGACAAGGAAAGAAAGAATAGGGGGGGGAAAAGAGTAGACAAAAAAAAAAAAAGAGTTTCCTGGGCCAGAGAAAGGAAAGAAAAAGGAAATTAATTTCCCCTTTAGAGCCTTGTGTGAGGCTGCTGAGTGTCAATGATGGGTGTCCCATGGCTGGCACAAGAAGCCACAAATGACATTCAGAGCTGTATGATTGCTTCTGGTTCAGCTAATTTGACTAATTAATACATAAATATAATGCACCTCAACGTGTTGATTTCATCCTTCTTCAGAACGTGTCTCTGGAGCAGGAGGGTTTGTGCCAGGCTTTATTTATCCCCAAGATCCCTCCAGGAGAGAAAAAAAGAAAAAAAAAATAAAAGAAACAAACTCTCTTTCAAGTCCTGCTTGCTCAAGTTTTGGTTCAGATTTAAGTTTGCCCTCTCTAGCCTTGCAATTATCTTTTTTTATTTTCCTTTTTTTTACATGAAATTTTACAAGAGCAAAGCTTTCTATTTCCTTCGAGGGGAGACTCATCAGTTCCCTTTCTCCGGTCTCCCACTCTGTTTTTTTACCCATCTGTCTGAATTATAAAACAAACTCAGTAACATTTTTGAGGGGGAGACACAGAGCCCTGAACTGTGTGAACTGGGAAAATCGTGTGCTGCAGTTCTGGATCATCAAGGGCAAATCCCCTGTCTTGCAATATAATCACCCAACATCTCAGCTGCCACTTGGCACTACTGAAATCCCCTCCCCAACAAGCTTTTCATCCCTATTGAGCTTTTCATCCCTATTTGTAGCTCTGTCATCTGCTGGGGCTCCCAAGGGAGATGCAAAAGTTATTTATTAGCAGAGCCCAGTGACATTTCTGTGCTGCTGAAACCTCCTGCCCCTTAAAACCCCCCGGACTGAGGAGAGGTTCCGTCCCCAGGTCTCCCAGGTTCCTTTCACAGCTCTGCCAAGGATGTGGTGTGACTTAAATGAAGTCAATTAACTTGTTTTAGGGCATCAGCAGTGCAGGCCATACATTTCCTGGGGAGGGGGAGTTGAAGGCTCCTTCTGCAGCTTTGTAAAGTGCTTTAAAACACTGAGGCAGAGGCAGCAGAGAAATGCAAAGAGCTCTGGGTTTTTGTGATCTCAGAGGCAGCAGGTCACTCTCCAGGGTGCAAAGAGACTTTTGACATTTGGGCTCAGAGCACAGCTGTGCCGGGAGGGTCCTTATTCTCCAGCTCGTTCTCCAAATGGATGCAGAACACTCTCCTGCTCCATGGAAAGGCCGAGGGTTATCCCAGAACAGCGGGATACAGCCTTTCCCTTTGGCTGTACAGAAGCACCAATGTCCCCTGAACGCAGAATTCTTTGCCATGGTCTCAGTCCCTGATTCATCTCCCACTGCAGGAGCCTTTTGGCGTATCACCAGATGAAACATCACAACATTTGACATCCCCAGGCCGGCAGCAGAGGGAGAAGGACTCGGGCCACGCTTTGCCTCTGCATCATGTTCATCCTGCAGCACTGCAAGGGTTTGAAGAAAGGCAGAGGGGGCACACTGCAAACCCTGAACAGCACCAGGACTGAAATTAAAGCCCATTTCCCCGATTCCAGGAGCACTTCCAGCACGCAGAAATCCATGCTTACACGTGGCTGCCCTGAAAGCAACTGGAATTGCTGCACACACAAGAACCTGGGACTTGGAAGAGCTGATTACTCTTGTGCTTGCACGGATGGAATGCTTGGGGTTTCATTGGGTCCAATAGGTCCGTGTTTCATGGTTCCTGAAATTAATCTGAATTTATACTTGCCAGAGGCTTTGCCTGCTGGGTAATTTTTGGAGTGATAAGGTCAGTGCTGCTCAGGTACTTGGGGTGTTGTTGAGTAAAGAGCCACAACTCTGTCACTGACTTGGGAGGCAAAACTGGCTGCTGCTGCAGGCTGGGCTTGAGTGGAGTTTGAAGCCAGCAGCCACCACAGATGAAGGAGTTTGAAATCCCCCCACTGCTGGAGAGTGAATTGAATGCCTCATGTATGTGGGCACCAGAATTAATAATTGTTGATATTAATTAAGATTAAGGTTAAGATGTAGTTCCTGACAGTGGCACCCATCCCCATGGGACTGCTCTTATCCCCAGAGAACTGAGCTGACACTTTTCCTGAGGGAGTTACATCAGCAGGGCCTGGCCAGAGCTATCCCCAGCTCCTCCCAGGAGCTGGTGAAGGAATGGGACAGCTCAGGGAAGGTCATTCCTTGTCTTCTGGTGATCCTGGGGGAGTGTCCCACGTGTGTCTCCATTTTTTGTCTTGGTGAGTCCTTGGTGCAATGCCACAGCTCCCCATCTCACTCCAGCTCACTTCTGGCATGCAGGGAATGCCAGGAGAAGACCAGAGCTCACCTTCCCACCACCCAGGGAAGGACTCATGCTCACAGAGAGAACTGGATTTACCTGGGTGCTTGTGGAATCTCACTGCACCATCAAAACAGAAATGTGAGGCCTGACCCACCTACCCCACTGTAAGTCATCATAAGCCCATTGAAATCAATTAAGTTAAATATATGAAATTAAGATGAGGCCTGAAGTCAGGAATCTGAGCTACTTAGACCTAAACCACTCCAAGGCTTTTATGCATAGGAGATTTTCCAACCCCAGAAAACTACAGGTTTCTTATCACTACTGTCAAGGAACGACCCAGGCTTGCAGAATGAATCTTGAAAAAGTTCCTGCTTATCATAAACCTCTCTGCACTGCCTCTGTGGTGGGTGAAAGGCCTGAGATTGAATATCCTCAGGGCAAAAAGCAGATCCTTTATGGAAAAACATCATTAAGAGTACAAAAATCTATTTTAAAGGATATACTTCATACACTTTACAGCACTGTAAGAAATTAAGACTTAATTATTATAGATGGAATGATTTGGAAGTTTTATTTTGCCACTTGTGCTTGTTTACCTTTAAGAACTTGATCAGGACATGCTTCACACACAGAGGCAGGGCCACAGATGCTCCAACCACACACAGGGTGAAACCCAAGGCCCTCTGGAGTCAGTGGGAACTTTGCCACTGGAACTCAACAGTTTTAGGAAGCCAACCGAGCAGAAAACCCCCAATCTAAATGGCTCAACGTATTTAGCTCTGTCAGTATGTTCAGCACTGCCCCTGGCTGGAAAATGCTTTACTGTGCCATGGAAATGTATAATGAGAGACGGGGTGGGAGGGAGGGGAGAGGTTTGTTGTTGCCAGCTCAGCCCTTGATGGAGAGGTTTTCTCCAGCCTTCCTCCGCGGTGAAGGCAGAGGGCAGACCCAGGCAGGGGCCTGGCAGGGTCAGCCACACAAATTCAGTCCCACAGAGTGAGACTTTCAGAAATTTCCTCAAATAAGATTCCAACATTCACTTTCCACAAGTTTAACTCCCGTGCAGGCTGGTACATCCCGTCCTTCGTTTGCAAATGGCCCTGCTGGATTCAGTAACGTGGGCAGAAAGTTACTTTTCTGGGCAAATAAAAACACGAGGTTGTGTCCTGGGTTTACAGGGCAGTGGAAAGCTTGAGACGGGCTGGAGAAGGCAGAGGAAACTCCAAGAAGAGGGGGAAAAAAGGGAAAAGAAAAAGGTCAGGAGTCATGGTTAGACACTGAGAAGAAAGTGGAAAGATAAAACCAAGTAATGGTGGGGCAGCACGTGGGGAGCTCAGGAAATAAAGCAAGAGACACACGATCCTAAAATGGGCGTTCTGGAGGGGAGGGGAAAAAAGAATGTAAGGTTTTAATGTACAGCAAAAATACTTTCTGCATGCAAGCAACTGTTTTCATTAGAGAAACTGCCAGAGCCTTGGCCAGGAAGAGAAAAGGGAGGAAGAGCATAAAGACAGTTGAAAACAGCAAAAAAACCAACCCCAGCACTGAGGGAAGAGGAGGAAGCTCAGGAGATGAAGTGTTTAGCAAGGATGAATGCAAACAAGCACACACAGGGGATACTTTAGAATCAAGTGGAAAATACTCCACATGCCTTTCTCTCGAAATCCCACATATTCCTGCAGAAAGCTGATTACCACCAAACCTGACCAGCTGCAGTTCTAAAAAGCGCTCTCCACACTGCTCAGGGTGGAACATGCTTCCTATTTGCCTCACTTTTAGCTGGCTGGCCAAGGGAGAATGGGAAAAGCAGAGTTTCCTTTTGGCCCAGTTCTCCTTGAAGCCTGGGAGCTGAATTCCACTCCTGACTTTGAATCATTGAGACTTGCTCTTGGAGCACAGTCAAGTCACATCCCTCACCTCCCTGTGATTCCAGAAGCCTGGCTTTTAAGGGAAAAAATATGCAGAAACAGCCCATAAAGGCAGGCTCTGGATCCAAGATGAGTTGCTGTGGATTAACAGATTAAAAGTGTGGAAGTCTGTGAAGACAAAATTCACAAAAGGAGGAACGTGGTGCAGCACCTCCAGTCAGATGGAGCACTGTCCCTTTTCCTGGCCTGTTGGAGATATTTCCACTGCCTCAGAAGAGGCTCTGGTTCCAAACCAGGCTGTGGTCATGGTGTGTGAAGATGTGTGAATGCACCCAGCTGCCAGCCTGGAACCAGCTAATTACCTAAATGGGGCTGGTGTCTGATGGCAGAGCGGGGAGATGCTTCTCCCACCTTGTAAATTCTTTGCATAATAGAGGAAATAAAGCCCATTGTTTTTATGAAGTCGTAATTAACCGATGTAAATGGGATTCCAATGGGTTCATTATACCCAGCTGGGTCGGTGCAGCTGGCCCAGTCCTGAGCTGCCAGGGGACTTGGAGCAGGATGTGCCACTGCCTGCCTCAGTTTCTCCATCTGCACAACAGGGACAGGGTCTTCACCCTGCCCGTGACAAGCCCTGCAAAGCTTCACTAATTGTTGTTTTCAACACTTTGAGTGCCGTGGATGGAAGGTGTTCGAGGGGGTCACGAATCAGTGTTAGGCACACATCACTTTTTCATGGGTTTTGGGGAAGATTTTGTCGTGCTGGGCACAGGGTGGCACTTGCCTGGCACCTCCAGGGTGTCCTTCAACTCAGATCCACACAGTGCCTACCAAGCAACCCTTCCAACCCTTCTCTCTCGAGGGACAGAGGATCCCTGCGCGTTTGTCTGTGCCTTTATTTAATGAAGCAATTACGCCTGCTAACGACATTCTTCGAGAAACATCCTATCTAAAGTTTCCCACCATTCTTGCACTGGTAGCTTTCCCCCTTCCCTCCTCCTTTCCCTTATTAATTTATGAAGCAGCTAATTATGATCCCTGCAGGCTAAATAACTGTGCAGTTAGAGATGCACTAGATGAGTGGGTATGGCAAGGCAGCGCAGAGCATTTTTCTCTTCGCCTATTACATGTATTGTTTTAGGTAATTAACATCCACTTTGTAGTGGCAACACAGACGCCTTGCTGTCTGTACAGCTTCTTGGCTCAGCTCCTCGCAAATACTCCCTGGTACACTCCTTGCAAAACCATGTGAAGTGTTATATAATGCTCTAGGTTGAAAGGCAATTGTGTACATCCAGGTTATTAAAGGGATCTGGATGTGTGTGCGGAGCCAACGTTTCGGGCCTTAGCTGAGGTGCCTTCAGCTTAGGATCGCTTCCAATGACTAAAAACAACCCAGGGAGATTTTCCCCCTTCCTTCTTTGCCTGTCCCTCCAGAAGTTTCAAGTTTATCCCTAGGAATACCTAGGAAAATGGTGAGGTTTTGGGTCAACCCTCAGCATTTTGGATATTGTCTGTGTGCTCAGCACTGGACAGTCAAAACCCCAAAGACTGTCCTCATCTCGTAGACATTCCCCTCCCCTCAAAAACTAACCAACAGAGAGGCTGGTCTGAACTTGGAGATTTAGCTCAGTGCTCTTGTTCCTGCTGCTTCCCAGCCTTGGGTTGCTGAGTTTGTGGGAAAGCTTTGGAAAAGGAGAGCGGAGGGATTAGCTGGGAGGGAGGGGAAAGCCGTGCAGCCTACGTGGGGCAAGGTCAAAAATGTGCTAAGCTGTGAAGGGGTTTAAACACCAGACAAGGTCAGGGCAAAGACAGCCCTGGAAGCCTTAAGATGTCCAGTTTTCCAGTTGCCAAGGAGCACTCAGGTACATTGGAATAAACAGTGTTTGAGGCAGGAACAATTTATGGACGACTGCTGAATAAGATTGTGGTTATTATCGATGGGGTCTGCGTGCCTCTTGCACTCACAGGCTTTTCACAGTCCACTGTCTGAGAAAATTGGTGCTCTCCAGGCTGAGTGAATACCCAGAAGTGCAACGAAAGGCCAGGGTGAGGGAAGGGTCTCCTGCTGCTTTGTGTTGGTGCAAACTCCTGGGTTTTGCTCTGCAGGGAAAGCAGCTCCCCTTGGCTCAAATTCCCCTTTGTGAGGTGGCATGAGAAGAAGGGCAGAGACCAGAACCCTGGCCCGGGATGATTTTAATGAAAGCAGCGAAGCTGGTCATTTTTGCCTCCCCTCTCCCTACCCATCAGTGGTGTGTGTCAGCCTGCTTGCTCATCGAGGATCAGATAGGGCTGTCTCAGTGTGGGCTGGTGCTTTGCAAGTTTAATTGCACAACTCTGCTCCCAGCTCCGGAGCTGCTGACCTGCAGGGCCAGCCAGTCCCGGTGTGGGATGGCAACGGGGCCAGCTGGACTGACAGGGGTGGAGGGACAGACCCCACTGAGTCAGGGCAGGACGTCAGCCCCGCTGCCTGGGACTTCCCTCCCTGGGACTCGGATCCCTCCAGACTCGCTCAGCACCTCCCTTCGCACCTTTGTCACCTGTGCATGAACCCCGTGCTTGGATCTGGATGGAAAAAACGCTCATCAGCATTTTTCAGGCTTGTGGGTATCATCTGCTGCTCATCCTTGTGAGATAGAAATCCATCCCCTCCCAGGAGATCTGGAATTATTAATTGCTGCTGTAAATCAGCAGAGTGTGCTGTGAGCCAGCCGTGACAAATCTCTTGGGGAGCAGCTATGCAAACAAGATGGCTGATAAACACACAGGAGGAAATACATGGGAAGCTCTGTGGAATGGAAAAAGAGGAATAATTAATTTTTTTTAAAGAAAAACGGTATTTAATGGGCAATTTCAAAATGAGGATTTAGAACCTTTCTTCATTATTGTTTTTTTCGGTGTAAATTGCGAATGTACAGCTTGATGAGTTTTACCAAAAGCAGTGGAAGGACCAGTGGGAAATCTGAATAATATGATAGGATAGCCACAGGTAAAGGTGGGCAAAGACTGGGAAGGGCAGAAGATGGGGACAATTTAATATTTTCCAGACAAGCTACATCAGACTGGGCAAGGTGGAGTAAAAGATCTCCACAGGGACTGTCAGGAATGGGCTGTGCTGGGGTCCAGGGGAGAATGGAGAAACAAACAAAGGAAGATGTCATCCGAGTCAGGAATATTGAGTGGAGCTGGAACAGTTTTTGGCTGAATTAGACCCACAGGAGGTGCTAGATGTGGCTACAGGACACACGGACACGTTCCTGCAGTGCAGTGGGAGAAATCTGGTGGAGAAACCAACTGCAGTCCACACCAAGGGTTGCTCAAGCCAATGCTATTATTAGGTACTCTCATTCGCAAGCCTCAAATTCACTAACAAATTATTCTTTTAAAAAAAAATATATCCTCTCCATCTGTTTTCCAGCTTTTATACCAAAATTCTAATTTAAGACATTAACTAAAATGGAAAAAAGATTTTCCTTTCATTAACTTTGAGTGTATCCAATTTACATTTCATATGTTTCCATTATTTTTTTTTTTATTTCCTGAAGGGTTTGTTTTCTGAAGCACAATGGAAATACCACACTTTTTTTTTATTTTTTTTTTTCTGAAAGCATTTCTGAGACTTCAGAGGGTGCACCTCCATTTTATGAACCTGTCAATGGCTCTGTCCACATTCCAAGTCCCCTGGGGCAGGTGAATGTTAAGCAGTTGAAGCTCCCAAGCAGAGGAACCATTATGATCCAGGACTATCCAGACCTTAATTACGTTTCTTAGTGCTGACACCTGCCAGCAAACACAGAAAGGGATGCACCACTTGTGTGTTTATCTCTGCAGAGAAATGTTTGGATTTGTTCTTTTCAGAAGCAGCTGGCGGTTCAGAGTGGACATTTTGCAGCCTCTCATAAACACACTTTGTCCTGTACATAAAAGTGCTTCTCTGCGTGTTTGATGTTCTGAGAGCTCTCGGTTTGGCAGCTCTGGCTGGTGATACCCCTGAGCCACAAACAGCTGGAGCAAATCCTGGGGAATAATCCACGAAATCTGCTACTGGGCAGTGCCGGGGACGGACAACCAGGAAAAAACTCCAATTTCACCTGGTGCAGCTGTGCTGGTGTTACTTAGCTGCACAGCACCCGGAATAAACCACTGCCAAACGTGTCAGGGGATTATGAGGAACTGGTGGAGTTTACAGAAGGCACTGCCAGCTCTGCCAGTTGCAAGTCATGCAGCCATGGCAGGGCCATGCCAAGAAAAGCATTTTGCAAAGGATCCCGCGTTCCCTCTGCTCTGCAGCTCGCAGATTAGAATTAATGCTTTGTGGTGGTATGTAAAAAAGCTCAGTGTCTCTCGTCTGGAAGGCTAAAAATAGGCTGGCAGTAAGAAAAGGGACAATAATTGCCAAATTAAATCAATATAATTTTTAATCAGCACGCAGAATAAATGATGCCATTTTAGGCTGCGCTGTAAAAAATGTTCCACAAACTTTTATAAGGAAACAAACACAATTCCATTGGCTGGATTTTCCCCTGTAGGTTCAGAAATTTTATTTTATTTACAAATGTAAATACCTTCCCTTTCCATACCCAGGCCAACATACATATTGATATAAGGACGGCAAACTTTTCATTAATATTAAAACCTCCTCTCTGCAATGGGTAATGATGATTTATGCAAAAAGCTTACTTTGTGGGAAAATGAAGTTTTGTGGCTTTGCATTTCATGCATTTGTCCTCTCCACGTTATGAATTCCTGCTGTTTGCTTGAACTCAGTCATTACTGCAGGGATAGAGGAGATCCTCCTGAGGGCCAAACCTTCTGCTGTTGTCATCGCCCCATTAACTTCGGGTTGTCCTGAAGTCAGCAGGACTCCACAACCTTATGCAGAGAGTTCTTCTGACAACAGAAATGAAAATAAGATGGCAAACCTTCTTTTTGAAGCTTCCTTGGCTGTTTCTTCTATTTTTGAGGGTGGTTTCTCCAACGAAGAGCCTCTTGTGCTCACAGACCCGATATGAATGTCTGTGTATCGTTTTATGGAAAGCTGCAGCAATGCCAGTTTGAGATCATTTTTGGTAAAATCTGCTTAGCACAGAAACTGCCCTGTCTGTGAGTTTGTCAAGGGTTTATTGCCAGGATTATTTACAGTAAGGGAGCAGGACTGTGGTCGTGCTGGTCGTATTCAGATTGAATAATTCCTCCCAGTTCTAATATCCTGCCTTTCTAAGACACCCCCGAAACCCTCCTGGGTGTTTTGGAGATTTCTTCCCTGTGTTTTCATCCCTGTGTCATCGCCAGGATGATCAAGGGGATATTTTCAAGGCACAAGAGGAGCTCACGCATATTTATTGCACACATTTTGCTCTGTTGCAAAGATTGAACTTCCTCCTGAGCTGTGCTGAGACCTCACTGCAGTCACCCCAAGTTTACAGAAACCTGGGTGAATTTCTGTTTCCAGAGCTGTAACTTCACAGCTCACAGAATCTCAGAACATCCTGAGCTGGAAGGCACCCACAAGGATGATCCAAGTCCAGCTCCTGGCCCTGCACAGACACCCCAACAATCCCCCCCATCCCTGTGCTGTTATTCCCACCAAATCCTACAAGCGGCTCAGCAACTCGCTCAAAACCTTGGCAAGTTCTCAAATTTGCAAGAGTTTTGCCAAACTCGGGCCGAGTTCCTGGGGTGCAGGACCATTTCTCAGCTGGGTGAAACCCAAGGGGCACTGTGGGGCCTCATGGTGGAAAATGCAGCCCAGGCAGAGCCGTGGTGTAGGATCAGGAGGTTATTTCCTCATCCCCACTCACACACAGACAACTCCTCGTAAACTGCAGCACAAACCCTCCTCCCAGTTTACACAAAGCTGGACAAAATAGCTTTTTATCTAAGCTCTGTGGGCCACGTATATGAAACGAAGTTGCCAAACACAAATTAATGTGTAATTATTTTTCTTGCCTGAATCACTTTCTTTCATGTGTCATAACATGCACAGTAAATAGCACCACACCTTTTTACTTTAATTGTGGTAATCTGATCTCTCAGCCACAAGAAAGCCTCCTCTAATGCCTTCTTTAGAATGGACTTTCAAGGCAAAGCAAGAGCAGTAACTGTAATAATCACCTCTTCTTTTCTTCTGCTGTCAAAATGCAGGGGGGTTGTTAAACTAATCAAGGACCAGGACCACGAGCAAAAAAAATAAATGCCCTAAAAGACAAACAGAGGTAAATGTTTGACAGGTAATTTAAGGTGATGGTGGGATTACTTTCTTTTTTTTTCTGATTTGCCTGGTGACTAATTATTTATGGGGTAAACATGAGGCTGTCTGGCTTTATGGTAATATCATAATGGGAACCGTGTTATATTGTTTATCTGCTGGGATTGCCTCGGAGTTTTGAGGAGCAGAACTTCATAGTGGCAGGTGTCAACTCAGTTTGATCTTCAAGGATCTCCTGTGCCCAGAGGATCATTAAGATAAATAGAATTTCATTAGCTAGGTTTGGGCCATGTTTTGCATTGAGTCCTTGGAAAAGAAAGGAGACGGGGATTTACCCCAGAGCAGAAAATCTCTTTTACTATTTAGAAGAACAACTCCTTTTCTCCTTGTTTGCTATCACCATCGTTCCCTGGCCAGTCACAGCTCAGGAACAAAAACCTACATCCAAAATTGATCTTACGACAAAATCAAGTGGAGAACACCGAAAAGGGCTGCTCCTCCAACTGCCTTTGTGCTTTAATACCCACTGAGGTGAAAGAAAGTCTTCTCAGAGACCTTGGGGACAGCTGGGTTAGTTCCAAGCCTGAGCTGCTTGACCAAGTCTTGGGGAAGGCGGGCAACAACTGCGGGAGTTGGAGTCTGGTGATGGAGGAGGTGGCTTGGGACAGAATTCAAACTTAAGGGTGAAAGACCTTGCTGACCTCCTCTGTCAGCTCCACTGCCTTTTGCTGTGGTGGAAAATGGTAGGAAAGGACGATTTGAGATTGAGTACCATCATCTACCACTTGAAGCCAAGCAAAGCAGCCCCGTGATTCGCCCCCCCGTGCTGGTGGGAAAGGAGAAACCTTCCACCCTGTCTGGGTTCCCCGTGGACATAACGGTGCTGGAAAGAGCCATTCGCCATTCCCTGTTGGCAGTGTCCCATAACCGGGGTATTTCCAGGGCAATTTCAAGCTTTGAGCCCCATCAGTGCCCCCCCAGTGCCTCCCAAGGGGCTGTGCTGTCCTACCCCGCGTGGCAGAAATTCCAAGATGTCACCATGGTGAGACCCTGAGGGTTTTCTCAGCACCAAACAGAGCTCTGGGAGAGGCTCTCACACCATCCCTGCATCTTCTGGGTCTCCTGCTCTCCTCGTGGCTCTCTGGTGGAGCTCTGCTGCCAAAGGCCCTTGTTGGCCTCCTGTGTAGGTAAGGTCTAACTACATCCCTGCTGCCTTCGCTGGGTTTGGTGCGAGCTGAAAGCCCTGCAAGTCATCACTTGCTGATTTCAGCGAGTCTCCTGATTTCTGTGCCGGAATCCAAGGAGCTCACTGCAGCTCGTTATCCCTCCTGTACACACCTCTCCTGCCCAGCAGGAGGAAGTGACCAGCAGTTGGTTGTTCAATTTGCTAGGAAGAGTTCTGGGAAACCATTCCTTTCCCCAGAGCTGTGTACACTGATCCACCCTACAATACACTTGGGGGCAACCTATTTAGCTGGTGTAGTGTCAGTTCATTTATCTTTATATCATTTCTGTACTAACAACCTCACTGAAGTCACAAAGATCTTAGAAATACCTTATCGAAGTCTTTGAAGTCAGATTTACCCAATTTAACAAGCGGCTTAACCAAACATCCTCATCGCCCAATGCCAAAACATCCTCCTCACCCAGTCTAAACACATTCTGCTCACACAAATTAGAGCCTGACAAGGCCTTACTCCCTTATTACCCAGCTGACAAAAAAACCTCCCTCTGCGTCAGGAGCACAGTGTCAGATGCTGCATCCTGCTCCTCTTTCTGCTGAAGGTCCCCCTGTTGAAGGTTACACTTGTACAGCTCCCCAAAAGATCACACATAGTCAATACTCCCAGCATTATCTACATTTTCTGTTCCTTCATGACAGCCAAGATGGAAGGAAAAGGGTGGAACAAAAGAAATTAATCAGTTGCTCCAAATAAAGATGGTTATATTTGCAGAGAATTTGCTCTGTGGTTTGATTATCAAGCACAGGATGGAGGATGGCCTCTGAGTCTGTGCTGAGGGCAAAATCACTTCTGGGGTGGCCAAACAAAAGTGGTTGTTCCTATTTACCTCAAAACCTTTATCAGTGTGGCAGGAGGCAGCTGATAGAATGAAAAGGATGATATTAGAAGTCTCCAGATGGAGCTCCTGCAGCACCAAACCCCGGCACCGGGTCTGGTGCCTCTCTCTCCTTTCGGGGTGAACCATCCACCCACAGACCCGCACCCAGCATGGGCTGGTTCATAATAAAGAGCCTCTTTCATCTAAACTAATCAAAGCCATCAGTTTACAGGAATCAGTGTCTGGAGAGCTGCCTCCACCCTCTGTGTGAGAGTGAGATGTTGTAGATGCAAACGGGACGGAAGCACTGTGTAAACCTTTAAGCAAACAAAAAAGCTGTGAGGAAAACAAGAGGAGCTGTAAACTACAACCACCCAGAGGGCAGGTGGAACGCTGGCAATGAAAATTTGTGTGGCTCCTTCTGTGGATGGAGAAGAGTTGAGCTATTGAGCAAAAGGATTTGACTCCTTGGAGCTGCATCAAGCTGCGAAATATTTTCAGAGTTTGTCTCGTCTCCTCACAGCCTGGTGCAGGTGTGAGATCTCAGCCCCACAACAGGCACAATGTTCTCCTGCTTTCTGAGATTTTTAATATTTAGAACCTTCCCACCCTCCAGGAGGGACATCAGAAAGACTGACAGTGGTGCAAGAAGCAAATGGAACATCACTTAAAGGTAATTCCACTGTTGGACAACCAACTTTTCTGACTAGAGGAGGAGGCCGAAGACAAATGTGTTGTTTCAGGTCCATCTCCAGCAGCAATCGTAGCAGCAAGAATAAAAACAAATACGCAGCAAAGTGAAATAAGGAATAAAAATGTATATACAGTGCTTACATATTAAAAATATTCCTTCTAAAGGGAGTGCACCCACACGCTTATGGCCTTTTGCATTATAACTTGAATTTTTTATTTTAAATGCAATATGTATAAAATGTAGAGAATATTTATAATATATATAAAATATTTACAAAACATGTAAATAATCTCCAGCCCATCCCGGTAATTGAGATGCACATATTTCCCATAAATTATTCCAAGCTGGTGCAAAATTTTGCCTTAAGTCATAGTCACAGCAATGAAACAATTACTTCAAATGTTTATATCTGTGAGCAAGTGGTTAAGTATTGAAGGACTTTGTTGGTTAAAAAAAAAATCTGTGAATCTTGATGAATTTTTAATTTTGATAATTTTTAAGTACTTTATCATTCAAATGCCCAGATTAAGTGATGTCCTTTATCCTGGGACAGGAATCCTTGGTGCCTTGTAAACTGCAGATGCAAGACCAGGCGTTTATAAATTATACAGTACAACAAATATATTGCGCTGAAGGCTCATCTCTTATGAATTAAAACAGCAGCTTTAATCCTCAAATTTTATTCCCTGCCGGGTAAACAGTCACGGGCCAATGCCAAGGATGACAGCAGAACACAATGAAGACAAGCAAAACGAAATATTGCTTTCTCTTGTTTGTATTCCCCAGAAATCAAAAGGTTTAGAACAACAGGAACCTTGCAGTGATTTGCAGTGATCTCTCCTGACAGATTTTCCTGTGCTCTCTGCCTTCCCCTGCTTGGCATCCCCTGACAGGCAGCCTGGGTGACTCCCACAGCTCCTGGGACTGGTGGAGAGGGACAGATCCGGCACTTCCCTGCTCCAGGTTCCTCCTGAGGCTTCCCAAAAGACAGGACAAGCACGGACAAGGTGCAGAGGGTATTTTATTAGGTACGGGGGATTTCCTTAGATCACTAATGAGGAATTAGAGCTTCCCCTTTTTTCTCAGACAAGAAATACCAAGGGAAAGAAAATTGTCCCCGCCCTTTACCAAATGCCTCCCTCACTTCCTAGGAACCTGAAATGATTTTCCAGAAGTTCTCCTCCCGGCTGCCAAATCTCATTTCTGTTGGGTAAGTATTTACTGCAAGCTCAAGACAGGCTCCTACCAGAGTTTTTTCCACCCCACCCTTCCACCCTGCATGTACATAACAAGGCAGTTATTCATGGCCCGAGCACAGGATGAGATGGAAACTCCTGGAGCTGGAGATGGGATTCAGACAGGCTGGGGAATGTGGCAGCCTAGGAAGGATGTTGGCCAAGAGTGAGGACAGAAACATCTCGCAGAAGTTGTTCTGCTGCCTGTTGTTCTGGTGGCTTATTTTTAGCCTGGTGTGGTACAGGAGGCATCCTGTTGTCCCAGTTCCCTCCAGGGATGGAGGGTGAGCTCTGCAGGGCACAGCTCTACCTGAGAAGCTGGACCTGAAAGCTCTGACTTGAGTGTTGCCCCAAACCATTAATGTGCCTCTCTTCTGGGTGAATAGATCCCATTTCTCTGAGTCCAAATGGATCAGGGGGAATGCTGGACAGCAGTGACGCTCTACCAGTCCTGCCATCCAAGGTGACCCGGTTTGAGTCAGTTTGAGCACTTCTGTTTCAAACTATTTTGTATCATATTGGAACAGGAAAATCTGAATTTAATAAACTCAGGCAGAATAAAATGAAATAAAGAGAAGTGAGAGAAGGGCACAGAGCATAAAACTTCACCTTTGGATCAAGTTCTATGCAGGCATATGAACCTTAAAGCTGCACAAACTCAATTTTGGATATTAGACGCTCCCAAGATCTTCAAAAAATAACTCCTGACAAACATCAGCGTTCACACACATGCAGGTGAATAAACACCTCTTTGCAACACAATAGTGCCAGGGGAAGAATGCTGGAGGTGAGGGCCATCTGCTCAGATCCCTCATCCCAGAAGGCTGAAAGCCACACGTGGGATCCATTTCCACGTTCCCTCACTCCTATAATCCTTCTCTTTGTCAACTTGTGCTTGTTTTTACTGTAAGAGCCCAAGACTGATTTTGTCTTTGATCTCGGCTGCGGCTTCGAGGTGCTGTAAACGCACAATAATTATGTCATCAGCAGCCTCTTGCCCCATGTGTGCTTGGGGATATCGTGTACCAACAGTAGCATTCCTCCCTCCACGTGGAGAGATCAGACTGGAGATTATCTGCCTCTCATTAATGCACAGAGCTCTTGTGAGACCTTCAGTCCTGGTACTGCCTCTCCAGTCTTTGTCCCACTTTTCTCACTCAGCTGGACAGGATTCCTGGCTCGGGTGTTGAAGGAATACTGGCAGCTGCTTCTCCCATCTTCTCCCAGTTATCATGAGAAGCCAAAGGGCCAGAGCAAGATGAAAGCTGCTTCCTACACAAAGTGTGAAATTCTGTACAAGACAACAGTGAGGAAGGTCTGGTGCTGAAGGGCATGAAAGAGAACTCTTTAGAAACCAAAATAAGTTCTTAAATAATAGCCCTGACCAGAGACTGGCAGCAGGAATCCCAGCAAGTCTGCAAATCACTTCCCTGAATGGTGAAATTCCAGCTGGCTTTCCCGTAACAGCTTAACCTGAGCAGGTACAAGGTATGTGGCTACACCCATCTGCCCATTTTCCCTCCCTGCCTCTCACAGCCATACCCATGATCCACTCCTTCCATTTTGTCAACTTTATCATTCCCTTGTCTCGCTTTTCTCATCACATTCTCATTTCAACGTAGCCATGCCCGGAGCTCTGTGCTTTAATCTAGGACAGAGAATGGGTGAGTGACCAAAAAAGTCTCTGTGGGCAACAAAATCCGTGGTCTCACACTCTTTGTTTTTGCAGGATGCACCTGTTTGATTGGTTATAGCTCGATTTCAAATCTGAGTTACAATTTCCGTACTTAACCCATTTCTCCTTCTTGGGAACAGAGCAGGAGCCAAATTTTCTCCCTATTTCCTACAAGACCATGTAGCGACAGGATGGGGGGGAATGGCTTCAAACTGACAGAGAGCAGGGTCAGATGGGATATTAGGAAGAAATTGCTCCCTGTGAGGGCAGTGAGGCCCTGGCACAGGGTGCCCAGAGAAGCTGTGGCTGCCCCTGGATCCCTGGAAGTGTCCAAAGCCAGGTTGGACAGGGCTTGGAGCAGCCTGGGATGGTGGAAGGTGTCCCTGTCCGTGGCAGGAGTGGAATGAGATGATTTTTAAGGTCCCTCCCAACCCAAACTATTCCATTATTCCATGATTCTATTTCCCCTGAGTTATATTCCACTCTTGTCCTGACTTTGGTATCATTGCCTCAGTCAATGGAACCCTTGACAGCAGATGTCCACCATGGCCTCACCCAAAGAAATCTCTCTTAAATATGGGAACACCATTGTGTTTAGGTGTTAGGACAAATACAAGCACCAGGGAATTTTCCTGATCCCCACCCTCCACCTCTGCTGGTAGAAAGAATCAGTCAAAAATCCGTCCCCACCAGCAATGCTGAAATGTTGTGGGAAAAGGCCGGGAAACACCAGAAACCCAGCTCCTTTCCATAACATGCAATAAAATCATCGCTCTCTCAAACTAGAGTGATCAGTTTGTTGATCAGTGGACTAAAACAGGCTCAGAGTCACAGTGAGGTCACCAAGCACACCAGCAGGGCTGTGACAAAATCCACAGGAATGGAAGTCCATCCCCAGCACTGACATAAAGCCAGTGTTTAGCCATGTACCTGTGCCTGTAGCTAAAGGGTCCAGCTGATTCCTGCTGGGCAGCATGAATCCCACCAGGAAATGCATCTGGGATTATTCAGTACTGTGGGTCCCCCCTATCAGTGAAGCAGACACACAACCTACAGGCAACGCTCCATTCGGAGCCCAACTCATTTGTCATCAACATTTCATCGGAATCCCAGGTTTTAAACTCAGCCCTGCTTTGGCATTGATGGGCATTCTCAAGTCCTGTTGTGGTCCATGAGGAAAACAGCAGTTCAAACATTTTTTCACTTTGTTTCTAGTCACTGGTGAGCCAGAGATATCCACTTTTAAAGAGGAGCAGGATCATTTCATTTGCACTTGCCCTTTTTTATGCCGTCCCCGAGTATCTGCTGTTGGGAGCAGGCCACTGAGCCAGGCAGACCCAGAGCCTTGACCTTCTTTATTCATTCACCTCCTCGCTGGCCCCAGTTTGAGATAAGTGCATCTGGTAGTAAGGAAGTCAACAGCAGTACCTGTAGAGGTTCCAAGAAGTCTAAGAAAAGCTAGGTGTGTTAATTTATTTTTGATACTTTTGGGTGGAGCCCTCCCACTCATGGCAAGCTGCCACTGGATCACAAGCACATTATCCTCTTGCTTCAGAGCCTCCTTCCCTCTCCCCCAGGTTTGGCTCGATGTGATTCCCACTGCAGATGTCTTTGAAAATGTTCAAGCTGTCGTTGGTAGATGGAAAAGTAGACGCACAGCGTGTGACCCCTTTGTGAAGAAACAGTCTCTCTGCTCTAACATACGCTCAGATCTTGTTATTACTCTCTGTGGTGGTGCGATTTTGTTTCTTTTTTTGGAAATCATCCCTACAGACTCGTTGTGATTAAATGTCTGATGTTTAAAGCTTCCATGAGCCTTTTAAGTCCTGTTTTGCAGTTTGGGCTTTAGGCCTGGGAGGTCTACAGTTCAAATCTCAGCACATTCCTCACTGCTGTTTTTAATTATGATTTGATATGGACATTATTGCTGCAGGGATCTCTCTCACACTTCAGAACGCACAATTTACCAAAAGTCAGGAGACGCCAATCAAATCGGATCCCGGTTCAAAAGAACAAGGCCTGTAGCGGCCTCATTTTGTGCCCAGAGAAGTATTTGGTCCATGTTTAGAAGTGACATACCTAGGGGAGGGAGGAAACATGAAAAGACCAAGGGGCAACCCAAAACCAAAAGGCTCCTAGTGGGGTGAGATATGCCCGGTGCTGGATCACCTGGGGAAGCAGCTTTGCAAACTCAATATCTGCCCCTCCTCGGCTCTCTTTGTCACATTACTGTAACATAATCGTGCACTCCTGCACCGTCCTTTCTGCACGGCCTGCAGGTTGCAGCTGGGGAAATAGGGGAAGGGAAAATGGGCTGACTTGTCTGAATTTTGTGAAATGAATCAGTTCTGGGATCAGGAGAATTCATTCTGCCTTTATATCCTCAGCTCTGAAATATATTCGGCAGAGATCAAGGCGTGCCCCATGTGAGCATTGTCTCTCCCTGCAGCTGATAAGGGAAGCAGAGGAGCAGTGACAGTCCCCAGCCTCGTGGCTGCTCACACCAAGCCCTAGCTCTGGCTGCTTACGAAACTCAGTTACTTTCCTAAATATCCTCATGTCCATCCCAGCTCTCCCTGTCTTTAATTCCTAATACTGAAACAGCAAAAAAGGTGTCTTTGGTTTTACACCATCTTTTCTGCTTAGCTTTGGGTTTCTTGGGAGTGGGTCTGAGCCATCCCAGCTGAGAAAGAAAGTCCTTTTCACCAGAGCACGCTGTCGGGATGCTGATGACTTTGGCTGCAAGGCAGCTTTGATCAGGACTTCTACAGTGGGTAAGCATAACCACAGACACTTTAGTAAAACTGCTTTTTATTATGTAAACTATACCCACGGCTGCCCTGAATTAAAACAATTTTCAGATGGGAGTCTTTCTATGAAGGGACCATTTCATTTCACTTTGCTTCTTTTCTGGTTTCCTGCATTTAAAAAAAGGGAGCCTGGAAAATTGCTTGAAATATTGCATATTCATTTTAAGATCTGCCTCTGGGTCATATTTTGCATCAATCAAGCAGCTGAACTTTTATTTGTCAAGCTTTGATTGAGTTTTGTAGTTAAAAATAAAAAGGAAGGGGAGAAACAAGACCAAAACAGTATTTTATAGCAGTCTGGGTTAGAATATAGAGTAATGATAAGGAGTGGGTTTGGAAGATGAAAGAATGATATTGGAACCTGTGTCGAGCACCAATGAAATGAAAACAAAGTCCTCAGGGTCAGCAGACAAAGAGGGCACTGAAAGGCCAGCGGGACTAGAAAATTGTCATTTTTCTCAGTGTTAAGATTCTGGCCAGGCACTGGGACAAAGATTTTGGAATCATTATACAAGTCCTATATAACCAGTTGGATTTCCAGTTCTGGAATTATTCACTTGGGATTTAAACATGACATTTGCATTCAGTTATCTTCCCCTCTGTACTCATTTTAAGGGTGTGTCAGGTATCAGAAAAATAAGACACTACCAGGGATGTCATGACATCAATCCTCTTTCGTTAAGAGAAGCATTTCAACATCTTGTTTGGAGCTTCCAGGCCCAGGAGATGGTTTGCATACCTTGGTCCCCGAGCTGAGCCTTCTCACTGAGAATGGTGGGGGGTTGTGGCACTGAAATGGTGACAAATGTCCTGTTTTCCCCTTGAGGATGGAAAGGTAAGGCTTGGGTTCCCAGCTTCTTGAAGTTCCTGCAATGCCTATGTAATCAAATTCTTTATCATATTGCTGGCTGAAGAGGGCACAGAGACATGTTTTAAGTGCGGATCTATTTCATGGCATGTCCCTCCACTGCTGTGAAACACAACTCTGGTACCGCCATAATCCAGAAAAAAAGGAGCTGGAAGTACTCAGGATTGCAATCTGCATAAATGTGGTGATTTTGTTTTACAGGGAGTCCTCTGGGAGCGTACAAAAAGACAAAGAGTTTGCAAATGCTGGCAACGGTGACAGATCTGGGAGTAAAAGCCTCCCATGGCTGAGGCAAACTTGGACAGCTGGGACACAAACAGCTTTTCTTACCTGCACTCTTCAGGAATTTTAGCAGTGACTGGTCATCATCTTAAGGTCTTCACATGTGAACTATAACACAGGCAGACTCTTATTTTAAAGTTTTGACTTCAAAACTGTAGCCCAAAACCATGGAAAGGGCTCATTACAGACTCACAAATGCTCATTCAGAGTCACAAAGGCTCATTCGAGCCACAAAGGCTCATTAGAGTCACAGTGTCCTGCTCTGTCCTGAGCTGAAGCACTGCCAGGTGGGCACACCTTGTCCCAGGGGGTCTCTGGGATGAGCTCATCTGCCCTCCACACAGATTTTGCTTTTTCTCTCAGGATTCTCCACCCTTCTCTCCCAGACTCTGCGTTGCAAATGTGCCAGCCTTGTAAGGAAGGAATTTTACTACTCCTTCCCACCACCAAAA
The DNA here is from genome assembly GCA_014706295.1 of Lycocorax pyrrhopterus obiensis. NCBI lineage: Eukaryota > Metazoa > Chordata > Aves > Passeriformes > Paradisaeidae > Lycocorax > Lycocorax pyrrhopterus. Next base: position 10,449,485 of record JACSVZ010000018.1, read on the forward strand.
CAGCAGGACTGGAACAAAAGAGAGAGAGTTCTGACTTCAGTTAATTCCTTTTTCTCCTCTGGTTTCCCATCCTCACACACTGAGTTATTATTAAGATTAAAACACTTGCACCCTATCAAGGTATCTGCATTCAGAATCAAAAGAATACTGTCATACTTTGCCCGTTTGCCAGCACCATGTGCCAGACTTTCCAGGCTTCCAGCCTCAGATATCATCATATCAGCAAAGAGGAAATATCAGACGCTGGAGAAGTGTTGTACTCCCAGGAATTCACGCAGCCTTGTTTCCCAGCCAGCTTTCTGTTTCTATAAACACCGAAGGAGTTGCACCCAGCTACTGAAGGCAGTAACAGGCTGGGCATGTGATGACTTCCCAAAGCCACATGGTTGCAGTTATATTTCCATGCAGGCACTTGAATATTTCCAACAGTTCCAGCCTAAGCATGAGGGTTTGTGGTATCACTAACCCAGACCGTGCTTCTTGCTGTTCTTTCTGTAACTAAAGCTTCTTAGGGATTTTTAGGGTCATTTATTTGTTTTTAAGGAAAATGTAATTTGCAGGTTAAGAAAGAGTGCAGGGGGGTCAGGTCTCCTGGGTGCATCCTTCTGAGTTCAGTTACCAGCTTCTCCGTGAGCATCAGTGTGACAGGAATTGCACTTAATGACTGCATATAGAGCCCTTTGAGATCTTGGATGGAGCAGCTTATTGAGATGCAAAATATTCTTTTGAAGAAGAGTATTTCCTCATACTTCTGGGCATGAGTAAGAAAAACATGAGAGTAGATGATGTAACTCCGGGCCTGCACTGCTGGCTCCAAACACTCTGGTTGTAGCTGAGTTAGTGAAACTTTATGCTCCTATTCTGGCCATGCTTGAGGGACAGAGCAGCCCAGAAATGCTGTGTGCAGCCAGCCCTGGTGCGCTGGGCTCATCCCAGGTGCGCTCCACCTCATCCGGGGCTCAGGGATGGCCATTAAATTGGCATTTCTACCAGTCAGCCTTTGCTCCTTATTAATTAGCCTGTAAATCCCTCCTAAATCCCTCAGGGCAGAGTGTCTGTGGCAGTACAACACCTTTGCACAAGACAAGCAAATCTTTTCCAAGCCAGTTGATCCCGAGATGGAGGAACGGAAGCCTGGAGGAGGCCGGATTCGGGTACTCCCTGTGCCCTGGCAGAGGGAGGGCTGGCATGGCACAAAGAGGTGCCAATGCTGCCACGCCATTACCAGCAACGAGGGGATGGAGCAGATCATCTGTGCTGGGTATCAACCTGCTGAATTTCCCATTTGATTTGCCCAGAATCCGTCTAAATCCCTCTTTCCCCTCTGCTCCCCCTCACACCGTCCTGGCAGCAGCCCCCACACCCTGACCCTCATCTAGGCCTCGCTCAGCTCATGCAGGCCCAGCTTTCACCATCTCCCGGTGGTTTTTTCCAGTCATAAAAGCTGTTATGTGTTCCTAGAAAACTGAAGAAGTGTGATCCTTTCCTGCAGATGTCTGAAAAAAACCGATTTACAAGTCTGCTGTGGCTTCCATCCAGTGTCCGAAAGCTAACACAGCTCTGGTGCAAGAATTAATGCTGCTGAGAAAAAAAAAAAATGTATTTCCGAGGGATAAACTATTAGAGGCCTGGGGAAATATTCATTTTTGGGTGAAAGAAACCCAAACAACTAAAGCATGAAATTAAGCAAAAGAGCACAGCTGATTTTTATAACTTCATTTGCATGTTCTGTGTGTATCCTAAAGACAAAGTTTCCTGGAATTGTGGGATATATCCACAATTTCTTTGACTCGGAGCTGTCATGCTGGCCTGCCCACAGCAGGCATGTGTTTTCCATCCATGAGCTCTTTTTATGATTAAATGTATTGACCATATGTAAGAGGAGTGTGGCAATGCACAGCAGCTGAAATTCCAATTATTGAGTGGCTGCCGGACGGGAATTCACTTTCACCCAATGTGTTTGAGGTGAGGACAGGAGGAAAAGGAGCCATCCAGAGACATGAGGGATGGGAACCCAGGGGCATCTTGGGGTTCCCTGACTTGGCAGCAAAACCCAATTTTGCTGCCTCTGGGATGGGGAGAGAGGCCCAGGCTGATGTCTCACAGCTCTGTCCTGGAGGAAGGGGAGTAAGGAAAGATCCCTTCCAAGTCAAGCCACGTGTTTCAGCTCCTGGGAGAAGAAAAGGCAAGTGATGGTGCATTTTTTTGCTGCTGTGCAGCTTTGGAGGAGCAGCCCAACATCTGCAGGGAGCAGCAAGGCGGGGGCTGCTCAGAACCTGCTGCCCTGACAAACCCCGGCTCCACCTGCACCAAAACCCAGCTCAAATGTGCCTGGAACATTTAATAAAGCATCATAATAATCGGGGAGAACATCATGTTCCATCTCCCGCTGTGGTCTCAGAAGAGGAAGAAAATGACAGGCAGGCAAAGGGTTATCCTTTCATTTTATTCCGCTTTCAAGACATGAGGGAACGGGCTGGTAGGTGTTGCACAGGAGAAAGTGTAAAAATTCAGGCTGGGAAGACAGACAGAAGCTGGCTGGGAGCGTGGGTGTGTTTGGGTCAGAGCAGGAATGGCGTGGCAATGCTCTGAGGAGGAGCACAGCAAAACTATGTGTCACCAGACAGCAGCTAAAGAGGAAGAAAATGCACCAGGAACTAGAAGAATTGTTATTTTTAAAATTCTTCCTCCCCAGGTCATTTTTTGACCGACTCAATTTTTCCACCTTCACCTTGGTTAAAGCATTATAATACCATTCGTGCTTAGGAGAAAGGTGTGTGTTTGTAATTAAATTCAATGTAGCCAGTCTGTATTGCACTGTGGCTAAAAATTCTTTGGTGACAGGAAATCTCCAATGAAAATGTTGCCTGAGAAAGAAGTAATTAAAGCCCGGGTAAGGCTCTCATACACTGTTTCTAGACACAGCTCCTCTTAACTCAACCTGCTTTTTCTTGACGTTTGTCACACGAGCTGCTTTGCACCTTTGCCACAAAGCAGGGATTAACCTGCAGCCAAAGAGATGCAGGAGTTCTCTGAGCTCCCCACCACAGAAAAATAAAAAGCCAGAGCAACCCACCAGTGCCATGGTTTACCTCGGTGTGATTTTATAAATAGGGGAGAGAGGGAAAGAATTACACTTTGCCCCCAGGTTCAGACTGCTTGGTAAGAATCTCAGACACTTTAAGTAGGCGCCACAAATTGTGTAAGCCCTGACCTGCTGGCTCGCTGCCTAGTTCACATGACAGAGATATCTGATGGTTTTGGCAAGGCAGATTGAGGTGGAAAGGTGCCTAGAAACCAACAGAAACAGGGCAGCCATCCTAAGGGGGCTGGAAAGGAAACAGATCTGTAAGGTGCAGCCCTGTGCTCTCTGGAGAGAAAGAAAGGAGTGGGATTTTTGGTATAATAAATCTGTTTAATTCCTTTCCTTTCCTGCCACACGGATAGGAAGCAGGAGGAGTACATTTACGTTTTGAAGGCAAAGGGGTCCCTTCAATCCTCAGGGCAGTTTCTAAATGAGTGTAATGGCACTGAGTGTGTGCTTGGCCCAAAGCAAAGCCACTCCACTTTTTCTACAGCTCCTTTCATTGTGCAGCATCTTGTCTCTGGGATTTGGGAGCGTGAAAACCAGAATAACACACGTACAACCATTGCTCCTCTGGGGTGCCTTTTCCATCAGGGCATTTTCCCCTTTCCTCAAGCTGTTGCAGCAGTGAGGTGGAGGCAGGCAGCTGCCAGATGTGATACTGCCTCAGGGCACAATGTGATATGAAGTCAGGAAAATAAGATGTTGGATGCAGGAAGCATCACTCATAAAATTGCTGCTCCCAAGAATTCCCCACCACCTTTTGTTCAAGTGCCTCTCTGCCCTGGCAGTCCAATATTTTCAAAAGTGAGCCTCAAAAAAAGATTTGTTATCTACATTCAAGCACTGCTAAGAAGAAAGTAGGATCCATGAAGTGCTTTTTATCATCTGCCACTACAATTCCACCGCTCTCACACTGAGGACAGTGCAGCAAAGAATAGAAAGAAGAAGAAAATAGGAGAAGAAATAGAAGAAGAAAATCACTGAACTCCAGTAAAATGAAGGGTGAAAAGAAGGAAGGAAAAAAGCTATTAAAACCTTCCTCAGACTCTTTCTTTCAGCTATCACACGTTACTCACTTTGCACAGCCTCTCTCCACAGATATTTCTTTTCTTCACTAGGAACCCTACCAGGCAATTGACTGGGGCTTTAACTGCCATTAGCAAATGAAAGACAGTGAGGTAATTAGGAATCAGGATGTCAGAGAGGGAGAATTATTTGCTGAGTGATTTATTGATGATTAATTTTGTACTAATGTTCTTGCACACACCGAGCTCGTATTACTCACAACCAGTTCATAACCAGGCAGTTCAAAAAGCAGCTTTGTTCTAATTGCATTCGTATAAATCCATCCTACAACTGAGCAGCATCAGGAGATTTGCTTGTCTGACTCCTCTGCCACGATGGTGTCGCTTTTAAAGCCTGTTCCCTACTGCCATATTTATTTGATTTACGGGTAAAATTTGTAAAATAGTCCCATCAGAAAATGAGTCCTTAAAGCATCTTAGAAAACCTATAACAAAAAATATTCACCAAAGGGCTCCCCTGTGCTATTAGTATTTGTACTGCTGTGGTGCCTGAGGCCCCAGCTGAGATCAAGGCCTCGGTGGTGGCCAATGTACAACAAGATAATGAGAGACAGGTTTCCCTCACTGCCCTGCCACGACCTAAAAAAAAAGAGAAATAGACTGAGAAAAGGTGGCTGAAGAAACAGATCTCAGGAAAGAACCCGCTTCTCCTGTTTCGAAGCCAGATCATCACTAAGATCATTAAACCTGCACCCAAAATTTCATTGTCAGGTGTTGCTCAGGCTGGAGCTTCAGTCGGTGATGCTGGCACAGGTGCAGAGCTCCTAAGTCACATCTTGCTCATCCTAAATTTGAGTTTGGGAATAAAAACAGCTTTGCCCTCTCTCAGCTGCAGGTTACTGAAAAAAGAAGAAGGTCCCAAAGCAAGTGGGGCTCTGTAAAGCAAAATACTTGAGCTGATGTTGCAACACAGAGCGTGAGGCAGGAGCAGGAAGGCCCCTCTGGATGGAGCAGGAGCTCGGAGAGCTCATGTTACTAATAAGACATCACTACTGCCTTCTTCCACTTCTCAGGTTTGATTTAGAAAACCATTTGTGGACAATGATAATTCATCGACTTAAGTTCTCACACAGAAATCCACAAATTGTGCAATTGATTCTGCCAGGCCTGAGACAACGGGGCTGGCCCAAGGTTTATCTCGAAGGATTATGAAGTGCAATTGGCAAAATGTCAATTCCTTATTACTGCTTTTCACAAGCCAAAAAAGGCTGTGTTAAATTGGGGTTAAGGCTGACCTTACAGAACAGCAATTTAGGGTAATACCAATCGCCTTAGAAACACTGTATCACTTAAAGCAAATCTGTTGAAATCCAAGGGGTCAAAATTAAGGTTAAAATTACAGAAAAAGAAAACATGTATTAATGGTATGGAAATTCCATGCAAACATTCCTGGCTCTGTCAGCTTCAGAAGAAATTCTTATGTGAAGTAGCTGGTTTTTTAAGTCATCATCAAATGCCATTATGATTTTCTCCCAAGAGAACGTTTGCTGTCACTAAAAGACCTCTCATTCTACAGGGATGATCAGAGAAAAGGGTAGGTTTTGAGATGAGAAAAGACTGAAAGAACTTCCCATGTTTAACCAGAGTAAATCAAACAAGATTTATTTAGGCAGAGGATATGATTGCTCCTTATAAACATCCCAGTTTACAGGCAGGGAAGGGCATTAAAGCACAATGGTAACACAAGAGAGGATTGGAATAAATTATCCAGGAGTGAACTTAGCTCTGAGTGAGGAGGATCCTTGCTGGCAGGGCACTGACATCCTGAAATAAGCTTATATTCTGAATTATTTGGAAAGGGAAAGTAAGCAATATTCTGAATTATTTGGAAAGGGAAAGCTGTAAGTTTAACTATTAAGGTATATGTTGATAAATTCTTTAGATTAATTACATTAAGGGACCTCCTGTTACAGTTTTGACTTGAGGTAAAAGCTCTCTGAGATCTTTCTCCTTGTCCATGATATAACTGATGCCAGCAGCTGGTTCACAGGAGAGGGAAGCAAGAATTCATCTCCATTAGGAGCTGCCAAGGCTTCATAGCTATTTGAATTAGTTTTTTTTAAAAAAATCCATGGGCATTCAACTGTGTACAAATTAATACTTCATCATGACTGAGATCAATAGGAAATGGCAGCCAGTCTGAGAAGTGGAATTCGTGGGGCATTCCTGAGGGAATTCTCTGTATTTGCTGTTTTGGCAGCTTCTACCAACTTTCAGTTACTAAGAAAAACATGGGAAAAAATGACCATTAGGGCCATAAAATGAATTCAAACATAGCCCTTGTGTGAGATTTCTATGAATTTTAATTTAATGGGGAATGTCTGTAATGTTCTAGTAAATGTTTCTGGACAAGGGAAGTCAGATGTGGAAGGCAAGATTTATTGAAGAATCTATTCCTTCTTTATTTGAAGTTCCACAAGATTAACTGTTTCCCTTGTAAGTTTTTGGAAAGTTAATTCTGCCATCGAGAAGTAATTGCTGCATTTACAGGGAGAAAGACTTAACGAGCACAAGAAAATGAATGAACCTGTGCTCGTATGAAGCATCCAAGTTCAACCATTTCACAGTGAAAAGCATTTTCGTGGCAGGGATTTTTGAGTGCTTCTGGTATTTGTGAAAGGAGGGAGACCCTGAACTTCCCCCATGCCTCTTTAAGTCTCAACACAGAGCAAAAATAATCATTTGCCTTCAGACTTGCTGTTTTCAAGGATTCTTTCCCCTGTTTTCACAGCAAGTCCTGGAAGGGAAAGTCAGATGGAAGAAACTCTCCAAAAATATAGTGAAGGGAAAAGAGTAAAATGAGTGAGTGTTGGCTGTTCTGAGCCCATCCAGGATTCAGGGAGGTTCCCAGTTCCTTCTGAAATTCCTCTGAACATCACAGCCCTCCTGCTCAGCCAGGAGAAATCAACTCACCCCCTTTTAGTATCAAGGCAGAGACAGGTGAGGTTTTTTCTCTGCAAACTTTGCCACAAATAATTACTTTTTTTTTTTCATAAAGGCTTAGGAAACATCCTGAAGAATGTCTGTGACAGGAGCAAATTGAGTGGGAGAAGGTGAGATATTTGCATCTCCTTTAACTCCCTGAGTTTTGGTGCACAAATACCCACGAGTCTCTGCCTCTGTGTCGTTCCACACTGTATGAAACAGAGGAAATCACTGAGTACTGTGAAATATTCCCATCTCTGGGACAATGGTTTGTCCCAGATTTGGCAAGGTGGGACTGACTCCTATCTTCAACTTTTCCTTTTCCGAGCCCAGATCATTCCATGACTCCATGATTTTATGTACTTGTTCCTTCCTCAGAATGGCTCAGGTGAGATTTCATTTCACTTCCCTGGAAGGGACTGATTTTCCTAAAATTCAGCAACATTATTTCCACCTCTGTCATTTTCTTTAAAGTCAGGCAGCTCTTATCAGAAATGTGGAATTGAAGAAATCCACATCAGTTTCTCCTATTTCTTTCTGCTTGTATGATTGAAAAAGTAAAATAAAATAATAAAACTCTTTTATTACGAAGTGCCTTTCGAAGGCCTTGGCTTGTTACTGTACAATTAGTGATTTTGTGTTAGCACCTCAGGCCCAGAGCCAAATCACAAAAATAAAGGAGAGAGGATGACATGTACACGCTTTTTGTGATATCATCACAGGTAAACAAAGAGGGGAAGCATAGGCACCAACATGAAGCTGCCAGGACTAATTATTGGATGAGATGTGAGGCCCAGAGGGAACAAAGAATGAGAAAAAGCATCCAGTGTTCCACGGCTGCACCTCATAGGTGTCCACAGGACACCTCTCCCTAAATTCTGGCACGTTCAGCTTCCAGGGGTTACTCAGTTGTAAGGCTCTGTCAGCCTTTAATCTTGAACTGGATATTGAATATTCTTCTATCCTAAAAGAAACCTAAACCCTCATGGTGCTGGAATATTTGTTAACGAAAAAGTCCTCTACGCATGAAGAAAAAAATTTGTTTTCTAAGAATGGGGACTTCAGTCTAATAAATGTGAAAGCTCGCACTGCCATTTTTTCATTGACAGGGATTCTTTTCCTGGGTATCCATTTTGTCACTACTTGTTGGGGGTCAGCACCTTTCAGCCTTCCACCTTTCTGTAAAATAGATCTGAAATTAATCCATATGTTCAACAATTAATAGAAATGCAGAGAAAAACATGCTTAGGAAGAGAAAGTGTGAACATCTTTCCGTAGAAAGCGAGATATACAAATAGCATTAAATGATCTTTGGGGGTTGTTATTGAAAACACTGCAATAAGTCCTGAAATAGGAATTCTTTTTTTTAGTTTAAGCAAATGTTTGTGCACAAGCTGTTGAAATGCAATGTGGGATACTGTCAGATGGGATAAATCACAGCTTACATATTGCAAAAGGGATCCTGTGTCAGGCGTTCTCAAACATTTCCACTTGAGGAAATAGATTTTCTCATAGATAATTCTTCCTTGCTTTTGATTATAAAATATCTCATGTGTATCTAGAGTAATTTGCTTGCATGGGATCCAAGTGCAAGCAGGAAACAATTCTGACTATTTTACATTGTCTATTAATTAAAGCAGAGAGAAATTAGGAGGGGTCACAAAAATGTCATCCCTTTGAAGCAACCTCAAGATACAGAGGAACAGACCATAAAGAGCAGTAAAAGCTGTGAGACACAGAATAAAACACCTGAGGTCAATGACTGTGAGGTGCAAATGAGGCCCAGGACACACCTTGTGCTGAGTGAACGGTCTGTTTATTAATAAACAGAGATTGGTATGTGGAAAACAATATTTTTCCATCCTCATCCTGAGTCAAGTAAGCAGCATTTAAGTCGGGTTTTAATTGGGCCTTTTGTAGGCAGCAGCTCCGTATGAGAAATTCGGATTTGAAGGAGCTCTTAAGAGCTGGAATTTTCCAGTGCTGCAACTTTGCTTCAGGGGGTCTTGGCTTTTATTGAATGGTCCTTGGATAGGAGCAAAATAAAACACAGCCTTGGCAAGGAAAGGGGATAACGTAAGAGGGAAAGACAATGGTGCAGGAGTCCATGGCAAAAAATCAAAGGCAGGAGTTGTTACACTCATCAGCTTGAAAGCAGTGAGGAGAAAAGCAGTAGCAGCAGGACATAGCTGTGAAAACAGAGCCGTTGTTTTTGTGCCCTGTTAGACTCAGCACCTCTTACTGGCACTTTCATATCAAAGTTCTTGTCCTGACAACTCATTTACCTACAGTGCCATCAGAGATGGATATTGGCACATTCCTTCTTTCTGGCATTAGCTGATTCATTAGCTAATAAAATATCACTAATTGCAGAGACGGTGGAGCAAACCAGGGTTGTGGGATATTAATTTTGATGGCTGATAGCACTGCTGAGCACCGAGAGGGGAGGGTAATCTGATGTGTTTTGCAGACAGAGCTGTTTGCCTGACAGAGCATCACATTAATGAGGCAAACTCCGACTTTTGCACAGTGCAGAGATCAAGACGTAAATATCAGGGTGTAACCCTGCAGAGGAAAATCCTCTAAAGACTTGTTGAAAGATGTGGTATCAAATGAATTGCTTGCTTCTTAGAGACTGCTTTGATATTTATTGGTTCAAATTGCTCCACTGACTCACTCTTGCATAAGCTTTCATGCCCCATTTTAATCTTGACATTTCGGGAAGCCAGGCTGAGGCAGGGTAATGACTGGGTTTACAAAGGATCAAAATGAAAAAGAAGAAGCTGGGCTGTAATAATTATAGCCTGTGTAAAAAAAAAAAAACATACATTGAGAAAACAGAGTGAGAAACGATCATGCAGTAATGAACGGGGCAGTAATGCCAAGATGTTTAGAAAATAGAGCCCTGACTTTGGGAAGTCAGGCAGTGCTGGATTTGTATTTCAAGGTACAAAAATAGTTTAGTGTCTGTCTGGGGGTGTCATCTCTTCTCCACACAGTCTCCTGAAGTCAGAGAGCTGAGATCTTGGGGATTTTTGTGGGAAATAAACTTCACTTGCTCCCTGAATTCTGGGGACATGGCACAACTAGGGAATAGGGAAGATATTAAATGGGCTGAAATCTACCTTAACCCTTCCAAAAGATGTTCCAGCACTGCAGCTTCCATTTCTCTTCTATTGGTACATGTAAAACGAGATTTATTGTTCAATACGAGGCCTAACTGTGAGCAGGCCCTGAACTTCACCCAGTGCACTCTGTCCAAGGGCAGCAGTGGAGGATGGGATAAAGTGTGGGGTAAATGTCAGACACCCAGGGGAAAACCTGCCTTACCACATCTTGGGAAGGCCATTTTTCAGGGTAAAACAGGGCAGAGTGAGGCCAGGCGAGCTTTCATGTTTCCAGGCGACCTCTGGGATGTTGTTTCTTGGCCAATCCCCGCTCCCTGGCGGATGGATAATGGTGAGAGTTTGGTGCCCACTGGAACAAAGAGCATCCAGCGTTTTTAAGACTCCAGGACTGAAAGCATTCCTGGGGCAAACCCTTTTAATAAGGGAAAATACCAGCGTGCTTCAAGTATTAGTAAACAAATGATTCAAAGCAGACACTGAGGCCCACAAGGACAGTGATTCACCGCCTCAGGAATTCGTGCCAACTTTAATTCTCACCTGAGCAATACCTGGAGCTGCTGGATGCACTGGAGCAGCCTGCAGCTCCCTCTCTGTCACTGCTCAGTCTCATTGTCTGGACATGCATTTCGGAGCTGAAACAGTGAGAATGGAATCAGAAATAGCTGTGGTTAACCCAGCCATTCAGAGACAGACCTGTGCTCTGCATTCAGAACAAATGTGCCCTCTCGGAGCTGCTGGGGCTCCTTATTTTCCAGTTGCTCGTGAGATCTCAGCTTCCTTTAATCACATCACAACCTCAGACCAGCAGCCCTGGAGGGCAGAGATCTCTCTGTGTTTCCTGATGTGTATAAATTGTCCAATATTGTCCAAATATGATTGCTCAGCATTCTCAGAAAAGCCTGATGCATTGGAGTTTGATGCATTGGAAGGAGAAAAAGTGTAAAAAAATCCCATGTGTCTATCTAGAGCAGATGCACAATCCATTCTAATAAACTGGATTTCAGATAAAATGTCATTGTAGGTGTGTTACTTATAAGCCCAACACAATTTGGGTTAATAAATTGTGGTGGAGGTGTTTCAGAGAGTGACATTTGAAGTTGTTTTTCCTTCTGTATTATTGTTCTGTGCAACTCCAAGAGGTCAGAAAGCTGGGTTGAAATGATGCTGTTGTGATGGTGTGACCTGAGTTTTCCTTCACATCTTGGGCTAGATAAAATTTTCACCTGGCTCATAAAATAGGTAAAATCATTCTCTTAGCCTTGCCAGGGAAACCTTGGAGTCAATCTGTTGATGCCAAGTCTGTTCTGTACAAACACAAAAACAACTTGGAGCAGAATAAATCCAGCATAGTCAGGTTGTTTATTGTTTCTCATTATTTGGGAGTGTATAATCTGCCAAGTTATCTCAAAATAAACTGAGCAAGAAAGACGGTGACATTTCAAAACTTGACTTTTCAGTTTAAAGTTTGTCTACAATGCTTTCCTTGAAATAAATTCTGTAGTGACCAACTTCCCAGACAAAGAACTCCTGTACCTGTTGTATCAGGGAAACAAATATTTCAGCATTCGTATTTGGAGTATTCATCCCTAAGAACAGAGAGGAATTTGGAGTGGTTATCTGACCTTTGATATCCACAGCAAACCAAAATCCAGCAAGATGTGGAAATAAACAGAGGTTTTAATGGTGCTTTAATGCTTTTTAATGGTGTCCCATTCCACCTTTTAGCAGAAATCGAGTACCAGGTTCTCCCAGCTGCTGTTTAGCTGGGAATAACGACTTTAAACTTGTGCAGACAGGATGGAAAGGCACAAAACTACTGATCCCCCACTGAATCTGGTTTTCTTTTTCTTTGGCTATGCATAATTTTACGCCAAGGCCAAACGTATCCTGAACTTGGGTCAGACAGATGTAGAAGAAGGAAAACGCTGGAGGTGTCAGTTCATAAAGCAAATGTGGAGATCTGATCACCAAGCCCAGAGCCATAAATGCTCCCTGATTATTGATTCCCCCTCTACTTGGAATGAATCCTCCCTGGAAGTTCTTTGGGCGTTAAATACCGTTGATCAACATTTAATATAGATCAGCCTTGATAGAGATCTAGGCTGGGCTTAATTTCTTTTAGCCCGAATACTCCCACCTCCCTGAAAACATGTGATTAAACTGTTCTGATTTCTGTTTTAGATGAAGAACTCTGTCTCCACCGAAAACAAAAGAAGGTTCTGTCGCAAGACAAATTGAATCAAATTCTCCAGGAGTTTTGCAGTTCAATTAAGCTGTGGGATAGTCCCTATCTGAGGTGCAAATCTCTCTGTGCATTACAGGACCACAGACAGGGATGTGGCAAAAGGTAAAACCGGGAGTTATGTCTTTAAGGGCTCGTTGGAGACACTTGTAATCTCGTTTTATTGGTGGTACCCTCCCCAGCATAATGAACTTTGATGAAATAATGAAGTAGCTGTGGCGCCTGTGAAGCTGAGCAGGCTTTGCCAGGGAAAGACCTCCCATGAACAAAATCGCCCGGGCAACAACTCCGCACTGCAGCCAAGCCAGAAACTCTGGCAAAGTCGCCTCTTCCCATCTCTTAACTCCTGCAATTCTCCTTTTCAAGCCTTGGGAAAAAAAAAAAAAAAAAAGGAAAAGATTGCCCACTTATGTGGCTGAGGGATAGAGCTTAAAAACAAAAATAATAAATTTTGTGAGGATCCACTCCATGGTTGAAAATGGCTCCGAGTTCAGCAGTCAGCAAAGTTACAGGGGCCAGAAGGCTCTGCCACTGAACAAGTTCACTGTCCAAGGAAACGAATCTGTGGAAGACTTTAAACAGCAATATTTTTAATTCAGCAAAGTTTCCACCCCCTGCCAGACTTGGAGAGATGGGAATAGGAATCTGTAAATTCATCATTGTTGTTTTTAAGGAGTTGGATCCGGGGAGCACAAACATTTAATAATGGATATAATTAAATTCTTTGCTAGTTAGCTTGACTCAGGAGCCAGTTGGCACCATAATGTCATTTCATTTACATAAAATATGTAGTAATTCTGATTCAGAGAACTGCGATTTCACAGAGCTGGAACTGCAGATGAAATAAAGGTGAAAGAGATCAGGTTTAGGAACATCTCTCTGATAACTTGTCTCAGGTTTGGTGTTCAGATATTCAAACTCTGATCTTTTATAATCAAGCTCAGATCCAAGTCAGCCCCAAGCACAATAATTTTCAGTATAACAAATTACTTCAGGCACTTCGACTTCCAGGTAATTAAATGAAGATACCTTCAAGTGACCTGATTTTGATAGATGATATTAAACCGAGCCTGAAAATCAGATTCCCCTTGTGGTGGAAAACCCGTGGGATCAACTAACAATGAGATTTCTGCTGTCTTGGTGAGGAACTGTCCTAAGAGCTGCATTTTCAGTGCATATGAAGTGACCTTTGAAAGCTTCACTGGAAGTTGATCCAGATGTTTAATCTGACCATCACCAAGCTGGTTCATCTCTACATATAAATACATTCTCCTTCTGATTGGAAGTGAAAACGCAGCACTTCCTTCTTTGTTTTGGGTTTTTTAAGCAAACATTAAATTATTTTAAGCCAGTAATGCCAAGGAAAGATTTCTGGGGTTGCTTCTTGTTGGGAATTTTCATTTTGAAGCAGGCTTTATGCTTTAATAGGCTGCCCCTCAGCAATAATTGAGGGAGTAGCATCTGCAGGGAGACAAATATAAATTGAAGTCAAATCACAGCCAGGTTTACTGGGAATGTTCAGAGCTTCAACCTCCATTCGGACTCCTCAGGCCATGAAAAAAGGGTTGAGTGGAAATGCTGGCTTAAAACACCTTTTCTTCTCCTTCTCTGCCTTCAGACACTCATCCCTTTGCCCTGCAGCTTCCTCAGTTTTGTCTCTCAAGAAACTGGAAATATTTGACTGAAATAAATAAAAAGGCCATTCTTTTGCAGTTTTTCCCTAATTCAAGTGAATTCCCTGATCTGGTTCCATGACCAAGTCCCGAAATACCTGCTCTGGCACAGTGAGGAAGGTGATACCCACAGGATGGGAAAGAGGAATGGGATAGAAGAGGAAGGACAGGAGTCAATGCCTAAACTATTCCTGGTGCTGAACTCTGCAGGGTCCCACTGCTGTCCAGCAGTTCTCCCTAACACCAGCCAGACACGGCCAGAAATACCCAGGCTTTGGGGGTTTGGGTCTTCCTGAGGCTGTGAAATCTTGTAGTCATGCGTAAATGGGAGATTTATTCCCTACAACGGCTTGGAAGCACTTCAAGAGCTCAAATCATCCTTCTCCCCTCAACAGAAGGTTCAGCTGTGTCCACGCAGTTGTTTCTACCCACCTGCACGCAGGATTGTATGAAGGGATGAGGGATCCAGGATCTGGGCCATTCCCAAAGATCCCAAGGAGACACAGGCTGGTCAGATCACCCCGGAGCCGGGAGCAGTCATTACCCTGATTGTGTGGTCACTGAGCCTGAGATTGTGCCCTCTCCACAATAAGTTCCTGATTGCTCATGAAAGCTTTTGGATGTTTGTGGCAAAGGATTGGTGACTTAGTTTCTCATTTTCTGCGTGTCAGTGGGGTCAGTTTCCTAATTGTCCTGGGGCAAATTAAATTCCGGCTCTGCCATCCAAATGAAACTGCAAACACAGGGCGAACAGCTATTGTGTGGCTCTCACCCATCTCTGCTCAGTTGTCACCGAAGGAACAGCTCCCTGTCTGTTTTACCTGCAGAAACTCAAGAGTACGTGGTGCCCTTTTAATCTGGAAACAAAAGAGAACAAAGGCAAACAAATGGAGGCCAAATTATCTCGCCTTGAGATCTGAGTTTTCTCCATATTGAACTTCTGGTACCTCCTTAATGCGCCCGGGTTGTTGCTCACTGGTGAGCGAGAACAAAGCAAAGTGACTCATGCTGCCTTGTTATTGTTACATAATCTATACAAGTCATTTATTTTTATGGTTAATTACTGCATTAGTTAAGTATATTGGAAATGTAAAGAGATGTGGAGTTAGGAGAGATTCAGACCGGTGTCTGTGAATCTGTGCAGGATGTCTGTGGGTATCTAGAGGGAAACCTGCGTAAAGAATAGCTCTTTTTGGGCTGATCACTTGAACTTACACCTCTGTGTGCAGCTGGGCTCCCTTCAGCCTCAGCAGGAACTCAGGTTGGGCACAGCCTTTTTTAGTGTGACAAACGCCCCTTTTTTTACCTCTCTGAATCATTCCTGCTGAGGGAACCTGGAGTCAAGATGTGGTCCCTCCTCACATGGGCACACAGGGCCCCCAAAATCCCCGTCTGTATTAATCACCACCGAGCTGGGAGAGCATGTGCTGTAAACCTTCCCAACTCAGCTGCTAGAGGTTGGTTTGTGTTATTTTATTAAAATGCAGCAACAATAACTCCTCAGAAGTGGCTGGGTGCACCTCACTATGCAGCAGACACCCAAGAACGCATTTAAAGTCGCAAACATCACGAAGTGACCTAAATTGGGGTTACCTGCTGAGGCACCAGTTTAATATGGAATTACTGCTCTGTTTTTATTGTAATGACCAATTAAGGATCAGCACCTCAGAAACCTCAGGTGGCTGCTTTACAGCGAGCACGGCCTTGCCAAGCTGCCCTTTCGGAAAGGCCGGCACCGGTGCCTTGTGCCAGGGTCACCCGTCACCATGGTGCTGCCAGGGCTCCGTTGTGTTTGGCTGCCCAGCACCGATCCACCCTCGGTGCCAGGGAGGAATTGCAAGCAGGGAAGTTGCTAGGAGCCCGGGGAAACACGAGTGCTCCCTGCTTTCCACACGGCTCCACTTCAAAGCCACGCAGCGCGCCCGGGGAAGTGCCCGGCGCTCCTCTGACAACATGTGCTGCGTGGGGTAGGGACTCACAGTGTGTTCTTGTGGGTCTTCTTAAAACAAATTTTTATTTAACCTCTGCTTTGACCCAGCATCTGAGTGTGTTGCCCAGATATGCTCCATTTCAGTTTATTTAACCAGAATGTTTGCTTACTCAGTGACCACTGGAGGGGAACTACTGTTCTTATTAATTCCACAATGGGTATTTGTTGCTTCTTGTTTTCTGACATTTTCTTTATGGCCATAATTGCAGAGTTCTTGTTTTCAGATAATAAATGCACGTGTGTATTTGCTCAGGTATTATGTAATTGATCCCCAGCTATTAATTAAAGATCTAGACTCAATGTCTCTGAACCTGCCTCCGGATATTTGTCCTTATTGTGTCATACCTTGGAAGCACAAACAGGGAAACCACGGGCAGCTTTGCATGTGCGCTGCTCCTTCCCTTTAATAAAGGAGCCCGAATTCAGGAGTTGCAAAGAAGGATTATACAGAGCAAGGAATATTTTTCTGATGGGATTTTGATTCTTCCTTCTTTCCCTGGGCTGCCAGCGTTTTCCTGAAGAAGCTGACGCGCAAACATAATGAGCTGTTTGCTCTGCACTGCTCTCCACAGGCCCTGCACACTAAAAGGAGTTTATTTTGCCTTTATTGCTGTTGCTGTTAATAGCAGGGCAGGCTGTAGCTGGCACTGGGAGCAGGATGAAGATTTCATGGGTGAAAAGAGAAATCAGAGATTGCAAATTCACTGCAGAGAGAAGACGGATTGGTTGCTCTCGTTCCCAAGAGTCCATTTGGGAAAATATGTTATATGATCCTGTGAACAAATTGTTACTTTTCCAGACAAGTCTGTTTTCTGTGTAAACACTTTTACTGTAGCAATGTACAAGAACAACACTTTCAATCCAAAACTCAACAAAAATAGGCACCCCAGAACATTTGGAACTTGTTAAACTCCAGAAGAGGAAAATAGGAAAGAGAGGCTGCAAAGAAAAAAAAAAAGCTTTCCACTTTTAAACCTTCTGATTTTTATATTTTTAATGGTCTAAAACTCCTGCCAGAGAGCTCTGAAGCTGTTCAAAGCAGCTGGGTCCCCACATACAGCGAAGGTACAGCTTGGAGAGGCAAAAATTGTTTTGAGTCCACTTAGTAAGAAGTCATTACATCTGAAGAGCAAAGTTAATGAGCTTGGGAAGCCGGGATTTGGGTCCTACCCTTTTCATAGACTTCCTGTTCCCCTTAGGAAAGTCCCTGAACACCTTTGTGACTCAGTTTCCTCAGTGCCAAATGAGAAAAAGCCTTCCGAGCACGCAGGGAGGGATGGAGCTGCAGAAACACAGGGCTTTATCACCAGCAGGTGCAACTCGTGTTTCCCACTGCAGCCAAACGAGCTTCAAGTGAGGAGGCTTCCTCTGAGAGATTCTGGTTCTCTGGAACCAAAAGGTTTGGTGGAAAAGAAGGGATTTTGTTGTGTTAGGATAAAAAATTAGCCAAAGCTTTTGCTTTGAGACACTTCAAGATTGTATCAGTGCAGTTAAATGTCTCATTTATCAGCTGTGCAACAGTCAGAAGGGCAGTGCTGATCTTATCAGAGCCAGGTCCTTCAACATTTTAATCCTTGTGCAGACCACTGGGCATTCCTTAAAGCTTCTAAAATTAAGGTTTTATTTATTCCTTAAAGCTGCTAAAACTTAACTTGTAAAATACTGTTTCACTTGAAAAGAAAACGTTATTTCTTCCTGTCTTCAACAAAAGGACCATCTCTAATTCCCAAAACAGACCAAAGGTTTGGTCCTCATCCCTCTGAGCGGTCCCAGCCCTCCAAAGACACACAGAGGCATTATCTGAACACAAAGTAAAATCACCAACTTTATTTTACACCTGGGAGTGCTGTCAGCAACTCACAGTGAACACATGTTAAAACAAGGAATTAACATTTCTGGTTTGATCCTGAGCTGGAAATACTGGGTGTTTCTTTAATTTTTTTCCCATTCCCTAAACAAATTAAATCTTTTGCTTCTCGAGCTCTTAGAGCCCTCATCTCTTTCAGCATTTGGGTTACTGAGTGAGCAGCAGCAGCCCAGAGCTGCTTAGGTTTGGAGGGGCTGCTGCAACCTCCTATTTCCGTACACAGAAGACACACACAGCTCCTGATCCAGCATCACGAAACCCTGCCTTAATTTCACCCTGCATAACAAAATGAACCCCATGAGAACACTGCCATAATCTCTTGGCTCCACAGGCTTGGCTGCCCCAGGCTCAGCTTCTGAAGGTTTCAGAACTTTTATCCCAGTTCAGATAATATTGCCAAAACTCAGGCTGTCGTCTCTATAAAATAATTGCTTGTCCAAGTCTTTGCAGTCTCTGCACTGGTTTAATAAGGAGTAATTAGCTGAATAAGTCCAATTAATGCCTTTGTGCAGATCTGAGATTGGAGTAGGATTGTAGGTCAAGTTTAATTTTAAAATACATTAGAATTTCTATCAGTCTGAACACACTCAGGGCAATGCTATTATGGGCTTTCCCCTTAGTACATATGAATCATGATTTGGACTCAGAGCCCAGATCTAGCACTGCCTGTGTTTAAATCTCTGAAGCCTATCTAGAACTGGAATATTCTCCGCACATGAGGCCTCCTTGTTTTTTTGATTTCTCCAATAAAGCTGCTCTGGATCCCGTGCCAGGTCTGAATGAGGAGGTCACTGCACAGTCCTGTAAGTGGAACGGAGAAACCCTAAGTGTGAGTTTAGCATCAGATGATGCTTCACAGAGGGTCCTCAAAGTCCTGAACAGCAAAACCCCCAGAGATCCACACCTGACCAAGGCTGGGTTTTTCAGAAGCTGCTGAGATCCATGAATTTTAATTTTCATTTTCATTTTCATTTTAGTGGCTGACTCTGTTGCTGCAGGGCTCTGCC
Organism: Lycocorax pyrrhopterus obiensis; assembly: GCA_014706295.1. Taxonomy (NCBI): domain Eukaryota; kingdom Metazoa; phylum Chordata; class Aves; order Passeriformes; family Paradisaeidae; genus Lycocorax; species Lycocorax pyrrhopterus. The sequence continues at coordinate 10,468,490 of JACSVZ010000018.1, forward strand.
AGACCTTGCCCCAGCCCTTGGCTCAGGCTGTGGCAGTGCAGGGAGGCTCTCTCCGAGCAGCTTTCTCGCTGAAAAGCATTATTTGCTTTTAAGATTAACGGGCCGGGCCAGGAAAACCTCACAGCCCTCTGGACAAAGTGTTGTCGAGCCATTAGAGGCACAAAAGGACGAGCAGTGTTTTGCAAGGCAGCTCATTTACTGAGTGTCATTAAAAGCTCGTGTACCTCCCTGGTGTGTTGTTCTCATTATTAAAAGATAGACAATATTGCACTAATTGGAGGTGAGTGTTTTAAGTGCTGTTTTTATCCTCTATCACTCCTCTGGGTGATCGGAGCTCTCTGTTCTTGTCCCCCTTGACAAATTTCCTCCAAAATGGCTTTTATATGAATGATTAAATTAATTACTGTCTATCCTGGACCACTAGCAGCTGTATTGTGATATTAAAGTTAAGTTTTAAAGAGTTTCTTTTTATTTCATTGACATTCTTCACTGAGCTGAGGTGAGGATCCCAGTGAGATTATTGCTCACTGGGTCAGATGCCCATTCTGAAGGTTTTGGGCTAATAAGAAAAGGAATCCTAATTATAAATCAGATTTCTAGCTATGGATATTAATAAATAAATAAATAAATAAATAATAATAATAATAATAATAATAATAATAATAATAATAGCAACTGTTATTTGAATGTAGGTTGTTCAGAGCAGCTGATGGACTCAGGCTACCAAAAATGTCACTTTTCTGACTTGGGCCCTGCCATCCTCACAGCAGTGACATCCAGAGCGTGCTGGCATTTTTTGTGAGCACTTTTCTTGCTCATTTGAAGGTTGTTCCCTGCTAAGTTTAGAGATTGTCCCTCAATTCTTCGGCTGGACAAGGAGAAATGCAGTTTAGGTGAGGTAAACTGACAACCATCACCTCAGCGGGTTATTATTGTTTATGACGTGCAATTTAAAAGCCAAATTTTCCAACAATTTATGGATGTAATTATGCACCTCATTTGCACAGTTATTTTAGACTTATGTATAATATTGGCTAACTGCAAGTTCAGCTGGGCTAATGCAGGGCTGGAACAGCCCCAAATGTTCCCTGGTGTGTTTTTCCAGGGGGTGATGCCACATTTAACATAATCTCTTCTAACTGCAGAGAGCAGTAAGGCAACCCTGCTAATAGTTTCACGCCAGCTAAAGCCACATGATTTTTCAAGGTGAGAACATCCATCATTCTCAATAGAAGAAATCTCCTCTGACTTTGTAGTTTAGCACTAATGGGCGCTGGTCAGACGAAAAATTAACAGCACTGAGCAACTGAGCTGCTCCTTTTCAAGCACAGGTCACAGGAGCAGCACAGCTTGGGAGTTTTCACTTGGGTTTTCCAGCTGACATGGAATTCATGTCTGTAATACACAATATATGGACCCATTGGCTCATCAGCAGGGATTTTGGCAAGTTCTTTCAGAGCCCACAGCCTCTGAAGGGTGCAAAAGGCCACAGCCTTGGACAGGCTTGGAAATCCATCCTCGTCACGCACGACACAGGGGAAAAGAAATGTTGCAATTCCCAAAGCCAAGCCAGTCATGGGGCCAAAAGTTTGCCCACAAAGCTGATGTTATTGAAGGATTTTCAGGAAGCTGCTTCAACAACTCGAGATGAAACCTCCCGAGTGTTTGGCGTTGCCCAGTGCCACACTGGGGAGTTGAAAGGTTTTGGAGGGGAGGGGTCTCTGTTGCTGTAAAAGCCCCAAGTCCCCTGATGGCAACAAGAAAACAGAAATAAATAGGAAAGAGCTATTCCAGCACTGTAATGACTCATCTTGGTGGTTACACAAAGCACTTCCACAGCTCAGCTGAGCTGAATACTTCATGAAAGAGACTAAAGTGAAGAGGATCCATATGAAACTGCGTATTCCAGAGATTTATGGGGAGCCCAGATGGCTGTAAATCATTGACGGGGTTCTTGTCTGACTACATCATGTAACAGAATAACATCACACAGCGAGATAGAAATGACTCATTTAATTTCATGGCAGGAGAAATCCTGGATGATATTGGAGTTTTAGGAACTCGAGCCACTCATATGAGTTCACTTTGGCTTCATGGTCTTTAAAACCTCTCAAATAGCTTTGAAGTGAGGTTATTTATTAGAAATAAAAAACCAAACTAAGTTAAATTCAGAGAGCAATACAAAATAGACATACAAATGTCTGACCTGAATAAACATTTCAGGAAAAATAATTCAAATAACAAATGAACAGCACAGGACAAAACAACATCATCATGATTATGGAGCTTAAAACTCTTTTCTCCAAGCTTGCCTGCCTTCAAAGACATTTAAAACCTGCTTCTCCTCCAGCATGTATTAGTGTCAATCAAAAATAACTCTGCTCAGGTCAATGGATTTACACAATTGCAAAATTAGTATAAGTGAGAGGACAATCAGAGCTTTTGTATACTACAAAAATCTCTCTTAATAGCAACAGCAATAGAGAAGGAGGAGGTGGGAGGTGCCTTTCCAGGACAGGCTGGGTGGATAAACAAGAAAAACCTGCTGAGCTTGTAAGTGAGGATTTGTAGGAGGAGCTGCAGCATTATTTTAACCATTAATTCACTCCTTTAAAATTTCCCCTTTCCTGTCTTTTCCTTCATCTGACACGTTTAGCAGGAGCTGGGCTACAGGTTTAAAATCCGAGTGCAGAGACGTGGGCTCCATCACACAGGATCCATAAGGAATATGGAAGTTTAGAATTTCATCCTGGAACGGGAGCAGTGGCTTTGGGGTTGGGAATGTGTGACAAAGGGTGTCCCTCCTCTCTGGGGCCCAGCCTGGGGCTCTGCCCAGTCCCGGGCTGCCTTCTGCAGCTCCAACCCCACCACTGGCCACCTGGGAGGGTGGGTTCGTGGGTCCATGGGGTGGCTCCAGGGAAAGGTGCCCTCAGGAGGCACATTCCCACTGCAGATCCGTGTCACAGGATCAGCCCTTCACATGCAGGGACGGTTCTGCCATGGGACACCCAGGACCAAACAAGGGGACACCAGGATTTCACCCACCTGTGGTGGCTGTCCAAACCAGCTGTGACCCCCTGCTGCCTTCCCTGGTTGGGACAGGCAACGTGAGTCTCTTAGGGCATGGAAAACCATGGCCAAAAGGCAAGGAGAAGACACAGCACAGAAAACCTTTCTCTGTGTGACTCCACAGGTGTGCCAGAAGTGGATTTGTTCAACTCTTGGAGCAGGTCAGATTCCCAGATCACAGGAGCCACTAAAAATTGCCACTACAGTCTTTTGCTGCAAGATCTGATGGACTCAAAGACAAAAATAAGTAGAGATGTGGGGAGAAAAAGCTCTGATTCTGTACAGAGGCACTTCCCTGGCCACAGAAGGTCCACGTTTGGAGTTGAGAAATGGTTCACTTCCCTAAAGAAAAGAGACTGCCCCTGCATCAATAGATATTTAAACCTTGCCAGCCAGAGAGGAAAATCCACTTATTCAGAACAAAACATAACTTCCTTAAAACTGCTGGGACTTTGCCAGCAGCTTAAGCCACAAATAATTTACCCAGGGAATATGAAGTCAACAAGCTCTGGAACTGTGGGAACTGCAACTGTTGAATAAATCATTTGTGAATCTCATTTAACTAGGGACAATTATAATATCCCAAAGTAAGAGAGGGATCAGCATGTTCCAGATAAGCACAGAACAGGCTCTCAGCTGAGGGCAGAGCACGGCTTCACTGAAGGCCACGTTCCTCTGTCACTTTGGGCCGGGGAAGTAGAACAAGCACTTGGGGAGTTCAATTCCCTGTTTTGGGCTCACGTTGAACTGCTTCAGAGTTATTTAGTGGAGCAGAGACCAGTTCTGTAGGGTGTAAAAGCTACTTTTGAGCTAACAGGAACAAGGAGAGTTTTCCCACAGGAGACAGGCCCTGCGCACAGAGGATGTAGCGCCATGTCCCGACAGTCCCGCCCAAGGGAGTCTCTGTTTGTGCTGGCAGAGTCTCTTTGCCAGCCCAGGACTGCCCTGGAGCCACGTTTCCCCAGAGCTTCTCTCTGTGGCTGTGCAGAGCCTCCACGTGCTCCCCACCAGCTGCTTCTGCTTTGATATTTGGCTTCAGCGAAAGGCCGGGGCTGCAGGAGACACAGCCACCCGCCAGGGCCGTGGCACTGCCCTTGCTCCCAGCAGGAATCCCTCTTCCAAGGCTCCCTCCTCCCTCGCCCCCACGCTCCTGTCCCATCCCCGCCTCGGTGTCCCTGCAAACAGAATGAGTCACGTTGTGATTTTGGGTCACCACCCACCTGAAAACCCTTCTCAGCTTTTGCCTGAGAATAGGAGCTGGTTGGGTTTTCACTTTTCCCATCCAAGAGAAAATCAGAAAATACAAAGCTCTGAGGTTTTTTATTCCAGTTTCACTCCCTCCCAGGCTCCCCCGGGGAATGTCACAGTTCCATGGGGTGTTTTCCCTTCTGTCCTGGTCTTGCTGACAAACAGCAAGAGGTAAATTTGGGAACGTCATCCCAGCTCTAAGAGGGCTTCTCATTTCATTTCTCAGCCTCCTGAGGCTCTAGGAGGGAATCCCACCTCCAGACAGCTCATAAAGTCATTTGTGACACAGGATATCCCAGTTACTATACAGGAATGTTGAAAGCATTTTATTTTCTCCCCTTTGATTTTTATTGGTTGAGCTCCCAGTGTTCTGTGAGTAATTACACCATTTGCTTTATGTCTTGCTTTCCTAATGACTAATACAAAAATATATGTACAAGCAAATGGAAGCGTATTACTGAGTGATTAACAATGGACAATTAGGATTAATTAAGGCAATTATTTTAATAAATAAGAATTAGTAAAATATATCCATAAACAAAGCCGTGGCACATATTTAGCAGGGCTGATGCAGGCTAAAGAAGCAGAATTGTGACAACTGGGAGCAGAGGCAAGGAGGAGACAGAGATGATTAAAGAGAAATAGTTGTGTACATAAAAAATGTAATTAGGCATAAGACAGAATGTGCATATCCAGACTGCTCTGTCCCTGGCAAGGGTGTTTTGTTTCATCTGTTACCACTAGAAATGGGATTTACACACAGCCATTCCTGTGCCACCGTGTCCTCAAACTTGCATCTCTTCCACAGTCGTACAAAGAAGTCAGAAAGGCATAAAACTGTCCTAAGAAACAACAGGAAAATCATTCTCTCCCATCTCTTTTTAGTGCCTCGGTTCTGGAAGCTGCTCATAGCACCGAGGGGATGATCTGTCCTGGGATTCTGAGCTACGAGTGAAATTCTAAGTGAACCAGACAAGATTTGCTCTGGCAACACTGAAAGCAAAGAAAATACAGTATTTCTTTTAACACTTCTGCACCTATTGATGACATTCTTTAATATTCGCTTTTTTAACAGATTTTGGGTGAGTTGAAGTTTGCCTGTTGTACCATTTCATACTGCCCCACATTCCTCAGCTTCCATCACCTCTGAAAAGGACAAAACCTGGCGTGGCCACACTGGAGGATGATCCTGCTCCTGTGGCACCACAAGTGAGAGTTTTCCCCGGGGCTAATCTGCCCAATTAAATGGATATGGTTTATTACTGGGCAGTGTTAACCTTTGGCACAATCAGATCAGCAGAAAGAAGCCAGTGGAGCTGTGAAATCAAAGCAAACCTCAAGGTCTGATGTGCCAGACCAGTGCCAGTAGCTTTTCTCCCTACAACAAAGTGCTCCAGCAGATTGGAGTGCTTAAATTACAATCAAAAGTTAGTAAATGGTTGCTGGAAGGTTTAATACCCAGAGTGGTAGGAAAGGACAATGAAACCCTGAGAGTGGTGCCACAGAACAAGGCCATGGCGTCCCCAGCCCTGTTCAGCACACAGTGTTCACCCTGGAGGAAAATCCAGTTGGTTCATTTTGGATGGGATGCTCGAGGGGTATAAAGCTGTCAGGGCCACAGCCACGCTCTGCCCTCCTGCAGCAGGGCCCAGCTGCTGGCTCAGCACTGGTTCATTGTCGGGAAGAGCTCCCAGTCCCAGCAGAGCCTCGTAGAGCAGCTCTGGGCCCATAAATCAAAGTGCATTTCTGTGGGTGCTGAAGGTCAGCACAGCGGCAGGAGCGCACACACAGCGGAGAAACCAAACCCCCAGCAGAGACTCTCTCAAGTCCATGGATTATGCTGTTTGTGTGCTTTGTCTGCTCTTTTTGGCCGTGATTAAACAGCAGGTTTAACACGTGGTTTAAGGACTTTTCTGAGCTGGTGCCTCAGTTTGTTGTTGTGCAGCTGAGTTTTTGGTGGTTATCAAGGTTTTCTCTGGTCTGTAATCAAGAGGCATGGAGGGGAAGGGACTCACAAAGACAGAGACCAGAACGGTGCATCCCATTGCCCCAAGCCCAAGCTGGAGGCCTCCAGACATTTCACTGACTGGAAAACTGCATGATTTGAAGGGTAAAAGAATGTGTTACATTCGAGATTAAAAGAAAAGAAGTCTACTCCAGTCCGTTCTCAGGGAACAAAAAAAAGGGGCACAAAATCTTTTTTGTTTCTTTAGCATGGAAGAACATCAAAACAACATTTATCTCCCTTTTGGGAGAGATGGAATGGAAAGCATTTTAATTCATAAATATCTGGGTTGTTTCTTTTCAGAAGCTGCCTGAGAACCCAGAAGGGACAGGGAGCTCCCAGTTTATAACCACGCTGGCAAATCCAGGTGGTGCAGCTCCTTTCCAGCTCCCAGCCATGGATATTCCCACGGAATGATGCGCACACGGTGTTGACAGGGCTCTTCTCCTGGCTGCCTGTGGAACACAGCCCTTCCAGCCTGCTTTTGAGCATGTTCTGGCCACTTGATTGAGCCATCATTTTATCATATGGCTTTTGTAACCTCTCTTGCCTCACTCTCACGCTGCCAATGAATCAGTTTCCCTCTGCCATGTGCAGGTTCGGAGGGGGTTTTGGAGATTTGAAGGAAAGAAGGAGATCCCAAGGTTTGCTGTTTGGGGTCAGTGCATTATATTTCACTGTGTAAGCAAACACAGGCAGAGTTTTCTGTTAAGGTTTTCAGGCAGAGCAGTCCAACAGGCAATTTCCTGTCCTAAGTAGTGTTATAATTAGGATTGCCACTGGAATGAAACACTCTGTGCCCATATTATGGTGTTACACCACGTTAGCATTTAATTGTCACATCTGACAGACTTCCACACGCCCGCGTTTGGAGAGGGGGAACTTCTCATACTCTGCTTTTCACCGCCTGGCTTTCAATTCCCTGTGTTATTCCTCAATAAATATTTCTATTCACGTGTGTGAGGGCTGGGGATAGTGGGTAAATCATCACAAACTCTCGTGGTTATTTGTTATCTGTGCAAAGGCACACACACATTTATCAGCATCTTGGCTGCAGGAATGTCGAGAGAAAAAGTTTGGATTTGGTGATCGAGGGAAACCTCTCGAATCCAGCTGTGCCAGCCTAGGAATCCTCCTGAGCTCTGTTCATAAAAGTAAATCAGCTGAAGCTGCCCGCAGACACACACCAGGTTTAGGGGATCTTTGTGTTTCTCTCTGGCAAAAACGACACTTTTGACACCTGTGGCAGCATCCATGGGCAGTTTAGAATTCCAGCTTTCTGTGGCTGGCCTTTAGGCTTGCAGGGCAACCGAGGGACGCTGAAAAGAATAAAATTAAGAATAAAATTAATAATAGACTGCGAGCTGCAGGCCTGACTTGTGTGTGAGGAGCTGTTTGTGTGTGGATCATTGCTGGGGGCAGGCAGGAGCCTCTCCAGTTCATTAGGAGCCAACGGAAGTCCTGCAGCCCCAAATTCCTGTCATTTCATCTGGAGAGGAGGCCTCTGGCGTGTAACCAGATCTCTGCCCTGCTTTAGGGCTCCCTGATCTTTGCCTTCAGACTTCTGGCCAGGATTAATTTACATAGGGCTGGAAACAAGCGTGGCACTGGCCGTCGGCTTGAGTTACACGCAGGGAGCACCAATAAACTTCCTGGTGCAGCTAATAAAGGAAATTGGGGAGGAAGGAACAGTCTATCAATTATCAATAAGAGAAAAGTTGCCTGGATCGGGCGAATTAAAGCGTGCAAAGCAAGGAGTTGAAAGTTGGGATTCAAAAGGGGACGCGGAGCTCCCTCTGATTTTGAACAAAATTCCATTTACAGAATGGCAGCAGAAGAGGAAGAGAGGGCCAGAGACAGGGAGAGTAATGGCTGGAGACAGCACTTTTTGGGCAGAAAGGAAAAAGGGATGATTTATTCCTAGCTGGGAGAGGTGGAGATGTGCCACTTTTCACAAGATGTGAAAAAAACACATTTTGGGGGGGATTTTCTTGGGCCATTTGTTTGCACCATTGTTTTGCTCTGATCACTAATAAATTAATTTAACTAATTCCAGTGAGAACAGTATTTCCATATTCAGTGATTACTCTGCCCCAGGGAAAGGAACTGGAACATCACAGAAGAAGACAGAACCCTACTCTTGTGGGGATTTCTCCCCCCTCACCACTGTCCAGTTAATGGGGATTTTTTACCAGTGGCTAAATCTGCTCCATTTCCAAGGATCCCATCCTGCATCTCAAACACATTAATACTTTCTGCCTTGGGTCTAAGTTTTCTTCCAAACTGGGCTTGTAATCCTTTCTGCAACCTATTTCTGCTTGTTTCCTTATGGTAGTAGTAGTAGTAGTAGTAGTAGTAGTAGTAGTAGTAGTAGTAGTAGTAGTAGTAGTAGTAATAATAATAATAATAATAATAATAATAATAATAATAATATTCTGGTGGCTAAATTGCTTCTCTTTTCATGTTCAGATTTCACCCCAACCCACGAGAGAGATTAAGAACAAGATTCAGGAGAGTAAAAATAATTATTTGGTCTTGCAGTACTCCTCCATGAGGTCATGGATCAGAAAGAAAAAGGGCCAGAAAGCCCAAAAATGGGCCACACCCTGGCTCAGGCCTAACCCTAACTTAGGCCTAACTCTGAGCTCACTGCTAAGTCTCTTTTTGGCAGATGGGCTGAGCAGAGGGATTTCCTCTGCCAAGGAGCTACTTAAAATCTGTGCTTTTCAGTAGTCGGAGTCAGGATTGGGAAAGTTGTTTATTATTCAACCATCTCTTCCAAAGCCAGGGAAACTCTGTTTATAACAAGCTTCAAAAGCCTCTGTCACAGCTATCAAGGCTCCACACTCTGTGCCTTTGCCAAGTCAAATTAGGTTATTTTACTTGATATTAAGCTTGACAAGCAAAGAGCCTGTGAAAACCAGAATCCCAACTGGGCGTGCCTCCCACAGCTCGCTCCATTTTTGAGGGCTAAAATTCCTACAGTAGCCCCATTCTCCACTCTCATATTTCTGTCTGTATTTATCTTGTCTGGAAATTCCCCTCAACTGTGTCCTAGACATCTTCTAATATTCAGATTCTCCAAGAATGTGACCAACTTTGTTTTGGCAAACCGGTCTCACCGCACGGGGATGTCTCTGTGGGCTTTGGTTTCTATTTACTTCCACAGATGATAAATTTATTGTCATGCTAATTTGCAGGTCCACTGAGTATATCAGACTTGTGGGCTCGTCCATCCTATAAAAATACCCTTTTGTTGCATCATTTCCTGGCGGGGACTGCGCCAAGTCAATCTGGGGATTAACAGCCAGAGATAATGAGGCAAAATATTAATAACACATTGCATTTTTAGAAAGCAGGACAAGCTCTTTGAGGACAGAGGGAACATGGAAGATTTCACTCCTTACTGCCTTCCACTAATTTGCTTGGACCCTGTTGAAAACAGAATCAGGCCTTTGAGACCCACGATGCTCCAAAATCTACTGAGCTGTTTAATCAAGTCATACTTGCACTTTACTGAATAAGGCTGTGAATGTTGGCCTAAATGTTTCCCAAAGTCACTGCCGTGGGTTTCCCCCCATCATTCCAGAAGCCCAGCTTTGGGACAGCTCCATCACTGTCTGGTTTAGCACTCTTGTTTCAGTGTTTATGCTTCCGATTGATGTGGCCACCAAAACTGAAGCAGAACTTCAATATATTCTTCAACAGATTGAAACATGGGTCCACACGATCATGGAAACATGAAATAATTGAATTATAGCACAGCCTGGGTTGGAAGGGATTTTAGAGATCACCTAGATCCAATCCCCCTGCCCTGAATCATTCCATGAAGAGAGAATATTTGCCCCTTCTCTGGCCATGCCTTGTGCTCCAGGAAGAGTTGTTGGCAGTGGGAGAAGGAGCTCCAAAGGGGCTGGTGTAGCTGCGTGGGAGGTGTTATCCTGATCTTTCCATGCCCTTTTCTGGCTACAGCCCAGCAAAGCCATTCCCACAAGGCTGGGATGAAGCAGCCTGAGGGATCCTTGACTTTTCCAAGCCATCAGAGGGTCAGGGATGTCTCTTTGCACTGTGACTCAGTGCTGATGGAGGACACCCCGAAAAAGGGTGATCCCACCACAGCATTCCAGGCAAATTGCACCAGGCTGGCAATGAGTGCCTGTATCACATCACAAACCCCCAAATAAGAGCTCTTTCCTTGCCACAGAGGGGGAAATGAAGGAGAAACACTGCAGGAGAAAACCTGTGCAAAGTAGGAGCTCGCAGTTTTATAAGGGAGCACTGGGTCAGGGTGTGTAAATTTGACTGTCACACTCAGGTACAATTTAGGTCCACATAAAAAGTCTGAGAATGCCACTTTATTGACTCCTCAGTAAATGCAGTGTGCACTCCAGGAGAGGGTCTTGTCTTACATCCTGGGGATAAGGTCACTGCTTCGGGATTCATAAACAGGGTCTGGACAGGAAGAGGGGATTATGCCAGCAATGCGAGAATCCACCACGAGGAATATTTACAAGCTATAAATCCAGCTGTTAATTTCAGGTTATCAAAACCAATCACTGTCTCTCAGCTCTCAAACAGCATCTCATCATCATCATCATCACCATCATCATCATCATCATCACACCAGTAATCAGCCACAGCAGAATGAACCCACAGTGAAGCTGAATTTCCTTAAGTGCATTGTGTTCTTTTCCTTCACTAAACATTGAATCCCAGCCTCAATTAACAAGATATTTCTTGCTTAGGCAGGAGAGGGGGCAGGAGGGGGAGAGGTCTTCAAGAAATACATGCCCAGCTTTCAGGAAGCAGAAATGTGTTTGTAATTTGCAACAGGAGGGAAAATAAAAGGCTGAAAAGAAAGATTGATTCCAGTTTTCAGACTATTAAATCAATGTCAACTTATCAAATCCTTGTATTTCCTGGAAGGAGAACAAAGGTAACATAAATGAATATGTTCCCAGATTTGTGATCTGTTTACAGTTATATTGTGCACTTATTAGCAGTGTGTCTATTCAACCACAATTAGAAAGACTACCAGTTTTCCTTTGAGTTTCATGTGTAAATTTGTACTCAGAGGAGCGATAAACAAAAATCAATCTCTACGGGAGCTGTTCAGACAAGCACCCTTCAGACTTTACTACCGACAGCTGCACTGAAATACTTCCCCAACCACAGGACAGAAGCTGCCAGCTGTTCTAACCCTGCACACAGAGCTCGTGCTCTGCCTTGCAGCCTTGTCCCACAGCAGCATCCCAGCTCCGAACCTTTTATATTGCTTTTATATAGAAATGCTTTATGAGGGTGCAATTCTATCATCTTCAGATGGAGCCACTGCCCGTCCACCCAGGTGTGAGAGCACAGCCAGAGCCCTGCAAGGGACAAAACCCCATCCCATCGTCAGGATAGTCCCATATCCCAGATCTGCAGAGCAATAAAGAAGCCATTTACAGCACAAAACATCTGCAGTTTGGGTCTCAACATGTTCTGAGTTGTGGCAGAGGTGGAGAGTCTGATCTTTTTTTGGCTTTCTTCTCCATCAGTCTTGTTTTCTAATTTTGTACTAATCAGCTTTTATTGTCTCAAGTGACAGGATCTTTATGCATCCTTGGGGATAATGATCTATGGTGCTCTCGAGCTGTCATTTTGATGAGAGATTGACTGGGTTGAATAAACAGGTCAATCCTAACATAAAGATTATCATTGAAAATCAGCTGTCAGAGGCCCTGCTTAATTTATTCTGACCTCATATCACAGAAAGCAACACAAATCCTTCTGGAAATACCGAGATAGCTCTGGCTCAGTTCCAGCACTGACAAAGACATTTTGATCAATGGCTGGGTAGGTTCCTTTTACAATGAAATTAGGCGTGGTGTGTCTTCACCAGAGTCCAACAAATCATTGCATGCTGCTTATTCTTCTCCATCCTTCCTCTGTGGAACAGGATCCAGCAGATTGGGTTCAGAGAGCAGCAGGGCTGGGGACAGAGATTCCACTGGATTTCACACCAGAATCTTCATCGCTCTTTTTCCCACGGCTCTCTGCTCCTCATGTTTTGCTTCCCCTGTGATGTTTGACAATAAGGTCTCATAAAACACAACAGTGAAGCGAAACGGCCTTATCTCTCAAACTCTGCATTTTGAAACCATCTTTCGCTTTCTAGAAACTCTGAAACTGTAGGAAAATGGATCCATTTGCCTTTTTCTTTTAGAACTATTATGATTTTCTTAAGTTTTTTAGTTGCTTATTGAGGGGAGAGCTCAATTAGAGAGGTACAAATTTCCTGAAACACTCTGACCAACCTGATGTCTCCTTTCCTCAGAGGACACCAGAAAAATCTCAGGCAGTACATGAGTGCAGCACCATCCAAAGACAGATCTTTTCCAGGAGAGCTCCACTTGGGCAGATTTTAAGCTTTTTTCCCCAGCCCTGTGTTGTGATGGGTGCCTCCTAGGTGGCAAAACCATCAGATTTAAGTGAGGAAGACCTGGGAATCCAATCAGAGAGTGCACAGATGTAAAATGTCTGGGGTGGGTGACTATTTCTCTGGAATAAGCTTTTTGTGACAGATTTCTCTGTGACTGCCTCCACTCCTGGGTTTCTCCTGCTTTCCTCTGAAGCAGCCTGAGTTGCCGTGACAATGAGGGGTTGGATTTTCCATGTACTGGGGTTATTTCTATGAAATCATGGAGCACCTGCCATGTGAGACACCAGCTGTGCCTTGGAGTTGGAAAAGACACACAAAAGCCAGCGGTGAGTGGCTGCAAGGAAGGGGAGTGGGGAGGACGAGTTCCTCAGCCTGCTGATAAAGGGATTTCTCGTGAGGTGGTGATGATTCAGGATTCACAAGGATTGCCCTAATTGTGGAGTGATCCCTGCCCAGGTGGTTCCATCCACACAATGCCCAGTCAGGGAGATGGGAAGAGACAGTTCCAGCATGGGTTTGGCTTCTCCAAACATGTTCTGAGGAGCTACCGGTCATTAGGACAGGTCCACAGGAGATGTCTCTGGTTTTTTATCCCTTATAGTGGAACTTCCGGGGTTTCACTGTTACAGAAGGTGCCCGTGACTGGGAGGCTGGAGCCAGCTTGGAGTGTCTGGAAATTAAACCAAACCAGGCACCAGGGTTAGAGATCCTCGTCCTTTCGGCTTGTGCCTGGTCCATCCCACCAAACAGGAGATGTGCCAGCTCCAGCAGCCCCTGCTCCCCGCTGTCTCCAGCAGGGATTGCTCCGGGTGCTTCCCTGGTGGTTACCAAAGAAAGCAAAGCCCAGCGCTGTGTGAAAGCAGGCAGCCCGTGGGGGCGGAGGGGGAAGGGAAATGAAAGAATATTCAGAATAAACAAATACACATCCCAGGAAAAGCTCTTCCCAAGAATGTGTAGAGAACTGCCTGCAATCAGTTAATCAGCATAATTGTTTCTAATTAGGTTCCAGAGGCACCTCACAAACAGAGGATGGGGTAGGGGTCTGGGGAGTGCAAAGAGGAAAAACCTTGCAGTGCTGTATTAATGACAATCATAGCTCTCTGCACAGCCAGGGAGGCTTCTGCTCTAATTAGAACCATTCTTGCTGAGATGGGAGGCGACATGATTTGTGAAAAAGACACCCTCAGCATGTAATTTTCTATGTAACAAATCTAGAAAGATGGATGCTCTTTGATCTCGATTCTCCTGTTATTGCTGTTCACACTGGGAAGGGCTCTTTAATGAAACAATCTCGAGGTAATTTACCGCCTTTGAAGTCCTGAAATGTGCTGCCAACAAAATTTCTGGTTTAGTGGAGGCTGCTGCAGCAGTCACTCAGGGTTGCTTAATGGAGCACCAAAACTGGAACATCAAGACATCAAAGGTGAAGGTGCCATGTGATTAATAAACGGAGCTATTCATTTGTTTCTGCCTCAGAGGCAATCTGACAATTTATTGTCACCGGCTAATTTGCACTTTGTGAGTACTTGCTCTTGCTAGTTGTGCTGCCTATAGAACAAGATAAGTGATGTTTACACGGAGAGGGGAGGAGAACAGACCCTTTTTCAATCTGGGGAAAAGGAGGGAAAGGAGAGGTGTTTTCCAAAATGCCGGTGGAAGCAACCCAGACTGTGGAATTTTATAGAGGGGAAGCTGGGCCGAGGGGGGACTCATTCCTGCACGATTCCCTGCCCTCCCCCTGCTGCCTTTGACCATCTCCTTGTTTACACGCAGTTGCCAGGAAGCAAATCCCAATTAAAAGTGGATTACAAGGCAATGAAACAGCATTGTTATGAGGGAAGAGTTACACCAATCCATTTCTTTTGGATTTGTGGGCTAATCCAGGGGGTTCAGTGATACTGGGATAGGGAAGGTGGGTCTTGCAAATCTCTGTGGTGGTGACAAAGTCTGGGTTTTGAGGAAGGGTCTTTCCTCTTGGAAGTGCCCAGGTAGGACCTCCACTCCAGCAGGACTTCCTTGCCTTGAGAAAGCCTGAAGTGAAATGAAACAGCCCAAAAAAAGGAGAGGAAAAGGTGCTTTCACAGAGAAAGGAAAAGCTTCGTTCAGATAATGAAGGCTGATCACCTTTGTGACCAAGTGAAAACGAAATATTTGTCTAAGAATTCCGGGAATGCAATGGGGATGTGGAGTCTGATAATGCTGCCTGCAACAAGGAGGAGTTTGGGGGAATCCAAACCACGAAGAGCAGGCAGAAATAGAGTCAGTACCTCCCAGATTAGATCTGCAGATGAACTCTCCCTCCCTGTTCCTGAAAAATCCCCTTTCCACGGCTCTGCCCCGGCAGGGGAGGGCAGCTGGATATGCTGATCTCCCTCACTGTAGGGCACAGGAGCAAGGGGCATCCTCTGGAGGATGCTCAGCCTCCCCATCTGGCCTCCGATATCAGAGCTTTCCAGAACCTCGGGCTGCAGGGAGGTCATACACAAGGAATTTGGTTTGATGGGGGTACACTGGCAAATGAATTCTATTAAGACACCTTCATGAAATTTATATCCAGCTTCAGGTTTTCAGCCTTCTCCCAAGAATTGGGAACAGGCAACTCCAAATCCAATTTTGGTGTTTTCAAAATTAAGACAGAAATCTCAGGTCAGAAGGGCCCAAGTTCTGACTAAAGGGCGAGTCTGGTCATGTTGGGCTTTTTCTTTTGGTTGTTTTTGTCGTGGGTTTGGTTTTTTTTTTTAATGTTTTTCGAGGATTTGATCCTCTCCTGTGCCACAAGCACAGACTTCCCTACCCTTTCATGGCAGCTTGTCCTGGGAGAGCCCACGTGGTGTTTGTAGGGTGCATGGGCTGTGTCCACAGGGATATCGCCTGAGGCTTGCAGATACCCCACAGCCCTTGAACACAAACCAGAACCCTCCAAAACTTCCACCTTGGGCTGCCCCAGCACCCAGGGATGTCCTGCCACACCCGGCACGGAGCAGCCAGCCAAACTGGTTGCGCTGGCGGGGTGAGGTGGTCTCGAATTCACAGCAAAAAGTAATGTGCCAAACCAGTTTAGGGGAAGATCCCGGTGTGCCAGGCCAGGATGTCACAACCACCACGCTCTGTGTGGGCACAGCAAATATTTATAGGCAACCTCTTCATGAACTGGCTGCTAACTGGGTTCACACTGGAAATGTAGGCAGTGCCTTTGGGGTTATTTTTGGGCCTTACAATGAGGCTGGAGACAGGAACCTCTTTGGCAGCTCGTTGCCTTCCTGAGCTGGGGAGAAGGGAGAAGTTCAGAGCTGTGTGAAAACTCAGCAACAGTAATTAAAAAAATCAACTGGAGGACTGCTGTCAAACCTCTGAAAGGTATTGTTTTGTGAGCTGGTGAAGCTGGAGGCAGTAATTTGGCTCTTTATGAACCCCTGACGATTAAAATCAAAAAGAACCAAAAAAAGAATCAAAAAGAACCACAAGCTGCAGCAGAAAGGAGTGACTGTAATTTTCTTTTTTTTTTTTTTTTTTTTTTTTTTTTTTTTTTTGAAAAGGGAAAAGAAGCCTCATCTCTTTGCTCTATGGGGGTTAACATGCAGCATCCTGGCTCCTGTCACTAAGAAGGACGATAAGACTTCAAAGAGTACAGTGCAGGGCAGATACAGGCAGGCAACAAAAACTGGGGCTAATAAGAAGCTTGTAAAAAAACCCCCCAAAAAAAACCCCACAAAACAACCCCCCAACCAGAAAAGAAACCTTAATGAGATCTTACACGATACAATCATTGTCCGTCTTAAATAACCTCTTTTTATTAGCAGGTTTAGAGGACCCCAGACAGCAGCAAAATATTATCTGAGGTCCATAGCCATGGGCATGGAGCAAGGAAAGTGAATTTGAAGACCTCGCTACATCTGGAGTTTATCAGCTCTTTTCCTGGCTAGTATTACAGTAAACAATTATCTGTAGATCAGGAGACAGCAGGGACTTTAAAGACCCAAATTACAGAGAAAGGGAGAGAGAGAAGGAGAACACAAGAGATAAAAAGGAGCCTATGCATCTTATCGTGCTAATGAAATCAGCCTGACAATCACGGCAGGCTGCGGGGGTATTACAGCGTCTGGGATGAAATGAGCAGTCCCGGCACAGGCTCCTGTGTCAAACAGCAAATAGACACGAAAGAGAAGAAAAATGGACCGCTAGGGCAAGGCAAAGTGATTTATAGGCAGCAGGCTGGGCAGCTTTAAACCCTCCTCGAGTGTGCTGTCAGGAGAACAACATATTCAAATGTTTCCATTAGCATTTCAAGGGGCTGGGAGTGTTCTGCAGCACGGAAAAGCTCCCAAAATGCAATTAATGAGGAAATTAACGAGTGCCTGCAGCCGCGGTGCTGTTGACGTGCTGAGGAACCATCACCTGTCGCAAGGGCTGGAATAATCCCGCTTGTTCCATGGGCAGATTCGACTGATTCCCGCTGTTTCCAGCATTTGTCTCCTGGAGTGCTCCTGGCTGGCTGCAAACAGCAGCTCTCCCAGCAAACAGCTGGTCCCAAAAGGCTGCTTTCCAAAATTCTGGGAGGTAAAACGACCAGCTGCTGTTGTAAATGTTAAGGTGTGCTCTATTTTTATAAAGGCCTGATGGATCCATTTCTACTTTGGAAAATTCCTTTTTTTCCCCCCTTCATCCACGGGCTTTCTGCATCTTTCAAGTGGAAACAACCAAGCCAAATGATTCTACGACTGGAAAGAGATAAAGGGAAACTGGGCTTCGGAGCTGGGAGTGAAACACCGGAATATTTTGCTTAGCAATCCTTCTGGGGCACTAAAATTGTGTTTGTCCCGTTCTGCATTGCACAAAGAGGTTCTGAGACTCAAAAAATGTTGACAGGAGATTCTCATGTCCACAGTCAAATCTCCTCCAGCAGAATGGGGCTCCCCATGGCTCATCCTGCTCTGAGACAGAGCTCCTACCACTAAAAAAATGCACCTGGAGAAAGCCTTCCCACCACAACACTGATATGAACTGATATAAACTGATATAAACTGATATAAAAACTGATATAAAAACTGATATAAACTGATATAAACTGTTCTCTGTGACCCACCATGGGATTAAGGCAGCCAATGTGGTCAGTTCCTGTGTTACAGACAAAAAAAGTAGAATAAAAACTTCAAGTATTTGGGATGAAAAACTCTACTTCTTTCTATTTGGCAGCAAAATCAGTGTCTTGTCTGGGTGAGCAGAGCTGTGAGAAGTCTCACGTGAGAAACTGAAAATACGAGGTAAATTCAGAAGTGAAGCTGTAAGGTTTGCCTGAGATGGAGTAAAAAATCAACAAAATATGAGGGGTCTGATGAAATGGGCAGGGGGCAGGCAGGACACAGATTTTTGCTACAGGCACTGAGGCACTGCACCAACTTTCCCGAGGAATAAATTCCGTAATCCTTTAATTGGCAGCTCCGTATTTGTACCTGTGAGACCGAATGCAGTTTATAAAAAAATCAAGTCAAACTTGGAAAAGCAGAGGCATTAATGACTTGTTTGTGTGGAAGGAATCCTTCCCAGGTCCTCCTTCCCCCAGAGGGGGCTGGAGAACCCCGCAGGAAGCAGAGAAATCCAGTACCATTTATGAGGCAAATATTCATTTTGAATCCGAGTTATTTTGTCCTCTCATCTCTGTTTCCGGAGGAGGTGGGTCCTGATGCCTTTGGGAAGACAGCAAAGGCTGATTTCTCCCCTCCATGAATCTCCACATCACACTGAGGGCAGGGCAGTGCCCAGAGGTGTCCCTTGGGGCTGGGACAATTTTCTGAAGATGCTCCAGCCTGTTTGGCCCATCCTGCTGCCGAATCCCAGGCCAGCTGGGCTGCTCTGAGCAGCTCTGCCTGTGGATCTTTGTCCTGGAGATGTAGTTCTGCCTTTGTTTGTGTCATGGGAAGATGTCACCTTCATCTCTCTAACAGGTTTTCAAAGGACAACATTTTGTTTGAAGGGAAAAGGGAAGAAAAAAAGCGAGTGACAACACTAAATTAGGGTTACTCGAGATGTTTCATTTGCCCTTCAGACTGGCAGCGTGATGTGTTTCAGCTCCCATTCCTTCCAATAAAATCCTTTTTTAACTATGGCTACTGTTAGAACCTACTGTTTAAAAATAAATAGGAACACATTAGGGCTTCTTAAAGAACCCAAATTGTCTAAAGGGGTTAGATTATGTCATTTATTCCTCTGTCTAACCTGTATAGGTCAAAACAATTTAAAACACACTGGAGGAAGAATTTATCTTTTGCTGAGGGTCACGAATCTGGATGAAGAGTGATGAAATATGTAATTACCCTCTTCCCTACGTGGGAAAAAAAGGGAAAGGAAGGGGGACATGTCAGTGATGCCAGAGAGGAGAAAGCAGGTGGAACGGGGAATCCTGGAATACGTTTGCTTTGGAGCAGGTTTGTTTTACCAGGGCTGGCCCCAGCCGCTTGGTCAAACATGCTGGACCAGCTCCTCTCTGTGTGTGAATCAGGAAGAGTCAGAACTCATCCATTCCATTGGGACCGTGTCTATTTATAGCCAGGGAGGGCTGTATCCGAGAGCAGAAGACAGGTGTGCCACAGAGTTCATTTTCCAGGCTTGTTTTTTAAGTGCTGAATTTGATACAAGTCATAGATGCTGATAAATGGGGGTAAACAAGGCTTGTTTTGCCCTACGTGGCAGCTACAAATCATTCTGTACATCAAACAGCACTTGGTGGAGTTGTTTCCTCAGCCAGTCAGCTCTCTAGAAACAAAACTCCTGCTGCAAATATTCTCTGTTTCCCCCTGTCCCCATAATGAGGTTTCCATCTCTCTCTCTTTTTTTCCTGGGGCAGTGTCAGGGCAGTTTTTTAATTTCCCAGGCAGATACATTATCTGGTGAACATCACATCTTCCTTCTAACACGATGCCTCTCTAAGGAGATGCATCCTCACCCTGGGGTGTGGTGAAGGGATTGTGCTTCCTCAGTCATCAAACTTAAATAAAACAGCCTAAAAATACCTTTGTGGTGTCATCTCCAAAGTGCCTGCTCACCACAGGCTACATGAGGGATGAGGGACATTCTTTCCTTGTCACTCTGTTCTTCAGCTGAGGAACAAAAGGGGGAGATGGGCAGAGCCAGGCTGGCAAATCCAAACCCAAAAGAGAAAAGTGGGGGGAGAAGAAGTGTTCTGAAAGTTTAATCTGACTTTTTTTCCCCTTCTTTTAAGTCTGTTAATAAACTTCTTTATATTCTTTTAAGTTTTGTGCCTGCTTTGCCTTCTCCTAATTCTTATCTCACAGAAGGTAAATAAGTAAATAAAGGATATTTTGAACTAAACCACTACACCCAGCAACAAAGGCACAGCATCTGTCATTGCTCCTTTCCAGGAGTAAAATTCACCACGTTGGGCACAAAGCCCACAGAACATTTTCTTTTCTGGTCTTTTCTTTTTTTTCTTTTTTTCTTTTTTCTTTTTTTTTCTTTTTTTTCTTTTTTTTCTTTTTTTTCTTTTTTTTTTAATTGGTTACATCTAAGTTTAGAGTTTGGGTTGCTTTTCACTCGTGGGCTTCTCCTGGGAGCAATTCAGGCCCGATCAGCTGTGCTTGTGTTTTAAAAGCACAGCAGAGCTGAAGGCATTTTTATCTGAATGAGATAAAAGACCAAAGTTTGTCCATTGAAGTTCTTAAAATTTCCATGGTGGTTTCCTCAGGATTAATAATAGGAGCCCTGGAGGAGGAAGAGGAGGAGAGTTTGACATTTCCATCAGAATTAAATTGCATTCTGCCTGCCCTGGTCTCCCTGGGTGTGATTCTGCCACACTTCCATTGCTGAAACGTGCTCAGAGGTTGCACCCCAAGAGTGATTTTATTCCAGAAAAAGGTAAAGTGATTCCTCTGCACTTCTTGCACACATAAATAGCTCTGGCTACAACTATTTCAAATCAACAGGAGATTCTGCAGAGGCAGAAAATAGTCCTTGATCTGCAGAGTGTCGTGGAAAGGCAGGGTGTAAAATGCTCAGATATTTGTGGCAAACCAGTGGAATCCTCTAAAGCAGAATGAAGCATAATTTCAGCACTCTGAACGGATGGATGGATGGATGGATGGATGGATGGATGGATGGATGGATGGGTGGATACAGAATCACTCCACAGAACCAGTGGGAAGGTAGATGCAGGAGCAGAACTCTCCATTGTTTGGAAAATGTGGATTTTACAGCATGCAAAAACAGGAGAGAGATGAAAAGCAAGAGGGGAATTCACATCAGTAGAGGGCAGGGATGGTTTCAAGCTTCATTAAGTCATTTGCAGAGCTGAAATTCTGTTTGGTCAGGATGGCAGGGCTGGGGGTGGCTCCTCAAAGTAAAAGCTTCTTTCTTGTGAAGAAAATTAGCCCTTGGCTGTAGCTCTGACTCACACGAAGCCAAGCACAACAACCTGGAGCAGCTGCCCCTCTCTGCCTGGGAATAGGAATGGGGGCCCCCAGACTGAGCTGGGATGAGGCAGGGATGAACCCAGGGGGACAATTTCATCTTTGCCCTGAGCTCTCTGGGGGTGCAGGGCTGCGGAGGGGCAGCTCAGGAGCAATCCCCTCTCTTTTCCAATCAGATACTGTATCAAAGCTTTAACACGCAGCCAAAGGGATCCTTTTCTAGGGCTAATGATGGTCAAATCTCAACATGTTTTCAGTGTCAGCTCGACTTGAAAGGATCCTGCCAGCACTCAGAGACTTCAAACATAGGAAAAAATGCCATATTCCTTGAGGTCTCCCATCCTTCCCTTTACTGGATCTTCTTTCTCCAAACACCAAATCTGAGAGCCCTGACCTCAAAAAACACCTCGCTAGGCAAGGTTCTTCTCCTGCCAACTGGAGTCAACGCTCAACCCTCCCCAAGCCTAAAGGAAACTTTCACCTTGTATATTCCAGTTTCATTTATTTTCAAGGTTATTTCCACTGCTGCTGGAGCTTAGGGGAGTTCTGTGCATGATTTGCTTATCTTTGATCCATTGTTCCCAAGTCAGACATTCTACTTCTTTCTGTTTTCAGCCTAAATTGTTTTACATCTCTTATTTTCTCAGTCATGTTGTTTGGTTTTGTTTTTCCTCTCTGGCCATTGGGTTAGGGGGGAAACTTCAAATATAAAATGTATAATTCTTTGGTTTAGGAACATTAGGGAAAATGAGGAATGAAAGAGGGTTTGTGTATTCAAAAGTTTTCTTTCTCCCTGTTATAAATTGGTTTTTTTACCTCGAGGCCAGTTGCTTAAATCACAAGGACTCCCGATGCCAAAACAAAACAAAAGAAGAGCCTGGTGCAAGGCAAAGCACAGTTAAATGGTCAGAAAAAGAATAATCATTTTCCTGGTTTTTTAGTTGCCAGCAGGGGAAAACCTCTTCTTTACATCTCATTTGAACTGCAGGAGCTCCTCAGCTCATGCTAAATGAACAGTTCAGCTTAATTAGTGCTGAGGAACACTTGAAAGAAGGAAGTTTGGTCAAGTCATTTGTTCCTTTTGCATCTTTATCTTCAGTCTGACATGGGTTTAACCTCTGCTCCTAATCCCCGTGTCAGTCAGGTTCATCTTTAATCTCAGCAAGTGAAA
The DNA here is from genome assembly GCA_014706295.1 of Lycocorax pyrrhopterus obiensis. Lineage (NCBI taxonomy): Eukaryota > Metazoa > Chordata > Aves > Passeriformes > Paradisaeidae > Lycocorax > Lycocorax pyrrhopterus. Next base: position 10,490,827 of record JACSVZ010000018.1, read on the forward strand.
GTAGCAGTTCGGGGCTATTTCAAGAGGAACAAAATCCCTAAAGGTCAACACTGGGCTATGGCAGGATGGTGGCAGAAGGTGAGGGGAAGAGGTTTTTCCTGGGGAACCTCTCGAGGAGCAGCAGGAGCCAGGGTGGGAAGCTTGGTTTGTTTCCTGAGGAATCCCACCAGGCTTGCAAAGCTTTGTAGAGTCGCTTCTTATTTATTCACTCCTCTCTCTGAAGGCAGAGAACGCTGTTCTGGGACTTCAGGGGCTCTGAAGGTAGACGAAAATTCTTGACTTGAATTCTCTTCCCTAAATTTAGACTCTTAAATCAGGAGCCCAGCTGCTCCTGGCTTCCCTTTCTAGCCAAGAGAGAGACAAAGATGCCCCCGGAGGGAATTTAGACATTGACGTTCTGCCACTCATCTCTTTAATCCTCTTTTTCTGTGCCAGCTGCACCCATTTCCTTGGAATCCTTGACATCTTCTTGTCCATCACATTCATCTGGCCCCACAAGTGAAATCCCACCAGGATCCACAAAGGAAATGCACCTTTAGCCCAGGGGAACTCATTGCCACGAGGTCTTCCTGAGGCCAGAAGCTTTGGAGGATTCCAAAAGGTATCAGATATTTGTATCAGGAACAAGAATAGCCAGGTATAATAATCAAGATTAAATAGACAAATAAAACTTTTGAGAGAGCTATAAACCTAACATTCTTCAGGGTTTATGTGAACTTCTGACTAATGAGGGTTTGGAGTGAGTTTTGTACGGTGGAAATTCTCCAGGATTTGTGTTTTAGCTCACTTAGGCACTTCTGAAATCCCACCCCCTGGGTCTGCTGGACTTCTGATTGATCCAGGATGACATTTGCTGCCAGCATGTGTTTCTAATCATCAAACAATGCACAAATTTGTTTTTAAATATAGTGAAAAAAAGGTCCTGGATAATTTAGGGGGGAAAAAAGACAACAAACAAATAAGAAAAGAAAACTTTTCCCAATAAATAGCCACAAATAATTTGCTCAGCAGGATTCCCTTCCTCAGTTCTGACGTTCTGCATTGCCTTCCTGCCTGCATAAAGAAAAACCTTGACCCTTTTTCTCTTTCTGCTTAGTTTCGGTTTTCTTCAAACAGCATCAAAAACATTGTGGATGCCTTGGAGTCTGGAGTGATGGTGATGGGCACGGCTGGAAGAACTTCCACTCCATGGAATACAGAATTCAAAGCTAATTATTTTACAAGGTACTTTGGCCATATTTCTGCAAATCTCCAATTAGGAGCACGGTCTAATTTGGGATGCCGCTCATTATGCGTGCTGTTAATGACTGCTGCACTCTGAGGAAGTACAAAGCTCAGTCCTTAATAGCTGTCATTGGGGAGGAACCTTGGAGCACAGATACTCATCAGGACACCGTGGCCATCCTCCAATTCCTGATGGAAATGAAGGGGAGTCCCTCCAAAGAGATGTTTTCCATGCAGGATGGAGGGTAGGGAACAAGTGCCCTCCAGCAGAGAGGCAGAGAGGCAGGGACTGAGCCCAGCCAGGATTAAAGGATGCAGAGCCTGTAAAAAGAAGGTGATGCCAAAGAACTGAGCAGCACCTGTACTTAGAGCACACAAAGTCTCTCCTCACCTCGTGTAAATAGATGAGGTCATTGTCAGTTAGAAAGGAGAAGCCTCAGAAGTCAGAGCTGTTCCTTTGTTCGCAGTTTTCCCCCTGTGCTTGCAGAGATCACAGCACCTCGTATAAAGGTCACCCCGCTACACACCCTGCACCAGGGGGTGACAATTAGAGCACCCCCAGGAGCTTCTAGTCATTGCAAAATAATTGTTGTAAATTTTTATAGAAGCCTTTTGTGGGATTTTTTTTTTTGGTCTTGTTTTTTTTTTTTTTCACTCCTTGATCTGTGCAGCTGAGTCACGGAGCTGGAAGGGGCTGAGGGAACTCTCGTCACTGAGGGCTCCTACTGAGCACCCAGAGCTGCTTTTGTGTCACTGAAACCACCACACTGAAACCACTGTTCTGTCACTGAGGCTGCATGTCCCTCCCTGAGACTGGAAACAAGCAAATTGCAGCAGCAAGTGGGAGAGAAAACGAACACAGAGGCTCTTTGTGTTCTACAGGCGGCCTTTTTAAATTTACAAAATGTCTTAGAGCTTTTTCTAAAAGCAGCCAGTTAGTCTTTGCTGGCCTTTTATTGGCTTGGCTTTGATCATTTCAATCAAATTTTATAGCTGCCAACACTGAAGAACAGTTACCATCCATGCCATGCTTCTTTCAAGTCCCAAAAATGATCCCAAAGAAATAACTCACTCCAGGGCTGGGTCTGCAGAGAGGACAAGGGGCCAAATATTAACACGATTGCATCAATTTGGGCCTCATGCACTTTCCCCAGCCACAGAGGAAAGAAGAATTTACATAATTGTGTGGCCTTCTCTGCTCTCTTCTCCCTGTCCCACCCCACAGAAGAGCTGCATCCAGATTTCATTCCTTCACCCGCTGATGTGGCTCTTGCCAATCGAGTTGGTGCCTAAATGGTAGGAAAATCACCCGAGATGTTTTGCTTGCCTGTGCACTGAGAGGATTTCAGTCTGCAGAGGTCTCATTGGGACAGATCTGCAGATGATCCTTTGATTTTAGAGGGAGAGAGATGTGTCACTGCTGCCACTGATGTCGTGGAATTTATTTTAGCCTGTGCTTCAGTGCTCCTGTGCAGCGCCAGGACAGGGCCTTTCTGCCTTTTTACCAGAACATTTAATCCCACCTGTGCTTCTGCTGGGCTCTCTCACCCCATGTGCTGCTCCTGATGGTGAAAACTGAGGGCTAAAATCCTCCGTGGGCTTGTAGGCAAGAGGGACAACCATTAATGGTTGGACTCGCTGTTATTTCCAGGCATCCAAATTGCTGCATGACAGGGAGCTGTGGGGCTGCTGTAAAGAAAGAGCCTTTTACAAATCCTAGGGATGACTCCAAGCTCCCCAGGATGAGTTCTAGAAGTTGGAAAGAGCTCTGGATGCCCACAGGAACACCCCCTGCAGCACTGACACCCCTGGAAGTGTTGCTTTGCCACAGCACTGTCTCTCCCAGGGTCAGCTCAAATTGTGGAAAAGGAGAATTTCTGCTCAGCTCAGATTGTGGAAAGGGAGAATTTCTGCTCGGGGAAGCAGAACTCGTACAACAATCTGCATCAGAGGCACTGCTTTTCTCAGAGAACATGCCTAATTGAACAGCAGTGCAACGAATCCCTAATTCCTCTCCGGGCCTGGCCACCCACCCACTCAGCCGGATGAATCCGTTCCCTCCTGGCAGCCACAGGGAGGATAAAAGGGGAAAATATGGTGAGAAGGTGCTTCAGTGAAGAAGATTTGAGGGAATTTCTCCTCAAATCCACTGCACCATTCCCTTCTCTTCCCTCCACCAGGCTGCACATGGGCAATGCAGGCCATTACTGATAAAAGCCAGCCAGAAATCTGAATATCATTATAAGGCCTGGTTTGTTTATTGAAGGTTTTAACCACAGACTTGGCCTTGCTCATGGCTTCCCCCATCCTATGTTAAAAAGCATCCTATGGAGGCAAAGAATTAAAAGCTCATATGTCCTCTGTTTTATCCTGGTTTGATTTATGGTGCACCTTGGTTCCACTCTCTGTGTGCGACCTGTTAAATCACCCTGAGGAGGTGTGAGGATAATACCTGATGGAAGCCTGATGGCGAAGCATTTGTTTAAAAAACTGCTGAGGGCAGCCCTGCTGGGATTAGAGATTGGCAGGTGGGGAGATGATAGTTTGATCTTCATTATCTCCTTCTAATTAAATAAAACCAAAGGCGCTGTGGGCAGCAAGGAGGCACCTTTTAAATGTTACACTGCAATAAACACAGTTCAATAAAATCTCTCTGATGCTTTCCATTCCCAGCAGGGCTTGGGCGAAAATCCCACAAACCACTCTTGTCAACTTTGAGCTACGCTGAACACACAACTTTCTCAATTTTAAACATGATTTTTCATTGATGTGTTGTCCTTTCCCAGTTTTCTTGCCTCAATGCACCAAAGATGGGTCCTACTGTGGTACAGGCAATGTTCAATAATCTGAGCAAGGGAGAGGAGACAGAGGCAGCAACCCTGATGATACAAAATAAATGTAAATTAGGCTAAAAGAACTGCTTTGTTTAATATATTGGCCTTTGATGAATGAAGTCGAAGCATGGAGTGAGTCATCAATGTAATGAAAAAGGAGTGAGCGTGTTTGGGTTTGAAGTGTGGCAAACTCCAGGCCACATTCTGATAATCCAGCAGTGGAAGGTGAAGGGGAGAGCCAGAGCCAGACTCCTGAAACCTGAACACCTTCAGATGTTGACCTGTTCCACTGACCCACGGCTTTACAAGGGCTGGAGCAGAAACCCCAGACCCTGAGCTTCACCCCTGTGTGAGGAACCCAAACCTCTCCCTAGACTTTATAGTTCTCCCCCTTTAGCACAGAAAAGCTATAAATAATCCCATTTACATCGCTGGGACTTTGATTTAATTTTCCTGCAGCTCTTGAAGAGACGCACTGGATAATTTTATGATCGCTGAGCACTTGTCTTGCTGTTCAGGCCCAGGCAGCCAGAAAGGCAGAGCTTTCGTGGTGTAATGTGGTATTTCCCTGGGGAAAGAGGAAGCTGTGTCTCCCCTTTGATGGCATATTGTAGGTTTTGTTTGCACTTCTTACAGGAGAATTGGGAGCTGATTCTTATTTCTCTTAGGTTTGATTTCTCCGGTGCTGCCTGTGATACTTTTATCAGGAAATGTGATCTATCTTTCATAACTGACCTGCTGATTGGACCTGACAGTTGCACAAAGGAGGCTGAATTTCTCCCAGGGATGAGAAAGAAGGACAGGAATTTCTAAAAAAAATAATAAATATGGTAAAAGGGAGTTTGAAACCATCATTTCTATGGGTCCAGGTGGCTCAGGGATTATTTTTAAGCCAAATAATGAATTTTGATTGGTGCCAAGAGCATCTCAGTGTGGTGGGTGGACACTTTGTGCCACATGGCAATTTTACATGAGTACAAATTCTGGGAGAAATGGCCACTGGCTGTGGAGTCCATCGGTGCCACCAGGCTGGGACAGGCAGATTGTCACAGGCAGAGCAGGGACAGCAGCCTGAGAGCCAACACCAGCCAGGGGGAGAATCCCTTGGATGCTCCTGCTGTTACACCAAGGTCCTTGGTGCCATCCAGGGGACCCCCCAGGCTTTTCTGCACCCTCCCTGGTGCCACCAGGAGCTTTCCTTGCTCCCAGCAGGAGTGGGCTGTGATCCCATTCCCAAAAAAGGCAGCTGGATGTTCTGGGTGGACTGCTGGCCTGAACCAGCGCGGCGAATCCCACGTCAACTTAAAAAACATTAAAATGATAACTTCATCTCGAGTTACTTTCCTATTCATCTATAGAATTTCTCAATTATGTATGACTAATTTTGCACAAAGTCATTATTTGGAGCAATTTGTCTAAGTATGAGAGGCAACACCTTCAACCTTCCTGGATGGTGGGTGGGGAAAATGTCATAATCAGTTCTGCTTTGGCATGAGTTATTAAGCGGTCACAGGAGTTCAAAGGAGAGAAATAATGAACAGGTAAGTCATTACATGCAAAAATTCTTCTTCTATATTATCAAAATACAAATTAATTACAGATAAGATCAGATGAATTTTCTTTAATGTTAGTTTTTTCCCAGAGATGGTAATGAAAGCGTAGAGTATGTGGGAGGAGAGGAGTGGAGATGCATGGAAGGGATGTTTTATTAATGTTGGCTTGATTTCACTGGGAAGACGTTGCCTGTGAAAGCAGTAAAGGAATCAGGAAAGGCTCTGGGACATGCAAATAAAATCATTTTTATTGCACTTAGTGTGCTAACTCATGCATGATCTCATTCAGCCTCTCAAAGCAATCATAAAACTATCTCCATGCAACAATTACTCCATCAGCCCATGCAATCAGCAGGTAGGGCAGCTGGCAGCCCTTGCCACAGGAGCCTCCTGAATTCATTACCTCGTGCTCTTGATACCCTGACAAGGCTTCCAGCCTTCATTTTGGAGGGGACAACCACCCCTAAAGTGACCACGGGACTCCCCAGAGCCAAAAAAACAAAAGATGCCCCCCTCTCCTCCCCGCTTTCCATGCAACACTAATATTCACATGACAACAAACATTTTCAAAATAATAGTCCTATATACTTAAGGCTAATCAGAGCGGGCGCCATCCAACTTGCAAAGGTAGCAATTTTCCTTCATTAAAGGCAAATCAGGAGAGAGAACTTCAGGATTCCTTAGGGCTAATTACAAGGTGTTAATAATAACAATATAATGGCAGCAATTTTCTAGCTTTGCCCAAACCTATAATCTGCCCTAAGTGCCTTATAGGATTGTCTCTGAGTTTATATAAAGCCAAGTGTTAGCCCAGAAATGCTTGAAGTAATTGAATTTTTACATCATGTCTCTTTCCAGCCTGTTCGCAGCGATGCTGTAATTGCTGCTGGAGAAGCCTTTTCGTTGGGGGAGAGGACAAGTAGCAGCACGACGGCTCGGAACAAACCCTCTCCCATCTTCCCAGGGCACACTTTGTACACCAGAACAGAGATCCCAGCTCTGAGATCCCAAGCTCCAGCCCAGAGGGGTCCCAGCCCCACTGCTCCAGCCCCTCCTGCCCCAGCAGAAGGGAGGGAGGCAAATGATTATAGAAGAGCTGGAGACAAACAACAAACAGACAAACGTACAAATTATTTTCACATCCACCTCCTAATTGCTTGCTAAAAGCCCTCTAGGACTGCAGGATCAAATGGGACACGTTGCTGGAGCGGGGATGAGTCACTTGTCAAAAATTTTCAGCCTCAACAGCAAATCACCGGCGCTGGCACAGCGAGGCGTCCCCGAAATCCAGCCTGGAATTGTTCTGGGGCAGCTTCTCCAGGGTGGATCCAGCAAGAACAGAGCTCACAGACGTGGGGAGGGGTTGCAGGATCTGCTCCTGATCCTGGAAGTGTCACCTCCACCGAGGTGAGAAGGAGAGACGGCTCAGCACAAGCCCAAAGAGAAATCTGAGTTGAAAATGAACCCCTTGCTGAATTTCAGATGCTCCCACCACAGGTCTGGCTGCAGCGCTCGGCCTCGTGGTGATCACTTACCTTGACAATGTAACAACCCAGTGCAGTGTAATTTGGAGAAAATTGGGTTTAGTCATAAAAAGGAGACATCAGAGACTCTGTTCTAAAGGGGAAAAAATAATAATAATAATGTATTGGTCTTTTTTTTGTTGTTTTTTTTTTTTTACCAGAGAAAAAAGTGTTTACCTGCAGCGTGTCAAATTTTAGCCTGCAGCAAAATGATTTATGGACAAATTCGAAGCTTCTTCGCAGTTGACAAGTTAATTCTCACTGGGAAAAAAAAAAAAAGCAGAAAAAGAGGAATTATGACAACACTGAAGAATGTTAACATGGTACCTACTCTAATTGAATAAAAGACACCTTACAGAGCTGCAGTGCAAGCCCTGATTCATTTCAAAGCTTCTTAAAGGCTGAGAAACTTCAAAAAATTTGGTATTACAAATAGTGGAGTCAAATTTCCTCGAGCTGAGAAGCTTATCCACCTCAGACCTTCCAAAGTTAACTGTGAAATCTCAGACAAACAGTTTTGTCTAGAATATTTCTGGGACTTCTCAGATGACAAATAGCATTGGGTTTTCAGGTGAAAACTGAAAGAAATGAGAAAAGGAGCAAATTGAGCAGCCACAGTCACCCAACTTATTGCAGGTTTTTGCCCCATAAAAGCAGGGAGGGAGGGAGACATGAGGAAAAATAAGGAGGGTGAGTAGGAAATATCTTAATTTTTCCCCTTCCCAGTCTCCCCTCTATTTGGAAAGGGGGAAAACAGTTGTAAGGAATTAAGTGCAGGGCTGGAGTCGAGTCAGATGGGTTCAAGTGGTGGCTCTTTGTGTATCTTAGAAGATAACCCTGAGAGAAGCAAGCAGCTCCTCTTTCCTGTGCTGTGTCTGCCTCCCCTTTTCAAAAGCCCCACCAGCACTTATTCAAAAGTACTGCAGACTTTGATGTCTGGAGATGAAAAGCGGTTTTGAGGTAAGAAATCGCAGTTTAGTCCTAATCTAGAAGAATCAGTGGCTACTAATGATAAGTAATTTAATTTCATGCGAGCAATTTTTGTCTCTTTATGGGTTTGTTTTACGAGGCACTTAGAAGGTCAAACGGTGCTAAGTGAATAAATGAAGAGTATTTCTTGGGGATAAAGTGAGTAGAAATTACCTTTTCCCCCCACTACCACCACGACCTCCTCCCAGTTTGCAATTATTTAGTGCATTTTCCCCACTTTAGTCAGATGCAGCCCCAGCAGTGAGAGAATTGCACACTTCACACCCGTCCGCTAAAGTAAATTCATTCGGATTTATCTCATGCACTTGCCAAAAGCTGTGCCAGGATGGATACACAAACCATTCTCTTGGATTGCTTCGAGTTAATCATATTAATGTATTTGCTTTATTGGCTTTGGGGGCGTTCCAAGTGGAAATGATTGAAGCAGGGTCCAAAAGCAGCTTTGTTTCAGTGCCAGTTCTGGTGCTAATGTGAGTCCCATTGGGTTCTCCTGTCCCTGTCAATGGGTCTGAACTTCCACATCAGGAGCTTTAAGTGGCAGCTCATCGTCACTTTATTCCTGGAACATGTTATCCCTAATAATTCAATTATTTAGAATGTGAAAGGAAAGCAAAATGTGGCCTTGAGTCTGCAAAAAAAAAGTGGTGCTCATCCACTGTGGTATGGGGAGCTTGGGGGATCCATGCAGGCTGGAAAGCAAGTTATCCACAGAAATATACAGGAAATATACAGGAAAATACAGGAAATATACAGGAAATAAACAGGAAATGCTGTGCAGTGAAGCAACAACTCCAGCAGATGCCAGGGGAAGAAGAGGTGGCATTAAAGGCTGAAGTCCATCCCACAAACATCAGCTTTATCAACACCCTGCAGAGGGGAAATGTTACCCCTTAAAGGGTTGCCCATCCAGCAGAACTCCCAGCTCTGCCCAAGTGTTAGAGCTAAATGGACAGAGGATATGCAAAAGAAAAAAGAGGATATGCAGAAGTTACTGTGACCCATATATCCTTTATTCTGCTCCTCCAGCCGTTTCCAGACATCTGAAAAGCCATATTTGGCTTCCTTGGATTATTCTGAGCTTTCCCAGCATCAGATTTGCCGCAGTTTCTGGAGCAGCAGGATGCAGCAGGCCGGGCTTACAGAGACCGTGCTTTGGGATGGAGCAAAACACCTAAAAACCCCTTGGCTTGGCCATGCAAGTCGGGGCTTGCAGCAAGCGCAGCTTTAATCAGAGGGAAGCACTGGAGGTGCAATTCAGAGGCAGAGTTAAGGGCACAGATCTCTTGCCGGAGCTCTGCTGAGGGTGGGAAAAACAAACAAGGCCGTCCAGGCATCCCTGTGCACACACCAGGCACATTCAGCGATGTTGCTACCAAGATTCTCTATAATTTGTTTTGCTGTTCGATCCCCAAGTGCTTTGCAGAGGAGTTTCTCCCGTGCAGGGATGTTGCTCAGCCTGGATTTCCCCCACACCAGCAGCAGGATCCAGAACAGGGCTGCTCTGAACCCAGACTCAGAGCTGCTTATTCCTCTTTTTCCTAGAAGATCCTTTTTTTAAAATATCTTTATATTGAGAACAAAGGTTGGCAGACATCATTAATTGTGTGCCTCAATATGTGCTCATATCCTGGGAAATAAATAAAAACAAAACCCCACGTGGATGATTTTTGTAGAAAAGGGTTTTTCAGCCATCTCCACATCTGTGGCTCTGTCTCCGTGCTCTGGTTCCTGGGGCCTTGCAATGGAAATTGCTTCGGAGAAAAGCTTTTGGAGCTGTACAAGGCAACAAAACCTCCACATATGCAAAATGATCACAGCTTTGAAAAGGTGAATTCAGTGACCTGTCCTTCCCCTGCCAGTCCCTTCCTTTGTGTCTCCCTGCTTTCTGCTCACCGATTTCCTGCTCTTTTCTCACGGAGGTGACCGAGATTAAAGCTTTACTGGGGATGATTATTCAGGAAAGTCCCACTTTCTAAATCTGCTTCTAATTAAAAAGGGGTGGGAGGGGAGGAAGGGAAAAAAACCCTCCTTACTGTACACACAGGCAGCCTAATCCATCCTGCTGACTTCCATAGGCATGAGCCCCTAGCACAGAATTAATAAACCATTTTCCGAGATTTATGTTTCTTAACCCTCGTCACCCCAGAGATTTTTTCGGATGTGAGCCGTGGATGTCACTTCAAGGAAAGATGGGCATCTGACTTTAGCCTGGACATCAGTTTATTTATGAGGGAGTGGGGCAGGAGTTCAAGCCTTGTGTTCATAACAGGGCTAAGCAAACAGCTCCAGCCCAGCCTAAGCCATTCCAAACACACGGAGGAGCTGGAAACCCAACTCCCCTCCATGGCTGGAGTTCACGTTTAGGTTGGGATCTCACTCCATTCCCAAATGTCACTTTATCCCTGCTTTTCGGGAGCTTATTTTCAAGGATTTATGAAATGTGAGATGACAAACCTGGTGCAATAATGTTGTGGGGATTTTGCCCTCAGCTCACCCTAGGAAACGCTCTGAACGAATGGTGTGGAGGTGCCTTCCCAGAACAGGCTTATTTCCCCCAGGAAAAGGAAAATCTGAGCTGTGTGTCATTAAGATGAAAAATTCAAAGAGGGTGGGAGGGGTCTGAGAAGGGCATTAATCATAATTGGTAAAAAAACAATAAATAAAATGCAAGATTTCCCTTGTCTGGGAAAAAAAAAAATGATGCAAAAACGAAAAAAGAAATGAACTCAGAGGAGGACAGAGCAGCCCTACCAGGATTTGCCTGTAGGCTGCACCCAGCCTTGTGCTGCCTCCACACAATTTGCCTTTACCGGAGACAAAAAAGTCCCCATTGCTTCCTTTTTGTCTCTATTCTCATTATTACTCCTTTTTACTGATAGTACAGAGCACCTGAGCTGTGTGTCCATTTTACCCCAGTCCCAGGAAGAGAGGATACTCGTAGATTTTCGGTGTGATCTTCAGATCAGGGGTAAGTCAAAGGCTTCACTCATCTCTGTGTAATTTATTTTTAGCTGGTGTGATTTGCTTAAGTTTTAGACAAGAGGTATCACACGAGAATGAAGCAGTTTCTCCCTCAAAATTCCCAGCTGCCCTCCCACAGCAGTTCCCCAATCCTCTGCCCATTTTAATTTCTGCTTCCTGTGTTACCAAAGCAGAGATCTCCCTAAAATTGTCCCAGGCCAGGTTGGACAGGGCTTGGAACAACCTGGGATAACGGAAGGTGTCCCTGCCCATGGCAGGGGTGGAACTGGATGAGCTTTAAAATCCCTCCCAACCCAAACCATTCCATGAGTCCGTGATTCCTTACAGACAGCAACAGTTCAACACACAGCAAAGCTTTCAGGAATGCCAATATCTCAAACCTGGGCCAATAAAATGTCTTTTAAATCCGTCATAGTCGTGTATCCAGTGTCTCTTTTCTCCTTGGCTCTTTTCAAACTGTTTTTCCATCACTCACCTGCGTCTTTGAGTCTCAGGTTGCAGCAGCCACCGGGATGCCCCTGCCTTGTGCCACCTGAAATTCCTGCAGGGAAAGAGGGAATTCCAGCAACCAGGAGGGACAACCTTTATTCCTGGAATTCCTTATGGAGCTGCGTGCTCAGAACAGTGGATGGGCAACAATTAAAATTGAAAATCTACTGTGAGTTATCACTGGAGTCAACACAGGGTGCAAACATGAGGCTCGGTGGCTTTGTGACCATGTGGCAGGAAATAAAAAGAAGAAAAAATTCGGAAGAACTAAAAAAAGAAGGAAAATAAAAAGGAGAAGGAAAGAAAAGATCAAATAATTCATCAGTAAGAATGACAGCAGCACTGGTTTCACACACGGTTTATCCATCTGATGCTCGATGCTTTGCTGCCATTCTCTCCTTGCACAGCTACAGGAAAATCCAAAATAAAAACATCTGGCCAAAACCTCTTTGCTACTACTCGAATGTCAAGGTAGTAGTAAGGTGGGAGTACTACTGTGCGAGCTCTGAGGTGAGGAGGGGGAAGAGCTCCGAGCAGAGGCAGCAGAGCTGGTGGTTGCACCCCGCAACGTTGGACGAGTTCAGGTGAAAACCACCACGGGGATGTTTGCATAAATATCTGCCTGTGTTTATAACCCACCTCTCCCAGAGACACTGAGCTATCTCTGCTGATTTACGCTGCGGATCTGGAATCCCTGCAAGGTCAAAGCGGCGGAGCTGAGCTCTGTGGAGCTGCTCCAGATTTACGCGAGTCTAATAAAGATCGAAATCTGGCCCTGGGTATTACCCTGCCTATTCACCAGAGTATTTTTATGTTTCTGTTATCTCCTGCCTTCCTACATTCCTGAAGAGTTTTCCTCCTAACATACTTGGACGACAAGATTTGCTCTAATCACCTAATCTTGGCGCTTTTTTAGGAGGAGGGAGAGCTGATAGCTGGGTTCCATTACAAAAATGACAGCGCTTTATGACCGGTGCTATCTAAAAACCCCGATCTGATTCTCAGCCACTGCTGAGCATCTAATTCTATTCATGAAATCCTGCAGAAGTTCCACTTCACTCAAATATTTCACTGAGAAACTAAAAAGGTGAATTATTCAGAGTTAGGGAGGAAAGCAGTTCTCTCTGGAAAGTGCACTTGCAGCAGCAACATCCTTCTCTGTGTATATGAGATGAGCTTGGCATTATCCTTCAAAACATTAATAAAACCCAAAAATCCTAATGGTCAGTTCTTTATGCATTAAAAAATACGTCATAGTTGGGGGTTTGGGTAGTTTTGGTTTGGGTTTTTTTGGTTTTTGGGGTGTTTTTTCTTTGTTTTTATTGCAGGTGGTGCAGGGATCTGCTCATTGATTCTCCAAGTTCCCTTTTAGGAAATGCGACTTGGGAACTTTCTGCAAGAATTTTTCCATTAAATCTGAATGATGTCAGGCAAAACACATGGTCCATAAAGGAGAAGGGGAACCAAAATCAAGATTTTAGATGTTCCCACTGGAAAACATAACTCTCTTTGTACAGCTGATGTCCAAGCCATAGATGCGACATCCCCACGGCCCTCAGGGAATTGGTTCCAGTGGCAGGTTGAGATTCCAAGAGGTCCCAGAGCCTGGGCACTCATCCACTCACTCACCCATTGCACCACTTAATTCCGTCTGCAGAAACACTTATTCGTGCCCTAAATGTTACTGGAAGCCTTTAACACACCTGATTTTTATAGTTCTTGGAAAGGTTTTAGAGGGAAAAAAAAATGACAAATTAACTTCCATGCCTTGTTTAAGAATATTCTGTTCTGCCTCAGTACAGGATGATTTCTTTCATTCCACTTTTGCACTCTGCCAATCTGTCCATATCTAAGTGAATTAATTGTGGAAAAGCTCCTTCCAGACGTAGCCCCTTTCACCACCAATTTTAAGCCATAGTTTAACCCAAGATATTTGCTGCAGTGAGAGTGTTTATGCCTCCAGCCTGTGAGTGCCAGCTGGCTCTAGGTGGAAAAACGACCCAAGAAGAAGGAATACAAAAGTTGCAAAATCGTTTTTGAAGTCTTCCCCGCACCTGAATGGTGATGAGAGATGTTTTGTGAGTACTGAATGAGCTTTTTAAACACCTGACCTCAGAGAATCGGCACAAATAAAGGAGGGGAGGGGGAAGCAGATTGGTTTGGGTTGATGCACGGCCAAAGGGGAACAAAGCTCCTTGCAGGCTGGTGTTCCCAGAGACACAATGAAATAAAAATGTTATCTCCCTCCTAGCTGTAATCTCTGATTAGAACGTTTAATCAATTAGCATCGCTGTTGTCAAAACTTGCTCCCGACAAAGGATGAGAAAAGCTGCCCGAGGGGGATCCCAATCCCAAACCTCGCAGGAGGTGGGAGACTCGTCCCTGCAAGAAACCTCCTGCTCTACCAGGGTGCTGTGTGGTGAGCTGAGAGCACTGAGCCTGCCTTATCCAGCTCAGGAGCACTCCGAGAATGTCAAATAACCCCGAGAAGAAGAAAAGCTGAAAGCCAAGAATCGCCAGTGTCAGATTTCACTAAAGAAGGTGCCTTTTTCTTTCCTCCCCCCTCAGAAAGCACTTGTGATCTTTGGAGAGGGGGCTGCTGCTGTTTAAAAATAAAACCCAAAGCACAACATGTTTGGAGGCCAGCTGTGAAAAACTTGCTGCCTGTTTTCCTTGCTCCATGAGTCACCTGGGGTTCAGTCGCTCCGAGCTGGTCATTGTTGGAATTCCAACAAAAATGACAAGAATTCTTTTCCTTTTTTTTTCCTCCCAGTGAGGTTTATTATCTCTCTCATTAACACAACCTTTGTGTTATGGAGTTCTCCGAGGTCTTGGACAAGAACAGGATCTCATTGTGCTAAGTACTGTACAAACATATAATGGCTAAAACAAACAGGCAGGAGATCAGGAGACAAAGAGGAGAAGAAAGAAAATACAGTGGCTCCCATTTCATACACAGCAACCCCAGCCCAGAGAGGTCACAGGATCTTCCTACAGCAAAGGACAATGTCCAGGGCTTAAAAATTCACCCATATTTCCTGTGGGAGAGTGCACAGCATTAACCACAAAATCAGCTTTCCTTCCCACCTACCTATCTGCTTGAGAATGCACAGCAGTGAAACCCCTGATGGTTTCCTCAAAGGCAGCAGGGTTTGCCCTTGTTCTTGTCCTTGTCCCTGTCCCTCCACCAAAACCCTCCTCAGAGGCCTCTCCTTGCGGGTGCTGAGCTCACCCATCCTCTGCCCTGCGCAGGAAATGGCCCAGCAGAGAAATCTGTGCATTGATTTCTCTGCACCACGGGCATAACTTGGCTGTGGTGTAATCTTGGGGCCAGGCCAGATGGGTGTATTAACCGGGGAGATTTCTTCACAAAATCCAATGTAGGTCATGGTAAACAAATGTATTTGGGTGGGGATTATTTCTTTGGGGGCAGAGAGGCTTTTGGTGGGTTTTTTTTTCACATTCTTTTATATGAGGCTGCTCCACAGAAAACGAATCACCAATTTGGGACGAGGAGAAAGTATCTTCTTGCCTTAAAGCTGCCAAGGAGCAGGCGGAACCCTGCAGCCCCCAGAGGAAAGCAAAGACAAACCCGGGGATTGTTCTCATGTCAGAGCTGCAGAGCAGCGAGATTTAATGTGTTGGGGTTTTTAATGAGTTGCAGAAAGAAGTGGACAGTGAGGTGATGAAATTTCCTGAAGTGCTGACAGCCCGAGACGTTCTGACTTAGTTATGGGAAATGCTGGAATATGCATGTTAATTGGGATGACTGTTTGGGGCTGTATTCAAGCGTGCAGCGTTCTTGGAAAGAGCTGCACTGGTTTCATGTGCACCTTTTTGATGTGGTGTTCATTCCTGAGCCACGACTCCGGCTCCCCAGCACTGGAAAAGACAAACAACCACGGGGAGTGTGGCAAGAGCGAAGCTGGAGAGGCCCAGGCTGCGTTAGGAAGGGTCTGAAGGGATCTCTGGCTCTTGTAGGAGGTCCTAGGACAAAACAAGGGAAAGCAGGAGCCACCAGGAGCAGGAGCAAGGAGCTCTGAGTCCCTCAGCAGCAGGAGCTGACAGCTCTCCCACTCTTTGCATGAAGCACCCAAATTTCACGCTCAAAACCAGGGCTAAAAGCTCTGGACAGAGCCCCACGTTATTTCCTACCCTCACATCACTCAGCCCAGAAACTCTTAGGTGCTAAAAAGAAAAATTAATTAAAAGTGGCGGTAGATCTGTCAGCGGGATGGGGTGAAACACTGACAGAACCCTCTCAGCAACTGCAGAGCAACGGCACGACCGGGACAGCCAGAGCTGCAGCCTGGACAGGAGCAACAGGGCAAGCCTGGCATGTTCCTAAATGAAAGATCAGCTGCACAGCAGCCTTCCCCAACCCGACTGGAAAAGTGACAGCCACGCGAAATTAAGCAGAACATGATGGATTCGTGCAGGCTGGGGAGCACAGTGCGGTCATTCAGCTGCTCTCAGAGCTCCCCACAACAACACTTTGGGAAATGGCTGGCCAAGTGCTGAAATTAGGAATTGAAAAGGCTAAAACCATAACCAAAAGGCTGTGAAAAATGGTGGAATTCACACCAGAAATGCAGACGAGGAAAATATTTGGTGTGGTTACTGCTTATTTACTATTTTGTTTTGTCAGGGGGTTTTATTCATTTGCAGTCTTCCAATTCCAGCTTGTAAAGATCCAAATATCCAAAGCAGCTCCTCGAATTGATGTTGTTTTACCATTTCCAAATCAAATGTTAAGATCTCTCAGAATAAGCTGATTGTGCTAGAGCAAGTTTGTCAGAATTAGGAACCCAGAGCAGTTTTCTCAACTGAATCATACCCCCGTTTTTGCAGGTTTCTGACAGAGAGGCAACAATCTACCCCAGAAAATCCAGCATGGCCCCATCCCCATTTTATGTCAGGATTTAATGAGTAAACCCAAATGTACTGGCACTCAGCAAAGTTTGAAGGACCAAGAAATAAACTGAATTCGAGCATTTCTGCTGTCAGAGCTGACAATGGATTATTAAAGGAGCCACATTCAAACCTCAGTGCCATGTGTTACTCATTCCTCTAATAACCCAGAGACTGTTGTGTTAGAAAAGGGTGTAATAAGGACACGTTGTCCTAGACATTGTGTTTCCTAACATTTTGTTAACTGGACACATTTTTGCGGGTGAACAATCTCGCTTGTTTTCTGATGCTTCCACTCAATTGCAAAAGCAGCTGAGAGGAGGGGAAAAAAAAAAAATTTGCGAAGAAAGACGGGAAGAAAAGCCAAGAAACCTTTCTGTGGAAGTGTAGGTGTTTGGACATGAGAGCCTTTTGGCAAGTTCAGATGTTGGGCTTTTGTTTTTCTAGGTGTTTAAAGAAAAGCAATTACCTCTGTGATGACACTTAATATGCCAAGATTCAGCCTGGAGCAATTTTTTATGGCTGCGTTCTCAACTGCAGAAAGCACAGAGCGCACTGGATCCACTGAAAGATGTTTCAGAGCAGCCCTTCTGACAGGAAAACTGTGGTTACGCTGGCATCTGAAAACCCCTGAAAAAAGACAAATAAGAGAGAAAAAAACCGGTGGTTTCAGGGGGTGGAAATGCTGCATCACTGGCTGCAGAGGGATAATAAATGGGCTGAGATTCCTGGCCCGTTTGAAGCTTATCTTTGAATTTTGAGGCAGATTTTCCCCCCTTTGCGTTTGTTTCTTTGAACAGCGAACGTGACCTTCACCGAGGGGATGGAAGGAGCGGGAGCAGGAGACGTGAGAGAGGCAGAAAGTTTGAGGTTCTGGGGTTTTTGCAGACCCTGGGCAGCAGCTCTGAGCAGGGCAGGGCTTTATTCCTGCTCCTGTGCTCGGGTTGGGATGCAGTGGGGACACCTGGGACCCCCTGGAGCAGGGCTGGACCCCAAATTAATCCTGGGAAAATACAAGTGGCTTGTGCTTCTTTGATTCCAGAGGGGTCAGGGATGGGTTTCCTCACCCAGCAGCAGTTGGGACAGGATTTTTGGCGAAGCAGGAATGACCCAGACACAAATCCCAGGTCTCAGGGGACCCCCCTGTGTTTCGAGCGGGGTTTTAGCACGGCTGTCAAATTTACCCTGCTGTAAATCAGGCAAAACTCAGCATTGAACAGGAAACCATCTAGAGGTGTTTGCTTTAGAACGTATATGTGACATCAGGAGGGTTTTTTTTAATTAAGGAATTAATTAACAGAAATTAAACTTCAAGATGGTCTAGGGAAAAGCAAAAAAAAAAAAGCAAAAAAAGAAAAAAAAAGGCAAAAAAAAAGGCAAAAAAGGGCAAAAAAAAAGAAAAAAAAGGCAAAAAAAGGGCAAAAAAAGGCAAAAAAAGCCTGAAGCATGGGAGATATTGGGGAGCTTTCCCATAATCTGACATTTCCCCCTTTCTTTGTAAACCAGAGAAGGGGAATCATTGCGCAAAATCAGGGTTAGAATGGAAATTCCTTCCTGCATCCAGCCTGATTCTCCCCTCCTCATCTTGATCAATATTCCCCTGCTGTTTCAGTAACTGTAAACTGTCATTCCCTGAGCCCACAAGTTACAACACCCAATCGTGTTTTCAGATACGCTCCTGTTGTTTATTTTAAGGCTGTGTCTAAATGTAGCCTTCTAATTGCTTCATGGAAAAACAAGTTTACTTTATGGTTTGAGGGTGTAAGGCTGGGGATCGTGTTACTCTGTATTTGTCTAAGAGCGACTCTTTAAATGGTTGTGATAAGCTACCAAACCTGCAGAGCTGCAATTAAGATGTTTCCAGAAGTTGTGCCCTGTCAGTCAGCACAAGGTGCAACAGATTTTTGTTAAAACGCTGAGCTGAGATATTGGGAAATTTCCGAAAATGAAATGTTTGTTTAAAAAAAAAATCCCCTTTTTCACCAGCGTCAAAATATCAGGGTTTGGGTTTGGTTGTTTCGTGGGTATTTTCAAATTTATTTTGATGTTTTAGACTCAGTTTTGACTAAAAATATATTTAGGAATTATCGGAAGTTTAATGTTTTTAAAAAAAAGAGTTTTAAAAAAAGTGCAGTGCTTGTAGAATTGTGCATTTGAATCCGTGCCTATAACTATAATAAATACAAATATAAACTGAGAAAAGTATAAAGTGAGAGAAATAAAAATAAATTGAAAAAATATAAATTGATTAAAAAATATATAAAATAATGAAAACTCCTCGTTTTTAAGCAGAATAAAATCAGTGAAGTGAACGGAGATAGTGGTACTGACTGATTCTGTTAAAAGAAATGCAAAATGCAAAAGGAAAATTTGTTTTCAGCTTTTGCAGGGTTTGGAATGGAGAGCAGCAGCTCTCGCTCCGATCCCAGCCTGCCCCGCTCGGCTCTCCCGGCGCTGCAGATGAAGATGTTTATTGCAGCTCGCAAGCAGAGCCGAGGAAGATCCTCTTGGCGTTGGCTACAAAGCCATTACGCAGGTGATTAACCCATTAATTTTCCGATGCGTGCGTTGTCAAACACGCCAGAACAAACGAGAGCAGGATGAAAGCAGAGCTCCCAATTACGCTGCGCCGAGGAGCCCGCCCGGATTTCGGGGCCGGCCCTTTCTCTCCCCTTTGGGGCAATTTCGCTGCCACTGCACAGAGCGATTGGCCACATCTGATGCAGCTCCTGCGAGCCCCGCGGAGGATTCCGCTGGCTCAAAGCGCTTGCGAGTGGCGAGGCTGAATCAACCAGCCTCAATTGAGATGGAGATTTGGCTGGATATTGCATTTCCTCGGACTTAGAATGTGAATTGCCGCCGACTCAGACGGATCCAGCTTTGGATGTGGGAACCGTGATTCCAAAGCCATTCAAATCAAATGGGAGTCAGGGATCCAGAGCTCAGTTTCTGTTTCAACCTCTGCTTATAGCACTAAGGGCAGACAATAATCTTATTATTCTCTTGTCATTGCGCTAACCAGCTTTTAATTTAAGGCTGTGTCACTTCAGGAAGGATTTGAGGTCCCAGCAGCAGAGATTCTCCTCTGTGCAGTCGCTGTGAATGCATGAGCACGGAGAGCTGTACACACACACACACACACACACTTAAAAATGTGTCTGGAATCGGATCTCAAGGGTTCCTCTGCCGCTGTTTGATGGAGATATAATTGGGAGAGTAGAAAGAGAGATTGTTTGGAGGTAACCAAAGAAACCCTGGCATTACCCATCTTTTAAATCATCAGCTCCCCCGAACACGGGTAATAAAACACGTGTTTTCAGAGTGCAGCAAATTGTTTTAAAGGCATCGCTCCCAACACATGAAGCTCTGGATAACCAGAGTGAATTTTAGGGCTGAAAAAGTTGTTATCAGCTTCTGGGGTTCCCCTTTAAACACAGGTATGCTTTTCCCATGTAATCGCAGATTGGATTGTTTTCAGATCTCAGTTTTAACAGTCCAGAAACTTCAGTGGAACAACAACAACCTAAAAACTAAAAACATTTTCTCTTACGCCATTACGAACACCTGCACTCAATAAAACAGAATTTCAATCATCACTCTTTTTTTCTTTTTCTTTTTCTTTCTATCTTTTCTTTTTTTTTTGCAGCAAGACATTCATTTCACTTGGATTGTGGAAGTGAAAAACTCACTGTCGTTTGCATTTGTACTTTTTTCATTCCTGGCACCACAAAATCTGGGAGGTGGTGGTGGGCATTTTAATTATATAAGATAATTCTTTTAATTGGAAAACTTAATATCCCTCTGTTTATACTTTCGTACATTTTGATTTTTTTAAAAAAGTCCTGTTTGTTTGTTTTATAAAATCCAAATTTGGCCTGAACAAGCCCCTAGAACAGACAGTTAATAAAATTACTCAGTATTTATGCTTCTGCCTAAAGATTGCACAGAGCTAGCAGGAGAATACACAGATGAAGGAGTGTCTGACTCTCTCAAATCCAACACTGGATGATCTCATGTTTCTCTTGCCTTTTCATATTGTTGTTGGAAAGCTTTGCCTAAAAAATCATAAATAAATAAAAGAGGAGACAAGAGATGATTTGACTTTCTGATGGAGACACAGAATCTGTGGTGGTTGGAAAATGCTGCTGTTCCCTCACGTCTGCAGGGTCTGTGCCAGTGTCACCCCTCTGCCCCCAACAGAGAGCAGCCTGCACCACTCACATCCCACACAGGAGCCAGGGGAGGGATGAAGGAAAACTGTCGGAGGGCAAAGAAGTGGAATTGGCTCTTGGAAACAACTTTTAGCTCCCCATGTTGTGAAAGCAGTCCTTCAGTGAAAGCTACAGCTCGAGCTGCAAACCCAGGATGGAGCAGGGCAGGGGGAGACAAACGGGGCAGCTGCTTCCCTTGGGAGCAGGCACTGGGGATGAGATGGGAGCTCCCAACCTCTCCCCTCACAGCTGGGCAGGGCTCCAGCGTCTGCTGAGCCCAGCCCACGGCTGCAGGCAGAGTTTAAAGGCGGTGTGGGGGCACCAGAGGTGAGTGGGGAGCCAGCCCGGCCGTGGGCTGCTGGGGAGAGCTGGAACTGCTGCTCCTCGCACCATCCCACCCCTCCTGCTCCCTTGGCCAAATCTGGAGCAGGTGCCAGACTGAGGAAAGCTGCCTGCAAAGCCAGGGAGCAGCTCTGCACCCAGGCTGGAGAACGTGCGACAGCCACAGAGCATCTCCAACACCTCCGGCCTCGAGGGAAGGGCAGCAGATGATGCTTTAGACAAACATGATCCATGTGGGCTCCCAGACCTCATCCCAAACTGCTTTTCCTGCCAAACCACGGCCGGTGTAGAACTAAGAAGGAGCCCTTTGGTTCCTCCAGGACCCTGTGGCCCCTGCAGCACGAGCTGCACCTGCAGGGATGCTCTGCCCTGGATCCAAGCCCCGGTGGGAATGCCGAGGTGACTCGAGGACAGCGATACCCCGTGATTTGCTGTTTGCATTCTGCAGAAGCTGCTTTTCTTGGCATTCAGCGACTTGAAAGAGAGAGCACTTTGCATTTTGCTGCGAACTGAGCTGCAGAACACAAACACACGCACACAGAAATGGGATTTTGGGTGCTGGCTTTTCTGCCAGGAAAGAAAAGCAAATGGATAATCACTAACAATAACGTTACACTTGCAAGAAAGAGTTGCTAGGGAGAAAAGCTTCTTGCGTTTCCCAGAAGGCTTCAGCAACTTTCATATTTATTGAGTATAATCTGCCTTTTGCATTACCCTCTTTGAATTCTACCACACCAATAACTCCTCTAACTGTGCCATCAGCAATTCCCTGCCAGGGCTGCTGCCACTTTGTCCTTTATCATTAACAGGTAGATGTTCATGACAAAGAATTTTCCTTCTTTTCCCATCATCACAGATATACTCAACTTTCACCTATTTGAAACATGACCAAAGAAACCAAAATCTGGCTGAATAAACTAAGAATTTATGCTTGTGAATTATGTATTTACACATAGAAAGAAAACGTATTCTTTAAAGCACAAATGGAAGTGCAGAGGAAACAAAGGGAGCTTTATCTCCCTGTTGCTGTCTGCCCTGTGTGCTGTGGGTTCAGGTGGTACTGGTCATGCTCCAGGAGGTCTGGTGGGAATTTTGGATCATGCAAAACCTTTGTTACCATATTAGAGCTTGGGCTGATTAGGCCAGCTGTAATTGGAGTTAGGTCACAACGAGGTTGACTTTGCTGGCCCTACCCCAGGAATGATGGAGAAGCAGAGCCGCTGTTGGCACTGCACACCAGGGCTGACCAAACTTTCCTGATTGCTTGAGCTCGAGATTTATCCCTCCACAGAAAACTGTGAACGTAATTTTAAGATGATTTTCTTGGCACACACGGAGCTGGCTCTCATTGTGCTGTAACGAGCAGCAGCCACCTCCCGAGCCCTCTCCTGCTCCCCCTGTGCAGAGCAGGGCTCTGGAATCCGACCTGCTGCAGATCCAAGCCTTGCCTGGGCTCTTATCTGCTGTGGGCCAAATGAAAATTCATTACTCAGAGCCTCCTGCACGCCAGAGCTCTGGTTGCTGTCTCAGCCTCTGTGTTGTGGCTGAGAACCATCTGGAGTAAATCAAATGAAATAAAACCTCTATTAACTGAACCTTAAATATCCAGAGCTCGCCGTTATCACGGTCAAACACCCTGACATTGCAAAAAGTCTCCTTGCTTGGTACAAATCTCTGCTTCCCACGTTTCCTCACCATTGTCACTGCTCTCGGGAAGGGAGACTGAGCTGCATCCATCCTGAAATATTCTGCACCACGTTTTGATGCAGCACAGTTGGGGAAGTTGACCAAAGCCAAGCCACTGGCGGGATCAGAGTCCAGCTACAAACCAAACCCTTAAATCCCAAAAGCATCTCTGGGCATCGTGGTGTTGTTACAACCACTATTAAAAAACAAAGAACAAGCATTGAAAAAGCAATTTTATTTGTCTGTAGGATAACCGAGATTTTTGCAGATGAGGAGCAGTGGGGAGCTACTGTCCAAGGAGCATTTCAGTGGAATGAATTGGGGTTGTGCAGTCAGAGGAAAATGCAGATTTTTAATAAAAAGTGCAGAAAACGGAGTCAGTCTTTTACACGAGGCAAAATCCCTTCTAACGGACAACAGACAAACCTTCCCTGAAGTGCTTCCCCCCAAAATCTCTGCAAGCAGCCAGCTCAGAGTTAGACTTGCAAAATTTTTAATTTTTTTATGTCTTAGAGACTACAAATGAAATTGCTTTAAAAGTATTTTCTAAGTGCATAGGCAAAGATAACTCTTACATTAGCAAGCGGGTTATTTTCCATGGGGAAATTATGGAAACAAGGCACTGTTGGATATTTCTAACTACCTTACATGTGTAGAAAGAGGGAAAGTTATACTGACAGGGATAGAAGAGTTGAGGGTTCTTCTCTCTGATTTCTGAGAGTCTGTGCTAAATAAATCTGTGAAAGAAGCCGCGTGGATTTAATTTCATCATTTTCTGAACGAGCATCCTTCCAACATCTGCTGCGTTCTAAAGCATGATTTATTCTGCTTGTTATAACTCTCCGTGCAAATACATTTATACAGACAAATAAAAATTGTTGCCCTGCTTAGAAAGGCTTGGAACCGATACAATCGACAGAGGAATTAGGAGCATCCAAATAAATTCCCCACCCCTGCGGACCATGGCGGGGACGCCGGTGGCATTCACTCCTGGGCTAATATCGGCTCGAAATGCAATCAGAGTCATCGCGAACGCCGTGAAAGAACCCTGAGTGTAATTAAATAAAGCGGGGGGGTAAAAATCCCTGTAACCTTGGAGGGCTGGCTGGAATCCGGAGCGGAATGTGCTCGCTGCCCACCCCACTCACGCTCCACGCCGTGGGTGAAAGGACAGGGATGGATGGAGGGATGGAAAAGCACGTTTGGGATGAGGATTTTCGCTGTCTCCAGATTCCTGCGGGGATCCCCGCGGCTTTGGCAGCAGCCAGCCCTGAGCTCAAAGCCAGCACGGGCGGCCAGGGAGGCGACACCGCGGGAGGCAGCGCGGGGTGTCCCCGCGGGGGCACTGGGACAGCCGGAGCATCTCCCAGCTCAGCCAGAGGGCACAGCTAAACCGAGCCCCAAACAGCTGCAGAGTCAGTCCCCGTCTTCTTTCTACCGAGTAAAAACAATAAAAGTCCTTAATCTCACTTCAACAATTTTTTTTTGGAAAACAAATACGAAAAATCAAATTTTCTTTGAAGAAATGAGGTTCGAGAAGTAAAGAAATCAGCTGGCTGATCTCAAGGAGTCTGGCACCCTCACAATCAATTTGTACCAAGTCTGAGCCTGTAACTCGAAAGCTGTTCATTGATCGGTTTATTACAGCGTCCGGGATAATCAAAAAGAGATGGGAAATTAAGGGAGACAAGCGGCAGTCGCGAAGCTGCGATCATTCAAGGGGCTCGGGATAGATTTGGGAAATGATGACGAGGAGGTGAAGAGGAAAAAACAACTGACAGAAGACAATTGTAATTGTGGAATTGCATCCAGCGTGGGACACATCACACCGCGAATGCACTGCACCAATAACGGGGTTTTTCTAGGAGCTGCCTTTGGGCACGGGACAGTTCACTGTATCTCTCACTCAGTGTATTTCGCATCCTCTGCATTTCCAAGACCGATGGGAGGCAGCGGGCAAAACACCGAAAACGAATCTATCTGAAAATCGACAAGTTAAAATAAAATGCGCCCGTGAAAATAAACCCGACTGCTGGTTCGTGCGGGAAGGTGGGGACACTGCGGGAATAATCGGGTGCTCCAACCTAAGCCAAAGCAGGAGCTCTGAGTGTCCCACTCTCCACACATTACTTCCCTGGCTGAGGTAAATCATGTTGGTTTATTCATCGCCCAGACAGGCAGCAAGGTGCGAGCGATTATTAGGATTCCCCGCAACGAGTTCGATGGAAACCGTTTGCAAACAGAAAGAGCCCGGGGGAGAGAGAAAATAAAAAAAAAAAGTTTTAAGGACATGGATCGTATTTTTTTCCCCTTTCTCTGCCTCTTAAAAATAAATAAATAAATAAATAAATAAATAAATATTATGAATAAATGTCACCCCTGACGTTCCCGTTCTCTGGGGAGTCTCGGGGGTCCGTCCCTCTGCCCTCGGGGTGTGGTGGACGGGGCGGGAGGGTGGCACCGGGGCCAAACCCTAAAGTGTTTTGCCCCCGTCTTTTCCAGCGGTGGATTTGGGGGGTCCTGTGGCCGTTCCGAGCAGCTCCAGCAGGTGCCCGGGGGCTCTCTCCGCCGGGCCCGATCCTGCACTCTGGGAGTAGCGGGGTCCGGCCCTGGCCTCCAGGACACAGCGGGACTCCCCGGGGTCCGGGCTCGCAGGACAGCCCCGGAGTCCCGCACTTCTTCTCAGCCAGGGGCCGTGCATCACCTCCGAAATCCCCGTCTCCAAGGATCCTCTTGACCGCGAGTTCTCTGCGTGTAAATTTAACCTCTCTACCAGCGCTTTCCTCCCTCGAACCTTCCCCTTGTGTTTATTTTAAAAGTTATTACCTTGGCAAAAAAAAAAATTGTTTTTATCCTTAAGGGCAAAACTGGTAATTGCTTTGAGCAGGAAGACATCTGATCTCTCCCAGCTATCCCCTGCCTCTTGCCAAGCAGAATAAATATCTGCTGCTAAATCAAATACCTGCGCAGAGAGGGGGAGAGAACAACCCTCGGCGGGTGCGAAAGGAGACGCTGGCGTCGTGCAGCCAGCACGGTTCGTTGTGCACTCGCTGTCCCAACGAGTGGATGGCACCGGTGCGATCAGTGGGGACCACTGTCGGGTGACACAGGGGACAATTACAACGCGTGACTGCGCTCAGCGCAGCTCGGCTCCATCGCTTCCACCTTCCCCGCGCACCGGGAGCCGGGGCAGAGCCCCCCGCCCCCTGCCCGGCTCTGCGGGACGCGTCCCCCCGAAGGATGCTCCGGGAAGGGTCCCCTCTCAAACCGCTCGGAGCTGGCTCCGCAGCCAAGAGCTGTCAGCCAAGACGGCTTCGGGAATCCACAGGGGGATCTAGATCGAGGCGTCGGTAACCAGCCCTGATCCCTCGGAAGCTCTGATGTTCAGCTCGCTTTAATTCCCTTCTAGCGTCTGGAGATAAACGCGTATTACTGTTAATACAACGCCTTTCTCTTGGCTCCGGCTCTCATCTGGGGCAAGGCGATGAAACAATAATCTCCCAGCCTCTGACACATCAAACATTCCCTCGGTGTAATCCTCGTTCCGGGGCAAAACTTACACATGATGCCCACTCTGATTCCATTTTCCTGCCTTACTTTCTCGAGGCAAATCGGGAGCCTCATCTTCCTTCCTTGAAGGATGTCCGCACGCCAGCCTCACGGCGGCTCGTTAAAAAAAAAATCTCCTGTCTCTAGAAAACGGATTATTAACCAAATCGATCATAAAAGGAGGGGGAAATGCTCATGAGGTGTTCCCCCCGGAGAATAAACGCGTTCCCCGCTGCCCACGGGCGTTTTGTGCTCCCGAGGTGTCTGTGAGGGACAGGGGCTGGTGCTTTACCGGACTGGGGACACTGGACATCATTCGTGTAATGGTCCCAGCGAGCTCCCTCCTGATTTACACCGATAAGGGGAGGGAGGGGGATGTCGGACAGCCCCCTCCCCGAAATCCACCATCCCCGGCTATCCCAGACTAACGATGTTGTGGAATTTCGTGGCGGGGACGCTGCTCCCGGCTTGATGGATACAGGAGCGAGGATGCCGCGGCACTGCCTGCCCGACACCTCCCTCCGCCTCCAGGCTGGGAAAAGCGAGGCGGAGGTGGGCCCGGGGGTAGCCTGGAGCCCGGGGGAGGCAGAGGGGGAGGCGGAGCTGGCCGGGACGGGCCGTCTTTGCTGCTGCTGCTGCTGCTGCTGCTGGAGCCGGTCAAACTGCACAGCCACTTCCCCCAGGAGCTTCCCTTTCATCTCCCCGCTCCTGGCGCCTGCAAAGCAGCCTCAGTTTGTCTGCAGCGTCTCTCTCCCCCCTGCGCTCCCTCCCTCCCCGCCCCGCTCCAGCTGAGAGCCCCAGGACCGGGGCGCCCAGAGCCCTCCCCGGCTCACGGGGCTGATGCTGCAGGAGAGCGGGGTAGAGGCGGAGGGACACGGGGGGCTGGGGGCTCTCTGGGCATCCCTGGGCCCCGGCCATGGCCCCCAGAGCCGGCCCTGTCCCGCCGAGCCCCGGGGACCGCCTGCCCGGGGCTGGGGTCTCATCGGGGACACAAAGGGGGAGCCCGGCGCAGGGGAAAGCCCCCGGACTCACGTCGTTTCCTCGGGCTGGGAGAATTCCTTGCTGGTCTGAGTTTGGGCAGCAGCTCTGTGATCCTGGATAGGGGGCAAAGCCTTGATTCCTAGAACCCCGTCTCGGCGTGGTTTCCGTGTGGACATTCAGAACCGCGTGGGGCTTCATCCTCTGATGTTTAACTGACAGCAGGAGGATGAAGGAGGGGAGGGGGGAGAAAGGAGAGAAATCTCTAAGTTCAGACTTTAGACAGAAAATGCTCCAGTTTCACGATGGACTGAGGCTGAAGAGAGAAAACACCACGAGCAAACCTGGCCATGCTTTGCTATTCCAGGATCCTCTATGGCACCCAAAATTCAGCCAAACCAGGCTGGATGAGCCAACTTGTGCTCCGTGCTTCGCAGCACCGAGAGCAGCTTGTCCCTTGGTCTCCCTTTTTCCTTCGGCCTCCCAAAGGACGGCAGCGCAGAGGAGCCTCTCCAAGCCCACGGGGACGGAGCTTGCACACCCGGGGCACAACCGAGCACCTGGGGAGAGAACCGGCACCCAAGGGACGTGATCGGTGTCACCATGACCCTGAGCTGTGGTTCCCCAGGCGCCCTTCCAGCGGGCATTGACTTTGGGGGCGCGGTGTAATTATACTCGGCATTTTCAGCGGCCCCACAATGGCTTTCCACGGGCGGTGCATTGTTCCTGACACACAGACATTGTTCCTGCGTGTCCATCAATTCTCATTTACTTGTCACGGTGCAGGAAGCATGGAGAAGGGAAAGGAAGGGAAAGGAAGGGAAAGGCGAGGGGGGAGAAGAGGGGCAAACTCAATCCCACTGCAGCAGCAGAGCTTTGCAAGGCCGGGGCTGCCTGGCTGCTGTCTCTGTATCTCCCAGCAAAGACATGAACCCTGTGGGGAAGGAGAGGTGACAAACTGGGGCTAGCAGGAGCAGCTGGAGAGGCATCAGGTTGTGGCATTAACTGTTATTTTCATCCTCAGAGAAAAGCCCGAATCGGGGCTCTGCCGGCTGAAATGTGGCAGCCAGGCTGGCTGGACTGAGGCAGTGCAAGGCATCGCTTCTCTTCGCCAATCTTTAATCCTGAACCCATCGAGGTCCGCAGTAACACTGCCAGCAATCAGTAATGAGTGTGCAAACCCTGCTATTAGTCCCGCTGATGAGTGGGGTTTTGTAACACGGCTTCTCGTACATGTCCTCCCACACTCCTTCCCACACGGCAATCCCATGCCCCGGTCCCAATTTGCTCTCCCTGGCACCAGGCGAGATGCTATCAGGGCTGGGGTGGCTGGGAGAGTTGGTGGCTGACCAGTGGGGAGGGATGACCAGGGCTTTAAGGGGTGGGGAGGAGCCCTGGGCCCAGTACGGTGCACTCTGTACAGCCCCATGCTCTGCGAGCTGGGAAGTCGCAATTTGCAGGGCTGGGGACTTCCAAAAGTGCTGCTCCTGACAGTCAGGAGTCCAAACCGAGCAAAAGACGAGCTAATGAACTCCTCCATGTATGATGGAAGGGATATATCCAAACGTTCATGGAGCACAGTCCTGCAGCTGTGCAGGACCGAGCCCGCAGCTTTGTCAGAGCTGCCCCTGAAGTCGGGGGAGAGGAGTTGTGCCTCTCGTCTTCTCAGGGTGGTTTATAGTGGCCCTAAAAAAACCCACCCTAATTTATCAATTATAACACCAAAACAGCTCCCAGACACTGCGCACCCTGGACGTTAAAAAACAAAAGAAAAAAAAACCAAACTAAACACCTGAGAAAGTTGTGGGCACAGCACGATATAACGCCCAATGCAAGATTAAAATAATTATGAAAAGAACAATATGTATTAGCTTTTATCTGCGCTGTAATTATAAAAGCTTTTTAAAGGACACTCTTTATTCATGCCACTGGTAGGAAGTCAAAAAGTGAGAGAATTGCTTTCATAGTACTGGTTTGATATGACTTTTAATTAAGGGCTTGCGTGCCCCTAATTTATTAAAGCTCATCTATTCATCACGTGTGTAATTGACGCTGGAAAAAAAAATTATAATTACAGATCTAACCTCTGCAGAGTGGTTTTGCCAGACTCGGGTCCTGCTGCCGTGGAAACGCAAACAAGAGGAAAAAAATGGATGAAAAACCAGAGGCGCAAACCGCGGCGCCCGCGTTTCACCGCGGGAGCGTTTGGCTGCGCGGGGCCCGCATCCCGTCACCCTTATCCCGTCATCCTCATCCCGGATCCCATCATCCCTCACCCCATCATCCCGCATCCCTCATCCCGCATCCCATAATCCCGCATCCCTAATCCCGCGTCCCTAATCCCGCATCCCCAGACCCCGCTCCTTCGGGAAAGGGACTCGTTTTTTGGGGAGATGGAGGGAAGGGGCGGACAGACCCCGCTCCGGGAGGGTCGGCGGTCCCCGACGGGGCGGCGTGGGATAGGGATGAGCCGGGCTGAGCCCGGGGGTCCGCGATGAGCCTGGGGAGCCCCGGGAGGAGCCGAGCCGGCTGCGGGAGGGGGGCAGAGCCGCGCTCTTCTGAAGTTCCCCCTTCGCCTCATCATCAACCTTAATCACGGCGGCGGGCTTTTATTTTTTTTGCCCCTCGCTCTCCTTCGATCGCAGCCCTGCGCGGCTCCCGAGCGGCCGCGCTGCCCGTGTGCCATCAACGCCTCACCGGGGCCGGGGGGCCGGGCCGGGCTGCCCGTGTGCCATTAACCCCTCACCGGGGCCGCGCTGCCCGGGTGCCATTAACCCCTCACCGGGGCCGCGCTGCTCGTGTGCCATCAACCCCTCACCGGGGCCGGAGGGGCCGGGCCGCGCTGCCCGTGTGCCATTAACCCCTCACCGGGGCAGGGGGTGCCGGGCCGGGCTGCCCGTGTGCCATTAACCCCTC
The DNA here is from genome assembly GCA_014706295.1 of Lycocorax pyrrhopterus obiensis. Taxonomy (NCBI): domain Eukaryota; kingdom Metazoa; phylum Chordata; class Aves; order Passeriformes; family Paradisaeidae; genus Lycocorax; species Lycocorax pyrrhopterus. Next base: position 10,521,015 of record JACSVZ010000018.1, read on the forward strand.
ACCGGGGCAGGGGGTGCCGGGCCGGGCTGCCCGTGTGCCATTAACCCCTCACCGGGGCCGGAGGGGCCGGACCGGGCTGCCCGGGTGCCATTAACCCCTCACCGGGGCCGGGGGGGCCGGGCCGGGCCGGGAACTCCCCGCGCGGCACCGCCGCCAGCGGCGCCGCCTGGGCCCGCCCCCCGCGCGCTCTCACCCAATGGGATCAGGCCTCGCGTGACGTCACGCGGCACAGCGGGCGCTGATTGGCCGGCGGGGCGGCTCCCCCGCTCGCCGAAGGAGGACAGCGGCGGGGAGCCCCAGAGGGGGAAAAGGGGGGCGGCCGGGCCCGCTCCGCCGCACTCGCCGGGCAGCGCCAGCTCCGCCGCACCGCCATGGCTTCCCCTCACAAGGCCAAGGAGGTTTTCTCCTCCGACGAGGAGGGCCCGGCGGCCGGCGCCGAGGAGCACCACAAAGTCAAGGTGTCGAGCCTGCCGTTCAGCGTGGAAGCGCTCATGTCCGACAAGAAGCCGCCCCCCAAGGAGCCGCCGCTGCCCGCGGCCGGCGGCAGCGCCGACGGGGCGGCCGTGGGCACCTCCAGGAACCTGCTGCTGGCGGGCCACGGCTCCCGGGACGCGCACAGCCCGCCCGGGGCGCTTACAAAAACCTTCGACACCGCCTCGGTCAAGTCGGAGAACTCGGAGGACGGCTCGTCCTGGATCCCTTCGGAGGCCGGGAGATATTCCCCGCCGCCAAGTGAGTGCCGAGCGCCCGGGAGCGGCGGGGGCGGGCGGGATGCGCTGGAGCACGGAGATAAATACTCGTAGATCCTGTATTTTCCCCTCGGTTTTATATCCTGTATTCCCGTCCCTGCAAAGTGCTCGAGGCCAGGTTGGATGGAGCCCTGAGCAAGCTGGTCTAGTGGAAGGTGTCGCTGCCCATTGGAAGGAGATGATTTTAAGGTCCTTTCCAACCTAAAACATTCTAAAATTCCGTGATACTTTTATAGGTATTCATATGTGTGTGATTTTTAGGTATATTTACATATTTCTTCATCTATTTATTACAGTTGTGAATTTATAGAGTTATATATTTCTATACGCGGCTACACATCTGTATATAAATATATACCGCCCTCAAAGCCATGGACCGATCAGGAATCACCAGGGGCCGGCTCCCTTTCCCGACTCACGGCCCCCTGGCAGGCAGTTCGTCCATTTATGTTATCCCGCTGCAACAACAACTGGAATTTCTCCCTGTTCCCTTCTCCCATCCGCGATGCGCAGCAATCTCTTAAACTCGGGGATTCTCCCTTCCAACCTTGAGCCGGCTCCGCGCTGCCTCCCGGCGCGGGATTTGTCCCTCCATCCCTGGTTCCAGAGCTTGTCAAAGTTCCCCGAACTGGTCCTGACCCCTTTAGCCCCCGCGATCCCTCCCGACCCCGTCCCCCCGCCTTAGGGACCCTCGGTCCGGAGGTGACAGGTCACTCCTGAAACCCCTCTGCGCTCCGAGCGCGCTGAGCCGCGTTTCGCTTTCCGTGCCATCGCTTAAAAAAAAAAAAAAGAAAAGGAAAAAAATTGTTTTTAAGAAATTAAAAGCCCAAAAATATCCTTGAGGAGAAGGGGAAGGAGCATCCCGGCCGTGCCAGGCTTCCTGCCTTCCCGTGGCCGGGAAGCTGCACACCTGTGTCAGGATTTATCCGCTCTCCTCCGCGCATCCCGAACTTGCCTGGTGGAAATTAAATACTCGGCTTTATTTAAGTTAGGCATTTTACAGACATGAACAGTCTCACGGAATTTGTTCCTCAATCTAATATTGCAAGAGGAAAGTTTAGTGCTGTTGCAGCTTTCCTTATTATTTTCTTTTTTAACAATAATTTCGATTTGGCTTTCATCCACTTCGTTTCCTTTATGATAACCCCAAATTAATTTGATTTCTATCATGCTGAGAGAGGACAGGAGGAAGGCATCCCGCCCGTGGCATGCCCTCTGTAGCTCCAGTTTTTAATTTTCATGTACCCCAAGTGTGCTGGAAAAACATGAAAAGAAGCGCGTGCCCCTACCTGGACCCCTTCTCTAAATCTGCCCAAAACCCCTGACTTAGACACGGCCTAATAATCTCCCTTTACGTTTTTCCCCTTCGAAATTCCTCCTCTTTCTCTTTGAAAATTATTCGTTCTCGGGATTGGCAAAATAGTTTTGTAAAGGACTTCAGGAGCTGGGAGTTCCAGTGACTTCAGGGGATTTGGGGAGAAAACTGAGGATCAGGGCAGGGAAAGTCCTTCGGCCTCGACCATTTTCCTGATTTCCCACCTCGGCAGGAGGCAATGACCGGTTCTCCCGCAGGAAAACCTCCTGTCCATGGAGAGCTTTGACATTAAAAACAGCCCCTCGGTTTATTATTATTAATATTGATATTACGGTGGGATGAGCTGGGGGAAAAGCTGTAAAAATTAAAATTTTCAGGAACACGGAGAGGGAACCCACTCCAAATGATGATTTTTTTTGTCCGATATTGGCCAGGAAAATGAGGATGAAGAGAAAAACCAGCGAAACAAATCAGTGAGGGCTTGGGGACTGGCACGGGATAAACGCAATTCCAGGGGCTGCGGTGGCGACGGTCCCTGCTGCTTATCAGAGCCTGGTAGTCCCTCGGGGGGCGCCGAGGGAAGGAGCCTGGCAACGCTGGGGTGTATCCCGGGGGGATATTTCCCGGGATTTCATGGAAAAGCATGTTTCTGCGGTTGCCACCGTGCGCGGCAGGAGCGGGGACGGGTCGGGCTCACCCGAGAGCGGGGGAAGGCGCTGGGACACGGAGCCACGGCCACCCCTCCAAACCCTGTCCCTGCTGCGAGCGGCTGAGTCTGGGGAGGGCTTCACTTTGGGAAAAGAAAGGAGTTGGGTTTAAAAATAGCGTGGAGCAACGGGGTGAGCGGCAGGGAATTCAGGGGCTGTTTGCTGCAGTTTTAGTTTAGTGCAGTTTTAGAAGTGAATCAGCTGAGCACCTGAATTATTAAAATGCCCTGCTGGCATCACAGGCCAATATTTGACAAGTTATTTCCTAAAAAAGCTTTATTTTTGGCTTTCAGTATCCAGAGGAAGAGCAATGAGAGAAGTTTGATGTTTTCCGCTGTAACTCTTTTCTCCCTCCCCTTTCTGAACTTTTCAACAATTCCCTCGTGGGATTTTTTTTAATTGCACAATACATGCTTAAACAGCTTCTTAGCCTGGTTTATTTTTAAAAACAAAAGAGAAACGAGTCCAGAAAACCCAAAGTGCAAATACTGACAAGCGTTTGAAGCAGATACCACAGCGTGAACAGGACTCAGCAGCCTCTTTGAGCAGCCTGGGTGTCACTTGCTGTGTCCAGCCAGGGTGACTTGTCCTGTGCCCTGGCAGTGAGCAAAACACAGCCAAATTACCGAGCTCTTGAAGTCAGCCGCCTGCTTTTTAGTTATTCTTTGGATTGCAAAATTATTAGTGAAGTGCTAAATTAATCTAAAGGCAAGTCAGCGCTCTGCCATCCCTGGAATATTGCCTAACCTGGCTGGGGTTTAAGGCAGGCACAAAAGGTGGTGGATTTTCTGGCTTTTATTGGCTACAAAATGCTGAAGTTTTGTCTGGGTTTTGTTTTATTTTTTAATTGGCGAATGTCATAAAAGCGAAATGTTGAATTAAAAGAGCGCTGCTTTCTTGTTTGAGTTTTTGTTAGGGGTTTTTTATACTGGTTGATAATCAGAAAATACTCACTGAAAATCAAAGTTAATAAGCAGAGAAAAAACTTGATTTGGAAGAAGAAACAGCAAAGAAAAATGTCCCATTAGCAAAATCACAAAAATTGTCAGATCCACTTCTTCAGCTGTCACTTGTTGTGCTTTGTGGGGAAATCCTGGAGCAGGGCTGGGCTCTCCTCTTGCCCCACTGTCCTTTTGGGAATCTCCTGCTTTTGTGGTGTTTGTCCTGTGCTTTATTGGAGTTGTACTGGTTTGTGTGCTCTAGACCCCCGTGAAGTGACTCCCAAAGTGACCCATGAATCCTCTGTCCCTTTTGAAAGCACTGGGGCAAAAGTTCCCTTCCCAGCACATCAGCTGAAGTGCCGTGAATTTAAGTTTGGCCAGGAAATCGTTTCCAAGCCCCTTTGCCAAAGGATCCCGTGTTTGGAGGGGATCTCTGGGACACCCACCAGGCACAGCATCCCTGCAGGGCTCCGGGCTGTCCCTGCTGCTGTGATAACCGGCCTTTCCCTTCCTTGCAGGACACCTGAGCCCCACTGCCTGCACCCTGAGGAAGCACAAGACGAACAGGAAGCCCCGAACCCCGTTCACCACTTCCCAGCTGCTGGCTCTGGAGCGCAAGTTCCGCCAGAAGCAGTACCTGTCCATCGCCGAGAGAGCCGAGTTCTCCAGCTCCCTCAACCTCACAGAGACCCAGGTCAAAATCTGGTTCCAGAATCGGAGGGCCAAGGCCAAGAGACTGCAGGAGGCCGAGCTGGAGAAGCTCAAAATGGCAGCGAAGCCCATGTTGCCGTCGGGGTTCAGCCTCCCTTTCCCCATCAACTCCCCCATCCAGGCTGCCTCCCTGTATGGGACATCCTACCCCTTTCACAGACCTGTGCTTCCCATCCCGCCCGTTGGACTCTACGCCACTCCCGTTGGATACAGCATGTACCACTTATCCTAAGAAGATCCGACACAGACTTCCTGGTGGATCCTGTCCAGCCCTGAGAAGGCAGAACCCCAACCAGTACTGGCCATTCCTTCTGCACGCTTCTATCTGGCATCCTGAGTGTCTGGGAGTTTGCTACGGGTTGGGCGTCTCCTGAGAGTGCTCTGAGCACGCAGAGTCTGCTCCTCAAAGCCAAAAAAAAAAAAAAAAAGGCATAAAAACCGACACTAAAAAAAAAAAGTTGAGTAAATGTAGGGGTTTTATCCAGTGCACGTAAAACTAGGTTAAAAAAAGAACGGGTGAAAAAGGAATTTTATCATACGGAGGCAGAAATTCCCTGACACCTTCCTGGCGGGGCCCAACACGGGTTTAAAATCAGAGGGGTGTTTGCCCTCGAGCCACGTTGCCATCACTTCACATGGGGGCAGGGGGGGAGGGCAATAAAAAGGTCTAATCCAGGTTTTGTTGTTTGGTTGTTTTTTTAAAGACAGCAGAGCCCGTAGCTAGAGACGTGTAAATAGAAACTAGAGCCGGTAGGGTCTCAGTGAAGTTCAGAGCCAGCAAATCCCTGCATTGCTGGGGGGAGGGCAAAGTTTTGCATCCCGAACCTCGGCGAGATGAGCAGCAGGGCCCCTAAATGTAGAGCCCAGCTTTCCCCACCACGGCTCCTGTAATGCCTTTCTGTGTATAAATAGCTTCAGCCTTTGTAAAGCACTGGGAGGGGAGGTGAAGAGCAAGGGAGGGTTCTTAGGCTGGTTTTTATCTCTTCCTATTGGCATGCTTAGAGATTTTTAGCTGCAGCCAGGTAATCTTGGCTCTGCAATGCTCTTGGAAAGCCAGGAGAAGAGAGGGGAGGAAGACATGGGTTGTTCCCGTAAAGGATTGTTGAACCCTTCTGGGGGATGCTTTGGGGTTTTTGTTAGTATTTGCCACAGCCTGTGTTAAACAGAACCCCCCGAGTTTTCTTCCGTTCTAAGGATGCCAATAGGAGTGACTCGTGCTTCAAGCCCTTCTAGAGAGAGATCCGGGTGTCACAGTCAGCCCCACGAGCAGGACAGAGGGGTGATAGAGACTGTGTGACCTCTCTGTCCCCGTGGCAGCTCTGGCAGCAGCTTCCCCAGGCTTCTCCTTGTAACTCTTGTATTATGTGTATTACTCTTGCTAAACTTTAGGAGGAAGTTACTCCCAAGGCTGTGGAGCACTGAAGTCAGAGCTTCTCCTGGATTTATTTTCTTAGCATGCTGTTGTGGAGGAAAGAAACGAAACAAAAAAAAAATCAGAAAAAAATGGAAAGAAAAAAAAAAAAGCCACGAGGTTTTGCTGGTTTTGGTTTGTTTTGACCCAGGCATTGATGCCGCCTGGAACCCACTATAGATGAACTTCCTCTCTCCCTTCCCCTCACCCCCGATCTCCCATCATAGGAGAATCCCTTTGAAAGGGATGCCTTGTACAATTTTATATATTTTATTGAAGATTTATTATTTCTTATCTCTTATTTCGAATTAAATTAAAAAAGAAAAAACATGTTTAATCGCGTGTGGGTCTGTTGGTGTTTGGAGTCCTTTGAAAGGTGCCTTCTCTCCGTGTGTGTTTTGCACCCCTGGGTCAAGTTCAAAGGAATGTTTGGGCTGCCTTTATGATTATTTCCCCTTCCTCGATCTGATTTAAAGCCAAATTTGCAGCGCATGAAGGTGAATTGCAAGTCAACATTTCAGAGTCAAAAGCCAAAGCTTTTATGAGGTTTCCTCGTTTTTAACAACCGCTTTTAGGCGCCTCTGTTCTTTACAACATCGTGCTCCGGTGATGTTCCCATCGCTTTCAGCTCGTGTGCCTTTCCCTCTCCTTGGGAGCTCTCCCCTCGACTCCACCTCAGCTCTGTGCTTTAGAGGGAGACGGGTCTCGGCTCCCGAAGGATTCGGGGGGGAATTTGGGACAGGTAAAACCTGGTGGGGGCCCTGCAGTGCTTTAGCTGCATTTCGGGGCACCAGGGTTCTGTGCTGTTGCACAGTTTTGGGGCCAGGCTCGGAGAGCAGGTGCTGGACCACTCTCCCCTGGCGAGGGGGGCTCGGATAAGAGGAGCCGGGGGGACCCTGGCACACCCAAGTGCCTCCCCATGGAAATGTTGTCGCAGGAGGGCTGTCGGGGTTCGGAGGGGGCGCGGGGCCGAGGTGTGTTTGCCCCCTGCCCAGCTGTGTTTGCCCCCTCTGGGGCTTCTCCCGGGTGCGCTCTCCCCGCTCCGGCCGTGCGGCTCCCGCAGGCACCGCGCTCCCGGCACCGCCGCTGGAAGCACCGGGAATTCTCCCGTCCCACGAGCTCCCAGCCACATCCCGGCTGGCTCAGCATCCCGCCGGGTCGGGAAGAAAAGGGTCGGGGAATCAGACACTTGGCGAGCCGGGCTGTGGGGAGGGGCTGCGGGCTGGGGGAGCGCAGGGACTCGCGGAGCTCGCCCTGCGCACCCCTCTCCCGACTCCCAGAAAAACTCCCAAAAAGACCTTCCCGCTTCGCAGATGTAGGGAACAAAGCTGGGGGAGCCCAGTCTCCACGCAGACTCTTGAAATTAGAATTTACCGCCGCATAAAAACGGGAGAAACCCGCTTCTTTCCCGGATTCCCTTTTCCCGAAGCATCATCCCCAGAAATCCAGGGCGAAGCGAAGCCCCCTCGGCCCTGTCCTTGCCCGGCCGCTTGTCCCGAGTGCTTCCTTCGCCGGGCTGGGCTATAAATAAACCAGCGGTGTTTTTTAACCTTCGGTATAAATCAGCTGTGTCAGGGATTACAGCTAAATCTTTTTGCTGGAAATTCTTTGAGCGCAGGAGCTTTGCGTGTGTTATGATAGATCCCTAAATGGATACAGATTTATTGCGGCACACAAGGGTGTTGAAGGAAAAGCTTCCAAATCTCGGTTACAACCTCTGCTCTGGGAAAGGCAAGGAGGGATCCGTGACACCTTCTCGGAGCCTGCGGATGGCATGACAATTCACCCTGCGCCCATTATTAACTTGTTCCAATTAAAGCCTTCAGAAAGGCCGAGTTAATTGAGTATTATATTTTATTAGGAGGGAGGTGTCAAGCTTTACTCATGAGACTTCATCATCGTCCTAATGGGAGCTGCCCCGCAGGCAGATCTGTAACTGAATAAATTACAGCGAGGCAGAGAAATCAGAATGCTATCATTAAAAGCGATGCGCTTACTGAAATTCCTCCCCCACTTTCGCAAGAGGCTGGGGAGGTGTGGCTTTAATTAGTTATTTTAATGCAAAGTTAAATTGTTCCCAAAGTATTTTCTGACACAAAGCAGATGCGATGATTAGAAGTTGAGTGAGACTGAAAGGAGTTGGCATCTGTTCCAGGTACATCTATATATTTTAAATTCCCAATAGAAAGTGAAAAATAATTAGAGCAATAAATAATAAACACTAAAAACAACGCGATAAATTATCCCGATCCTTAAAACCCGGACTTGCTGAGCGGCGGCTCAGGCCAGCCGGGCGCAGCGCGGCTCTCCCGGGACCTTCAGTCACCGGGGATGGATTTGTTGACATAAACATTTGGGATTGGGCTTTTCTGCCTCGCTCCGGCCAAGCGTTCATTACCTAAAGCCACGGGCGCTCCGAGCCTGCATTTCATGTTGTCACGTTGCCTTGTCAGAGCCCGGAATTCCTGCGTTTTCTGGCGAGCGAGGAGAACTGCCCGGCTGCGAGCGGCGTGCCCGGGAGAGCGGCGGGATCTCTCTGCTGAGCGCCGGGGGCTGCGGGCACCCAGCGACCCCCGAGCCACGGGCCGGACCTCGGGGATGGGGACGGGGATGGGGAATGGGAATGGGGACGGGCTCCCGACACCTGCCCCGCGAAGCCCACCCGGGGCTGCGGGGGGCTCAGGTGCCCTCCAGACCGGGCAGAGCCCCGCAGCAGCAGCATCCCGGCTCCCAGCCCTGTCCTGACCCTTGGTTCCACCGCCCCGGCGGTTCACACGCAGCCCCCACCTCTCCGGAGTGGGGAGCTGGGAATTCCACATCTCCACGCAGTGCCCGTGCCTCTCACACCAGTGCCACGGACACTCCAATGTCCCGTTCGCGCACACCTGGGGCCCTGCAGGATTTTGGGGTGAGTGCTGGACACGCACTGCAGGAGGAGGGGAGCCCACGGAGGGGATGGATGAGAAAGAACGATCAGAAAGCGCCAAACTCTGGGGCCCTGCGCCTTCGGAAGCGGCTCCAAGCCACGCACTCGTGTCCTGGCTGCACACAAATAGCCAGAGGTTCCGCAGAACAACCGTGGTGGATCCATTCCCACCCCGCTCAGGGCTGCTGTGAGAGAGAAGTGAGCATTTTGCTCACTCTAAAGTATATTATTTTCCCCTCTCTATTTGTCCCACGTTTAGCATCCCCGAGGACTAACGTGGATCTCTTTATTAAAAAAAAAATTAAAATCATTAAAAGCACCAAAAAACCCTCTCCCCGAACAAATAAACCCCAGCATGCCGCCAGTGTGGCTGTGTTCCTCCCGTTCCTACTCTCTCTATCAGTCACGGAGACTCCGAAAATGCCTTTTCCGGGGGTCACTTTTGGAAGTTAACCTACTTTCGGCAGCGCCCACATTCTTGGCGTAGGACGCCTCTCTCGCAAAATAAAAACAAAAGTTATTCCAATCTTTTTTTTTTCTTTCCCCTTTTTCCATTCCAGAGCAGAGGGGGCACATTTTTCCAGTGAAAAGCACGAGGGATCTCAGGGAAACTGCACAGCTCATCCCAGCGCTGGGAAACCCAGGAGGAGCCGCTCCACGGTTCACGCTCCTTTTCGCTGCCGCGGGGAAAGGCAGAGGGGGGAAATTTGGGGTCTTTTGTTGTTGTTGTTGTTGTTGAGCTTTTTAATTTTGGTTTGTGTTTGTCTCCCCGAGCCCCTCGCTGTGTGTTTCCCACCGTAATCCATGAGGTTTTTGGCGGGTGCTACCAGCAGCTCCCAACTGGTTGCACGCAAGGAATAAAAATCTTTCCATCCATTATATTTCAGTCTTTTAACACCCGAGCAATTCTGTCCCTGCTGTTTTAGTGGAAATACCGGTCTATAAAGCTGCAACTGCAGTATATTTTAAAACGCTACCATTTTTAAAGGGGATTGGAATAATTCTGCTTTGCTTGGGAAGAAAAAGGCTCGAGCAATGTATGCGCGATTAAGGTTTTATAACACTGTTCAAGGAAATTAAAAACATTCTGTGATGTTCTTGCTGCAAAGGCAGGTCTATTTTTTTTTTTGGCGAAATGCTTTGTATATGTATTTCTTAGATTGCTGTGTTTTGAATAAGCAAGAATCTCGTAAAGAGAAAAAACCCACGTTCCTTAAAATTATGCGCTACCCGTTTTATTAAACTGATTATGCCAGCGTTCAACTCCAAAGTTTGTTTTAAGTAGGAATATTTTCCCAGACGTGTAATGGATTGCTTGAAAACAGAATTCTTTGCTTTTTAATGACCTGTAATGGCCAATTCATTTCGACTGCGCTTATCAAGGTGCTGTGTTAAATAACAAACCGGTTCTTGAAAACAAAAAAGTCATAATGAAAAATAAGCCGTCAGAATAATCTCCCATCTCCGAGCCAAAAAAAATGCAATAAAATTAATTTAAGACTGTCAAAACATCAAAGCTGAGAAAAGGAGCTGCTAAAATAATGTCTCTTGATAAGGAAATAATAAAAACACACCAAAAAATGTCTACTCAATAAACTCCACTGGATTTGGGGGTCTGTGCTATATTTTATTTGGTGATGAAAGCACTTTGATGTCACTGTATTCCAAACAATTATTATTATAATTTTAAACAACCTGGTGTTTTCCATTACTAACGGCTTACGCTTTGAAGTTACACCTCATAATTTCTTAAATTAAATAAATCATTTTAAGTTTGCACTGGGAGCCTTTTAATAGCAGAGAAAGGAATATCATTATCTTATTGAGAGGCAATTGCAGTGGCTCCAGTTTGGCTGTAGCTGGGGGCAAAGTGGTGCACTATAACAGACATACTTTATTAGCCTCCCATAACTCTTGAAAGAACATTTTTATATTTTCTTTGATTCCCCCCCTCCCCCTCTTGTTTTAAAGCTGTCCCAACCTTTAATTACTGCCTAATATGAAAAGCATTATTTTTTAATGCTGTGTAATTTACCAGAGGCAATAGGCCAAGTTAACAATTGTTTATTAGGGTTGCTGTTTCACACAGGGCAAAGAATGCTGTTCCAAACCCAACTTTTCATGGGTGGTTGCACTAATTAATACAGTGTCTGAGGCTCCTAGGGGGTTTTTAATATTAAAGCCTATGGGGCGGAACGGTTTTTAGAAGTCCAGCTCCTGCTGACGTTCCTCCTCCCCTCCCCGGTGATTTCTGGGGCTTTCAAGGCTGTTTTTATCCGAGGCAAAAGTCGGCAGCGGGAGGGGAGCGCCCTGGGAGCCGCCCCGGCCCCGCGGTGCCCGGCGGGGCTGGCACCCCCTGCCCCGAGCCCAGCCCGGGGCGCTTCCCCCGAGCCTCCCCCGAGCCTCCCCCTGCCCTGGCTTTGATTTCTTTCCCCCTTCGCTGTAATTCAGGCTGAGGCGGGCGCTGCCGGCGCGGCGGCTCCGGGAGCACTGCGGGACCCCCGGGCTGGCACTGCGGGATCCCGGGATGGCACTGCGGGACCCTCGGGGATGGCACTGCGGGATCCCGGGATGGCACTGCGGGACCCCCGGGATGGCACTGCGGGACCCCGGGGCTGGCACTGCGGGACCCCCGGAATAGCACTGCGGGACCCTCGGGGATGGCACTGCGGGATCCCGGATGGCACTGCGGGACCCCCGGGATGGCACTGCGGGACCCCGGGGCTGGCACTGCGGGACCCCCGGAATAGCACTGCGGGACCCTCGGGGATGGCACTGCGGGATCCCGGGATGGCACTGCGGCATCCCAGGGATGGCACTGCGGGATCCCGGGGTGGCACTGCGGGATCCCGGGGTGGCACTGCGGGATCCCCGGGGATGGCACTGGGGGATCCCCGGGATGGCACTGCGGGACCCCCGGGATGGCACTGCGGGACCCTCGGGGATGGCACTGCGGGATCCCGGGATGGCACTGCGGGACCCCCGGGGATGGCACTGCGGGATCCCGGGATGGCACTGTGGGACCCCAGAGATGGCACTGCGGGACCCCCGGGATGGCACTGCGGGACCCTCGGGGATGGCACTGCGGGACCCCAGAGATGGCACTGCGGGATCCCCGGGGATGGCACTGCGGGACCCCCGGGCTGGCACTGCGGGACCCCCGGGATGGCACTGCGGGACCCTCGGGGATGGCACTGCGGGACCCCCGGGCTGGCACTGCGGGACCCCCGGGGATGGCACTGCGGGACCCCCGGGATGGCACTGCGGCATCCCCGGGATGGCACTGCGGGATCCCCGGGATGGCACTGCGGGACCCCGGGGATGGCACTGCGGGATCCCCTGGATGGCACTGCGGGACCCCCGGCCTGGCACGGCGGCGCTGGAGGGACCCCGCACCCCTCGCACTCCCCGTCTGCTCTGGAGCCGGGCAGGAAACCGCTCCGGGCACAGCGGGATGTGTGACTCGGGGGGTGCTGCTCCCAAAAACTCCACACGGCTCATCCGTGAGCCCTTCCCGGAGCATCAGCGCAGCGCTGCGACCTCTCCCGAGGCGCTGACCGGGACCTCGGAGCATCCCTGTGCCCCAAATCTGCGGCGTGTCCCCGGTGGGCACTCGGCTGGCCCTGGTGCCGAGGATGCTGCGGGCAGCGCCGTCGCTGTCCCCGCGCTGGTCACTGCCCGGCCCGGCCCCTTCCCAGGGGAGACTCGGGACATCCATCAGCGTGATCGATGGGGGTTGCTCACTCCTGTTCTCCCCGCCAGTTTATTTTCTTAAACTACCGGGCAAAAGTGTAATGACGGAGCAGACAAACACCCTAACAAACAGACGACAGCTTTATGGATGGAGCCGCGCTCCGAGGGCTGAGCGGTGTTAAAATCCCGGCTCCGCCGCCTTCAGCCATTCCCGCTCCAGCTCGGGCCACTTCAGCCTCTTGGGAAAAAAAAAAAAAAAAAACAAAACGAAAAGAAACAAAAATCTAGCCTTGGCTGAGTTTTAGAGGAGGAGACACTCACGGATTTATTTTATGGGCTGGCCAGGACTGTTCTCCCTGCTCCCTTCGCCGTTAGCTCAGCTCCTTTGCAAATCTAATCTGCTCGGCTCCTTTGCTATTTTTCATGTTGGACCCATGCGTTTCTCCTCTAAGCCTTTCTCCTTTTTGATGTAGCGAGTCAATTGAAGAATGTTGGTCTCGGTTATCAATCACCCAGCTGGGGCTTAAAGGGCTCGGGCTAATCAGATTTAATTGCTCATGTAGCGCCACTCCTGCCCTGGGCCACGACCGACTTGCTCAATTAAACCCCAAATACCTGCAATCAATAAATAAGGAATGACAACACGTTTAAGGGATTTATCCAGCAAAGGAATTGAGCTGGAAAGAGATTACAACCGAAAAAGGCCCCTTTATAATTAAACGTACACCCCTCACGGAGGGAAAAGCTGTGTTTAAGGAAACAAAAAAAAGGAAGAAGAAAGGAAGAAAAGATAAAAAAGAGGTCTTGTTCCCTTTGCAAAGGGGGGATGCGGGCTCTGCCTTCCGCGAGGCCGTTCCCAATCACTTCTTCGCTTATTTTTGGCCCAGGAAAGTCCGGGATCGAAGGTGCCCGCCCCGCGTCCCCTCCCGGACGGACGGGTCCCCTCTTTCCCCGTCCTTTCCCAGCAGCCTGCGGCCACTGCCTCAGCTTTCCTCTCAAATCCGTGTTTTCTGTTTAAATCCCCAGGTTACCAGAGTGAGGCGTCATCGTTTCTGACGCCGGGAAAATGTTAGTCCCGATTTCCTTAAAAAAAAAAAAGATAAAAAGGGAGGGAGAAGATTTGCTTTTGTAGCTTCTTGTTCAGAACACGGTAGTAATTGGCCAAGATCAAATAACGCTGAACGAGCATAAATAATCGGTTTTGGCATATTTACAACTCCTTTTTTTAAAACTTTTTTTAAGAACTTCTCTGAAAGTGGCAAATGGAAATAAAAAAATTGCAATTAATACCAAAACACGTTACTTTGGATCATCCAGGCACACTCTTGTCCACGATTTCCACACCGGCAGCTGCTGTCTTTTATTGGGATTAGGTTGTAAAATCGCCCCTTCAGCAGATCTGCTGCCAGAGCTCACAGAAGGAGCACCAAGGGAAAAGGGAACGGAGGGAGGAGAAGCTGGTGAGGGATCTGGGCACTCCTGCTCTGCAGTCCCACTGCACCCAGGGGAATGTGCTACAAATTTTGGTTTGCAGAGTTTTGCACAGCTGAACTGGGGGCCCTTCGTGTCTCAGCGTTCTCCGCACTCCTGGGGGAAACCAACTCCACCAAGCGGGGCAGGAACCCAGCAGCGACCAGGGTGAGGTGTTGTTTCATTCCCCTAATCCCACGATCCCAAAGGTGGAGCTGGAACCACTGCACCACCCAACACGGCAGTTCTGGGCAGGATCTGAGCTGGGTGAACAGGTCAGGGGGAATTGTCCACCTGGGGAATTCCTCTCCCTCTGCACGTCCTGTCCACTGGAAGCTCAGCTCCGAGCTTTGCTGCAGCTAAGCCTGGCTGGTGGCGGCTCAGCAGGGCTCATCTCCTGCACTGGGGGATGCTGGCAGGGCACTGGGGCCGTGCTGGTTTCCCATGGCTCCCACTGGGATCCAGCCTGTCCCTGATGCAAACCTGCCAGCAACGGTGCCACTCCAGAGCCACGTTTGGTGGCTGCTCTGTAAGACAATCTTTGTGGGAAGCGAAGGTAAAAATCTTCATAGAAGTCAAGGTGTTGATTAAAAAAACTCCTCAGCTGTCGAGGGAGTATTTCTGTAAGGACTTCTGTTTGTTTGTTCCTTAGCTTGGTTTCCTAAGGAAGCCAGGATTATATGATCAAGCTCTTACAGCCTTTTGAACTCCTGGGCCAACTCCAATCAAAATTGACAAGGGGGCAGAGGTCTCAGAAATAATCAGGTTGCTGTGATTTTCCTGAAAATAGACTGCTGGATAGCAGGGAGACAGATCCTGTTAAATCCCTGCTAAGGCTGTAACCAGAGCTCAGTTCTTAAACACCAGAAAAGCTAAATGGGAGGGAGCACAATATCCCAAATATCCCCAGCAGCTTTTACCTTGGCTCCCAGAGACCAGCAGCTCTGAGACACAAGGACCAAAGGTAACTTGGTTTGTGCTTGAGGGAATTCTTATTGGTTGCATTTATTCATCTCTGCCACTTTCTGGACCGATCTGCCTTCTGACTTGGAGAGCAGCAGAACATCAAAGGATGGATTTAGGCACTGGCAGAGCTTTTTGGAGCAGTTCCCATGTTGTGGGATGGCATCATCCACGGCACCAACAGCACAAACACCTCCAGGGTCTTTGGAGGAAGTCTGAGGCTTGGTCCTGGCCCAGGAGTTTGGGGGATGAGTGGTCCATGAGTTTGTAGAACAGACCTTTGCCCTCACTGCTGTCTGTGTTCTGTCTCTGAGTAGAAAGCCACGTTGTGTTTTTAACAGATTGATCCAAACCCTCTCAAGTAGCGAGGAGGAGAAGAATGAAAATCCTCCCAGGTTCTTTGATGAGTCTCAAAGCAGGCTCTAGATATTTTTTAAAGTGGTCAAATAGATCAAGGAACAAATGAAACGGTTTTATTTAAACTCTGAACCTCAAGCTTTGCCTGTGACTCTCAGTCTAGCCTGAAAAGCAGATCTATTAATTCCCATTTGACACAACAAATATCCGGCTGGATGCTGCATGGCATCCTTGCTTTTGAGGTTGGGATGTGCTGCCACAATTCCACGTTTAGGCAGAGGATGCCAGTGGGAAGGGGGGGTGGCACTGGGCAAAGAGACCCATCCCTGGGAGACATTTGACTTCCTAACTCAGAGAGAATCATCCTGCACTGCTCCAAGAGAAATGAGGCCTTCTCTGGCAAGCCCAGTATGGAATGAGACATTTCCTCCCTGCCGGTGCCAAGTCCAACTGGGCCAGTTTGGAATCAGCCACGTTGCCAGCTCAGGGCTGTGTCAGAATCTGAGCTGTCATTTATTAAAATAAATGGGTTTGTTGTCATTGAGAAGGCTCCCAACACAGCAGATTTTGTGAGCCTGGACAAAACTTAGGTCTTACAGTGCCCTGGGGAGAGAGAGGTTTTTTATTCCATGTCATTGCACTGTTAACTGTGAAGCCTAAGGAAGGATTTCACCAGCCACAGGTGTTCAGGAGCTGAAGAATCTCATGGAATGGCACCTCCCTTTAACATCAGACATGGCCAAATTGGGCATAAACAAAAGGAAAACTTAGGAAAAATAGAACAAGGGAAAACAAATATGATTGGATTCCTTCCAGCTGCCTACACATACCCCAGCGATCCCTTCTGGCAGATCCTTTTTTCTTCCCAGATTAGACCATTTCCTTCATTTTAAGATTTTTGCCCTTTGAGGTGGGTGGGGAAACGGAAGGAAAGGGGTGAAAACAGGGAATGCCATGAAAATCTGCTCTGGAATAATCTAAGAGCATTGCAAATGCAGGACAATGCACGGATGAGAAGGATGGAAATGCCACGTGGGGTTAGCCAAGGGCTGGCCCCACCAGGACCTACAGAAATTGGAGTGGGAATAAGTTTGTGAAGGAGTAACAATGGCCAAAGGTCAAACTGCGCAATGTGAAGAGGAGTCACCCATGAATTTAAACATAAAATTTCCCCTCAGTTCCTGAGCTAGCCAATTTATACCTGATTTCTGTCCTCCAGGGCACACCAGCAAGAAATCCTGGACGTGTTACAGCCAATGCTGATACATTCTAGCGTGGACTTCACACATATTCGTGTGTGATGAGGGAAGGCCCCATCCTCCCTCTAGTTTCGATCCTAAACTGGGAACTGTGAGAGCACACCACCTGCAGAGTGCTGGGTTTATGTTCCATGTCTCTGACTGAGAGATTTTGCACGTTTTAGGAGAGAAGAAACTGTCCATAAAGCTGTTTCCCAGCAAGATTTGGTCTGTCCAGAACAGCAAGAACATAAAGAGCAGCTACTGGGAAGCACCACGTGCTGATGTTGTCATAGAGGAAAAAATGTCTGCTTAGAAATCCCAATCCACTCTCTTTAAGGGATGTAATTTACTTCTGGGAGCTGGAAGCATGTTTCCTGCTCTGTAGGAGGACAGATCCCTGGAATAAAGTCAGGAGGAATGAGGCTCTTGTATTCCTCTAAGCTCTGGGGATCTCACTTATCAGCAGCCTGTCTGGGGGACCAGGTGGTTCTTTCCCATCTTGGGAACAACATCAAGGTGGATTCCAGCCCCAGTTCCCATGAGCTGCTCAAGCCTAGGAAATAAAATCCATTACCAGGGAGAGGTGGAAACACTGGATTGATTTTTCAGTGTGGTCTTGGTCTCGCCCTGCCCTCCCTTCTGCCCTGGGAGCTCCCAGGCTCCGTGATGGAGTTGCTGGGAGACGTTAGAGCCTCCAGCCGTCTGCCCCGCCCCGCTCCCAAAATTTGGCAGGAGGCAACGAATGTCTGTGCCTCAGCTGCTGCAGCTCACGGGCTGGCTCATCACCGCGAGCTAGGGGGAACACCAGAAGCCGATGAAGCATCGCCCCCAGGAGGGAAAGCACCAAAGGGAGACTCGAGCTGAGTTGTCTCCTTTGGTGTTTTTAAGAGAATGGATCTGTGTGTGTGTGTACATTGGCTTCGCTCTGGGTGAATTTAAATACATTAACCTTGAGAAATGCAAAGGGGCTTTCACTCATCCAGGCCTTCAGCTGGAGCTACTGAGCTTTTCTTCCTGCTGTCACAAGAGTGTGGAGTCACTGGGGGCTGCTAAAATGGCACTGGCACAGGATATCAAACATTCCTGATGCGGAATTCTCTGGACTGATGTGACTCTGCTTTATGGCAAAAGACAAAACCGGTGATAAAAATGACCGGTGGATCACTGATTTCTCTTTGTCATTTCTCAGAGAGCATCCTCCTCCCCCAAACTGAGCTCTTTTGGCCTAGATTTTAAGGTATTATCAGCCAAGTGACAGAGATAGATGCAGCAGAAAGGAAAGAATATCTTCTTTTTCCAGAAGGCAGCCCAAGCACAAAAAGAATAAAGAGTTCAGCCCAGTCCCAGGGAAATCTCTGGCAGAGTCCCATCAGCTCAGTCCTTGCTGGGCTGAACCTTTTGATGGCCAAGCAGACATGCAGGGACTCTCAGTGTGCAAGTTCCTGCATTCTACTGCACGTGAAGAAAACCTCATCTCTTTGCTTTCATTTACTTTCTCCAGAGATTTACCAGCTGAAAAGCTGCCGGGAGCCCTCACATTAATTAGAGCTCATTGCTTTTGCTGTAATAGGCACCAGCACAACACCAAACCCTAATAATCCAAACAAAAATCAGGCTATGGCATAAAATATAATCTCTCTCTGGTGTCTGAGGAGAGCTATCAATTCAGGGCCTCAATCTGGTTCTGCCTGAAGTCAACAGCAAAGCTATTAATAATGGCAGGATCAAGTCAGTTCACTAATTTGCCAAATTCCCCATCATTAGTGTGAATTAATGAGATCCTACTGGAGCTGCCTGTTGGCTGTGGGTGAAGCGGAACACGCCTGGCAGCACATCAGCGGCAGGAGGGAGCCTGGGGAGGAGCAGGAGTGCTTTGGGGGGAGGGAGATGAGCAAATGGAAGAGTCCTAATGCAGTCCAGATGGAAAAAATTGACCCTGACTTCACCAGGCAGGCAATGGCCACAGCCAAGCTGTTTCCTAGTGAGGAGGAAAACGAGAGAGGCTCAAGTAGCAGATGAGAAGTCAGCTCAGATAAAATAAGACAGCCATTCCCTTTGCCCCCCAAATGATCTTTTGCCCAAAACATGAAGAAAAATGTGTGTTTTCCTGCCCCTTCTCAAAGCTGTCCCGTGGTTTTCCTCCTCTTGCTTGCTTTAAAGCTCCTAGAGGCAGCAGTGCCAGTGCATGGAGTGGAAGGCTGTGCTCACTCTCACAGCCAGTCCCATCCAGAACTAAAATTAAAACAAAGATCTCATGAAGAAAACAGCTCCGTGAGATTTACAGTGCCAAGAGGGTCATATAAAGTTTGGAAAAGCATCCAAAGAGATGTCAAAAGGAACTTAATTGAGCTTGGCTGTCATCACTAAATAGGACACATCACTTTGAGCTTAATGGATCCTGCCAAGTCTAACAACAGATATTGTTGCTGTGTTCCTTGAGCTGGTGATGGGGGTTTAGCTGTCCATGAGTCACTGGGATCACAGTTATTGCCTGAAAAGAATGTGCAGGGAGGAAAGGATGTTCTTGTCTGCCCCTGTGTCTGCTTTTGGTGCCATCGCAAAGACAATGCCAGGCTGATGCTGCGCTGGGAGCTTTCAATGGCAGCAGCCCTGTAGAAGCAATTGGGGAAATCAGAAAATTTGCTTGTTAAAAATCCGGCTTATTTGTGGTGGAGGCAAATGCAGACACGTCCATTTGTGGCAGTTGGGAAGCCTGAAATTAATGGCTCAAATGAAAGGCATCGAGCACACGAGCAAACATGTTTTGTTTCGTTTGGGGGTGTGATGACAGTGGTGCAGCAGCCTCGATAACACCCTTGCCCTATTCAGAAAGGACTTTGGGAGCAGCCACTTCAGAGCTGGGGGCTCATTACTGACCTGTAAAATCCCAGGGGTTATTTTTGCAGCCTCTTTGGTCAGGAATTCTCTGTGCTTCAGGCTTCTGGGCAGAAATCCCCTCCTGAGCCAGGCCTAACATCAAACCAGCTTCCAGCAGGGTGGGAGCTGTGCGGTGGATGTAGAGATGAATTTTGCAGCCCCCAAAGGCAGCTCAGCCCCCTCAGCAACTCCCACTGGTGACACCAGAGCCACGGCCACAGCGAGCCGAGGGGGAAACAGCACTTGGGAATATTTCCTGATGGCGAAATACCAATAAAAAATGGACTGTGATAATCCCCTCCTAACCAAATACTGACTGCCTGGGCTGTGCTCAGCAAGAGAAAACCTGCATAAATATGATCCAGACCCACCAAATCTTGAAATACTCGGTGTATTCCCTTGAAAGTACCAGGGACTGATGAGCCATGCCAAGGATAAGCAAACACACTCTTTTCCAGTTGTCCCATATTACAGAGCATTAATTATCTTACAGTAAAGCAGGGGAGCAGGATGAGATACCTCATTGGGAATCTCACCTATTATTTTAAGCATCTAATTTGTACATCTGTGCCTGTAGCCATCAGATTACCCTTGTTTGAATTGTTAGTCAAAAGAAAACCTGTTAATTTTATCAGGATTTTAAAAGGTGTCATTAAATGTCCTCTACTTAAAAGAAAAGAAAAAAAAAAAAGAAAGGAAAAAAGTCTCTGCAGGCGATGAGCTGCTCTCCCAGAGATAAGAAATGCTTCCCATATACAATCCCTTTACTTTGTAGTTCACTCCTAATGGGCAGTTTGGTGAAAGGTACTTTCCGACGTGCATTTAAAGCGATCCATTCAAAAGATAAGTAAAGTGCAGCTGTTCATTAAACCCAGCACTTCATGTGGTGCTGGAATGTATATTTAACCAGGAAATGCTACCGTAGGCTCTCAGTGTTTGGGGTTTTTTTTTTTCCCCTCTGAGATCTAGAAAACCTTGTGATTCATCATCATTTACAGAAGTGGCTGAAAATTACAGGTCAGCCACGGCAGCGGAGCAGGAGGTGCTCGGGGAAGTGACACCCCGAGCTCACCGTGAGTGTTTTCCACACAGCTCCCCTCGCTTGTTGCTCCTTTTGATCGTTGTTTACAACACGAGCTCTCTTTCAGAGGAAACAAAGCTCCTGCAGTGATGTTATTGTGCAGCCTGTGTGCTGCAGCAAAATTAAAAACTTTCTAGGAAGGGTTAAAGTCGGGGCTAAACACACAAGCGGAGCTTTGAGCACACACGGATCCCCAGAAAGCCAGAACTCACCCCTGCTTCTTCAGACTCTGCAAGTGCCAGAGGGAAATCGCACATGCGGAATTCTGCAGTCGTTTTTGGGTTTAGTCCCATTTTCATACTCATGGAAACTCTCCCCACCGTGCCCTGAATGGGATGCTCAGCTTCCTGATAGGACTTTTGGGGCAAATCAGGCAGGTTCTCTATGCCAAGAAAGAGATGCTCCCTCTTGCCTTACAAAATCCAGCAAGAGTCAGTATCCTCAGAGGTGATGTAACACGTCTGGGGAGATGGTGTGAGGGAAAGGAAACATTTTTCAAGTTATTCAAACTTGAAATCTTGTCCTTCACGACAGCAAAGCCCAACTTGTCCCACAGGAAGAGCCAGGCCCTGGGCTCTGCCTTGGGAACAAGCTGAGCATTGCTCAGGCCCTTTGGGATGTGGGGATCCCAGCCCCATGGCACAAACCTGATTTTATGGTAAAATCCCCTCAATGGGAGGTGCAGAAATGCTGTGGATACCCCAGCACAGGGCTGGGATTGTGCCTGTGCAGGTGGAGAAAAATGAGTGTGTGGGCTCTCAGCAGAGGCCAGGAAGGATCTCAGCCCCCAAACAGAAGCTCCACAATTTCTTCGCTATTTCTTTCCCCTCCCAACAACATTACCAGCAGTTATTTGTGTTTCTGTGGAAGGTCCAGTCCTTTCACCACTCCTTCCCAAGGCACAGGGGGGTGTCACGTTCTGGGAGGTGCAGATATTGGTTTGCCTGGTAACTGTGGGTTTATTCCATGCCAGAATCCATAAGCTTGGACTTTCGTTCAGAGCTTCAATCAAACCTGGGCATTTTATAGATAATTTAACATTTTGGAAACCCCCAATGTTTCATGGTGTTAGGAGTTAAACCAGACTCATTTCAAACCATACCATATTAATTTGAAGGATATCTCTGAGAAAGAAGTGGGGTTTGTTTTGCCTTACAAGCTTCCTTCTAAAGTTTTCAATATTTTTGTTTCTTGACCTTGAAATACCCTAAAAATCAAAGCAAACCAAAGTCTTTCTGAGGATACTTCAGCATTTCCTATTCCCTGTTGAAGAGAAAATATGCAGAGACAGAATAAATAAGGGAAGTCAGCGAGAGAAAACCAAAACAAGAAAAAAAATCAACCAAATTCTTATGGAACCTTTAAGAGGCATTGGGTGCCAATTCTGGGTAGAGATGGCTCCAACCCAAAATGTTACAGACTGCTCTGAATGAGGTTTTCATCAGCCAGACTTTGGCATGGGCTCACAGCTGCCCTGTGTTCTGTGCAGCTTCCAAAACAAGAACCCAGTCTCTGAACAACCCTGGGCTGCTGGGGGAGGCTGCAAGGTCAGGGGAAGATCTCAGCCAGGCTCTGCCACAGGTGTCTCATAAAAGATGAAGGTCCATACTGAGTCCCTGCTTCACCCTCCCTGATTCACCTATTTTCTTAATAACAATGAATCAGTGCAAAGGAAACTCGCTGAGAAGAAAGCCTTCATTTCTGCTGTTCAGTTATTAACGCTGCTGTCTGGAGAGCAGCCTAGAGAACCTCCAGAGCCACCAGCTCTCTGTGACTTTCCTACCAGGAATGAATTTTTCTGTGTGCAGACATTGGCTGTATTCATCTCGCTTTTTCTGCCCGAGTTTTGAACGTTTAAGGAGGTGCAGAGCTGGAGAAAAGATTCTACGTTGCGCTTGGGTTGCATTTAATCTGGCCACAATCCCCCACAAGTACAGCTCTGCCTCAGACAGCAGCAGTGGAGACCAGGGCAGAGCCCACAGCTGACATTTATGGGAATCATTTGCCCTGCAGAAAATAGGATTAGCAATGCAAGACCCAGAATTAGGGAGGCACAGACAAACCCACAACGTTCGTGGCAGGGAAAACCCCTCTGGTTCATCTGCAGCTCTGAAAA
The DNA here is from genome assembly GCA_014706295.1 of Lycocorax pyrrhopterus obiensis. Taxonomy (NCBI): domain Eukaryota; kingdom Metazoa; phylum Chordata; class Aves; order Passeriformes; family Paradisaeidae; genus Lycocorax; species Lycocorax pyrrhopterus. Next base: position 10,543,573 of record JACSVZ010000018.1, read on the forward strand.
CGATGAAGCAGTTTAGGAGAACAATCGGGTGATGCAAGAGCAGATCTGGAGAGGTCAGGGTGTCTGGGACGAGGGAGAGAGACAGCAAAGTCTTGTTCCTCAGTGACACTTCCCTGCCACAGTCTGGCCAACAATTTGGGCAGGACACTGAGGAGAGAGAGGGCAGATTTCACTGCTGAGGCTGTGAGAAGCTTCTTTGCCTGAGCATTTAATCACGTGAAACTCCACTGGAGTTGGGGTTTCGTTGTGAATTTTAAGCAAGCCCGAGTCGGTTGACAGGTTCACTGTAATCTACAGAGTCTGACTGATGGTTCTGTGATTTTAGTGAGTTTTGATCTCAACAACACTGAAGGTTCACCACGAGGACAGCACAGGTGAGGAAGGAAGAAGAGAAATAAAAGACAACTCCCAGTTACTCCTTGCTCATTGAGGAGAATTAAACTGCTTTGCCCAATTTTGCTTTCCAAGTACCAACTTAGCCCTAATTACTGCATCTTTTGTAGGCTCACTAGGCTTTTGTCACTTTGTTCTTCACCACAGTCCAACAAAAGCCCAGCAGTTACTACTGGATGGAAAAAAATCACGTGAGGAGCAATGAAGAAGGAATAAATAGACTGGAAATCCAAAGGCTTCCTTTGGTTCCAGTAAACCATGATTACCATGAGCCCTCATGCCAATTAAAACAGCAGGCAGAGTATCAGCCACACCTCAGCTGGAGGGATATAATGTTATTAAGGAGATTTTTGCCATCACCTGTAGATCATGTTTATTCCCTTTAAAGCTGTTCCATCATCTGCTCCGTTCAGGATAAACTCTGAGAGCTTTGGCTCCATGAAATGCCGGCAGCAGGTGATAAACAGACTGAACACTTGGTCCCAGGAATGATCCCTTCCATCCCTTCACGTTCTGGGCCAAGCCTGCTCCTGCCTGTTTGCATCTGTAATTGATTGTGGGAGCTGTTAATCATAGGTGCCTGTGATAAAGTTTAGACATCTCTTTGATTCAAGGATGCTATTAAGGAATTAGGCAGCAGCAGGGTAAGAGTTTGTCTCTGCAATTAATTGCTGCTGGGGTTTTGCAATCCGGGATCGAGTCGTGGTGCAAAAATCAAAGACTGGCTTAAAAAAACCCCAGCAACAACAACAAGAAGCCCCAGCTCCTGGGTGCTGTGTTCTATTCATAGTCCACATGCTGGTGGAGGCCATGGAGATTCCTGTTCCATGGGTGCAATTTGGGAAACAAGCGCTCAGCGCCTGTTTCAGCTCCTGAGCGCTGCTACTGGAGCTTGTACAGGATCCGATGGAAAAGGGATAAGGTAACCAGCAGGATAATTAGATTTCCCTCCAAGTTACACTCCAACAAGGACTGGGGAGTGACTTCACTCACTACTAGCTTTGGTCCCATTGTGATTAGGATTCTGACAAGAATTGCCTGATCCTATTAAAATTCACCATAAATTTGGAGTCTTGTTCTAATCAGAAGACATCCCTCAGGCCTGGCATTTCCTCGTTTCTTAGGAGCTGGTATTAAGGATGTTTGGGCTGAGTTTGTTTTGGGGTCGAAAGCTGGGTGAAGAAAATGTCAGGAGAAACCATTTTTGAGTCTTCAGAGGTGGCCTTCCATCTGGAATTAAACTCCAGGAACTGGACTGGGACCTACTTTGGTTGTAAACGAGAGGTGAAAGAAAACTCTTCCCCAGGTGCCCTTGGTTGTTTAAAGCTCTTCTGATGTTTGCCATGTGAAAGCATTAAATGCAGCAAGACAAGATGATTCTAATTCAGGCAATTACTTTTCACTTAGGCCAAGCTCCTCCCAGTTACTTAAAGTGAATTTTCAGACTGGAAGGTCTCTGAGGCAGGAGATTGCAGCAATAGTGGGAACTAACTTAATATGAGTTTTCTCACGTCTTGTGCTGGTTTTTATACAAGGTGGCTGCCATTAACCAACTATTACCTTCCACCCCAGAAATAGATGCATTCCAGCCCAATACAAAATAATTTGGCTTTTTCTGCAGGGTTCATTGAAATCAAATCCTACCATGTAATGCTGTTGTTGTTCTTGTTGTGGGAAATGATCCTGCCCTTTGAATGCCTTCTCTTCCCTCTGGGGACGTTGCCATCAAGGTGACTGTACCTGCTCCCAGCACCAGCTTGAGAGCAGCGGGGAAAATGGAGCACGGAGGTTTCCAAATTCCATTCCGGTGTCTCGCTGCCAAGGGAGCCTGCCGAGCTCAATTCAAGGGCTAATCCATGACCATCACTCCACTTCAATAATTGCAGAACATTAATGAGTCTGTTTCCTTATTACAGAGCTCAAAATAAGAGCATTGGCATTCCGATTTAGCAGGCAACTTTTAAAGTCTTAGCCCAAGGATTGTAAGAGGAATGGATTTTTTTTTTAATTAACTTTGCATTCAAAACTTGTGTTAAACCATCTGTTCTCATGCAAGGGGTGAGGGAGGGGGACCATAGCCACAGATTTTCATCAGCGAGCTGTTAAATTAGTCCCTTTACTTCACAGAGCTTGTTTTATTCAATCTGCCTTTATTAAGAACACAGGTTTGATTCTGCAAAGAACAAATTCTTCTGGTTCTTTAAGGAAAATGGTTTTAAGCAGGGTTTTATTAGGTTGCATTACTGCATAAGCGATACAACATGTTACCAGCGTGAATCATCTGATTTAGAGTGACAAGAAAGGAACTTAAAAAATACCCAGAGCCAAAACATTGCCTGGCAAGGGCTGACAGGGCCAGATTGGATCTCCTTCTGCAAAGTTTTGCTGTTGCAATAGGTAGTAACTGTCCAGGGCTTGTAGATATTTTGACTAACTCTGCCATCCCTAAATTAAGAAGGAGAAATTAGGGCCAGGCTAAGCCTAACCAGACTGAATAGTCTCAGGACAGTCAGCAGGGCTGCTGATGGGGTAGAGCATGATCTGGGAGAAGGCTCAGCAGGATTTCTCCTAAGAGACATCCAAGGGCCACCTTGCCTTCACCCTACAGCACTCTTGTCTCTTTTCCCTGCCTCAGCCCTGCCAGCACAGCCCCTGTGAACCCCCTGGCTGCTTGTCTGATTTACAAACCTCTGCCTTTGCAATTCCACAGCCTTCAGCCACACCAGGGGAGACAGAACCTGCCTGAGAGGCACCCCTGAAAATCCTCAGCCTGTTTCCACTGCCTGCATTCAGAGCCTTGTTGCTGCAAACCTCAATATTCTGGTGGGTGACCCGACAGGTAACTGGGGAGAGGCACAGAGAATATTGGTGGAACAGAAATGGGGTTTCTTAATGGGAAACTACAGCAGAAACCTGGCCCTAAGTCAAATATTCGGCTACCATGGGGTCAAAGAGCATCTTCTCCTTGCACTGAAGACAGAGGGAAAGTGGCACATGAATATCTGCACGTTCAAAGATATCTCAGGCAACCAAAAAGGGAAACTGAATATTTCCACTGAAAAAGTCATAACAAAATAGAATAATTTCAGCTAAAGTTGACAGCTGTCAGTGTAAGAGTGTGTACCAGTCACATTGAGAGATCTCCCTCCGGACTGGGGTCTAGCCTAGAATCAGCTCCTTTCCTGTGTTGAGGTCCTGAGACTGAAATGAGCTTTTAAACCAGAAGCAAACTTCTAAAAGGACTCCTGAAATACATGACTAGAATTGCTAAATCAACATTCCCAACTAAACCAAAATTCCCACGTTTTTCAGATGCACAATCCTCTCTGTTGCATTTTCAAGCTGTGCTCCAGACTTTATTGAGAACCCAGCACCTGTGTGGTTTCAGTCTCCAAACTGAACTGTGGAAGTAGAAGGAAGGTGACTCCATGAAAAATCCATTTCTAACCTCCCTGCTGTCCTCCTCAGCAGGATTTTCCCAGCTGGTTCCCCCTGCTTGTCCCAGCTGAGCCTTTCTGCCAAGAGCCTGCAGACTGCTGGAGCTGTAACGAAAACTCCACAAATGTTTTGTTCCTCCTTCCACTGCAGTGAGAAGGAAAAAAGGAGAACCAAGTTTTGCAGCAAGACTGTTCCTTTGGGATGCAATGATGGGTGTTCACACCACTAACAAGTGTCACTCGTTTAATCCCCTCAGAACCTATTCCCACTTCGAGGCTTGGATTTTATTTGTGGAACAAAACCATGGTCAAGCTATGGACTGAGGACTTGTCACTGAAATGATGTTGGGACCTGTCTGGGGGAAAATAAAAAGTCTCAGTATCATCTCTTATTGGAGAACTCACCCAAAATATTGGATCGAATTAAATCAAATACAGCACATTTTAAACGCTTCATTTTGCATCCTGTGGAGAAAAGAATCCTTAGAGTGAGATTTTTACACGGATTTACGTGCAGAAGATGACATACATATATTCATATTTCAGACTCCATGAGAGAGGGGGAAAAAAAAGGAAAAAAAGGCCAAAGGGCTTCCAATTTGCCCTGCACAGGGCTTGGATTTCAAGTCTGAGCTCAGGAACTCAGTTTTCTTACATGCAGTGGACATTTGCTGCCTCAGTTTCATGAGCAACCATCGAGTTTTCCTTTTTGGTGGGGTTAGTCATTGGGGATGCTTGGCTCTGCTGCATCCTTTCCCTCAGAGGGGCCAGAGGAATCCCATTACTGCCCCTGGAGTCTGTGCCAGCAGCCCAGGAGTGGCTTGGGAATGAGAGGCTGTTATTAAAGGAACGATGACTCCTAATTCTGAGAAGCCCTGGACATCTGGCCACGCTTGGGAATGAATCTGCTCCTCTTTTCTCCGGAGCGTTTTGGCCCTCTCGGCACAGGGAGAAACCCTGAGAGCAGCAGGGCTGAGCAGCTCCAGTCTGCCGTGGCAGGTTGGGCTGGAACCTCCATTTCCATAGCCGTGGGATTCCAGGGAATGTGATGAGCTGGGAATCCTGTGTAAGACCACAAATCCATCCCAAACACGGCTCCTTTAGCCTCTCCCTCTGCTCCATCCATACCCAGTGCAATCTCCTTGTTACAATACAGAAAAACGAAGGCTACGAAGCCCCTGGGTTTTTTTAAACATCTATTTACGTGGAATTTGAACCTTGCTACGAATAAACCATTAAAATGACATTAATAAACACCGGAAAGCAGTAATGATGTGTTACTGCCATAGGAGGGCCAGTTAAACGAGTTAAAGGCTGACACAGTTTTCCAGGCTCAGGGTTGCACAATGTGCTTGTTTACCTGGAACATTTCTTCTTTCCCTTTCCCTCCTCAGACATACACGGGGGGGACCAAGGAGCAACAGTGAAATCGACTCAGAAATTCCAAATACAGGCTACAATCTCCATTCCCCATGGTTTTATCTGTAAGATCACAACTGTAACTATCTTTTACTCGTAAAACCTTTCCCAAACGTATCGTCTTTTGAGAAATAAGTTCTGATATTTGAAAATGAGGATGCTTGTATCTCACCTAGAGTTCCAATCCCCTTGGTTCACCCTCTTTGTGCATATATATTCAGTTTAAATCTCCATTCTAAGACTCATTCCTGGACTTTCCCATGAATCATGAAAGCTGAAAACAAGTTTTTCTCTGCTTGACTTTGTAAATCTGTCCAGAACTCTTCTGTTCCTCTTCCCACTGAGTCATTTTAGCCCTTTAAATTTCACCTTGGAAGGTTTCCTTTCTCTTTGCTTCATGATGATGACTTCTGCTCCTTAGTTGTGTAATACAGCCCAGTGTTGAAAGTCAGGAATTACCCTAAAAACACAGTTGGAATTAGGAATAAAGTTTAGGATGCCTGAAGAGAACAACAGCAGGGTTATGTCTGATTGATCTGATAATTCTTCTTAATGACAATTCCTACAGTGCTCTGGAATCATCTGCTCAGAAAAATTCTCCCTGAATTTGCTCTGTGTTTGGGAAGCAGATCCCACAGGGTGCTGAAGTCATACAGGTGGACTCAAGCTGAACTGGTGTTCAAGCTGTTTTTGACAGATCTAAAATCTCTACACTTCCTTTTTCAAAAGTTTTCTCATCATCCTGATGTGGAAGGGACTAAATGAACACTGCAGGAGGAAAGAAATTGCACTTCAAAAAGGATTTACCCTTGCCATCACCTCACACACCTAAACCAAGACAATTCCCAGGGTTCAGATCCATCCGTACTTTCATATCTTGCCAATTCCAATGAAATGAGGATAATTTAGAAAAGCATAATTATATTTTAACAGATCAAAGATGAGTGTATTAAGTTGAACTAATTGCAGTGAGGAATTTCGACCTATTTTCTTTGAAGTCTTACAAAGAAATGAGTGAGGTGAGCCAGTCCCATTTGCACAGGTCAAGTTCAAGATTCTTCACAACATTTTTGCTGCCAATTTATGATTTTTTTATGTACACCAAATAAATTCATTTTTGTTTCAGGATGAAGCAATTATTCATACAAGGGGTAGGAGTCCAAATAATCAGTATCTTCCTACTTCTGATAATTGCCTGAATCCAACTATTCCTTTCTGCTACTCTTGCTTTGGGTTTCTCCTTGGGAAATCCAAGGTTCTTGAGGTGGATGTAGATCAGCAGCTTCACACAGATTGATTTATTTATTCATTTACTTATTTACTGGTTAGGATCACAGAAGGCTTCTCTCCAAAGAAATAGTGTTTAAGAATATTTTATAGCTTATAAGATACAGTTTGGACCTAGAAGACAAATTTTAGCCTTCTCTCCACAGACTCAAATGCAAATGTGCTGAAAAGCAAAGGCGATCCTGTGCTTGGGCCCCCTCAGCTCTGTGCAAAAAATAATGGGCAGGAAGCTCAGAGGGGAAGAAGAACAAGAGCAATGAGGCTGTGACATGGTTTGTCTCTTTCTGGTGGATTTGAAAGGAGATTGGATTTCTCAACGTGAACTCTGTTCTTTCTGAGGTGGGAGTCGCTGAGTATGGGAGTAAAACTCTGCTGTGCAGCTTCTGAGCCCACCTTCCCCATGCTCTGTGGCAGCTGTTTTTGGAGATGTCTCTTCTTCCTTCACCAAATCTTCCTCCTGAATCTTAGAAGCAAAACCCAAGCTCCAGCTGCCTCTTTTTTCTTGAGGCAGCATGGAAGTAGGAAAGGAGAGTGGACAGATGCAGTGATTTATCTGGGCTGTAATTGGCCATATCTCCACAGCAGCTCCATTCCTTGGCACTGTAGGGACAGAGAGAGGCAAGAGGCATGGCCTGGATCTTCTCTCACATTTATACCAGGAGAGGATTTGTCTTTAGCCAGGAGCACAAACCATTGAAGTTACACAGCTCCAAATTCTGGTCCAGTTACACAAAGGGACCATCTCTTTCTCTCCCTGTTTCTACCTGGTCAAAAAGACTCCAAACCTTTCTACTCCCATTTCCTCGCTCACCTTCCTTGTCTCCATTCCCTTAGGGTCCTACCTTCTACTGACTGACCTTTACCAAGAGCAACATCAATAATTATCCTATAATTAGACACTCTAAGTCACGTTGTTCCTAAAGCTGTCAGTGTGGGAAGGAAGCACGAAGTGCTTAAGGTAAGAGTTTAAGGGCTCCTTCTTCGTTGTATCACCAGAGGTATTTGTGCCAAGTCCTTGGCACTTCATTAAGTGGTTGTTGGGGTTCTCTTCTAATTGCATCTCCTAAGTAGGTGATTGCAGCTCATGACTCAGTGGTTGTGTCTCCAGACCACAGAGATAGAGAGTGAAGGACACTCAGGGTTTCAGATTTCAGGTTCCTGCTGCCATTATGGCCAAATGAAACCCTCCGAGCCCATCGTGCCACCCACACAGCATTCGGGGTGCACCTCAATCTTCCGGGTGTCATCTCAGAGCCTGGCACGCACAGCTTGGTTCAGGTAAATATGTGCAGCTTGTGTGAAATCCAAATACCCAGCAGATCCTTCTTGGTGTTAGAGATGCCTCTGAAACCGTAATTCTCACTGTCCCATCAAAACAGGTGAGATTTTAAATGTTCTTGTAGGAATGTCCCAGCTCTGCCAAGGTTTGGAAGCACAGCCCTGGATTGAAGACACAGGGCTGGTTTTATCCCCTCTCTGTGACATGAGCGCTCCATTTAGATTCCTTAGCAAGACATTGCAGATAAATGCAAAGAAACACAGAATTCCTTACAGCTGGGATGAGGGATATCTCCACATCTTACTTTTTCTCCTTGTCTTTAGTGTCCTCTGGGATCATCTGTTGCAGAGTAACAAATCCCTCCACCCTGGCTCTGACTTGAAATGTGTACCAGGGTTTCTCTTCTTGCTCACTCCATGGCTGTTTCTTCTTCCTCCATTTGCCTTGTAAAAAAAAAAAAAATTGTTTCTTTTTATTCCCCCAGTTCAATTTTCCCTGGGCACACAACACTGAGTGGTGCCTGCAGAATTACACAGGATGGAATATCTGACTTTCCCTCTTTGTTGTCCACATTTCACTGTCTTGCTGCTTGGATTGGTTATCCAAACCTCAGTGCAAATATTACAAATAAAATCCCACTTTCACATAATACTCTGCCTCGGCACCGAATTCCTCCTGGCTCTTACTCAGGCTTGGTTATTGATAAGCATCAGGCAAAAGAAGGGTCTCTAGGTTAAATCTATATTGCTTTGAATTTCCCTTCCATGCTTAACATCAGACGCCACCAACACATCTTGAACTGATTTAAGGCCCTGGGGTGTTACTCGGTGCCATTCAAAACACAGCAAGCCACTTTCCATGTGCTGGGGCCACTAGGGCTCGTTAGAATGGCATTTTTAATAAAACTTAAGTGTAACTACAACATTTTGCGGCTCCGCTCTCCAGATAAACCACTACAGACGTCATTCCCCACCTCACCTCCCCATTTACACACCCACCAGACTTTTGACCAGCCGGCCAAATTCATTCTGGGTGTAAATCTATGGCAATCAATAACATTCCTTCTGCTTGACACTTATTGTGGGCAAAAGTTTCCATAAGGTTGTTTGCGTATGTGTCTTTTTTTCACTTCCTATAACAAATTAAGTCTTGAAACAAAGCCCTGAATGTTATTATTCAGGTGAGGCAATGCAGGAGCATTAAAAACACTTTGGGTTTAGATGCAGCTGGTCTATGTTAGAGTTGTTTTCTGGTCCAGAAAAGGTTGGGCTGTTATTAATGCTTGAAGATTTTCCCTTTCGTTGCCTAGAATAAAAAAATACACTTACCCAGTGCAATTTCTTCTGGGCAAGAATATCTTCAGCGTTCAGAAAAGAGCTCTCTGGTGCTGGCTAGGATGTGACAGGCACAAAAAGCATAAAGCCAAAGGATGAACTCATCATCTGTGCCACTGGCCAAAATCAGATTCTGAAAGGATCATCTACAACTCACAGAGACAATCCTAACCAGCTCGGTCAGGAGAGAGTTTCTTGGGAAGCTTCTCCATGGGAATTGAGGGGGAACTGGAGGGGAATGACCCCAGCAGGATGTGCTGTTGCTGGAGCAGGAGCCTTTCCAGCAGAGAGTTTTGCTTTGGTGATTGCAGAGGGCAAAGCTCTGCATCCCCTCAGCAGCTTTGCTCCTCTGATGACTCCTCTTAATAAATCCTATTGTGCTTCTGCTTTCAGTTTCCTGTCACACTCTGGGCGTCACCCATGGGACAGAAGAATCATACATGGATTCCCTGGAAGTGAATCCCCGTGCAGTCTGCGGGGTTTGGATAAAAAGCCTGAATCACACTCTCTTCACCTCTGGAGACTCCCATTTCCAACTCTGCAGCCCCCTGAGGACAGAATTCTGCTGTTCCCAAGTGATTTTGCAACGATCAGCAAAGACCTCTGTGAGATGTTTTCCATACCAGTACCATCTTATGCTTCCTGATGGAAGGAAGGATCATTCCTTTGCCTTCATCATCTCCTGGCAGATCCTGCAGAGTTTTGTTTTTTGGCAAGGTCTGCATGTGAGTGTGCAGACAGCTCCAGATGCACAGCTCCTCCAAGAGTTTTAAGCATTACAGGGATCAATATTTAAGGCTGATTGTGTGGTGGATGTGCTGTTCTCACCTCTTTCCCATCCCGCGCCTGTCCCTGCTGAAGGGAAGGGAGGTGTGAAGTGTGTGGCAGTGCACACCCCAGGGCAGCAGCCAGCACCACCATTCCCAGCTCCCTCGGTCTCCACGCGATGCTGTTTAATACCAGACCAATGAGGTGAATAAAACCTACAAAAGTTTATAGTGTGTAAATTACTGTTGCACCCTGCCCTCTGCCTCCGCGCTGAACTGAGGGGGATAAATGGAAACAGCCCCCTTCCCCGCCATGGCAGGAGGACTTCCAGGAGCTGGAGGAATTCCTGGGCAGTTATATAGGGATGGAAAGCAGCAGGAAACGTCCCAAGCAGTTCTGGCTCTTGACACCTCATCCTCTGAACATCCCACTCCCAGGCACTTGTGGAAAGAGGCTGTGCTGGAGAGCCTTGGCTGCAGGCCACAGATCTCCTCCTCAGCGCCCAGGGCCACAGGGCTGAGCAAAACCGTGGCCTTTGAGGGCCAGAAAGGAGGCGAAGCAGCAAATAGGGGCAACAAGCAGCTAATTTGGGGTTTGAGCAGGGTGCAGAGGGAGGAAAAGCAAGGCTCTTTGGAGGGGGGCTCTGCTGGAGGCTGGGCACCACCAGGGCTGCTGTTTTGCCTCTTCTTGGCCTTTAAAAATGTCCCTGTTGTGTAACCTGAATAGCTGCTGGCCATCCCGTATCTCACATATTTGAGAAGACTGGAAAATTCTGTTGCAGAGGATCTAAAACTGCTGAGGGAACCTGCCATTGGAGACAGGCATCTGCAGCTCAGCTCAGCACATGAGCAGCCCTGGCAGCTGCCGTGTTATCTTTGGAGCCACTGCTCACTCTGTCAAACTGAAAACACGACAAAACATTTGAGCAAACGCCGAAACTTTTATGATCACTTGGGGGGAAAAAAAGAAGTTTCAGATAGTGTAATCTGATGAGTGTGGTACAGATGGAGAGATAGACAGTGCCTGTTAGAAGATGCATCTGCATGTTATAAAACGAGGAGAGAGAGATCTGGCTCCCTGCTTTACCCTCGGACCTGTGTGCACAGATTCCTTTAACCATTCAAAACCCTGCTGCTGGAAATAGGAGCTGAGCAAGGGACAGAGGCACTTCCTGAAGCAGCTGCTGCTTCTCCACGTGTGTGGGAGAAGCACAAAGTTGACACTGGGTGCTCAGTCTGATTTAGCAAACGATTGCCTTTACACACGTGATTTCATTTACTGTGCCTCAGTTTCCCTGCTTGTAAGCAAAATCAGTTGCATCACCGAGTGCTTTGGTATTGAAAAAATGTTCTATCTAGGGAAAGGTTTCGCTGTTCTCATATTTCTGGATGCGTAAGGGGTCACTGGAAGTTTAAGGAAGCTTACTGAGGTGTTAGTTAAAAATAGTTAATGATGTAAAAAAAAAAATGTAACTCGGAAACATCCAGGGGCTATGTTTTAAAAACAAACGAATGCACAGCCATAGCAAGCAGCAACTTTTGCCAATACTTGCTGTAGCGAGGTGTTTCAGGAGCTACACTTGGGGCTGCTCCTGCTGAATCCGAGGGAATTGTAAGTGCTCAGAAAGTTCCAGGATCAGACCTAGATCCCTTTATTTCAGTGCAAAGGGAAGGGGGGACTCCCGGCAGCAGCTCCAGCAATGGGGACTGCGTGCAAACGCACGTCTCGCACACAATCCGAGGCTTGTTCTGCTGAAACTGGGCACAGAAACATCAAGTTAAAGGTCATCTCTGAGTCTTTCATTTCCCTCCTCTGCTCTGCCCTCCCTGGAGCCCGGGATTTTGTCTCCAGACTTTCTGGGAATCGCTCTGGTCGTGTGCCGGAGCACCGGCTGCGTTTCGCTGATGAGCAAAGAGCTCCTCGTGCAGACACTTTGCACAGCCAATTAGCAAAGTAATTGAGAACTCTTTGGGATGAAAGGTGTAACACACACACACGATTATTCACCATTTTCATTACATGCCGTATCCGGGAAGCTGCTGGAATGGAATGCAGCGAGGCACTCCATGATGAGGTAACTGGGAATGACCTGCTTTTCCTCATTTACATCTGACTCAGAGCCATTTGAATACTCTGCTTTATGTGTGATATTGCCTTATTACTTTTACAACACCCGGGAGAAGACAAGGAGAGCCAGCAGGTCTCTGCCCTCAAGAGGTTGTTTTATCAGAGCGAAAATGAGTGGAAGGTAATGCACAATAGGGAGGAGATGGGTGGAGAGCTCGAGATGGTTGGGCTGCAGCATAATCATTATTATTAAAGTCCTCATGGACATCATGGGAGAAATTAGTCTTAGGTAAGGATTTGAATGGAATGAGACCAGCTGCTCAGCAGGCCAGAACTGGGAGGCTGTTTAAGCAGAGATGGGTGGTGGAGGGAAAAGACTGGATATTCTTACTAATATATATATATATATACACATTTATGTATGGCTATATACAGATTTTATATATAAGGTTATATAGAAGATGATGGTAATACCCAGCCCAGGCTGTAAAGACAGGGCTAAAATAGATGTCACACCTTCATTTTGGAAACAGCCCATCAAACCTGATCTTCTTGAGGTTGCTTGTAAATTTTTAGGATCAGGTTTTCAGAGCAACTGGGTAAAGCATGGCACCGTTTTGAAAACCGGCCTCTCAAACACTCGTGCTTCAGGAGGTTGCCTGGATGGTGGAAAATGGGAAATTATTTTTTTTTGCCTGTATTAGATGTTTTATTTTGGTATCCTCACCTTGATTAAAAAGTGCCAGTTAAAAACACCGGGCTCCCGAGCTCCTGAGTCCTTCCCACAGCAGAGCACGACACCCAACACTAAAGCTCTCTCTTGTGGTCCTGCTATGCAAACACAAGTCCTTCGTTAGAGGCAAACTCGGTTCAGAAACTACTTCAGCAAAACACCGAGCTCGTCAGGAGTTGAGAAATCCCGTCTTAATTTTCTGTTAATTAAGCTGACAGTTTCTATTCCTAATTTTAAATGGAGGATGTTTATTATGGAAATTATTGGCAGCTCTTACTCTTCACACACCAAATGTGTTACCAGAAAAAAATCCCTTCTTTTAAATAAGAGGTTGAACTTTTCGCTGCTATCGCCAAAATATTAAAAGGGCTGATTCAGGTGCTTACAAACACAACCTTCCCAGTGTGCTGGAATATCCAGCTTCCACTTCCAAGAGTCATTTTGCCCTGGCTACCTTTGATTTCCCAGGCTGAAACCTCTCCTTTGCATTTACGTGCGGAGCCAGGAGGGCCGGGAGGGCCTGGGAAGGGCAGGGACATGGAAAACAACTGGGCACCCTTTAGTTTTGCAAAAGCAGAACCTGTTCCCTGCAGATGAAAGCTGATTCATGGGACATTTCTCTGACAGCCAGCACTGTCTGTGCTGATTAAGGAATTGTGTGATCAGATAGAGAAAGTGGCAGGGAGCTGCTGTGTCATCTCCTGGTGGGGCTTCTGCCACTGGGAATCGGCCCCGTCTGAGCCACTTTGTTCTGGCACCAAGCTGGGCTCACGTTTGGCCTTTCCTTGTCCTTGGCCAGAGGGGAACTGTGAGCAAAACTTCGGGAGGAAATGTGGCTTAGCTTACAGATGCTCCCTAAATGCCTCAGGGCGGACAGAAAGCCTCCGGGGGCTGGGAAGCTGGGATTCCCCAACTGATCAGGAATGTGGAGGTGAAAGGATGGAGCTGCCTGGCCTCAGGTGGGCACTCCACAGCACAGCGAGGGCTGGCAGCCCATGGCAGGGAATGTCTCACCAGGGGAACATCTTTTCTGGGCAGGGTTGAGGTTGCTGGATTTGCTTTCACTCCTGAAAAATGAAGGGGTGAAAAAAAATCCTCCAAAGTGACTGAGCCATGAGGAAGATGTGAATGTTTCCTTTCAATAATACAACAAACAGGACCTTGAACCTGCAGGATGAGCTAGGAGATCTGAGGAAACCCCTGAGCCCGACCAAAGGGGCAGGAAAAGGTCTGAAAATGGCACATGGGGCAGGATTTTGGGGACATTCAGGCTTTGAGGATGGATGGAGGGAAGCAGAGGTTGCATTTCTTGGCTCTCATCTGGCATCAAAACCCACCAGCGTCCCTATCCCTCTCCCAGGACCTGCTGGCTGTCACCCCACGGGCTTTAGTGTCTGCTTTAAAAGCCCCACATGAGCTCTGATCCCAGACCAAGCAGCCTCAGCGATGATGGTTTTGTCCCTTCCTGTTCAACACAGGAAAAATTCCACCTTTATGATACGCTCAAACACAGGACTCTCTCCTTCTGAGCTTATAATTGACTACATAAAATCACATTAATGTTATGATCCCAGCAGCTCTCAAACACAAAATTTCATGGGAAGATTTGAAATCCTAAAACTCTTCATTTTCTGGAGAGTTCAGGAAAAAAAATGATGTTTTCAATATATGTATTTTTAGGAGTTTTCTGAGAACTGGAATGCCATGGACTTACTGCTTCATCTTCCTTTTTATTTTTTTTGTTATTCCACATCACAAAATGAATGTTGTTTAGAGAATTTCATTTTTTCTGTTTAATATTTAATGCATATTCCAAACTTAGCCAATTTTGGAAAGTTAGAGAGTGAGCAAGTTAATAAAATGTCAATAAATACGAAATTATTTTCTCTCCTGATAACAGCAATGCTAAAAAGAATTGTGCATGTTAGTTTTTGACAAAGACCCAAATCTTCTGAGGATAATTTGTCATTTTAAATAGAAATAACAACATTTAAAGTGGAAAATTTCAACCTAAACTGTGGAGGGTCACCTAGAGATGAACAGAGTCGATTTTTAATGCAAACCCAGGCAGGACCAGGCTGCACTTTGCCTTACTGCAAAGCTGGTCATTAAAACCCATTTGATTTTGAACGAGGCTTTTTTTCCCCCCTCTCATTGTTTTGAAAGAAGCAATAAATTGTCCTGGACAATTAGAAAATGACAATTCTAAAGGACTGGAAGAACGGGTCTGCTGAATGAATCCAGGCAAACCTGTGGCTGCTTTGGTAGAAAGGAACAATTCTAAAAAACAACATTTTTTGCAGGGTTTCATCCTCTGAGTCATTGGCTGCTTTTAATGGCAACTAACACCAAACTGGGATTATTAAAGGTGAGGAAGCCCTGAGCCTCTGCCAGAGCTGGATTATTTTTCTTGTGTGGATGCAAAATGCAGTGGAGGTGTTTGGGAATGCCTTAACGTGCAGGAGCTTGATAGTGGGGTTACAAAAACAGAGCTAACAGGCACGCCAAAGGAAAACTGGGAATGCTGCTAACTCCTTTGGAAAATCAGGGTGGGATGAAGGACTTTCTTGATTAAGTTTCTTTAGAAGTTAATTTACCAAAACAGCCAGTTAAGAAAAGAAATGTGGAAAAATGTGAGCATTCCCCATTACTGTGACAGGGATTTTCTTCCCTGAGCTGGGAGTTGAAACCCTCAGACCTCGCCAGGGAAGCATCACACCGAGGCACCAGCGGACAGCCAAGCCACCAGGGCTGTAACCCTCTGAGGGCTCCAGACCAAGTTCTCTGATTTAAAGTGGGGATTTTCAGGAGGAAAGGAAAAACAGGCTTTGAACTTCTCAGATGCCAAAGGTGTTTGTGAGCAGGTTGGGTCTGTGCTGCTGGAGCCACGTGGCTGCTGCTTTGGGGAGCCAGGCTGGGACTGGCAGGCACAGAGATGGCAGAACCCTCACAGCTGGTGAACTCTGCTGAAAATACTCAAAACCTACTCAGGGCATGGAGAAATGGGCAAATTTATCTCCTCTTGTGGGTTAAATGTGTTCTGGTCCTGATGTGTAGCTGGGGAAGTCAACTGGAGCTGCCTTCCAGTCCTCTTCCTGCAGTCACATAAATATGTGGCAAAGATATGTTGCCCCCCAGAAAAATCCTAACTAAAACAAAGGAAAATCAAATCAGAACGAAAACACGGTATTGTAATAAAACCAGTCATTGTCTATTTGTAAATATGCCCTGCTTAAAGCATTTTCTGTTCCTTGTGGCAGAAAATCTCAAACCACAGAGATGTGATTTTTACAACTCTTATTCCTATTATTTATAAAAGCCTGAAATTGTTGTCCCAAGACCGAGTCTAATTTCCCTGGAAATGAATATGAATGGCAGAGTTAACAAAAGAGCTTACAAAGAGATTATTACAGCTATTATTAATTTATTATTCAGCCAGACGTTTGGAGAGGAGATCTGGTTTTTCTTCTTTGTCCTGCAACACCCCATGAACAACTCACGTGTGTTGGTGGATTGTCGTGCTTGCTCAGAAAAACCCATAGTTCGTAGTGAAAAACTAATCCTCGTGTTTTGCCAGAAATGAAGGAAACTGCAAGCAAACAGCTGTAAAGTTGAGGAAAGGTGATTTAAATTTACCAATAACAGCGTCTTCATAACTGTTGACTTTTGAAAGTATGAGAGGAATGGAAGGGAACGTTCCCTTGGTTTCGTTCCCTGGTGTCATTCCTCATCATAATGTAATTTAAGTGCTGCCTTTTATATTGTTGCTTTGCAGGTTGCCTGTTGTTAAAGGTACACTGTCACATAAAACCAAACAATGCTTTACCTCTGCAGTGAATAACACTTCCAACTACTAAAACTGATTGTTAAAATGTCATGTTAGTCCGTTCCATAAATCACCGCTGAAATCCTGACCTTGCTGAAATCAATAGAGGTTTGCCACCAGCTCCCATGGGGCCAGAATTCAGCCTCCAGGCTTGATGGATATCCAGAGGGAACAATATCTCCAATTACTCTCTTAGGTTGGGCAAGTGCATTCCTTGTTCCCATTCCTTTCCTGCTTTCGCAGTCCCTCACATCTTCAAGGGGGCACTTGGGCTGCTCAGCCTGATGGGCTGCCAAGGGTCGGGCTGATAGATGGTGCTGAGGAGCCTCTTCCTGCAAACACTTCAGCACATCCAGAGCTTTATCATCCCTCTGGAGCCATAGCCTGGCTTTGTCATAAATGACAGAGCTGTGGCTGAGGTTACTGCCCATTTTACATCCCTGTGTCCGGTGCAGGAACAAAGCACAAAATGTTTTCTCTTTTCATTTACTCAGGGAGTGAGTAATAAGCTCGGTACTTATTTCTGTTGCTTTAGACAATGAAGGGAAAATATTTCGCTCTTTGTTTTTGCCCAAATCACTCTAATTGCCTCCTGGAAAGTCCACTTCATAAAAGGAAAACACATTTGAAAGCGTAGCTGGTAAGTTCATCACTCAGAGATTGAAAAAGCAGCATTTGTTCCTCTAATCAAGCTTTCCAGGGCGATGTGTTCACCACAGTGTGTTTATTCATGCTTCATCCAATTCAGATTTAAATAGTTATCACATGTCTATTTAAGACCATTCTCCAAAAATTAGAGAAGAACCTGTGAAAGATCTTCAGATTTTACTTCCCTGTAGCTCTGGCAAGTTTTGGCCCAAACGTGGTGGTTTTTGCTTCAGTGCACACAAGTTTTGAAGGCAGGAGTGGGACAAGGAGAAAGCTGCACGTCACATCGCGGCATTAACCCCGGCTCTTCCTTTAGGACTGTCATCCTGGCAGCCAGGGCAGAGGTTTTTCTCTCCGTGCCGCTGTTTAAAAAGGGAATGTGAGCAGCACCAGGCCCATGCGGCAGGCGAGGTGCCGCAGGCGGCGCTGCCAGGACTCCCGCAGGTACGCGGGGCAGAGTGAGCACTTCAAAATGCTTCTCAACACAAGTCCCAGGGCTTATTTCATTGCCTTCCCAAAGCCTGGAATCAAACACGGAGTGTATCGGATGTCTCCAGCAGCAACTCAACTCATGCACTCTTGTAAATCTCCCTCATAATCCCCCTGCTGCTGACACTTTATTAGCCAGGCATTCCGGGCTGCGCTTTACTGGGGCACCTCTAAGTGATTGCAGATGGGAGCGCTGTGCTGGGTTCAGATGTGCTACCACAGAGCTCTCTTCATATTTTCCATGCTCTGCCTCGTTTGTCAGATGGGTTTTAACCCTGTTGTGTTCAGGATGTTTCCTACCTCAGCCGAGGTGCCGAAGGTGGATGGGACACTTGGGTGTTTTCATGGATGTGAGGCTGCTCCTCTCTGCTCAACCAGGGAAACTAAATAGCTCCCTGCATTGAATCTCCAACAAGAAATGCTGGACAGGGTGAGGAGACGTGTCAGTGTTCCAGAGGGAAGCTGGGAATCGCACGGAGCTGCCCAAAGCAGCAGAGATACGAGGTGATGAACCCACACCACGGAGTTCATGTGCTCAGCCACAGCTCCGCTCTCAGCAGGCCCCATTAGTGCACAGGGAGAGCCATCGGCTGAGACAGAGGAAGTTTCTGGATGAAAAGTCCCTGTGAGTGCCATGTTAACAAAAATACATCGCATCCAGGCCGGAATCTGGGTCTCTGCTCTGAGCTGCCCCATGTTTTCAGCTCTGGAGGATGATCTGTGGTTTACCTGCAAACCCTCCTGCCGTGGTGCCTGCAGTGAGGACAGCACAGGCAGCACCACCTCATTTCCCATCCAGGATTAACCCAAATATCACTGCACACCTACGGGAAAACACCGGAAAATCACTATTTTTATCTCCTTGTGCCTTTCACAGTTGAACACAGGCCGGAATTCTGGGCTGCCCAGCTGGTCTTTCAATTTTATGTTGCCAATCCTGCCTAATGAGCACAAGGTCCATAGTGTTGGGCTGGAAAAACTGTAATTCCCACATTCTTAGCAAAGAGGAGTGGGCAGCACCCACAGCGTTAATTTTGTTTTTCAGTTCAAGTAAACAGCAAATCGAAGCTGTGCGCTGCTTGTTTTTCTGAAATCATAAATGTGACATGGAATGTGTTTATCCCTGTGATGACCTTGCTCAACGGAGGTAATGGGAATTGCAGATGGCCTCTGCAGTGCTTCAGAATTAACACCTTTTTGTGAGGAATGGCTTTTAGGATTTTAGGTTGGAGAAGCAAAGCTGGTCAAAGGAAGTGGTGTTAGAAATTCCCCAGAGATGAGCGACATTCGCAGTACTACCCAGTGAATCTGTTGTCCCAGCATATCCAGAATCTTAAAGAAGGAATTTTAAACAGCAAGGCATGGCACCTGTGTCTTTTAAACCATTAATTTATTTAATTGCTTTGCCTGAGAAATGTTTGCCACAGCCATTGAAACAATGTAAGGCAGGCTCATAATTGCTTAGTGAAATGTATACGTGCTTTTATAACAGCTATTTTCCAGAAGCTCTGATTTCTCTGGTTAAATTGAGTGTAATAAAGACAGCGAGTCTGTGACAGACAAGTTGTGGCACCTGTGTTTCCAGATGGGACGCAGGAGGAAAGGTTTGCTCATCCTGACTATTAACTGAGCTCTACGAACCCACGTTGCCCAGAGTAAACAGGTGCCTATCAAACCACAGCTCTGGGAATTCCTCTCGTGATTCATGCTTTTTTCATCCCTCCAAACAAGCTCTGCTAAGCTGCTTGACTCCATAAACTGGACTGCACAAGTAATATGATGAAAAGCATCATAATTTATATCCCAAAGAACATATGTCTTCCATATTGATACGTTAGCAAGTCCCAGATTTTGGCTCCATGGTTTGGCCAATTTAGGCACTTGTGTTGCTGTGGTTGATGTGAATTTGTTCTCTACATATGGGCAGCAGTTCTCAGCAAGACTCACGGCATTATCATGGAGGATTAAATTCACATAAATTAAACATGCAGCCAACAGTGGCTCTTTTATTAGGAGAACATTGTTTGTGCATGATTACAGCCAGATTTTCAAAGGAAATCAGCTCCCAGCTAGACTCCAGAAGGAGCAGGCTGATTTTTAAAGCAACTCAACGTTTTGGATGCTGAGCTCCTGAACACTTGGCCATGAGGATCATTCTATTCCGTCACTCCGTTCACCACAGCTCATGGTAATATATTGGCTGTGAGATCTTCAGACATTCCTTATGATCCCATATTTCGCTTTCCATGAAGACATATTTCTTCAGGTTGAGAGGGGAAGAACATTTTTCAGTGTTGCAGGAAATCAGGGAGCTTGTTGTATCTTCTCTGTTCTTACGAGATAAGTGCTTCAGATCTCTGTAACCAAAGGTATTTCTGGTGTTGTGAGCTGAGTATTTTATAGCTCACAGCATCAGTTGTCCTACCAACTTTCTGGACCAAATGTATATTATAGAGCTCTAAAAAACAGAGGAAGATTGAACTTTTGCAGTGAGTTGCTTTAAACCATGTAGGTTTGTGCTGCTGGTTAGCAAAACTCATCATCTGCATGTCAATGGTCTTTAAGAGCTCTCAATCACCGGTGATTTTTCTTCACCTGGAAAGATAAAAACTTTGTGTATTTGGTGTGAAATAGTCAGCTCTATTTTTTTCTAGGCGGTGGTTTCTTTAATATTCTCTTTTGGAAGCAGCGAATTTCTGGTAAGATGGGAATTTGCCTCTATAGGGAGCATCTCACTGAGGTCACACCTCGAGTGCTGTGTCCAGTTCTGGGCCCTTCACTTCAGGAGAGACACTGAGGGGCTGGAGCATGTCCAGGGAAGGGAATGGAGCTGGGGAAGGGTTTGGAGCCCCAGGAGCAGCTGAGGGAGCTGGGAAAGGGGCTCAGCCTGGAGAAAAGGAGGCTCAGGGGGGACCCTGTGGCTCTGCACAACTCCCTGACAGGAGGAGGCAGCCGGGAGGGGCATCCAGGACAAGGAAAATGGCCTCAAGCTGTGCCAGGGGAGGCTCAGGTTGGACATCAGCAGGAATTTCTGCATGGAAAGGGTGCTCAGGCCTTGGCAGGGGCTGCCCAGGGAGGTTTGGAGTGCCCATCCCTGGAGGTGTCCCAGGAAGGGCTGGAGGTGGCACTCAGTGCTCTGGGCTGGAGACAAGGCGGGGATGGGGCACAGCTTGGACTCGGTGATCTCAGAGCTCTTTCCCAACTTTAGTGATTCTGTGATCTCTCAGCAATTTGTCAGTGCATTATGGGCACCTACATGTGGCAGATGTGAATGATGGCAGTGCAAAGGTAAAAAGTCACATAATCCATCTTGCTCAGGTATTTTAGAGGCTTTGGGGGGGTGTGGGTGGGTATTTCACATGACTGAGCTCCGGTCCTGCAAGATATTACAAACAGGTCCCCAGCATAATGGATCTTAATAAATCTGCTTCCTTAAGATTTTCCATAATTATTGTTGGATCTACTTTTGCTCTCATGTCAGCAGAAAATGAGGCAAGAAGATTGAGGTCCTGCTGTACCTGGGAAACAGATACAAAATTGCTTTGCTTATTTATGCAGGTTTCAATCAACGATTTCATACTTGAGGAACACCTCCAAAGCCAGACATCTGCCACATCAGCAGATCAGAAAATGCCATGTTCCTACGGAAGGATCTCAAAACAAGAATTATTTTCCAATTTTTGAGGCCTTTCTTCCCATTTCCTGCTTTTCTTTCCCCCGTGGCCCCTGTTGAGAAGCGTTGGGTAATGCCTAACCTAAATGTTGCTTTAGTCACACACCAGCAGTCACCCAGAAACCATCGAGCGTTATTAAACTGCCTTCATTCCTCCTTGGGCTCCATCCATTATCAAGACTGATGGGGGGAAAGTTCAGCCAAGGTTAGAGCCTGTGTGTGTCTCTGGCCCACGGGGAGCTCTGTATCATTGCTCTGAGCCAGCAGAGAAGGCACTGTGGGTTTGGTTGCTCCTGGGGCCATAAATCCAGGGAATGTGCAAGTTCCAGTGATTCTCGACTCTCCCTGTAGGAATAAGGAGGGAAGGAGGAGAATCACCAGCTCATGTCAGCAAAAAGCTTCTCATAGCAGATCTCTAATCTGTACTACATCGTTAAGTTTGTCCCTAAGTCTGCCCTTAGTTTTACCCTTATTTCTTTGCTCTTTATTTACAATTTCCTTTTGAGGTGTTTTCTTCTTTTCTGCACATTTCTCGTCCTATCACTGTCATGGTTCTTCATTTTGGCTCTGGTTCCACCAGAAAATCCCTGAGCACCAGGGCTGTGAGAATGCTGAGGATCAGGAAGGGCTGAAGGGGAACAAAGCGAGAGGGGCACATCAGCCCTTGTGCCAATGCCCTTCCCAGCCTTGCAGTTCTGTCCCTCACCCCTGGTTCTGCTGGAATTATGGATCTGGGAGCACATCAAACCCACTTCCATACAGCTCTGGAAAAAGAAAGGGGCTTCTTTGATGACCTCAGGTATCCACCCTCCAGGTATTACATTTTTTATAAGTGGTGTGGCTTTTACAGTTAGTGCAGAATTTGGCTGTAAATCGGAAGGTACTTCCAGGTCTGCACAAAGAGATTCCAGCTTCCACCAGGTTTACCCTCACCTGGAGATGGAGTCTGGTTCTGCCAGCCTACGTTTGGCTGCACTCTGGCTTCTACCATGTGACTTGAAGTAATAAATGGGATGGGATTGCGTAGAGTCAGAGGGTGAAGAAAACAAATACCCATTTTAAAGTCTTAGGGGACTGTCTATTATTATAATGAGAAAGTGGAAACCTAATTAAAACAAAGGTTATGAAAAGCAATTTCACAATTTCCTTTCATTTGCCAATAAAAACATTTAGATTATATGTGACAGCCTAGCATTTGCTCAAAAGCCAGAATCCCAAATGTCTCAATATGAAGATGTATTGGTAGAAAATATTTAATCTCATCCAGCCTCTAAATTCAAATTCAGATGTGAATCATGAATTCCTGCAAATTTCCCTTAACAGCTGTATGTTAAAACCTTTCCCAGCTGTTATAAGTCTGTTCATTTTTCAAAGTTATTAAAGGATACACCCCCTCTAATAATTCTCAGATCACGGTGAGACACAAAAGGTTTATGTATTTCAACAGAAAGCTATTTTGCATTTACAGTTCTGCACAAGAGAAGGCCTTGTTATTTCCCCTAAGGCTGATCAATACGAGCAGGAATAAAAATGGTGATAACTTCGAAGTGTTCTTTGAAAAATTTCCAGGACTTCAAACCCTGAACAAAACGAAAATGCAAACTAAAAATAAGTTGAATTAAGTAAAATGTGATTTGAAAACTTTTAACTATCTCCCTTGCCAAACTCAATAAGCCCTTTTTAATGCGACTGCAGTGACTTGAACTGGATCAGAACAAGCAAATCAAGGACTCCACAAGAATGAATTCATTTAATGCAGGGAGAAGGTCCTTTCGTGACTTTGTCCCAAGCACAATCAGCTGCCAGGTCTTCAGCCAGCCCAGACTGCTCCAGAATGGAATGAACATTTTGGGGGATGGCACTTGAATTTCTCTGAGTCCTGAGTTTTTTGATATAAAGGATTTCCCTTCTAAGGACAGACACATCCAACCAGGAATACACAGTTTTTTCATAATTTGGTAAACAAAACCATATGGGCTTGAGTTTGTGAAAAATAGTAAAGTTGCTGATTTTTGTTTCTTGCCTTTGAAGTTATTAAACAATTATTTCTTAACTCTTTAAAAGTACTTTTTTGAAGAAGCATTTGCCAAACTTAGCAGAAATTGGTGCACTGTCCCCATATTTGAGTTTTGCACTCTTTTTTTCCCTGTGAAGCCCAATGTAACGATTCCCATTTATTAAAAGCATCATCATTTTTCTTCACTGAAGAACAAAAACCTAAACTCTAAAACACTGATCTTGTCCGACATTTGATTCTGTCGTCCTCTCTTCTCTTATCCAGAGCTTTGAGGACATATGAAATTATCTCCTTAAAGCAATAGTTCCTCCATATCTCTGGGTTACAAGTACCCATTTTGTTTATGCAATTGCTGCTGATTTTATCTCTATCAGTGCCTGGCACTTCCTCGAATTAGCAGATTGTGTGTCCCTGAAAGGGAGCAATACAATTGGTGATCACTTGAAAAAAAGTTTGGTTTAAGCAAATTGCTTCACTCAAAGGGAATCACTGGGTAGAATCAGTTTTCCAGGACAATATCCAAGTGCTTTTACCCACAAAGCTGTCCCTTCTTTAAGGTTTTGCCTCATCTATTAGAGAGCTTCCCCAACTGCAACAAATGAAGCGGAGATCTTAGAGGCCACTCCTTGCCTTGATGTTCAGCCCTGCTGAAGCCCCAGCGCAGTTCTGTGCTGGGTGTCAATAAGGCAGCTGTGCTGTGGTCTGTACCTACAGAGCAGCTCAGAATGCTCACAGAAGCTCTAAAACTCTTTTTTCCTTACTTTGAGTGTTTGACTTCGCAGCCTCAATAACCTCTGAGTGTGGGGAGTAGAGGTGATCTTTCTTTTTTGGCGAATTTCCTGGGTAAACGAAAAATGCAGGAAAATCAGAGTCCTCATCATGGGGGTGGGAGGGGCATCCACTGGGATCTGCCGCCTGAGCCAGCAGCATCCCTGAGAGCTGTAGGATTCCAGCATCCTTTGCATGGGCCAGGATTAGAAGGAGATGAGACGATTGTTGGTTTTTTATATTTTTTTGGGTGCAGAGACCAGGAGTCCAGAAGTGAAGGAGAACCAGGGTGTTTCCAGAGACAACAAATTCTTTGCTCTGCTCCCTCACTCCAGTCCCTCCAACAGCTCCAGTGCCAGGATTATGCGGGTGCATTCACCCAAATGATGGGTGTTCATTGTCAATGAGTCACTTAATTGGCTCCACATGACTGCAGATAAAATGCCCCAGTGTGTTACAGTGGCAGCAACAGAGCCGCGATGCTCTGAGGACGCAGCAAGGCAGGGCTGGCAGGTAAAGCCAATGGGGTTTTTTTATGAAGGCAGCTGATGCAATTGGAATAA
Source organism: Lycocorax pyrrhopterus obiensis (assembly GCA_014706295.1). NCBI lineage: Eukaryota > Metazoa > Chordata > Aves > Passeriformes > Paradisaeidae > Lycocorax > Lycocorax pyrrhopterus. The sequence continues at coordinate 10,568,274 of JACSVZ010000018.1, forward strand.
TCTCCCAGTTGCACATAAATGAGGTTTTGGCTTATCCAGGAACTGTTCCAGTTGATTTAAAGTTATTCGAAATAATCTGCTTAATCAAGGCCAGAATGCTTACTACCATATAAAATAGATCCCTATCTCTGCAAATCTGATCACTGGTTTATTGTGGTTAGAACTTAATCCATGACACACAGTTTGTATTTTATCTGCAGGAACAGCCCAGTAGCCACTCTAAGCCTATTATTGGCCTTGGTTATAACTCATGGATTTCACATATTTTCAGCCTGCGGTCTCCAGACCAGGTGGTTTGGACTTACTGGTGTCCACACAAGCTCTGGACACCGGGCTGTTGTCCCTTAGCCCATCTGTGTCCTGACACAGTTGTTCACCAAAGAGAAACTCAGATGGTTCCATCCCTGGAGGTGTCCAAGGAAGGCCTGGACGTGGCATTAAGTGCTCTGGGCTGGGTGCCAAAGTTGGACTCGATGGTCTGGGAGGTTTTTTCCAACCTCAGTGATTCTGTGAACCATCATATTTCAACCCTGGCTTTGGACTCTGTTCTGTTAGGCAGAAAAATCTGTCAACAAAACCAGTTTCCAAAGGAGCTGTGTCCATTAAGGGGGTTAAGGGTGTCCACTCTCAGGATCTGGCTTCGACCCACTTTGAATTGAGTTGGTGGGTTACTAAACTGGTACAGAAATCAACTGGATGCCAAACGTCCACTTGAAATGACTGGAAATGCGAGTGGAGTGCGTTAAAACCCCCAAAATTGTAGTATCCTAAATAGTTCTGTCTGAAAACACAATATTCTGTTCTGTTGTCAAGCTGACAGACTGAAACAGGCTCCAGTAATTTCTGTATCAGTGGCATTATGTCATGTAACTGCTGCAAACTTCTTCAAACAAACTTCTGAATGCAAACAGGCTCATGGAGCAAGGGGGCAGGTAAAATGAGAGAATAATCTGGGATTACTGAAACAAGCCCTGCAACTGTCGAACCCTGAGGAAAGAGAGAGCTAACACGCTTCATCTAAACCCTCCCATAAAAGCTGTGGGTAATTAGAGGCTTAGATTTATTGAAAACAATGAAAAAAAATCATAATTACCTTTACATATTTTTCATTCGCTGTTAGAAAGTGATCCCAGTAATTTGGTGTTCAGTGAGCAGGGTGCATTTTGCATTGTTGTTCCTCCACTGCGCCCTTCTGAGCAGAAGTGCTCCGGGGGAACCCTGTTGAACAGGTCTGTTCTTTTCCTTTTTAAATCTTGCAGCAATTAGCAAGCATTTCACGGCCCATTTCAGTCCCATAATGTGACTTGGCAAAATGGTGCCCAGCTCAGAAGGGTTGCAAAACACATCCTTGTTCTAGATGGGAAAGGTTTCCTTCAAATGGGAGAAGTCCTGGAATAAAATCACCCTCAATTGAGAAGGACGTTGCCTTCTCAATTATTTTTACCCAAACGAGAAACTGATCCTGGGAAAAGCCTGTTAGAAACCTCTGTGAAAGTCATTGCACAGGAGAGGGGAAGCTCAGAAACCTCTGTGAAAGTCATTGCACAGCAGAGGGAAGGCTCACAAGAAACCTAATGATCCCTTTTGTACACGAGTGGATGATGAAGGTGGAACAAACCAGCAAGAGCCCATGAGGGCAGACATCCAAGGCCTGGGGCAGAGCTGGGGCAGCCCAGCCATATGAGAAGTGGTCATATTTCAAAATAGGCAAGTCCAGCATAATCCTGTTTATGAAATGCAGGTGGAGCATAATTCAGAGTTTGTGGTTGGAGCTTTAAAACTCATTATGTTTTGGTTCTGCACTCCGTGGAGACCGACTGCCTCCTTGTACGTCAATGCCGAGATGCTCTGAGCAAATGGGGGCTGGAGTTTGCAGCTCTGGGGTTCTGACGACTGAGCGCAGGACAGCTCTCCCCTCTGGGATCTGTCAGCATCCTGCAGCCTGGATAACCTGAGTGATTTGGTTTTCCAGCCTCAACGCACGTCTCCTACTCCAGGCGTTCTATGACTTTCTCCTGAGTGAGAGCAATGTGGTTTGGAAGATAAGATCTGCCTAGGAAAGAGCAACCAACGCTGGGATATGACAGCGAAACTTAAGAAACGCTGACAGATGAAAAATATTTTGTTCTTCCTTTTCCAAATCCTGTGGCAGCTCAGATCTGTCCCTGTACCTGTCCTTTCTTCCTGGGGAGCCCTGGTAGCTTTATGCAAAGCAGAGGGTCTGTGCCCTGTCCCCTGGTCATGCTGGAGGTTGAGGATACAAATTTCCTCCCTGGTATATAAAGATGCCACCACAGAAATTAGTCTGGAGAGGCTGCCCAGAAATAACTGCACCATCAGACTTTCAGGGGCTTAGATTTTTTGAAGGGGTCACAACACAGGTGAGGGGAATCATGGAATGGTTTGGGTTGGAAGGGACCCGAAAGATCATCCCTTTCCACCCCCTGCCATGGGCAGGGACACCTTCCACTATCCCAGGCTGCTCCAAGCCTCGTCCAAGCTGGCCTTGGACACTGCCAGGGATCCAGGGGCAGCCACGGCTTCTCTGGGTACCCTGTGCCAGGGCCTGCCCACCCTCACAGGGAAGAATTTTTCGCAATATCCCATCTAATCCTACTCTCTGTCAGTGTGAAGCCACCCCCCATTGTCCTGTCACTCCAGGCTCTTGTAAAGAGTCTCCATCTTTCTTGTCAGCTCCCTTCAAGTACTGGAAGGACACAATTAGGTCACCCCAAATCTACTGCCTTCCCTTCAAAAATGGCTTTCCCCCCGTCCCTGCAAAGCCTGTCTTTCTGGGATTGATGTATGAAGCCTAGAACAAGCAAAAAAAAAATCCTAGTCTTCAATTAGAGAATAATTTATGAACATTCTTGTATGGGAGATGGTATGGACAGGATAGAAAGGGAGGAAAAAATATCCCAAGTGGCAGATGAAGGCTTAAATTCACAAAAGGGGTAGGATCTTGCCAACATTAGTGTTGTTAGCCTGGAGGTTTGGGATATTCATTTGGAGAGGAATGCTGCTGGTGCTGAATACGTCAGATTCTCATTGACTTCTAAACCCAACCATGTTGCTCTTCAAACAAGCATGACACGCTCAGAGAGTGCCGCAGATTTAGGTCAGATGGGGAGGAAGAGGAGCTCTGGCTGCAAGTTTGGGGTTTGCTCTCCCTGAATGAGCTGGCTGGGATGCTTGCCTTTGCTTCAGCACCTGACTGTGCTGCTACAGAGCAATAAATGCAGCTCTTGCATAGTTCAGGAGATCTGAAAATGAGATCAAGTTTAATATATTGCACAACTCAGTTAAAAGGCTCCTACTGGGCTCCTTAATATTGGTCTGGAATAGCTACAGTGCAGCAAAGCAATCCTTTTTCATTTGTTTCTCTGGATTTGAGCCTTTTGCTGCTTATGTTTTAGTTGCCATTTTCTAGCAAAACCAACCTAGAGCAGTACAACAAAATTAATATGTGAACTACAGCACATGGGGAATGTTCTTTGTGGAACGGTGTCACCCTAATCCCCACGGGACAGGGGGGTTTGTAGGGAAGGGGAAAAGCTCCCATCTGGTTTGCTGGTCCAGGAAAAGCAAAGTCTGTGTGCCACTAGAGGGTGCATCAGCTGCAAACCTGTTACTGGAAACCGGGATTTTGTTCTGAAGCTGCTCTGTTTTGAGGCTCTGAAATTAATTCGAGCAACCTCAACTATCTGATGTTTAGTTCTCAGCACCGTTCAGCTCACCTGAACCTGCCCGTGGTGGGTGGCTTTGTCAACAGCAGATAATTTATTTTGGCTCTCCCAATTCCACTTGCTTGCTGTCTGTTGCAGAGCCCCAGGCAAAGCAAGATTATTTAAATGTATTGGATACATTTGGATTTGCTGTTGTGGCACCAGAGCCTCGGTGTCTCAGCTCCCTTTGCTCCTTTGCTGGTGGGATGAACAGCCAAGATTTGAGGGCAGAAGGTGGAGATTGCTGAACTCAATCCAAAATGAAGCAGATTGGGAATTTCAGCCGGATTAGGGCACTGCCTGTTCTCCTGCTTGTCTCAGCCTAGAAAAGTCCCAAAGCAAAGCATCCTTTCCTGTCTGCACCTCCCTGCCAGACAGATCTTCATCTTTTGCTCTCAGGAATTGTATTTCTTGGAGGGTGGCATGTTTCTGTTTATCCAAGGAAAGATTATTACAGCTTACAGGACTGAAAGCAAATGGGAATATTTACAGTCGGGAAGAAAGCTCATAAAGCCATTTCGAGTTATATCTGAGATGTAAATTCTTCCAGCCCAATAGGTCTAATTAGTTCCTATTTGAAGCAGCCACGTTAAATAATCCAGTTCATAAAACAATCTGAGCCCTACCTGGTTCTCTGCACTGTGTCCCTTCCGAAACACCCAAAGGCTGCAAAGTTAAGAGGCAGAAGGGTGAAATAATTCTAGTTTGATGCCACCAGTCTTCTTGTGCTCCTGGCTCGCAGAACAGATTCACCAAAGGCCCTGTTTGGCTCCTCAAACAATAATAGGTAGTGTTTATGTGGTAAATGCAGTTCTTTTCCCCTCCAACACGTTGTGGGAAGGATTGTGCTCTTCCCTGGGTGCTCTAAAAGCCACGGGGCAGCCAGGACAGAAATTCCCTGATATTCTGACAGCTGCCCTCCCTGAGACCTGTGAGATGAGGAGCACGGGTAGGCGGGAGGACAGAACTGCAGGAAAGTCCTGGCTGATGCTGCAAGTGCTGGGGAGCAGGGGGAGGTGTCCCTGGGACTGCCTAAGCCTGGATTCGTGGATTTTGTGTCTTTTGTTCAGCCTCAGATGTGACAACACAAGTTCTGGAATCGCCTGGCTCCTGTCCTGGGCCCCAGCACTGACCCCTCGCTGTCCTGGCCAGAGCCCAGCAGCCGAACCTCAGTAATTTGGCTGATTTGGATATTCCTGTCCCTTGAGGTGCAGCTGGGAGCTGCAGTGTCCAGGTGGCCTGACCCAGGGAAAATGGATCGCTCAAAACACAGATTCTTAACAGATTAGGAGCACAAAGAGAAGCGCAGGGAGCGTGAGGGAGGACAGGGCCTCACAGGCCTGCTCTACACACAAATATCCCATCAGGGTCGTTTTTCTGGATGGGCATTTTCCCATCTGGAAGACTTTTACTGCATTCCCCTGCCCTGAGCAGCGTTTCAGGGTCTGTCCCAGCAGGTGCTCGGCTTTGTGTGGGTGCACGAGTGCGATTTGTGCTGCAGCTCTGTGTGAGTGCCCAAAACGACACAGAAGGGCCTTTACCCCGAGCTCAGGAGCAGGCAGGACCCCCCAGCTGCTCCTCTGAAACCATCCTCTGTTAGAGCCCGAACCCAGCAGTAGATGGCACCAGCAGGATGGAAAAACGGGCTTTAAACTCCGGTATAATGCCTCAAAATTCCCCAAATGTTTCACGAGACACAGACAGCTCGATAAAAAGCCAAGGCGCCGGTTCGTGGCAGAGGTGAATCACCCGGAGTGGCCCAGGGTGTCCTTCCCAGGACTGGGTACAGCTCAGGGAAGCAGGACACGATAACACACACACACTTCTCATTTACCTGCACACAGGCAAGCAGGGGAAACTGCTGGGAATTCCCTGCAAACCGGACATTGCAGGCTGCAGCGATGCTGTACTGGGAGCATTCCTGTTGCTGTCCTTCCTAGCAAATGCATCCAAGTTGAATTTCTGTCTCAAATGTTGACCAGGGCTCGTATTTCCTATGTCACACCTGTGGCCATGGGGATTATTTGATACAGGTAGAGCTCACAGGATTCTGGTTTTTAAGTGTTTTGTACTACAGAGCTGTGGTTTCAGATGGATAAATAATTGTATAAAATATTGAAGAAACTCATACATAATAAGCCAAGCCAGGACACTTCATGCTGTTCATGCTTCTTTCTTTCATTTTAGACACACACAGGAAAAAAGTGATCACTTGGATCCATATCCTGCAGTATTTGAAGTGAAGGAGACAAGGACAAATTAACCAGCTCCTGTTCCTGTCCTTTCCTACCTAAATATGACTGTCAGGGCACTCAGAAATGGTGATAGAAGGAGACACAGAGTGAGGGTGCTGCAGTTAAAAAATCAGCCTCCCGTTTTAGCCACCCCTTTGGGAAGAGTTGCTGAGTGCAGGTTTCAACCACAGCAAACTGCATTTCTGATCTGCTCCCCAGAGTTATTCGTGGCTTCCATTTCGAGAGTGTAACACAATGCAGATTTTAGAGGGCGGTGCAGATGGTATTAAAAGATGCTTTTTTAGCTGTAGCTGCCACCAAATGGCCTCCATTTCAACATTTTTATTTTCTTCAGAGCCTATCTGCCACTTCCATGCCCCTGTAACTTGTTGCTGAAAGTTTTTCTGTGCAGCTCTTTAACCTGATGCTTCCAAACTTGCTCTGGTGTGGGTGTGATTTCATTTGCAGAGCGGTCTGACCATCACGTCTGAAGGTGCCTTGATAAATTCTATATTCAACAGGGTGGACACTGTATTTTTAATAGAAATAGTCATTAAATCACACAGTGAGCAGCTTTGCAGTGGCTGTACTCCAGAGATAGTAGGAGGAATATTAATGTGCACAAGAAAAGGGTCTGTTTCTCCAAAGATTGTACAGAAGGGGAAGACCTTGTTTTCTAGATCTCTTTAACAAAGGTGTTTTCAGCAAGAATTGCAAATCAGCCACTCTTCCACGGAGGCAATTTGCATATCATTAGCCTTCCGGGTTGTTAATTGTTTTCACCTAGAGGAGGTGGAAGAGTTCAGTCTTTGTTTGGAAAATGACAATGCTTTCAGCAGGTGACACATTTTATTTGTGATAGATGATACCATGTTTTTTTAACATTTTCAGTGAACTGCTACTAATTTTGATGGAGATGATGATGCCCTTTCAAAAGAAAATTGAGACCTTTCCAGTAGCTCGCTCAACATTTAATTTCCTTGTATTGCTTTGTACGTGGCTTTTTCAAATAAAAGAAATATTTTCCTTTTGTGTCTTTCTTCTCTTCCCTCCCTCCGGCTCCTGGGATAAAATGTGGCACCACACCCTGCAATAAAGTTTTCATGATCACCTTTGTAAGGCTGTAACTTCACAAGAATTCAAGAAAAAGACTGAAAATTCAAAAGGCTTTTAAAAATCTTTGTCCATGTTTGAAACTCTGATGTCCTGTTTGCATTTTTGTCTTTATTGTGTGGGGTTGAGGGAACTTTGGCAGCACAGAACGAGGCAGGGAGGAAGAAGGGATGCACAGGCTCAGGGTGTGATGGGGATGATCCCAGCAGGTGCAGTCTGACCCTAATCCATCACTTTATCCACATGGCTGTGATGGGTCTGTGATGTTTTCCAAGTGTCTTTACGAATTTTGGTCCAGGGGCTCAATTTTGTGGAGCCAATTTGGGTTTCTCTAAACCCACTTGAAGTGTCTTGATACCTCATGCAGCTGGAGCAGCACAAGTTTGGGGTCTGTGCTTGAAACAATGAGCTGGCAAGGACGGGTAGGGGAATTCAAAGATGATCGAATTCAAAAATCAATTCAAAATTCAATGAAGTTCGGGGAATGAGAAAAAAACCCTTTAAATTCCTGTTGATGCATGGACACTTCTGATTTTGCTCCTTTTACTTCGGGATTTCTCCCCATGCTGACCTAAGGCTTGTGTGCGACTTCAAAACAAACACAGCCCAACCTTTGCTGGTTTCTTACTTTCTGGTTTTTGTCAGCAACACAACTAATGGTGCATTAATCTTTACCTGACATTGATTAAAATGTTAATTAGGGAGACTTTTACTGGAATGAAGTTGGAACTCATGCCAGCAATCAGTTCTGCAGCTGCTCACACCTTTTTGGTGTTACTTGGAAATAGTCAGGAGCTGTCTGATACATCTTGTACTTCTGTTGTCTTAAAAAATAAAGAGACACAGCCCTTTTGGATCTATTGTGTTCATCAGAAGAAGAAAATGACGCTTACATTCTCCCCTCTCTCTCACTGTCAAATCTTCCTCCCGTCATCAACCACCACGGGGAGATTTCATTTATTTTATTTATTTTATTTATTTTTGCCTCAAGTGTTGAGTGTCTCAAAAAGAAATATTTTATTGCTCTCCAAAGATTGTCAAGCCTGTGTCTTGTTTCATAAAGCTGCCAACATTAACATCTGGGAGCTTTTGCCACTGACACCATTTAAGTCTTTACTTCTTTTAGTGATCAACTACCAAGTTATTTATTTCCATAGTCACATGTGTCTGGCTTTGCCACAGCTCCCAATTACGTTTCCTGGAGATTATTGCACTGGGCTGTACATTACCTGCCTGGATGAGCTTAATTTTCAGAGCCTACTGGTCTGTTGGTGAGTGAATATTTGCCACAGATCATATGATAAAATATGGAAAACATCTGGTTGAAGTAGTCTAACAACAATCTGAACATCTGGAAAATATTGGTAAAGAAGCTAATTAAGTTTGTCAACTTACAAATTGTTCTAGCAGGAAGTATTTAGGGGTAGCAGATAATTGAGATTTCGTTCCTCTGGCTGCTTGTCCTTGCCTTTGTTTATTCTAGTACCACTGGAAGGACTATTTTACTTCCAAATCCCCCTCTGGACACAAACTGGGAGAGAGTTACCCGGGGCTGAGTTGCAGCAGGTTACACTCACAGTGGGAGAAAAGAGTGCTGGAAATAGACTTTGGTTCCTGTTGTCTCCTGTTTCAACCACTTTAAAAGACACCAAGGTATCTTCAATTTCCAAGCATCCTGCCGAAACTCTCTCATTCTCTCAGCTGAAGGCTTTGCTGCTGTTCCTCAGCTCTTCCACAATTTGCACTTGGCCCAGGCAGGGATGTTTTTTCATGGGGAAGTTTTGTAGCGACTCCACCTAACACTGAACCTGTGGAGTTATCAAGAATATTTGCATTTGGCTTCCATAAAATACCCAGAACTTGAGCTTTCTCTTCAAAATATTGTCTTGCTCAAAAAATCCAAGAACTGGGCAAACACGTCTTTCACATAAAAACCCCTTTTTTGTGTCAGAGAGAGATTTTCACAAGCCATAATGCATTGAGACCTCAGTCATGACAGAGCTTGGTAATTTTTTCTCCGAGGGCAGGAGACAGCTCTGATTTATTTTTCCAAATATTAACTCAAAGCAAACAAATATCTTTTAAAAAGTCAAATCAATCCCTTAATGCTCCTCAGGGGGAGGAGAGGCACAGAACAGTTACATGAAGTTATGTTCCTTCATGGACTCAGATTAACCCTTGACCATCACACCATTAAAAACTACGCCCATATTCATTTCTAAAAGCCTGCCTATTATTTTCTCCCCATTTCCTATCAGCTTTCTTCATTTTGCAAGGCAGTGATTTGCTCTGCTTAAGTCTGACCACATCTTGCCTAGCTCAGGGCCTCGGTGAAGCTTCTGTCACCATGAGTAACACCCCTTAGATGTAAAGAAATTAAACACTAAGGGCTTTGCAGTGTTACTCACACAAAAGAGAAGATATTAATGAATAGGCTCCTTTGAAAACACCCTTCTGCAGCTAAACCCTTAATGACAAAGGCTTTCTTTGGAGTTTCTTGTTGGATTATCCACAGTCTATCTGTGAGCCTCCGGGCCCTGCAGAAACAGGGAAAAATTCACATTGACTCAAAGCAATTCCCTCGTGACTGCCTGTCCTATCCACCGAAAAAAGAGAAGAGACATGAATAAATTAAGGTACAAATGAATGTAAATGTCAAGTTAATAGTTCAAATACACAGCAGAATAGAAGAAATGCCTGTATATGTCTCCAGCAGCAAACACCCTGGTGGCCAGATTTGACAGCAGCTAATTGAGCAGTAATTGTTATTAATGTCTCTTGTCTTTACTGTCCACAGCAATTCTGGCTGTGCAGAGCCTGGGGAAGCAGTGATAATTCTTAGGTTCCTTGAAGGGGTTGGAAATGTTCTTTTCCATATATTGAGAAATATGAGCGTGTTTGGAATGGGTTAAATGTGTTAATTGTGACCATCAGCGCTGTCTCTGTCTCTGATTTTCTCACCAGTGCTCTGGATTGGTGCTGGTTGTGCTCCTTTACTGAAGTTTTTAACCCAAAAAAGGGATTAATAACAAAATAAAGTGAAGCTTGAGGGCTGCAGGCCTGGCCACAGGGACCAGTGGGACAAGGGGGGCTTCTGGTGACACCCCAAAATTCTCAGCCTCTGCCGTGTGCTCAGGTGTCTCTTTTTGCTCTCAAGAGCTTTAGGAGAACTGGAAGGGCACTGAGGGGAGAGTGGGGTGCTGAGCTTTCCCAGGAAAAATGTGCTGCTTCCGGAGAAGCTCCAGAGGTGGTGGAGCTGCATCTCTTGGGTGCATGTGAAGAAGTTGTTGCACACAAAATTCTGACTGATGTTTCCCATGGTAAAAACATTTCTGTCATCTTCTCCCTGTGCTTTATCCTCTGTCTCTGGGACATCTTATTGTTGAAGGCTCTGCTGGGCAGCCTGTTTAGCATGAAATCAGAAAAAAAAACCCCGAATACCTTTCTGCCTTCCAAATTCTTATCAAAACTGGTTGAATTTTAGCCAAGGAATGCAAAGGTTTCAAGAAAAACACACACACATGCACGTGGAAGTTTCTTCATGCACAGGGGGACTTTGTTAGCTCCACTTCCACATGGAACAGTTGGAAAAGGGTAACAGTCCGAATAATTCCCAGATTCTGAGGGATTACAGTTAGGACAGTGTGTGGTTTCCAGTGATGATAGAGCTGCTTGCTGACAGGAGATTTTGACCTGCCGCTCCTCAAAGGCTGAAGGTATTTAAGGGAGATTTAGTTTATTGTTAATCTTAGGTGTGCACAGCATAATTCCCTTTTTTTCCGTGCTGGCTGGGACTCTGCAATCCTCTGGTGCAAATCAACCCAGCCTTTCCTACCTCCAACCCTTTATGGGCCGAGCAGCTAATGAGGAAATCTGAAATTACGTGTAAAAACAGAGCAAGAATCTAAGGAGAAGGGGCAGATTTGGAGTTGGATCCTAACTGGGCTGGCTTTTCTGTGCTGGCAGCATTTAAAAAATGCAATCCAGCTTGGTAAGTGCCGTCATTGCAGCTGTAAGTCAAGCCCCAGTGATGACTCTGCCTCTGCAGATAACAGCGGGGCTGAAACGAGCAGGCAGTGTTTGCAAATCTGGTCCCTGGATGGGTTTCACTCCTTTGAAAACATGAAAAAGAAAAAAGAAAAAAAAGGAGGCTCAATCCCCAAGTGTAAAAGTGAACCTTCATGCTCACTTAAAGTCTGGGTCCTCATTAAGTCTCCTAAATAACTTGGGGGAAAAAAAACCACAGCAAAACCTCTACTTTTATCTCTCAATCCTTCATTTCTAAATAAACATGAACCATATCCTCGGTAAACCCAACTTCAGGTTGGAGGCCAATTAAATAAATTTAAGTTACATTTCTGAAAGCTTCTTCTGTATTTAGTGTGAGATTCAAGATTTTATACGTTTTCCATGCATATCACCCTGGGTTCTTTGACTCACACGTGATACAATATATACATTTTTTCTTTCTATTACTTGAAATGACTTTTCATTTCTTTTGTTTTACTTCCTTTGTTCCCTGTGGATGTTATCCACTTGATAGAAAAGGGAGAAATTGTTTTGGCTTCCTCTTGCCCTGTGATTCCTAATTATCCAATATTTGTACTTTTCCATCCGCTTCGGGATTGGTTGGGGCTTTTTCCCTCTCTGTGTTTTGGATGAGGAAGAACAGTTCTATAAAAATCTGTTCTTTGCCTGGAGCAAAATGGCTTGGATACACTGCTGGCTGCAGATCTGACGAGGAGAGGTTTTGAACCATCAGCAACTTTCCTAAAGCCGATATTTCCCTCTGCAGCAGGGAAACACTTTACACAAGGACTCAGGTGCCCAGGCAATTCCCAGGAATGACAGCTTTCCTAAAAGTTGTTGTTGTTTGAAGAGACAAATTAAAGCAATTGCTGCAAAAGCTGTGATGTAGGTTGGAAATTCCAGCATGCAACTCCCTTTTCTCTGCCCTTGGTGCTTGCCCACATCAGCTGGTGCCAACAGAGGGGCTCTCTAAGTTTTGGGAATCCCAATCAAATCTGAAAATTGCGTGTCCCCAGTAAGCTCAGAATTATTAACTTGGCTAAAGGCAGGTCAGGGGAGATCCAGGGCTGCACTGGCACAACTTCCAGGAGAGAATTCTCAGTGTTTCCCCTGATACTGTTGCCCACACAAACAAAATGTAGTAAAAATAATCTCCCTTTTCCAGCTGCCAGGTGGTTGTGCTCCTTGGAAAACTGCTTGGAAGTGTATTCACCTCATTCCTTCCCAGCTGTGAGGAGCTGGAACCTGAACCCTCTTAAGTCTGATATTTGCTGAAATCACTGCAAAACCTTTCCTCCATCCAACCTCCTCCCAAATTTCAGCTCAGGATCCACTTCCCGTCAGAAGAGCCCTACTGGTCCCCACTGGTGCTCTGAGCCATTCAAAGACAATTCTGGGATTCTGAAATGCCAATTTGAAGCCTTTGTGTACAAAAAGCTTTCTGAAGAAGAGTTTCCCTTTCAAGACATCACAGGTTTTTACAATAATCCTCAAATCAAGTATTTCCTCTGCCGAGTAGCTCTCTGGGAAGTTGGATGCTCTGGGCAGCAGCTCCCTGAGCACTGAGCACTCCTGACTCAGTGCAGGAGCCAGAAGGGTGATGGGGACCATGGAGGGCTCATTCCAAAGGGTTATTTGGTTTCTCATAATATCCCAGCTTGGAAAGTTAGTGGATTTTGGAATCCAGGTGATTCCCCTCACTCCCAGTGTACACTCCTTCCCCCTGCAGCCACCAACCTCCAACTCCCTGCAAGAGGAGTGTTTGGACTATGGGTTTATTCTTTGGGTTTATTATTTTCCTTGCTTATTTTCCATGCAGATGGCACAAGAACACGACAGCCAGTGGGTCTGGAGTTTGATGTGAAAGGCTTTTTTTTCCTCTTGGGAATATCTGGGTGTCAACCAGCTGCAGTGTGGGGCTGTTTTCCACCAGGACTCCTCAGAAGGAACCAACAAGGACAAATGTTTCTGTCTGCTCAGCCCATTCTGAAATCCCTATAAAATTAAAATGCAGGCAGGAGCTGGAAATAAACATTTATGTACCTTCTCAGTCCCACTGGACTTCAGTCTACCATAAACAATCACTGCAGCTATAAAAAAGAAAACCCCTGTATTATCAGCTGGCGCTCCCATGGAGGCTGTATCTGCCTGTTTGATTTGAATTTCAATGCTATTGTTTTGCGTGTGTTGAACTACAAAGGGAAGAAAAGCTTTTTGTTATTCCTCTTCATCAACTGATCTAATGCAAGAGGAAAATTACTGGTAATTATTTTTGCAGCAATTATGCTGGCCCAAACACCAGAAGTGCAAGCACATTCCTTGTTATTTATTACAGAAAGATCTCAAACCACAGGCTGCTTAGAATGCACAGCATTTCAATTCATGAACTTTGATGAAACTTATTTTAATATAGCTTTGTTTTCCTTATTAAATGACAAGAAAGATTAATTACAACAGATCTGGTAGTGCTTTAATGTTGCTGAGTGTATTTCAGTAGTTAACTTTCTTTCTCTGGGTATGAACAGCATGGCTGCTCTATAGGGGTTTTCTCAACTACTTCCAAATCTGTAAAGCCTGAACTTTTATCAGATTTTATGCCTGGACCTGAAAAATATTAATTTTTTTTTCTCTCAGTTGAATTTATCTCAATCTGTAGGGAGCCAGTTGTCTTTTTATAACTCTGTACCTGACGCGTGTTGTTGTACACTGAATTTAATAAAGTTTTGTGATGAGAAGAGATATCTCTTATTTTCTAAGGATGGCACTATGGGACTTGTTCTGTTTTTTGGATCATGAGTTTCTGAATTCTGTTCCCTGTTCATGCTGGGTAGGAGCTGCACCTTCGGAAAATGCAGCTCCTGCTTTGCTCCTGTCCAGCTGGATGAGCTTGGAAAACTCATTCCCACCAGAGATGGTTGGAGTGCTTGAAAAATATCATGTAGGGATTTGCATTATGTTGTTCAAGAAAATATTTTGCCCTGAAATATTTCTGCTTTGGGGTTTTTTTTCTGCTGCCTTTCCCTCAGTGTTACCCCAAACTGATTTTCCTCAGAAAAGGAAAATGGTAAAGAAACTTCAGCATTTTTTTGTCCTGTGCAGGGTTGAGTTGGACTTCAATGGTTCTTGTGGGTCCCTTCCAGCTCAGGAGATCCTGTGATCCCTCGGACCCTGCTCCAGCCAAAGTAGCCTTTTACCCTGAAGAAAATCATGCAGATTGAATTCAGTCAGGTTTTAAACATATCAGGGTGGGAGGAAAGTTCATCCAGGTTTACGAGGCAGCTTTTGGAGATGAATTCACTTTTCACCAATAAATGTTCATTTCTGACAGCTACAGCTCCACACCAGGGATTAATTTCTGCATTAATGTTTGGATATTGATATTTATAGAACAAACATTTGCCTCCTGTTTATAACATTTCTATGTAACCCACAATTTCTGCAGCATCTGAAACGGAATAGACTCTTTCCAGAACGTCTTTTTGAATATTAAACTTCCAAATGGAGTTAGGGGTGGGGTCCTGTCTTCCACATGGATTTAAAATTCTGGTGAAACTTCAGGAAATGCCTCACAACTCCTGCGTGTCTGTAACAACATTTATGATATCTGAAGCGTGTTTTTTAAATAATTCTTCTTCTCACTGGTGATGTTTAGGATGTGCAATTCTACCCCTCTCCAAGGGGTAGAATTGCACATCCTAAATCAGGGGTAGAAATCAATGCCAGACAGATTGATTTCTGAATGTTCTACTCGGTGATGGGTTTGAAAAATCAAATCAAATCAAATCAAATCAAATCAAATCAAATCAAATCTTTTTTTTCAATATTCATTTTCTAATTATTGATTTACTCTAAACCAGTTTTTATTTTGGTTCTGTGCATTTTAGACCAGTAAACAAATGCCACTTTCAGTCTGTTCTGGTATTTTTCATCTTCCCAAGCACAGCTCCCCCTGCACATTTGTTGCCATCCCCAAGTTCTTCTCCTGAGCAGGTACCAGTAACTTTTCCAGATGTGTTTGAAGCTTTTTTGATGTGCCCCAGGAGAGAACAGGATGAGACAATCCCATTTAACCCCGTGTCTGAAGCAAAGGCTTTGAATAGAGGTGAAAGGCTCGTTTCACTGACTTCATCACCAAGCCTTTACAAATTAAATTTCTACATTACTCACAGGATGACTTGCAATTATGTTGATTAATCATATGTTACTGAGAAAATGGAAACTCATTTATAACAGGCATTATGAGTCTATTGTGTCATTCTCGGTTTCTTAAAGCCCTGTTCCAGGGACAATTCCTCTCTCAACAAGCTGGTTAATTCCATTGCTCGTCCACCTTGTTTATAATTAATTTTTAAGAAGTTGTTTACATGAAACACAATTAATTCAACACAGTTCTTTAAAGAAAGGGAATATGTAAACTCATTTAGAAGTGAAACATTTCAATACTGACACCCAAAATAGAGATGCTTCCCAGAGTAATATAAATATGTGACTGTTATTTGACCTTTGGTTTGTTAGCAGCAAGTAACATGCACATTTCATTTTCTAAAGACCCTTGAACCATCTTCTAAATAAAAATGGAGCTAATAATGAAGAGAATTTTATGGGGTACTATTTCTTTAGCTAGCAAGGAGGTTTGTTTATCTAGGAAATGGCACCACTGGGCTCTGAATCTTGGGAAACAGGGATGTCATGGACACTGACCCCTGGATGATACTTATGGCATCGCTTTGGCTGCAGATTTTGTGGGGTCAGGGTGTTTTTTACGGTCAGAAAACCAGAAGTCTGCAGGGTTGTTTCACTGGCAGGACTCAATAGCCGTGTCCTGGTTTGAATTGAGCATAACTGGCTCTGCAACAGCCTGAAAAACCCCAATATTGTTGATTCAGAGCAAAAAGGATGGATTACGTTAATGCACAGCAGCACATGGGTAAAGAGGGACTTGCTGGAAGTTCCTGAGTTCTTTCTCTGAGATTTGCTCGTGGTTCCGACTCATTCTCCTCCCATGGTCCTTGATCCTCTTCTGCCTCCCCTCTGCCTGTGCCCTGTCCCAGTGGGGCAGCCCCAGCTCTCACAGTGATTAATCCCACTCTTCAAGAGACTCTGGCTCCCCCAGAACCCACCTGGGTTTTGGTGAGAGCAAGGAGGGAGCCCTTGGAGAAGGAATTCCTGGCTGGTATTTTCCAGCTGTCTTTCAGTTCGCACTGGAACGCCAGAGTTGATGATGGGACCTTTGTGTTTGCCAGAATCCGGGCACCACTTCAGCATAAAACACGGAGGCTGACGAGTGGTATTGTTCCAAAATTGATCTGTCCAAGGCAGCCACAGACAGTGATTCTGTGTTACTTTTAATTAGTGTACACCTCCATGATTTTAATAAACTATTTACCAACGGATTGCTCTGTCACAGGGCATTATCAGTTCTTTAAACTTCTGTTGCAGAGAAGGTCAAATGTGAATGGCTCATTCTAAGACTGAAATAAAACCTGCCAAGAGTAAAGCTTTATGGGATGATTAACATTTTCCTATTCAACCTTGCTGAGAGATTGCTGTTCCATCCCTTTATTAATGTGCAAGTTCTCTTTTGCAACCAAGTGATGCAGCCTGTTGTAATTTGGATAATAAAGAGAGTTGTTGTTGTTGTTGTTTAATAAAAAGAATGGTAATTTATTGACACTTGGCTCACACAATGCCGGGAGTGTAATGAAACCCAACAAACTAATTTCAGTCCTCCCCGTGCACTCCATGCTAATTAAAAGCAACAATCAATATGGGTGAGGCGTTGTCAACAGCGGCATTAAAAGCCTGAGCTGTGGCCAAAGGGCTGCTGACAGTTTGCAAGGATGAGGCAGATGGGCGGGAGGTGGGAAAGAAACCAAGAATTATGCAGGAGGCAGAAGCTGCAACTTTTGTTAATGAGCTTTTTAAACTTTCATATGAGTATTTTATGGCTTTTCTTCTTTACTTTTAATATTTTCTTCGATGACCCCTTAATAAAATTTGTTTCTCTACATGCTGATTATTAAGGCTCTGATTTAAAAAGGAACTTCTGAAGTCAAGGCATTAAGCCTTGCCAGCGGGTCCCATGAAAAGGAGTTTCCCTGAATGCAAACCCTCCTGTGACTGTTGTTTCCTCTGAAGCTGGAGGTAAAATCCCATTGCTGTTTCTGGGATCAGATTTTCTTGCTGCACAGGTCCCACTACAAACCTGTAGAAGGCTCCTTGCAGAATTCAGGTTGGTGTGAAGATCAGTTCCCTGCTCTCCATCCCACGATCCTGCTCAGGAATTTGAGCACCCACCTCACTTTCCTCCTGCTTTCTAAAATCGGAAATACTCGGTTTACCTTCTGTTTCACAGTAAAAATGATGAACACAATAAAGATCTTTCAAAATATCAGAAAGTGTGAACACTTTGGGCATCTTTTCTGTGAGTTTTTTATGTGAGTTTTTTATGTGAGTTTTTCTTCCCAGTCTTATACATGAATCTATTTATGTGAATGTTCCCTGCAGCCCTCAGAGGCAGGCAGATTACTTATTGAAATACAGAAGCTGCCGTGCAACACAAACAAGCAACTATATTTCAGGTATTGCCAAAATCCCCCTTGCTAAATGAGTTCTCAACTCTGATCCATTTAGTTACCCGTTGGGAGCTGGCTGGACTTTACAGTTTATTCCCTGAAATTCAGCTTGCAAGTTCATTGAGGCTGTTTCAGATGAGGATGAAATAAATTCTGACAAGAGGAGGCTCCTCAGGAGTGTGTTCTGACAGCCATCAGCCTGTGGAGAGACAAAATCAGGGTGATTTCTGCTTCAGTAACTCACCTGATTGGAATTTTGTTAACTAATGGGCAACGTTGGGGTGTCCTTTTTGGAGTTGTTGAGTTCTGTGGGGACTAAATTGTGCAGGGTCTCATTTTGTGTCTCTGTGGGTTCAGGTGTGTGCACAAATCCGAGGCGCAGGAGTAGGAAAAGCAGGGTAGAAAGCCCAGATGTGTGAGTGGCTCTTTGGGAAGACATCCCTGTGGCTTTCATGATGTTACATCAGGGAAAACTGATCCTGCCTGACCAGTTTTTGAGAGGAGATGACATTACCATCCATCCTCCTTCAAACCAAGGCTCAGAAGAGCACCAGGCTGAGGGAAGCCTTCGGGGAAGCCTGTGGAGGCAGAGCACGAGGAGGGGAGAGCAGAGAGCAGATGGCTTTCTCAGGGAATGATCAGAAGGCTGATGGCAGCCTGACTCCAAACTGGGGGTTGTGCAGCTGGACCACAACATCTGGGCTGTTTCCAGTGGATGGGAAATGAGTCCCTTTTCAGCAAAGGCAGTGAATCCCTAAATGAATTGCCCAGGGATTGTGCTGTTCATTAGCGTGTTTGCTGAGCTGGCTTGCACAATCCACAGCCTGAAATAAAAGGCTGCTGGGACAGTTTTGTTCGTGTTCATAAATCACAAGCTGGAGCCTCAGATGGAGTAAACATGAATGTGTCTGTTGGGGTCAGTGCAATCAGACCCGTTGAGAACCCAGCTTATTTTTAGCATCTTTCTGCCCTTCACGAAGACGTGACCAAGACAAAATTCTACTTCTCCACACAGTGATGTGCCTTCCTCTCCCAGGTGGAAACTTTTACACCATCCTACAGAGTGGAAAAATAAAAAAGGGTGTTGAATGTGCCCCTGAGCCAGAGGGATCCTCAATAATCACAGGACTGAGCCTGGACAGAAAGAGTGGCTTTAACAGCCCCATGATTTGCAATCCAAGAAATTCCTCCTGCTCCATTTGCAGATTGCACTGATTAATGGAATAAATGCAATTCCACTCAAGGACAGAAAGAAGGAAAGAGGCAAATTGTTTCTGGAGAAGCTGACCTCTGACACACACATTTCCCTTGCAGCAAAATGTTTGCTCGGAACATAAATTTAATGGTCCAGTGGCTTCCAAACAAATTGTTGTTTCCTCTTGTTGTGTACCAGTCAAAAGAGAGGTTACACTTGAGGGGGTTTTAACAGACTGGATAGAGCTGCAATTGATTTGCTCAGAGAAGTCATGATTTCAAATCTTTGCTTTAAATGCCTGGAAAAAAGAAATTTGGAACTGTGTGATGGGAATGACGTTTCTCCAAAATTCCAGAAGAAAGCACTACCAAATGTGGGACCTCTATAGAATTCCTTTCTCGTGAGAGTTCTCCTGAATCCGGATGGATTCTGATAGTAGAATCCAACCTTCACAAGTGCAACTTTCTTCCTTAATATCAGTTAGTTTATCCACGAAAATCCCGGTGATAAAAAACAGCTTCTAAAATGAGATTTACTTCTCTAATGGTTACTGCATGAATTATAAATTCTCTGTGTGTGCTAAGAAAAGGAAATGAGGCTGAGCAGTGGAATTTTGAAGCCTCCAGTCCTGCTGCTCATTACAGTCATTTCCTAGCTGCATTTAAAATGGCTTTTTCTGCATCCGAGAATGTTTCAAAGATTGTTTTGGTTGCCACTGAACTACACAGAGAGTAAATTCTCTGCTTTTGTTAAGGGACTCTGTGCATTCTAATCAAGGGCTGACTCTAGAACCAAGTAAATATTTATGTGCAAAGTGCTATTCCAACTTTTGATAGAGATATAAAAAATTCCTCTGGAATATGAACTTACCAGAGATTTTGCTTTTTTTTCCTCACATTTTCTAGCTCTGGAGGACTCCAATAATCATAAAATACCTCAACAATTTCACACTACTTAACACCAGAGCAGTTTCTTCCTGACCTTTTGGATGCTGACTTTGCCTTTACCCTCTGTAAAGCAGCACTTTCAAGCACGGAGATTTTGTTTTCCCAAATCCTGCTGCCAGCTTTCCTGGGGTGCCATGGCAGGGTCACCTGAGTGAGCTCTGCAGTCTTTGAGGGGATAAAGGAGGAAAACAGAACAATCTTGGAGTGGAGCAATTTTGGAGAGGAACAATCATGGAGAGGGGAGAAGAGTTCTTATTTTTAATGCCCAAATCCTGCAAATCCATGAATTATTCACACCACAGATAACTCCTGCTAATGATTAATGTTGTTTCACACCAGGGCTCGAGTTCACTCTTCTCCACCACAGCCTTGATTGTGCTGCTGTTAAATCTTGAGGCAAATTGGCAAATCAGTTTTTGCTCCTCAGATAAACTCACCTCGTTCTGAAGATTTCAAACAAACACAAATTTCATCTGCTTGGTGAATGCTCCAGAGGGGTTTCTCTCACTCTAACAAATCACTCCCTTCCTGCCATCAGTTCTGGATAAATGATCATCAAACTCTGATAAAAATGAAGCTGCTCTTGTCTGTCAGCCTTTTGGCAGCCTCTGGATGGAACCACGAACAGTGAGACGAGGTGCACAATTCAGGAGTTGTTGCTCATTTGTGTGTTTGATCAAAGATTGCTTTCGTTGTATGAAAGTATGGGAATGTCATCTGAAGGCAAAGGAATATTAGTTTACATTTCTTTTTATCACAGACTTTTACACTAAAAATAATTTGCCTAAATTCTCAAAGTTCTTCTGAGGAGAAACTCCTGTTTCCCTCATAAATGGCTTAAAACTACCCCAGTCTGCAAGATCAGTATTGTTTAATATTGATTATTATGTTCACACTTAATTGCACACAAAACGTTTAAAGCTTTGTAAATTCCTTCACAAAACCCACAGATTATCCTGGTTACAGATGGAAGGGTAGGAGAGTATCTCAAGTAGAACACAGCTCAGTGTGATCCCCATCTCTTGTCCCTTTTTTGATATCAGTATCGCTCCGTTGACTTCTGTGGAGTTATTCCAGAGTTACTCCAAAGCAAATGAAATTACCGCTGGCCCCACTGTTTTTATACTGATTTTAAATGAATGGGCAGTTGTTCCCAAAGCAGCGAGGTCTGTTCTAAACATTCAACCTCTCCTTCATCACTTTTGATCCCAGTGATTTTATTGGTATTAAACTGGAGCTCAAAGTGTTGTTTGCAAGTGTTGTCAGATGCATCCCCATTGACTTGGTTTAAGAGCACTGAGTTAAACCCCAGTACCTTCACCCAAGACAAGATTTGGTTCCCTGTGCTTGTGTTACATCATCTGTTTCTCTTCTTTGATTAAAACAGTTCAATTTGATTCTTTTCAGTGACATACAAATGCCCTCACTCAGTAGGAATGCCCAGTAAGGAATACCTATGATTTTTTATGTATTCAAATGCTAACTGGAAACATTATCTTTACTTGCCTTTTAACAAAACTCTAAGTACTTTATAAGGAGAAAATCAGGGTCTAATGGATTAAACACTTGGCAAAGAAATGGTGTTGTTTAAAATAGCAAAGCAGTTTTTTTATCAGGGTGTCAGCAATGAGCCCAGAGCCTACAGGGCTCAATCCTGTACTGAGGGTGGCTAAATCCTGTCTGTAATGAGGGTGGCTAAATCCAGGCAGTTCTGAACACTCCTTGCCTTTTATCCTCTCCGGGGTTTGGTGGCTGTGTATGAAATCAGCAGTAGCCTCACAGATTTCCCAGCTGGTTGCATTGCAAGACGCCCCAGTTGCATAAATTGCCTTCACTTGTCAGAAATATAATCCTAAAAGAACCTGAGATCTGAGAGAGCTCCGAGATGGGTGGTTTTTCTGGTTTGCTTGACCAGAACTGTCCTTTTTTCTATGATTATTGACCAAAGGTCACTCAATGTTTGTCTCTTTACATTTTTTATTTAAATACTTCAGCACCAGCATCTAAAAATGCATCCCAACACGCACAGTGTCTAAAGAAGAGCAAAAGTGTTTTTCACGTGGTGTTTCCCATAAAGGCAGTGGCACATGGGTGAATTTCACAGATGGACCAGTTTGTTTAGGAGGAAACTCTCTCCACTTTAACCACCAGTGAATTTGTGTGTCACAGACATGGCTGGCACAGGGGAGGGGAGAGATGCAACAGGAAACTTTGAGGTTATGCACAGAGAAACAGCTGGTGTTGTTAACAGACCACATTGAAATATTTAAGAAGAACCAGCAAGAGCTCTGTATTTAAAGAGGAGCTGCTGTGCTGGAAATGTTACCCGTTGGATCTAATCAAAGATGTTTCTCCCCACAAATCAAACCTCTCTTTTATCCTTACATTTCCATGCCTTCGTCAACACAACTGCATCTTTCATGTGAATGGGGTCATAAAAATATATGAGCTTAATCCACAACTTAAAAATCAATTCTGATCTTAAGCAACGTTCTTCAGCCCTTTATTAAACCTTGTGCCACCACCACAAGTTTGAATCACCTGTTGGAACCTCTGTAACCTGTGTGCAGTTGACAACAGAGTGATTAGTTTCACACTCGGAATATAATCTGCTTTAATTTCCCAGATATTTAGTCAGTGCTTTGGGGATTTTTTAAATTTCAGTAAAATTTTCCTTTCTTTCTTGTCAGATACTGCTGTACAACAAAATTAAGTGAAGTCCTTCTTATACCACTGTGTGAAATGCCCTCTTTTAGCTTTTCATTTATACAGATCTTTACCAAGTGATTTATTCTCCATGGGAACAAACAAGAGTGGACCAGAATTAATTTGCTGGGCTAACCTGGTTCCACGGAGGATTAACACTGAAATTTTAGATCTGGTTGGTTTGTTTTCACTGCTGAACAGATTATGCCTCATTAAAGATCATCAGGTCTCTTGCATTTGCTCACTGTCCCTTGTGTAATGCCAGGAGCTCAGCATGTCAAAGTCTGCTGGGAGCTGCAAGAGAGAGCTGGGATGGGAAGGGATCCAGGTGCTTCCCATGCAGAGCCACGCAGACAATCCCAGCTGAGTTTGTGCTCTGGTTTGGGCTGGAAGGGTTAATTTTCCTCACAGAGGCTTGTACAGGGCCGTGGTTTGGATTTGTGCTGGAAAGAGTGTGGGAAGCACAGGGAATGTTTGGTTACTGCTGAGCAGGGCTCGCACAGAGCCGGGGCCTCTTCTGCTCCTCACCCACCCCACCAGCGAGGCTGGGGGAGCACAAGGGCTTGGGAGGGGACACAGCTGGGACAGCTGTCCCCAAGTGACCCCAGGGATACCCCAGACTGACATCATGCTCCGTGGATAAAGCTGGGGAAGGAGGAGGAAGGTGAGTGAGGGCGTTTGTCTTCCCAAGCCACCATCAGACACGATGGAGCCCGGCTTTCCTGGGGATAACTGAACACTGCCTGCCCATGGGAAGTGGGGGATGGATTCCTTGTTGTGCTTGGCATCACCTATTAAACTGTCTCTGTCTCCACCCACGGGTTTCCTCACTGCCACCGTTCCAGTTCTCTCCCCTGTCTCACCAGGGACACTGAGTGAGGTCCTGGGCGGGGCTGGGCTCCCACCTGGGATTAAACTGCAACAGTTTGCTTGTGTTTTGCCTGGCTGTGGCTGTCAGCCCAAGGATATAGTCCATTAATATATTTTTCCATGAAAATTTTAAATGGGATTCATCTTGTAGAAGTACAGATAAAACACGATTTCTGATATAAACAGACTTCCCATTGGTTTTCCTTCCTTTGCTACCACACAACTTCTTCACCTCGCTGTCAGCAGTAAACTGGTGAGATCTGGGAATTTACATCAAACCAGACTAGTTTGCATCCAACTATTCCTTGCCGCTGTATTTTGCATTCCCAAAAGTATCAAATTTCAGGTTCAGTTCAGTTTTCCTGTTATTTCTCCCTCTGGCAGCTGAACTGTGTCCTTCGGGAATGGTGTCCCTAAGAAGATGCTGCTGCCTGGGGCTCTGCTGCCATCTAGCCAGCTTCCATCCCAATTCCCAGCTCCATCCCTTCCCCGGGACACGGGTGGATGCCTGTGATGTGGCACCTGTGAGTGTGAGAAGACAGGAGCGGTGCTTTGTCACTGCCCCAAAGGGGATGGCGGTGGTTATTCGGCTGCTCAGCTCCAGTCCTCGCGGAGGCAGAGCGAGTTGTGCTCAGCACTTGTTCCGTTTCCAAATGTGCCTCCCAAACTCCGACACCTCGGAGCTGCCAGAGCTCCATGTAGCAATTTGGGTTCCTTTCACCTGAGTGTTGACAGTTTATCAGCACTTAGAGGAAAATCATTCAATCTGTTGGCTGAGAAGACGTTCAAAAAGCGCAGCAACACTTTAAAATCCCAAACACACCAACCCCAAACAACAGCAGAAACCCTTTTAAGGAGACTGCAGGTGCAAGGCTCCTTTACAGAGCTGCTGCTCCCTTCTCACAGAGCAGATCTTCAAGTAGCAGGTCCCCAAAGTGTTCTGTCAGAAGGGCAGCAATAAACAGTGACGTGCTCAGGAAAACACTCGCATTGAAAGCAAACCAGAAAAAAAAGAATATCCATGGAAAGGTAGAATAGACAGCAATCATACATCTGTGTATGCTTTTAAATGAAGCACTCGTTTTAAAGGTTTATTTGAAAGTACTCTCAGCTCTCCAGGAGCGTGTTCATTTACTCTTCTACATCTTTAGCAGAACAGCCAGAGGGGAAAGAAGTGGAAGATGATGTTGTGTCTGGAAAAGTCCCCCAGTTTAGCTGTAGCAATCCATGCTAAACACGTAGGATTAAAGAAAGCTTCAAATCCACCAGCAACTCTTTCGTATCCTTCTCCCTCCCTTCCCTTTAGGTTCAGGGGTGGGGTTTGCCTCGAGCCCTGGGTTTGGATCCCATGGGATTGACTCCTCAGTGGGAGCTCAAAAAACCTCTTAAAAGCTTTGCTGCTGTGCTCTGGGTGATGCTGGACCCTGCCACCAGCCAGAGGAGAGGAGGGGACACTGGGTCGGGTCCTGAGAGCACCAAGGGTCTTCAGAACTTCTGCTGGCCCCCAGATCTGCATTCAGGGATTCTTGTCTAGGAAAGCCACCTGGAAGTTTAATTTGGCTTTAAGAAGTGATGCTGCCGTGCTCTGTGCTTCTCTTCAGGCTGTCCTCTCGTATCATCTCTGTTCTTCCTGTATTTTCTCTTCCCTTTCTCAGCACATTCTCACCGAATACCTCAAACTCCCACGGAGTGGCAAAGGGAAATGAACAACAAAAACTCGGCCACGGCGATTCTCTGTATTTTATTCTCCCCCATAAAACTGTCACTCACCTTCTGAATGAAGCACAATATTCCTGTACATCCGAGGTGGATTTGGGGGAAGAAAACACCTGGATTTCCACTAGAGGGTGACGTTGTAAAGCTCAAACGGGCTGAGAGAATTCCCAGGGCAGGGAGAGAGGCCGGGACAGGGTGGGGATGGGGCTGGGGGAGGAAAGTGCTGCTGCTTTGGGGTTCAGAACGTTCCTCATCCTCCTCCCGGCACCCTCAGAGGGGAACAGAGGGGCACTGCAGAATTACAGGTTGTTCTCATCTTCCAGCTTGGTGAATCAGAAGATAAATTGGAAAACTAAATCTGTGTATTGTTTCCTTTAAAATCTAGTTTATTAGGGGAAATGCAATTTATCCCACCAGAATCTGTCAGCTATTGTCCTGATCTTATAAATAATTTGGGGTTTGGACAGCTTTACTGTCTGCTTTAATTTGGATGGTTTAGGTCTTTTCATCCTTGAGAATTATCTGTACAGCAGCAACACTTAAACACTGGGACCAATAGATGTGAAAAAATATTTAATTATTGTTTATATGAAGCTAAAATAACAAAAAAAAAATCAGGATCATTACAAGGAGTTGGCATGCAGATTTTTCTTTCATATAAATGAAAGCAAGATTTAGAAAGTTTAAGCTGGAGCTGACAGTTGAGTTTATGTACACAGGCCTTGCAAAAAGAAACGTCATGAAAATTTCATTAAGGTCTCACACTTTGTTTCACGCTTAGGATGAAAACACAAAACATTATCATTTTACATAAATTCTTCATTTTGTTAAAATAGAATTCATTCTTCTACACATTGCCACGAGATCTGAGAGCACAAACCCTTTTTCCACTCAATTTTCTGCCACTGCATTATGCATTTCTGAATTTCCACTGTGTACAGGATCTGGTATTGTAGCTACTCTTGAACAGAGACACAGCAAAAAATTATTTGTAGCAAATATGCATCCAAGGAGCTACACTCTATAAACACCGGGAATCCTTCAGCTGAGCCTGCAGCTGTTTCCTACAGTGGCTTGTCAGCAGAGAAAAATTTTAGAAGTTACTGAGGCACTGCTAAGAAACAGAGAAAAATTCTAAAAGTGAGACACTGAGACACTGGTAAGAATCAGTCCTTTCATCTTGCTTGCCATCGATGATTTTCCCTTAAAATGTTGAACTTCACAAATCATAGACTCTCATGTTTCTCTGTTGAAATATGTTACAACAGCACAGGAAAATTGGGTCCAGTCCTTCTGTGGGGAGACCTGTCCTTCCCCAATGTCACGGCAACGAAATCAGACAGGTCAGGACAAATACTCCAAGAATCAGAGAGGTCTCTCGTTCTCACCTTGCAAATTCTCTGCTCTTTCCCTCTTGCTTTGGGTGTAGAAGTCAGTGCGAGGGTGGAGGGAGGAGTAATTACAAGTTTGGTTACAACTCCTTATTTCCCTCACAGCAGCTCCAGGCACAGCGTGGGGATACCTGGGAGGACAGATCTGAGCTGAAATTGCTCTTTTTCCAGCTGTAATGTTCCTGCTTACGCTCCCTGCTTCTAACAGTGGGGTTGTGTTGAAGGTGAAGCAGATCCAGCTCTGCTGAAAGTGTGTTTGTGCGGGGTGTGTCCACACAAACTCGGCTTCCTGTGCTCCGAGGCGGTCCCCAGCCCTGCAGGCTGACCCCAGGGAGATCACTGGAGAATTTACCTGCCTAACCCGGCTCCCTTTAAATCCTCTTTGGCTTCTCAGTGCTCTCAAATATACCGGGTTTGTGTCAGCCTTTCTCTCAGACCTCTCCTCATCATGGCCTGCTGTTAATTTCTATTTAAAATCTATTCTGGTTCAAAATTGATTCCAGATAATTTTTGACACAAGGCACAAAAGTTACCCAGCCTCGGCCAGGTTCTCCAGAGTCTCCTTTGAACTTTCGCCTCCACAAATGGCTGACCAGACCTTAGCGCTGCCATCTCCTTCTGAAGACTTTTTTCTTTCTCCCTACCAAACCTCCTCATCCCCAACCCCGACGGCCAAAATCAGAGGATAACTAAACCCTCCACCCTCAGCTCTCAGGCAGTCTGAGGCCCATCAGCACCTGGGACTGATTTGAAGAGGAAAAACCTCAGGAAGGATGGAGCAGTAGAGCTGGGGTGGCCCTGGAATTGCTCCCACGTTCTGCTGCTTTGCCCATTTAACTTTCCCCTCATCTGTGGCTATTCTGTCAGCACCAGAGGCTGGTTTTTAATTGCTGTCTCAAACATATACGGCAACACCATAGCAACTTCTCCTCAATGCAGCAAATCCGTTTCTTCAGTAATTATTACCCTAATTAACTCTCAAATGTTAGCAATGCTCAATCTGATGATTAAATTTCAATTGGATTATGTTACTCACCAGAATTAGGCCAGTGAAGGCAGTCTCTAAATTAAGATCTGTTTAATTGTTCTTCCCTGAATGCTCCTGCAGACAAATGTATATATTTGTATTTGCAGTCATTTATGAGCGCACACCAGTGCTCTGCCACACAATTCCTTACGTGAGGAGCTCACAGGATGAAGCACGAAGCCAACACTGACTGTGAAATGGCTCTAAAAACTTCCTGATTGGAATAAATCTCTTTTTTTATCCCTATTTTTTTCAGGCAGCTCTTCCATCAGATTCCAGCAACATAATTCATTCCTCTGCTTTCCGTGTTGTCCCTTGTTTGACTTCTCTGTGTTTATAATCCACAACCGGTGTTTATATCTCCTATATTCTTTGCAGGAGGGACAGCCTTTATTTTCCCGTTTCACCTAAGATTTTGCAAGCTGAGAGCACTGCACCAGTTCCGCTGGTTAATATGGGATGGGAGATTCATTCACCTGAGCTTTTTGGTTGTTTGACTTCCAGAAGACTTAGATATGAGCAGATATTTGGACAAGGAACCACCTGGGAATTTTAGCTAACACAGATCTAGATCTCATGGATGAGCCAAAAATTTAAAATTTAAAATTTCAGTATTAAAAATTTAATACTGAATGCTGCTGTTATTATTATTATCACTATTATTATTATTATTATATATTCAAGGAGATTTAAATCTGCTGTTAAGCCAATATAATTTCCAGCTCCTCTTGGAAAACATATTTTCCTCTTAGTCTTCCCATCCTACATGCAGATTTCCACACTTCCACCCTTCATTTTGCACTGCTAAAGGAACATAAATTTAGAGCATTAATTAGGGACAGAACACTGATCACTTTCTTTGAGAAGGAGGATAATTTGCCCTGCTTTAACTCTGTGAAGCAGCTCACCAAGAGCATCCATGGTTCCAGGCTGGGACCTCAGAGCTGAGAGAGGATGGGACACGCAGAAAAACCTCTTAAATTGGTCCAACTGTGACATCCTTGGCCCCACCATCGCCAGCATTGACAGAACTTAAAAAAAAATAAGCAGTTTATAGATGGAAGAATTCCATGATTATTGTCCTATGGCACCACTAGAACATAAGGAATCTGTATTTTTTCACATTAAAAACTTGCAGGTTTCCTTTAATACCTGGGTTTCTTTGGAAAGGAGAAAAGAATTGAGATGTTAAACCTTGCTTGCAGAAACATTTCATAAATACAGAAGTATTTGCTCAGGGTTTTTGTGTGGCAAACTGAAGGTGCTTTTGTGCACCTTGGAAGGTCTGTGCGAGTCTAAGCAAAGTAGAAATCCCAGGAGATTGATGAGGAATGACAGATCCTCAACAGCAGAGCATGAATTCAGTGCAGGAGTCAGCTGCTGGAATTCTACCTCTGTGCAAAAGGCCAACAGAGGTCTTATCCTTTATTTAAATCTCAGGTTGTGACTCCTGAAAATGCTCACACTTGCACACCTCCTTAGCACAGGGCTGAGAGTTTGACACGGTGGGGAACTGGCTGTCAGCAATCCCAGTGAATTATAATAATAAATGCCTGCATAATTGTTTAATTGAAAAATGTAGAAAGACAAATTACTTTCTAAGAGCAAATGGCATCTCCCAGAATAAGCTGAAGCCATTTCCTTCTGGAAAAAAAAAACCCAAATGATTACCTGAGAGGGCTCTGGAGGGTGCTGCTCAAACCAAACCCCTGGGACGTGGAAACACCCACCCTGTCCCCAGCTGGACCATGCTGAAAGGACACTGAGGAGGACACACCCTGCCTCTCCACCTACCGAAGGACATGGATGCCTGGATGGGTGTGGAAAACTCTCTTCAGCTGTTTCCAGCTATTTATGGTCCTCCCTCCCCTCAACATCTGTGGACAAACAGCTCCGAGTCCGTCAGAGCTGACAGTGAGTTCTGCCTTTATGAAACTGAGCCAGGATTATGCACAGCCCCTGGAATAGTCTTGCCTGTTCCAGCCACTTCTTTCCCTCAGGTGACAAACTATGGACTTGAAATTACTGGTCTTACTGCTGTTTGCTCTCTCCTCTCCTTCAGAAACTCCAGGCAGGTGGTTCAGGGCAATTATGCTTTATTACATCCATTTATCCTCAATACTTACCTGCCATTTTGGAGCCTCTATCCACTCGATCACTCTCACAGGTACAAAAAGCCTCAGTGTAGAGATGTCTTCTCTGGAGTTCTGTCACAGCCTGAGAGCATAATTTATCTCTGGGGCCGTAAGTTAAATCCTCAGCTTGCACAGCAGCTCAAATTCAAATAGAGATTTCAACAGTTCATTGTGGCAGCAGCACACCACAGCCATTCACTCTTGCTTGGACTGCTCTGGAAGTACAAGCAGGGCTTGGAACTGAATCCTGGGGGGAAATGGGGTTCCTCCAGGCCAGCATATCCAGGAAAACATAAAGCACAGGAGGCCGGTGAAGGTGGGTTGCGTTTCAGCGCAGCCCCTGGATGTTCAAGCCTTTGGCTGTTTCTGTGTCTGTGTCACCTCTGTCCCAGGCAGTTTGTCATGTGTTCTTTCCTGGCTGTTTTCAAACTTGAGTGTGGCTGAAAGTGCATAGAATTAGGGATCTGCTGGATTCTGAGAACAAGATCTGTGCCATCAGCCTGGCCGTGGGCTCCCTTCTCATGCCCTGGTGTAATGGGACAATCCAATTCCCTCTGCTCTTGCCTGGGTCACATCATGAAGGGTTTCCCTCACCACCACTGATTTATTTACTTATTTATTGTCATTTCTGTGGCAAATGTGATCTGCTTGGATGGGCACAGAGCGAAAGTGGCGTTAATGGAGCAATGATATCGCTGGGTTGGAGGAGAGAAGAGTAAGGATTGTGTCAGGCTCCCAACAAGGACTCAGTGCTGGAGCTGCAAACGGGCAGGGGACAAGTGAGGCTGATATCCCACTTTGCAAATCTGGGCTGCTGACCTTCTCTCTGATTTCTGCTTCATGTCTCCTCAGGAAAAGCTGTTCTTTTAAAAATTAATAATCATGTCTTCAAAAAAACCATTTAAAATGTGCTTTTCAGTTGACTTAAATGTTACAGCGGAAACATTTTTATGTGTCATGATTATAAAATGAAAAGAAAAATGTCAAGGCTAAGTCACTGCCATCATTTATCTGGCTCTGGGCTGCTTTTGAACTGAGAGGTGACAGCAATGGGATGTAATGTCCCTGTTGCACAGCTGCAGCACAAAGTTGTTGTGTCCCTGGGATATGGAAGATACCTGGCAGCAAACACCTCTCGTAGCCAGGATAAACAGTTTGTCACCTGTGTGTCACCTCAGAGATCAATGGCTGATGACAAAAGCACTCTGAAGTTAAATCTAGGTGGTATTAATGTGAGAAATAGGAAAATATTGGCCTCCTACCCAGCACTTCCACCCTGGCTGAAGGAATCTGTCCTTCTGCGTTGTGCTTTGGTGGAATTTCTGAAGTCACTGCATTAAAACATCCCTCAGAAACTCTTTTCCCCCCTCTCTCTGAAAAGGGGGCTTTGCCTCTGGGTGGCCTGCAGACCTCATGGCAATTATTCACATATTTGCAGCCACTTAATTAATTAATAACAAGTCTGTACACTGAGGATGAACTGAGAGCTCCTGAGAAAGGACAAAGCTCTTGGCCTGCTCGCCGAAAAAAACTTGCACTTGTTTTGTCTGAAGTTCTGAGTCCTGACGTTTGCTTGCCTTCGGAACCTCAGCTGAGACTGAAGCTCCAGACCTTGCATTTTTAATGCGTTCAGTTCGTCGGGACCTTGTTTAACCCTGAGACCTCCTTTCTCTCCGAGATATTGATTCAACATGATGAGTGCACTCCACAGGAACGAGGGATCCGTCAGCAAAGCTCATGAGCTGGCAGAATCCAGGAGCTCCAGGGAAGAGCTCATGAGGACTCCCACTTTTGTTTTCCAGGAGGGATGTAAGTATGAGCTTTGCATCATGGCTTTCTTGGGATTAAACACCTGAAAAACTTCTTATAACCTCATGGAGAGTCAAAAGGAGACACACATCAGCTCCTTTTGGAAGGTGTCCAGCTCCTAAAACAGTGATGGTTTAAAGTGGCTGGAGCTGTGCTTTGAAAGGTTCAGAGTTATTTTCTGTTCAGACAGTGATTTGTGGCTGTATTTTGTTGAGTTCTGGTGTAAACAAGCATTGTAAAACAGCAGTGAGACAGATAAGGGATTTTTAGTGGCTAAATCAAAAGGTTTACCTTGACTGCTGAATAACTGGGCTTCTGGGGAGGAGGAAAAAGAGAGAGAGAGGAAAAAGAAAGCCAGAAATGTAACAGCAGTTGAAAAGCTACATGCAAACACCCCAGGCGTGAAGGCTTTACCTTTCAGCCTCACAGATCTTGGTTGAATGGGGAGCTGATCAAAAAAAAGATACTTGAAGGATCCTGAATGTTAATAAAAACACAGATATAGATTGCAGGTAAAACCCACCCCGGTGTAAAGGCACACATGTATGTGTGTGTGTGTGTGTGTGTGATTCCTCTGCTCCAGAACAAAGGTGGGGTTTAATTCCACCCCATGGAGGGAGGCACCAGAGCCACAGTGGATTTGTTTCCCTACTGCCATGTTAAAGGATGAGTGTTTTCCCTTCCAATTTCTCATGTTTTTCTACTTGCTCTGTCTTAGCACAGCTCTCACAACTCCTTTTGGCAGAAAGCTCTCAGACAGGAGTGCTCCTCCCTGACTGAGCAGAAATATTTCCGCAGCACAAGGCCCGGAACACGACTGAGGTTTTCCAGACAGTGCTGGAAGCAAATTTTTCTCTTTACAGAGGCTCTGGAAAGGTTTCCACCCTGCTCAGGGCACAGCCTGAATTCCTGCAGGCAGGACAGCGCTGCTGTGCCAAGGAGGAGCATCTCACTTGAGTCCCTGCTGCTGTCTACTCCTTCCCTCCAAGAGCCGGCTCAGGTTCTTCACTCAAAGATTTTAATTTATGGGATAAACAAAACTTCACCCAAGCAGATAAATCAGGACTGTTGTCTGCAGAGGCTGTGCAATTAACTCCAGGCTCCTTAGAGGATATGACCAGAGTTGGCTCTGACTGAAGAGAACAGAGTGTGCTTTTCTGTGTATCTTGAGCTGAATCCCACAAGAGTAAAACCTTGTTCTTGGAACATTTGGACCTGGGAGATGTGTTTCAGCAAAGATGCTGATGCTGGATGCGGCAGATCAGGCTCCAGAAGGTTGAGCTGTCTCTCTCCAAAGAGAGAGGCCAGCTCGCTACTCAACCCACTGACACTTTCTCTGAGTCATTTTCTGTTCCTGCCTAATGACTTCGCTAATTGGAATCGTATTTTTTTTCAGTGGCTTTCTCTACTCAAGCTCAGGCTTTGAAAAGTACACGGAATGCTCCACATTTTTCCTACATTATAAAACTAATCTAATCTCATTTGCATATTGACTCATGGACCCTCTAAGAAATATGTCTTGTTGGCCCAGAATTGTCACTCTTTGCCCATTTCACGACCAGTTTTGCTCAGGGCTGCAATATCTGCGCAGTTCCACGTGTGTGTTCTAAACCTCTGACTCCTACAAGCAAGAAAGTTCTGCTTTTCAGGTGTGATTGTTCTGAAATTGGCAATGAAATCTTAAATGCTTTGAAGAGAAGATAAAAATATTGAAACCATGGCAACCTCCAAAATTTCAAGCTGATACCCAACTTTGCTCTTTTGAGAAACACAACCTGCTCACGATGCACGAGTGAACCTAAAGCAGATGTAGTCCATGAGTGGAGGAATTGGCTCAAAACAAACTGGTAAATCCAGCTACTCTGCCCATCTTCCCAGCTAAAAGTGATTTCAAAGACAGCCTGTTCTCCTCCAGTCGCACCTTTTCTAGATCCAGCATCGCCACAACTTCCTTTCCTTTCCAGGAGTCTTCCAGCAAGTTTTCACACCCTCTGCTTTTTTATGGATGTACCTGAGTAGAAAGATTCTGTTACAAATTTAGTGGCTCTTCTTTTGTTAAGTTCTGCATAGTAAAGCAGAAATTTGAGTTTGGTTTAACATAATGGTCACGGTTTTGGAGAAAGAACACAGTTTGCACATTCTTGGGTTCATAGGTTCAGCAACACGAGGTAGATGAGGAACACTTTTGTGTGGTTCAGGTTTCATCTGCCAACCCTGATCTCCTCAAAAGGTGAATTTCCAGGCATGAGATGTCCCACAATTCACAAGCGTGAGAGATAAATATATAAAATACATCCACTAAAGGAAAAAGACAGGATCTCTTTCAGAAACACCAGCCTATAAATAAATATTAACTGTATATAAATTGGTTTCTCTTGCTCCAATGCTTCCTTTGTCCCTTTTTGGCACCGTGTGAGCCAGGTGTAATCTCTGAGAGCAGCAGAATGTGGAGTGCATTAGTGTCATTCCACTGGTAATGTTCAAGGAATAATTGCCACTGAATCAAATGCTGAAACGAATCCCACATTAACTGCTCACCTCCAAGGATGCCTGTTGATGGCTTCTGTCAAATAACCAGCAAGAGCCTGTCACTGCAAAGCCTATCTAGAAAGTGAGATACAGGCCTCCTTCCCACTCTCTGCTGGTTTTACTGGGCCTTGAGATCAGCGTGTTTGTGATGGTGAATGCGTCTTTCTGTTGACTCTTTATCAAAGCAGCTCAGTGTGGAACAAACCGCGTGTTGAAGGTTGTGTGTGCAAGGCTGGCTCTTTGAGAAAGGGCTTTTCCACAAGAAAGCTGAGCGAGAATTTCAGAAGACACGACAAAAATAACAACCCAAAATTTAGCTCTTTCCATGCTCCTTTCTGCTCCCACTTCTAGGCTTCACATATTTTGGGATGTGAAGAAGAGTGAGCCCAAGACAGCAGGAGATGAGGGAGTTGTGGCTGCCCCGAGGCAGGAACACTGAAGAAAAAGCAGAAAGTTGTGTTTCTCTGCCCAGTTCTGCTCATTGGAACAGAGGGTGGGGCAGAGGAACTGATCCAGATTCAGCTTTGCACTGCTGAGGACGCCGTGCTGTGCCACACCACATAAACTTGTGAGCTCATGCCCACAAAGACAGAGATTTGGTGCTTCAGAAGAACAAGTACAACAGCATCCAGCTTGATCCGGAAGCCTTCCACACAAATATCCACATCATACTCCTTTTGTTCCACCCATTGTGCATCACCTCCAGGACCTGCTGTCATTTGGTGATGTCTCCTAAAAAATTTCCTTGGAACCAGGAGGTGTTGATAGGAAAAGTAACAGAGATTGGGTCAGGCAGGGCTCTTTCACCCTCTGTCCCTGGAAGGACCACCTGGGCCGTGGCACTCAGTGGTTTCAGTCAGCCAGGTAAGGACATTTCAGCCAGAGAGGTGCACACACCACCAACACCATATCCCCAGCACATCCCAGGTCCAAAATCACCTCTTAATATCTCTTAATAAACCTAAAACCTTTAACACAGCGTGTCAGAGGAAGAGAAGTAAAGGCCAAGGGCTCTGCAGCTTCAAAGCAAGAGCAGCTTTTGATTTTCACAAATATAAACCGTGTTTGTCTGCTTTAATACACAAAGCCGTGAGATAAATACAGCTAATATTTTCTTTTCCAACCCTTGGAGTCCTTTATTTTCTGGTTCTCCCTCTGTCAAAAACTTGCTCCCCTCTGATTTTTCACAGAATTTGGGTTTTCAAGAAAAAGAGGATATAGGTCTCTGTAAGGAAAAAAATTTGGAAGTGAAAATACAGAAATTAGAAGCCACAGGCTGTAGGACCCAACAATTTTGCTCTAAAAATCTTCAATTAAAAAAAGCACCACTAATGATTCACACAATAACTGTTTTCAAGCACAATTTTGGCATTGAATGAAAATTTCAAGAATGAGAATTTTGGCCTAGATATTCTCATGTGAGGAAAGGCTGCTGGCCTGGTTCCATATCACCAGCAGGTGGGAATGACAGGGCCTGGATACAAAACAGTGGAGGGATGGATGGAGGGATGGATGGATGGATGGATGAAGGATGGATGTCGAGTAGCGGATGGATGGATGAAGGATGGATGGATGGATGGATGGATGGATGGATGGATGGATTGATGCAGGGACAGACGGACGGACAGATGGATGGATGGATGGATGGATGGATGGATGGAGGGATGGATGGATGGATGGATGGATGGATGGAGAGATGGATGGATTGAGGGATGGATGGATGGATGGAGAGATGGATGGATGGATGGATGGATGGATGGATGGATGGATGGATGGATGGATGGAGAGATGGATGGATGGATGGATGGATGGATGGATGGATGGATGGAGGGGTGGATGGACGGTGGATGGATGGATGGATGGATGGATGGAGGGGTGGATGGACGGTGGATGGATGGATGGATGGATGGATGGATGGATGGAGGGGTGGATGGACGGTGGATGGATGGATGGAGGGATGGATGGATGGATGGATGGATGGATGGATGGAGAGATGGATGGATGGATGGATGGATGGATGGATGGATGGATGGAGGGATGGATGGATGGATGGACAAACGGACAGACGGACGGATGGATGGACAGATGGATGGACACACACAGAGTGCCTGGTACAGATAAATCAGGAAACTCAGTGTGGGACTCAGCTAAAACCCTTCATATTTTTTTGCTTGCTTTTATGTAACTTGGCCACCAAGGGACTGCTCTCTTGAAAATTGTTACCTCTTGAAGGTGCTGTGAGTTTTGTTCACATTCTGGTGTGAGTTTTATTCACATTCTGCTGTGAATTTTGTTCACATTCTGCTGTGTGTAGTCGGGAGCAGCATTTGAAGGCAGCTTGAGCTATGACTAAAGTTCCTTTTGATTTAAAAGAATGCAACCCACAGACTGCAAACACAAGAAGGCAAAATGGGAAAAGGAGGTCTCAAGATAGTTCTTCGAAAAATTTCTGGCTGAAGTCCTCCTTTGGTTATTTCTTCTGACTCCAAAAAGATTTAATGGAGGTCACTGGCAGAGATGTGACTGATGGACACTTGTTAAACTTGGCTGCTTATGAGAGATTTCTCAGACAATGTATAATCCACAACATCGTCATAAAGCGTTCATTCTCCGAGCTAGAGCGGCTGAGGTTTCTGCCCATGGATACAAATGGAAAGTGCTGCCTGCTGGGAATTGAGCAGTACCTTGCAGCCAGAGAGCTCCCTTTAAATTCTGCTTGAGGAGAAGTTATTTAGTAAATAAAACTTTACAATTTACATAAAGCTGATTCAGTTACAATGGAAAGTCAGTTTTGGCTGAAAACCTCTGTCAAAATATTCTCTTACAGTTATTGCTATCTTCCCAGCCAGACTGATTTCATTTACAGTGTGATAAATTCTCTGAATTCTCTAGAGGGGTTTTTTTGCAATTTATCCCAACAAAACTGAAATCAGCATCTGATCCTTTGTGTTTAATTTTAAAAGGGAACTCAGAAAAAAAAGATCCACCGGAAAACAGTGTTGGTGCGTTTTATTTTGCATTGCTAATGAGGGGAGATGGCTTTGGTAAAATGTCCATGGACAGTAAAACCAAACCTCCCACAGACCAAGGGCTGAGAAGAAATGGACTCTGCATCTTGGTGTCAAAATTAGGTTTATCCTTGTAGGGTAACTCGGTGAACAGCTAATAGGATAACACAGGAAAATTCAGATAATGCAGTAAAGCAACAGAAGTTTGAAAGCTATAATGGGAATGTGAGCTTAGCTGTGGAGATGATTCTGCAGCACAGATTGCTGTCATGTTCTAATGAGATCATCCACGAGGAATCAAGCTAATACACCGGTACAAACAGCAAATAAGTCAATCAACACCAGTCAGAGAAGTTATGAAAACACTGTGTACTCAAACATATGCTGCTTCAAAATTAAATCATGTCTTCTGCTGCTTAACAAACATATGACAAAAGAAAAATGCCCAACAGCAGAAGATGGATAAGACAGAAGCTTGGAAAAATCAATACTTGTCTAAAATAATGGCTCTCCTTGAAGGTGAAATATCCACACAAATAGAAGTGGTGTGAGATAGGAGTAGAAAATAATGTCATGGGGTCCAAAAGTGGACCTGGCTTGCCTGGCTGTGATGATGTTCTGCTGCTGGGGTGCCTGTGTCTCTGAACCCCTCTGGAAGCTAAATCACACCGAATCAATTAGGTTGGGTAATAAAATGGAACAGGGAAATAGAAGTATTTGAAAAATGAGAGTGACACAAATATAGATGTTCTTGCTTAGAGGATGTGCTCCAGGTAAATAAATGACTGCGAGTGAAACCGCATGATAAAGGCAGGTTTCTCATAGCATGGGATTCTCTTGTCAGGAAGAAATTCTTTATTTAGGAAGAAATTGTTCCCTGTGAGGGTGGGCAGGCCCTGGCACAGGGTGCCCAGAGAAGCTGTGGCTGCCCCATCTCCGGGAGTGTCCAAGGCCAGGTTTGATGGGGCTTGGAGCAGCCTGGGATAGTGGAAGGGGCAGGAAGTGGAATGGGATGATGTTTAATGTTCCTTCCAACCCAAATTATTCAATGATTCTGTGAATGTGGAGCTGCTTTATAATAGTTGAGAGCAGCACAAATAAATGGTAAGAATAACTATCAGCTATTCAGATAAAGGGTGCAATAATAAGGAATTAAGAACTGAATTAAAAGCCATAAACCATGACAAAAGGAGCTGCAAACTGTGCTTTCCAGATAACAGCTACTTTTATATACCCATTTTAAAAGGTTAATTTGAAATGTTTGATTTCTGTAGCAGTGTGGCAACACGATTATCTGTGCAGGGTTGTGGTTTGACTCTTCAAAGTAGGAAATACTTGGTAAGTACCAAAGTAAATTATCCACTTCTCACTTAACCACTGCTCAGCCCACAGTTTACTGAATATTTAGACTTGGTGTAATCACTTGAGGGAAACATTGCTGATGTTGTTCTCTCTGAGAAATGCAATTGAGGAGCTTAATGCTAAAAATTGTTAAATGAGTCTTGTGCCTGCATTTTATTCCAACAAGCTGAGGGAGGATTTAACAAGGAGACAAATCCAGGGGAGCAGCCTGAGCTGTGTAACACAAACAGGGTCTTGATTCAAAGGCCATTAGTGTGAAGGAAGTCTCTTCAGGGACTGTAATTGCTTTTAAATGAGGTTTGTATTGATTTTGCACTAAATGTAAGGAAAGTGTTCCTCCCAGAGCCTAAGGAGAAACAGGCTGGATCTTTTCCTTGCAAAAGGTCACTTTAAGGAAAACAAATCACCTTTCCTATTTAACAGAGCAATCTGTGATAAAAGTTTTAGGGCAAATTCAGATTAATTCCTTGGAAACTTTGGAGCTGCTAAAGAACCAGGCAGGTGTTTACCAGAGAACCCAGTTCCATGAGCAATTCTGTGGGAATATTTTCTGAAAACCTGATAAAACCTGATTCTCATTTAGTTACATAGCTGAGGTTTATTTTATCCCGTATTCTTTCACAACCTCCTCTCCTGTGTGAAGAGAAATAATGATGTTTGGTTTGTAGGTGGTATTTATAAAGGTATTTGAGCTTCATTTAAACAGCAGCTCTAATCCAAGGGGTTCATTAGTTTAGTGCAGATCTCCTTTTTCTCCATTTATTCACATGGATGCAGCACCAGAAAAAAACAAGACTGCTGGAATTTTGCAAGCAGCTTATTTTATCGAGGCCCATACACACAACAAACTGCATGTCTGAATGTGGAAATACATAAACCTTCAACCTTCTGCTTGTGTCAATAGAGCTTCTCTGCTGTTTTGCCCTTTACAACAATGTCACCACTGAGCCTAAAGGTTCAGATCTTCGAAACTGTGGATAATTCTCAGCTTGTTTTCTTGTTCTGTAGAAAAATGATCAATGGACATTTCACGAACAACTGCAATAACCTTTGCCGAGTATTTATTGGAAGTTGCTTGCATTTTTAAGTCGAAAGAGCAACTCCATATTTATATAATGGCCCGAGAGGACCATCCTTTAGTGGTTTGAAATCACTCCCTTCTAGCTGAATATTCGTAACATATCAATATTGTGAATGCACACTCTAACCCTGCTGAAGAAAATGCCAGCAGGTGTAAAGCCACATTTCTTCCTCCGTTGTTTTGGTGTAGTGCTTTGGGGAAGATTTATTCCTTCCCTGAGGAGCAGAGGATGTCTTCAGAAGCTGTAAATACTTGACAAACAATGTGGGAAAGCTGCTCTCCTGCTAAAGCATCTGGGAGAAGAGTTCTGTGATTAAGATGCAGATCTGATGTGCGGTGAAATCTGTTCTTTGTCACATTTTCAGCCTGTAAGGTTCACGCTGCTGTCACTGAAAGCTTAATAACACTTGAAGCACGGTGGCATATTTATGTGTTGGTTAGAAGGGTCCTGAGAAGCCAATAAAACCACATTCAAACAAGGCAGAGAATGTGTTTTCTTGGATCAGTTATTAGAAGAATTTGTTCTGTACACAAATACACACAGTTATGCAATGTTTGAAGCCTTCCTCCAGATGTTTTGTGTTTTCTTCCCCTTTTAATTCAGGACACCTGCTGTGAAAACATCTTTCTTTTCACAACAGCAAGAAATGTAGGCAAGGAATACATATCTGTGTTACTTTCAGGGGGCAGGGTGATAGAATTTGCCAGAGAAATTGCCTGCCATGTGGGTAATTAATTGCATTAGTTACCTACAGTCTCTCTGATTTGTTTGTTGTCTCTGACATCCATAATGAGCACGGCCACTGACAGCTCCGAGAGCTTCCTCGGAGAAATCCATCACAATCTGTTCTGCCCGGGCGCCAGCCATGGCAGCGATGATGAGAACAGACGGGGGTCACGCAAGGCTCGGCCTCTCGTTGCTCTGCTGCCGCAGCCCACGGCGCACCCATGGGGCTGCATCGTCACCCTGCGTGGGGAAACCCCACAGAGCCGATTAGAGAATGTCGCTGCTTTCCCCACGGACGAGTAGAGAAACGACACAAAGTCCAGGCTCAGGGATCAATGGATGGTGGTTTAATGAATTCTCAGAAGGCTTCTATATGTTAGTTCGCAAAGTGTGTTAAGTGGCACAAGGTAATTGGTTTTTGCCATCCACCCCCTAAGAGGATTGGTCAAGTTCTAAGACACCCATCTCTGAGTGTTTTTCTAGTTAGAATCGTAACAATTCTTCCAAAACAATCTGCACCTGCAAGAAGTTTACAAAACTATAACATTGTTTTGTCTTACTTGCATGGGAAAGACAGAGCTCTCACAAAATGCTGCAGAAAGCCGGAAAATCTCTCTGCTAAAGCTTTTCAGTGTCCACAGGAGAAAGCATTGTATACGATTAATCATCTTACAGTGCCACCAAATTCAAACAATCCTGTGATTTTGAATCATTTTCTCTCACTGCAGTCTTCAGGAGAGACGGGCTTGCCTTGAGCAAAAGTCTGGGTACGAGACCTACTCACTAACAGGTGGGAAGGCCCGTGTGAGTTTATTGCTTGGGGTCGTGGGTATGCTTACGTTTCCACAGATACAGGGGTGCGATGGCTGCCTGCAAGATGTGTTCACCCTGACCTGTGGCACCAGGAACAGAGAAGGCAACCTCCAAGGCAACCTCCAAGGCCACCTTCACATGAGAACCAAAATGCAGGTCATCAGCCGAGTGATCCCTCTGGTGACGACCAAGATGTCAACCATCAGCCTTGTCCTTCCACAAGCAGAGACTGAATTTGGAGTCAGAATGTTAAGGCCTTTAAGGCTATTCAGAATTAATAATCAATATCGAATTAGGTTCGCTAGATATATCTCCTATGGCACCGCTGGAGAATCCTCTGCCAACTTTAAATTAATGCCTGATTTAATTTTTTTAAAAAACAAAAAGGGGGAAATGTGAATGCTAAAAGCCTGGCTGCAGGGAGATTTCTCAGTTTTCTGACAGTGTCTGTGTGAAAGCCTTGATTTCTCACGGATGCTATGGGAAAACAGTTGGGAGATTTTGTAAACTATGGCATTGTTATGGTACCAAGGAGAAAATATCTGAAGTAAGTGTTGTTGGGTTCAGCCAGTCCCTCTGGGGGGTGCTTGGTCAGTGGACCAATAACCTTATGTCAGTCCAGCGTGTGCTAAGGTATAGAAGCGAATTTGTTAATTAATAAAGGGTCAGTTTCTTCTTGTTCTAAACCATCCATGTCGCTTTATTCCTCGGGCTCTGCTCGCTAGCGACAGTCACCCCAAGGCTTCCCGCGGGGCTGAGCCACCTGCCAGAGCTGAGGAGAGCTCTGGGCTTTAGCATTTGGAGAAAGGTCTTCCTGAAAAGTCAGCGCTGGGGGAAGGAGACCTCCCTTTCCTTCTTGGAGGGGTGGTGTGAGCTCACACGGCACAGACACCTCCCAACAGCCCCGTGGAGCTGCCTGGTGAGTTCCCTGCTGGGAATGGGGCACAGCACCTGCCCTCGGAGCAGATGGAGGCTCCAGTCCTGCCTCCTCTGGGATCCCAGCAGGGAGCTCACCCCTCTGACTGTGCAAGCAGAGAGAAAATGAAACATCCCATCCCAAAGGCTCGTGAGGGTGGAACCTCTGCCTCCCTTCGGTCACAAAGCCTTGCACATCATTCCCTTTATATTCTTCCAGGGGTTTAGGGCTGTCAAAAACACTGGAAATTGCTGTTACAACAGGTTTCCCCATTCTGCAGTTCTGTTTTTGCACAAAGCCCAGTTGTGTGATATGACAGAGCCCCAACCTGCTCCTGCCTCCTGTGTCTGGAGGGAACTGTTGTAAATTATTATGAAGTCCAGAGAGCATCGGAGCTCTCATTTTTCCTGTGTCTCTGTAGGTGACAGAACAGCCTGAGAAATCCAAGACAATCCTAAACAGACGCAGGTCTTAAAATCATCCAAAAAACAGTACACAACAATTCTAAGCTGAGCTAAGCACAGCCCAAACTTCCTCCTCCCCATCCCCTGATTCTGCAAGCGATTCTCTCCCATTCCCATCCCCACAGGAGGATTGTTGTGTTGGTGCAGTATAAACTCACAGCTTCACCCATGGTGTAAAGCAACAAAACCAACCTGGCAGGGACAGAAGATGAGAGGATTGTAAATAATATGAGGGACAGTTGAGACCCAGCCTCAGTGATGCCAAGTCCTGCTTCAGTTGCCCTCGGTCAGGGATGTGGCTCAGCTGTTCGGCGGATTCCAGCTGGTTCTCCTCTCTTTCCTGGGAGAAATTTCTCGATTTAATTCCATTTTTCCTGGCATTTCATGACAAAGTTCTTGGCTTCAGAACCACAGGCTTCCCAGCGCAGCTGGACTACAACAACAGTGCGAGAGGAATAATGGGAGTTTTTCAAAGCAGCAAATTTGATGGAATTTCATTCGAATTTATGTTCTCGTGTCTCACAGGTCCTTCTGAAAATTACTTCAATTTAAGGTGAAATTAATCTTTCCTAAATATCCACCATGAGGGGATACATACACCTCAGCTATGATACAATGAAATGTCCTTTGAGAAACATTAACTTAAAATAGATGCTGATCTCCCAGGATCTGAGTCTGGGCATGAAGGTCTGGAGATGGAGAGAAAATGTGGGAAGCTCATTATTCAGATCCT
The DNA here is from genome assembly GCA_014706295.1 of Lycocorax pyrrhopterus obiensis. NCBI lineage: Eukaryota > Metazoa > Chordata > Aves > Passeriformes > Paradisaeidae > Lycocorax > Lycocorax pyrrhopterus. The sequence goes on from JACSVZ010000018.1 coordinate 10,611,379, forward strand.
TCAGTCATGTGAATCTGAAAATTAATTATAAAATTTCATTTTTGATTAACAAAGAAGAGCAAAATGTTTTAGCATATGGTGCCAGATGTTATTGAACAAAAAAAAAGAGAACTGAACTAAAGCTTCTGTTATTTCTCCAAATATGTTCTTCTTTTCTCCTGAACACTTAATTAATTCAGACAACAAATTTTTTAAATAATTTTTTTTTTAAAAGCATCTTCTGAAGAGACTCCCTGTCCAAGATAAAGCTGTCAATCTTCTCTGGAGGAGGAGGAAAATGCTCAGATCTGGATTTATGGACTGCATGGTTCCACAGCTGGAAATGATGACATGCAGAACAGAAGTGACTTCTTATCACTTAGGTTCTTGGCGTGAGTCCAAAAGAGATGTTTGCTCAAAGCTAAAACGCCTTTCTCATTCCTTTTTTTCCCCCAGCAAATTTGGCAACAGCAACTTTTGATTTGAACCAAGAAAACTTTCCCAAAATAGGGTTTTGTTTTACATGTCTTGTGAATAATAACCAATGCTTACGTTAAAGGCATAGAGTTATTCTGCAATGAGTTTTGTCCTGTTTTTATGAATGTTTCAGGAATTCACTGCCTGCTGTTGCTCTGGCCATTGGCAGGTTTACATTTGGTCCAGCTGCCCTGAGGAATTCCCACCTAAAAGGAAGCAGCAGGGAAAGAGAGAGAAATGATGTCGATAAAGTTGAAGCCAGGCTGCAAAACAAAGAACAAGCAAGAGCATTCAGCTGTTTCTAGGGAGTTCAGCATGGACATGACACAGTTTTTTGGCTCCCAGGTAACCAAGCTGAGCAACATTCAAAGGTGTTTTTGTCCCAGAGAAATTCTCTCTGGTGTGAAGAAAATTCCTCTGTTCTGGTGGAAGATGTGCATCAGATGGAGGTTGAGATTCCTGTTACACCAAGTTGTCTCGTGGTGGTGAGGTCTGGATCTGTTGCCCAGCTGAACACGTGGCCAAGCTCCTCCTGAGACAAAAAGAAGATCCTGGAGGAACTGAATGTGTCATCCTGCCAACAGCATCCCGTCATTTCACATTGGGATGTGCCTCCTCTGGAAATTCCTCAAGTTTCAAGCCTGTTGCTATAACGACTGTGCAACCTTGCAAGAGAAGCTGAAAACTTCTAACCAGGATTTCTGGAAGTCCACCCCACTTAACAGAACCCTTCATCTCCATTCTGGGGTTTCTTGGACAGAAGCTTTTTTGTAACATATCCAGAGGTTAAAATGGTAGCCTGCTCTCTTCCACTCATTTTGGGCAAATTCAAGCCTTAACCTCAGCAAAGACCAAACCAGTGGGTGCCATTTTCCAAGAGAGATGCTGGGAATCCAGAAAAATGTGCTGCTTGCACACACAAACTTGCACTGTTTTATTCCCAAAGTGGTCATGCCCAGAAGCCAGTGTTCAATAATTGTAATTTCACGCAGCATTTGCACAAGTGAATTTGACAATTCCACCTCACAGCTTTTCCCCTGTATTGTTTGGATAATTACGTTGTCAAAAATTACTTATCATACATTTAGCACTTAATACCCATTTATTAGGAGTTCATGTAACTGCTATTTAAAGAATAATACATGCTCACTCCTTTCTACGCCATTTGATGCCACTTTGATTCTGTAATTGCTGGTTTCCTAGGATATTATGCCACAAAACCTGAAGCAATAATTGGTTGTTTCATTCCAGACAATATGTTCTGGAGTTGCACAGAGTTTTTAACTGGCAGATTTGTAACAGCGCAAGGGAGACGTGAAGGGAGTGAATGCCAGCCACGGAATGGGATTGCACCAATTGTGCAGCCTCTGCTGCCATTGTTCAAAGGAAAAGGATTCCTTATGCGAATTTGGGAAATTTTGTGCCTTTGGGGGATGCTCTCTGCAAGACTGGCAGTGCTGCATGTCAGCACGGGGTGGAATGAGTCCCAAATGAGACGTGAAAATGAGGTGACTAAAAAGCCCCAGCCCTCTCAGTGCTCAGCTATAATTATTTCTTGTTTGCAGAGCACACGCTGAAATCTGCAGGAATAACTGCTGGGTTTGTGGGGGATTGTTTTTGTAAGTGCGTGAAAGCAAAATGAAGGAGTATCTTGCAAGTATATTTAAAAAGCACTATTTTAGCTGAACTTTTGTCGCTTGTTAACTCTGTTATCAAGTGCTGGTAAAATACTAATACATGTTCTTTTTCAGCATCGTAATCTACATTTCTTTTACAGCAAATCCTGTTGTTTGACTAGAAAATGGTGCTACTTTTATCTGGTTTTAAACTGTTTATAAACCTGTAGTTGAAGTTACCATCACTTTCCCCGGTGATATGACCCAATTGTTGCACACAGTTTTCACAGACTGTAAATAACTGGGCTGAAATTCGTCACAACTTCCAGATTAGTGAAGTGGGTAAGAGAATAGGTAAAAGATTGTGATCGTGGCCATTTTTATTTGGAAAATAAAAAGCCCATGGCAGGAACTGTCACCCTTTGAGTAGCTTTATATGCTTGGCTTCTTCAGGAAAGCATCAAAATTAGGAGGTGGAGGACACATCACTCCATGTTTTTAACTTATTAATGAATTCTCAGGGTGGCCTGACCAGAGACTGACTCATCATCAAATCCATTCTCTGATGACAGCCAGACAAACCAAAACAAGTCATGGAGATTATAATTCAAATTTTAGAACAGACTATTGAGCTTTATGGTCATCTAATTAAACACAGCAGGGCTACCACCATCGTCTTAATTAAAAGAAACTTTCTCACTGTACTCAACAAAAAGTAAATGACGCCAGCAAATAAAGCAGAGGCTCTGTAATGTGAGTTGCAGTGTTCTCAGGGCCTGCCAACAAAGTTTGTTGCTTTTATAGCCTACAAATTATAGATCTCAGGAGGATCTGGGAGAGATCAAGCTTAAAAAATGAAATAAAATCTGGCCTTCACCAGCAAACCCCAGCCCAACATTTTGCTTCCTTTCAGTGCCTCTGGTTCCGGAGCAAGGAAGGCTTGGCTACACCTGAGGAATGTGTTTAAGGGCAGGATTAAGGCTCAGAGCTGTGCATGATGTGTACAACAATTACCAAAGGCTGTTCACAGTTAATACCAAGCCCTTAACTCAGTTTTTTGGTGCTAGAAAGGCTGTAAGTGTGGTTATCCACCCCAAAAAGGTGCCAGGCAGGTGGTCCAGCTGCAGAATTCGGATTGGATGCTTCAGACCCACTTCCAAGTGTCTGTTTGTGGCTTATTTTGACATCACTAGTAAACTCACAATTATTCAAACCAAATCTAAAGCTGTGTCTGCACTTCAGGTGTGTAAAATGCATCCCATGGTGATGCTCTGCTATTCATAACGCAGCCAAAACAAAGCTGAATTCACCCCCCTGCGGCCTGCAGCTTCCCTTTATGAAATGCTGATGGTGAAGTTGTCTTTATCAGCTGTGGGATGCCTCAGATTGCAGGTGGGGCTGGGATCAGCAGCAGACACGGCTTCTACGAGCAGCATTTCCATTTTTCTAAAAGACGTGGCAGATTGCTGGTGGTTTTCAAGTTCACTTGTGTTCACCTTCTTTGACACACATGCACAAAGAAGGTGCTTCTAGAAAACAATTCAGAATTAAAGGTGTCAGAGAGAGACAAGCTGGGTTGGTGCTTACTGAAAAATCTCAGCTGAGCCTGCAGGATTCTCCAGGTTCAGTCAGATAAAATGTATGAAATGTTTCCCTTTCAAGAACTCCTGCCTTAAATGCAAGGAGGAACCCTGTGGATTAAAAAATAAATTCCTGGGTAATTCTTTAATCCAAGTGCATTAATTATAAATGTGAGAGAATGAGAGACCGAGGCTGCTGAACCAGAAGGCAAAGAGCAACCTGAAATGTTGCTCTACAGAGGCAGTGTTTATTTTTGTTTAATAACACAAGAATCATCAGCTTGTGCCAGTTTCTTGGTTGTTGGGATGGGGGGGTCTCCTTTCACAGTTTGATTTTCCAGCTGCTTTTGCTCCTTTTTGGGTGAAATTAGAACACATCTGGAGTTTTCTGTCCCTACATTGGGGGTCTCGGAACAGGCAGCCCTGGCTGTCTTGTTCCTTGTACAAATTCCTGTGGCTCTCCAGGTCCTCAGCTGCTCAGGAGGTGCCAGGCTGTGCTCTACCCAATCCCTTCTGCAGCTGCAAACTCAGGGAATCTTCATCCATCCTTGGACATACAGCTCCTGATCTGCAGCTTTTCCATGACTTGTCCAAACCAGGCCATGCTGCTCTTCCAGGCTGCCCAAAACCTATGTCAGAAACAAGAACTGAGAGAAATCACATCCCTGCCAGTGCCACTGACAGGAATTTTGAGGTCCAAACATTTCCAAAAATGCTCTGTCTTTGGGGAAACATCCCAGAACCACGCCCAGAACTGAGCTCTGATGTAGAGCAGGGGGAACAACCCAGCAGTCGTGCTCTGTGTGAGTTGTGAATGACTGTGGGAGTGCTCCAGGCTGCCATCCATCAACATTCTGGGAGAAGGCTCCAGCACGGAATAGTCCCTTGGCTCTGCTCCCCAAAGGCAGAGCTGCTGCCAGCACATGCCATGGCTGCAGAGCAGGCACAGAGAATGGGAAATCCTTCTTAAAGCCCATATTTATAGGGATCTTGCTATGGGAATGCAGCACTTTCACAGGGTTCTAATGTCACTCTACTCCTCTGGAGTGCCCATTATTAATGACATTAATAATCACTAACTGTACCAGAAAGAGTTTTCTTGATACCAGGGGGAAGGGTGGTTTTCAAAACATGTTCGGTTTGGCCAGGTGACCTTCCCACCCCATTTTTTTCTTTACTTTCAAGGCAGTAGTATTGAAAACTCTCATAGGACTTTATTCCCACCACTGGAATGATGTTGATCAATGTGTCAGACACAGAGGACTCCAGTGGTGGGATCACTCCACTTGTGATATTGTTACAAATCTTATGGCACCTGATGCTTTTTTATTGACATTGTGCATCTCAATGTCCTGTATTTTTTCCCCAAGGATAAATACCAAAAGATGCTGGAGAGGATTGGGAACTTTTGCAAATGTCTTTTGTTTTCTAAGTTCTCCATAAGGAATCAGCATCTTTAAAACAAAATATTTGGTAGATGCTCTGTCTGGGTTTCAGCAGATCTCCCTTCTTCCATACTAAATCCCATTAATCCAGAGTTTTCCTCAGTTTTTACCACAGAGGTGGTAATAATTAAACCATTATTTTGCAGCTGGAAGTTTCTCTGCACCTTGTATGAATTTTCACTCCATGACCACCCACGGGGCAGCTGCTGTGGCATTGTCGCTGAAAAGTCCTCGTGAACAAAAGTTCAGGAATGCAGTTACTCGTGAAGACTGAACACTGAGGATCCTCATTTCAATAGGAAAAAAAGGAATTTTGTTTTGATAAAAAATTATTACGAAAGGTAGCAGCCAATGATCAAAGAACACACACAGAGACATTGGGAACTGGGCTTATAAAAATGGATTATTTAAGCCGTAAAAATCAGTGGATTATCAAAAACTGTTTTCAGAGCTGGTGGGAACTTCACAATATATTCAGCAGGTGCGCAGGCACTGGTGTGGGTTTGAAAGGAAAGGCAGAAAGGACAAAATAGGGTCCCCTTTTCTTCATCACCATCTGGGGCAACAGAGCACATTTGTTCTTTAATAAATCTTGTATTGGAGCTGTTTTATGAGCGCTGGAGCAGCTGCTGGAGTTCAACTCCTGCGAGCACATTGCTCTAAGCCTGAGAGGCTCTGGTGACTTCCAGCAGTTTGCACCAGCTTTGATCCGACTCTTTTCACAAAATTGAAGGTACTCTCTTTGAATTTCATTTGTAAGGCCTGGGAGAGGTGCAAGGGGTCAGGGAGTTGTTTGGCTTCATGGCAAAGCGTCCGTCTGGTTTAGGAAGAGGGGCCTGATGCCATCAGTTCCCTCACGAAGGCCAAGTGTGATTTATTGGGTTTGTACCTGAGCAGATGGAACTGCCCTGTCCAGCCTGGGAAAAGTCCTTCTCTCCCTGCATATCCAACATCCCAGAGGAAACCGGGAGATGGAAATATATCTCAACAGGTTGAGGTTTGATACCTGACAAATGTGAGTGTGGTTTTCTCCCTTCTACCCCCTCGTCATACACAGTTACTGCATTTGCATTGTAGCTGGTAATTAGGTAACACATTGAACTGATACTCATTTCTAATTGCAGGTTGTTTCGTGGGTTTCTCTTTAAAAAAAACAGATAAATAAAAGCTTGCTCTTTTCAGCCTTCTCTTCCTCAGGCGAAAGAGCTAATTAATAAACTCCAACCTCTTACCATTGTGGTTCTGTGCTGTTCATTACGAGAAATAAGAAAAGGTGCCAGCACTTCCAGGGGAGAGCCTGTGGGCAAAAGGAAAGTTCTAGAAATGAAAGAGCTGTTGGGCAGCCATTGTTGAGAGAGGGAAAGTGGGCGGCTCTGGGTGCTGCAGCTGAAAGCACCAGCAGGGCTCTGCTGCCGCTGAGCTCCACAAACCAGGAGGGAAACACGAACCTGGAACACGCTGGGAACTGAGGGAAGGGTCTTTGTTTGCTCGTTCAGCTGTTGGTTTAAGCCTCAACTTTGAATGCAGAGTCCAAAACAAGCCCACGGCAGAGGCTGCCCTCATTTTTCTCAGTTTAATGGTAAGGAGTTGCTTTTGGCTGGGGGAATGGATCTGCCTGCACAAAACTCCCTTTCAACAACAAAGACGCGAAGTAGGTGTTGAGCAAAACAGAAGGAAAGGAAGGGATGGATTCCACAGGGAGCTGGGGGCTGCTCTGTCCCCCTCCTCAGCTGCCCAGCATGCCAGGATGGGTGGGAACAGGGAGGGAATGTCCTCAATCACAGCTTGCCCTGGGCTCCCAGTGCTGCTGAGGGCCACCCAAAGGGCGCTGCTGATCCTCACCTGCCTTTCCAGATGGGAAAAAAACCCCACAGTGCCAAGGAATAACTGACTGCTCATCCCAGTGCTGGACACCCTGTGTTTGGGCAGCCTGTTCCATGTGCAACTGAGGTTTTTGGGAGAGTAACCTGGTTGTATTCCCACTTTATTTAGTAATGATCACTTTAACTTGGTGGTCTTAGAGGCCTTTTCCAATCTAAAGGATTCTGTGATTCTCTGAATGCCACTTTTTGTTGCCATTGCTGTACAAAGTGCAACTTGAAGCCAAAAATGTGGAGGCTTAAACTCCTGGACATTGAGCCTTTAAGGTGAACAGGCAGGATCTTCAAACTCTTATGGAGGAAAAATATGATTTCATCTGGTTTTGTGGCCATGGAAAGTAAATTAGTATTTAAAGGCTGTAAAATTAGCCTCAAGTAACGCACAAAACTCCCATCCAACCTTAACCCCCCCTCCAGCAGTTTCTGGGGAGGCACAGTCAGGAGATACTATGTTTGTGCTTATGATTTTTAGTGCTGTGTACCAGGTTCATCGGCCTCCTGCTGCAGAGGTAGCACAGCTGAGCATCCAAACTGGCGTTTTCACACCACAAACTTAATTTGTCAGGTTGAAAAATAACTCGGCTTGTCTTGCCACAAGACCTCCCAAGCTTCTAATGCTGAGTTTTATTAGAGAGTGAAATAAATTTAAATGAGAAGTGGTGGGACTGGTTTAAAAGCAGAAACTTTAGTCTTGTGTCGGTATAAATTCACATCTGCAGGTGTGGTAGAGCTCTCTCCTTGACGCCTTTCTCTCTTAGACATCCCCTGATCTCGCAGCATCACTTTTTGCTCGTGGTGACTCATTTAGGAGGTATTTTTGTTCCCTGGCATTTGCATTTTCTGTCACTGGTTTCTTTATGTGTCCTGATCTTTTCTGCTCAGCAAACACGTCCGGCCCAATTGACTCTGCCATGAGGAGAGACGGAAGTTTACAAAATATCTGCACAGGAGCTGCCATTGGGAGGCATTTTGCAAGCCAGGGGTTCAGCCCTGTTGAAACCCAAAATAAGGCAGCCCCCTAAAAAACCTCAGTCCCACCACGCAGGTGATTGAAGAGATAACTTGGTGAAGTAGAGACTCAGCCTTGTACTGCAGTTTCTGTGAATGTTTACCAGAGAAGCATTAAAAAGACCTCCAAGATCACTGAATCCAACTTTCATATCACTGGAAAATTGGCATCATGGAGCAAAGCTTGATTTCAGTTATTCCTACATCCAAAATTGTGCCTGAAATTGGATTTCAATTCCAGCAACATAAACATGGATTCGATCAATTAATAAAAAGAGCAATTTTGATGTAGGCACTGTCTTCTCTGAAAACAGAATTTAGCAATGAATGGGTTTTATTTGTCTCTAATATGAACCATCTGAAGCCCCTGGGTTTTCAAGGTTTGCTTTGATGTCCTTAAAGATGATTTATCACAAGGTTTGTTTCCTTTTTTTCCCCCCTGTCTTATCCTCCTTTCTCTTCTGTCCTTGGATATTTTATTTCCAGTCCTTGTTGGATCCTGGAAGTATAGAGGAGAGAGTACAGAAATGCAAATAATTGGAGAAGTGTCAAGGTTGGTAAAATATACTCAGTAGGTCCAGATATTTTTTCTGTCTCTGGGAATATTATTTGCATTTTGTTCTTTGCAAGGAAGGCCATTTTTTTGTGTGTGATACTCCTGTATAGACCCAGCACAGGAGAATCAACTTCTCAATTTCTTAGCTATTTTTCCAACTAATTTAATCTCTATTCTTCAGCTAATCCACTGAGATTTCTTTCTAAACAATATTGATGCCTGAAAAAGTATTGGTTTCATTACTTGCTGTAATGGAATCACACTCTGCCTTTTGTGCATTTAAAGTCAAGCTGTAAATTAGGCAGAAATAACACTTGACATCTGCAGAGGCGACTCAATTCTGCTCAAGCTTTTGGATCTTTAAAATGCATTTCTGTATCCATTGGCCCTTACACTTACTGTAATTTGGGGGAAAAAATATTATCATAAATCTCCAGTACAGGCTTGTACTTCTGCAAAATGATTCTCATTATTTTCAAGAAGTAATTCCATACTCTGGCTATGGGGTTCATCTTCACTCACTTCTCTCTAAATGGCTTTTCTGTCTGCACTGCAGATCCCCCCGGAGGGTCCATCAGCTTGAGGACCCAGTGGAGATTACCCAGCCCTTTATTCTTTCAAACCTTCCTCAGAGAAGTTCCTCTAGGCCTTTGATCTTCTCTTTACAGCCTCAACCATAAATATTTCTACGATCCATAAATATTTCTATACAATCCTTAAAGATTTCAGCGAGCTTTGGATGGAGCCTGCTATTTCTGGGAAGAGATGAGAACTTGTGCCAAGCACTGGTGAGGAATTCTTTCCTTGCTGCCTCTGCTGTGGTAAGAAAAACCCTCTCCTTGGCCTGTGAGGAGGTGAAAATCCTCCCTTTGCCAGAAGGGATCCCTTAAAACACAGCACTATATTAACGTAGGAAACATTTACAAGAGCATGTGGTGACAGGACAAGGGGGAATGAGTTCAAATTGAAAGAGAGAAGGTTTAAATTAAGTGTTGGGAAAAAATCTTTACTGTGATGGTGGTGAGGCACTGGAATGGGTTTTCCAGAGAAGCTGTGGCTGCCTCATCCCTGGAAGTGTCCAAGGCCAGGCTGGACAGGGCTTGGAGCAGCCTGGGATAGTGGAAGGTGTCCCTGCCCACAGCAGGAGGAGGAGGAATGAGATGATCTTTAAGGTCCCTTCCAACCCAAACCATTCTGTGATTCCATAATTCTGTAATTTATAACCCATCACACAGAGCTGTTAATTTACCTTAATGATCAAACATGGCATTAGATCATATCTATTATAGTATATATTACATATTATTAATATAAACTTCTTATACTCAGGAGTCATGCATCCATTGCTCCTTCCTAATGTACCTCAGGAGTTCATTTGTCAATATTTCATGTACAGTTGTGAAACTCATAGCAGAAACAGGAAATTCAGATTATGACCTTCAGCAGGTTTAACTCACACACACAGAGTACACTTCTTTTTTCAGGTGTGTTCCTTGCTCATTTATTTGTTGATTGGAGGGAATTTTTTGAGGAGGGAATTTTTAACATGGAACCAGAGAATGGCTCTTTTTCTCCCTTTTAAGATATTTAGGAAGGTTTGGCTGTGATTAAACTAATCCATTGGAAATGGGTTGTTAGGAATGAGAAGAGACACTTTTAATGCATATTTAAAGCATGCAATTAAACAAAAAAAAGAGTGCAACATCCCAGTGCAGTTCCTCCTTGACCTGGGTACTAAAAGACCGTTTAAAATGTGCATGAGGGTAAAAATGGCACAAATTCACTGTTTTTTCTCTCAGGCTCTGCACACAGCAGTGGCACACGAACACTCCTCTGTCCATCAGTCCTTCTCAGACAGCGCTGAGCTCTCTGCAGCTTCCCAGCCAAATCCTGCACCAGGATATTATTTACTCCAAACTGCACAGAGTGAAACAATTCATTTCCATTACAAAAGAGGATCCGAGATATTAGGAAAGCCAGAATATTTCAAATCACAGTGCAAGGAAAAGAAAGCTCTTCATTTTCAGCAAAAAGGACACAGATTGTTGGATGTGGCTAATTACAATTTATTAATTTTCTTAATGTTTTTGCATCGTTGTTTTCTGCTAATGAGGCATACACTGGTCTGCCTCTATTTGTCTTTGGAATAGAAAAATAAGAATTTGTATTCCTTATGCATTTGTACAAATTCCAACCTTGACAGCAAAGGCGTTGTATTTCTTATGAAGTAACACCACTTTGTTTTTTTAGAAAATAACAATTATGTTGTCTTCAGAACTGAATCCATGAATCCATTTCCTTTTATTTCCCCTATTTAAGACTGAGCTGGTTTATTTCTAAATATTTTTGGGAGGTTAATCTGTTGGAAAAAGTTTAGGTGACAGACTTGTGTGGAAAATCCTCCCTGCCGCACGGGAAGAGATTAAAAAAAAAAAGGAATATGAAAAGAAGTTCTAAGAAGCTCTCCAGCTGTTGAGAGCAGCAGAGCCTTGACAAATAGAGCAAACAGGATTTCTTATTTCAGGAGAGGACTGAAAGATTATCATGGAGCCAATGAGGGAGCCCCTTTCACACCCTAAAGGGGCAAAAAATAAGTAGCTTATACACCTCTGCTTTTGAAAGAAGAGGAAAAAAGTCCCTTTAGAGCCACCCCACAGTTACAGGTTTTACTGATTCAATCCATCGATTTTTCTCAGTTTTTGTGATTAAACACAGAGCTCGGAGAGGAATCCAAGCAACAAAATCTGCAAAAACTGGGGGGTGGTCTTTGAAACAGGAGTAGAAATAAGGGAGAGTTTTCCTCCAGCATTTTGGGATATCATAAAGGACTCAAAATTTTCAGCCGTGCACAGAGCACCGGGGTGTGAATCCTCATTTATAAGGCAGTTGTTGTGCTGCTCCTCCAATTTTTTATTTGAAACCTCTTCAGTAATTTTATGTTCTCCAGTAACAGGTAAAGGTCTGACTGTGACTTGTTATTGATTTGTGCTTCCCCAGCTGAACAAGGCCATGGGGAGCTCAGGGAGGATTGCAAGGAAAAGCTGACAGTGGATAAATGAGGAAGTTTTGCAATATTCCCCTCCTCAGGGCACTGAAGAGTTTCACAGAGAGTCTTGCCCGTCTTCTTTCACCCAGGAATTGATCCCTGATGGAGAGGTCACAGTGGCAAATCTCAGTGAAAGAGAAAATGTTGAGTGAAATCATCTAGATCTTAGCAGGGGTGCGTGACTCAGAGGTGGGTTTAAAAGACTTTTTGCAGATTGGGAGAGTTAAAAAAAAAAAAAACAGGACTAGAAATTTGTCTTTTGGTAACTGTGCCATTGCAAGATTATTTAAATGTAATGTAAGAATGTTAATTAATAATATAAATAAGCATTGATTAATATTTGAAAACCTGTACTTGACATGCAATTAACACAAATTGCACAGGCAATTATATGGGGAGTCAAATTATTTAGCAATTTTAAAGCTATTTATCCTCTATGCTAGACTTCTCTCTGAATAATTAAGCCAAATTATGGTAGACTGTTTCATTTATATTAACTTAATATTTGCTTGCTAATATAGTAACAATTACAGTCAAGGCACCTCCAGTCCCAAGTGAGTCAGGGCTAATGCTAAAATGGAATTCCATACCTCCAGATTTTGGGAAGTTCAGCACATCCTGAGTGCAGCTCTGATGGAATCACATCAGCACTGAGTTTAGAATGAGAATTTATCTACCCCCGAGTCATGGGCTCTTTGCTGTTATTATGGCACACAGATTTTTACAGCTCCTTCTGCCTGTTCTGTTCTTCTTCCTCACTCTGGCTCTGATCCTCGCTCGGGGTTTCAATCCTGGCTTGCACATCAGCCCCTGTGTGTGCTGAGAGCTGAAGCCAAGAGGCTGCTCCTGGGTCTGGGGCCTCACCTGCAGCTCAGGGGCCATAAATCAAAGCCACAGCTTGTGAAATCAAGCATGGGCAGGCACCTCTGCCAAGCCCTGCCTGCATCATCCGTAAATCCACAGCCTTTCCATCTGCCTGTGTCGAGCCTCTACAACGTGGGTGTGATGGGACATCTGTGTTGGAACCAGGACCTGCTGGGTCTGGAGACATTGGAACCAGGATCTTCTGGGTCTGGGGACACTGGAACCAGGACCTGCTGGGTCTGGAGACATTGGAACCAGGATCTTCTGGGTCTGGGGACACTGGAACCAGGACCTGCTGGGTCTGGGGACACTGGAACCAGGACCTGCTGGGTCTGGAGACATTGGAACCAGGATCTTCTGGGTCTGGGGACACTGGAACCAGGATCTGCTGGGTCTGGATACATTGGAACCAGGACCTGCTGGGTCTGGGGACACTGGGACAGCTCAGGACAGTGGCACAGACTCTGGCTCACAGAGCCCTGAGCTCGCCCTGCCCCTGCCTCAGTGTTGGACATTGAACAGATACTTCAGCATTGCAGATTCCAGAGCCATAACCCTTGGAAAGTTTTATATCCCCAGCTCACCATGCTTGGACAAGAGCTGCAGTGCCAGAGACAGCTCTGCTGTCCCTGGGATTTCGGGAACCTCGTGGCTTCAGGTCAGGATGGATTTTATGTGTGGTTACTCCATCTGTGCTCAAGAATGAAGTTGAGCAGGTGCTTAAGTAGTTTCTAGATAAGGAGGTTTGCTTTAGGATTATTGCTCTTTAATATTATTAGTAATATTTGATATTAATCATAAAGGTAGCAAAGGGAAAAGCAGCTAAAGCAGAACTTCTGGATTATAGACCCTTTTTCTCTGCACTCTCTGAAACTCTTGTGTTACTCAGTGATTAGCACTGAACTTCTTACACATGTAAAGCTCCAGGCAAACATAATTAAAGGAATTCTCTCATATCACAAAAGGTTCGAGTTCCCACTGAAATTTCGAGGCAATTTAGCTGTATGCTTTTTTTCAAAACATTTCTAACACGAAGCACTGAAGGAACATCAATGCCTGTTTCCTTTTAAGAACAGGTGAGAAAAACTTCTGTTAGAGATGGGGAAAAGATGCTTGGGCTTTGCTTCAGAGTGAGCGGGTTTCATGCTGGTTTTCGGATCTCGTGCTCTGTTCTGTGGATTTGGGAAGGCTTTGGTTATTCACAAAAGCTTCACAGAAGATGATCAGGAAAACTACGTATGGATTCTGCACAGCACTCTGTGTGTGAGATGTTTCTAGAGGGGACCATGCCTCTAGGAAAGGGTCTGAGGTTTAACAGTGTCCAGTGTGGCTGAAGGTCATCAGAATTAGATTATCTTTTCCAGCCTGGTCTTCCCATGACTCCAGAATCCTGTGTATATCTGTTTTCAGTGAAAGCTACTTCTGTCGCTTTTGTCTGGAGGGTTTTCTTTCGTGTGTGCCATTAGCAGAGCTTCCTCCAAGTTTTAAATCACCCATAAGGTTTATCAGCTTCCTCATTAGAAAAGTGGAATGGTTTTTGCTGTAGAGGAAAACTTTGTCGTATTTTTATTCTGACAAAATTGGAGTGTTTATTTCAGTTTCTCTGAGGGTTGTTCTGCAAAATTCCCATGTCCAGACACTGACCTCTAAGGCATTTATCCATCAGAACTTTTCACTGTAAATTGTCCTTCAGGTCACATCCTTCTCCCTCTCCCTCCTGAAAGCAATGCAGTAGTCATTACACAATTTGGGAATATTGTACCAAGCCAATCTCCCTGCTGATCCCACATCCTCCTTCCCTTGAGTACACCATGGAATCAATGAGAGTGTGAAAGAGCCTGCACATCCAGCATCAGCTTCACTGTTTTTAAATAACACTGAAGCCCCATAAAACATTTTTGCTTTGCAGCTTTTCCTGCACGTCTCCAGGCTTATTTTCGCTGCTGCAGTGTCAGAGGTGACAAGGCTGGCTCGCAGAGGAGCTGGGGAACAGCACCAGGGACAAAATCCAGCCTTGGCTTTTCCAGCCCAGTGGTTTGGCTTGAGAAGGGCAACCTGAGGTGATGAGCCTGTATCATCCCCTCACACAAAACAGACCAAGGAAAGCTGCTGAGGGGACTTATTAAAAATCTGTCGTGGGAACCAATCTCTGATCATCTTTTCTTTAGCTCAAGAAACACTTGAGTGAGCCCAGACCCACTTTTAGGCATCCAAAAGCTTCATTTCCAGGCAGCCTGCGTTCATCTTGTGGCCATTTTATGAGTCACTGAATGTTATTTGTCTGCCCTTTTGTTTTGCAGCCCAAGCATTTTTGCCTGTTTCTCCTGCAGTCCATCTGCAGCATCACCAGACAAAAATGGCTAAATTAGAACTTGGACTCCAAAGCGAAGAGGAAGAAGGCGAAGCTTTAATCCCCCATCCCTGCAGTGGGGAAAAGCGTGAGCTGCTTTTAGCCAGAGCCTCTCTGCACGCACACAGGCAGTCTTTGCACACCTCGGCGGCGGCAGTGTCAGAGCTGGTTCCTCTGGAGCTCCTCTGCAGCTCTGGAGGCCGAGGAGCAGAGCTCAGCTGTCCCCTCTCGGCAGCGAGGAGCCTCCCGCGGGTGGCCAAGGGCACCTTCGCGGCAGAGTCAGGCCAGGCCGCGATCCTGCAGCACGGTGCAGGCTGGTGCCGTCTCTAACCCCATCCCCAGCCTCTCTACTCGTGCACTGTTTAAAAGCAAAACACTGTAAAATATTGAAAACGTCCCCGGGTGTCTTGCCGGCCACGCTCGCTTCAGATACAAGGCCGAGCTAAGTAAAGACGTGGATGAACAGCACTAAAGCTCGGCTATATTTAGGTCTCAGCATGTTAATGTTTCTATTTGTTGCACAGCCCTGAGGAATTCTTCAGAGAGCTTTCATGGCATTTCTGTTGCCAGGGAAACGCCTCGCTCTGTGTGTGTGTGTGTGCGCGTGTGTCCCCAATCCCCACAACCTCCAGACGGAGAAACCCGCGTTGTGTTCAACGAGGCAGGGACACGGCAAACAAATATCCTGCCAGGTAGGAACTGTGCTCGTGGCATCTCTCCTGGGAATCCAGGTTATCCCACAGGTGCTTCGTGTTGGCTGTGCTGGGACAGCACCAATGCCATGGATCAGCTGAGTAAGAACTTTGGATCTGCTGTGCTCACTGTCCTGGGGCAGCACAATCACTGCCCCTCGCTCCATCATCCTTTGCTTGAAAGAAGCGTTGAGAGAGTTAAAAAAACCCCGTAACTGGCCAGGAGTGAGAGGAGCGAGTTATTTTTTCCCCTCCCTACAGGCTTTGCTGTATTGGAAAGTCACCGTCCTGCCGAGTGACAGTCATGGGAAGTGACAACTCTCGAGAAGATTGAAGCATCTGTCTTACTTGGTCCGTGCCCCCTCGCGCCGGGAGAGAGCCGGCGTGACGTGATCGGAGCAGAAGTTTGGACTAAATCTTTCACAGTCTGTTAGCACAGGCAGGGATGGCTCTTGGAGGGGGTTTTTTGGGATGATTCTGCGGGATCAGCTTGCGGGAGCAGGGAGGGGGCAGGCGGAGCAGGGAGAGGGAGAGGAAAGAATTAATTTTTGTGTTTTCAAAAGCTTTTCCTCACAGTGGCTCCTGAGCAAATGTAGGTCAGCTACAGGATCCCTTTCCCACAGGGCTGATAGGAAAAGGTTTTTCTGGTGCTGCCTTTCACTGGTTCAC
The DNA here is from genome assembly GCA_014706295.1 of Lycocorax pyrrhopterus obiensis. Taxonomy (NCBI): domain Eukaryota; kingdom Metazoa; phylum Chordata; class Aves; order Passeriformes; family Paradisaeidae; genus Lycocorax; species Lycocorax pyrrhopterus. The sequence continues at coordinate 10,627,541 of JACSVZ010000018.1, forward strand.
GATCTGTGCAGTTTTTTCTAAAAGGATATCCAGCTGCTTTAAGCTGTGGGTGAGAGGCTCACACCGAGCTAGATCTGGGTAAACTGGGCTATCTCATTATTTTTTCTGTATTTGGTTGGTTTTTCATCCTTTCTTTGCACTCAGTCTTTCTCAGATCTCAGTCTTTTGGGCAATCAGGGATCATGCACACCCAAACCCCCATGGAAACCTGTGGATCATGGAGATTTTTGCCAGCCTTTAGAATGCTTTTTAGGTTTGTCATATTTCTTGTTCATAAGTGCAAGTCTTGTGAATTCTCATTCATTCTGGTGAGAGTTTTCTTTTAGGGATACAGTGTCAGTGCACTTATCTCCCTGAAGGAAGAGCTGCTGGACAGCAGCTGAAGTTTTGACCTTCTGAGAACATTTTAGAGGGCATAAGACCCATTTCCCAAACCAAAGCCTGTGCTGGTGTCCAAAAGGAGTGGCCACGATGACATATCCTTTATGTGGACTGAAACAATTTGTGTTTCCTAAGTTTGGCTTGAGGTCTCAGCTTGAAATGCTTCTTTTCACACCCAGTAGTCAATTCTGTCTCCCTGCCATATTATAAGAATATAAATACAGGTGAAATCTGGAAGATCTACCAACAGGGTAGCTGCCTTTTCCCAGAGGAGTGAATTCTACCCTTCACCTTCATATGACAATTTTCTATCCACTTTTAGATATTGGCTGCCTCCTCTGAAGTGAAGTTGTCATGGCTGTGGCAGTAAAGGAGGACGGGAATGGGCTCAGAATGCCATGTGCTGCACTCCTTGGAATTTCCCTTCCTCTTGTGCAGTGTCTGTCTGAAGCAGAGAGTCTGGGATTGTCCCTTTAGGTCAGTGCTCTGCTTGGCAGTGGGACCAGACACAAACACACAGGGCTTTAAATCACCTCCGGGTTCCCAGAAACCTGGGGCGCTTCAAGAGCCTCTTTGGTTCATGGCAAAATTTCCAGAGGGTTCAGTCACACCCCAGGCTACTCTGCATCGTATCCTGGTGATTCCTACCCCACGGCAGGTCTGTGGTCACAAACACAAAGTTCCATCTGCTCTGGAAACGTGCTTGCAGTGCAGGAAAAGCAGGGGAAGAGACTCAATCACAGCACCTCAAGGATCTCCAGGACACCAGGTCTGCCTGACTTGGTTCCTCACACCAGAAAATAAAAGCAGCCGCGTGGTGCTGAGGAATCCAGTGAGGCACAACCAGTTCAGTTTGCGCTGGAATTTTAGCTCGGTGTCTCTGGATGCAGACTTGTGCTGCACGAAGGCATTGAGGTGGCCAATGCCCTTGTGACTGAGCCCAAAATGACAAGATTCTCTCCTCCAGCAACTTGTGGCAGGGCAAACTTGAAATGTCTGATTTGTCCCCGGTGCAGCTGTTACAAATCACATCACGTTGTACCCCAGGGCACTAAAATAATTTTTATGGGTGTAGGAGAGCATAGAAAAACACATTGCCTGCCTGATTTTAGCTGTCTGTCTCCATGGCAGAGCATACATTGGTCAGGTTTGTGTTTAAAGGCAGACACGTTTTTACAATATAGGCACGAAGATCGATGCAAAATTATTTAGGTAATTGGAAATCTGCAAAAGAATTAATTTAACTTTTCATCCACCGCAATGAAAGCCTGATTCGATTGCTGATGAAACCTTTGTGCTTCATCCTTTTAAGGGAGAATAGTTGAGCAGGTGCCTGCTGCTGAAGGTGATGATAATCACACTTCCTAAGAGGATAACATTCACTCATTTTTATGTTTTGTCCTTCAGTTACCTCAAACTGAAAAGGGAGTACTCCTTAAAAGTGTTAAAAGCAGAAAAATTTAACATTTACTCATTTTCGTGGCTGTTCCTCTGCCTTTACAAACACAGCCTCCACACCTGAAGGAAAACTGGGAAAAAAAAAGGGGTAACCTTAAAGTTCCAGAAAGTTTCATAATATTACTTAAGAAACATCCACAACTAATTCACAGCTCAGGAGGGAAAAAGGAAGATGTTATGTGAGGAAACAGAGGGAACTTCCAGCACAGCACGAAGATTAATGTCTGTAATGTCACCCATGACATATTTTTCATACTGCCCAACTAAAGCCATATGAAGGATCATGCCAGGGTTATAGAACAGCCTCATTTTTTTGCAGGAAGGACCACAGAGTGCTTGGGAGCTCTGAGAATGCTGCCTTAGACCCGCGAGTCTCTGAAAACCAGAGTTTCTCATGTGGCATTCAGAAGGAAAAGGTTTAAGCTGTACCTGGGATGCTCAGGTTACGAAGACACAGGAGGCAGCTCTTAACCTGCTTCCCAAGCCCTTTGTTCCAGCCACGGCCACGCTGAGAGGTGAAACTTCAGAGTATCACTGCAGAGAACGTCGTGGGCTGTCTTTGGTAACAGCATAATAGGGGAACGTGACGGAAATAAGTGGCAATAATTATACATTTCCTTTTTTTGTCTTTCAAAGGTCACGGTGAAAGTCACAGAAAGAAAGTTTCTCAGGGAGGCAGAGAGAAGAATCACTTCTGTGTCTTGAGAAAACATTAATTCTGCCTCTCTCCCTGTGTGATTTTACGTGTCTTTATGCATCTATTATAAATTACACGTACAATTGAGCTTGGTATATTAAAAAAAAAGATAATTTTCAAGAAGATCTGGCTGTGATTTGGGGCAGTGAAATGCTGGAGAACTAGAATCAGCACTCCTGGCTACCACATGAAGGGATTTTCCTTCACCTGTTCTTTTACTACAAGTAATACAAAGATGAAATAATTTAGTCCCAGGACTAGAGGAAGTGCAGGTTGTAGATTCCAGAGGAAAAGTGGCTTTATTCAGCATGCAAGGGGTGACAGGAGCAGTGGCAGAAAGGATGCTGTGGCATGGACAAAAATCTGCCTTTTACATCTGTGTGGCTTTATGTGAAAAAAAAATTCCCTGTGAGATAAAAACCAAAACTGCTGCTGGCTTCTCTGAAGAATTTAGACCACAAATTCCATCTGCTCCAGAGCCACTTTGTGCGTGGTCTGTGGTGGAAGGATAAGGAGACCGATGCAGTGGTGGCACTTCAGGTGTCCCCACTGCAGTTTTGTTCCTCTCACCACTCATTTTTTAAGGAATTTTGAGTCTCCACTGTTGATATCCACCTTGCAAACAGAGCATGAACATCCCTGGAGTGTTGCATTGTGCTACAAACACAAGACAGTTTGAGCTAGAAAATCTCCCCACATCATGCTAAATGAAAATTAATGTTGATTAATTAAACAACAACAAAAAGAGGTTGAATATTTCCGTAGCTCTTCTATACAATGACAGAAATACATAAATACTTACCCTGACACTGTGCTGCTCTCCTTTGTGTGCTATTAATGTGACATGTAGCAATTTAACATTTAGCACAGCTCTTAATTTTAAAAATCCTCTTCAATAAACTTCTAAAGAAAATGTGATTATATGATACAAGTTTTCAACATTTTCTGACACCAGAGATATCAAAAAGACTTTTCAACATCCAGTTTCAATTGTGAGTTGCTGTTAAAACCTATGATTTCAACAGCAACAAAAAATCCTATGAAGAAAGGGGGTTTGGGTTGTTTCAAACACACATTTTGAGAAGGGATTTATTTCAAGCTTCTGAAGTAATATCACCATTAGAATTTTTAATACCAGTAATATTTCTGAATTCTGCTACTCCTCTGGGTGACATTTCCTACAGAAGCCACAAGTGTGTGGTCTTAATGATGACACCAATAAATTAAAGACCAGAGAGAATCACATTGCAGGAGTCAGGAGAGGTCCAAGTTTTCATTTGCATTCAGGATTTTCATAAAATATTTGCAGAGCTTACATCTCTACATTGCCTAGCCCTAAACTTCTAAAGAACCAAACAATCTGAGGCTTTTGAACTCGGGATTTCGGTCCTGTCCTGTTAAAGATTAAAAGATTTCAGCAATGCCATTGCTTGTTCTTTATGCCAGTGGCTGGGCAAACATTGGGATCTGTTCAGGAGGATAACCTTTGCTCCCTGGAAACACACAGCATGGGCTTGACAGTTTATTGTGCTGTCACTGGGAGGATTTCAGGACTAGAGACTCCACTCATCTTCTAGCCAAGCTCTTCTAATAGAATTATAATTGCAAAAATTATCAGATTCCCTAAAACATCATTAGTCTTACATGTATAATATTACACCCTTTTTTTCTTTTTTTTGCACGTTGCAAGCACGAATCCAGATGAAATGTATTCGTTTATTAATTTTTGGACGTGAAGTGATTCAAGGTCAGAGAGATCTGGCAGTGAATGAGATTTAAGCTGCCACCAGGAGCAGCTCAAAGGAGCTGAAATCAAACAGCTCTCAGGGTCAGCACTAACGAACTCTGGGTGATCTGTGTGAAATTAAGCAAAGAGAGCAGGGAAATGAAGCTCTCCCTCGGAGGAATGTTGGAAGCCTTGGGCTCCAGAGGTTTCCTGTCTTTTGAATTCCTGTCTTTTTTATGGAGTCTGCCACTCCATCAAATTGTGTCTGCCACTACTGATGGCATTTGCCTCCCGTTCATTCCCAGTTTCAGGTATTTGTGGTGGGCTTTGATGAAGAGGAAAGTCTGCAGCGGTCTCCGCATGGTGTTCAGTGGACAAATTGTGTTGATGCAAACTCATAACTAAAACTTTGATCACAATAGTATTTTATAAGTGGATCTAATGACCTTAAAAATTGTCTTTGCTCCTTTGCCTCTTGGTTGTTTTCCATTGAGATGTTCTGAAATTGGGCCAATTTCGAGTTCTACTGCAAAGATTATTCTGACTTTGCAGCGTAAAGAGGGTTTCAGGTTTTTTCCACTTCCAGTGCTTGACATACCTGAAATATAACCTGATCTTCCAGCTTAATGATTTTTTAAGATGCTACACAGTCAGCTGTAGTCTGTAGTTTCATAGTCATTAAATCTAATTTCAATATCCATTTCTGCTTTTCCACCAAGCCTTACTGCCCTCTCCTGCTGAGGGTGGATGTGGACTGGAAGAGAAAGATCTCTTTTACCCCCTTTCCAGCTCTGTTCTGATGGCAGCTGAGGTCCAGCACGAGCACTGCAAAGCAGAACATTCCTCTGCATGGCACAGCAGTGACACACTGCCAGGACACTGCATCCTCGGTGACTGGCAGGTAATTCAGGTAGAAAACAGCATTTTTGTCAGACTTGTCCACGGAAGCCTTTTCAGTTTCCGCTGTGTTGAACCTCTGAGGAGGGTGGATCCTGCTGTTTTCTGTCACACAGCCAGGGACCAGCTCTGACGGCTGTGCTCTGACAGTGCCACCCACCAAGAGGTGACAGCAGTCAAAAACACATCAAAGTAGAGAGAAAAATGCTCTTCAACATGTTTTTTGGCATTTATTCCTTTCAAATTATGGATTTTGAAGCTGTGAGACGTCTCAGTGAAAAGGTTTTTTCACTTTCTTAGAAGACTGAGAGTGTTGTGTGATTTGTGTACGTGTGTGAGGACAGAAGAGAAGAGGGGTCTGGCCTTGGGTGCCTGTGACTCTTTTATTTCTTTGCCTCAGCTTAAGGTAGTTGGGAAATCCCACAATTGCAAACTGAACTGGGCTGTGAGGAGTAAATTATCAGAGATATCCCACCTCCGCTCTGCACGGCCAGCTTGAGGTGGGTTAAAGTAAAATGCTGCTTTTAACCACGTCCTGTGTGTGCTCAGAGTGGGACGTGCTGAGGGAAGCACACAACAGCAACTGCAGGACACCCCAGGGGCACAAAGCGCTCTGTGCTTCTTCTGAGGTGCTTTGTGGGGTTTGTAGTTTCTCCTCTCTAAAATATGGGTCGAAGCTCTGTGGAGGATGCCAAAACACTCAGCTTGATAGCAGCCTTGCTGCTTTCACTCCTTCTGAGTGTTTGGATGTTTCTGTCAGTTCAGAAAAACACATGCCAAGGCTTCAGTTCGTTCTGCTTCAGAATAAACCTGTTCTCGCCCTTTTTCTGCCATTTGAGTCTGATTTATGACATTACATTGATTTCTGAAGCTGCGGGTTGTGCTGTGACACTCTCGGGGTGATGGTTGCTGTTTAGCGAGCGTTGAGCATTCCTGGTGTGCTGCAGAGACAGAAAAGTGCAGAGCACACAGAGGTGCCCACAGATCTGCTCCAAAATGGAGTTAAAAAGAAGAAAATACATTAAATCAAGAGCTGCCACTTCAGAGCAAAGCACTTGCTTTAAGCAGGTCACCAGCCCCACAGGGGTCAAGTGCTCTGCTGGGTCAGAGCTTCAGAAAGTTTCACAGCTGCATTTGTCCTGCGGAGGCACTTGAGCAAAGAGAGGGAGAGCTTTTAAGCAGAGGCTGCTTGGAGAGGGAAAATAAGGAGAATGAAAAGGAAAAAAGCTGGAGTCAGGCTGGTGCAGCAGCATCAGAGCAAGGAATTTAACTCTGGTGTGGAAACAGTCAAAGAGGGGAGAAGGAAACCTTCTCGAGATGACAGGGAGGGGGGAAGCAGCATTTTGAACAAACAAACAGAAAGGGTCAATGGAAGGGCCAGCAGCAAAAGGAAATGTTCTTTAATGTTCCAAGAACAATGTTGTCACATCCATTGGGGTTCTGGCAAAATGACAAATGGTGACATCTTCAATAGATTTTAACCCCACTCTAACACAGACACAATCAGCGCTGAAGCCATACGTGGCAACAAATGAGTAAGGTATATTTTCTGTCTTAAAAAACCAGATTCTGTGGGAGTGGGACTGCTTGTATGAAGAAGCAGCTGCTCAGTAAAAAGAATAAAAGAACAGACTGTATATACGGAATTAAAATAAATAATGCTGCCTTGTGCATCTGCTTCTTTTAGAGCATCAACATGAGCTGAACAGTTGATGCTGCAAAATTCTCTTAACTGGCACAGATATTTGATAGGTAAGTGACTGCCCTGCTCCCAGCCCCACATTTAGACCCTTTATTGGGAGAACTTCATCATTCTTGCCCAGGTTGCAGTTTAAATGGGCACAGTGCAAAATAATGAGCAAAACAACAGGGCACAGGGGGCAGGAAAAGCTGCCAACAGAGCGTGCAGGAACTTTAATGCTAGGAAAGAAAAAAACCATCACACAAGGAAAATAATACATGGATTTATACCTGCTCAACATGGCTGTGAGTGGCTCAAGATCTGCCTGGTTTTTATTATTATTATTATTTTATTGTGCCACTTGCTACTGCTGTAATGTCCTCCAAGAGAGGGGAACAAATGGATCTTTTGGGGTGAGGGTTGGTTTGTTAAGCTGGTTTTTTTTTTCCAGAGTGAGAGCAAAATGAGTAATCCAATTACAGATGTCCTGAATTTACTGTTTAAGGTACAATAAAAGCCTTGTTGCTGCTAAAAAGCCACCCAGAGATGGCTCTAGAGTAACAGTTTGGAACATCTGATTGAAGACTCCCTGACTAACTAAAAGGCACTGATTCAAACTGAGAAGATGACAGCAAATTTAGAAATCACAGCCAAAGTGTCTATGAAAAAGGCTTTTTTTGACAATGGAGCCACCAGGAGTGAAACCAGCCAGGACTGGGTGTTGACAAGAAGGTGTCATTCCCAAAACACCTTGGCTATGAAAATCTGGCTGAGGCTTCTGGGAGTGGAGAGTTCCACTATTTTTATCCTCAGAACGTTGCTTGCTTGATGAATGGAGGCTCAACCACCAGCAGGAGGAAAAGCCAAGCTGAAGATTGCCCTCCTCCTTGGAGCCAACAGCAGATGCCCCCACTTACTTCAGTTACACCTGGTTTTCACCTGGTTTTCACCCAGTTTTCACCCTGCTGTAGGAGGCGTGGGTGCTTCCGTGGGAGGTGAATTAGGTTCTCCATTTCAACGCTTTTTTAACAGCATCCTGCTATTAAATTACAAGTTTAGAACATCGGTTTGGTCAGTTTGAAATGGATCCTTCCACCTTGTTGAGTACCAAAGTCTCCCAGGCTCACACCCTGTTATTTCAACGCCCTCATCCACATCTACTGAAGTTTTGTTCCCCTTGGCTGCTGAATCTCCTATTGCCCTGGGCAGCAGTTCCTTTTCATCAGTGGCCAAGAAATCCCATTTTCCACTGATAATATTTCTCTCACCAGTTTCGCCAGCCCTAGAGTCTCACCTCATTTCAGAAAAAATTTAACACGTTCAGATTCACAGGCTGCTTGGTGTCAGAGTGTTTCTAAGATCTTTTCCTTTCACATCACAACAATTACAGCAGGAGAAAAAGGAAACAGAGGTGGAACAACCCAAAAAGGGGCTCAGCAGCAGAGCTGGCAGGGCCACATCCCAGAGGAACTCATTTGGGCATCTCTGTGAGTAAATAACACCTGAAAAATGCACCCCACCACCCCTGTGCTACTGCATGCACCTCGGAGCTCTGCTAATTAGTTTGGCATCGGTTTTTCTTCTGAGGGAGGGATGGTGGGTGGGAAACTGTGGGCAGAGAAATGTACAGAAGGGAGAAGCCAATCTTAAGATTTGAAAGAATAGAAAGAGAGAAGGAAGAAGTAAAAAATGAGCCAGTAAAGACCAAAAAAAAAAAAAAGTGGTATTCCAAAACTGCAACAAGGAAAATAATTATTGTTTATGGCAAGGAGTTACCCTTTTTCTTTGGGATCGGTAAAAACTTACTTTGTGGTAATTTTCTCCTTTTCCTTTATGTGAAATGTGGATAAAATGCAACTATCATTGGAAAAGAAATGGTCTTCATGTCAATATTGATTTCTGGGGAGCTCATCTTTACTCATCCCTGCAGGGGGGGTATCACATAAACTCGCTCTGCGCAATTGCCTCCCGTAACAAAACAAGGTGTGGGTAATGAAAACAAATGTCAGCCCCTTGCCACGGAGTTTCCAGCTGGGAGCACACATTTCCAGCTGGACAAACCACTGTCAATGCCTTCAAGAGCTTCTTCGAGTGAAATGATGGGTCAGGCAGCTGAATGATCACAGCAGGCAGCTGAGAGCGAAACCAAGAGCAGCTCCTTTTCTCGGGTCAGGTATGAAAGTTGTGGGATTTTCTGGGCTGAGGACGAACCTTCTCTTCTGTCCCCAGAAGGTTTGGGGACCACTGGGATTCCTGGGGACCATGAGGAATGCTAAGCACATGCACCACACACTCTGCACCTCCCAGCCTGGACGATCTATTCATGGAAGAAATGTGATTATCCCTCTGTTAAGTGTAAAGATAAGAATGTAACTGGATTTAAAGTGAAGCAGCAGCTTTGATCGACTCAGAGATTGGCACTACAAGGGTGAGGATCCTCAGCTGGTGCAGTCAGTGGGGCCAGGAAGGAGTTCACTTGTGGATTCATGTGAACAGTCCTGGAGGACATTTGCAGCAAAGTGAGCAGCTTGGCTTCAAACAAACCCGTTTACTCTGACAATACCCACCAGGAGTGACTCTCTCAGTCGAGGCTTTTTGATTTCCAATTATACAACCCTTCAATACATCGGGCCCTTGGCAGCAGTTTTTATTTTCTAATTGGCAGTTCAGTGCTGGTGTGTGTAGGCCCAGGGCACGCTCATAACAATGGCAATGAAAGTTGCAGGTTTTATTCTGTCCCTGCCACCCCTGTGGGTGTTTTAAATAAAACAAGATGCAATTCTTTGTGGTGGAGCTTTCCCCAAGACAGCAGCTGAGGGTCAGCTTCACACACAGAGCTAAAAGCTGTTTGTGGCTATAATAAATATAAATCACTGCTGCATTTTGGATATAGCACATGCATACATCAATATATTCCACACTGGGAGAGTGGGGCATATATCACTAAACACTAATTTTGTTGAGCTGATAATAAATGAGAACGAAAGTAACTTTAACAGAGCAGGAGATAAAAAGGGGGTTTTTATTGTTCAAACCACTGAAATTGTTAGTACATTGAAATGCCTAATGATTCATTGAACTCTCTGACTTGAAAGGCAGAAAGTCTAAAAGATTTAAAATACTGTTCTTTCTGAGGAGCAATTACTTGTGATTTAATCAGCTATGCATTTTTTAAAAAAATGTAGAAGCTATTTTACGTAGGAGAGCAAAATGAGTCACTAAATGAACCTTCACCATGGGGGGAAAAAAAAAATCCATATTACCATCAAAGTAGTGAACGTGATTCAAAGAAATATGCGATGAGTCTTGACAGGGAATGTTTGAGGGATGGAAAGTTACCTCAGTTCATTCTGCAGCCTTCAGCCAGAAGACTTAAGACTTGATTTTACTGTTGTAAACAATGGGGATGTTGAAGTTTCTTGTCAATAAGGAGAGGAACAGAGCAGAAAGACACAGTTCTGGTCCTTATTCTGGTCTGTGTTTGCTCCAGTCCCAGCTCTCAGGTTCTCCTCAGCTCTCACACACCAACTACAGCAAAACTGAACTGATAATTAAGTCATGTGACTGGAGGATCAAGCTGAACAAAATAAATGTGCATTATGGATAGGAAGGCAGGAGAAGGCATGAGGTTTCTGAAGGGTTTTCTTAATTTTAGGCAAAATTTACCTGTACCACCAAAATGCATTTTTTTGGCTGCTCTTTTAGCCAGAGATCCCCAGAATTTGTGTTTATAAATGCACAGTGAACGTTACACTGACAAAAAACCCCTCATCCATCAATTCTTAATGTGGGACCAAAGTTACACCCTTTAAATGCCTTTCTGTGTGACTGGAAGCCTAGGAACTACTTCAGTACAAATAGTACTTGAATAATAATGTCTTTATTTAAATATGTAGGAGGCCTGAATGTCAGGTGCTCTTGCTTATACCAGTTAAAACTTTTTTAAAGGTTTGCAGCTCATTTTTCAGAATTACCCAACAACAGTTTCAACTATGGGTTTGTGGAATCCAACAACTCTATGTTTAAATTATTTGAGTTTATGGAATCATGTAATAACCAGGTTTATGGCTGCATAAAGCAACACTTTTTAAAACCTCCTTTGCTGGCTAAACTGAAATGTTATGATAAAATAATTTTGTCTGGCAGGAAATAAAATTTTAAGAGCTAACAACCACTAAACGATCATCCAATTTTTGTGGAATTTTTTGGGGATGAATTTTTACTGTGGTCTGTGTTTCAGATGCAGGTTCTACTTCCCTTGAAGGAAGCAGAAAAAGTGATTATACATTCACAGAGCACTTGCAAGCATCTGTCCCAGATCCACAGGCACTTGATTCATCCGTGTGCACAAATAGCACGAGTTTGATAACAAGGGATTGGAGCTGGTAATTAGCATCGACAGCTCCCTCATTTGCACAGGAAGACAGCAGAGTTGCTCGAGCTCAGGAGGTACCTTGTTGCATGCCTTGATCACAGCTGGAATTATTGGTGTCGGTGGGAATCCACTGTGTCTGAGGAAATACTGTTGATTTTTTAACGCTCTGGAAAAGAAACTTTTCTTCCATTCCTAGGCTAAATCCGTTTTCCCCTCTCAGAACGCTTCGAATAAATTTTTTTTATAGCAGAATACAGAATACATCAGAGCAGATCCTCCAGCTGTGCCGCTCCTCGGGGCGGTCACAGCCTCAAGGAGCTGTGTTTGGGGAACGTGTGAGGGAGCCGTGTGGGATATCCTGAATACCATCCCCCAAAATTCTCCTTCATGAATGACACCTGGAAAGAAATAACGATCAAAAGGTGGTGCTTGGGCGTGTTTAGCTTAAAAATTGGGCATCGAGCCCTGTCCCCTGCTCTCTGCTCACCTTGAGATGCTGCTCCAGGGAGGCGGCGGTGGCACCGAGGGACCAGGGGGTGTTTGCGGTGACACAGCGACATTTGCAGATGACAAAGAGGACAATGACTTCTCTCGCTCTCCTCACGGGCGAGGTGAGAAGTGCTCGCTGATGGCTGGGCTGTGTTTTATCAGCTCCGGTGCCTCCCTGGGATCGCTGTTTACTGCCCAAAGTTCCTCCGAGACCCCGGCACTGAGGCTGGGACTCGTGTTCCTACTTTATAATGCCTAAAGTGGCACAAAGGAGCCGAGTTTTCTGAGACTAAATCCATTGCCTGGAACAACATCTTCGTGTTCCCTATTCAGAGTTTTTGGGTTTAATGTATAATAAACCAGAAAAATATTTCTATTCATTTAAAAGAGTTTTCTCCTCTATTTCTTTACCTCTCTGTTTCCGCTTCTAAACAACAGCTGTGAGCGTGAACATCATCCTTCATCTCCAAAATACCACCAAGATATGGAATACCACAAAGATACGGAAGATAGGGAATACGTCCATCTTGGCATCACAATCCTTTTCAGGGCCAGCCAAAAATCTTGAGCCGAAGCCAAATTTATTTGGGCATCAGGCTAAGTCAGATCCAAGGGGTTTTTTTTAACCATAGCCTGAGCACAAACTAGAATCTGCCTGCTGGACCTGTGAGTCCTCCCCATGATCACTGCTGCTGAGATTGCTGTGCCTGATGCACATCTTGAGTTTCTATATTTGTTACAGAACAGTTCAGTGCATCGGGAGAGAAGCTCAACCTGCAGGGCAGTGACTAAGGCTTTGAGTGTGGGGGTGAAGCAGTTTTCTTCATTTTTGATTGCCATGGCTCGTTGCTTGGTTTATTTCTCCGTGCCTTTTGATAAAATTTTGATATAAAATCCCATCCTGGATGTACTATTTTCTGACATTAATGGCACTTTCGTCCCTCAGAGTGTTCTCACCCACAACACTCTCATCTCCAGACTCTCTCTCTTGGATTCTGTCACTTTGCCAAAAAAATGCATCAGTGCTTACTTGTGGTACGCAGAGGAGCCCGGGGTCCATCCTTGTGTGCTGTCTCCGTGGGCTGTTCTTGGGTTACGTGCTGGAGAGGAGAGACTGACTTTCAGAAAGGCACTTAACCTGTTAATAAATGCCTCAATTACGTTTACACACAGCTGAGGAATTTATGAACAGATGAATATCTGTCTACCGCTGTTAATTCTGGGAGTCACTAAAAAGATCGATTTAATGATGTAAGGTAATTTTTCTATGATTTTTAATTATCAGCATCCTGTGCTTCTCATGGTTATTTTTGCTGTAATTCACCTCTCGGTGTCTGGCTCTCAGTGGCCCACAGGAGCCTTTCCCAGGGTGTCCACTCAGCTGCTGGGATATTTACAGCAGTCCAGCACCCTTCAATAATGGCTGTTACTAGAGCTGAGGCCATGGATGAGAAAAAGGTCTTAAAAATGGAAAGACTGGACTAATTCCCCTTCCAGGGACGGACAGACTCCCTCCTTCAGTGTGGTGAAGTCCTACAAAGCCACCAGACAGGTGTGATAAGAGACTTATTACAGAGGAAAGACCTCCCTGCTCCAAGAGGATGAGTGTTGTCCCAGCAGAAATTCAGGGAACTTCTGTTTCACTAAGGAACTCATTATTGGATATTCTTCTGTCTTCATGACAGCATTTTTTTTTTTGCCACAGCCTCCCTTGATGCCAAAAATACTTTGGGACTTCATCACTTCACTGGGACTCTGACCAGACTCTGTGGGTAAACATCAGAATATTTTTCTCTGGCTTGTCTTTGCCTGTTTGCCCTACAAAACAATGTTACTATGAGTTCAAACAGCCTCTCTTCTTAAACTTTCAGGTAGATTAACCATTTCATGCTTCCTCATCTCATTATTATTTAAGATGTAAGATTTTTCATAGAAGTGTCTATCTCAGAAGATTTCCATCTCTGTTAATATGGTAATGCTATCAGAAGCAGTATTTTTATTACCCTAATTCCCAGGTTTTGCAAGGAGAAAAGTAATAATGCAATTGAATTAATTCCATAATCATTTTCAGACTGGATAAAAACCACTGAAGGAAGCTGTGAGCTGACAGCCAATATCTGCATGTTCGTAAGCATTAAGTGAACTATAAATACAGAGGGACTGAAGCTGGAACACCAAACGTGAATTTCCTTTTTTCAGCTACTTAGTCCATGAAAGGCTGTGACAACAATGCAGCGAGGGAGGTTTTGGTGTTTTAGCAGTAAACACTGACTCACCTGCTCAGTGCTCTGGATAAATAATCATTAGTGACAAATAAAAGCCTATTTCAGACATAACCCAGAACAGCGGAAGTTATATAAAAGCATGAGATATTTTGTCCCTTTCCAGTGGCAAAAATACCACAGTTTCTGTTCATCTCTGTCATTCTCTGCCATTTGAGACAAGTCCTCAGGGAAACAAGTCTTGAGGGCTCTGCAGCGCTCTCTCATGTCTGTTCCTTGGTTTCAGTGCTCGCTGTGGGTCCCTGGTGGTTTCCCTTCCCCTCAGTCTGTCAGTGCAAATTCCCAAGGTGCAAAACACTTTCCTGGGGTATCCTGGGATCCCAAGTGGCTGAGCAGGAACGTTCACCACGTTGTGAGGTTGAACACTTTGATGTGTCTCCAGTGCTGACTGGAACAGCAGGGATGGAGCCACTTTTACACAACCTGAGGATATTTAGCAGTGGAGACTGGGTAGGGCAGGCAGGTTGTGGACATCAACAAGTGCCCATTTAGACAACAGTTAAAATATTGAAATGTGCAGCTTCCGTGTTTGTCAGGCAAACCCCATTAAGTTCTCCATTAATTAGACCTTCCCCAGCTTTTCTTTGCTCTGCCACAGCAGTGCAAAGCCAGAACATCCATTAGATTCTCCACAGAACAGCAAAGTGTTTACCCAGTCCTTTCACCAGCAGCAAAAGGACAAAAAAAACACCCTTCTCCCACCAGCTGAGTTTATCCACCCTTTATAATTGCTCAGCCTAATTAACACTGCAGTAAACCCCACACCTGCATTACCTCCACATCCCCACACACCCACGCTGCTGCCCTGGTGCTGCTGTCAAACCATCCGAGTGTTGCTGCTCTCCTGAGCCTCCCCGGGGAGCCGAGCTTTCCACGAGGGGTGAGGGAGATGCAGCCTGGCTCAGAACTCTGTGACACAACCTATTTTTAGAGCCTCCTTTTATTATTTTTTTTTTTTCTGAGAAACGAGTTTTCTCATGGGAAATAAGTCCTTGGGGGAAAAGTCATTTCCACCTCATTTGTTAATCTAAAATATCTTTTGCTTTTGGCTTCCTGCTACGGAGCACAGAGCTGCTGCATCTCGTTAATTTTGCAGTCTCGCTAAATGACAGTGAGATTTATTTAGTAGGAAACCAAATTTAGTCCCATTAGATCATGGCAACAGTTACATGAAAAAGACTGAAAAAACAACCCCCTTTTTTCTTTTTTTTTTTTTTTAGGGCTTGAAAACCCTTGGTTCCCGAATCCAGCAAATTATACCCGTGGAAGTTAATCAAAGCACCTACCCCTGGGCTGCAGTGAAAGGTGTAGCTGCAGGGGAAACCGCACAATGCCTGGCACTCCAAAAACAGGATGGCATCCCCTAGGAAACTGAAATGTTACATCCAAAGACAGCAAAAGATCACAGAATAAGGGAAGGAGAGTTGCTGTTAAGATGAATCTCTAAACCCTGCCGCAATGAGATCTTGAGGCTGCTGCTGGAAGCTGTTAAGTCTAAAATTATGGATGTGCTCCTTGGGTTTGCTGCTGTTCCCTTCAACACATTCCCTGTACCAAGGGGCGCTCGGGGATCATCCCCCTGGTGTGACATAAATGTGTATTGACTGTGCTGGACTGTGCACAGTGGAGCCTCTGTGAGTGCAGCTATTTCTGCCTTGGTTTAAAATAAGTCTGCAGCTCTCAGACCGCCTTTGGACACGGGGATGAGTTGCCCCAGTAAGGCTGGAGATACGTCCAATGCCATCTATTACGTGCTAGCTCCAAAAAAATCTAGTCTCAAGTAGCTCCAGCACAGCTCTTAAAGACCCCAGCTCATGTCCATCTCCATGCAGAGGGAAAATGAGGGAGAAGTGGCACCCTGCCACCATCTCTCTGCTGTGTGAGGAGAAAGAAATGAGCCAGGGAGGCAAATATTACCAAAGAACAGACCATAATAACTATGTTCCACAAAAAACCAATTTCCCTTTTCTCAGTCTTTCCTGGGAATTATACAATTCATTCAATATCTATTCTATTCTGTGCCTGTATTTCAGTCTATTAGATCCTATATTTTATTCTGTTATATTCCTATAGGAATATTCCCATGTAATTATTACTACACTCAGTGACTGTAAATTCCCGAGTTAGTTCAGGTTCCACGTTTTGCCCAAGTACATTCTGACTGAATAGGCATTGCTGGGGATATAGTCTCAGTATTTAAACAGTAGTACAGCCCAAGGCAGAGGTTAAAGAAAGGTCAGTCTACTGTTAATTCAAGCTTGAGACAAAAAAAAAATTCACAATGGGAATATTTCTATGTGGGTTTGGGAAGGAAAATTCGTTTGCTGTTTCACCCAAGGTACTTTCAGTGGACGTGTTATTAGTGTCAATGGGGTTTCCAACAGCAAATGTTCTGAGGCAATTTTCAGGGGAAGGAATCACTGAAATAGATGACCTAAAAACATCTGAGCATGTTTTGGAAAGATTCCATTGTTCTGCGGAGAAATAAAACAAACCCAACAACAAAAAAGTCATGATTCCTCCTGGAAAGAAAGGACCCTTCAGAACCAAAAAGCTCTCAAGAAACAAATCTGGTACTTTCTGCCTGTTTGGAGCTGTTACAGAATTGCTGCCTCACTGTGGTCAACCAACCTTGGACCAGATTTTCCCGGTGGTGTTGGGAATCTCTTACTCCAAATAATGTGGTTTTTTTCATTTGCCAACACTCCAGCACTTCTTTGGTTGCAACAGAGCTGGAAATTATCCAAAGCCAGGTTATCTCCAGCTGCCTGTAGCTCAGCTGCTGGTAACAGTCCAGTTGCTGCTGTGGGAGCCAATGAGTTCAGTATTTGCCCTCAGAAGAGGTTCCTGCCAGGCAGGTTCAGCCATGCACAGTGACTGCAGTGTCCTTTGTGTCCCCACCTGCAGAAAACAAGGATAACCATCAAAAGTCTCCTGCTTTTGAGTGCATGGAGATCTACCAAGGGAAAACTCCATAAATGTGTGTGTTTTCACTATTTTCAAAATTATTGTTCTGCTCTTTTCATTCCTAAAAAAAATGAACTTTAATAGGAGTGAATTTATTATGGCAAGAGCCATCAGTGTAATGGTCATCAACCCTCCCAGCTGAAAGCTCTGGAAAAATAATGAGAACATTGTCCCTGTTATTTTATTCAGATTTGCAGTGTAATACCTCAGGCAGATAACAAGAAACCTGGAATGACTGCTTTATTTAGATTTAATTTGTGCTCTGTATTTCTCTTCTGGAATACAGCTCATGTTTTTAAATAGGTATAAATGTAGACTCTATATTTACAGGTACAGATCCAAAAGTCAAAGATTTCATCTTGGGGTCCAATTTGTGGTTGTGAGGTAAAGGGATTGTCAGAGAGTAGGAAACAAAAGCACCCAGGCAGAGAAGTGCTGGAGGAGTGAGGATTTGGGAGACCTTTAATGAGTTCTCTTTAATGAGAGCATTTACCTGGAGATTTGCTTTTCAACTCCGTCCAACCTGAGTGATCAAAATTCTCCGGTGGCCGACATTAAATGTGAAAGCTGCTGGTTCTACCCTTGTTAATGAAATGATTTGTCATGGTAGAGGGAAGGGGAAATGTTGTGCCATCTACACAATTATTTAAGTATTAAATGGGTCTCATCCTGAATACAAAAAGTGTTGATTTCAATGAAATATCAACTTTATGCAGAAATCTTTGAGCCTCATGCTCGGTTTTGACAATTTTCTTCAGTCTTAATTGCTATCAAACTTGGAATTGTTTAAATCTTTTAAGATTTTCTTAAATTAGGAAATTCACTTTTCACTTTTTGAAGCAACTTTCACTTCAAAATTGAAGCTATTTGTAAGGAAAAGTGTGTTAAAAATGAAAATGTGTTGAAATCAAAATGAAAGCTTGACCTGAATCTACTCATTTCTCCTGTTCACATTTTCAATTCACAGCAGCTTTTTTTACCATTATATTTTTTTCCAGCTTCATAAATTTCATGAAGCACGAGGGAAGCAAATCAGGATGCTGTACTTTCATAAAGAAGAATCCACAAGAAAAGGTTCTTGTCAATCTCTTTCCACAGATTGCTTTTGAACTCTCAGAATCCATGGGAATAATGCCTGCAATGAAGTTCTGCCAAACGGGTGAGGGTTGAAGTCGCTAAAAAGCCAAAAGGCTCAAGGCAAAGCCCGGTGTCTGAGTGCCAGCACTGGTGTGTCTTGTCAGAAAAATCCCATTTAGAGCCTAAAAGGGGGGATTTTGTTGCCTTTATCACGGAACTTCAGCTGCCTGGAGGAAGCCAGGGCCAGGAAGCCGAGCTGCGTGACGAAAAATGAGCCGAGCAAGAGTTTGGGAAGGGCCGCGAAGAGCCCAGCGAGGGCCGCCAGCTCCAGCAGCTGCTCCGGGCTGATCCCTGTCCCTGCAGCCTGCTGGGCACCGCTGGTGTTCCCCCACCCTGGCTCGTGGGTGACCCACTGGAAACGGGGAGAGATGGAAAAGCCGTGGTGTGTCAGAACGTTTTCCCCACGGGAACATTTCTGAAAGGGCAGGAGACCCTCAGGGCTTTCCTTCAGGGTTAAAGCTCCAGGAAAGGCCTGGTGGAAAAGTTCAGCCACTGCTAAAAAAAACCCCAACCAACCAAAAGAAAAAACCTCCTCAACTTCATGAATATGAAAATAAAATCCGAAGTGTCCTACAGCTTAGAAACAAGAAGAAAAGAAGAAAGATGCCCCAAAATATTACCTTTCGTGGTGAAAAATTCATCTATTCTGAGCTTCTCACATCTGAGGAGTCCAGATATGTCTCTTTAAAGCATAAGGTTTCACACATCCTGCTTTGCTTCCCTCGTACTTCATGAAATTTATGAAGCTGGAAAAAAATATAATGGTAAAAAAAGCTGTTGTGAATTGAAAATGTGAACAGGAGAAATGAGTAGATTCAGGTCAAGCTTTCATTTTGATTTCAACACATTTTCATTTTTAACATACTTTTCCTTAACAAATAGCTTCAATTTTGGAATGAAAGTTGCTTCAAAAAGTGAAAAGTGAATTTCCTAATTTAAGAAAATCTTAAAAGATTTAAACAATTCCAAGTTTGATAGAAATTAAGACTGAAGAAAATTGTCAAGACTGATCCTTTCTTGTCGATGAATATAATTACCAATATGGATAAACGAACTTTTTCTGCTGAAATATATTTCAGAAAAATACCCAACCAGGTGTGATAGGCATGGAAAAATTGACAATTATGCCTTACTGAATATATTTGATTGCATGGAGGTTGCATTTCCCTGAAAAGAACATCTAGAACTATTTGCATTGACAAACAGCTCAACTATTAGGTCTCAGCAATAAAAGTGGCCTTCTACAAGCTCTTTAAATAACAAAAGATTGTTCTCCTTTCAGACTCTGTGCACGTGAAGGAAATATAAAATGAACAGTGTGTCTAATTCCTGCAGTGGGAGATAAATACCATGACAAAAAAATCCCTAACTTCTCCTAAGTTACACAGCTTTCACCCCCTTTTCTTTCCCTACAATACTGTTTTTCCATAATTCTCTCTGACCCCACCATCATCTTCTACTTTCCTGTTTCTTTTGCTGCAGGAAGATCTGAGCAGACCCATCATTTATTGCCTTGCACCTCTGATGTGCTTGTCCTGCTGTGTGTAAATCACTGTTGGGTGTTTTTTCTTCAAAAAAACCCGAATCTTACAAGTTTCTTGCCTCTCCTAACAGATCCTTAGATAGAATAATTCACTGGCCACAGATCTGTAACTAATACAAGATGTAGAGTATTTTTTAAATTAGGTTGCACCTGAAAAGGAGAAAAAGAGATCCTTTGTTCTTCTGCGGAGCTGGGGTTACGTTTGCGTGGGGAGCAGCATCCCCACATCCTCTGATTCTGATGATTTCATACATTTGCTGAATTCAACAGCATTTAGATCCACTTTCAGATATTACTCAACACAATAATCCCTCATTTAATTTTGTTCTGGGAATGCATAGAGCATAAATAATAAAAATTACCCATTAAATCATGCAGAGCAATCTTGTGCAGCTATCAGACATATGCAGCTTGATTTCCCTCCAACTTATCCTCCTCTTGAAAAGATGACTCTCTGTGATTTCGGTGTATTAATCTTGATTAGCTCTCATTAACTTAACACTTCTTGTATTTAGTTTAATGTATTTAGCCGTTCCAGAACACAATTGCTGTCAGTTTTCCCCACAGACAAAAAGGAGAGGGAAGATTCACATCCCCCCTTGGAGATGGGGGTGTGTCCGTGTTCCTTCGGATGAGAAGAGCTCCCAAACCTCCACTTCCATGAGCTGTATTGGCAGGTTTCCATTCAGAGACTAAAATAAGAATTTAGACATCCTGCTCCCATGTAAAAGCCTACATGGAGATGCCTAAATTTAGTTGTCTCCATTTTCTGCTGGATTTTGGCAGAACTGGATGCGCTCTCCAGTCTCTCACTCTGCACACAGCCAGGAAAAGATGGATCCTCTTTTCCCATGGATGCAGGCCCACAGCCTGTCTCTGCAAATCTTCACCAGCTCCCTGAGGTTCATTTAATGATAACGAAGGCCCGTGGAGCCCCGCTCAGATGTGAAGGGACTGACTCGGCTCAGCGCTGCACTTTGTCGTTCCCTCAGTCCCCTGCCCCAGGCTGCTTTGCCATCATTACTGCCGGACTGAATTTCCAGCTGGATATTGTACCAACAGGAGATGAGGGGTATCATGCAGAAAAACATCGAGCTAAATTTAGTGTGTGTTCGCTTTACCAACAAACCCACTGCAAACCCTTCCTTTCTTTTGTCTCAGTGTCGTCACGAACGTGTAAAGTGCAGATAGAATCAAAACTGGTCCCAAAAACGAGAAGAGTGAGGCAGACTTGACGGAGAACAAAGCCATATCCATTGGTATTTTGCCTTAGACTCCCAACAAGATGATAATTTGCAGAGAAGGATGACCATGAAGTACCACAAACCTGATGGAAAATCAGGCTGAGTAACAGGGAGAACTTCCAGGGATATCTCCCTGCCCTGTCAGACTTGGACCAATCCAGTCTCTGTTCTCCACCATCCATTTTCCTGCCAGGCCCCCTGAGAGGAGACACGAGAAAGTTTTTCAAGTCTGAATCCTGAGAAGAGCAGAGTGGGTACCCCATTTATGGATATTTCCTGCAAGGCATGGGGAGGTGCCCATCTACCCCATATCCCAGGAATAGTTTTGGTCACACAAGGGATGACCTGCTGCTGTCACTGGAAGGCTGAGCTATCACCCAGCTTTTAAAAGCACATCACACCTGGAAAGGAGGATTTATTGGCTGAACCACAAATGTGTCCCATGTCTTTTCTTCCTGCCATGCAGTACAGCTTTGTTTATTTTTTTCCTGATTTTTTATGGCTTGACAAGCCAGGGACTGAGAGATTTTTGAGTCGTACAGGGCAAGAATTCATATCTGGGATACTGCATGTGGAAAGATGAATGCCTTTTAATTTAACATGAAGGAACAGCCCAGGTCTCCTGGGATTCAGGGCTCTGCAGCACTGGCATGGCAACTCTCATTTCTAACAATAATGCCTTAAAGCAACTCTGCTGCTTCCCGGTGTCATATTGGATGATAAAGTGATTTCAAACATTAAGCACAGCTGCAAATGGTGTTAGCAGCAGGTTTTAATAGGGGTCAAGTGGTTTCATTTCAAGGTTCACCCTGCATTCATTTATGTTAACTTTCTTATTTTGGTACAACTTATAAAACTTCTGAGGCCGTGTAGTTCACAGCAGTGGGGATTACTGGATAATCTGAGGCAGTTAAAAGAATAAAAGCTATTGGATTCCTAGGAAATCCAAAAAAGGGGAGCAAAATGTCAGTTACATCAACATGAAATACTACCAAATGCAAAAGACCTATTTCATTTCAGTGTCTCCTTTTGATTATGGAAAAAATCCGTCTCTCCCCATTTTACTCGTGGGATGCTTTTCTGGAGGGTGAATTGCATGCTGGGGTGAGAACGAGGAGGAAATATTTTGAAGCAATAAAGCACCAGCCCTGTCCATCCAAGAACACTTTCTGTGTGCAGGCCACAATTGTATTTTGTTCAGAGTGAAAATTGTGATTTCTGCTGCGGGCAGACCTTAGGGATGAGGCACATGGAAGTGTTTGCTCCCTGCTCCATCGTTTCCTCTGCTTTGCTCACCCTCTTACAATTTTCGTCTTCTTCATCCCTTGGGAAGGGGCAAATGAAATCTTGGCTCTGTTTTCTGATCCTTTCAGTTAATCCTAACCGAGGATCCCTTATCATGAGCTTTCCTTATGCAACAGAGGCAAATTGCTTGGAGCTGCTTTTATCCCAGGCTATTCCAGCTTCCCTGGGCGCAGCTCCAAATCATTATTCCTCAACTTTGTGTGAAAACGAAGCAAACTGCCTTCTCGTCCCGCTGCCCCAAAGATAAATGACTTCCTGCGGGAGAAATATCTGCTTATTTCAGGCCTTCGACAGCTTGCTTGTTTTATTAGTGCAGAGATGTGCTGCACAGGATCCTTCTGCCTGCTGTGCCTAATTTCTGACTCCAAGGGTATTATTAAGGAGGAGGAGTAGAAAAGATTAGGTGTGCTTTCATCTCCGTACCCAAATGGTGCCAGCCCTCGTTAGAAAGCAGCAAACATTTTCAGGAGAATTTCTCTTCACGGCTCCCCCCCAAATCTGTGATCAAAGGTCTCGGAATTAAATTGATTCTGTGAACATCCATCTATTTGACGTGCAAATTGTGCACTTTAAGAAAAGAAAGAAAAGGTTTTAAGCTGTATGCTTGTCATCTCAGTGTAACACTTCATTCTACCCCGATCCATTTGAAAGAACCTTGCATCTGACACGGTGCATTTGAATTTACTCAAATATTCCATTCAATTGGTGCAGTAATAGGGTAAGTTAATGACAGCACAATTCATGAAAAAATACCTTGCAGTTCCATTTCTCCCAAAATTAATTGGTTTCCAATTCTTAACTATATTTAATTAAACCACTGCACTTCTGCTCTTTTATTTGTTCAAGAAAATTGCCTTGTGGACGGCAAGGAACACATTTTAAACTGTGCTTTTTAAATACAATTTATATTCTTGATATAGCTCGCTCATTCAAGCACTGGCATTTCCTGCTAATTATGTTTAGGATCCAGCACAAATTATCCTACCTGAAACCTTCAAAAAGCTGAAATATCCAAGTGGAAAACCAAACACATTCCAATCCAACAGTCACTAAGGACAGGAAGATATTTCCCCATTGACCACTTCTAGATCCAGAGAGCCACTTTGCCCCTGGGTTCCACCCCAAGAATGGGTGTTAAATGTGATCAGGAGAATTTGCAGGATTTCAGCTGGATAATAGTGCCCAAATAACGAGAAAAAGTCAGTTCCAGAAAAGCCCTCATTTAAAAGTTTTCTTTTAAATACAGATCTTAATTTAGTTGAGCTGCTTCACACCATTTTAAGAGGTAATTTAACTAAGTAAAACTGCAGTAAAAGATGCAAACACTGCCATAATCAACTCAGCATTGCAGAGGTACCTCTGAGTCCAAGCACAGCTGGTAGCTTCATAAAGACAGATATCTGAGGTTAAAAGCATTTAAATTTGAAGGCCACATTTTAAAAGCTTATAATCAGTTTGTGGAGATCTGGGTTTTGACCTTTTTCTCGAAAGTTTGGACAATGTTGGTACTTAAAACATGTATTAATCCAGAAAACAGTCTGGGATTGTTAATACCTGATCGTGAATCCATAATGTTCATATTGATTATCACACTCAATCAGAATCACTCTGTTCATTTTTATTTCTTCACGTTTCTGCTTCACAAAGCCAAGCTCAAGAGAAACTAAATGGGGAAAGTTTGTAGTCTAAGAACGGATTAATCTGAAGGAAAACTCACAACGCTGGCACTTGGAAGCGTTCAAACATTATCGTTATTACCATGGGATTAGAGTCTTTCAGCTAAAGAAATCCTTGACTGAAAAAAAAAGTGAAGGCTATCAAAAAACCTTCCAGAAACCAGCAAACCGAGCTAAATGACTGACAGCTAATTGACTTTTTGTTGTAAAGCTTCACTGCAAATATCCCCAGACAGGAGAGCACTTAATCAGATCAAAATGTTGTGGCTGGCTATTATTTTGTCAAGAAGTTACCAAATTTGGAGGAACTAAATTACACGGACTGCGCTGCCTTTATCGTTCGCTGAAATTTCATTATTGAAACTTGACAGCCTAAAAAAAAGCCAGATACTGAAATATGCTGCATGTCGAGCACTAATACAGTACAAAACACCTTGCTGTATAGGACTTTATAATGTTGCAGAATTATTTCTTGTTAACCATTTCTAATTCCCTGCAAATGACCTAGAAAAGCTGCCTATTTATCCATAAATATAAAACTGCAAAAAGGAGGCAGGTCTCCACATAAAAAACCCAAATATTGGGGTCCACATGTTTCAGAAGTTCAAGGAACATCACTATGAGCTGCTAAAGCGAGACCATAAGCCAGAGGGGAACTGTGACGTTGATCTTCCCAATGCAAAGAGCTGATAATTGTCAAATAATCATCCAAACACAGTTCATGCAGTGACTCCTTCTTGTGGCACCACCTTCACACACAGACCCCTGCTGGACCAGTACCTCACAAGACCTAAACCCATTCATCAGTGGCTGTTATTCTTAAAAATAACGTCCCTGATTTTCACTGAGTGTGGAGGCTGGAGTTCCCAGGAATCCTTTGCAGGGCGTCTCCTCATCGTGATCCAAACACCGAACCAGCAGCAGTTCCCTGGCTGGATTTGGAGACCCCCCTGGGTCTGCAGTGGGATCCCACACCTGATATGTTATAAAAACCTGCGTGGGAGGTGTCCATGGTTGAGGATAAATATGAACAACAGCATGTACAGAAGCACATTTCAGAAAGGACCCGTGTTGTTTCTCCTCTGCTGTAGGAAAACCCACACCTCTGAGGCTGCTGAAGTGCACAGATTGCTGCACTTCATCCCCTGCTGATGAGTGAAAGCTGCTGGCTGAAAGCATGACAGTCCCATTTGTAGTGCTGTTTATCCAGCCAAACAGTGATCTGAAGATTATGACACGTTACGTGGAAATAGCCTTGTCTGTGTGTGCAGAAACAGAGCAGTGATTTTGGGGATTACTCCTGGAACCTCAGTGCAAGCCCCACGTGTGCTGGAAGCAGGGAGTGAAGGGAGAGGAGCTGTCTGGCACTGCAGAGCCAGGAAAAGAAGCTGTGGAGATGTGAAATGCCCTGTCTGCCACCAAATTCCACCTCTGCTGGCAAAACTGCTTCAACTCTGACTTCTAAACGTGCACAGAGACCTGCTCATTCACAGAGAGAAAATGCAGAGCTAAAATTATCCATTCATTTCAAGCAGTAAATACATTGGGGAAAAAACCATTTTTTTTCTATCAAGTGAAGCAAATAAATGTAATTGAAGAATATAATCTGCTAATAATTATTCAGTGAGCTGGACTGTTGTAGGAATGTGTTAATCACACACAGTCCATCACGTTAGAGGACACTTACGCTTGTTCAAATCAAAGAGGGAGAGATCCTGCACTCTAATCAAGCAACGTTTTAAAGATGATCAAGGGATATTTCTTTGGGTGATTTTGAGTGCCTGGTTACGATTCTGATCGAGACCTGCTTTAATTGCAGCAACAGAATCCCTCCCAACCTTTGCCTTTTTTTGGCAGAGAGGAACTGAATTGTGCATAATGGCTCTGGACACATCACGAGGGCCACAGAGTTCACGTGACAAACCACAAACAGCTCAGCATCGTGCACTCTGTCTCCTGAGAGCCATGAACCAGTGATCCAGATGGACAGTCCCTTATGAGAGCCCACCTAAAACCAGATGTCGCTAAGGGTACTTTCAAATAATCTTTTGTAAGTATTTTCTCGTTTCTCTGAACAGTAAAAAATGGCTTGTCTTGGATTGAGGTTTTTCCATGAAAATTGCAGGAGATTTAGGACACACCAAGAAAATTGTCACTTATGATGCTGTGTAAAGCAGACTCTGACGTTTCCGATTTTTCCAAACATTTAGAGAAATGTTATATTTAGAACAAAAACCACCCAGGCAAGAGTCACTGACCTCTCAGAGCAAAGCATATTGTCAAAAATACTGCAGCGTCCTTGCTAGCAAGGCAAGTGACCCAAGGCGAATTTTTTCCAGAGCTTGTGTACTTGGAGATCTTTGCTTATCAGGGCAGAAAGACAACCAGTGGTGGCTTTGAGCTACTGCTGACTGATTGAATCACAGTGATCTACACTCCAGCTGGAGTGGAACACTACAAACCAGGCTGCAAAAGCAGAGCCAAAATCGCCTTCGTTCCCCTCTGCGTGGTTTTGTTGTCGTAGAGGAGGCAGCGAGCCCAGAGCCACTCAGGTTCCTGAGTTCTCTACGTGGTTACGGTGAGCAGGACGCTAAGGATGTGTCCTCTCTGGTCCGTGAACCTCTTGTAGATATTTGCAGGGCGTGGGGAAAAAATCTCAGCTGTTGGGAAAGACCAGGGCCTGGAGGGATTCGAGGAACCCTTCATCAGGAACTGCAGGGACAGGAACAGGGGGAATGGCTTCAAACTGGAAGAGGGGAAATGCAGGTTGGATGTTGGGAAGAAATCCCTCCCTGTGAGGGTGGGCAGGCCCTGGCACAGGGGCCCAGAGAAGCTGTGGCTGCCCCTGGATCCCTGGCAGTGTCCAAGGCCAGGCTGGATGGGGCTTGGAGCAACCTGAGACAGTGGAAGGTGTCCCTGCCCATGGCAGGGGGGGGAATGAGATGATTTTTAAGGTCCCTTCCAACCCAAACCATTCTGTGATTTGTATGATCCTTGAGGTTTTCTTACTTCTGTGAAGCTGCTGGGCTAAAATGTCACAATATAAGATCTGTTCATGGCAACAAAACACAATTTTCATGAGGCAGAGGTGCTCTGGGCATCGACAGGAACCTCCCTGTGCCAGGTGCTGGACAGACAGGCAACAGAAGGAAATCCCTGTCCCAGCCTGTCCAGGAGAGCAGCAGAAAGAAAGAACGCTCCTGGCTCTTCCCCTGATCCAGATGGGAACTGGCACGAAGGAAGGGATGAGGAGGAAGGAGAACTTATTAAAATAATGTGGCGGTGCAGGATAAAGACTTCACTTCCCATCACAGAGCTGCCTGTGTGGAAACCCTGAAGCCTGTGACCCCTCCATAGGGACTTTACTTAATACATATTTTCCATCAATTTTATGTGATTTATACCAACTCTTTGAAGCCAATATTCCTTTCTATTTCTGGCCTTGTTTTTCATCATTTCCTTGACTTCTCCCTGTTGTGTTGTTTATTTACTGACTGCTCTTAGGAATGCAAGAAAAAATAAATTCCTGATGATTTTTGGCATACTACACATTGCTATTTCCAGGGAATCCAGCACTTATACTTCCCTGGTCACATTTTCTGACAATTTTTGTGTCTTCAGACCCTCCAAAATACTTCCTGTTGAGCTCCAGAAAGCCAAGAACTTCTTGCTCTACCTTAAATTGACTTCATGTTTCTCCCACCGTGATGCTGCTATGGGAAAAAACTGAAAATAAAAATATATTCTAATCCTTACTGAAAGAACCAGAAGAGGAGAAGGACAGACACATTTATGTTGAACTGTCCTCTCTTGATTTTCTTAAGCCCACCCAGATGGGTATCCCTAATTTATCTTCTCTTGCATCCAAAAAATTGCCAACAAATTTGAATACAATCTCTGCCTTGCAAAAAGACGCCTCTAAATACACCTCCAATTTTCCTGCATAAACTGAGTGATCTTTACAGAGAAACTGTGGGAATTTATTGCTCCTCAGATGCTTTAAAACTTCATGAGAATGGTTTGGCTCACATAAAGCTGTTATTGCCTGCTGCCCCTGCTTTATACTTGGCTTATTTACGCTGTAGTCACCAAAATGTTGAGTTTGGAGTATTTTTTTGTGTGTGAACACTTGGAATACAAGAAAGAAGACTCATGATTTATTTATGCATCCGCAAGTATACAGATAATTAGGAAGTACTGTGCTCACTAAAATTAAATTACAGAACCTGACTAAACTACATCCCATCATTTGAAA
Source organism: Lycocorax pyrrhopterus obiensis (assembly GCA_014706295.1). Taxonomy (NCBI): domain Eukaryota; kingdom Metazoa; phylum Chordata; class Aves; order Passeriformes; family Paradisaeidae; genus Lycocorax; species Lycocorax pyrrhopterus. The sequence continues at coordinate 10,655,654 of JACSVZ010000018.1, forward strand.
CAAATTAATTCATGCTCTGCCTGCCTTTGATTTTAATGTATTCAATTGCAATTTCTGTGTGTAAACCTCTCTCATGTTTTATACATTCTGCAAATTCTGATTTTTTTTTTTGTTTCTAACATAAGCACCCATTGTGTAAAGGATTTCTGTGCTTCTTCGTGCTTCTGGAACAATTATGTTGTCTGCTAGAGAAATAAAGTGACAGCTTTGAATTTAAAGCCAGGAGAGTTCCTCAGATAATTTCTGTACTGTGCTCTGAATATATATATATATATATATTTATATTTATACCTGCTGAATATCCACATACACACCTGGCAACTCTTCTAATCCCTTGCCAAAATGAAAATCTTGGTACATGACATAAAGTGGGAGATTTTTTTCTTCTACAAGGTGTGGTGGGCTTAAATATTCTGTAGAATTTCTTGAACAGTTTTCTCCATCTTCTTTCTCTCATGATGTGGGTCTGCCTTTGATAAAGATGTGCTTATCTAAGCATTTGTCCCTCTCACCCATTTGTTTTCCTTCTTTTGTTTATGGAACACGGAATTAAGCTTGATTCCCACAGTAAACTGAGCAGAGGGAATTTGGATTGATTTATTTGGCTCTCCTGGCTGCAGAAGTAAAATTAGCATTCCTCAAGGATAAGTATTTAAGTATAACACATATAATGATCCAGTCCAATAAAAAACCTGATGTAAACTTTGATTCATGATCCAGTACATTTTGTGTTCTGACCATAAATTTTAGTGAAAGAAATTTATCTGAATGTCCTGCACCTATTTCACCTGAGGTTTTGCAGATGCCAACACCCATCTGCGTGGTCAGCACTTCAGAGCTGGGGTTTAAAATCTTTTCCAATGAGGCCTTTGGGGTTTATTCCTGGAGTTTTAAAGGGGAGGCCACACCAGGAACAACAAGAAGTAATAAAAAGTAAAATAACAGCAATAACAAGTAATCACCTACTGAATATTTATCATCTCAGCACCTACTGTCCTTTTTCTTGTGAACTCATCCCCAAAGAACGATTTATTGGCTCTTAACCACACACAAACCCCACCATATGGAGAGGGCAGCAGGGTTATGTAACAGAGACAAACAAAGATCTTTACAAAGCGCTGATATTATGCTCCAAACCCCTAATTGCTATTAATAACATCATGTCGTTAATTTATTTACTCTGTTTCAGTGGTGTCCACACAATGTTCACTCACAGGACTTCCACTCAGTTTACCGTAGAGACACACAAAAATAACCCTCAAAATACCCCCCTACAAAACCCACAAAACCCCTATATATTTGTTTTTTATGTCTGTTGTAATTTTCTGCTCTAACTATCAGCAGCAAAAGTAGCAGTCAGAGCTTTAGCAGGTACTTTGAAGGACTGGATTGATGAGTAAAGCAAAAGAGAGAAAGGAGGCAGGAAGGTTAAGCAGGCTGAGTAATCTCCTGCCACGGGGCCACTTTGCCAAGGACAATCACAAGCCAGCAAATAAAAAGAAACCTTTGTGACAGCTAAAATCAGGTTGGCACAGTCAGATGGTCCTAAAGGGGACAAAAGGAACCCACCTGGCCTTCCAGGTGTTACAAACTCCAGCTCTGAGCTGCCCCACATCCCATCACAGGTTTGAGGTTAAAACTATTCACTCCCTTCAGCGCAGTCTCGTGAGGGTGATGGCTGGAATTTGCTAAACAAATTAAAACATACACTTGTCCTTCCTTTTCTACCCCAAGAGTCATCACTTTATTTTAAGAGGCTCCCAACACAGAAATGGCTTTTCCTGCCTGGCTGTGGGGTTTGGGTCTCTTGGCAGGATTTCAGCTGCCAGCAGCGAGAGAGCAGACCCAAAAGAGGCCATTTAAAAAAAAAGCCTGGGAAGGATTTGGGGAAAAGCACAGTGAGAATGAGAGAGGTGTCTCCCCTGCCTCACCTTCTCATTTCACTGCCAGCTTGTACCGTCTCCAGGGGGCACAGAAAACTGTAAGGCAGCACATTCCTGCCCGATCTCACTTCTGTTTTTCCATTAAAATCCAGTGTTTCAGTTGCAGCAAGAGATTAAACTCGATGGCAGATTTCAATGGGAGTTGCTCTTGGCTCCATTACAGAAGATTTTATGTGCATAACTTTAACCACATGCATCATTCAGTTGATTTCAGTAGGACTCCTGAAGCTGAAGTACCTTGTTGAATCAGAGCCTTTCTGCATCCCTGGCTACAGACTCGAGTACCGACACTCCAACATCATCCGGGGCCAGCTGCTAATGCTGAGATGTCAGGACCTCCCCCACTGGTAGAATCAGAGAATCCCAGCGTGGTTTGGGTTGGAAAGGACCTCAAAGACCAGCTAGCTCCAATCCCACTGCCATGAGGGTGACACCTTTCACTAGACCAGGTTGCTCAACGCTCCATCCAAATCCTCTGCTGAGTTCTCAGTCCCGCCACGCTGCTTCCGAACCCGCTCTAGAAATTCCTCCAGGCTTCATCAAAAAACTTATCCTGCAAAAAAATTATGCTGCAGAATAACGAACATCTCGTGTTTGCAGGGAATAATCTCTTAAGGGACAGCCCAAAGTCCTCACCCCCATCCCTGGAAGTGTCCAAGGCCAGGTTGGACGGGGCTTGGAGGAACCTGGGATAGTGGAAGGTGTCTCCAAAGCAAGGGTGGGAATGAGATGATCTTTAAGATCCCTTCCAACCCAAACCATTCTGATTCTACGATTCTGTAACCCTGATTTTATCTATTAAGTGGGAGAGAGAAGTGCTGTGGGTTTCAGGGTCACACGTTGAATGCATAAAGATCGGCCCAAGCTTTGCGCTTCATTTTTCAGCTGAGTCTAATAAAGCATTTCCTGGAGCATCCTTTCCACTGCAAACTCTGCCTTTATTCTCAGTGCTCCTACGTGCAAAAGCAAAGCTTTTGGTTGCCTTTTTTCACTGTTAACTCTCGTCTGCACGAACAAAGGTGGCAGCAGCAGAGTGCTAAAAAGCTGATTTACAAACCACTCAATTTCCAGTTCTGCGTTACATTGCAAAGTCAGGACATGCAAATCAAAGTTGTTTGTTAGGAATATACAGGAATGATTTCAAATATAGTGGTACTATTTAAAATCCATTTTTGGATATGTTAATACTTTATTAGGGATGTAAATTTATATTAGGCTCTGCAAACCTTTTTTTTTTTTCAGGTTATGCAAATTCATTTCAAGATATGTTAATTTGGTTCCTGACACAGATCAGTAGAAGATCTCAAGTCAAATGATAAAAAGAATACTTTAAAAGCTACACAGTTACATGTAAGGCTCAATTCTACAACTCAAAGATTACATAATTCAAACTCTGGCCTAAGTCCAGATTTGCAAAGCAAGCCAATTTAGCCATAAGAGACTACATCCAACACTGAGCTGCTCTGCATCAGCCATAAATGGGGTTATTCTGAATATTTTGCTTCTACTGCCTCACCTCTTTGCTGGGTACTTCTGAAACTGTTACTTCAAACTGACCTTTGTACCACAAGGTTTAATGAAATTTCTTCATTCCCCTTTTCTCCCTTTTCCTCCTCGGTAAGACCTGGCTGTAAAACACCAGTTTTGATCTCATGCTGCCTGGGAACAACGGCTTCAAACTCTGGGGTAGAATATACCCAGGTGAAGGTCAATCCTGCTGCTCAAGCAGAGCTTTTCTAAAGGTGGCACTCACAGCTGTGAAACTAAAACCATAAAGCTTTTGCTGCCCTCAACATTTATCTTTGTACCTCTAAGAATTATCCCAGCTGGAAAAGTTAGTACCTGCTCTGGATGCACTGAACCTCAGGCTGAATTTAAGAGTTTATTCTCTTTTCAGCACTGGGAATGCTAAAATGCTGACAAAACCTCTCCATTCTCCTACTTCCCTCCAAAGTAAATGCCTTAAAAGTTTGAGATTTGGGATTATTTCTATGTCTCCTTTTGTTTTCAATGTGGTGAGGTCTCAGGTTGTATTTTCCAATCCCTGGAGCCAGTTCTGTACTTTTCCAACCTGAGTTTAAAAAAAACCCCAAAAAATGACATCATCTTAGATAAGACACAAACTTCAGAAAAATATGATGTGGTTCAGTCCTGCATTCGAATCAGAGAGAAGCAAAAATCGGGGACGAAAGGGTCACATTCATTTGATATTCCAGCTATGCCGTGACAAACAGGGATTTTCTCCAAGCTTTTTGCACCTTTCAGGACAGACAAACTGTCTGGGAAAACAAGGCTACATACAAGGAAAACATCCATAACTTCCAGTTTATGGTGGAAATATCTAAACAAAGGTGTTTTCTCTCAGCTTCATGTGTTGCTAATGAAAACCCGTAACAAGAAGCACCTCAACAGGAACTGTAATTAAATCCTACTTTTCAAACTCTGGAAGGTTTTGTCTTCTTTTGATTCTGACTTTGATCTAACCTGGTTTTCCTTTCATTTGGGATTTCTTCTCCCAGCTCTATGCTGCTTTTCTGAAAACGTTAGCCTTTTTGGTAATTACAGACACTTGTTCAGCTGTTCAGTGGCAGGAAAAGTTACTGGAATATCCAAAAAGGAGAAAGCAAAAGCCTCCAGGACTCCTCAGTTGTCACCACCCTCCAAGGAGCCACAAGTCACAACCTACAGCAAGAGAAGTGCTTGTCAAAAAAAGGTGGGGGATCATTAATTCTGGATAGTCACTAAAGAGGCAATGATTTATTCATGTGAAGCTCTCCTGAGAATTCAATGTGCCCAAATGGCAAAGAGACTTGTCAAGCTCGTTATCCGGGGAATAAAGGCTGCTGTCAGCTCTTTGTAGGAGCGCTCGGGTTGCTGTAAACTGGCACCGCTCTCGTCTCCCGGGAGCCGCTTTATTCGAGAGGAGAGAAGCCGCTTTCCTCGTTTTCCTCATTTCCAGCGGAGCCTGAAAAAAGCCTGTACACGTTCCAACTGATCGCTTTCCCGTTTTCCCCAAAAAGCCCTCGCTCCTGGCCGGTCCCACACCTCTCTCTCCCTGGGAAGCAGCCGGGATGCTCCGTCCCCGTTCCCAGGGAGCAGCCGCTGCTCCGACTCCCCTTTTGCTGTCTCTCCCCTAATAAAAAGCAGCACCACAGCTGCTTACCCGGGCAGCTTTCACACCGAAGGAGCTGCTCTCTTTCAGGACAAGCTCCTTTAATTTTGTTGCCGGGTCGGGGAGGTACCAATGTGACAGAACAGCCTCACTGGATTTCACTCGATTTGAGAACTTCATCCCTTCCTCACCACTTTCCCTCCCAATTATCCTCTTCCTCACCACTGAGGACTGAGCAGCGATTTTGCATCTGATAGTAAACAAGGCTGGTCCTGCTCCTCCCCAGAGTGCGAGCTGGGAGGGTCGGGATGATTTATGAAAGCAGCACATGGCACCGTGTGATGCTGGTGGCTGCGAGGGAGGGAAGCAGCATTTGATCCTTCAGGGCTGGCCCCAGGGTCAGAGTAAGGCACTGGGGACTCCCCAGAGCTGACTTGTTCCGTGTGAATTGTGGTTGTTTGAATAATTTCGTCCTCCCAGGCAAGGGAGGGAGGTGTCTCCTTTGAGGAGAAACATCCACTCTGAGGGTTTGGGGAAAAAAACGGGACACGGTCACCGAGAGCTGTTCCTTAACACCCAAATGATGGAGCTTAAGCTTAAAAATAAAGGTTGAAAAAAAGGATGAAAATTTGCTCCAAGGATGCGTGTGCACAGGTGGATCTGCACAAGGGAAAATGCACAGGAACGAAGTTTACTTTTGTCTGATTCCACCAGAAATCCTCACTGTTTTGCTAATCCAGCTTGGTGAGCAAGAGCAGCAGGGAATGTTTGGCTGTGGCCAGCAGGGTCTTTCGACTTGAGTTTGAAATCAATTAGAAATTGTTTTCGAAGTAATGCATTCGGATTAGGTTTCATTTCTCACATTTGTTTGCCTTCATTGCACCTTTAGCTCGAACCGTCTCATTTTCACTCTCTCCTGCGGAAAACCCGTTAGCACAGAGGTAAAAAATGAATGTGACAATCTCATAAAAAGCAGATATAACAGAAATCTAATGAAGGCATCTAATGAAGGCATCTCCATAATAAACTGATAGCAGTTTATCAGTTATAATAAACAGAGAAAATGCTGAGAGGAAAGGGAGCCCTGAGGATGCAGGTGGAAAGGAGAACACTTGTTGCACCTGGATTCAAGATGGGGAACAGGCTCTGCCCTCCTCACCACACATATTCTGTCGTGAAGTGCTCACAGAGAAACATTAAAAGTGAAAAAAATAACTTTCTGAAGACTGAAGAGCACTGGGTTAACTTGGTTTAAAATAAAGGGGCTGTGGGCAGCTTCTGCCCTAGAAGAAAATATCGTTCATGATTTAGACTTAAACAAAGTTTCTCGAACTCTAAATTTGAAACAGCACATTTAAAGGCAGGTGGGTGGAAGGCTGTGGAGGTGGGAAAGTGAAAAGACAAAGGGAAGAGAGCAGGGGAGAGCTCTTGGGAATCTGTTCATGGAGAGCTCTCAGAAATTTTTGAAGTTGAGGAGATATTATGTTAATATAAGTTCTAATTGCTAGGCAATAAACAACACCCACCTGCTGACTAAATGTCAGGACCAAACTTATCTCTAAATCTGCTTTGAAGCAATGTCAGTCATAGTATCACAAACAGATTGAACCCTTCTTTCGGTGTTAAAATAAAAATTAGCTGGGATTTTTAATTACTCGAAGTTAGAGACCTCAGGTATTTTAAAAAAAAATGAACAAACGAAACCCCAACCAATCTGGCAGTAGGTGGTGAGAGCTGCAGTGAGTTGTGACTGTTTGTGAGCCAGTTATGAAATAAAAACCCCAAGAAATGCATCCACGTTTGCCACACATTAATGGCAATATTTCAAAGGAGTGGTTTTCCTATTGTTAGTGACATATCAGGCTGGAAAAGTTTCCAGGGATTTGAGGTGTCTTTTCTGCAAGCAGGATGGTGTCCGCACACACGGATGTGCTGCTAACCTAAACACTCAGAGTTTCGGTGGAAAACTAAAAAAAAAACAACTAAAAAACCCAAACAAAACCCACCACAAATGAAAAACCAACCAACAATTGTGGGAAAACTCCCCTCGATGGATTCAATCTTTGCCTTCCCCTGACAATCAGCCTCCCATGAGCAGCTTCTACCCACGTGCTCCACATCCTTCATGGACCCGAAGGCAGGAAATGGGAAACCCCAGCCAAGCCAGGGAAGCGAATCTGAACAGAAACAAGGCAAAGCAACCTCGCTTTGAAAGAAAAGAGATTATTTCAGATTCACTTTCCCGTTGCATTAATCCAAGATAATTGAGAGTCTTCAGAGTTAACAAAATGCATTTGCATTTTAAAATCCAGTGTTTGGTGATGCCCAGCCTTCACCTTTTTGTTTGCCAGGCCTCTGAACAATGCAGCAAAAAGGCCTCCTTTGCTCCAGATATCAGATCTTGGGCAGGAAGATGGAAGGGGTCTGGAATCCTCTGTTTGTTCAGAGTATGGCAAATGAATAAATGCATCGATGTGCAATTAAAACTCCATTTAATTCTAATACTCAGCAAAATGCTGTGGAGTTTTGACTTAGTCTGTTACTCAGCTGCAAGGGCAGTGCTTAATCCTAATATTAGTTCTGGCTGCTGAGTTTCTTTCTATTCAGAAAACACATTTTGTGCCTTTATTTAAGGAATCCTCTTTCTATGCAAATGCAATTCCTCTGAGAGAGGAGCAAGCACGGGGAACACAAGTTATTTAAAACAGGCTATTCAATATTTTCCAGGGAAAAAAAAAAGAAGATTCTGAAGTTATTTAAAGGCCATGGGACTTACATACCCAAGAACAACAAAACCCTGAGAATTTGAATCAAAACATGTCACTGAGCTTCTCCTCTGCTTTCACTGAATGCAAATGAGAACATGAATTAACACAAACATCACATGGCTGGGAAATAACAACTTCAGCTGGCAAGAGCCACCAGTGTTGTTGTGCAGCTGAGTCACACCTGAGTGGAGGATAAATGGAATCATGATTGAGCAGACAGGATGAGGAGCCCATGGAGAGAAAGGATGGCCCAGCAGTGACAAAGACAGCTTTGGACTTGGGAAAATAAATTCACCTCTCTCCTCTACTCCAGCCCTCTTGCACAGCCTTGGGAAAGACACGGGGCTGTTAGAAGAATAAATACATCATAAACTCAGAGGCACTCAGGTACCACAGCAGAGGGGACCAGGAAAGTGCATAAGTTCTTGGAAAGGAGCTTGGAAAGCTCTTTCATATTTATTTCTCAATGTGGACAGCACTTCACAGCAAGAATACATTTATACAAGTTTACTCAGCCAAATTTGGGAGCGGATTAAGTGGAACCTGTGTGCAGGATGACAGGATTCTTGTGGGAAGCTAATGTGAAGCAGTTACTTTGCTTTAAAATCATGTTCTACCTTGCTGTGCAATAGCTTTCCCGTGCAGATAAACATTTTTAAAAAAAAAAATAAATTGGCCATATCTGTTAAGTCATTTTTGTAATAACCAGTTTGCCATTATCCATCATTGAATTGAAAGCTACCTTTAAAAGCTTTTACCCCATTAGGATAAACAAAACGGAACCGGGGGGTAAAAAATTCACCACAAAAGGCAATCAATTCACAGATGGAGAGGAAACACATTTAAAAAGAGGTATTTGAGAAGGATCAGGGAAATGTCCACTTCTGTCTCGTTTTGGACAGTGAAGTGCAGTCCATCACACTTCCCAAAGGACATTTAAATATCACCTTGCAGAAAGGTGGAGAAAAGCAGACAGGCAGAGAAAGCAGATGCTAAACTGAGACCTGGAATGTTCTGAGCCACCAATTTAACAGAGAAAGAAAACTCATGGAAAATAATCCAGCTGCAGCAGGAACATTTGAAAAGCAATGACAATTATGTGCTCCCAGAGCAGCAGAAGGTAAAAGTACAAAAGTGAAGCTCTAAGTTAGTAATAGTAAAGGTTGTTGGGAACAGCGTGGTTATTCCCTTCAATTGCAGTCCCTGCTGAAGTTATTTTTCTATTTATAAAAGATCCTTGGTTTGTTACGAGGCATTTCTCATGTTTATGGATCTCTCACTAGAAGCTGAAGAGTTTGGATCTCTATGGAAAATGCATATAACCTTGGAGTCTCCAAGAACACTGTCTTTATATTACACCCATTAGGGATGAATTCGGGCATTTAAAACCAGAAAGTGCCTAAACATGCAGACAGAGGTTTCCCAATTGTTCCCACTGATTTCCATCACCAAGTATTCATCAGCAGTGTTTGCTACATCATTGCCCCTGTAAATTCAGCCCAGCCACTTGGGATTGGTTTTTAAGACACAAAAGAGCTCCACGCTGAAAATAATTCTCACCCAAAGGCTTTGCTGCTTTCCTCAGCAAACAGGGGAGAGATCCCTCACTTCCTGTGCCATCCTGGTTCTGAGAGAGTCAGGAGCAGCATGGCAAAAGGAATATTGCTGGAGTGTGTGTCAAACAACCCTGGAGCTGCTAATTCCAGCTGCGTGGTGGGGCTTGGAAGCTGGCAGGGAGCACCTGTGATTTTCCAAAGTGGGATGCTTCTTTTCACAGACAAGGCCATGCAGTGACTCCTGCACACACAGCCCCAAGAGCCACCAACTTCCACTCTTTATCAAGTTAGAGACATCCAAAAAACAAAAAAAAATCAAAGACTTTCAATCTGACAACTTTATTTGGGTGCAGACAGCCTTGTCCCTTATTATTCTCTGAGTATCTGCCCTGCTGGTAGAGTTTGAAATGATTTATTGCAGGGGGATGACCAGGAGCTGATTATACACCAGAGCACTCCAAATTGCAACAAGTCCTGTCCTGGAGCTCTAACGCTCCCTACTTCAGGATTTTCTTGAAATTCTTCCTTTAAAACTTTGCTTGTTTTCCATTCATCGAGAAGATGAGGACTGGCATCCTCAGCATACACTTGATATTTATTGAACTCATTAGATGATGAACAGGGAGGTATCAAAATGCCTGGCCAGTGGATCTGTTCTGTTTGCAGCATCTGCTGTTTCAATATTATGAAATAATAATGCTGAGGCACCTTTCAGCCCTTTGAGGCTCACAGCTCCAGGCTGCTATGGAGGCACACAGATGACTGGGGCTTAAAATAGGGAGACACATTTCTGTGACCAAGAATGGTTTAATCAATCATTACAGCAAAGATTAAAATACACACTCTCAGTCCTCTCAGCCCAGGTCATTGGCTACTCCCTGCATGGGTAAAGGGCTGTTTGGGAGGGGAGTTTTGGCTGTTTAGGTTTTTTTACCATAATTGCACACTCCAAATTTTGGCTACTGCACCGAGCTGTAGTTTCTGGCTTCCATTAAACATAACGACTCTCAGTGTTTATGCAATAATAGTTCAAAGTATAGCTTTATGCCAATTCTCATTGCCAGCTCCTTTTTTTTTTTCCTTTACTCTGTGCAAAAATATTGAGATATTTTGTAATGAGAAGGAAGGATTGCAGAATATGGAGCTACTTTACAGCCCTTCAAAACAACCTCCTACCACAGAGCCCTCAGAGACTCAATCTGGGAACGGGGACGAAGAGAAGAGGAAGCTGGAACCACACAAGCTTGTAGGAAGGAGAAAGTTCAGATGTATTTAATACCCAGTAATCAGCAATTGAGGCTTTTCTGGTCCCAGTTAAACCACAAGCCAGGGGTGACTCCACCAGTTCAGCAGTGGCACCATTTCAGCCACTGGAAAGAGGCAAAGAAGAAACAAAAGCAGATTTTTCCAGAGCTGTGTGAGCTGATACACAACATCTGCTTTATACAACTTTCACACTCCCATTTTGAAATTCAGATAGTTGTGGCCAGAAATCCCTAAAACTGAACCTCTCTCTCCCATTAACCTTTTCTGGAGGTATTAAGCACTTGCATCTCCAAGTAGATGCCTTCTTTTTTGTTAATACCATTAATTATGGCTGATGTTAATTTGGTTGATTGCAGAATTTTGCACTTACAGATTATCTCACTGCTCTTGCACCGTGGTGATTAGAAAAGGGCCCTGACTCCTCTCCCCCAGGGACTCAGTGACCGATCCCTGAGGATGCTGTTGGGGTTCAGGGATGTTCCCTCCCTGATCCACATCCACTCAAAGGCCACTTTTAGTCCTTATTACCTCAACCGTGGCACTTTACCCTCAAGGTTGGAAGAAATAAACAGTGATAATGAATGAACAGGCAGTAGATAAATAACAGAAATTAAAACACTGAAAAAATACATCTTCACATGCTTTGTTCATTTTAACTTACCTCTCTTTTCTCCATTAAACACTGCCAGCAGAAAAAAAAACCCTGTTTTTCAATACTCCTGTTTAAATGAGCTATTTTGTGTTTTGTTGCCTTCCCTACATTTCTTGCTATCCACATTCTTTCCAGACAAATTCTGGGAAGCTTTTAAATGAAGGCTTTAACTGCCCACATGTGCCCCTCATCAATACTGCCTCCAGTAAACCCAGCCTTCTTTAAAAATCTTCAAAAGACAGAAGTGAAGCTGTTTACCGTAAATTAAGGAGTCATTTTCCTGCTAAAATCCTGGGCTGAAAAGAGAACTTATTTTAGGAATCAAGGAAAGAAACAGGCAGCAAGGAAAAGAGATGGTGTAGTGCCGTGCCTAAACTTTCCATCTCATTTTGTCTTGTGTTTGTGTTTGTATGGACGGGGTCCGGTCCCTCTGCACAGAGATAACGAGTTAAGGAGTTCTGATAAACAAAAAGAAAATACCCACCCTGAAATAACTGGGAGTTTAGTACTGGAATGGAGAATTTAGGTGAAGCAGAGCCTGTCTGCAGCAGGTCAGCTCATCCACTGCTCCAAATGCTTCTGCTGAGGCAGGGAGAGCAGCTTCCTCCTCCAACAGCAGCTCATCCCTGAGGGAGCAGAAGAAAAGGCTCTGCATGATCACGACAAAATTAGAAACTTTCTTTTTGCTCCAATGAGTTAACAAAACGAGTCAAGGTACCAATCAAACCAAAACACTTCGAGACAGCTTCTGAGAATCGGCATTTTTTCACCATTCAAGAAAGAATGCAGCAGGGGAGGTTCTCTCAGTGCCCTCAGGCACAGTGTCCTGCTTTGCGTGGGCAAAACTCACAGCAGCTCCACCAAGGTCCCAACCAACACACAGATAACCAAACCTGGCTAAAGGAGGACATCATTTGGCCACCTCTACTCTGATTTCAGCAATCCTTTCCAGGAGCAGCAGTTGCACAGGGGGAATCTGCTGGCTCAGTGATGTGTGTGTTTGCTTATCCTGCTGGATAAGCATAAATATTTAGAGATGCTTCCTGACTGCTGTGTGCTGCTGCAAATTTGAGCTGTGCAAGCGTCCCAGTCCCAAAAACAGCTTAATGAGCTCCTGGAATGGGCTCCTAAATGGAATCAAGCAATATTGACCCACCAGCAGCACGGGGCTTTCAGCTCAGTGTTCATTAACACATATTGGCATCAGTTCTGAGGCCTGGAAAGGATAACATACTTTGAAATTAAGCAAATTAGTGCTAAGCAGAAGCCAATTATTCTTTATGGCTCTACAAAGCAGTCTGTTGTAAAAAGAAAAGTTTTCTTTTTCTGTGTTCTCTTGAGAGTTTCATCCATGCAAACTTAGTACCCCATGCTCTCACCCTTTTCAATTCGAAAGCAAATTAATTTCTTTAAATCTGTCAGAAACAAATCAAAGGGGCAAGGCAGAGGTTGTTAGATGCTCTAAATTTGAAAATCAAGTCAGTGCATCATAGTTTTCCAGGGAAATCCTGAAAAAAATAATTTCAGGGAAAATCTTAGGATGGTTTCCAAAACCTTAAAACCCTCCAGGGAAATAACTTTCACCCTGGAGTGTGTCAATATTTCCCTACCTGCTTCTTTTTGTGAAGTTCATGGTCTTGACACCTTACTAGGAAAGGAAGTCTGTGAAATGCAAATTCACTTCTTCATCTAATTCAGATACTGATGGTCAAAGTTCAAGCTACAACTTTTACTAGATTGATCCTCTGGTCTACATCCCAAAACATCCTGTTCACAAGAGACACCCCTCTAAAAGTTTGCCTCTGATGCTTTTCTGGGTTAGAAGGATCCCAAACGGGATTCCACAGTTTTGAGAAATCCGTGTTGTGTGAGAAGTGAGGATAAAGATGCAATAACAGCACACTCTATAAGGCACCTTGTGATGGCTGAGTGAAAATGACATTTTCTCTTATCCCATGTGACATTGCTAAGCTACCCAGAAATCCTCCAGTGCGAGCAAGTGACAGTTCAGCATAATTCCCTCTGTCAAAGAATTCCAATACATTAAATTCCAGCTAGAACAAGCAAGTATTCCAAGTGAACAGAAAACAGACAGTTTACATCTCTGGTTTAGCCCCCAGCTGTGAACATCTGCAATGTCTTCTACCCAAGGAGCTCTGCTGCAGGCAAGGGAGGAGACAACTTTGTGTTCAGAGAACTCAGAGCAGTTTCCTCGCATTTTCCTTCTCAGGGAAAAGTTGAAAACCACGAGTTTTTCCAGCAAAGCTGGTCATGTGCACTCCAGAGAGCTCCCTGCTGGAATTGAAGTTTATTCTGTTGAAATATCAGCTGTGGCTTCGTCTGTTGATCACGGGCAGGTGCAAGTGGCTCTTAGCAGGTCCTGGCAAGGGGCCTGGGGAATGAGGAGAGTCTGGTTTTTGACAGGCCGAGCTGTGAAACAAATGTCAACAGCAGGCAAGGAGCACAGGCATGTCTAGATGAGGCTCCAGCAGGAAGTGCAGCCTTTTCGGTTGCCTTTAAAAAGATTTGGAAATCCAGGGTGTACCCCTGAGCAGATGGGCAGAGGAGAGAAGGAAACCATCCACGAGGACACAGGCGGGTGCAGCTCAGAGGAGAGGAGAAGCAGCTGGGGTTATGGCTTGATGGAGGAATTTTCTAATGACTGGTTTTGCCCAGCTGGAATGACCCTTCCTCGGCACATCACCTGCTCTCCCCACAGGAAATTATTTATTGCATTTTCATCCTGAGTTTTTGTCAGAATGACCTTTCCCCTGCACATCACCTGCTCTCCCCACAGGAAATGACTGATTGCATTTTCATCCTGACTTTATGTCCGTCTTTTCTTTTAGCTGAAGCTTTTAAATCAGACTATCCAGACAGACACAGACACACCTTGCAAGCTTAGGCTTGGCTTTTCTCTGTGAGGGTGCAAAAATGCACTGTGCAATGTCATGCCTGATTTATCTAAGAATATCCCAGCACGGTGCTCCATCTTTGTGCTTGATGGAAAAAGACAAGAGTTGTAGTTTTTTATGGAGTGATAGAGGAGCAAATTGTAGCACTTCCTCCTCCATCCATTTAGAATGTATTCATCATTCCTGCTGCTCGTTCCGTGCTTTTCCCTGGTGCATCCTTGCTGGGGAAATGTCATTAGTGAGGATGTTGTTCAATGTAAGTCACAGGGAAAAAAAATTCAGAGACAACTGCAGCCTCTACAAATCAGCCTCAGGGAAGTCTTTGGGGGGAAACTGATAGTGCTGAGTAGTTTAGAAAGCTAATGTTGTCATTCAGAGTAAGATCTAAAACAACAGATGAAATATGAAACAAAGGATGAGGGAGAGTTGGTGGAGGCAGCTGGGAAATCTTAAAAGGGGAGAAGGCAAATAAATTTTATTTACCTGACTGTCAGTGTAGCTAAGCATGAATAATTTTGCGTCCCCCTTTCACCTTCCCTCCAAGGTTAAGCAAACCTAAAATAATTTAAAAGAACAGATATGATTATTCTTGCTCAGAAAGACACCCCACATTTGGGACATTATGAAAATCTTCCCGTAGTATTAAACAAAGTAAATCTCTTAAAACTCCCATGTGAGGGGAATGTGCATTAAAAACCAAAGGGATGCTTGTCTGTGTCACCTTATAAACAGAACAGGCTTCCATAAAGCCTGGAAATATCACTGCCAACATCAATTGTGAAAACCTTATCCTCTGTGTGTTCCACACACAAATCTCCAAGGGCTTTGTTCCAATTGTTCCACTAATGATCTCCATTTCTTTACCAAATCCAGAACTAAATCCAGGCAGTCACCAGACAAAATGGGAGGATTAAAACAGCAAACTGCTGGAGGCTCCATCTCTCTTCAAAGAGCCCAAGGTTCTGTGCAAACAACACACCAAACCTGCCCCTAACAACAGCAACATCCTGCTCGTGTGACTCACCAACCCCATTTCCATCCATTTAAAGTGGAAGTGAAATGCTCTTTCACCTTAGGAGTGAATGCCCACCCCAGCCCTCCGCCTTAGGCAGAGGAATGGCGACGATTTGGGAGTGGATTCCTGCAGGGATGCGTTTAAAGCTCCTCTCTGCAGCGTCAGCTTCCAGAGCTGGTACTGGAGAAACGCTGCCTGCTCCCTGGCAGGGCCTTTTGCTCTTTCACACACCTAATCTTTCTTGCAGGGTGCGTGATCGACAAAGCAGGAGGTGTCAGAGCCGGTGTTTTCAGGTCCTGCATCTCCAGGGAATCGATAAACTGTGTCTAAGACAGCAGTGACCAACACACCATTGACAGAATGACTGCTCAGGTGTTCCAGCACAACGCCCAGGCTTCATTTTCCTCCACTTCCCTCCTGCCTCTCCTCCCCCTGTGGCTAAAGTGGGCAATTTGCTATATTTTCACCATTGCACGTGTTAATATAATGAAGGATTTTTGCCAAGGTTTGAGCTGCTAAGAAGGCGAGATCGGCTTTGCACAGCTGACAAAGGCAACAAACACGGGAAGAGCTCCAAGTAACCTTGGGTGGTTTTAATAACCAGATATTTCAGTGTGAATGTGTAATGGGCAGCCTGCTACAGGAGTAGCTTGTTCTTTTGGTGTTCCAGTTGGTTAATTCCCAATCAAATTCCTTCGGGACATTTTTGGAGCTCTGAAGCGCCGAGGAGTTTGTAGAGTCAGAAATCTCAGCGCTGTTTTTCAGTGCTGACCGGAGCACAGATTAAAACCCACGAAATTAGACTCTAAAAAAAAAATTAAATGAATGTCTCAGTTGTTCCCTTTCAGATACTTCGTGTATCAGATATTCAGCACAAGGACATAGAAGTGAATCTGTGTTTTCAAATGTGCTTTCCCCTTTTCCCCCACACCTCCCTGCAGGGAAGCACCTGTGGGTTTTATTCAGCCTTTGTATGGTTTGGGGCAACAAGAATCTGACTCTTATTTTCTACAGTGTTGGTTCTAATATCAATGAAAACTAAAGACCAAACTTCCTGTAAACTGCCTTGTAATGAAGCTCAGGACTGCCTTTAAATCATGTCCAAATATAAACTGCACAAAAATCAATGGTCAAAATAATGTGTGTGTGAAACTCTTTTGTCTTCTCAGTGCTGCACAGAGACCATTCCCGTGTGAAATGCTGGGGAAACCCTCACCTCGAGAAGAAATTAGAGGGAAAAGGTGCTGCAAGAACAAACAGAATGAGGTAAACTTTGTCTGTGGGAGAAAGATAAATCCTGGGTACCACTTGCACCCCAGGGAATATCCCAAATACTCCCATCTCTCCCAATTCCCTCCCACACCTCAGCCATGCCCAAAAATACCTCCTGACTCTGCCTGTTGCTCATCCCCAATGCCCTGGAATTCTCTCCAGACAAAAATGTGCACCAGCATAAGAGAGTTTTGATAAAATAGCCACACGGGATGTTCGAGATTTTAGGTGGCAACAAGAGCAGAGAAATGTACAAAGATAAGTGGGCACTGGGTGTACTTTAAGAACACAACATCTGTTTTCATGATCCCTGGGATGCAGGGGATGAGTGGGCTGTGAGCCTGGCTTGTATTCACACAGCTCTCTGCAGGACCAGTCATGAATGCACTTCTTGTACCCAGGAATAGAAAAGGGGTTTGGCTCTGTTGCTGTTATTTTACATTTATCAGCTGATAAAGGAATTGAGGTTGGCAGGAATTCTGATTTGCATGTTTGGAGTGAGGAACGAGGCTGGCTGAGCTGTGATGGCTGGGTGTGCATTTCATGAGAAATGATGCAAATAGCAATATTTTGCATTTTCCTTTCAGTTTTACCCAGAGATCTTAAAGCACCTTATAACTTCACATTCATAACACCCAATTTATCTACACCCTTCCTGAATTACTGAGAAACAAGATCTCAGCCAGATCCTGTAAGCCAGCTCTCTGTACTACACAAAATTATGTTTTCTATGTACAAACTAAATACACAGGGACTCTCATCTGCATTTAGGTTTAGCATTCGTAACAAAGCATTACTACAGGCTACATATGTTCATTCTGCGGTGTCTGCAACACGGAATTTGCATTGGAAATGTGCTTTCCAGAGTGTATAATATGTAGGTTTCAGGCTACATCTGATTTTTCAAGTCACTGAGACACTTACTCCATTAACCAAAGCCAGCAGTTGCACTGTTTGGTTTCACTTTTATTATGGTCACGCTATTGCTTTTCATGAAAAAAAGGAATATTTATAAGGCACATAAATATTATCAGGCAGGAGGTAGAGCAGAGCAGTTATTGAAGTACTCCCCACTCCGTTACACCTGCTCTGTTTTAGAAGGGAGCACTTGTGAAAAAAATTCTAAATTGGGTTGACCCAGTTCTTGGATGTTTGACATGGGTTTGGCTCCTGGAAGTCAGCACTGCTATTCCTGATTTATAGTAGTACTGGAAACCAGTTGATTTTGAGATCAGACAAAACCAAAGTAGAAAATTACATTCAGTCAACTCAACTTCTCCCATATTTGTTGGAATAAAATAAACAGATTTTTATACTGTTCAGTTGATCTAAGTGCAGTGCAATATTCAGATATAGACAGCAACCTTAACAATAAAAATGCTCTTACAGATTTGCATTTTCTATGCTAGGAAGATTTCACATGATGAGTTTTAGAAATATTCATGGCTGATGTCAAGACTTGCTGAATTTAACAGGCTGTGAAAGAACTGGGCTGAGCCATAAGGGCAAAGTAAGGATAATTCTACAGCCGGTGTGGGATCATATAAAACTAATTTATAGACTCTGCATAAACTCTGCCAGTCCTTGAGGCACATTTAAACACATTTCCTTAAGCAATTTGCCTGAATTCCCCATAGCAAACGAAGATTTATATCAGATGTAAGAGATTGGGAGTTGGATGAAAGTCAGAGAAACTGAGGAAGGCATCAGTGAGGCCTCACACAACATCACTGTGAGATACCTTCAGGAGAGACCACAAAACAATAGAAAAAACAGAGAAAAATAGGTCTGAAAGGATGCAAAGAGTTCCTCTTGCTGCACCAGCCTTACAAGTACCATGTTTACAGTAGACATATTTCTATTTTATATTTTAAATATAAATATAAATGTATCAACTTTTTTATTATAAATGCATAACATTTGTATTTTCTGAGGTGAAATGCAAACACACAAGTCAGTATCAATATTTAAACAGTGAAATATAGAAATCTCCACATATATTTTCAAAACACCTGTCTGCCAGGCAATCTTCCCCATCCTTCCCTTTGAAGGCTTACAGATTATGGAACCATCACCTTCTCTCCCGAAATATAAACCCAGTACTTCTAACACTGACTGAAGAAGTTAAGGAGTAGGAATCACAGAATCATGGGATGGTTCAGGTTGGAAGGGACCTTAAAGTCCACCCAGTCAGTCCTGGCACACTCCTTGCCCTCCTGCCTGCCATCCTCCCCTCTCCCGCTTCAGCCTGAGCCATATTATGAATAAAATCGTGTGCATTTCTTAGGCTATCGCTCTCAATGATAATTTTTTTTAGGGTTCTTTTTTGTTGTGCTGTTGGATTCCAAAAGGCCATAGGATTTCCACCCAGGACACTTGGGAACAAGCATTTACCAGCGTAATCCGCTTCATACGTGTCAGTGGGGAGGGCGTAATTATCGACGGGTAAAATCCCCATTAGCAAGTTCCACACATCGATGGATGTGAATGAGGGCTGATAATGGCATTGTGCGAGCTCAGAGCCCGAGGTGTCCCAACAAAGCTCTCTGCCTGCAAGGGCAGGGTCGCGTCCCGCCCGCCGAAACCACCGATAATCGCATTGGCGTGGTGAACACCCTATTTTTAGATGAATCGCTGAGGTCTTCCAGCCCTGGAGCTATTGCCCTGGATGATGGCCGAGGGACAGCAAACAAGAGCTGTCTTGTGTCCCCACACGTTGCCATGCTGGGATGGCTTCTACCATTTCTCACCTTCATTTTTTGGTGTGGCTTTAATGGCCGGACAGACAAACATGAAGGCCAGCACAGGTTTCACCCTCTCACGTTGTTAATCCACCCGTCCCATGAGAAATATAACCAGGGATGGTGCATTCTGCACCTAAAACCACACATCAGAGTGCAGTCGCTCCATGGAAGCAAATGGAGAAGGCTGAAACAGCTGAAACCTTAAATTTCCTGCTGGATGTCCCTTGAAATTTGAGGCATCTCCATGAGGACATCTGAGGGCATGATTGAATTCTCAGGAGAATCTAATAATGTGTACTTGTAGCTGCTCAGGAAAACAGCAAGTAAATCAACTGAGTATGGCTTGATTGTCTTTGAGTCAATTTAAGTTCTTTAACCTTGCCGCAGTTCATTAAAATGCTTCTGTTAAAATAAATATTGAAAATGCCTTTCAGGACACCGCACAAATGCAGCATTCTGTGGGCAGCAGCAGCACTGGGTGTCTCCAGCACTCATTTTCCCTTTTCTCCAAGTGCTCAGTGCCACAGCAGAGTCTTCAAATTTATGTGTAGAATTTGTGGGCGAAATTTAGAAATTTAGAGGTTTACATTAGCATGTTCTAATATTTCTATTTGACTGCCAGAAGCGCTGTGTTTAGTTTAATCCAGCTCCCATGAATGCTGTGCTCTGAGTGAGGCCTTGTGGTGATAACCTTCTGTATAAACTGGAGCTTAAACACAGCACATAACTCACAGCCAACAAAAATGAGCTGCACCGTGGTTTTCTGCATTTTTACACTGATTTGGTTGAGTGTTTTCGGATGATCTGGCTGCTGAAACACTCGTTTTGTGGTGATTTTATTTCATGATGGCTTTTTTAAGGGACATGATACAAGAAAATTAAAATGTAATATGTTGAAAACATTGAAATATTAAAAATAATAGAGGGAAAATATAAATTGTGGGGAGTTACTGTATTAATAGCCAGCCACAGTCTGTTAGCAGTCAGTTACTATCACTAAACTGTGACATCTAATCACAAAAAGAGCTCCAGATGTGCCTGATCTGAAATGCTTTGTTCACTTGTGCTCCAGATTAAAGCATCCGAGGGTGAGTGCTGCAGGGAGATGTCTGAGCCTTGTGCAGCTGAGTGGGTGAAGCCCCTGCAAAACTCATCATTTCTTCAGGAATCTCTTTTTGAGTTTGTCCCACCAAAGAATGGCATGAGCTGGAGGGCTCCTGTGAAAACCACGGAGAAATAAACACCAGGAAAACGTAAACAGAAGCCTTTAGGATCTGCAGTTCCAGCTTCCACTTTTAAAGGTGCCAATGTGGGGCTTGCACTGACCCTTTCCGTGTCCAGCCAGCAGGAAACTGCCTTTCATGTGCCCACTGTTAAAACAGGAGAGCAGTCATTCTAAAATAAAGGTTATTAATACAGTACAAGAGGAATAAAACTGCAGGAAATTTGCCTATTCAGGCTGAGCAGTTTTTCTGAGCTCACAATATTTGTGGTTTCCATGCATATTGCAACAGATTTCAGTGGGCCACTGACTGGGTCTGTAGGATGAACTCTTCACACGGACCCAGAGGAGGGGCAGATTTTGAGACAGCAAGAAAAGGGAAGGGTTTTTTCCTAAAACCCTTTGCTGCCTTCATTTTTCTCCAGTTTCAGCCTCACCCTTGGAGGACACCCTTTGAGTACTGCTGGGTCTCTTCACACGAGGGGCAGGCACTGACTGGTTAAAAGCCAGGGAAATCTTTTTAGTGAAAGGCAGGATTGCTCTGTGTCCTTCTCCAGCACTGCCTCTGATCTTAAATCCTGCCCGAGATTTTAGCTTCGTTTCATTTTCATCAGAGCAGATTTTTCAGCAAACATGGACTGAGCAGCACTTGTGTGAAATTCTGCCCTGTGCCCTCGTGCACACTGGAGGTGATTGGCAGAAAATCATTTCACAGAATCACAGAATGTTTGGGGAAGGGACCCTAAAGGTCATTCAGTCCCACCCCACCATCCCAGGTTGCTCCAAAGCCTGTCCAATCCTGCCTTGGACATTTCCAGGGATGGGACAGCCACAGCTTCTCTGGAAAACCTGTTCCAGGGCCTCACCACCCTCACAGGGAACAATTTATTCCTAATACCTAATTTAAACCTGCACTCTCTCAGTTTGAAGCCATTCCTTCTGACCTGCCAATTTATTCTGCTGCTCAGTTAAATGAATTTATGGCTGATAATCCTGTTCTGATATTATCACTGATAATCCTGTTCTGATAAGGAAGATCCCTGCAAACAAAAGAAAATAAGTAGAATTACTCATATTTTGTGGCAATATAGTTCTTGACCCTTGGCGTATTTCAAAAAGGAAACTACAACTGGTGTATAATTGCATATAGATTTTTTAATATTTCAAACCCTGTAAATCTTTCTCAGGGAATTTATTTGAATTAATCCTTATATCTCTCTGTTTAGAGATTAGGGGCAAGGTTCCACTTAAAATTACCAAGTGCATACCTTGGGTCCCAAGCAGAAAAGAAGAAAATTAACTGTTCTACTTGAATAGCAGCTAGAAAGAAATACACAGAGGAGAAAACCACTTTTTCTTCATTTTCCACTCACCTAACTTCATGAACATGCAAGCTCTGATGTACAGTTTTTACTTAAAAAAAAAAAAAGACTAAGAAATGCATTCTACATTTATTAAACCTGATGAAAATTCATGTCATTGTTTCTTCTTGACGTTCCTTACTGACCCTATATCATTGCAACGTAACAAATACAAATTATTCAGAAGCCTGTGCAGATCCTGAGCTGTAAGGAATAAAGGAAGGGAATTAATAAACTTCTAGGGAAAAAAAAATCAGGGTACAATTCCCATTAGACCCATTAATCACTGCAGAGCTTTTAAACCAACATAAATTCAAAGCAATATTCTGATGTCAGAGTAGAAGTATTTGTTCTGAGATAAACATCAGGTAAATCTGCTAACTATGACTGATTTACTTTTTTGGAGGTTGTGTTAATTCCAGATTAAATCTCTGATTTACGGCGCCGCTGAGAGCGCCAGTTCCTTCCTGCTGTTAATGGAAGCTGGACA
Source organism: Lycocorax pyrrhopterus obiensis (assembly GCA_014706295.1). Lineage (NCBI taxonomy): Eukaryota > Metazoa > Chordata > Aves > Passeriformes > Paradisaeidae > Lycocorax > Lycocorax pyrrhopterus. The sequence goes on from JACSVZ010000018.1 coordinate 10,677,970, forward strand.
ACCTGCTCCAGAGATGGAAAAGGCACAAAGCCACCTGAACAAACAAACTCATCCACTCCTGGAACACGGGGATTGCTGCGAAGAGCTTTGAATAAATCCCTGCCTGGGCAGCGCTGGGCTCGGGGCTGGCACAGGATCTCTCACCGAGAAGCCCCCGAGCCAGACCCTGCTCCCACAGCTTTGGGAGGGAAAGGGATCCCTGCTCTGCAGGAAGCAGCCACAGCTTTGGAGCTCCCCAGAGCCGGAGAGGAGGAGAAGCACAGGTGAGGAGGAAAGATAAAAGCAGCCACCAGTGAGGGATTTCCCAGCCCGCACTGATGTGCCCATCCATCACACACAGGGAAGGTTCACGTGTCCCAGCGTGGAAAGGCACAGACACGGATTTATTGTGCTGCTTTCTCCTTTTTGTCTCTGTTCCACGAGTCTGCAGGGCAGTTTATGGGCTGTTTTTCTCATTGTAAATACATATAAAGGGCCAAATGTGTCCTTTCTGTAAATACTGCTGCTGATTGAGATTCTTCTGGCTCACTGTACCTTAAAAACAAGAAAAGAACAGAGAACACACATTTTGAGATCCTCTTCTCTCAGGAACAAATGAAATAAAATTGCTATTTCTGATATGGGCCACTGCAGAGAAAAAACCTTCTCAAATTATCTTCAAGTTTCTTTTCCTTCCCTCTTTTCTTCGTTGTGGACACTCAGTAGCTCCAGAAAAAAAACATTTGTACCTGAGCATGTCAGAGGACGTCTTCCTGATATCCCATTGATTTATTACGGGAAAATTTGGCTTCATGGGCAGAAGTGTGTGAGCAGGTGAAGTTGCACCCACAGATTAAAAGAAACCTGTTGTTCCCATATTGTGGGTTCAATAGAAGCAACAGTGTTCCTTCCTAATTCCATCCATTTTCTCCAGTAATTCCAAGTGGCTGCAAGCTTCTCTCTGAGCCACAAGCAATTTTAGGAAAGAGGTATGGGAGCAGATGAGGGGGAGAAGCAGAAACCTTTTTAAGTGGGGAAAAAAATAACTCTTTCAAGAAATTCCAGAGGAACATCTGATGTTTGATGTCTACACCGTGCAGCAGGTCATGGTGATCTCAGCAGTTAAAATCTGTGACAGCAAGGAGCTTCAGAAAGGGACATTTCTAGGGAAAAAAACATTGCTAATTCTGTTCTTATAGGAACTTTATTCACTCAACAGCTTCTCTCTGATATTCCTTGAAGTCCTGTCCTCAATCTCTTTCCTTTTCAGCTGGGACCTCTGTGTAGTGCTGTGAAGGGTGGCCTGACACCAAAGAATCCTTTCTCAGCCAGGGTTTGTCATAGCAAACAGCCCTTTCCACAGCCTTCCACCTGCCCTGAGGGACAGAGGGATGGCAGTAGCATTAGGACAATTAATCAGCTGATAACTGAACTCCCATCCCACCTTTTCAGGCAGCCCAGCAAACACTGTACAAAGTCCTCAATTAAAATAACTTGAGTTGGTCATAAAAATGTGACATTCCTTTCCTTTAAGAGTGTCTTGAACACAACTAAAAGAGGGGCTGAGACTTTTATGATGCAGAGGGTACAACACACGGTCTTGTAGTACACTTAAAATCAGCCTAAATTGTGCCTCAGGTGCAAAAGAGCCACGCTTTACGTTTTAGGCTGTCTTTTTTCCCCTCTGTTTTTTTCTTAAATAAGCCACTTGCTTTTAGTGGTGATATTTATTGTCACCACTACAGCATCAAGCAGCAGAACAGCCACTGTGGTGATATTTCACTGAGCAGCTCCTAGCTAAGGCAAGAAACGCTGCAAAACCAGGCAAAGCCATTAGTGCACAACTTCTCTTGCTGCAGGTGCCTGTGAAAATGAAGGATTGTCTGAATCTCTCAGCAGTTTCTTTGACAAATGCCCACAAAAGCAGAGAATCCATTGGTTTGAATTTCAGGATATGCAAAGCTGACTTCCAGCTCTGTGTTCAGAGCTGATATCATTTAATTTCATCTCCATCTGGCTCCTGAACAGATTTGGCGAGTGTTCCTGAGTCCCCATCTGTGTCTGTGGGCTGGGTCAAATGATTGTACTCACAGACGTCATTGGGATTCTTCTGGTTTGGGGCATTCATGAAAACCAGCAATTCATTGGCAAATGGCTCTTTAGTCATTCTGGACTCTTCCCACATTGTGCCTGTCAGCCTCGAAATTCCTCCTGAACCTTTGTGCCAGGCTGGGCTGTGCAGCTGTTTGTGCTACTGAGGGTGCAAAGCCAAATCTCAGAACGGTGGAACATAGCCCCAGCAGGGTCTCAGAGGCCAAAAAATGTATTTACAACTCTAGATCTGACGGAAAACACTCAGTCTGAGAGTCTGACAGTCCAAGAGTTTGTCCAGAGTAGTGGATATGGAAAGTAGATTACTGACAGCACACGGGTGTGCTAGTGCAGACTTCCAAATTCCCAAGGAATGCTGGTGCATTTTAAGGATGCCGTGGAGTAGGACAAGTTGGAAGAGAAGCTTTGGGATCAAGAAGAATCCAGCTGCTGGAATATGCAGTTACAGCTCTGCAAAGAGCAGTGATCTCCTGAAATGTGGTGCTGCAGATTCGAGGGTTCTGCGTGGGACCTCACAAATTTCCACAGAAGGCTTCTCACAGCCATGGTGACACTGGGATTTTTCTGGGACCTCCCATAAAGTCTCTGAGATGAGTTTAATTAAAGAAACTTTCCTTTCTGTACGGGAAAGTGAGCACTGCAGAGAATTCTTGTCTTCAAGGCCTTTAGCATAAATTAACCTGAAAACAAAAAGCTGCTGCAAAGATTTCTGCTGCCGAAGCTTTCAGCCTCGCACCCCTTTTGTGTGTGCTGAGCAGAAGATTTTTCATCCTCAGGATGAGCATGGTCACCCTAATCTTTGACAGAAAAACACCAAAGATTTCACTGTACCTTGCTGAAATGAAGAGAAATAAAGACAAGGTGATAAATATTTCCTTCTACTCATAATAATCAAAGTTTAATCACTTTGAAAGAAAACCTTGCACCCTCCTTATCAACCCCTTACAGGGAACAGGGTCTAAGACCTTTTTTTGTGCAGCGTTTCCTTGGTGTTTTTTCTGTCTCTCTCCTGCCGAGTGGCACAAGCCCAGGCAGGGCTGCAGCAGGGTTTAACCCCAGCACTGTTGCTCGCTGAGAACTCTCCAGCTTTGACCCAAGAGCTCAAGGAAAAAGCCCAGCCCGAAGTTCTGCATGCACAGGCAGTGACCCATCCCCAGCAATCCTCACGCCTGGCTTCCCCCCGCACTGCAGAACCTAAATTTAGCATCCTCAGCAATGCAGACCTCAGCTGCAAGGGTCTCTGCCCTGGCTGCTCCTGCAGCATCCTTTCCCTGACGGACCCGCAGGGCAGCGAGGCGTGGATGCTCCGAGCTGCTCTGGAGCACCCCGGCCTTGCCTGGCAGAGCTCAATTTCCTCCTTGCATCCCCGCACACGGAAATATCTCCTCCTAACAACCCCCTGCAAAGCTTTTTTTGGTAGCCACGCACAGAGCTGGCTCTGGGAGAGTTTGCACTGCAGGCTTGGGCTGCAGTTTTCCCTCTCTCCACCTCCCTCTCTTTTCCCCTCGTTTTCCCTGACACTTTTTTCGGAACACTGACTTTCCAGCTCCAGGCAAAACAGCCGCTGCTATTTTTCCTCTTGATTTTCAAGGATCACCTCAAGTGAAACTTTGTGGCATTTTAAGAACAAGAGCGTTTATCTGTGTTATTTACATAAACCTCCTCAATTAACCCCTGGATTTCTGTCTGGATTAAGAATTAGATTGCCAAAAGGGTGAGGGGTACCCTCAACTGGCTCCCGCATCCTCCCTCAGATTCGTAGCAAAAAGATGTTGCTTAGTCATGTTTGAATTATGAGGTGGGGGATTGCTACAGAAAAGGGTTATCACGCTCTTTTTCGGGATGGATAAGGCACCCTGTGAATGCTGAGTACTCAGTTAGAGTAACGACACATTTCAATTTATAAACGCCTGAAGTGCAACTAAAGATATGTAAATAGTCTGTAATTACCAACTTTATGGGTCTATTTTCCTAAACACTTCTGAAGAAAGTGAGATCCTATAGTGTGAAATCTTATTCTTGTAAATCACAGCATCCTGGGCCTCTAAGGGTGTGGAATCTAGCCTAACAAATTTTAGTCTGCTGCTTCTTTTCCTTCCTTAATCTCTGCTGCTGTTCTGAAGTAGTCCCTGGATTCCCATGGGGCTGGTTAAAAACCTTGTAATAAGCAAAGCACATTTCACATTTAACTTTTCTCTCAACAAGTACCAGGTCAGTATAAATTATTACAATCTCAGCATCAAACTTGCCTGTCAAATGCTGTTTCAATACAACCCAAATGTTCCAACACACCAAGGATCATTTCTTCTTCTATAACCAGACAGGCTGTTAAGAGAAAAAAACCAAACCCAACTGTAGATCAATATAACAATTTTTTGTTAATTATACAAAAGAATTATTTCCTCTACAGAACCACAGAATCATTTAGGCTGGAGAAGGCCCCCAAGGTCATCAAGTCCAACCTTTGGAATATCCAAGCCCTGCACTCTGAGGGGTTCTGCCTCAAGAGCCACTCAGCAGTAAAACCAAACACTGAGACAAAGTGAGATGAAAACACTTCTGGTCTGCTCTGTTGTGGCCAAACAGATTCGATTTGGCTGATACACTCCTGTAAACACTACAGATGTGATGGGGCCTGTGAAAACACTCCATCTTCCACCAGCACAACGAGAATAAATTAGGACAAATTACAACAGCGTTAAACAACTGAAACGCACCAGACTTCACAGCAATGTCTTCCGGAAAATATTCTTTTATCTGGGGACTCAATTAAATGAGATCCTCTCTACATGTGCTCATCAGAACAGGCCAAATTCATTTCATGCAGCAAAATTCAGTGAGGAATTTTGGTCCAGTCGCTTCAGACCATCCTGCACGGTGCTACAACATAAAGATGTCATTTAAACTGAGGCAGAAAATTAATTAGAGCCACCCTAACAATTTTGCATGTTTAAATTTGATGGGAGTTCTGTGCAGAACATCTGTGCTCCCCTCCCAGCTAATTGCACAGAGGGAAAAGCCACAAGCACGATGTTTGATGCCTCCTCCCAGAGACCTATTTACACTTACTAATGCAAACACAGCTTGCTGCAAAACTTGCCAGCACTCTGGGCTCCTTGCACCATCTGATTTCTGCTTCCTGGCCGGTGGAAAAGCACTGGGGATTGAAACTGCCACTCAAGTACTCATTAAAGCCCTGGATGCCTCATGGAGTAAATTGGATTGTTGTGACACAAACTGACAAACTGGTTAAGGCTTGTGCCCTTCCCTGGGCTCGAGAATAAGAGATTTGAAAAGACCTGACTGTGTGAGGGACGGCTGGAACGTCTGTCTTAATTTTCCCGTCCTCTCCACGGTTTTGAAGTCTGCAATTATCCTGTCGCTGTTACGGGGAGTTCAGCTCTGCTCTTCCCTGTTCCAGGTGTTCCTTGAACTGCTGAGCTGGTCAGGAAGGACCAATTCCAGTGGAGCCTCAAGAGCTGCTGAGGGCTCAGGACATGCTGCCTGCTGTAGGAGCATGCAGACCAGTTATTTCACCTCAAACCCTCTGCCTCAGAGCAAATGCCAGCAAGGCAGGGGGCTTTTTCCTGCTCTGTGGAGGTTTAAACTAGTCTGTATTGTGGACTAGACTTTGAAAAGTCTTCTGAGACGTAAAGGAATAAATATTCCCTGCTTTTTGATAAAAAGGAAGAAGGGCAGGTAAGTGCAGTGAACTTTGCAAGCTTTGGAGAAGATAAAACCTCCCTGGCATGCTCATGGACTTTTTATTTTAGTGGTGTGATTGAATTGCCAATCACAGTGATGTGACCTGATATCCAAGCAGGAAATAATGCCAAGGAAGGGGGGAAAGCTGAGTTCAAGGAAGGGAGAGACCTGCAGACCTCAGCCAGGTGCCCAGTCTCTTGCAGAGCTGGTGGCTGGGCTCACTCTCTCTTTAAGCTGCTCCCCCTGAACTCCTGGCAGCTGCTCTGCTCCTGCCTGCGTGGGTTCCCCGACGTTCCTAGGCAAGGTTTGTTCCTCACTGCAGAAAGGGGCATCACCTCATTACTCACTGGCAGTTCTTTTCTGACCCTTCTGCAAAAAACCACTCGATTAAACACCTGAGGAGCTCTCCTCAAAAGCACAGTTTTATCTGGAAAAATCCAAAATATTAGCCAAGAGGTAAATCAGGCAAAACAAAGGAGTGATTTCTTCAGTACCATGACCTACAAAAGTCCATGTTTAATTCTGTCAGCCTGTTGGACCCACAGAAAGGCAGGGGTTTGAGTCCTGTTGCTTTCCTTTAAGGGCAGACTGATGGACAGAGCCCTTCTCCTCTGATAGCTCCATTAAAAACCGAGGCTGTCAGTCAGGGCCGAGCACACATCAGGATCTCAGTCGTTGTTGTGGGAGCTGTGAAATGAAATATGAGCCCAGACAGCCTCAGATGACAGGCTGGAGTGATAATAAAGGTTACCCGTAATAACATTTCGTAATAATACAACCTTATTAAAAACTAGCTCACAAACAAAGCACAAAACACACGAAAGTCAGGTTAATTTATATTTATTTATGCCTGGAGCTAAATGCCTGTGAAGTGCCAGCAGCCCATTTACCTGCAGGGATCTGTGTCCATAGATCAGTGCAGGGTGGTGGATTGGGGTAAAAAGTGGGATTTTGAGGCTGCACATCCCTGGAAAGGGCAGACGAGGCTCAGCTGGGATGAGGTGCCCTCCAGTCTGTGAGGAATGGGAATGTTAATCCTGGGAGCAATCTCTCAATATCGATAATGCTGGAATTGTCAGCACCCCGCCGCTTGTTTTCATTTTGCTGTTACCTCCTAACTTTGTGCCATCCATCAACACAAACTGCCTCGGGGGAAAACAGAGGAGCAGCAGTGAGAAATTACTCTCAAAATTAAGCAGAAAAGGGGGGGGGTAAAAAAGAAGTGTGTTTGAAAAGAAAATATTTTAACTTTCCCTTGAAATAATTAGAATTTGTTCTTGCAGCTCCGTGTTCCTCCGCAGTTACTTCTCTGACCTTCCATCAGAGTGTGGGTGAGAAGGAGGATTATGAAAATGAGATGAGCTTAATTAAAACTGCTTAATTTATGTCTTTTTTTTTTTAAGAGCAAAACAGCTACCCTGATTGAAAAATTTAAATATCTAGCAGGCTGTTTTCCTATTCTATTAAACAGAAATATCGTTCTAGAAATCTTCATTTTAAACATCGTTCTAGAAACCTTCATTTTTTACTCTATTAGCCTTTATTTTAAAGCTTTTGCTTTCTGTGTGTGAATTTCTCTGGTCACCCACACCACAAAGAAAAAACCAATCCAACCTGTGAAACAGAAATCAATATTAATAAAGCGACTTCACTGAGCACTGAGATTTTTGGGGTTGCACACATAATAAAGGAAAGTTTCAGAAATGTCGTGTCCAAAAACCAATTAAATTTTCCCTTCTGGAGGGTCCCATCCAGTGGGGTTTAAGGGGGAAAGAGAAATGTATTTTACACCCTATAGCAGCAGAGCTCTTTTACTGGGGAGTGTCAGCGTAGACCCAGAATTATTCCGCTAAATCATGAGCATTATTTGAATGTCACAGCTGACGTGAGATGAGGATGAAGGTGATGATTAATGCCATGACTAAATTAAAATATTTATTATTGTAATTTGGTATTATTAGCAAATCTGAAGGAAAACAAATGATACCAAAAATACTCAGTTGCATTTGCGTTCGTCAAAGCTCTTTATTTCTTTTTTTTTTTGGCTTTTATGGGAATTCATCAGGAACCAGAACCAGCTATCACCAACAATCACCAATTTTCCTGCAGCTCATCTGGCAAACGTCACCTAATTAAAAAAAAGCAAATAAATTAAAACCTTAATGTCGCTCGGTCTAACACAAGAATCACAACATGAAAATTGCATTTGTGACAGAGCCGGGTGTCTGTCGGTGCCCACAGAGGACTCTGCAGGTCCTTCCTCAGCCAGGTGATCCCAGAAAAACCAGGGGGTTGTTTCCATGAGCATTACTCATGTGAGCAACAGCTTGGGAGCATTTAGTGCTGCATGTGATACCAACCCCTGCATAAAAGCGACTTTGCTGCCTCCCTGATTACTATTTCTATGTGCACGGTATTGTATTGCTGCTTCTTTTCTTCATTTTAATTACACTTGATTAGCGAAACTGCAGCACAGCAGGAGACAGGCAGGAGCAGATTTGCTGAACCCTTGCACACTCCTGTTCATGATTGCAAAGCTCTGAAAGGATTTGAAGGTCACACTATTCCTCTAGTAACTATTTCTTTTCTCAGATGGTAAAAAATTTCGGAAGGTGCAGTGCTGTCAGTTGGAGATTTATTAGGAAACAAGCTTTGAGGCGAAATTTGCTGCCATCGCTGACTTAATTAGAAATGCTGGAAATGTTGTAGATGGGTCTGTTTGGGGCTTGTGTATTTTAAAGTGCCTGCAGCTCTCAACAGCAGCTCAGGCTGCTGCTCAAAAGCAACCAGCCAAGGTGTTGTGCAGCCTTTACCCCCAGCACAGCCTTTATCCCTGGCCTCAGCACAAAATGTTCCTCAAATTAGGGATCCTGCAGGAGAGAAATCCAGATGACGGGAAAAAGGAGCCCCAGAACAGTTGCACAAGCTGGGTTGTGTGCAGTGAGCAGGTCCAGGGACAAACATCCGTGTTTAGGGATGTGTATATCCCCACATTTATACATTAGGGATATTTATATTCCCTATTTATTTCCCTGTTCACACATATTTAGGCTCTTCTGCCTGAAGACCTTGTTCAACTCCATCCCTCTCTGCCAGCCTTTTATCCAAGTGGACTGTGAATCAATCCCAGGTAATTAAGTGGTACTTTGGGAGAAAAACTCACAGATTTTTGCCTTAAGTCAGCACCCACCAGCACAGTTACATCACATAGCTGAGGGGACAAACAGGATCTTCTTCCTCCTTCCCTCAGATCGTGTAGAAATAGGTTTGATAGTCCTGAGGGGAATAAGGCTGACCTGCACCAGAGATTTTGACATATTTTTTACAATTGTATCAGATTCTGTTCAACAAAAACATGATCCTGCAGGTGCCACCTCAGTGGGTGCCCTGCAGCTGACAGGCACAAGCCATGGCAGAAGTAAAATTTACTTGTATATTACACTGCAGGTATTAAAGGAGGGTGATTGTGTGATTCTAGACATGCATATCTGCATCTTGTATGGAATATTACACAGGAAAAAAGACAGAAATGAGCCATCCATTCTTCTGCACGAAAGGTGAGTTCATCCCCACAATTCTCCAAAGTCTCCCCTGAGGAGTTCTGATTTACTTATGTGTTATCACTAATGAAGAAGATGGGATGTGGCACCAGAACATCCAAATACAGCAAAATCTTTGCATATGGTGCATGTTTATATCAGGTAGCTGCAGAGTTGAATGAAAAAGCTGTGCTTGTTTGTCACTTTTGAAACTTTGATGATGTTTTTTCTCATCCTGAGAAAGTTTTCTCGGTTTGGTTTCAGGGATTCAAAGGCAAAGCTCCTGAATCTCACATTTCTTGGATTACTTGGAATCTCAGAGTTGGAGCAATCAACACACAGTTTCACTGCTCTGATTTTGCTCTTTAACACTGCTTTTTAAGGCAGAATTGTGTGTAACTGCCTGCACGGGACAATATTGAACATTGGTGGCTGCTCAAACCCACTCAGGCTGCTCAAATTTGGAGGCACTTCTGCTCACACTCATAGCAGTTTTAAATACTCCTGACTGTGAGGCTGATGGAAGAAGAAAGGCCAACTTCAATCTGAAACTCAAATCAAGATCAGCTTTTCTGACTGCATTTCCCTTGTGGAAAGAACAAAAAGCCTGGGCTGGAACACAACCACCAAGCAGGGAGGTTAGTGCAGGTCTCGTGTCTCCAGCTAATCTCTTATAAAAAGTGCATGAGGTTTTTCAGTAGAGTTTTGAGGGCTGCAACACATAGGGGACAGTAAACAAGAGTAGCAACAAACAGTAATAGAAAACAATTTATTAAGACAAAAGAATATTTTCCCCCCTTTTTCCGGTTTGAAAAGTTGCTTGCATTTTAAGTAGTTTCTTCCAGCAATGTTGCAAAGGCAGAAGGATGGCAGTTTTAGACTTTCATAAGCTCATCCATTCAGAAACTCCTTCATTCATAATTTAAGTGATACATTTGTGTAGAAGCCGGTTCATGCAAATTGTTTTCTTCTCATATCTTTTGTAACTTCTCAGTAGGAGAACCTTTCTTTCCTTTGTGCACATCCTCGAGTTTCTTGCTCAGAAAGTCAGCTCTTATTTAGTGCAAACGGGAAAAATTATGGCCTTTTGTCTTAATAGATAATGGGCACAATCAGGGTCGACACAATTTCATCTGTGGGAGACATGATAATCCTGATACCTAATTTGGTAAATTTTTTTAGAGCATCCCAGCAACTGGAAGACTTAAAAACAGTGATGTGGACTTTGGTGAACTCTTCTGAAGCACGAGGAGCCACGTGGGAGGGAGCAGGGAAGTACTTGGCTGAAAATCTGATGTGATCCAGCCAGACGGACGCTGCAGCCTGAGGGACAGCAGGGGCTGATTTCTAGTGGAAATGACACATAAAAGACAAAGAAGGGATAAGACATGTGAAAATGAAGGCAACTTAATCAGGATTGATACCAGTTAAGGGTGGTGGGACAGAAGAGAAGCAGGGCAGCAATGATCCTAAACATTGAAAGGAATTAGAGGAACGGGCAGGAACTGGTGCCCAGGAAGTTTCGCCTGAACATGAGGAACAACTTCTTACCTGTGCAGGGACTGAGTACTGAAAGATTGCCCAGAGGTGTGGAGTTTCCCTTACTGGGGATATTCTAGAACTGTTCGGATGCAACTCTGTGCCCATCTGGGATGACCCTGCTTGAGCAGAGAGGTTGGACCAGATGAGGCACTGTGGTCCCTTCCAGCCTGACCCATCCTTGGTTTCTGTGAGTTCAAGGCAGTTTCATTGCTGTTTAGTGCAGCACTCAGAGCCCTGTCTGTCTGTCTGTCTGTCCAAGTTCAGGATAACACCAATTGTTGAAGCTGAGTCATCCAGGCCCATGAGGTGCTTGAGCCTCCCAGCCTGTGGACACTGGGATTTCCCAGTTATCAGGGTGCTCAGCAGCTGCATTGGGAGGGGATCAACTCCACCTTTGAACAAGAACGGAGCCTTCCCCTCCCCAGCCACATCCCACACCCGGGGCATGTACCCCACACATTCCCTCTGGGGCAGATCCAGGGGCCCTGGTGTCGTCCATCCATCACAAGTGACACAACACCTGCAGCAATACTCTCACTGTTTGGCACATAAATCCTTCTCACAGCCAGGGCAGTGAGGTGACAGCATAAATCAAAGCCTGACTAAATGAAAAGGCACTTCCAAAAAGTATTCATTTGTGTGAGGATCGTGGCAGGGAATTTACAGGGATGTTGAATTATGAAATTACCATAGCAACTTTGTGAGTACCACAGAGTCACCCTGGTGATTCTTAAACCTCTGTATAAGGGAAAATGCTTGTTCACACACCAGAAAAAAAGAATATTGATGTGGTTCAGATGCCTGGTCGGTGCTTTGGAGAGCTGGCTCCCAGCTTTGGTGCAGTCACTGCGTGGGCCCTTGGGTTAGAGACTGATTTGAGGGCTCTTTGCTGGATATTCAGAAAATCTCAGGAAGTTTTAGCTTGCTGTGGTCAGGAGGAAGCTGGATACTGCCTGATTATAGAGCTCCTGTAACAGACTCTGCTGTCACATCTTTTGGATTGAGTGGATTGTTGGTTCTGGTGCCCCTTCTAAGACTTTCCCCTTCTCTCTCTGCCTGTCTTTTCCTGATATTCCAATGTGATAGCTAATTAAGGAGATCACATTTGCCACAGAAATGACAATAAATAAGTAAATAAATCAGTGGTGGTGAGGGAAACCTTTCATGATGTGACCCAGGCAAGAGCAGAGGGAATTGGATTGTCCCATTACACCAGGGCATGAGAAGGGAGCCCATGGCCAGGCTGATGGCACAGATCTTGTTCATAAGCAAGAGATGATGTTTTGCTATTTTTCTAGCTGCTGTACAAGTGATAATTCAGAACCTGCTAAACTCCCATCTTCATTAATTTAATATTTGGCCAAACCTTGAATAATTAGATTACCTGCAGTCTTCGACTTTGGCTCACAGTATGTACTTCGGACTCTTTTATTAAGTTCCTCTGCATCCAAACAAGAGCCACAAGATTTCATTAACAATGGACTTTTCTTTCATCTTAGCAGAAAAAGTAGCACGAGAGCAACAAATCTCCCTGGGAGACAGAGCAGTGTGTCTGCTCCTTAGCACTGCATCAGTTCAGCTGAAAAGACAGCACCCAAAAACTCCTTCCTGGGGTTGCAGACAGATGAAGGCAAGGGCAAGGACGATTCCTGGTGGACTTACAGACCCTCCTCTGGCAAGATGTTTAATTTTGCTCTCATTTATCTGTTTGTGAAACAGGGGTGAACTGCCTGTTGCTGTAAGTTGTTGAGGATGGAGCTGTGCTACCTCTGCTGTAGATAATTCTTTGCTCCCCAGTTTCTTGGGCACAATCAGATTTTCTGAGGAGGGGGTTTACCCTGCTGTCCCCTCCCAGGAGCAGCACTGGTACCACACACACCTTGTCTCTGTCCTGCAGACCCCACTCCCTGTCCCCTCCCTTTAGACCTGCACCCTCTCCAAGGATAGCCCTGTGGATAATCCCATTATTCCCATTCTAAAACAGCCACTGACTGATAACCCTCATGATCCTGGCCAAACCTTTCTCACAAAATGAACCTTTTCTTACAAAATGAACCATTTTGAGCCGACAAGTCACAGACTTGGGTTTGGTTGTGGATGTTGCCTTTGTTTCTCTTTCCACCTTTTCTCCTCATGGGAATGTGGAACAAGGGGCTTTACCCTGGCTCAGGGCTGTCCCACTCCCAGCAGCACAAGGCAGGAGGCAAAGGCAGACCTGAAACCCCAAATTTCCAGAGCTCAGGCCTAAAATAGACCTGTCTGTCTGCATCTGTCTGCGTGGTCAGTGGCTGCTCCTCGCCCACGTATCCAGAGGATGCTTTTTGCCTCCTGCAGTCATGGCTGTGTGTGGGAGTTGTGATGTATTTTCCTGCACCCACTTTGGGCTTTTCATTTCAGTCTCCTTTAATTACTCTCCCCTCAATCTTTCAGACCAAATAGGATCCCAATTAACGATGAAGTGTCAGTGACAAATCACTGCCTTTTGTTTCCAGCAATGCCTCTCTTTGTTAGCTTCACTTTGGAAAAGGAACTAAATCAACGGAACGTAAAAATATGTATTTAACATTTTTTTCTTTTCTTCTTGTGGGAGACTTTGAAAAGGAAATAATTTATTGCTTGTTAAAGGAAGCTTCATTCTCTCTCTTGTAACTCCATATCTGGAGGACACTTCTCCCAGCCTGGCTACTTTCTGCCATCTTAAAAAAGGTTTGAAATCTCAGGGGCTCAGCTCCAGTGAATCTAAGCACTGTGTTATAAGGATGAGCTCCCTTGATCAAAGTAAAAGACATAACAACAGTGCAAGGGAAGTGATAGCTATATTGAAATGAAAAATGGATATAAAATTGTAACAAAAGCAGAAATATTGCCACCAAAGACTACAGAAATGAAGGCCATCATCATAGTTGGCTTTTCAGCTCCTGAAGCACTTTCCTCTGATGGGCCCTTGAGGACATCCATTATCCATAATACTTTTCCTTATATCTTCCTGAGAAATGCAGGCTGTGTCAGGAGAAAAATATGGTAGGGTCCAGAAGAAAAACTAATTCCCTAAATTATGTGAAAAGCCAGAAGCTAGGGAGGAAACAACTCACTGTCATTAACTTTTATCACACACCAAGCTGAACAAAACAATCCTTTGAGATGCTATTTATAACGTTCAACCTGCTTCACTCTATTCCCCAGCACTAATAAATACAGTAGCATTGGAGGAAATTAATGGGAGTCCCAAGTTAAGATCACCTTCCTCCTAAACCTGAGACCAGCACAGTATTAAGCCTTCAGGAAAACTGAATTCTGAAAAGGAAACTACTCATTACAAACTTCAGAGATGAAAAAATAGGGGGGAAATTATAAAAGGAAAGGAGCAATAAACCGTGTGTCCATATGTGTTGCTTGGAAATAAAATGCCAAAGCTGTACAATATTCTGGAGTGAGATTGCTGACAATTTATCATCTTTTGCTATCTAACCAGTAGCTAGGAAAAATTCTCAGTGCTACTGACGGGGCCAGGCCAGCAGGCACCAAAGAGGAGCTGCCAACAGCCCACACTGGCAACTTCGTCTTAGTGCCTGTTAAAATTGTGATATCCTGCTGATATTATCATCAATTATCATCAATTAGAGGAGAGGAGAGGAGAGGAGAGGAGAGGAGAGGAGAGGAGAGGAGAGGAGAGGAGAGGAGAGGAGAGGAGAGGAGAGGAGAGGAGAGGAGAGGAGAGGAGAGGAGAGGAGAGGAGAGGAGAGGAGAGGAGAGGAGAGGAGAGGAGAGGAGAGGAGAGGAGAGGAGAGGAGAGGAGAGGAGAGGAGAGGAGAGGGAGAGGAGAGGAGAGGAGAGGAGAGGAGAGGAGAGGAGAGGAGAGGAGAGGAGAGGAGAGGAGAGGAGAGGAGAGGAGAGGAGAGGAGAGGAGAGGAGAGGAGAGGAGAGGAGAGGAGAGGAGAGGAGAGGAGAGGAGAGGAGAGGAGAGGAGAGGAGAGGAGAGGAGAGGAGAGGAGAGGAGAGGAGAGGAGAGGAGGAGAGGAGAGGAGAGGAGAGGAGAGGAGAGGAGAGGAGAGGAGAGGAGAGGAGAGAGAGGAGAGGAGAGGAGAGGAGAGGAGAGGAGAGGAGAGGAGAGGAGAGGAGAGGAGAGGAGAGGAGAGGAGAGGAGAGGAGAGGAGAGGAGAGGAGAGGAGAGGAGAGGAGAGGAGAGGAGAGGAGAGGAGAGGAGAGGAGAGGAGAGGAGAGGAGAGGAGAGGAGAGGAGAGGAGAGGAGAGGAGAGGAGAGGAGAGGAGAGGAGAGGAGAGGAGAGGAGAGGAGAGGAGAGGAGAGGAGAGGAGAGGAGAGGAGAGGAGAGGAGAGGAGAGGAGAGGAGAGGAGAGGAGAGGAGAGGAGAGGAGAGGAGAGGAGAGGAGAGGAGAGGAGAGGAGAGGAGAGGAGAGGAGAGGAGAGGAGAGGAGAGGAGAGGAGAGGAGAGGAGAGGAGAGGAGAGGAGAGGAGAGGAGAGGAGAGGAGAGGAGAGGAGAGGAGAGGAGAGGAGAGGAGAGGAGAGGAGAGGAGAGGAGAGGAGAGGAGAGGAGAGGAGAGGAGAGGAGAGGAGAGGAGAGGAGAGGAGAGGAGAGGAGAGGAGAGGAGAGGAGAGGAGAGGAGAGGAGAGGAGAGGAGAGGAGAGGAGAGGAGAGGCACATAAAGTTCCACTCTGAGTATAAAATGTTGATGGCTCAAAATCACAGATCTGAGAAAAGAAAAGGGATTTATTCCTGCGGTAAGCGCAGCAGTTTTGTGTTCTTTAAACCTAATGCATCGAAATTGAGCCTTCCCATCAAAGGTGGCTATTCCCTAAGACATCTAAGAGTAGATACAAGACAATGCTGCGTTGATTTGAGCTGAAAGCTTGCAAAGTGAAGTCTGCTCTGACACACAGGAGACAATCTGCAAGAAGAAGGGGGCCCGCAGGAGGTGCTAAAGAAATGAATATTTGTGCATTTGGTGGTGTATTGTTCTCTGGACGCTGGCACAGTGATTTATGGCATTCTTTTGTCACAGAGGGATGAAATCCCCGACAGCACTGCAGACTGAACTAAATTGCCGTCTCCTTACAGCACTTACTGTAGCACAACTACTTAAACATTGACAAATACACGGAGAATCAGCGTGCATGACTGCACTGTACAGCAGCTGAAGGTCTGACCTGAGTGCACTGGCTTCGACACAGAGAAAGACAGGTTATCACGAAAACCAACCCAAATACGTGGTAAAATAACCCTTAAATCCTTTCGATTTAAATAACTTGTGTATCTTTACGTAGAACAGAAATACATTGTGTCCATTTGTCCTACAGGTAATTTTTAATGAATTCATCTTAGCTTGCAAATATTCAGAAGAAACACTCAGCTGTACTGGTGTGTTTACTTGTATATGAATTTTTAAATTTGTTTAAACAATCAGAACTCGTCACTCAGTGAGGGGCAACAAAAATTCATCAGCTTCCCACAGCTCTACAGTTCCTGTTGCCTGAGCAGTGTTATTCTTCTAAATAAATATCTCAAGAACGCACCATAAGCTCCAATGTGTTTGCACAGGGTTAAAGCAGTTGCAGTCAGCAAACATATTCATTGGTTTGTTGTTATTTTTGGGAAAATTCACTCTAGGAGGAGAAAAGGTCAGATTTAATAGAGAGTTATTCCCTATAAGGGTTTAAGACAGATCTTAAACAATGTTCTGCACCAAAGTTATTTTTTGTGTGCAAAATTAGAGAGTTAAGAGACTTTAAAATCTCTCATTCACCTCTTAGTCACCTCTCCTGAGATGTGTATTGAATAACAATGAAACAAAAGTCATTGTGCTCAGTATTTTTTTTAGCCACTGACTTGAGCTTGCAAGATCTGTATAATAAGAGCAGAAATATTCACAGCTGACTAACTGACAAGGGGCTATTTATGGAGCAACCTCTGGAGGTTTTCGCACTTTCAAAGTTCAGAAGGCAAAAGGTCCAAAGTTCCTTGCGTGTCTCTGTCTCTGAGGGTCTCTAACACAGAAGCAGATCCTGCTCTTGCACAGGGGCTTTTGTTTTCCCATTCCCAGGGAAGCCTTGCTAGAGGAAGAGTTTGGGAGGCAAATGAAATTTGGGTTCTGATGAGGCCTGGTAAATAAATCTCTGGGTGATCTGCCTGCACGAGGCTGGGGTTCTGCAGACGTGTCCATGGGTAGGGAAGAAAATAGATTAGGACAAAGGTTTTCAGAAAAAAACCTCCATCACAGCGTGTTTTACGTGCTGGACAGAGTCCAGAGGAGGCCACCAGGTGGATTCAGGGGATGAAGCACCTCTCCTGTGAGGAAAGGCTGGGAGATTTGGGATTGCTCAACCTGGAGAAGCCTTAGAGTGACCTAATTGTGGCCTTCCAGTGCCTGAAGGGACCCCACGAGATGGAGAGAGATTTTTTACAAGGCCTGGAGTGACAAGGCAAGGGGGAATGGCTTCAAACTGACAGAAGGCAGGGTTAGGTGGGATAGTGGGAAGAAATTCTTCTCTGGCACAGGGTGCCCAGAGCAGCTGTGGCTGCCCCTGGATCCCTGGCAGTGTCCAAGGCCAGGCTGGACAGGGCTTGGAGCACTCTGGGGATGGTTTAAGGTCCCTTCCAAGCCGAACCATTCTGTGATTCTATGTCATGGGAAAGTTTTGGACAAACCATTTTGCTCTGTGCCTTGCACAGGCCCTGGGCCAGAGCAGTGATATTTTGGCATCTTTTCAGTGTTCTTCTAAAAGTAGCTGTTCGAATGAGCTGGTGTTGGTTGCTCCAGTCCCACAGAATTTCCTCCTGCGTAAAGAAACCACCAAAGTCTCACGGAGCCCTGAGAGCGCTCGGACAACGACCCCAGGCAGTGGTGCTTGAAGGAAGTTTCTTCTCCACAAATAAACCCCCTTCCCTTTTTTTGCTTCTCGAAGAGCTGCAGCTGAACTGAATGCAAAGCTTCTCCTCCTCTTTGCTGCTGCAAGGTGTGAGCAGCTGAAAACAGTGCAGGTTCTATATATAGAACCAGGCATCTTCCAGGGGCCTGGCTGTCAAAGAGCTGCAAGCATCTGCCTCTTCCCTTCCCCTCAGTGTGCAACAGGGCACTGGGCACGTTTACCACCCCAGACTGCTCAGTGTGTCTCAGCCTTTCCACATGAATGGCAACAGGAAATTCCACAGCTTCCAAAAATGTGAAACCTCAGCCCAGGAGATGCTGAAGATGGGGGCGCGGAACTGCTCACACTGAGGCAGCCCAGGCAATGGAAAGCTGTGGAGCCTCACAGCCTTCACAGAATTCCTTCAATAGGCTGAAGTACCTCGGGGGATCCATGAACTACCTCGTTTCCAGCAGGAATTCATCTCATTCTCCTGCCACTGCCAAAATCCCTCTCTTGGCTGCAGAGGATCACCACGCTGTCGGGGTAGAAATGCAGGATATCATGTAAATACCATGGAGCTGATGTTCCACTCCTTGAAATGTCACTGCTGATCACAGTTCACCACAGAACTGTGCAATCACAGCAGCACTGTTAGTCATTTGTTGCTCTTTTTTCTTCCTGTGTGTTTTGCAAAATGTGGATTTTCTCACTCTTTTCTTCCAGAAACCACTCAGGCCTCCAGTGTTTGATGTTTGAACCCAGATGGGCTCTGACTGAGTAAATAAGAACTTGGTCTTGCAATCATTTTTTGATGATTAAATGCACTGCTGTAATTCCCAGGTCCTCCTTGCCACACACTCTTTCATTAAAAATAAAGAAAGGAATACAGATTTTAAGTGTAGACATCACTGTTATGACCATATATTCAGAGTTTTTGCACAGCACCCATAAATCATCTTTCCTGGTAATTTCAGCTTCTGGTTAATCTAAGGCACAGTTTTACAAAAAGAGTCTCACAGGAATAGGAACTCTCTGTATCCCTGGCTACCTTGTCCCAATGCTTTATTATTTCAAAATATTATTGAAAACACCCAACTATTGATCCTTCTCCTGCTAGACTAAAGTGCTATTTACTGTGAGAATTACCTTTTCCAAACAGACAGGCTATACACTCCTTTGCTCCCTTTTTTGCCTCCCTCTGGATAACTGAGTAAATTATGCCCTCAGCCTCTTACATTTCCCTGTCTCTGTATTTCCCACAGCTCTGCATATTCCCTCCAAGCTGCCTTCTGTGCATTTCTCTGTTTTCAGCCCCAAACCAGGATTGCAAAGCTCCACTCAGCTCCACAAACCTGTGCTGGCTCATCCTCCGCACCACCACGCATCTCACCGGTGTTCTCAGTGCTATGCAAATTAAAAAACAGCTTCTGAGCCAGAGACATTCTTACTGAAATTCCAGCTCACAGTAAAAGCACATGAGAAATACAATTTTTTTTTGCTTTGTTTTGTTTAAAATGTTGCTCATTAAATACGTAGGAAAATGTCTTTTACGAGCTGAACTCTTCTGTCCAACAAACAGACAAAAGCATTCCCAGCTATGCCTGGCTAAACACCCTCCTATCACTGTTCCTGGAAGGATTTGCCCTTTGGATTGCTTCACACGCTCCCATTAAAGGGTTTTGCAAGGCTGCAACCTTTCAGGAGAAGGCCACGAGAAGCCTCTCAATGCAACGAGCCAGGGGCCTTAATCTGCAGCAAACATTCCTTGTGAGGGTAATGGTTTTACTCTGCATTTCACCCAGATAATTGCTCCACCCTGTCAGACCAAGTTTTCATTTTCATTGATAACATTTTTCATTTTCAGGTTTGATACTCTTGACTCTTTCAATCTCAAAACCTTCACTGACTCGATGACAAGTTTAGAAATGTGGATTTCCAGTTCAAGGAACCAGGCAGAAACCTCCTTGTCTGAAAAGACTCTGATCTATCACTGTTTTAATCCTAAGTGATGAGGTTTAGAATTTATAGAGGAAAAGACTCAGGAAAATAATTTGGTATTATCAAGGACTGGGCAATCAAATGGCCTTGGGAAAATGCTGCCAAATCAGCAATAGAGGAGTTGCTGTGCAGGGCATCTTCCTCAAGATATGTGACCCTGGGGAACTGCTCCTCCACCTTCTGTGAAAAGCACCTGGAGATAAGGATTATTGAGAGACCTGAGACATGGAGATCACCCAAAGTTCAATTCAATTTAAAAATCTTACAGCTCAGCGAGTGTCCCCCGTGCAGACAAATGAGTGTCATTATCTGTGCTAATCCTACCATCCCCGGGCTCTTCCTTTCCCTAAGATGTATCCTGTCATCGCTCTCCCTCAGTAGAATAACTGATGGATGCATCTCAATGACTTTAATAGGCTTTAAAAGAGATTGAACTCTGCTCTGGGAAAAATGCAACTCTTGCTGTAGCCCTGAAACCTCAGATCCCATTAAAAACATCTCCTTAGAAAAATAATTACATTCTCATTAATAATCGCTGTATTATATTGTGTTCCATTTCACTAGAAGAAGGGTTCTTTCCCCCCTTTCTCCTTTTTATGGAATCATAGGATCACAGGATGGTTTGGCTTGGAAGTTTTCAGTTTTCAGGCTGACTGTAGAATCTGTTGAAGCTGAGGAATTTTCCAACTTAATGACAGTAAGTGATCAGATTGCAGCATAATGCTATCAACACATTCATCCAAGTTGATTTTGTCAGCTTTTAACAACATCATGGTGTATATTTGAAAAATGGTAACTAATCAAACCGTGCTGGCATTATTTGGGGTAAAGTTATATTAAGATGTGTTGTTTACACAAGGTCTCTGATGCATGGAAAACAAAACCAGCTGTTGGATGCACCTCTCCTCACCCTTAATTCTCAAGGTCCTCATGTCCTGAGGCTCTGAATGTGTTACAACACCAGACTGCATCGTCGTAAACCAAAAATGTTCCAAACAGTTCCTTTAAAAATTCAAAGAATGAAAGAAATAGAAATTTGTTATCACTCAGAATCCTTGCAGCTTCCTATCCAGAAGCAACCATGCTGAAAAAAGCAATGACAAATCATCCTTTTAGGTCATTTCTGGTCCATTTGAAGACGTAAGTCTGGAGTTTCCCAAAAGATGACAGTTTTCCTGAGTTTCCCAAGCCAATGAACTGAAATATTCCAAACCAAATTAGGAAAAATTGCAAAAGCAGGTTCCATGAGACTGTAATTCCAGTAAAATCACGTCAGCTTGTACCAAGGGAGGTTGTCCAGCACAACATTTTACTTTTTGTTGATATTATTTTGGGGCTTTTTTAATCTCAAAGAACAAAATCTGCTCCTGCAGGATTGAAATTCCTTGGGATAATGTGTATAATTTAGGGAGGGACTATTTTCAGTGCATCTATGACCTGGGTAAAGTGGATTCATGACCTGTGTCTCTCATAAAAGTTTGGAAGGTGTTTTATCGCTGTCTTGATGTTGTAAAGCTGCTTGTAACCCTGGGGCTTCTTATAACGTGTTGTAAAAAATACTTTGCAGTCACCAGACTGCTTTAAAAGGGTTCATTGGCTGGAAACACCAGCCTGGGTGTTTTAATGGTTGGATTTTTTCATCTGATTGCTCATTTTTATCCTGGAAAATCAGAGAGATTCACCTGGACTTTCCTTAAACAGATTCCAGGTAGTTCAGTGTGTTATACTCAGTGATACAGGTAAGTATTAAATTATATTTGGCAGAATTAACTTATGTGCTTTTCCAGCTTTGTTCTGGGATGCAATAAATGTGAGAGCCTGCAGGCCTTTTATTCGCTGTTGTTGTTGTTATCGTTATTATTATTTATTATATTATTGTGGTGGTGCTTTAATTTGCTGAATTATCTTTTAAACTTTTAATCATTCCTTCTAACGCTGCTTGCTTTCTGTGTAATGCTCAATATTCACAGCACCACCAAGTACAATTACATATTCCAGCCTCGCCATGCCCAGAGCTCTAGCAAAAATTGATTGAGATTAATTTAATCAAAAGAGTAAAAATAACCCCTTGTCCAATGTGAAAATGAGCAAAATACAGACCAGAGAGTGGAAAACAACAAAAAATTTAATTAAACTTTGACAAGACTTTGGAAGTAATTTTCAACTCTTTCAAGTGTTTTTATAAAGTGAAGGTGTTGGCTGCTGCTCCAACTAGTAGATAATATTTCTCTTTTTTCCCTTTACGTGTATGTAAAGCAAGAGCTGGGATTGTTCCATGGTGCAGAGATTTTCTTGCAGCCTTTCAGACAGCTGAGCAAAGCAGCTCCCAGCAAACCTGTCTAATAAAAACTGTCCCCTCTCTATCAGTCACTTCAGTTTTTCCTTGCAGACAAAGCAGCAGCAGCCACAGGTTGAGTTTAGCTGAAAGGACCAGGCACGGAGCAGATTGGGATAAGTTTCTACTCAGAGATGTTCTGTCTGGTTCTCACACTTAATAAATTTCTCCTGATTTTCACGTTGTTGTGCTCCTCACCTCAGCCCTACACCCTGAAGGTGCTGCTGGTCTTCTCACTTCCAAAAGCTGCCCCTGCCACCGTGCTGCTCGTGCAGCAGGGATTTTGTAGATCACAATAATATCTGAAACCAAAAATACCCCACGAGAAGGGGAACCCCGTTTTTCCCCTTTTGTTGCTGAGACACCTGAGGCCTGAAATGTTTGTGCTGTTCTGCACCTTTGCCTCTGCTCCCTGACACTGCTCTGTCCCTCGGTGAAAACAGTGCCATCAATTACTCCATGCTGATTTAATAAAGTGCCCTGGCTACAGCCCAGCAGAGCAGATGGCTTCGTAGGTTATAGGCTGATGCCTCCAGGGAGGCCCAGTGAAGAAAGATCCTCAGAAAAGAACTCAAAAGAAGAAAAAGGGCTGCACACATATCTGTAAGAACTTCCGTAGCTGATAGGACTGGTCAAGTCGTGACAGAAAACAATGACATGTCTCAAAGAGAAACATATTAAATGCCATTGGAAAACACCTTGCACACAAATTTATTACTCCAGGTGTAGAGCCTGAAGTCCTTGAGGCATTTTGGAGACCAAGCAGTGTCCCCATGGGGGAGGGTGCTCCCCACAGGGTGCTGGTCAAGCAGAGCAGCAGGGGCCACATCCCACCTCTCCAGGGGAGACGCTGCACAAGGAAAGGCAATGGGAGTGTTTTACCTTGCAGGATCTCTGGGTTTGCAGGTTCTTTTCCCATCTGCACAGAGGTATTTCCATTTCACTGGAGGTCACGGTCCCTGGTATTGCAAGCAGGGATCCCACTGTCTGTCGCTCCCAACACTCCTCCTTGGCCTGATGGCAGCACCTACCTTTGGATGAGATGAAGAGTCAGTATGTGCTTGCTGACACCACGAGTTGCATTTCACCGTCCCAACAAGCAACAAGGGACTGGAGGGTCTGTAGCTACCCAAAGTGGGTCAGAACTTCAGTGCTGTGTCTCACCCAGAAATCAGAAAACACAAGCACCGAGCTGCTGTGACCTCTTAAGTGATTACAATCATAATCCATTGTGTGCCTGTCTGCAACAGATCCATTTCTGTAAGCAGTTGAGTTTAATTGGGCCACAGCTGGTGTTGGCGAAGTATATGGGAAGCAGGGGGGTGAGGGGAATGGCTTTATTGACTCCACAGCTCTCTGTAAACTGAGGTTTCTCTCTTTGATGTTGTCTGCCTTGTTCTGTTTAGTTCCTGAACACTTCCACAGGGCTGCTGGCCTTCAGAACAGGAATCATCACACTGTGGGGCTCATCACACACATCTCCACAGAAATCTGGGAAAAGCCACCTCTTCCCACCACATGGATTGGTGCTGCCAGATCAACCATGCGGCACTTGCACAAATTCTTGTACAGGGCCCTCCCCAGCTTTGAGCAACAGGTCTGTAGGTGCCTCCTGCTCCTTCCCTGGCAGCCAACCCCCTCTCAGTCTGTGCCTGTGCAGCTGGTTAAAAACAACCCCCCTGCTGTCTTGGTGGGGGCTGGAGGAGAAGGGATGGCAAGTCCATAATTCTGTGATTAACACCAGAGCCATCCTCCAGTCTTCAGCACCTTCTGCCTCCAGGTCTGGACAGGGAAAGCTCCTCCCAGACACACAATATCCTCTGCGACCTCCAGCCGCTGATGTGAAGAAAACACAGTGGCAGAGCCTGAAGTTTTCTGAGCCATTTATTCAAGGGCTGTGGTAGTGACTTCAAAGATCTTTCTGGGGTTTTATTGGCTTCTGTTGATGGGAGGGAATAACCACGTTACAAGAGCAAGAGGAAAAGAACAGAAGGGGAGGCAGTTAAAAATTTCAGCCTGACTTGTCTCTTGTTCAGTATTCCTGCCTTTGCTGGAGTTTGAGCTTCAGGATGGACAGTATTTCTCAATTAACCTCCCACACCAAACTGCACCTGGCAGAGAGCACTTTAGCTTCTCTGGGCAATCTGTGCCAGGGCCTCACCACCCTCAAAGGGAAGAATTTCTCCCTAATATCCAATCCAAACCTAATTTCTGTCAATTGAAGCCATTGCCCCTTGTCCTGTCACTCCAGGCCCTTGTAAAGAACCTTTCCCATCTTTCTTGTACCTCCTTCAAGCACTGGAAGGCCACAATTCAGTGACCCCAAAGTCTTCTCTTCTCCAGGCTGAAGAATCCCAGTTCTCTCAGCCTTTCCCGTAAGAAAGGAAATGTTAGGAACCGTTTGAAGAGCTGCAAAGATAGAAGGAGGAGAATGTCCCAGTCTGACCCCAGGAGAGACTGCGGAGCCGCTGCCAAACTGAGGACTGGAGTGAATCCCCTGAATCCAGGGCAGCAAACTGGGGCTGGGCTTGGTGAACAGCCCAGAAATCAGCTGTGTGAGAGCCTCAGAATGAACTGTCATCATCCATTTGGCTCTATTTTAGGTAAGAGAGCAAGGAAAACCATCTGAACTATTCATGGTTTCAGTCAGCATCTCTTGCAGTTACCATTTAAAATAAGACGTTTTCTTTTTCCCAGTGAAAGTCTGTCCTAGTGCGAAGATGCTGTAGAAAATGGAGACAATTTTGAGTCTACACCAGGTACAAATGCTCTGATTTCCAGCACTAAAATGTCACTGGAAGCATTTAATCTGCTGCTGTAAACGTGTGATCCATCACTGAGGAAACAAGCACAGTTCAAGGGAGTAGTTACATTATTAAAACACCGAAGTGCTGTTGTGCCACAAACAACAACTGATGTGTATAAAAGAGACATTTTACTGCCATGATGTGTTTTCAAGGCTCCTTAAATAAATTAGATTTGCAGCATGTCATAATAGCAGTGGTTTGTAATACAGCACAGCCCTGGGTGCGTGTATTCTCATTTCCTTAAGTGTCACTGCTGTACGCAAGGAAAGAAATTATTTGTTAACACTGATGAATATTTATCAGCAAATTCTCAATGAATATTTCACAGAGGAAGAGTTGCTCATATTCTTATTAATTAGGAAAAGGAATAATGCTGCCCTCTGAGTGTTTTTGATGTGCTGGCACAGGGGAAAGTCGGCGCAGTGGGTGGAATTCTGCCCTTGCAAACGAAGCCAGTGGATGGGAAAAGTGAGTCCCAGTGGGCCAAAAAATTATTTCAATGATGTAATTTCCCATCCAACTCAAGTGAGTCAGATAAAAGGCCAAGCCCAGATCTCTCAGGAGGCAGTGGGAGCAAAGGGAAAGGAGGGAGACTCAGATCAGTCTTGCGTTCAGTGGGTGTAAAAGAGGTGGGAGAAGAGAACTGACTCCCACTGTGTCTTTCACCTTAATTTATACCTTCCTGGTACTTTCTTTTTTATGTGCTTCAGGAGGTCATTTTATAGAATAACTAAAAAAAAAAAAAAAAAATCCCAGTTCTCCTGTAATTAAATTGCACAGTGGCTGCAGGCATTTCTCTCTTCTACACGTGAAAATAAGTTGCTTTTACTAAATTAAACAAGTTTACATGGCTTAAAATCATGCAGAGATGAAAATCAATCTGGATATTTTGCAGAAAATTTAAGCAATTACACACTTAACACAAAGCTAAAGTGCAGGATTTGTGTTTCTCATTTTGCTTTAGTTTAGGCCAGGCTTCCCAAGGTCCAGCAGAGTCTCACACTTGCAGGAGGAAATGCCTTGGAGGGAAAAAGGGGATCCTTCTTTCAGTGACAATGCTGGTTTTAGCCAGTTCAACCTAATCAAGAAAGTCTCTGGGTAAATTAATCCTAGCAACTTATGAATAAGAGAAAAAGAAGCAGAAAGAAGAGCTCTCTAGGTGCTCTTAGTCTTCTTCCCATTTTTCTCTATCTCTCCAGCGAATTCCAGAGCCCTCAGAGCCCCCTTGAATATTTAAAATCGTTCAACAACAGTGGGTAACACACCACACCGTTTTAATTAAGCTTGATGTGCACTGACCTTGAAATTGGATCAGAAGGTCTATTTACTGACAATGCTGCAGCTGAATTCAACAATTGATTTTCACTAGTTGTTCTGGAAAGGCCGATGAGCAGCTCCATGGAATTTCCGTTGGTCACTGGAGAAAGTGGGGCCCTTCAGAGAGCTCTAAACGTGCTTAAGTGGGAAAAGATGTCCAAATATTTCTCTCTAACTAGCAGAGGGGAAGAGAAACACTGATATCTTGATGTTGCATGCGGAGAATGTCGATAAAAAACCTCTTTTTAGTGCCTATCATTTGGATCCTCAAATCCTTCCACAAGAATTGAGTTTTTCAGTAGCACTGTGGCACTCACAGAAGTTTTATTTTCAGTTTACTGCTGGGAAATTGAGGCACCAATTGAATAAATAACTTGTCAAGAGCAATTGGAAACACTATCATGTTGCAGGAATATTGAAGGGCTTTTAGTTTTTCTCTTTAACACATCAGACTGCAGCTTTTATGGCTGAATATTCCTCTCTGCCACTGTAAATGCAGGTTAAGGCCACTGATGTCTGTGAGAGACATCAATTTAAATCTTGAGCAAACAAGATCACAGTCAGCTTTAATCTCATGGTTCTTTTATGTAATACAGGATATATTCCTGCAGCTTGCTATCTTTTTCTTGTCTCAGCTGGGATATTATAAAACACAGCAAACACTATTCCCTTTTCAAATGGACATTACTTGTGTTGACTGAGTGATTCTATATTACTCTTGATATATGTTTTCAGGAAGAAACACTGTTTTCAGGAAGGACAGAGAGTAGAAGTGATTCTTCCTTGTTTCAGTCGTGTTTCACAGTAAAAATTACAAGGAATAGAAACTCAGAAACTTATTTTTCTCCCAGTTAAGCTCTTCTTGCAGCAGCTGGTGCACTGTTGGCAGTGGAGCTGCTCCCAATACACAGAATCTGGGCAGCCAGGAGATCCAGAGAGTACATTCATGGCTATTTATCCAAAATTTGATAAAGGAGCCTCTCTCATCTTTCTCTTCAGCTTTCATCTGCATCTTCACCTTTGTTGCAGGTACCCCTCAGAAGTATTACAGCTTTATGGTGCTCTTGTAAGAGCTTCAGTGCAGGAAATGGAGCAAGCTGGGCTTGTTATCAATCAGACAGAATGGGCAGATCTCTGTGGGATGACATTACACAGTGTGTGACAAATAAGGACAGGGCTGCCCTGCTGTCATAGAACTGCGTGTGAGGGCTGAAATGTGTTGTACAAAAAGCTGTGTACACAAACAAACCTGGGGTTCGGATCGGCAACAAATTTCTCTGGTGCAGCTGCTTTTCTAAAAAGAAAAATGACTCTCATTTCTTTGTGCTGATCATTCTTTTTCGTTCCCAACACTCAAAGCTGACCCACAAGCTGTTTCACTGGCTGTTCACCTCCCAGGAAGTGCTTTTCACAAAATCATGGAATCACTGAGGTTGGAAAAATTCTCCTGGATCCTCGAGTCCAAGCTGTGCCCCATCCCCACCTTGTCCCCAGCCCAGAGCACTGAGTGCCACGTGCAGGCCTGCCTTGGGCACCTCCAGGGATGGGCACTCCAAACCTCCCTGGGCAGCTCCTCCCAAACCTGGAACATTTTCCCACACAGAGAATGTCATTTTTTAGTGGATCTGCATGAGCAATGTTGCATCCATGCATGAAGAAGGCCAGGACTCCTTACAAATGAGATATAAAAGAGAATAAATGAGTCAGTTCCCCTCATGACGGAACACACGGAGGAGAATTCACTCGAACTCACTCATGCTGGGCTAAAGTGGAATTGATGCAGTCAACTCAGTAGGAGGTGATCCAGGCATGGGATTATTTTAAGCCTCTGTCCTGTGCTGTTAAATTCAGATCCCAATATATAAAAACCAGGATGATAAATCCAAGGCCATGCAGTCAAAGAGCGAGACTTCACTTGAAACACGACCTGTTTCACTGAGTGAAAGATTGAGCTCAGTTGTGTTCTGGAGAATAATTTGGACCCAAAAAAGCATCTACTGCAGCCTCAGGCTCCCCGAGAAGAAAGCAAATCAATCTTCATGTCCAAACCAGCCCAAGCAATTACCCAAAAATCGTGAGTAGGTAGGGATTCCAGTTAGGATACCAGTCATGGTGATTTTTTTGGGATGATGTGCAGGCTTCCTGGTGTCCTCAGCAGCCAGTGTAGCTTTGTACCAGCCAGGAGCTTGGGTACTCAGGAGGGAGGAAGATGGGAGAGATGTCAGGATAACAGAACTCACCCCCAGCCACTTGCTCTTTGCCCAGACCTGGTGAGCCTTTTTTATGGTAATAATTCTAAGGATCTAAATAAAGAAAACAAATTAACGGGGGGTTGTTACCGTGTCATTAATTACCACATCCATTTATAGCTGAGCATCCTGGGGTTTGCTGTGGGTTACCAGCACAGACAGAGCTCCATTTCACCTCTAGAACTCTCCCCCTCTGCATCTGTTCAGCA
This sequence comes from Lycocorax pyrrhopterus obiensis, assembly GCA_014706295.1. Classification (NCBI taxonomy): domain Eukaryota; kingdom Metazoa; phylum Chordata; class Aves; order Passeriformes; family Paradisaeidae; genus Lycocorax; species Lycocorax pyrrhopterus. The sequence continues at coordinate 10,706,628 of JACSVZ010000018.1, forward strand.
TCTCAACGAGAGATTCTGGCTTTGGGGATCATCAATAAATGCCAGCAATGAAGAAACAGGGAGAGAAGCTCTTAGAATGCCTCAAACCCAAACACAATGTCACGAGGTAGGAAGCAGATTCCACTTTTCCCCCTGCAGAAGGGATTTCTCTCCCTTTGCCTCCCCAGAGTTTCCTGCAGTTCTGTGTTTACGGTCGCTGGGATGATGCTGCGGTTGTGTCAGAACCAGGACAGTTGCATAATCCAACAAACTGAACATAAACCATCTCTCAGCAACAGCTGCTCAGAACAAGGAGGTTTCCCTCAGAAGCCAGGAGAAAAATCCAACCTTTATTACCCGTGGCAGCAGAGAAAAAGCACGGTCCAGCTCTGCAAGTCTGGGTCACCAAAATAGGAGGAAAAATTCCAAGCGTTTCTCCAAAACAAAAATTCCTGCTAATGCAAGTGCAGAGAGTGCAGTCCTGCTGACTCATTCGAAGTGGGGGTTTTTTTCACTTAAAAAATAACTTTAGTGCTCAGTAGAGTTTGACCTGTGTGAACCACGCTAAAATTTCTTAAGTGCAGTGGAAGACAGGAATCCAGACTGAAAACCAATTTTTTCTTTAAAGTGGGATCTTCAGTGCATTTTATTTACTTTTAAGCCCACAAACTTATGACCTCCAAGATTTAATTTCCTCCAGCATGTGTTTGTTACCAAGGGTATATTTGAAAAGTGAGGTTCCATTACAATTGGTGCTCTCTCTGTGCACCCCAATTTTGGTAAAACATGAGATTTTACAGACCCAGTTCCATGCAGTGAATTTATAAAGAATATTGGCCCTATTTGAACAACTTAACTGCTCCCACTGCAGCTTCCTCTGCTTGTGGAGGTAAAACTGGGGGGTCACTGCTAAAGTCATAAACATTCCTTAGAAAATGATTAGATTATTTAGCTGTTGAAAATACAAGTTGTGGCACTTGTTTTCATGAATCTTGACCCAAATTTGCACATACAAGCAGAATTTGGCATCCAAGGCACACTCGGGTTTCAGTGGCTCAGCAAATCTCTGAATGGGCCCAACACAGAGCTCACATTTGCTGTTAATTCACAGCACAAAAATTCAATCTCTTGGGTCCTTCGTGCACTGGTGTTCACCTGACAGACTCTGACCTTTAGCAAAGTAAGCACACATTTTGCTTAATTAAAAAGCCAATGTCTTTCACCTTGTATTTCAGCATTTCTCTACTCTATCATCTTTATTATTAGGAGGTTAATTTAAAAGATTAAGTAAAGATTCTGAAGAAAAAAGCACAATATTTGAAGAAGATCAGGAGATAATTTTACAAGCGTGTCTGTTTATTCAATTTTTCATCTGACCTTCAAGGCTTCTTAAGATCTTTGGAAACACAGCCTTCCTTTTATATGTCTGTGTTAATGCCAGGGATGTTCCCTGAATCCAGCACACCTGCAGGAATTTAATAGCAGGCTGCAGAGAAAGCTGCGCTCCAGACCTGCCTTGCTCAGCTATAATACTCCTCAAAATCTGAAATTAAATCATTACGACTGCGTGATCACCCTGAGGAGGCAAACCAATTTCAGTGCTGCTACTTGAAGACGGCCAGCATTAAAAATCAGAGCTTTTTAACTGAAGTGGACCATAAAAATGTCAAGCTATGAAGTTTTTAGTGGCATGGAGAAGGGCACATACCTGCCTTGCACAGAGCAATGTCTGAGGGTTTCTTCTTGGAAGTCCCTTGATTTTCAGGTCTTTTCTTAATGCCCAGTTAATTTTGGCAATGAAATTTCAGAAAACATATTCAAAAACTTCAGAAACCATATTCGGAATTTGCCTTTTTATTTTTAAAATACGCAAGGAAGTAACAAAGTGCATTTGATGTCTATACATCCTAGATATATTTCAGTTGCATTTAACACGTGTGTGTGTGTGTAAGGATCTCGTTCTGAGATCTCTTCTCCCTCCTATCACCTTACCCTCAAAGGTTTTAGCATTAGAACCTTCTTGAAGAGTGATTCTGCTACATGAGAATTCATCAGTACAGGGGGTTTATTTTCAGCATTTTCACTTTGGCATTAATTTAATGCCAGTTTTAGTTAAGTGAAATACCCCCAGCCCATGTTTCCCTCCTGCAGACTGCCTCAGTGGGTAGCTGTTGGTGTTTATGCCAGGATTCACTGGAGTAATCCGTCAGGAAGACAAACCCCAGAGCCTAATGCAAACAGGCTAAGTGCTTGTAGAGAGTCAGGAATCACCTGTCACTGAATCTGAAGCCTCAACACTCCGTGCAGATGACACTTTCCACCCCCACATCTGCAATTCCATTCCTCTGAAGAGAGCACGTTGTTTTCTGGATTGGAATTGCTGTTGTTATTTACATATGCAGGCAGAAACAAGACTCTTGGTGTGAAGTTAAGGTTTGGCAGTTCTGCTGTGACCGTCTCTTGAGATGAATTTGCCTGTCCTCGCTCTGCTGGGATCAGCTTTCCCACTCACCACGTTCTGGAGCTGCCTCTCCCTTCCTCCCCCCAGCTCCTCGGCACAGAACGTGCTCTCACCAAGCATCCTCTCGACAAGCTTCTCCTCAGAGCCTCCATGCACTGGGAATACCACAGAACATTGGGATTTTTTTTCCCCCTGTGCTGCTCCTCAACCTTCTCTCTTTAGCTTCTGTGCAGCACCAGGCCTGTTTTTAATATGAATTTGTTTTGCACATCTTCTGTGCACCTGTTTTCACCAATTCCCAAGACGGGAATCAGCCTTGTGCCCCACTCCCTGCATCCCCCAGAGCAAAGCTGAGTTGGCTCCATGAGGGCCCAGGAGATGCCAAGAGCAAAGGTTCAGTGTGTGCCACAACAAACAGATGGATCCTGTCCAGCCTGGAGTCAGGAGACATCGTGAGGATGTACTGATCCCATGGCTGGAATCCGCTGATTTCTCCATGGAAAAGACCAGGAGGACCAGCACTGCTCCTGCCCCGCTTCCCCCTGCACAAAGCAGGAGGATGGAAGGGAGGAAGGACAAATGAGTGCTTTCCTCAGTTCACAGCACTCCTGCAAGCTTTTATCTGCTTTTAGCTGCTTATTAATTGCAAGATGCATCTGTTTCACGTCTCTGTCCTCTGCTTTTCTGTGCCATGTGTGTTGAAAACTCTCTAGAGCATTACCCCTTAGCCCAGCTTGGCTAATGAATAATGGTTGTCAGGAGAAAGTCTGGAAAAGGAGCACTAAAAACAAAAGTTTTTTCCGCTCTTAAATTTGCTCCATCAGCATCTCCAGATCTGAAAGCTTTGAAAGCTATCAACCCATTTTTTGGATCATTAGGCACTTTCAAAACAAAGCAATTACATTTTCACCAGACGAATGTTTCAGAGATTCCCACCTCTTAAATTATTTCACTTGCCTTGGCCCAGCGCTAGGTTGATGGGACTATTTTATAGGGGTGGAATTTTCTGCAAAAAACCAGCTTTGAACCATATTTCAAACAATTTCACATTGTGTGTTACCCGTTTCTCACACAATGGAGAAATCAGTACCTTCATCAGGAGCTGCATTTCACAAGTGGGAGCTCTCCATATTTTAATCTTTTCTTTTGAAACAGGAGGTCTGTTCAAACTAGGATGTCACTCCATGTCACATGGAAAAATCCTTATCTGTAAATCATAAGCTCCCTGGGAGCCAGAAACAAAAAGAATTTAGACCAAATATATCCACAGGTAAGAAAGTCAAACTGCTAAAAAATAATCTCCTATTCCCAAACAGGCATCAATTAGACCACAAAAGGGAGAGCGAAAAGAAATTGCATTTAATTATGTCCTGCGTTGAAGTAATCCACTTTATCTTGAAGAAGGTGACCTGTTTACAGTTTGCACCTCACCTTCAACATTCCTCCCACACTCAGCTGAGCCTAATGAATGTGTCACTCGTTTGAACAGCACAGCACAGATTTTGTGCAGAGCTTCTTGACATCCTGTCTGGGTGAAAAGGGGCAAAGCACCCTTTGCATTTCAGTTTTGCATTTTATTGTTAAGAGAGAGGCAACACGGGCATGAAGGGAAAAGGCAAAAGCGGAGACGTTACAAAGCTTGACACTGTTTATTTGAGTGGAGATCAGACTTTGAGTGGAAGTAGAAAATTATGGAGAATTTCCCAGGCAAAACAATTTCTAGGCGTAGTAGGCACAAATGTGATCATCGATTATGAGAACTGAGGAACGGAACAGGATGGAGAACTTTACACTTTCACAGGCCCCGTCCTCCCAGTTTACTGAAGATCTTTAATCTCAGCAGATTTCTGAGTAAATCACTCTCCCTGTGCCATGGAGATGAGCCGGCTCTCCAAACATGAAGAGCACCAAACACTTAGCAACGATTATTGTGGAACTTTCAGATGTTTAAATCAAAGTCAAACCTCACCAAGAAAAATCTCATCCCAAAAGAGCGAACTGGAATGAGCCAAGCAGCAGCGAGAGAAGCAATTTTCCAGCACTTGGAAGTGTCTGATACTGCTTTTTTTAGCTGCATTTGAAAAGGTTTTATTCTCAGTGATATTTTGTTTACTTCCCTCCTGCACAAATCATGCAGGCATTTCATTGTCTGTTTGGATGCACTTCTTCAGCAAGTTGTCAGACAAGTGTGGGTGCAAAATGACGGCCCAGGAGAGAGGATATGCTTGGAAATGTCAAAGCCAGCCACACAAGGAGACGGTTTGACTTGGCATTTCCTTCATTAGAATTTCTATTCACGGAGATTTCCAAGTCCCAAATGTTAAGTAAGCATCTCTTTCAGGGGCACTGGTGGTCTATCCTGAAGAGCTGAGTTTCTCCCAGCAGAGGTGTTTGCTATCCCTGTGGTGATTCCAATGATCCCCCTGGCTCAGGTGTCCAATTGGCTCCGGAACACAACGTGCTGCCTTTAAAGAGGGGTTCAAGTGCGGAACAGACCCCGTGTGGAGCTGCAGTTTGGGAAGCAGGCAGGAAGCTCCTTCCCCACCTCCTTCCCTCATGCTCCATTTGGAGAAACATCCCTCCACCGATTTCTCCAGTGGCTGCCAAACGTTTTGTTTCACAGACTCTGTGGTGCCTTAAGTGTGGCCAATGTGCTACAGGGAGGGAAACAACATGAGAACTGGGCTAAAAATTTCCCTCTCTTCTCATTCTCACTCTTTTTTGCACACAGTCCCATCGTTTGAATTGGTTTCATCCAGTCCTCTGTCAGAGCTCAGGACACGAGCGAGCAAAAGCGAATTTAAGTCACATTTATTCCTCCTTGATCCCAGCCTGGCTTTAGGCCAGGCCAGTCATCTCCAAGGAGCTATTTTTAGGCTCTGCACCAGCTCATGTCTTGAAGCAGTTGACATGATATGACAAACATTTTTAAGATCTCTCAATAGAAAGTTATGCAGATGCTTTGCTAAGAAAGAGCAAACAAACCAAACAGCCCAATAATTGACTTTCAGAAAGTAATTTGCACAGGGTCACTAGAGGGATTTGTGAACTGGAGCTGACTGCTGAAGGAATATGGATTTTTCTGTTCTGAATTGCCTGTTTTCCTGTGCACAAGCAGGTTGTGACAAAATGTGTGGTTAGAAAGTAGACCATAAATGATAATGTTAGTCTATTCATGAAAAAACAGGCAATAACATCTTTAAATTATTAAAATTTATTTATTTTTATATATTATGGTATATTAATTATATTATACTATGTGATGTATATAATAAATTATGTTGTTAATTATATATCAAATTTGTTTAGTCTTTTAATTATTCAAAAAATATTTTTAAATTCTTTTGAAATTAGGCCATAGTGCCTTTTAAATTCTTAAATTTAAAATATTTTAAGGTTTTAAATTTGTTTAAAGTTTTAAATCTGTTAAATTCACAGCCAGGGCTCTCAAAATGCTGTTTTAAGTAGACATTCATGAACATGGCAGCCGAAGCCATGTACGAACCCCCAGTCAGCTGATCTCTGATGCCTCTCAAAACACAAACTGGGTTAAAAACCGCCTACTGCCTTATGAACTGAACAAAAGAATCTGATTTTAGCGCCAAAAATCAGCTGCCCAGTGACCACATCTGTGTCACAGACACAAAAAGCAGGTGGGAACTCGGTGCAGATGCTGCACAGCACACGCACAGAGCTCACACGGAGCTCAGCCGTGACCAGAGTCCGCTGTTCCCACCGGGCTGGAGGCTCTCCCTGCCAGTTGTCAGTGCCAGGCACCTCCTTCCCAGCACGGCACCAGCTCAGATTACAAAACCACGCTGGTTTTGATCTGCAGCACTCACAAAAGAGCTCCCCTGCCCGCCCTGGGGCAGCAGTGCTGATGCGGTGGGCTCTTGGTTAGGTCTGATGAGGAAGTTGTCAGCTCATCACCAGCTCTGAAGATGACAGGTTATAGCCAGCGCTGCTGAGATGAAATCCCTTGCAGCTCTTGGAGGAATCTTCCTTCAACTCAGCAGAACCTGTGTGTGAGAGAGACAATCAAGGGCTTGAGTAACATAAGCAGGTTGTCAGACAATGCTTTTTATTTAGGGAGAGGTTGAGAAATCCGCTTTAGGTGTGCGCAGCCTTGAGATTTCTGATAGGTGTGAAATTAGGCACGTCCCCTTAGGAACTGGAGCTACAGCATGTGACCACTTTTCCAGGAGGCAGAGAGGGTTGGGTGTTTCCTGGGATTTGCCACTAGATCCATGCTATTTTATGGCCAAGCCCATGGAAACCTGTGCAGGTTCAGCTCCAGCTAAGTCTGGATTTCATTGTCAAATGCACCAAAACAATGCAGATTTGGGACACCCCACAACACCCAGTGGCTGGTACAAAAGTGGCAGACGGACTTCAAGACAGAAAACTTTCAGATGATACAAAAGGACTACAAACCATGTCTGCATGGGGCTGTACTCAGACCAGGCACTGACACACATGGGAAGAGATTTTGGGGTCATGGGTGGCACTGCTCAGAAATTGTCAGGACCTTGTGCAGCAGCAGCCAAGGCAGCAGCATCCTGCAGCTCTATAAAAGCTGATCGTGCTCATGTCTTTGAGAAGTGTGGATTCACAGACTCCACACCTCAAGAAAGAAGTAGTGGAGGCAGAGAGGTGAAAAAGGGCAGCTAAAATGACCAAGGGGAAGAAGTTGTTTCTAAGAGACTGAAAAGAATGTCTTCAGCTTGGAGAGAAGGAGTGTAAATAAAGTGAATACAGAGCTGCAGAGCTAAATCAAAGTAACTGCACAGCAATGGACAACTGGAACTGGCTGCCCCAGGCACTTGTGGGCACTAATGGCATTCACAGGATGACAAATTCCTGCACTGCAGGTGTGTGTTTGGATAGCTGGAGGACCAGGTAGAGACATCCTAAATACAGCAACTGGGAGATACAGGGATACAGAGGGAACAGGTCAGAGGATGTGACCATTTTCTGCATTTTTCCTAAACAGCAGCTCCTGCTGTCTCTGATGGATAGAGAGTGCTGGGATGTTTATGGATCCAGAAGGACATTTCCTACACTTTCTTCTACTATTGCTCATATTTTGAAATGGGGCGTTCAGAGCAATATAGACACCAAAAATTTGAAATCATTAAATGACTGTCTACACTTTTCAGTTCTTCAGATAAGTAATGGTACCGGAAGGAAACTGTTTCACTTAATGATTTGTTTATTCTTTCATCACTTATGTACATCTGGCCAGTATTGTGACAGCTTTCAGTTCTATATTGCTGTTTCCATCTTACTCCTGATTGATTTATTCATCTTTGCCAGTATATGAAGAATGGATTTGCAAAGCTGCTCATTTTTTCCAGTTTGTCAGGTGTCAGTCCAGCACTAACAGTCTGATTCAAAACACAGCGCAGGCAATTGACATTTCACCCTCATTAATACTGCTTAGGAGAGAAGCTGAAAATTTGAATTGCTGCTCTCAGCTTCTCTGTTCCAGCCCATAAACACCATTAAGAGAGACTTTTTGCTTCCAAACTCCTCGCTCCAATCTTTTCCAGGATTTTTTTGTTGTTGTTGGTTAATCTGAACAAAAACTCACAGTCTTACCAGCCAAGTGGTGCCTCTGACTCTTCCTGGGGTTCAGTGCTCAGACTGCCAAGCCAGGGTCTCTAAACAGCTTTTAGGGAGCAGCTGCCTTCTCATCACCCACCAAACCACATCAGGAGACAGAGCCTTCTGGGGGGGGAAAGAGTGCTGAGAGCTGCTGCCAAGGCACGTTTCCCACTGCCCTGGGCCACCTCTGGCTGCTGTGTGAGCTGGACACCATCCCCAGCTGGTCAGTGGGAACGCACAGCTCCCAGCTCAGAGCCCCACCACCAATTATCTGCTCATTTAAAGTACCATCTGACTGTGGTATTTCCTCATTTCTAATTCCCAGCAGCCGTGCAGACACTCAGTCTCAAACAGCAGCAGGGTTCTGGGGCTGTGCGTGCAAACCATGGGCAGATCTTTTGGTGGGCAGGAATAAACAACAGCATTTACCTCGTATCTTCACATGGAGATCCATCAGGGCTCGAGACAAAAATCTGTTCCCCCAGCACTCTCATTCTGATTTTTGGTGCATCACAGTCCCTCTCACAACTTCTTCAGAGCTGCTCTCACTCCATTGACCCTTCAGGGTGGCTTTCTCTAACCATAAAAACCTGTGATTTTTCCAGGGATTTTCCATGGATTTTCTAAACAGTCCAAATTCCTCCCTCCGGATGTGTGTATCTCCATTAATTTCTATTGAGATTCCTACAGCTCAGTGTTTACTATTGGTTATGAGTTGGCACAATGGAGTTACATCGTTTAAGTCCAGTAAGTTCTGCAGAAACTTTGCCTGAAGCCCAGTGTTTGTAGCCTAATTTTCAGAGATAAGAATGGGAGAGCCATTGGATTTTCTATCCCAGAGGAGATAAAAACCTGAAGCTCCTGAGACTTTGTGCTTTAGAGCCCAGAGAGTGAATGAGAGCTGCTGCCAGCTCTGCATTGTCACGGTTCCTCCTGAAACAAAAACGTCCTAAAGCAAGTCCCGATTCCAGGTGAGCACAGTGAGGGCTGTGACACACAGCCAAGCAGATCTGACTCCATCCATGTGTGGTCTTGAATTCATGAGGGTATTTGAAGGGTATCTGGAAAGGTTCATTGTTATTTCTGCTTTTCACACATTTCTGTCACATTTGTTCTCACGACAAAAAGTTTTTAAAAAATGATGTGGCAGATGTAGCTTGTCTGAGATTTGATGGCTCTTGAACAGAAATGTATTCAGGAATCTGCAGACAGGATTGCACTGAAGAGCTGCATCAGAAAGCTGTCCTTCTCAGTCTGTAATGAATTCACATCCAGAGTCCTCAGATTGTTGTGAATTAATACTCTCTAAATGAGGCTGTTTCAAGATAAATCACTGGCCATCTGCCTGGCAAGGCAAGCCAGGGGGCTGTGATGTGCAGATGAGTTCCCATCACGCTCTGGAGAGGATTGGCCAGGCAGCCAGTGGCCACTGAGCAGCCTCCCAGCTTGGGACAGGTCACTACCAGAGTCACTGCCCTGAGCTTTGCTGACCCACAGACCAATTCTGAATCCCAGCACAGAAACAGCCTGGAAGATAACTTGGGCACACAAGGAGGGAGATGCTTTTTGGGGTTCCCATATTCACCAGCCAGCCCATCCTGGCTTTCTCACTTTCCTGCTTCCTCCTCCTTGTCCATTCTTTGTTTCTGATACCGTAAGAGTCTTCTGAAGGAACATGTTCATTATCAAGCTGAAAAGCATTTTGTAAGAACATTCTTTAGCTCCAAAGTGCAATTTCCTCTACCCACTGTGCAAAGCCTCCAGTCTGTCCTTTCAGTTCCTGGCCCAAAATACTGTGGAGCGCGTGGAGCTAGACAATGCCAGAGCCCAAACCTCTCACTGTTAGCAACAGCTCTTGGAAACATTTTGCATCCATTCAGATGGGTGCAGAATCTGGTTAAACCCACACCACAAAATAAAGAGTGACTGGAAAAAACCCCAAAACTAAAATCCCAAACCAAACCCAAATAGATTAAGCTAAATCCAGAAAGATGGAAACAGGTTCTTACTCCAGGCTTTATTACCAGGCCGCTGTGCACAGTGCACTCTTTGGAAAGGCAGGAGCCAGCAGCAAGGTACTCAGTGAACTCTCCCATTCACCACAGACACGGAGGGATTTTTTCCAGTTTTATATTTCTGTCATTTTTGCAATGTGCATCTGCACAGCAAGGGCCCTCTCTTTCCAGATGGCATCTTGCCTGCTTCACTCTGGCTTCCATCTGGAAGAATTGTTCTGCATCTGCCTCCAAAACCAGAGCCAGCTCTGCTCCAGTTATCGGTCAGCAACATGAAAGAGGGAGGCAGTTCATGCTCTCTTAGCTGAGGATCAGTGCTATGATCCCCCAGCCTTCAAAAGGATTAACCTTAGAGATAAATGCTCTGCTATCTCCCTTCCCCAACAGAGCTGCTTGGAGCAAATCCCTGGCCTAACTCTGGTGATGCTCCTCGAGCAGAGCTGGATGGAAAAGGTGCAAGAAAAACACATTAACTGGACCTGTGACATTAAGGATTGCCCTGCTGGTGTTTAATTCCAGACACCTGAAGCTAAATCCTGACAGAGTGAGAGTGGAAGCAATAAAGAATACTGCAAAGCACCTCTACACCAAAGGATTGCTCTCACCTAAGCTTCAAAGGAGGAGGGTGAATCAAAACTAGTCCTCCAGTCAGAAGAGAGAGACAGACATCTGCCTCTTATCTTAGGGTGGGGAGAATCACTGACAATTCTGCTAAACTAGCTGTCAAACCTGCCTAAAATCAGATTTTAGGAATATCAGCCCAAGACGGGTCTTGATCGCAATTCAAAGAAGGCTAAAGTTGTTAAAACTGATTTTCTAGACACCAGAGCCTTTCTGTGACTGTGCTGGGGATGACAGATGTCACCGAGACATCACACCAAGTATCCATTTTAGCTGAAGCATTACAAGTTTCAAGCACAAGTGTTCCACTCTCTGCTAACAAGCCACAGAGCAGTCATCCCATGGGATACATGAAAACGACTGTGTTAACCTTGTCCTTGGGATGCCACGGGGAAAAATCTCTCCTTGCAGCCTTTTGTAGCCACCTCCTTTGAGCCCCCCTCGCACTCCTCTGACATGGATGATGGCACAGACAGAGGAAATCTTCTTGCTGACATGTGTGGGCCTGCTGGCTGTTAAACACACTGGTTGTGTTCGGTGTAAGGATAAACTTTGACTAATTAAGGCTTGTAAACTATCAGCCACAGATGGTACCAGTTTTGATGTCTCCTTGCGTGAGTCTGCATATGGCTGGGAGAACAGGAGCCAAACCCCACCAGCAAACTTCCATTAACTATTATCAGGGACCTGAAGCAGGTCTTTGGAAAAGGTTGGGGTTTGTTGTAAATTTCTGGAGTCCCCATGAATTTTAAAGCACCTGTGTCCTTTAACTTTTTGGGTTTGGCATTTCGTTTATTGTTTCTACATGTTTGTTTCTGAATAATCCCATAGCAAAACTTCTGTTTAAGACATGGGTTGGAAGTTCAACAGACATTATTTCTTTGCTTTCCATTTATGTTTGAAGTTATTTTTGGTATCAGCATCTTACCTGATGACACAATTTATTCTCCCTGCAAGATGCCGTTTGCCTTTAGCATTTAGGAAAACTATGTGTACCATATTAACCCTCAGGAACCAATAAATGGGAAATTAGGACAATTTTGGCTCAGCTGAAAATGCAAATGAGCATCAAAACCACTGATGGTTACAAAAATGGCAGGAGAGGACACTTGTAAATTCACCTTAATAAAACCTGTAAAGGGGAATTACAAAATATGCATCTGTCCATAGTGCCATATTTATATCAACCCACTCATTAACAGGGGAATGGCTCAGTGATATCTGTGTATTGGATTCCTGTCTCTGGTAGATAGAAAGCCTGGAACTGAGATATTGATAGGACTTATCTCCTCCAGGCAGCTGGAGCGGAGTAAAAAAAAGGTAGGATTTTCAGTTCTGTGCATGTCTGCACAGAAAACAGCCACATTTGAAAGGACAGCACGATTGTATTTTAATGGGACAAATTCAGGATTAACCAGCACTGAACAGGTGTCAACCCCCAAGTGCTGCACACTTGTCACAGCCTCTGAGCATTAATAGGAACTGAGCGTTCGTTCCAGGGCTGTGGGAATCTGCTCCATCCGAGCTGTCAGTCCTGAGCAGGCTTCACCCAGTCAAACCAGTGCAGTCACCCAGCAGCTGAGTTATCCACGCCTGTGGACAAGGGGGAATTCATGAACACACCGGAGGGACTCTGTCCCCACACTCACACAACCCAACCTATCCCACTCGGCAGCTCGCACAGAGAAGTCTGTGCTACTCTTTTCCTCCTGCAGCCTGTGCTGGCACAGTTCAGAGCTTTGATCGAGACCAAAGGCAAAATTTGTGCCCAGAAACTCAGCCCTGTATATTTTGGCTTCCTTTGGTACATCTTGGCAGGAGGCAGGACAGAAATCACAATCCCACAGCACTGTTTCCGCGGTGCAGAGGTGCGGGGCTGCGCTCAAATCATTTGTACAGTAAATGGGGTACAGGAACACTTGCAGGAGTCCCCATGATGAAGAGAGAACCTGGAGAGCAGCTGTTGTGGTTGGCTGGATGCTGTGAGGAGACTACTCAAAGATTTGTAGAAAAATATTCCCTCAGAATGGAGGTTTTTAATGTCACTCGCTAGACTTCTCTCCAAAGATTCCATGCACTGAAAACAAGTCACCCTTCAGCTTCAGGGAATCTTATATCACACCCTATGTTTTTTTCATTCAAAATGAATAAAATATAACATCTCTATTAATAACTGAACAACTTCAGCTTGTCTCCTTCCAAAACTTTTAGAGCATCAGTAATAGAGTAATAGCAGTGGCTGGAATCAGGCTGCTCCACCCACGCCCTCTAAATAATGGAGCAGTGATTTTGGGACAGGGTTTTAAAGCTGGGTTTGCCGATAGAGATCATTTCTCATCACGTGCCACGGCTGGGATAGTGCAGCTTTGCATTGTCCTCTGCAGCCCCAGTCCTGGAGCCCAGCAGTCAGGAAGATGCTGCGTTCACTCTTCTCCTGGTGCAGGGAAATGTTTGTGACAGTGGTCACTGCAGCAACTCAGCAATCAGATGTAAGTGGACACGAAGGAGCACTTGAAGCGTTTCACAGCTTATTTTTGACTCACTACCCTGCCCTACCTAGTCATTATTTTTGGTGCAAAGTACTTCCAATTCCATGGGAATAAATGAACAAAGCAAAGCATGGCCCCAGTGCAGCACCAAGACCAGCAGGCTCAGCCTTTGCAGAGGGGGATGCTTCAAGCACAGGGAAGAGGGACCTTCCAGAGCCCCCAGGGAAAGGCTGCCTGAGTCAACAGAGCACATTCAGTGAAGGCAAGAAAGGAGGCTGGACACCAAAAACCCGCTTAGTATTTTTGGAGGGAGATAAAGAAGCTGAAGTGTTTTCAGGCAGCGGTGAAGGATGGGACAAATTTCTGTTGATCCAGAAATCTGTACCACGATGGCTGTACTGAAAGAAATATCAACACAAGAATAGATCTGGGGCCACAATGGCAGAGAAATAAGTGTGTGAGAATGAGAAGTCACAGAAGCAGGGGAATAAACAATATGGATTATCTGAGTCGTGGGGGGAACTCTGGAAGTGTTACCACCAAGCACAGTCTTCCTTAAGCAGAGATGGCCAAAGCCAGCACTGTTAAAAAGATGGGAATAGCCAGGGTACACTCCAGAAGGGAATTCTCCTCTCTCAGTACAGCTCCTTATCAAAATGTGAATTGTTTATTGGCAGGCTGGGGATTCCTTGCAGCCAGGATTTCCCAGTGCTTTACCTCTGAGTTGAACACAGGGATGTTTGCAAACAGATGCACAGCTGTCCCAGGGCTCAAATCTTCATTGCAGGGAGGCTTCAGGGCCACCTCTGGAATTTCTCCATCCACATTGCAGCTTCTCCACTGCGATCAGACGTGTCTTACCTTCACGCACTGTGTGGCACCTGGCATCAGAGACTGGTGAGCTGGAGAAACCTGAATTTTCCATTACAGAAACAAAATTTATTAAAAACCGAAGAAATTATTAAATTATAAATCAGTCCTTAATTTAACTTTACTAAAATTGCTGGTTCTTTCTTATCTTTCTTATACTGGAATGCTTTTTTTCAACTGCAAATTGTTCACTTCATAGTGTCAGAGAGGCCCCCAGACCCTGTGACATGTTGAATCCCTCTTTACTGAAATCGCGTCCAGGTCTGGTGGTTCCAAAATAACCAAATCCAAAATCATTCGTTTGTAAATAGGACCTTGCACTATCTACCATGTATTTCTATAACTATGTCTTCCTCCTCTTCCTCTTCTTTATTGTATTTAATGTATGTATTAAAAATATTCTAAAACTATTTAAACACTTTTTCTCAGAGATCCAGTTCTCTCTGACGAGCGAACAGTGATTCTGGAGGTGTTTTTAACACAGGGGAGTCTGGCCTTGTGTGGGCTTTTTTAATTGATCTCTGCTCTGCTCTCGCTTTGATTATTTAGGCAGAAAAGCCTCCCTGGATTTTCCTTTCCATGATTTAAATTTTCACTGCATGAATTACACTACCTGTGCTTTCACCAGTTCGTTGAGTCCCTGCACACTCATACATGTACTGATAAATGAGTTGGGTTCATTCATCCCAAATATCTCCTCTGACCTCTCAGGCCTTTAATTAAAGGATTTCCTTCCAGCCCGCGCGTACAATGCAAATAAATATCTTTATGCCCGAGTCTATCGAGCCGTCCCTTTCTCATTAAAATGGCAAAGCTCTTGGCTCGGGCAGGCAGAGAACAAGCTTAAGGAACTGGAAAAGGCCTACTACAAGGGAGCAAGGGGAGGAGCACCAGCGGAGCATCAAAACTACTCAGTCATTAAATGGTTGTTAACTGCTCGCAAGCGAAAGGTCCTCCGGGGTCAGGAACGCTGCTACATCTCCCACAGCCCGCATCACCAACCCACTGAAATTCAAGCTGTCGTTCGGAAAATATCGATTGAACATTTCCAGTACGAGCTGAGAGCGCTCACACACAGCAGGAGAGGGACTGTTCCACGCCAGGCTCTGCTCGGGCTCCCTTGATGCCTTAGGTTTTAACTTTTATGTTTTTCAAATGCTGTACTGCCTGGTGTGTAACTCTGAAGTTTCCTGTATCCTGTTAATTTCTGCTCTCTCATACCTGTTAGACATAACAAAGCCTCTCCAGGCGTGCTCTCCAAGGACACTCAGACTGTCGTAGGCCCAAAATGTGTAAACCAAAGACTCTAAAAGGGGGAGCAAGCTTGGGGAAATTGCATCATTAAACTGAAGCTTTAATTGGAGAATTAACCCTGATATGCAAATGAACCAAGCCTATAGAAGTGTGAAGAACTCGTGACCTGTCGTCCATCTTGGGGTCCATCTTGGCAGTGGCCTCTGGCTCCCCAGGGGGATCTTTGAAGGCTTTTCAAATAAATACCTGCCTTTATTCCCTTATTCTGTCTAGTTTCTGTGTCTAGGAGGCCTCTTAAGGCATCACCCTGGACCAACCAGAGTGGATAAGACCCGATTCCCTTTTCTCTGTGCTGGGAATCATCTGGAGACCAGTCCCACCATGAGGGCACTGGAGCCACAAAATCCTCACATCCAGTCCAGCCAGGAGCAAGACCAGGACTGTGCCCTCAGTCTCAGGTGCTTGTGACCTTCCTTGTAGTGATGCATCCCTTCTGTCCCAGCAACTTGAACAGAAATACACAGGAAGGTGGCTGAAATCCTAAAGTCCAGCCCTCAGCCTCCTGATCGGGGTGTAACAACCACAGGAATGAACTGCTCCTCATCAGGCGGAGGGGGCTGATTTATTTCCTGTCACTACAACCACAAAAAGCTGCCAAGGATGTAAAGAAAGAGGAAAGAAAACTCTGATGTCGTGTTTACCTGTCCAGCTTGACTAGGATTGGTTCAGGAGAATATTTTAGTGCCCCCACATCCCCACACAATCCATGGAGCAATCCAAGGGCACCGTGTTATTCACCTTGGGAAAGCTTTGTGCTCTCCAGTATAAACTCAATATGATCTTCAACATTTATAGGGAGAGAAGGGCCCGTGAAGCAGGTTACTGGTGTGTGGAAATCTGCTACCTAATGCAAGTCTGCTTTAAACTTAATACAGATGGAAATTGAGGGAGGAGATATATATATATATATATATATCCTCCTAGCCTCCTTAAAATCAATCTTTTGAATACATTTTAAAAGTTTGTAACTGAGCTGACTCTACTGAAGGTTTAGGAAAAAACCAGCTAATATGCCAGTTTTCAAATGAAACAAATATTTGAATTTGTTCCCCTTTTTTTAGAAGATATATATTTTATACTGAAAATACAGCCATGTTTGTAAGTGAATAATGCATACTAAAGTTAGAAAAGAGAGAACAAAATGAAAGAAAAAAATAATGCCAAACCAAAAATGTTAGTTTGCCAGCTCCCAGCATGTTCATTCAAATTATCCACATGGGTAATTTAATTCTCCTCTAATCACCCACAAAAGAGAGACTTACTGATGACAAGCTCTGAGTTCAACCCAATACACTGTAATCCACTCCTTCCTGGGTTTCTTGCTCTTGATTTATACCCCACCACAACAAAGACCAGCACAGATCTGCAGAATAAATCAACCAAGATCAAGCCATTGTTAAAAATCACCCCACAATCTCACACCACAGAAGCAAAACCCTAAAAATTAGTTATCTTGGCCTTGCTGCATTCAGAGTTTTCATGGTTTGGTGTCCTGCTGAAGATGCACATGAGAAGACACGGACTTAAAAGCTGAGAAGACCATCAGTTCCACAGATTATTTTTATCCATCTTGACTTCAAACTCATTTGCTCCATTCCCAACCTCTCTCCAAGAAAAAGAAGCAATTCCAAGCTGCCCATCTTCCCTCAGGATTCTCAACGCAATCACCACAGCCCAGAAAGCCAAAGCACCAGGACACAAACTTTGCTTCAAGTCCAAGATCCCTCCAAGACAAATCTTGTTTTGAGTCCTCCAAAGCTGAAGTTCACCCAGTCCCCAGAGCCACCAGTGGGACTGAAGCACCTCAGCAGCAGGAAAACCCAAATGTTTTCCTCACGCCCTTGTTGCCCACATTGCTTTTTCACAGGTCCCACTCCCACAGTACTGGCAGGTTCCTGCAGTGCCTTTGCCTCTTAATTTCAAGGATAATTCAAAATATCGATGGTTTGGGCCATTCTTTCTCCAGATGAGCCCCAACTTAAGTAAGCACCTGAAATGGAAGAGGTGTCAGGATTCAAACACATCGTACTGGGGAATTATTTCTCTTCTTCATCCAGTGAAACAGGTGAAGTTGATTGTTACCCCCAAATCACAAAAATAGTTTCTTTGTAATGAATCTGTCACTAATTATGAAATATCCCACTAAACTATCAGATTAAATACCAGTATAAAAATCAGTCTTAAATAACATAAATCTCAAAACATCTGCACACAAAAATTTCTAGTGATTCATGACGTGTATAAATTCAGCAAATGGTTGGATTATATTTTAAACAGTTCTGACAAAAGGTGATTAAAAGGCTGTTTTCACATAAATTCTGCAGTGGGAATATGTGCTTTCTATGGAAATGCTCATTTAGTAAAACCAGAAAAAAGCAAGAAACTTTTCAGTTGGGAAAAACAAAAACAAAACCAAAACAAAAACGCCAAACAATACAAAAAACCCACAAACCAAACAGAATTGTAGTGAGCAACTCATAAATGTTCACTTCTCAGCCATGAAAATCAGATCTGTGCACGGCTTCTGGGAGGGGGGTGAGCTTTTCCTGAAGATCAGAAGGGCTGTATTCATAATTACTGATAAACTGACTGATTAATTAAGTACTAGAGAGACACATGAATTCATCTAGTGCCTGATCCAACTCTCATTTACGACTCCCATTAGTAACATTAATGTGAATTGCAATAGGTATCTCATCCATTTCACTCTCTCCACCCATTATGCTTCAGGGAGAGCTGATTGAATGCTGCAAAGAGAGTGAGTGCATCTTGGCAAATATTAATTTGCACTTTGAAATGAATTTACTCTGACTGCTCTAGTTTGCCAGCTGGAATACTCATCAGAACAGGGAATTTTAAGCAGAGATTGGACATCATTCAACAGAAGTAAAATTAGGATGGTATGATATTCCCCAGGAAAGCTTTTCTGCATATTTATAAATCCATTTAAATGAGAAAAATACACTATGTGAGTATAATGTGCGGTAAGAAGAGCCGTGTTTTACCACCTGATATCATACGTCAGTTAAGGATCATTACAGGGTGTCACAAACCCAGCCTGCTTCCAGAAATCATTCCATTAATGTAGGCAAAGACCAGAAAATCCAGAGATGTGAGATAATCTTCTCACTCGTAGTTTGCAGCCAGAAAAAAAGACAAAATTCACTGCAACACCTTTTCATTTCAAAGCCCCCTGAGGTAACTTGAAAACCTCAGAGGAGCCCCCCAAGTATTGAACATGACAGAGAAAAGAAGCTGCACATCAGCTGTCGTTGGAGAAAGGTTGGAATAATCTCTCTGAATGGATTCACCAGCCTCACTTTCCCACTGTAACAACTCCAAAGCTGCCCTGTCACATCAAAATTCCCACATCCTCTCTGTCTCACTGAAAAACCAGGAATAAACTCCCAAGAGAAAATTTCTTCTGTATTCAAATGTTGAAGAACAGAGGGGAAAAGACATCAGCCTGCACAGTCCTGCTTTATCTCCCTGTTCCCTGGTGCATCCCATAATCAAACACAAGGCTTAGTCCACTCCACCCCTTTGTTTCAGTCTTCTGAGCACATGTAGATAGTTCCACCTTTCATTATTCAAAAATGAAGCACATCCTCAGTTGACTGGAAGCAGCCTTAATCTTATTTCAGTATTTCTCTAAGCCAGGAGCAAAAATTAAGCATAATTTGGGGCACTCCGTCCATAACCCAGTTTGCCAGTGGACCCAAAGTGTGTGTGTGGACACAGCAGGGGATCCTTCAAGGTAAAAACAACATTTCAGGGATGTTAAAAGGATGGGTTTTCATCTTCCTTTTTAGAAACCTGAGAGGGACCTCTAATAAGTCTGGCACATCTCTGCTGCTCTGCCTGCAGGCACTCACGGCCTGGCTCTGCCTTGATCTTGATCTTTTTGCTCTCCCTTGCAACTATTTTTTCTTTTTAACCAGAAATACGTGAATCAAGTGCTAAACCTTGCTGAGATCTCTTGCATCTCCTCTAAGTCATCCTCCCAGGAACAGCAGTTTTGCTGCAGCAATGTCAGCTGAGGTGAGACAGGTCGAGGATTTTACAGGATCAGAGCTGCGACATGGACGGATGGAAAAGGGACATCAGTTGATTTTCACCTTCATGTCCTACAGTACCCGCTGCCTGTTCTCTTAAAACACAGTGAAATAAGCACTTTAAAAAAATATTTCAGCAGTTTTTCCAGCTCAGACCTCAGCTGGGTGGCAGAGAATCCCTGAATGATTTGGGTTGGAAGGGATCTTTAAGATCATTTCATTCCAGCCCTTCACCATGGGCAGGGACACCTTCCACTATCCCAGGTTGCTCCAAGCCCTGTCCAGCCTGGCCTTGGACACTTCCAGGGATGGGGAATTCACAACTTCTCTGGGAAAGCTGTGCCAGGACCCCACCACCTTCACAGCAGCCGGTCTGGCACAACCCAGTGAGCATAACCTGGTTTGCTGAGGGCCAGGACCAAGACAAGGACAACATTCACTCTGCAAAACAGAAAGCAAAAGTGCTCAGACAACAAACGGCTCAACTTATTGACACCCAAATCATGAGCAGAGCATGAAGAAGAAATGAGAATATAAAGCCCAGTTCGTGGTATTTAAAGACTCAGAACACTGCACATTTAAATGCTTTTCACACAGGGAAGCTGGCAAATAGCTCAACGTTTCTTTTAAAGTCTTCTATTTTCTGCTTCTCAAATTTTGGACACCTCCAGACTCAGGAGAGCAGAGATGGAATTTACATGAAAATTAAAGAGCATTTTACATGTTCAATCTGTGTGACTTTTTAAACGTTACCTTCATGAGGGTGGAGGATGCTGGATTGACAGCTCCGGAGATTGGCACCTCTATTTATAGCCAAGGAGCAGGGAAAACAAAGGCAGGAGGAGGGCAGGCACGTGCCCAGATGTCCTCTGGTTTCTTCCCTTTCCTGCCTGATCTCTGCCTTGCCTGG
This sequence comes from Lycocorax pyrrhopterus obiensis, assembly GCA_014706295.1. NCBI lineage: Eukaryota > Metazoa > Chordata > Aves > Passeriformes > Paradisaeidae > Lycocorax > Lycocorax pyrrhopterus. The sequence goes on from JACSVZ010000018.1 coordinate 10,726,949, forward strand.
GGAGCAGCAGATTTTGGATGTCCTGCTCTCCCTCCCTGCGGAGATGCCCACGGAGGAGGGGATGAGCAGCCACTGGTCAGACTGGGGCAGGCTCCGTCACTCTGTGTGTTTGGGTGCTCACAGCCCAAGGGGGATCACGGAGCACCTCTCCTATGAGGAGAATTTGGGAGAATTGGGTTTGTTCAGCCTGGACCAGCTTTGGGGTGACCTAAATGTGGCCTTCCAGTGCCTGAAGGACCTAAAAGAAAGGTGGAGAGAGACTGTACAAGGGTCTGGAGTGACAGGACAAGGCAGAATGGCTTCACACTGACAGGAAGCAGGTTTAGATGAGATATTACGAGGAAGGATAATTAATGAAAAAGCAATTAGTCTGGGGCAAGAGTAGTGTTCAGCACAGAGCAACAAGTTTGTCATAAGCTCACCTGAAGCCAGGGATCAAGGGGAAATGGTAAAACTAGAAAAAGACTTCTCAAGCCTAACCCAGCACAGCTTGCAGTGATTCCACCTCTACAGCCACATTTTTGGGAAGGAAACCTTGCCTGCTTTCAAGACTGTGAGCGGTTGATTTGATTGTCAGCTGTGTTTGAATATCTTAACATCTCATTTTGGAGAGGCTCTTGCTTTATTTTTAAACTCTTTAAATTCAAAGAACAGACAACAACATCTCAATTTAAAACAAAGCCATCCTTTCTTTTTATTTACAAATTGAATCACAGAATGGTTTGGGTTGAAAGGGATCTTAAAGATCATCTTGTTCCACCCCCTGCCATGGGCAGGGACACCTTCCACTATCCCAGGTTGCTCCAAGCCCCATCCAGCCCAGCCTTGGACACTTCCAGGGATGGGGAATTCACATCTCCTCTGGGAGACTTGTGCCAGTGTCTTACAGTGACTAATTTGTCCCTAACATAGAATATAGAATTAAAGAGTCACTTCACTAGCAGAGATAAATGGTTTACTAAAGCAATTGAAGCAAGGTAATAAACTGAAAAAGACCTGAGGCAGTGACTGGCATAAATTGGTTAAAGACCAGGCAGGGGTCATTGGACCAGACATTATTCATGCAAGAGATCTGAAGGATCTTGAAAAGGAGTTAATGACAATGTCAGTAAAAATGCTGAAACTGGAAACTGTACATAAGAGCTGGAATTTTCTTTTGAAGGGCAGCACCTTGATTACAGGAATTTTTAACCATAGAGTTTGAATCAGTTTACAAAAAAGTTGATTGAAAATACAGAAAGAGATAAAATAATAAAACTACCAGAAAACCAAAATGAGTTACAAATGGAACACAATAGTTATTTGTTGGAGAATGCTGCTTATTTAGCCCAGTGAAGTTACCTGGCTAATGAATGAAAGGAAAACAAGAGGTGATACAGGGAACCTGAGGTTTCCTTGAAGAAGGTCCATCAAAAAATGTTATTAATAAAACAAAGTAATTTTATATGCAAGGTGACAACATCATCCTGATTGAAAACTGGTGAAGAACCCAATTCTGCAGCACAGAAGTGAAAATAATTTACCTCAGCAGACCTGGAATCAGACTGGAAGGAAGGCAGAAAGCCAAGGCTGGTAATTCACATCTCCCACAAAAGGGTGATTTTAGCTGAAGCACCTTGGAAACCTGCAGGGTAAATTTAAAGTTGGAAAAGAGAAGTGAGCGGCCGCTGGTTTTGCAGAGCTCCAAATGTCACCAGGGATCAGCCTCAGCACCCTGTGAGATCCATGCATGCCTTTATCCAAGGAATTGGTCACACCCTTCCGTGCCTCAGCTCAGCCTTTAGTCACTGAACCCATGTTTAAAAATGTATTTTCCTGTTCCAACACCTGTGGGAAAGCTCTGGTGGCTTCTTTGGATTTTACTTTCGGGCCTTTTTAGAGCATCCTGTTTCAGAGAGGAAGAAAAGGCAAACAGTGCCATGTGGAAATCTTTCCATCTGGCCATTCCAACAGCACTTGCACAAGGCTGTGGAGGGACAGCAGGAGCAGAGGGAAGGGGAACAGTCCCAACAAACCCAGTGCCAACCATATCTCCACATTAGGAGGGAGGGAAGCTTCTCCCCAGCCTTGCAGCTCAGGTGCTGCCTCAGCACAAGCCTGGCTTCCAAGGCAGGTGGCTTCCCAAGCAGGCAGGATAAATAAAAGGTGATCTGTCAGACTGTGCTTTCCCTCCACGGGTTTGGAAGGAAGGCTTTTAACGCTGTGCTGAAGGCAGCAGTGACTGCAACACTTGGTGAGTAAGAAGTGTAACGTCAGCGTGAAAACCGAAGCCAAAGAGGGGAACAGGAAAGAGAAAGCGAATGAGTCAGAAAAGTGATTGCGGGGGAGTATCAATATTTATAGCAAAAATCCCCAGGCTCCAACAGACTCTATCTAGTGGCACAAAATAGAATTTTTGCATTATTTTTTTTTTTAACACTAATCAGGAAATCTGTTTGACAACAATAAGGACCTGTTGATTCAAACCTTGTGCTCTGCATGGCTGCACCAGGCTCTGAAGATTATTTCCCGATACCTTTATATTTCAAAATAGAAATGTTTTTTCTAATAGCTTACTAAAGGTCAAATCATTTCACTTTTTACAGCCAACCATGACTGCTTGTAGTGGATTTTACCTCTTTGCTATCCTGCAATTAAGGCAAAAGAAATCATGAAATTAGGCAAATGAATGTGTCATTTGTCTTCCAGATCCCAAAAGTTCTTTGAATTTCAGAGTTGAAACAATTTGAGTTTGGTGAATCTGTTGCTAAGCAATTGAAGCCATCAAAGTTTAAATCTTGAATTATTATCCTTTATTGTCTGGAAATAGGATGCAAGTGAACGGATCAAAATGTGAGCTGATATCTTCTAGTTCCAGCTCCCAGGGGCTTCTCCCAAATATCACCATGATCCATGTTGCACATTTTGCAAAGAGCCAAATTTTCTTCATGTTGAGCTATCCCTTTCCAAAAAGCACTTTCCAAAGAGTCTTTTGAGGGCATGGAAGCAGCTTGGATTTATGAAATATATAAATGTATCATCGAGCATGTTGAATGCTGATAGCAGCCCTCAGCTTACGGGCAGGCATTTTAAAAAGTGGAGAAAACAGGACAGATTCTCACATCCAACCATTATCTTATCCCACAAATGACTGGGGTTTTTTGCCTTTAACCACTAATGATACACTGTTCTCTGACTGTGGTTGGAGTCGTGCTTTGTTTCCTAAATACTTTTAATTCTGTTTATTACCCACAGACATTTAATCACCCCGGCTTAACTTTCAAAGCACATTATCATCACTCGCTCACATAATCGCTTGGTTCAGACCGGGTTTTCTGCAGGAAACTGTCCTCGGGCAGTCTGATAAGTTTGGATTGGTGCTGATGGAAGCCAGTTTGGGAATTATTGATTGCTGATCTTTTCATACTGTGCGTATTTTTATTTCAGGTTGGTAGGATTGTGGGGTTCTGTGCTTTCTCGTGTGCTCTGGAAAGGTTTATACCGATAAGGATATTATTGGAAGAAATAAAGCAATAGTAACACAATGCATATCGTGTTTCTGGGTTGAAGCAGCTGCTTAGTGGCTTTTCAAACATAGCTCTTGGAAAATAAAATCAGAGTGGATTTTGGTTTCCTTTTAAAGCTTTCAACAATTTCAGACAGATATGCAGGGACCTTTGATGTCACTTATAAAAAATGCACAGCATCAAAGAATATTAATCTGCTTAGTAGTGGCAGTTCCTACGGAAATCATCTGATGGAAGTGAAACCTCTACTAGATACATTTTCCATCTGCTCACCAACAGCAAGAACTCCTCTTCCTTTAGGAATTTTCTCTTTTAGAGTTAAGAGAAATATTGAATCGTTTTGGCATCTTGTTCCTCCTTTCTGTCTATTCAAAAACAGCAGTGCATGAAGACCCCAAACTCTTTGGAACTGCAAAAGATGAGATTAAACACAGGTTCAGAATTAGTCTCTTCTCACCCACAGACCAAGGGAGTTTGTTTTTACTGATGATGTGAAAAACATAAGGAATTGAGCAACAACTGAGCTGACAAAACACGCTATGAACAAAAGCTGTAGGACATGGACTGTTAAATCAATGGACATTTGAATATTGAACTGTGGGAAGTTCTGGAGGCAAAATCAACCAACCAAACACTCTGAAGGCTGCATCTTTTCAAGAGAGACTTTCCTCCCCTATCCAGTACTTTTTAAAGTGTGCACACGTGGCTGGGGAGACAGCATTTCCTCCCAGCACAATCAGCAGGTGAAGGCCAAGACAAGCATCTTTAGGAGGGTTTTTCAGGACCTTGTTGTTTCTCTTTCCCTTCTCTGGAGGCTTCCCTCTGGCTCCTGACAGGTTTTAGCCCTTCCACCCTGACCCACAGACACTCTGAAGCGGCTCGTGGGTGCTAAACTGGCTCTGGCCCTTCTTGAATGGAGCAGACCCAGCTCAGTCGTAAATCATGTGAGGAGTGGCTGAGGGAGCTGGGGTTGTTTAGCCTGGAAAAGAGGAAACTTGGGAAGACCTTCTCAGTCTCCACAACTCCCTGACAGGAGGGGGCAGCCAGGGGGGGTCGAGCTCTGCTCCCAGGGAACAGGGACAGGAGGAGAGGGAACGGCCTCAGGCTGGGCCAGGGGAGGCTCAGGTTGGACATCAGCAGGAATTTCTCCATGGAAAGGGTGCTCAGGCCTTGGCAGGGGCTGCCCAGGGAGGTTTGGAGTGCCCATCCCTGGAGGTGTCCAAGGAAGGGCTGGACACGGAGCTCAGTGCTCTGGTATCCTTGACAAGGTGCTTGGATTCAATTATCTTAAATGATTTTGCAGAAAATCCTAAATGATTCTGCAAAACTGTGAACTCGTGGTGAGAGTCACCCAAAGTCAGATGCAATGAAATATATTTTTAAAGAAATTGACAGTTCAGTGTGGAAGTATTGCTGGGCTGGCTCCAGCTGATCAGATGGATCGATGGACAGCGATGCTGCCTGGCAGAATGACGAGGCTCCATCTCATCACCATCCCTGCGTAGGTACAGGCTGCCTACCTACTCACAGCAAGAACATTTCTCAACAGGACCCTTATTTAAAAAAAAAAATAATTAAAAAATTGAGGTTTTTCTGTGGAGGCTTTCTCATACATCCCTATAATAATAGTGTACATAATACTTGTGCTCTGTTGCTTCATCTTCTTTCCTTTTACTTTTGATAAGGTAGTTTTACTAAAATCTGAAATTTAAATATTTATACGGTAGGATTTTTGATTAGCATATTTTGAAGCTAATCATAATAGGGCTCAGCTCATTTAGTGGATGTGTCAGTAAAATGAATAATGAATTCAGTGACAGAGGTGAAGAGGAAAGGATGAAAAAGAAGTAATTTGTGCTTGTGAGAAGGATAATGTCTGTTACGTGGGGACAGACCTACAGAAAGTTAAGTAGGAGACAGCTCCTGCTCCCTTTCCAATTCGAGGAACGATTTTTCAGAGAATGCACATTTCAAATAAGAAATATTTTAATCTAAAGTTTAAAACTTCCACTAAATTGGTTTTCAAAGTTTCCCTTAAGTTTAATGGAAAGGGTTCAGATTCTTCTAACATATGGTACAAAGCTGATCGCAGAGAGAAGTTAAATCCTGGTTTGAAAGCACCAGGGGACACAGCCCTCAGGATTTCAAATACCAGCCTTATGCATGTCCAAAAGAGCAGATTAATACAACTGTTCTGTTATCATCTATACATGTATATTATAAATATATGTAACGCTGAACTTTTGGAGATCTTGTTTGTTTATTCTGTGCAGCCACAAAGGTCAGAGGACGATTAGGAAGCCAAAATTGATACATGTGCACGAGTGAAAGTACTGAGCTTTGACAGAAATGTCTGGCATCACGTAATTTGTCACAAAATGACGAGAACAAGCAAAACAGAAGTCAACCAAACAGCAGAGAAGGATTTATTTTGTTTCATCTTGGATGACTATGACACATAATATTTTGTCTCAGCTAGTCAGCCCTGACAAAGAGCATCTCCAGAGCATCATCCACCCAGGCTCATGGAGAGGTCAACATTTCGTGAGGGGACTGGTGCTTGGTATTGCCTCTTGTTTGCTATCAACCAGTTCCTTGATTTATTTTTTTTTCCTAAATTTGCCAAATTCCACGTGGGAACATGAAAGGTGAAGCTTTGAACTGGGAATTGCCCAACCTATCAGATCAAGACCACGTTGTACAAGATCTGCCATGCAACACTAAAGTGAGTCAAAGAAAAAACTCTTCATTTACATCGACTGAAAGCACTCACAAGTCTGAGAGGAAAATTCATTGATTTGGCTAAGAAAACCAGAGTCAGAAATTTCAAAACTCAAAAAAAAAAATTGGTTCTGACATTTCTCTAATAAAAAGCCTGAGGCCTTTTTAATATGAAAAACATTGCATTTAGAAATTAACTTAAATACATTTTAAAGGAAGGAATCGTCCCTAAATGAAACAAACTCATGAATGCACTGTAAAAGGGTCAAGTGGGAGGCAGTTTTTCAATCCAAACCTAATTCCCCTGGTTTTGATTCCATCCAAATCGCATTTGTAACGTAATTAATGAATGAATTTAGCCAGGCTGATGAGCTGGCACCGTGACAAGCTCCATTCAGAAAGTCACTTCATTCCTTTGGGTGAGTTCAGGATCAGGAGCAAACTTCAGGCCTGGTCTTGCCAACGTGATGCCTAAACAAGGACAGATTCTTGTATAGATGTGATGACTTGGTCTTTTCAGGCTGTGATTTATCCCAAAATGATCATGGCAGTGAGACCCATGGTTGGCTTCCACCACAACCATTGCCTGGCATCACCTGAATTTGCTTTTTTTCCCATCTGGTCGCCCACACGTCCTTCCCTATCCTATTTCCCAAGCCAAGCAGCTGAGATCTCTGACGGACCCTGCAGCCCCTCTGCTCTCCTCAGCCTTTCAGCTGGGCTTGAGGCCCATTTAAAACCCTGGTCCCATGTAAAAATCCTTAAATTCTTCCCAAACAGAATTTGCAGGTAGGAACAGAGGGGTGTTGCATTGCACAAAGCTCTTCATTGCAAACCAAAGCTACAGCTGATCTTCCCCATGGGGAGGAAATCCAATTATCCTGTCTTTTTAAAAGAGGTGCAAACCATTAATTTCTAAACACTTCTTTCTGTAACAATATTCAGAATATGTCTTGGATCTATTTGGAAGACCAAGGGGATAGATTATTATGTTCTTACGAAGTTTAATGGAATTTGAGCACCTAATTCCCAAAGGCTTCTTTGACAACTGCGTTCAAAGTCATTCACCAAAGAGATGGAGATCTTTTTAAACAGTTTCTCTAGTCTACACTTGATATCTTTCTCCTTTCCTTTTGTTGTGGTGGCTGTTATAAATATTCAGTGGTTTTTATGAGCCTCAGCAGACCAAAAATGATCTTCAAAGAACTCACTTACACGTATTCACACATTTTAAAAAACTAAGATTTCCTTTAAAAGAAATATTATCAGGATTTCTGCAAGTCTGCAGATAGTGAAAAGAAATTATTTGCAGCAAATAGTATTTTCACTGAGGATCAAAGGGGCAGAAGAAAGGATGAGAGGATTGGAGAAGTGATATATGTTCCAAGAACTCCTGTATGGAGCTCTTGAGAAATACTTGTCTATCCCAACATGAATTGTCATCAAACTTAATTTCTTCAAGGGTTGGTTGTGCAAGATAGTGAGAGAGTTAAAACTCCACTGAGATAAACCAGAGGCTGTTTGTTCTCTATCCTCTCCACCATATGTTGTCAATGAAGGGAAAGGGCCAGCAGAGCAGCTAAAGTAATCCTGAAATGCTGTGGTTTGTACTCACGCCTCCAAAGGTGATTTATCTGATGGGCATTTCAGTTCAAGCAGTAGAAACAAAAACTCTTCCAAAATATGGCAGGTGTCAGCTGGAGAAATTCCAGGATAAAGTCAGAAGAGAAGGCAATGAAATCAAAGTACAGGTCTAACTGTGAGTAAATAAATAACAGTAATTTTAAAAAAATATAATGAGATCATCCTGTCTGTATCTTTGTGGGACCTTCTCAGAACTGTGGCTAAACAAACCTGGGTTATCCTGATGCACATCCAGCCCGGCCTTGGACACTTCCAGGGATGGAGTAGCCACAGCTTCTCTGGGCAATCTGTGCCAGGGCCTCACTGCCCTTGCAAGGAACAATTTCTTCCGTATATCCAACCTTAATGTCCCCTGTTTCAGTGGGAAGCCATTCCCTTGTCCTGTCACTCCAGCTCCTGAAGAATTGTCTCTCTCCTGCTTCCTTGCAGGCTCTTCAGACACTGGAAGGGGCTGTGAGGTGTCCACAGAACCTTCTCTTCTCCAGGCTGAAGAGCCCCAACTTTCTCAGCCTGTCCCCATAGAGGAGGGGCTCCAATCCTCTTATCAACTCCATGGACTGCTCTGGACTTGTTCCTACAGCTCCACATCCTTCTCATCATGCTGGGGGCACCAGAACTGTGCTCATTATTCCAGGTGGGGTCTTAGGAGAGCAGAGTAGAGGGGGAGAATCACCTCCTTCCAAGGATCCACCCTGCACACCAATCTGGGGCACTGCTGCTCCTCCAGCACCTCCTGCTTTATTTTCAATGACAGTAAAACCAGACTGGCACGCTCAGAATTTTTCCCAGTCCAAAATTTCAAGTTTTCCCAGCAGCTCTTCAATTTTGCCTCATGCTTGACAGAAAGTGGAACAGGAACAGGGCACCTGAGCAATACCCACAGGGTAATCAATCACTGTGGAAGGAGATTGAAAACAATCTGGCCTCCCACAGGAGGTTCAAAGCCACCGGCACCGTTTATGGCACGTTTTATGCATCTGTTACTCCGTAGTGGGAAGCCATTCAACAGATGGTTTCGTTTTCACTTACATTAGGTATATAAAGTTGGGAGCTCATTTGTAACAAGTGATAATCGAGTTTGAGCTATAAAAATAAGCGTATTGATGCCACCCGAATTTTCAGTATGTGTTTGCTGCTACTTTAATGGGTGAGGTTTCAGATACTCAAGGACACAGAAGGATCCACCCTCCAAGCCAAGACTGGGTCAATTCAGCTCCTCCAGCGCCTTCTGCTTTAGCTCTGATGGAATCAAAAGCAGACTGGGATGCTCAGGATCTCTCCCCATCTAAAATTTCAAGTTTTTCCAGAAGCCTGCAATTTTCAAAGCTCAGTTATTCACTGGGATCAGTGAGAACACAAGAGGTGCGGTGACAGGACGTGAGGACCATCACCTCTGAGTGTAAGTGGCCAGATCATATCTTAATTTTGTTCATTTATTGCGTGAAAAATATATTTTTCAAATTACCTGAAAACTGAACAGAAAGGACTTCCAGATGAATCCACCTGGATTTAATATCAGTTTATGACTCAGGCAGTGCCTTAGTGTTTGAAAACCACCGGGTCATGAGCAATGAAAGGCACAAAGTTGAGAGGCTTTTCCAAACTTCCAGTCGTAATCAGTAATGAAAACTGAATATTCTCGATATTCCTATAAGCCCCAAATTCCTTTGAAATTCTTGTCAAAATTCTCATTCTCAATGACTGTGCCTTAAGTGAATGTTTTGTGAAATTATTCCCCACTGCCAGCAGCTTCCCACCTTCCAGCATCCCTTTGGTCAGGTAACACAACACATGGAGAAATTTCCGACCCCCTGCTCACTGATCAGGCTTTGTGCCTTTCCATCATGCTCACTTCTTCCCAAAATAAAGAATCCATATATAAATTCCAGGGAAAAAAAGGTCTAACCATGATTAAAAAAAAAAAAAAGTTGGTTTATGTTAACATTTTAAGCAATGATTTGCACTTAATGGCTGAAATGACAGAGCTGAGCTGAAGCAGTTTCTGAATGCAGATGTTTCAAAAGCGAATGTAAAAAGGTGGATTTGTGGTGGCCTTGGGGAAAAAAGTGAAACATTTCTGACAGTGATGGCGGAGCATTTTTCTTACATTGTTTTCACTTTCTTTTTCTTTCTCTTTCTTTTTTTTTTTTTTTTTGCCATTATCGAGTTTCACTCAAGATAAAAATTTCCATTGCTTGAGGGAACAGACAGATAGGCACTAATGAAAAAAAGGGAAAGATGAGCAGGTACCAGCACGTGGCATTAAAAGGGACCTCCCACCCCATCACAGCTTTTCACCCACCAGCCTTCACCAGGTCAAGAATTCTCTCTTTGGAGCAAACCATTCTCATGGTTTGTTGGGTTCGAGGTGTTTTTGGTTCTTTTCTTGCAACGCTGCCTGAAATGCTCAGTTCTGCTGGGAAAAATGTTGGTGTTCTTCTGTGACATTTCCTGGGCTGCTTGCCTGGAAGGCTCTGCTCAATCTCACACTCTGCCCGTGGGGAGGGAAGGGAGCTGACAAGCCCTGGGGAGGGAGAGGAGCTGGGGGTGGGGCGGGGGGAGGAAGGCTGGGGTGTGAGGAGGAGGAGGAGGAGGGTCTGCCATCAGCCTTCCAGCCTCCCCTGGAGCAAAGGCCTTCATGAAGATCTTCTGAGCCCTAGGCTGGCATGTCAAAGGAAAAGATACAGAAGAAGAAACCTATTTTGGTTTCTTCAAAACAGCTGGTGCAGAAGAAGACAACACTTTTACCTGGAACAATTTTCCATGAGACTTCTTTTCCCCATCTGCAACCAGATCTCATCACACCAATGCCCTCCTTGCTCCCCCCCCTTTTCACAGCTCTGTTTCCTCACTTGCCCTTTATATTCTAATCTCATACTGAAGCATCTTCCCTCGCTCTTGCCCGCTGGCAAAGCACAGGTTATTTTTATAACTCCCGAAGGTGCAAAGCACAGAAAATCACAGACCAAGGCCTCATTTCTCCTGCCTTGTTAACTTCTCTAACCACACTTAAGCAGCTCTAGGGGAAGAGCCTCCAGCCCCTGCAGCCTGGCCAGAGCTGTTTCCTGAGTCTATCCCAAACTATTGCTCCCAGACCCTCTGTAAGCACCTTCTGCCACCTCAGGCAGTGCACATTTCTGTGCTGCCAGATCACCCAGCCGTGCAACACACTCTGGATGAAATGGGGACATCCAAATGCTTTGGACAAGGTGTTAAGTTTCCCAAAGCCCAAAAAAAAAATCACATTTTCCCAGTTTTATAGCTGTGTGCTCGCTCTGCATCTCTTTTTCACAGGGGCAGATTTTAAAAACAGCATTTTTGATGCACATTTGTTTTCTTGCCAAGAACACTGTCACCAAGACAAGGGCTGTAGGTTTCCTTTTTCCTGGCTATGAACTGGCTAACATGTCTCAGGACCAACACGTTTCTAACCTGTGCTTTCTCATAAACTTCTGTGCCCATCTCTTCCAGCCATATGTGCAGAGGAAAAAGCTGCACTTAGAGGAACCGTGCATTTAGAAAACAAGGATTGTTGTTGTTGTTGTTGCTGTTGTTGTTGTTGTTGTTGTTATTCCCTTGTTGGCCCAGGATCTGAAGGTTCATTGCTGCACTGGCTGCAGACAGAGTGGGGATGGCAGAGCCAAGGAGGGGACAGAGCAGATTGTTCTGCAGGGGCCAGGGAAGCAGGACCACGGGTGACAACAGGGCAGCACCCCCAGCTCGAGGAGATGCATCCTCCCAGTACTTTGGCAAGAGCTGAGAGAGTCCAGTGACCACAGACAAGGTCTGCCACAGTCCAGAGCCCAGAAAAGTGATGGGGCAGCTGCAAATCAAACCAGGAGGTCAGAGCCTGTTGGCATCCTCATGGCCATGGCTGGAATTCCTGATTCCCCCACCCTGCACCCCACTTGTCGAGCCTCACCACGAGCCCTCACACCAGGGCGGCTCCCAGGAGCTGCCTTGCCCCAGCCAGCTGGTTCCTCTGCAGCAGAAACATTTCATTCTTGAAACATTTTTGGCTGCACTTTGCCTTAAAAATAAAATGTGCAGAATCAATCTGTGTAGCAATATTGAAATCTGACAGCATCGCTCTGCACAGGGCAGGCTGGTTATTAACACAACCACTTACAGCAATGATCCCACCTTTCTCTAGAAGCATCCATTAAAGGTGAGATAGAAGAGCAAGTTTGCTCTGTAATTCACGTTGGCCACACAGCATTTCTGCAAGGAAATGGGTGCTCCCAGTGTCTGTGCAAATACATCTTCTGGGGAGCTGCAGGTGGCGAGTACGAGGTCCCCTCTGTCAGCTCATGTCAGGTGACAGATGTAGAGCAAGGCTCTTTATGGGCAAGGAAATCATTAGCAGGCTTCAGAGACACTGTGGTGTAAATCAGAGGTGAATCAACCTTGCAGTATAAATCCAGAGAATGGCCAGGCATGGAAGGTTAGTAACAGGACTGTGGCAATTTCCAAATATCTGGGCAGTTCTCCGCAGTCAAGATGCCTTGAGAGTGTGGCCCAGTGGGTTGGGCACACCAGAGCCATGGGCAGCAATGAAAACCTCGTGGCTCAATCCCAGGGGTGCTGCTGGGGAACACATCCGAACACTCACCATGAATTGCTCACGGGATGGCATCTTCCTGCTTGGTGACTCCTCTCCTACAGAACTGTTATTTACTGCAAACCACCCATCCCAACAAGTCCGTTGACATATTAAATTCGGGCTTCATTTGTGTGTTGAGTTGCCCAGGAGAACTCTCTGAGAAATGACATCCTTCAAGATTCACGAGGAGAGCTGGGGAACTGCAGGCAGCAGAGTGCGTGTCATTTATTTAGCGGAAAAAATAAAATATGCATCAAAGCATCTTTGTGGAAGTTGTTAGGATGCAGCTCAGCTTTAATTCGTATGTGTAAGATGGTGGGACTTGTTTCTACACTGTCACTTCAGTAACATCACTGCCGTCACTGGCATCACTCATTATTGGCAGCTCTGAATATTTGATTACAGCCTCACACACACTGCCTAAAACAGGCTTTGATTCCTTTGTACCCCACAGCTCAAGCAGGATCCTGCTGGATCTGTCACGGATCCGAGACCTCTAAAGAAAATTCATGGAGCTGCAGTTTAGGAAGGGTAAACTCTGTGCTGTTGCTCACTGCTTAAATTAGTGACAGTCACGTACTTTATCTTAGTGGCAGGCGGTGTTAGGCTTCTTTATGCGAGCAAAACAGAAAAGCAAAGATCTGGCTCTGGTTGCTGAGTAAAAATCCAGCAATTAAATGCAAGAAAATAAAAAAGATCCAACAATTGCTATGAAGAATTTCTCCCATTCTGTTGAATATTTGTATGAGCAATTAGCTGCTTTCTGCCTAAAATTCTCCTTCAAAGGTAATAGACACAGCGTATTTTCTCCCTTCTTGCCCCAAGCTGGTTTGCAGTGAATGATGTGCATTGTAAAAAGACTGTTATTTCAGCCCAAGAGGGGCTGCAGGGAGCTGGTGGATAAAAGGATGATTTTTTTAGACAGTTTCTTAGAAAACTGTGCTGAAAAGTACAATAAAATAAAGTATATTACGATGCAATTTGTCCTCAAGATGTTCTGAGAAAAAAAAAACATATTTTGAGACTGGTTGTTCAGTTAAAGAGGACAAAATTGCCCTCAATATATTCAGGAATCACTAGGTTTTTTAGAAATAAATCAACCCTGACAGGGCTGTTCCTTGTCCAGATTTTAATGACCTGTGTCACTAAAAGCCCTGTTCTTTGTCTGAGCGGAGTCCTCCTCAACAAATACTTTAATCAGCCTTGGAATACAACCCGAGGAGAGATGGGGCTGTGGCTGGATGCTGCCATGTCCTCGCTGAGCAGAGCAGTCAGAGGCAGCGCTCCAGCCACTCCCTGGGTATTTTAACACGATTAAAGCAAATCCTGGGCATTAATTTAATGGGAGAAGCCTGTTCGTGGCAGAGGTCGGAGATGCGGCGCTGCCACAGAGCTCCTGGAGCTCAGCAGCAGCTCTTGGAGCCCTGGAGAGGGGATGATTCCCAGCGATGCCTCCATCTGACAACGGGAGTTTCCAGGGGAAATGTCCTGACAGACCGGCCCTTGTTAGCACGCTGAGCACAGCAGGAGAGCTCCCTCGTGGAAAAGGGAAATCCAGATGGTTTAAATCTCCCTGGCAGGGAAGGGATGGGGGGAGAAGCTGTGTGTGCACAGCGGAGGAAGAGCAGAGCTCTGGGGTAGAAAAGCAAAGGTTTGGCTGATGAACCTTAATAGATTTGGGCAACGCAAGCAAAGGAGCTGAACTGGGGAGATGCTGTTGTTCAGAAAGGGACTGAAAGAAACTGTCACTAAAAAGCCTTCAGAATACCTCTAAAACAGCCCATTTTTTATATTTGATGTATGAATAACCCAGGTGTTATCTAACATGATAAAATCTACCTTAATCTTATGCTACTCTGAAACTGCAAGGTTTTCCTTCTTTCACTACTCAGTTTTGGCTCGTTCCACTTATTTTTAAATAGATATTAAACTTCTGGAGGTTTTACTTTTGCTTGATACAGCTTTGAATTTGTGCTCTGGGCAAAAAGCCACGCTGACACACAAACAGGTTAGAAAACTTCCTGTGAAAGCATTGCTTGGAAAACATCACCTTCCACCTGAAACTCTCACAAAACCAGCCCTCCTCTCTATTTTCAGGGCATTCAAAAAGGCTCATATTTCAGGTATTTTACATTTTTCTGTATGCGTTCCACATGCTTTCCGTGACACTTTATAAAACAGTCCCGAGCCTTTCTTCTTTAGAGAAAAGAGCTTCATTTTGTAAGACAAAAGGTTTTGTAATTCTCTCTTCTATTTCAGGAGAATATTCACACTAAATAAGAATTCGTGCTTCTATAATCAAATCATTTATCTTTAAATTTTCTGTGGGAGGAGATCCTCATCCAGACTCAGAGCCTGGAATCTCATAAAAAATTCCAAAGCAGTAAGGGTAGCATATATAGGAAATTATGCTTTTTGTGGTTGTTTTGCTTGTGTCAGAGGAAAACCACTGACTGCTGGGACCACCCTTAGCCCATCCAGCTGTGTTTGATGTGTCCTTATCAAAGGGGAGGATGGAGCAGATACGGAAGGAGCAGAAAATGCCTCAGCTCTTACAGCACCAGAGGGTTGAGGTTCAGACCTCGAGAGAGAGCATCTCTTGCTGCTGGTAGCCTGGGGTGGGACATCAACTTCCCTGGGAGCCCTGGGATCACCTAATTCAGAACCTAATTCTCTCTCCAGTCCACCTAATTCAGAACCTAATTCTCTCTCCAGTCCCAACTCACCAGCATCACTTTGCCTGGTGGCTTTTAATATTTGAAAAAAGAATAGCAGGAGTTATGCAACACAGCATGTTTGAGGCACTTAAAAGAGAGAAAGGGGAGAAAAAAGAAGGAAAAGGAAATAAAATCTTTTCTTTAAAAGGCCTTTGACACGGGGGAAAATTCTGAAAGTGCTTTGGCTTGAAGGATTTGCTTCATGTGTTACCAAGTCATCTCAGGGGTTACACATCGACACAGCTCTGGTTCTGCTTGGTCCTAACGCCTCTGGAGAAGAGGAAGGGCAAGTTTCTGCCTTCAGAGGTGAAGCTGAACCTCCCCATGCTGTGACCAGCAAGCAGAGAGCCCTGGGATCAAATGGGGGCTGAGACAGAGGCGTTTGTTTCATTCGAAGCCCTTGCAGAGCTCTCCCTACCCACCCTCATCGTTCGGGGGCCTGACGCTGCCAGGGAGAGAGGCACATTCCCCGTGCACCCTGGTGCACTGGGGGTGTGTGACTTTGCCCCCTTCAAACTGCAGGGGGAACTTCTAAACCTTCGTGGGGAGCCACACCTGACTCCTTTAGCCTGGAGCTCTCCTTTTCACCCCCTCCCAGAGAGATGTTGAGCCTGCAGGGAGCAGAGGGCAGCGAGAGCTCGCTGCGCTGATCCCCGAACCTTTATTTTCCCAAAGTAGCCTCCTCCATTGCAGTCTTTCCTAAAGGATGGGCAGAACAGCTCCTGCACGCCAATCCACCCCCAGCCTCCTCTGTGCAGCACCAGGCAGGTCCCAGGGTCAGAGCAGCAGCTCCTGCCCATTGCTGAGGTGCTGCCCCAAGAGCATCTCCAGAGCCAGCAGCTCCTGTGCCCCTCCCTGCTCTCCCACTGCGCATCTCCAGTGCCAAATCTGAGAGAGCTACAAAGTGAATCAGCTCTAAGTCAACACCAAAAGATCCAGAGCAGAGCATGGATCAAGTAATAAGACACAAGAATGCTCTTTTTTTATTTACGTGATAGGCTAAATATCGTTGTAGGGCCAGAGCAACACGAGTTACGTCTGGATGAGGATTTTATCCCAGCCCTCCTAATGAGAGCACGGCGGAGGCTGGAGCAGCCAGAACTCTGCCCTCAGCCCTCTGTCTGCAGCTCCCCTCGGTGAGCAGCCCCAGGCTGAGCTCCCCCAGCTCGCACGGCTGCTGCTCTTCTCCCCGCTGCAAATTTTCCAGTTCCTCTCTGGAATGAGCATCATCAAATGTCTCCTCGCCTGACTCATTCCTGCCTGGAGAGGATGGCTCAAACTCTGAGCTCACTTTCTACCTCTCGGGCTTGTGGTTGAGCCTGTGACTCACACATCACCTCCTTGGACTTCTTTATGTTCAGGCCATTTTCTAATTTCTCTCCACAAAACTGTAAAGATTCACTGCCCGTGACCCTTTTTGGAAAATTTAGTAACTTTTTTTGTCTTGATCCACTTCTCTCTTCCTGCTGAATTCCTCCACTGCGTGTTGCTATTTCCTGCATTTTCAGCAAACAGTCTGAGCCCCATCGTGTGCCTACACACACAAAAGGAAACTCTCCTCTGTTATTAGAATCCCAGAATAGTTAGAGTTGTAAAAGGCTTTAAAGCCCATCCCATTCCACCCCCTGCCACCTTCCACTATGCCAGGTTCCCATCCAACCTGGCCTTGGACACTTCCAGGGATCCAGGGGCAGCCACAGCTTCTCTGGGCACCCTGTGCCAGGGCCTCCCCACCCTCACAGGGAAGATTTTTTTTTTTTAATATCTAACCTAAATTTCCCCTTTTTCAGTTTGAACCCATCACTCCTTGCGCTATCACTACAGCTCCTAATAAAAAGAGTCCCTCTCCAGCTTCCTTTCCTGTCTTTGACTCTGATTTCCTCTTCACTGCAAACACCAAATTGTTCCAGAGACAAATGCCTGGTTTTGTTGAGTGTATTTTCCAGCAGAATCCTAGTTAGCTTTTCAAGCTCGTGGTCCTGTCTGAAGACAGCCATCCATCAGGTGTGGCTGCTGCACCAGCTGAGGAAAAGGCCTCGGAAGAGTATTTTGGAGACAAATCAAGCCTGTGGCCCTGCCTGAGCTCCTTAAATCCATCTCAGAACAGAGATCCTGGACTGTCCCGTGGTGAAATAGTCCCTTCTGTGGTTATTTGAGTTCTCAGCCAGAGCACTCAGCCCTCAGCACAGATCATAGCGTAAGTGAAGGGCAGAAGCACATTACAGAAAATAGGATGCTCAATTTGAAATTTGCTTTATTGCTTGTGCCCGGCCACAAGCTGCTCTCCTTTTCCTTCAGATGTTTACCTTAGTCTACGTGTGTTAAGATTTGTATTTCAAACCTGAAAACAGACATTTCTTGACGAGATAAACAGACAACAAGCAATTGATTCCAATCAGAGAGTTTGGTTTTCTTCATTTTTTTAAAAGCCCCTGAAGAGTTATCTATTGCTATCTGAATAATGGATAAAATAGAGTAAGGTGAAAGACAGTTCAAGCTAAATTTAGAGGTGCAGACACATCTTGTTAGGCAAGTTCAGGGTGCTGGGGCAGACAAAACTGGAACAAGAAAAGTGAAAATACAGGTTGAAATTCTGAATACACTGCTGCCCATGCAGCCTTTTCGCATTAACTGAGAGCAGCCCTTCCTGAGCATTCCCTGGGCCAGGGCAGGAGCAGGAGAGGGGTAAAAGAGCAATGGAGCCACAGCAGCTCAGATGTAGCAAAACCAGTCTCCAAGGCCCAAACTGGGACCTTCTCCTCATTCCCACCCACAAGATGTAGCAATGCTGTTAAAAGACAGTGAATTAATTCAAAAATACAATATGGAAGGGAAAGCAACGCTGTCTGCAGGGGGAGCTGGGCAATGGAGCAACCTCTCAGCAGATCTTCCCTTCTTTAGGAAAAGAGGTGAAGAGTGACAGGAGATGTGGCAGCAAGCTCAAGGCCCTCAGCAAAAAGGTTCTCTTGCAATTTCTCGATATTCACAGCCATAGTTAAATATCATTCATTCCACAGCATTTCAACACAAGGTGCCAGTTTTAAGTGCAGTGCTATTAAAGCCAATGGAGCTGTGACAATTTAATTCACTGTGACTGTACAAAACACAGGTGAAAAATGGGCAGGCACCGTGCACTTATAAATTCTGATTTTGGAACTATTCTTTCAAGGGGCTATTTGCTTTTCATGTTCATTTCTTCCTTCACTGGAGCCTGACATTCAGCTGAAGTTCTCTCCTCTCATTTAGAGAGCAATGTATCAGAGCACAGTAAAACTCACATCAGCTTTATTGTTATCTAGCAGAGAAAACAGTGGTTAACTGACAGCAGAATGAAGAGGAATAAAACAATTACAATATTAGTGTCTGCCTCACAGATGGGGGAGGTAGTAAATAACCACGAGTCCATTACAGGGGATTTCTCAGATGCTAAGAAGGTTAAATGGTTGAATGACTTATCCAAAAGTGATTGCTTTTCTGATCCCAGGTCCCTCGTGCTATGGCAACATTACCTTATTGCTTTCAAAACCACTCATGTGGCTTTTTTTAATTATGATTTGACTCTTCTGGAAGGTACCATCCCAACCATCTGGAGCCTGTCGGCTCTGCCCAAGGTACATAAAGCTCCCAGCACAGGCAGGACAGCAAGGGACAAACAACCCCAGGGCTGTGCCTGCTGCTGGAGGGACCAGGGAGAGGGCCAGAGTTTTGTGCTTCTCCCAAATCACCCACAAGGAGGATATTCCACAGCTGTCACAGCCTTGCCCACAGGTCAGGGTGGGACTCAGAAATTCACCCCAGCTGATGGGAAATGCTCTCACAGAGTCCTCTCACTACTTCTCCTTCTCTCCCTTTGAGACTGCAGCTTTTCCATCAGCCTGGATGGTTTTTTTTTTCTCCTTGCCCAAGCTTTCCATGAGCTTTAGGGTGAAATAAGCAAGCCAGCATTAGCCTAAAGAAGAAAATCGTGTCTGGGGTGGTAAGACTGTTATGTGAGGTCATCCTGCACGTGTGGCAGTGGAGTAGATCTTCCAGGCTTTCTGTCTTCTCTGTAGAAATCTTCAAACACTGGGGAGATGGGTCAGGAAGAAAGCAAAACACACCAGTAAAACAGAAGAAACACTTTTAGGATCTAGAGACAAAAGAACTCAAGGCTCTCAGGCGCACAGTGGAATTTATTGGGTTGTCCCATGCAGGGCTAAGAGTTGGACTCGATCCTTGTGGGTCCCTTCCAATTGAGCTCATTCTGTGATTTGTGATTCTGTGAACTGACGAGCCTGTTCCTTCTGAGATCTCCAGGAAATGAAAACTAATCCTTTTTCAGATTCCTTCAGACAAACTCAGATCCTCGATCTAAGCACATCCTGTCTTTCTCCCCTCCGTCAGCTCCATCAAAAGCCCTGGATATGTGAAATGGAAATGAATCGTGTAAAGGAGCTCTGGATTTGTCATTCAGTTTTGGTAATAAAAATCTTTCTTTGATCCAGCAAGATGTCATGCTCGTTGCCTGAGCACGTCAGCAAAACCAAATTATGGAGCTGCCATGTTTTTGCTGCCTCTCAATTCCTGTGACACAAGAATTGTAAGAATTCTGCTTTTTTTAGGCTCAGATAAATATCAGCAATTTAATTGCTTTCTTTAAGCTTGGGTTTGGAAAGTTGATGGGACCATTAGGAAAACAGGGTCATGTAAGTGGGTTTTTTCAGTCAGTTAAAGAAAAAAAAAGTAACTATGATGCCTATAGGCATAAAAAATAACTCAAACAATTCTTTACTGCTTTCCACACTCATTTTAGTACCTCAAAAAGGCCACGTCTAATTGGAACACAGAGCCAGAATGCAGCTTGCTTCTATTTCAGACCACTTTGTACAGTGCTCATCATCAAAACTCCTGCTCAGAGAGACTTGCACAGGGCAGATTTTGTGTCTTAATATCACAGATTATTTTAAATGTCCAACATTCTGCACCATTGACCACGCAATCCTGCAAAGCTGCTGCCAGCAATTCCTGCTTCACATTCCTGCTTCAACTCCTGCCTCTATGAGGCCTAAAGCCAGACAGCATAAACTCTCCTCATGGTGGGCTGGGAACACGAGTTGGGTATGTCGTTAGTGTGAGGCAAAATCGGTGTGAAATCCAGCAGTGCAGGCTGACAGCCTCGTGGGGATTGTTTTCCCCGACGATTCTGCCCAAGGAAACCTTTTGGAGTCAGGTCTGGGCATCACAAGTGGGAGCAGCAGCTCCCCAGCATCGCTCTGTGCTGCCAGCAGCATGTTACGAGTGGGACACGACTCCTTTTTTTCTGCAAATTCACCAAATCCCGCATGTCTCTTTCCCATCTTTTGCCTCAGTGTGAGTTGAACCTCCAGCTGCTTGTTTTCCTTTTTATTTCTGTTGCTTAAGCCCTCTCAACTGTGCCAGCTTTAATAGGAAAGACTTCTGCTGATCTCCGTTCCTCGATGGCAGTGCTGGAATCACCTCGGGCACAAAATTGTTCATTAAATACATGCCTGGAAGCAAGTGATCAGCAATATCTTCCCTTTCTCACATTCTGGTGTATCTTTTTATTAAAGATCTAAAACCACAAACTGACCCTCTCCCTCTTCGTTTTTGTTTAATAATAAATCCTTAAAAGTGGAGACCTTGTCTTAGGTGAAGCTCAAAAGCTCAGTGGAGGTGAACTGGAATCCAGGTGGAAGGAGAAGGAGCACATTTGGTGGTGTGGTGAGGTTTTTTGTGAGGTGCCCACGCACTCCCAAGCACACATGAGGTGAGGTAGTTTCAGGGACTCCTAAATTCCTGAAGTTCAGGTGTATTTTTCCCTGATGGAACAGCAAAATCCAACAGAAGGCACCTCTAGACCCAGCCACCTGCAGAACTGTCTGCCTTTGCTCCAAAATACAGCAGCCCTCGAGCTTCCCCTCGCAACAGCCCCGAATTTTCATGTGGGAAACACAACTTTCCTTTCCTCCTGTTCTCTTACGCTGCATTGACTTCACTGCTGTGACTGACACCATAGAAGTTGGTAGGTTTGCCTGAGGCACAGATCCAGCATAGAAAAATCTCTCTCCAAAAGCTGAGGCTCAGCAAAGAGATAAGTGGCTGAAAAAAAGGGTCTTCTGAGAGAAAGATCAGACAGTCTCAAGGTGGTCTGGGCCTCACCCCAGTCGCATTTTGCTAATCAGCAGGGGGACTCTGCGATCTCATATATGCCAGGATAAATCTAATGCAAATCCCAGCGAGGAAATTATATTACTGTGGATTTATTCAGCTGTAATAGATCAACATTTGTCCCCGAGTGACTCCAGCATTTCTTCCCCGTGTGTGCAGCCTCTTGCCTGCAAATGCGTCCCCACAGGAGGGAATGTTTCTTCTGCTAAGCAGGAAACAGGGGAAGAAGCCAATTGCATTTTGCTCGATGGGAGAATTTCAAATGTACAATTTGCCTAAGACAGAGGCTCCTGCCTCAAACAAACACAGATATGTAACCATGCCCTCACATGGAAAACACCATAAACTCCGACTGTGAAAATCTGAGATTCCTCAGAGCTCAAGAGGCTTCATTCCTCTGCATTTCTCTCCTGAAACATCTTTTGCATTAATCCAGACAGAGACCAGTTGTCCAGGCCCTCATAATCACGCACCCTGCCCTCTGCATGCTCCAGGATGCACCAGGAATTAAGTAGCTGCTCATCTGGCACCGTCTCTTTCCCTAAACTCGCTGATTAGAAAGTGCTCCGGGGCAGAGCAGGGATTGCCTGAGCTCCTTTCTAATCCAGCTCCAAACGACACAGCCAAGTTAACCAGATGCTCTCCACACTGATCCCACACGGCAGAGCTGCTCCCAGC
Organism: Lycocorax pyrrhopterus obiensis; assembly: GCA_014706295.1. NCBI lineage: Eukaryota > Metazoa > Chordata > Aves > Passeriformes > Paradisaeidae > Lycocorax > Lycocorax pyrrhopterus. The sequence goes on from JACSVZ010000018.1 coordinate 10,748,986, forward strand.
CCTGGCCACGAGACAGGAGTTTGGGAATTGTACATTTGCATGTCAGTGTGCTGTGTCACAAAAACCACAATAAAGTGAACACTTTTACTGCCTGCTTAACTCGTTGTTCTCCAGCAAACATCCTAATTTTATGTGACTCTGTTTCAGGTGACTCATTAATTCTTTGGCTCATGATTCACCTTTCTAGGTGTGACCAGGAAATCAGTCAGAAAATCTCTCACCTTCAGAGGTAATGCTGAAAGGAACCACAGATGTCCCAGAATCAAATATGTTTGTTTCCACCTCACAGTGAGTTCTGAATTGGTGAGGAGGAAGTTTGGGATTTTTTGGAGTGCAGTTTTCAGTATTGAAACTCCTCTGCCCAGTTCAGAATTCAGATTTCTGAAGCCTGCACATTTAATCACAAGTCTTTTCTCCAGTTAGAGAGTAGTCCACAGCGCGACCACCATGAAAGAAAATAAAATAATGTTTCTCAATATTAACTGAAAGGTTGGTGTCCATGTCTAGACACACAAATATTCCTGCAGTGGTAAACATTGGTTTTGATTAGAAAATTGTTCTTACTCCAGTTTTAGCCTCACAAGACAGAATTACTACTTGGCAGCTGAGATCTGAGAAAGGTCAGAAGCTGGCCAGTTAAAAGTAATATTTTTCAGTTTTAATGAAAAAATATTATTTGCTGTATTTTTCTCCATCCTGCTTGGAAGAAAATGTTGTTTTACTGCAGGGCTCTGACTGCAGCTCTGCATCACATGGGAGTCCAATGGCAGAGAACAGCACTTAGAGCATTAAAAATGCATTCTCCACATATCAAACCAAAAAATTGTGCCTCTTGGCAGCATTGCTGGCCTAATTTTGGCTGCAGAATGAACAAAATCAAGGCTTCCACTGAAATCCCAGCATGTAGCTCCTGAGCTGCAGACAGGGAGATAACAGGGAGGGAGTTTGGGCAGCCTTTGGGGGCAGGGGCTGTGGGTGCCCTCTCCATCAGGGCCCTGTGCTGAGGGAGGCAGCACTTGCTGAGCATCCCAAGGGCAGCTGTAGAGTCCGTGGGAGTGGATCAGCAACATTTCTCTCCTGAAATCACCACGTTTCTTTAAATATCTCTGCCCACCCGAGATGCAGCCGGGCAGCCTCGTTAATCCCTTTCCTGCCAGGGACGGGAGCTGTCCCTGGGGCTCCCTGACGGGAGGGACCACGAGGAGGTTGCTCTGGTAGCGCCCACACTTCAGTCCTCACACACCAGCTGTGTGGGTGGGGATGCCTCCATCTACTCAAAAGGAGCATTCAGGACCAGCTGACCCTGTCCCAAGAATCTGTCTGTTGAATGATTCCTGCAGGCAATTCTCTTTTCTCTTTTTTTTTTTTTTATGGGAGAGGCTGATTTCAGAAAGGAACAGAGGAAGCAGAAGCTGTTTGGGGTGCCAACATATCACAGACCAGTTTGGGTTGGGAAGGGACCTGAAAGTTCATCCCATTCCACCCCCTGCCATGGGCAGGGACACCTTCCACTATCCCAGGTTGCTCCAAGCCCCATCCAACCTGGCCTTGGACACTTCCAGGGATCCAGGGGCAGCCACAGCTTCTCTGGGCACCCTGTGCCAGGGCCTCCCCACCCTCACAGGGAAGAATTTCTTCCTAACACTTAATCTAAAACTCCTCTCTTTTAGTTTAAAACTGTTCCCCCTTGTAAAAAGCAAGGAGCACAACATGACAGCTGTAATGAAGATAAGCTGGGGAGTATCACGATGACCCTCAGAGCAAACCGAACTCAGCGTCTCCCAACCGTGCAAATCCAGGCCCTGTGTGGTAACAGCAGCTCCTCCAAGACTGACAAATGATAATGACTCTCTGAAAGCAACACTTAAACCTCCTCGTGGATGTTCCTCCCGTCTCAGCTTCCCACTGAGACAGATGTGATAGATTGGAACAAGCTGGAATTAAAGTATGAAATGGCATCACACCCCGAGCCTGCGGGAACGAGCGGGAACCGCGTCCTCCCTGCCATGCCGAGTTCCTCACAGGGTGCTGGCTTGAGTAACAATCACAGAAATCACAGTATTGACCTCTAAGCACTGTGAATATCCCCTGATCTGTCTGTGGTGACCACCTATTAATTTGTATATTTTCCTACACAGCTTTTCCATGGACAGTCTATACCAGCAACAACCTGAGCTGTGCCCACACATCAGTGCAGGCTGTGACCCACAAGTGCCTGAGAGGGAGCTTAAACACTGAGAAACTACTCTGCAGCATGACACGGCATCCTTTAATTTTCCTTAAGGGACTAAAATACAAGGAGCATTTTGATTAATTCAGCTGTTGAAACAATTACAGTCTGTTTAGTGCCCTTGAGTTATGGATACAACTAAACATGGACTCACTGCTAAAAAAAGAAGCAATGTTACAAGACAATGCAAATTAAGGGAGTCCTTCGTAATAAAACAAGAAATTCAGTCCAAGCAAGGGAAATCCTCACTTCTGAGGGCAGAAACAGCTTATCAGAGAGGAAGGTCCCCCTGCCTAATGTTACCTTTCTCTTCAGCTCAATGACTCCGGGTTTCCCTGGGCATTGTTTCTGGAACATTGTTTTTGCTCCTAACAAGTGAGCTGGTCTTCATTATCTACAGGTGTTTGTGGTTTAAAAATATTACATAAGGCATGGAGGAAATTAGCATTCAGGAATGATTTTGTGTCAGTTGTGAGCAAGAGAAAGCAGTGAAATAAAATCACATTATAAAATGGAATAGAACAAAAAATTAAATAATAAACTGAAACAGCAGTGAAGCTCTTTCATTTTAGGGAAAAGTGTATTTTCTCCTCAGACACCCTACGCTTCCCCTCCAGCTGAACTATAAACCCCAGAAGCTTTTACTGGTGACTCTTTCCTACACTTAACTTCGAGCACAGGCAGCAAATGGATGTGGAGAGGAACCACCAGTCATTTTGAGAAGGGAAGTGAAGGAAATATTGAACGCCCCATTGATTGCAGCCTGTGCTGTGCAAAGTGTTTCCTTCATGGTGCTGTTCCTGGAGTGGGAATGGATGGGCACTGCCACGGGTGAGATCCTGCTGGGGCTCCTCGCTCACACTCAGCACACTCTCAGTGTGTTTTCCTTGGTTTACATCCCTGTCAGTGGGGTGGGAATCCAGCCCTTCGCTGATGGCTTCTTTTCCTGGCTGTCAGAATTGAGAACTTTATATTCTCTTTGCTTTTAGCGCGCAGCCGGGTCTTTACTTCAACCGCGTGTCAAAATTGAGGGTGTTTGCACATCAGAGCTGGGTAAATGCTGCGAAATAAAACCAATTTCTGCAAGTGGTTTTTGAGCTGGGAAGGGCTTGGAAGCACTGGAGAGCAGCATTCCAGGGGATAAGCTTAGTCACTAACCAAGCTCATCAACTTTTTGGCCTTTTCTTGAGAACGCCTCAGTCAATTCACTGAGGGGGCTCTCCCCATCCCACCCCAAAATGTGCAGCGTTCACCTCGGGATGTGAGTGGGGAGATCCCAACACACAGGACCCCCGGGGTGCTGCATCCATGCATGGGTGTGAGGGCCAGGGATGTCCCAAGGGTCAGAGCACAGCTCAGACCGCGGCTGGCTGGGCTGCAAACATGCTATTAAAATCATGTTAAAAACTCATTCCTACAATTTACTTCATCCTAATAAGTGAAGGATAAAGAGGCTGAAGGAGTGAATATGCATAAAAGACAGGGAAAGGGGAAGAAGGAATTTGCTCCTGCTGAAAAGCAGCAAGACAGTCACAAAGGGCAGGAATTCCTGTGCTGTAGCCTGCGTACAAAAATGCCACTTAGAGGGGTAGAAGTCCACTGAGACTCCCAGCAAAAGGCCGACTAATTACACTTATTATAATGAAAGTTACCTTCACATACTCATTTAATGAATTTTTTTTAATATAATCAATATTTTACAACGAGGGGAACTAAACAGCACAAATGAAATTACTAAATGTCTAAATGTGACTGCCTACACTGTTTGCTAGAAAGGCTTTTACTCGAGCCACACTTTATCCCAAAGCTCCCTATCGCTATATTTTATCCTCTCAAGCAAGTAAGAAACATGACTGGAAATTTCTGCATTAAACTGTTCTCATCAGAAATTGTTCTCTTTTTTGAAGAATGCCATACATCAACAAAATGCACTGAAAATGTTCTGCTTTATAAGGATTGTAATGATGTTTAATTTTTCTCTGAAATTTTAACCATTATAATCTTTCTCACTTCAAAAATACTGCTGTTCTTCAAGCCATAAATCTTGCTTTCGAGAAAATTAACTCAAACTGTTTGCAAATAAATACGGAAAAATATGAAAATGGATTAGGTTTTGGACTTACAAAAAAGATACCAACAGAAAATGCCGGGTTTTTGTTCAAAAATAATTTCCCACTGTTCAAAAACAGCTGTTTCCAGGGCGCTCCTTTCACTGTTGTCCCACATCCCAACAGACCTGGTGGGATCCAGGGTTCCAGGAGGTGTCAGGAGCAGAGTCTGTTCAGCTGAGAACACAAATCCATATCAAAGTCTGGTCCCATTTCCATCCTGGGTGAAGCCACCCCCACCCAGAGGGACAGGAACTGAAGCCAGGCCACTGACACAAATCCCGGGATTCTGGTGGGTCCAAGTGTGTGGCTGCAGCTCTGGGTGGCAGGTACCAAGATTTGCACCTCCTGCCACCCTTCACCCAGGCACTGAGGAAACTCCTTCACCAAACAACCAACAGGAACACCCCTCCCTGAAAAAGGGAGGAACAGCCTGGCATGACCAGAAGGGAAACGCAATTGGAATAGAAAAGCAATGGCCACCAGCACAGCAGGGCCAGCAGCTTTCTCCTGCATCATTGCCCAGAGCTTTATCCTAGAAATCAAATTTAAAAAGCATGGCAGAAACTTGCTGTTTCATTCTGACCGTGACTGTAACAACAACCAACATGAAAATAACTGTTATATAACCATGGGATACTCGATTTGCACCTTCAGTCTCAAAATTACACCTGTAGCAAGATGCTGGCAGTGGTGGCTGGGCAGGGCCAGCACAAGGGCTTGGCAGATCCCTTGGGAAAGGCTCGTGTCACAGTGCAACCCCAGCTCTGAGATCTGGAGTGTGGCAGGAGCATCAGATTCTCTCTCAAAGACGGCATCATCACCTGATCCAAGATTGGAGCCCAGCACTTGGTTCACAGAGCACCTCTGCTGCAACAGACCAGTGCAAGGACACCTTGGACTTGTGCTTCCACCTTTTAAAAGCTATTAAATAAATACCACAGTGTTCCTTGTCTAAGTCACATTCGTTGTGTGGCCACATAGGCCACGTGTTCATCGCTAGGAACAAACTCTTCTGTCATTACACTAGAAACCAAACTAATAACTGGAATAATCTGCCTTTCAAGATACTAATCATAGCAGGTTTCTGAGATTTCAAGCAGATTTGGTTGCTTCTGAAAGCTATTGATTTGAAAAAAAAACCAAGATTGGCTCCCAATAACAGTGTCATTAAACCTGTACCTCAGCAAAGGCATTTCCTCTTTCATCCTCTATCTTTTGTATGCTTTGTTAAGTTAGAAACTCAAATCAGCATAAAATGCTTGACGAGGGAAGGGGAGAAATGTATTCAGATTCAATCTGGTGATTGCAGCTCATTCGTTGCAAACTGCTCCTTCATCAAGGCCATCAGGTGAATTATTAACCTCTTCCATCCACAAACAGAAAAATACCTTCAGGCACGAGGAAGCAATGCCAGAAAAGAAAGGTTCCTTGGGTTATCTGCAGGTAACCTTTCATTCATGTCCTGTCATGGGAAGGGACACAGAGAGGCTCACTCTGCAGAGGAAAACGCTGCTGGAGGGGAGCAAGGCAGGGAGAAAAATGCCTGATGCCCCCGGGGTAGACATGGGGACCGTCCTGGTGGGAGCAGTGACATCCCGGTGTCCTGGCACTTCACTGCTCCTCTGTGGCTCTGCCTCTGCCCAGCCACTCATGGCAACACACGGTGAGAAAAGACCTTCCTGGGGAGGTGTTCCACCAAAGTGGCCAAAGTTGTCTCAGGGAAGACACTCTCAGAAACGAGTTCCTGCTGCTCATCCTCCAGAGCAGCAGCCGCCTGCCAGGGTGGAACAGCCAGCGCTCCTCCCAGGCTACTCACAGGCTACTCCAGCCAAACCTCATCAGTCAGCTCCCTGCTACCAGCTCCGCAGAGCCCAGAGAGGGCCTGGCACTCCTCCAGCCCCCGGGGTGCACCCTGACATTGGCGTGACCAGCAGTTCCAGCAGACCACTGGTTTTGAGCAGCCGGGGAGCAGGCGCAGAGCAGGTAATGAATGCAGCTCCTGAGCAATTAATTCAGCACATAAATAGAGTAGCAGTCAGCAGGTGCCTGCTGCTGTCCCTTCTAGTCACCCCTGAGACTGGTGTCCAGGCTCTGCAACAGGTAAGGGAGGCATTTCTGGGAGCAGGCTGTGGGAAAGGGACTCTTGGCTGTGCTGGGGGGAAGGATTTTAATCTGGACTTTCTTCCAAGCAAAGGGTTATCGGGGCAAATAAAGCCAAACAAGGCAACAGAAAGGCTCTGGTAGTAATGGGAGGAAAGGCAGAGAGGTCGGGTAGAGGAGCTTGCTGGGAAGGCTGGAAAACAAAGGGTAAATGAGGATCAAGGCCAATTCATATTGTTTTAAAATGTATGGAAGGAAAAGGAGTCAGAAGCAAAAATTAGTTATACCAAATGAGAGCTAAAACAATAAAATGAAGTCATCCAAGTGTCTCCGCATCCTCTCACACCCAGGGACATTCCCAGCAGCAACAGCAGCAGCAGCACTTCACCAAACTTCACAGAGTCCCCTGAAACTCAGATCCTTCTGCAAGGAGGGAGGTTCTGCGACAGCTCCTGGCCAAGCAGAGCGAACATTTATTACAGAATTCAAATCATCCCCTATGAACCCGTGCAAAAACAGCACCTGGCTTTACACAATCTCCTTAAATCATACTTTGTATTTTGCTTTTGTATCAGACTGCTGGGGGTTTTGAGAATAAGAAACCACAGAACTTCGTCTTTGGCCTGTGTACTTTTTAAGAAATTAAGTAATTCCTCAAAGGTACCCCCAAAAAAATCCAGCATTGGGAGATTTTACCAAAGGAGGCAAGACAGGTTGGAGGCAGCCACAATGCCCTGTTTACCTCAGACCTGCTCCTCCCCAGGGGCAGCCAGGGAGGGGGAGCTGGACATTCCCACAGCTCCTGCACCGGCTCCAGTCCCAGATGCTGGACTGCTCATGCTGGTGTTGCTCGAGGCAGAAGTGACCATGTAGATTTGTTTCTTCATTTCAAAATGAATCTGCTGACAGAGGCAAAAGCAAAGGGCTGCCAGGAACAGAGGGATCCTCAGCTGCACCCGCCATCACCTCACTGCTGAAATGATTTTCTCCCAAAAAACAGACACCAGCAGTGGGGCTGTATCAGGCTTTGAGAAGTACTCCACAGCTTGGGAGGAAAAAAAGAAAAAAGAAAAGGAAAAACAACAATAAAAACATGCTATAAACTGAATTCACTGTGCTGTTACACCAAGGCAAAAAATAATCTTTGAAATAAAAGTCACCAGTAGGTTGAGCCTTACACATTTGAAACAGAGAGTGGCTGTTTACAAACTGCTTTTACTGCTTTCAAATCCTCCTTCAGAGCAAGGGCTCAGTGGTCTCTAGTAAGGAGGTTTTCCTTTGCTTCTGACAGAAATTCCCATCTGCCTCATGGATGTGATCCCAATTAAGGGCAAATGGGAAAATAGAGGAACCGTCCTTCCCTTTAACACGATCAATACAACTGCCAAAAACCAGCACGTATTTAATAAATGCAATGTAGATTGCTTTATTTGACCTTCTGTTCACAAAATAATTTTATTATATGTATGAAAGCAGCATACAGGCAATAAAATTATGAAAACATTCACAATACATAAATACACAGACCTGATGCAGGATGTATATAGTTTGTTAGACTTTAAATTTTTTTTTTCCTCTCAGTTCTCTTTTCCTGACAACACATTTTTCTTTGATATATATGTAACGAAAAAGTTGCTCCAAAGGGCATTTTCTCCCATTCAGAAAAGAAATGGATTTCTTTGAATGCTGCTGAATATTAACACCCAATGTTCCTGTTGCTGATGCTCACTGATTGCTTTTGGCGTTACAGAGGGAAAGCAGCAGGGAAGGACAGTGGAAAAGCAGCAGGATTTTTTCATTAAACATTGGCAACTTTTTGGGAGTTCACAGGAGGATTTTGAGATGGAGGCTGCAGTTCCATCCGTATTTAGAAATGTTTTAATCCCAAATGGTAATGAGGCACTATTCCTTATCGATTGCAGTATTGACATGACAATCCCTAAACTGTAATGTCCTCCCAGCTCCCAAAATAAAGCACCAGGTACCTCAGGTTTTAATTCTGACTGTGACAGAGGAGCAGACAGACAGCAGGGTCCGGGTGCTCCTGCAGGAACACCGCTGATAACGAGGTTTTTGGCATCCTTCCTCCCTTTATAACCCAGTGTGTTTGTTCAGAAAAGATATCCAAGACTTGAAATAAGAAAAGTCTGAGAAAGCCGTTTATCTTACATAAATACAAAACACTATATACTAAGAATTGTTATCTAAGAAGCTTTCCTTCCCAAACTGGATTCTTCTTAAGGTCGTAGTCATATTTAAGGTATTTACAGATCCACAAACTTGACATTCTAGCAAAGTCTCTGTAACATGAAATTTTTTAAAAATAAATAGCAGCAATTTCTTTTATTTCTATAAGGGAAGAGAATTCGCAACTCAGTCAACTCTGGTCCTATCTTTTGAAAGAAACCCCACTTAAAAATAAAAAAAGCCCACAAGCAAATGAACTCCACACAGCATCGGTTTTGTTGATTCCTTCATTTCTTGCTGAGCTTCTGAACATTCCTCCATTCCCCTCACCAGCTCTCCAGACTATTTGAGCTTGTAATAAAGTGCTGACTGGTTGACTGGTCAAAATGCAGTTATGACACTCCAAAAATATCCCATTATTTAGACATCTTAAATAACATAAATAAAGCTAGATCTGTTATAACATATGAAAAATATCAATTTAAAACAATAAATAAATAAAACCAGTATCAACATATTACCTCCCAAAGCTTTAAAAATAACCATTCTCGTTATAAGGCTCAATTATTTGTCAGAAATAATTTTAAGAAGGCATCTACCTACCTTTACAATCCCTCAGTCTTTAATTAGGACCTGTTAACACCCACTATCACAAGACACAGCAATCTTTTAACTTCTAGTAAACATTAATCTTTAAATACTCAACATTTATCTTTTGCCTCACTTCTAGCTAGAAATTGGTTTCTCTGTACAGAGAAGAAGCAACATTTTCTTTGTAACTGCACTGTATCTAAATTTGTAGATTTTCCTCAGTGTGAACAGTACAGTTTAACATCCTTTTTTTATAACCAATTTCCAGTATCTTTTTCTGTTTATTGTTTGAAATGTTAAATTTGCTCTGAATGCCAGGAAAATTGATTCTGGGCTTGGTGTAAATGTGCATTTTTCTCCCTTAGAGCTTAGGTTCTTACCAAAGAAATCTTGTCTATCTTTTTTTTTTTCCCCAAAAAGATTATTACAATATACACCATTAGGTCTTGCTGAGTAAACCTTACTGTTCAGGTTTTATGCTGCCCATTCTGTGTAATGGGATTGATCTTTTCCAAAGAAACATCAGCTTCAAAATCCAAGATACCCGACAGTGCTGGAGACATTTTCTCCAAGGTCTTTGAGAGTTCACCCTCTTCTTCCTTTTTAAGAGGTTCTTCTTCCGGGCAGATGATTGCGTGTGGGATCAGATAAACCAGATTAGACTCTTTGGGGCTGGACCCTTTGGGCTCGTGTTGGCTGGAAAAAACCACTGCCCCATTGTTGTTAATGCTGACAGTCTCGATGGCATTGCCAGACATGGGGCAGAGCCTGTAGCAGCCCAGCAGGGTGGAGAATGCCTTGCGGAAATCAGCATTGAAGGCATAAATGATGGGGTTGAGGGAAGAATTCGCCCATCCAAACCATATAAAAACATCAAAGGTGGTGGAATTGATGCAGAAAGCCTCTGCTCCCTTGGACGGCTGGGTCGGCTCGCAGAAGGGAATCATGCAGTTCAACACAAAAAATGGCAACCAGCAGCACACAAACACCCCCATGATCACCGAGAGAGTCTTTAACACCTTTGTTTCCCTCTTAAAGGACATCTTGAAGTTGCTCTCTGGCTGCTGGCAGTCCATGCTGCTCCTGTTGCCGCCCGGGTTCTGGCAGTTCTTGGCATGCACTGCTGCTCTCTCCAGAGCCGAGATGCGCCGGATTTGCTTCTGAGCAATCCGGTATATCCTGGTGTAGGTTACTATCATGATGGCCACGGGGATGTAGAAGCTAATCAGAGAAGAGGAGATGGCATACATCCTGTTTAGGCTAGAATCACAGTTGTCCATGCTTTCACCTTGTAAGCTGGCATTGAAGTCCGAAAAGCTCGTGGTCGTAGCCTTGTGCCAGTTCAGCTGCACTGGGATGAAGGAGATCAACACGGACAAAGTCCACGCCACGCTGATCATGATGAAGGCCGCCCTGGGGGTCATTTTCCTCTCGTACCTAAATGGGCTGGAGATGGCCCAGTATCTGTCCACGCTAATGACACAGAGGTTTAAGATGGAGGCTGTTGAGCACATAATATCAAAGGCCACCCAGATGTTGCAAAATGAACCAAAAGGCCAGAAACCGGCGATCTCGGCCACAGCTTTCCAAGGCATGACCAAAACTGCCACTAAGAGATCTGACACGGCCAAGGAGATGACAAAGAAGTTGGTCACCTTGGACCTGAGGTGGCGAAACCTAATGACAGCTGCGCAGACCAGAGTGTTCCCCAGCAGCGTGGAGAGGATCAGGAGCGAGAGGAAGCAGCCCGTGAGGATCCGAAAGGAAGAGGAGTCCCTTTCCACCAGCAACCCTTCCCCGTCCATAGTGGTGTCGTTCCAAGTCATAGTTTCTCCTGAGGGAAAATCATATCATGATTTTCATGACGACATCAACTCCTTTCCTTGCAGAGATCAGAGACATCAGACGTCCATTAGTTACTCATCACCAAACAGACCAAAGGTCCTTTCCTACAGTCCCTTCGCCCCCAGACGGACCTCACCCTCTTTGAATCATCCTGAACAACACCCTGAAAGCTCTACGAGCAGGAACTGAAAATGCACAAACACAATCAACCCTACAAACAGGGGGTTTTAGCAATCCCTTCAGAAACACACTGCACCACCCCGGCATGGAGTAGCCTAACTCAGGCAGCTCACCTGTAAATGTTCTGCTGCTGTCCTCTGCAAACACACCCCACACACAGCAAAGCAATCACTTTTCCATGCTTGCATCTATTCCCACTTAAATAGACTATTGATCGAGTGTTTCCAGTGTCCACTGCACCAGCCCTTCATATTTACTGAAGCGTATTAGACAAGGTGCCTTTCCTCTACTTCCCTAAATGTCTCACTGATGAAACACTCCATCCTTCGTCCTCGGTACATTCCTGTTACAAAATGCACCAGTTCTCTGTTTCTTGGCAGTATCAGAAAGCAAATCTTCACTTTGTTTCAAACTGGTTTACATCTCCAAGACAAAACAAATAAACATACAGTAGGTGTGTTTTAAAGGTTTTCAGTAAGAAGTAGCTCAGGTTATTTAGTTTGACTTAAACAAGAAATGCTGGCTCCTACCTTTCACCTCTGATTCCCTGTTTGCTCTGGGACGCAGGGCCGTCTCTCCTCCTGTTTTAGTTTTGGAATTGCATAGCAAATCTTATATACAAAACCAACACAGGAACACTGCATTGCATCGTGTGTGTGGGCTTTTTTCCCTGAAAGTGGAAATTGGCAGGGGAGAAGCAAGAGCTGGACCATCAGGAGTTAGTTTTCAAGGGAGCAGCAGGTCTGTGCCGTCGGACCGTGCGTGACGGACCCTGCTGGTGTGTGCCCAGCTCCCTCCATCCCACGGCCCCTGCTGATCACTCTGCAAACTTTGTTGGCCGGATCAGTCCCAGTCGTACTTTGTACATCCCGTTGAAGCGGCACATCAGGGCAAACCATCCCAGGCAAAAGGCACGGTATTCCCAACACTGGCAAGAGCCGATTACCAGTTTTTTTTCTTCTGTCGTTTGCCGGATGAAGAAAGAGGCGAGAGGAGGAGAAGGACCCGAGTGACCTTCCCTCGGCCACGACGCCGGCGATGCCCGCAGTGGGGTCCTCTTCCAGCAGGGACAAGTCGCTTTAACACTCCGCTGTCAGGTTATAGCTCTCCATAACTACTCCGGAATAATCCCACCTCCTGCTCAGCGGGGCTGCGCTCCAGGGATCGGGTCCAGCTCTTACCATGCTTTTTCCCTCTCGGAAAGGCGCAGGCGGAGGCAGCTTCTCACACTCCCCCGCAGCCCGCCCCGGGCCGCGCATCTCCCGGCTTCCTTCTGCCCGGGGCAGGGCTCGGCAGCATCGTCCCTCCAGGAACGCTCTGTCTGCCTGGCGACTCCTTCCTAAAGGATTAAGACAAGGGAATGACAGGCATGGAGGCACGCAGCGGGCAAAAAGCCACCCCCCTTCGCCTCCTCTAACATCTTCGGTCGGGCGCCGCTTCTTCTGGGCAGCTTTTCCTGCCTTCCTGGGGAATAACGTCCCGGGCAGCCGGGGCGAGAGGCAGAGCGGGGCTCCGGGAGCGGCTCTCGTGGAGTTTAGCGCAGCCGGGATTACTTTGCCCGAGCTGCGGGACGCGCGGGGCGCTGCGAGCCGCGCTCGGTGCGCCGATGCGGACAGTGAGTACCGGCCCCGCGCCTCCGCGATGGGCGATGCTCGGGAGGGGCCGCGGGGCGAGGCACCGCCAGCCGGGGGAGCGGCGATAGCCCGGGGCACGCTCGGAGCCGCTGCCGGCACGGCGGGGCAGGGGCCGGGGCTGGGGGCTCGGCCGGGGCAGCGCTCCCTGCGCGCCGCCCCCCGCCTGGCGCAGCCCCCGGCTCCCGGCGCAGCCGCGGCCACCGGGCTCCCTCTCCTGGGCGGCCGCGGTTCCCGGGGTGGGAACGGACGGGGGGCAGCGGCTGCACGCGTCCCACACCGCTCCCAGCCCGGCTGACACCGGGATCGGCATCGTCATCCCGCGGGCAGGGAGCGGGGGAAGCCCACGGACAGGTTCCGCATCCCGACTGAATCGTGCGGGCTCAGGCGAGGGCACGGAGAGGAACAAACGCTGCGGAGCCGCCGGAGCCCCGAGCGGGCACCCCCGAGGGCAGGGAAAGCCCCTCCAAAACCTCTTGGCAAAAACCCTCCCGGGTAGTGAGCACCAAAAGCGGAGCGGTTGTTCCTCAAATCCTTCTTCCTACAAAAGGGTCTTTCATTGCTTACCTTAGCTGCAACAGGCAGGGAAAGATGAACATGCTGATTTGCAACCTTTGCATAGGAATCTCACCCCCCAAAAAATCAGAAAATAAATATAAAAGACATCACGGGGAGGTTTAAAAACCGCCTAGAAGAACAAATACTGTCACTAAGTTGTCAACATAAATTCTGTGGGGTCCAGCACTTGTGAAGTTGTTTTTGAGCCATCTATAATTTCTCATAATGTCACTTAAAGCAGATACAGTGCTAAGCTAATCTTGACTAGTTAACTGAAACACTTGTTTTCCTTTCCCCTTCTCTTTCTTTTTTTATAAATTTTAACTGCTTCTCACCAAGTTCTCATCCCGCCCTCCCCCTGCTTATTATCCTGTCCTTTAATCATCATTCATCCCCAGAGGAGGGGGAAAATAGACAAGAAAATGAATCCTGCTATTTGGTAATCGAGATCTCTAATGAAACTCACTGTGAGTTTTCTTCTTCTATTTTCAAGATCCTTTTTCCTTTGTCTCTTGTTCTCAAAGCTCCACACAGGTGAGGTTTAGTGCACGATAAGTATTTTCTGCAAAGGTAGCACGTTCCTGTTTTTCCGTAGAAACCCTGGGCTGAGGGGAACATTGCCTGCATAAGAAGCCACTGAGCACACTTGATTTTATTTGCAACAGCTTCCAGAGGCTCTCCTAAAATGACTTCCGACCACAGCCATCCTGGATTATTCCAGGAGAAATCACAACTTGCAATCGCCCAAAAAGCAAAATTTTTGAGGCATATTGGAGGGAAATGCTGAGGTACACATTGCAGAGGAGAGAGAAGTGTGGTCTCAAGCATCTGCTTATCAGCTCATCCAGTGAACTCTTCAGTTCATTTTTAGCAGGGAGTGGCCTTTCCTGGGGAAGAGGCTGGATTCAGCATTGGAAGAACCTAATGCTGCTCATATGAGCGAGGGCTTCATTTGAATTTGACATTAAAAAAAGCCTTTTGGATTCCTACTCATAGCAGCTTGTAAGACTCTCACAGCCCTTATTTTTTTTGGCAATTCAAGTAGCAGTTTCAGAAGCCAGAGCCTCTCTCCTGTCTCTTCTCCAAGTTTGTGTGACCAGTCCAGGGATGAACGTGAGGTCTGGCTCAGCCCTGACTGAAAAGCCCTTTCAGCAGTTTCAAACGCCAGCAGTTCATCCAGGGCACCCTGCTGGACCCATTTGTCACTCCAGCTAATTTATGAGCTTTAAAAACTTTCACCACTTAACACTCATACCCAGGTGAGGAACAAAAGCGAAATCCACTAAACCCCTATTATTATTTAGGTAAATTTAACGGTAGGATTAGGCAGCAGATTGCCACGACTCTGAGAGCCGGTTACACGAGTGTTGGGTCATTTTTCCTTTTGCTGCTCTCTGGCCAAGCTGCCCCCAGCCAGTGCGAGAAGGATCAGCTCTGCTGCTGCTCTGGACTTGCCTGAAACTGTCAGCAACAGGATGACAGTGCAGATGTTTCCTGGAGATTCAGAAACAGTCACAGAGCTTGTTAAATTCTCCCTGGGTACTCAATTTAATAAAACAGCTGCTTACTTCCATTTAATGCTTCGCAGTCACTACTGACTGCTGCTGGAATCAAAGCAATGCCCAGCAAAGGAAAGCTTTTGTGTCCCTACTCCCACCTGCTCCTCCCAGGAGACTCTGGTTGGAGAAGGTCCTACTTGGTCCATGTGAAGATTTAAAAATATAAATATTGAGTAGCACTTTGATCCAAATGATCTTAATTCAAGCAGAAATTAGCTACTGGAAGACCAAGTCTGAGTAGAACAAAGCCCAGATCTTGCATTCAGAGATGAATATGTTTTAGCCTACAAAATAGTGCACACACTAGATCTGGAGAGAGGCATCTGAATTTACAAAATATATTACAGTACATGGATACAAGTTGTACTCACATCACCCTCAGGATGACTTTTTGTGCCTGCAAGCATGGGATTTACTAAACATGAAATCAGCTGAGGCATATTATCACAAATAGTGTCTAAAAGAGCTGTCAGATTTGTAAATAACTGGTTATGCTAATAAGCCAAGACAAATTTAGCCTCAATGTAACCTTCTTGGAAAAGTCAAGGGTTCCTGGAAATCAAACAGCTCTGAAGTCTTTTAAAGATCAGTGAAGCACATTGTTTAAATTGGTATTATCATGTTGTGCATTCCACGAGGAAAACCGCAGCAGTGACTACAAAAGCACAGAGCAAAGAGAGGCAGCAGAAAAAAACCATTGCTAACATCTCCAAGGATCTCAAGCTCACTCTTGAATGATAAAGATCCATCAGGAGGGAAAAAAGATCAGTGAGAGAAATGATTTCTAGTCCCCAAACACTGACAACAAGAGGCCTAAACATTCAGTATTTGAGAGTGGGTACTTTTTTTTTGACTGTAGATTGCAGTCACTGCAGCTGGCCCTCAGTGCCTGGCAGATTCAGCAGGGCTGATCTCAAAAAGCACATCAGTGCCCTTGTGCAGGGTGACTTGTGAACTATTTTTCCAATGGCAGCCACGGACCATCCCTGGGTATCAGGTCACTGGTGAAGTGTGTGAGGAAATTTGAATGCTGGCAAGGAAATGGAAAATCAAAAAAGCCCAGAGAGAAACACCATGTCTGAAAGTCTGAATTTAAATGACTCGTTTGAGGGGGGCTCATTCAGGCTGGACACAGAGGGCAGTGCAGGAGGGTATAAATGGGAAGGATTTGCTGTGCAGCGCTGCTGCTTCCCAGGATCTGGAGCTCATGCACTGGCTGCAGGGTGCTCAGAAGGCAGGACCAGGCACTGCTGCTCCCCTGGCATCTCCCTGTCAGGCACTGATGCATCAGCACAGCCCCACTCCGAGCCAGGAGAGCCCAACTCCACCCCTGGGCCACAGCGGATGGAGCCTGCAGAAAGGATTTCCGCGGTGGGAGATCAGGCAGCAGCCTCTCAAAAGGCAGCCTCATGTCACACCCAGGCTTTAGGAGTGCTGGAAAACCATCATCTGGTTGTTCCATGTTCTCCTCCCAGCCCCCTCCTGCTCAGAGCCCGTTCAGGCTCTGCTCCCCTCTCCCTCTCTCACCAATGATCCCTCTCTGCATCTCCCCAGAGCAGGTTTCATCTGGAACCCCCCCAGATTTTACAACAAAATGGCTCTTTTTGGAGAGATGAGGAAGACAGGAAAGAAAGAGAAGTACCAAACCTGCTGCCAGGGATCCGAGCAGAAGCTGTCACCTGCACAGTGCCCAGCCCCAGGAGCTGTGGGTAATTTAAACTCGGTGTGATGCTGCCAATAACTGTGTTATTTAATCTGCAGAGCTCATGCAGTGACTTTTTATGGGGTTTTTCCAGTTCCACCCACTCACTCCCACAGGACCAGAGAAAGAACAGTTTCCCACAAAGAATACTTGGAGTGACCTTCCTGTTGCAGCTCGACCTGCTCCATCAATCCAAAAGCCATTTACTGGATCTTAAATCACCCCGGAAATTGCTCAAGGAGGGAAACCTAAAATTTCCCCCCTTTTCTTTCTGGGATTTCCATCTGCCAGAGATACGGGGCAGGACAGGGATTACTGCCCTGCCAACACTTCCCTCCAGAGTGGGTAGAGAGCCAAACTGCAGAGGATGATGAGAATAAATTATAGCTGAGAGGAGAGCTCTAAGGAAAGGAAAATGGATCCTCCGACTGCCTCATCCCTGCGGCACAGCAGAACAGCGCCAGGAAATCCACAGCAAACCAACGTTGCTTTAAAGCCTAATCTACACCAACAAATACAGAATACCTCCAAATTTCTGATCATTTCACTGACAAGCAGACACTGGATGTACTTCTGAGTTTTATACTTTAATCTATGTAAATAAAAACCCTACACAGCTGATTGCTAAGGACCTGCTATATGAAATGGCTCATAAAGTAGTAAATCAGCACAAAAATACAGCCTGGGCCATTCCCTCCCAATTTAGGCTTTATTTGCATATGCATATTTTTTACTACCGTACAGCTTTAATTTTTTCTTTCACTCCACACTGGACGGACATTTTAGGCCCTCAGGAAAAAAAAAAAGCCCTGAATATGTGAATCAAAAGAAAAGTCATGGAGAAAATGACAGCAGTTTTCATGTTAACGATGGCTTTGACATATTAATTAGTATCTCAGAGATGAAATAAAGCCAGCGATACCAAATGATTCATTAGAATGAAATTAATCTGAGGAATAATTAATTCTGAGGGGATGGAGAAAAAGAATACAAATAGATATATTAGCAGCAAAACTCTTCAGCGATGAGTGTGACAGTGATTTCTAGCAGTAGTGGATGAGACTGCAGATAATACAATTTTCTCAGCAGATGGCTTGGTAGGTGGCACTCTCCCTCCTAAGCTGCTCTTACAGATTTACTCCTGAGCTGCGTGCCAGCATCAAATAGATCCTTACCCATATTCCAGCCCAGCCCCTGATTGATGGATGGTGAAGAAATGTTTAACAGAACTATTTGAGAGCAGATTTTTGTGGGTTTCTGGTACAAGGATGTGATGATAAAGAGTGTGCTTGGTACCTACAGCAAGTGGACAATAGTGTGCCCTACATCTGATTATTAAATCCACATTATTACACATCCTGCATGGTCAGGCTCCACAGCCCTGCCACTGGCAGGCTACAAATCCTTGAATTAAAGATAATTAAACTAATACTTACCAAAAAATTAGAAGCATCACTTCTTGCTCCTAGTGAAGTCTGGCAGCAGCATTTCAGAGCTGCACCACAGGGAGCCACAGGAGCCCAGCCAGGGCTCTCTGCAAGGGGAGCAGCCCCACGGTGCCCATGGAGCACAGCAGGTCCAGCTACAGCAGACAGGCTCAAGCAGCAGTCCAGCAATGACCTGACCTCTCCAAATGTGCCAGTCCTGCAGCTCTGCTGTCTCAGGCAGCATTTTCCCACCTGCAGCTCCCCAGGCAGCCCTGCTGCCAGTGCGATGTTGCAGTTCCACCATCAGGTTCTGGGATTAAACTTCTCCAAGGCTGCTTGTCAAAGTCAAATCACACAATCTGGGCTTGATGGCAGTCAGAAGCATCCCACCAAGTTCAATAAAACACTGGAACAATATTCCAAACGAGAATCTGTACCAAGGTCTAAACCTTCGGCTGCTTTACTCCTCCCAAAGTAATTCTCATTCAAACTTTTGAAAAATCCTGTGATCCAACTACCCCAAACTACGATGTCATCCCAAATCCACTCTCACCCTTGCTCACCTGGATCTGTTACCCTGCTCCAGCCTCCATGCCTGTCCCACCACATCAGGCAGAACAGTTTTTTCCCCCTAACACGAGTAGCTTCTCCCTCTTTGCATCCTGCTTTGATGTCCTTGGCTTTTCCCCGCCCTGTTGCTGAGACAGTCTCTAACAGGCTGTACTTTCCCAGGCTGGAAATGTTCCCTGAGTTTCATTATCCACTTGTCAACATCTGGCCCAAGGTCAGGGGCCTTCCAAAGCACCCAGTTCTCCCTGCTCCCTTCCCCCAAAGCTCGTCAGGGCTCAGCTTCACCAACACAGGCATCCAGAGTCTCTTCTCAGTCCATCAAACCAGTCCTCTCCATTCAGGAGAGGCTAAAACCAGAGATGCCTTCCAGGTATAAGTTCCATGTCAGTAGAAAGTTCCCTGGTGCTTTCTAGTAATTGTGTACTATTTATAGGAATTCCCTTCTGCTTTCCCAAAGTTCCCTTCTGCTCTTTAGAAATTTCCCTCTGCTTTCTAAGAACTGTGCATTTCCTTCTAGGATTCCTCCACTGCTTTATAGCAATTCCTCCTTAATTCATAGGAAATTCCCTCCACCTTTCTGGGAATTTGTAGCCAATTTTCTCAGAACTCACATCACATTTTGCTTTCCTGGGGTTCTCCCACAGCTTTTTAAGAATTCGACTTTCCTTTCTAAGGACTTCCCATAATTTTTCCACAAGCTACATGTCATTTTCTAGGACTTTCCTGTGTTTTTCTAGACATTTTCCATACCTTTCTAGGAATTTCCTGCCGCCATGAACCTCTCACTGCTCTCTAGGCATTTCCATCAGCTTTCAGGTGTATCCACCAGGTTGTGACGTGGTATCCAGGGCTGTCCCACGCTGGTTGTGCTGCTGCGTGTTGTCACGTGCCAAACGCTATTCCCAGTTGTCCTGTGGTGTCCTGTTTTGTCATATGTGGCACATTTTGTCCTTGTTGTGCTGGCACACCTGAATCTCATATTTTTAACTATTTTACAAAGCCACAGGAAAGGCTCGGGGTGAAAGTAAAGGATTAATCAATATCTGATCCCTGGACACTGATGAAAAAAAATTTCAGGTCTGTTTGAAGGAGTTGTGAGACCCTGTGTCTTGTGGGATGTTCCTGCACCTCCTCCTGCCCCTACAGGTGTATTTTGACATCCCAGATCACTCTGCCTGGTCAAGGGTCTTGCTGCCAACAGCAGCTGGCACGGATCTTTCATGGCAGCAACGATCCCACACGAGACATTTATAAAATAGCCACATCATAGAGGAAATGGCTTCCTAACCCCCTTGAAAGGCTGGTTTATCCCTTTAAACACAGCTTTATGTCCCTTCTAAATGCAGATTGGCTTTTCATCTTCATTCCCTTCCATTCTTATCTGATATAACTGTGCATCTAGAGACAGAGGAGAATTGAGTGTGCATTAATTTAGCTTGGCACAGTAGAGCATGAGTAACCCAGAACTGAGTTCAAATATTGCAGATGGAGCCAAAGCATTTCAGTGATTTTGTAAGTAACACTCTATCAGCTTATGTAAGAGTTTCATTACAATTTATATTGCCAAAAAATGTTGCGTTACTTGCCTGTTTGATCAAATTTCCCAAGATAATAGTTCATTCCTTATCAGCTGAGACTGGGAAAGCAGGGTGGTGGTTTTTTTGGTGTACTGACACAGACTCACAGAAATCGCAGGCTCATCGACAAAAACAATCCTTGAACTCCCTCAGACTGTACTGACATCCCAGTCTGGAGTTTGGATTTTCTACATAAAATTAATGTATATTACGTCAGGAAACCACAGGAAATGCTGGATATATGTGGTTCACCTCGCCCAGCATTCTGCTCCTGATAGCAAAACCCAGCACAAAGCCTTCACAGGCACCTCCCATCGAGTGCTAATGAATAATTCCCAGAAATGCTGCTGCTTTCTTCTGGCAAACCCCTGATAACAGCCAGCTTGGTGCCAAGGCCAGTTCCTGACATCACATTCCAGGGCCAGCCTCTGAATACACCCCAAATCCTTGCATGTGCCCTTGGGAACATCATCACATCATTCCCCACTGCTCTACAACTACTTTTTTCATGGAGCAGACAAGTCTTGACATCTCCCACGTTTGCCTTCACTCTGACTGCACTGTTTTTAACCCAGGGTTTGGAATTCCTGGTCCTGCAGTGCCACTTACTGGACATTTCTGTTCATAAAAGCACGTGCAGCAGCTCTACATTTACTCTGTTGATTCCCAGGACTAATCTGAAATGGAGAAAAACAGAAAGTTCACTTAGGAATACATGAAAGCTTGAGGAAAGTAAATACAGCAAACTTCATTTCTTAGATGAGGCAGTAATTGTGGAGGAACAGAAATCCTCCTTTTCTGGTCGGTGTAGGGAAGAATTTTCCCTGTAATAGTCTGCGAATTCTTCCAGGTGGCAACACGCAGATGGTTAAATTCACCCCTCGTTCAACAAATGCATCTGGGAGTTTGCAGGAATCTTATTAATATATCCCTTGGGAAATAAGGCAACTGAAAGGATTGCTTCAAAAGGAGCTGGGGTGGGGTTTATTTGATTAATCCAGACGTACATTTTTAATACAGCCAAAAACATTTTAGTTTGAAAATCAGTGCAGATGAACACATGAGGTGAGAGGTCAGATATTCTTTGTGACTACCCATATTCACCCATTTGCCTTCCAGTTTGTAGCTCATGAGTAACTGGTGGTGATTGCTCAGAGGCATCTCGAGCCTTTTCAGGATCCATGGCAAAATATCAGATTTGTTACTCAGCAATGGGAGAAATGACTCGTCCAGTGAAAGAGAAGTTCTGTAGCTGTTCAAAACCATCTGCACTGAGCACAGAGCAATGATTAACTCGTGCAGCTTTGCATCTAGCAACTCAGAGAAAGAATTTAGGTATTCATACATCCACATTAAATACTCTGCAAGCAGAATTTCAGCTGTGATGTGAAGAAAAGTCCATGTGTGGTTTTAAATCAGATTAACAAGTTGGTATCTTTGCATACAAGAAAATTATTAGAGGCAGAACACGTCAGTCCTCAGAATGCAAACAACACAAAACAACAGCAGTTATAACAAACAACAACTAAATTATTTCTCTGCACAACATCCAGCTGCTTCCATTTTCTGAACAAGGTGTTTTTCCTGCTCAGTCATTGCCATGTTTTTTAGCAACAAGTGTTACGGCCAGATACCACCACAGATGTATCAGTGTTGGATCTGTCAGTGGGCACGGAGACTGGGATCTGACTGACAAGATTAAAAAGAATTAAACATTAGCAGGGAAAGATATCAATTGCTCACGAATGTTGTGCAGTGCAAGGATATCAGTGCCAGTTTTTACTCTTTATTGATGGACTCTCACCTGGTATATTTGCACCTGCAATTGTCATATTTATATCTCTGAGATTTAAGTTGTGGAGCCACAGGGGAAATAGAACAGGAGACATCTGAGATTGGATGTGGCTGCATCAGAATGAAGGTTGACTCTTGATTTTTTACTGAAAATCATGAACTGAGTTGGCTTTCAGCTGAAAACTGAAAACAAACTCCAGCCTACACAATTCTATTTTATGAAAAAAAATATGTAATTTCAGAGAAGTTGAGTATTAACAGCAAAGCTTTCATCAGTAAGTGCAAGTCCACAAACATTTGATACCTGGGTAGAGTCATGGCTTTTTAATATAAAATTCCCATTCAGTATCCTGCAATGAGGAGGGAGAGGGAGCTCAGTCCTGTATCCAAAGAGCTCAAGAGGAGGATTGCTCTGCTGCCACCCCTCCGGGGATGAGACCTGTGGACAGAGCAGTGATCTTACCACAGGAATTACAGCAGAGGAGCTGGATTGGGCTATAGATGGCACTTGCAATCCGTTCCTGCGATATTCTGGTCCACAAAAGAGCTGAACGAGCAGTTTGCGCTCTGTAAATGGGCCGCAGCTCCGCGGTCTCTGCACGCGTGTCCCCCGCTCCCAGGGGACCCAGCATCAGTGATGGGATGGGGTTGGATCAGATCCGATTGGGATGGGATGGGATGGGATGGGATGGGATGGGATGGGATGGGATGGGATGGGATTGGGCTCGTGTTCGGGTTCGGGCTCGGCTGGGCTGGGTTTGGGCACAGCACAGCTCGGAGCTGACCATGCTGGGTCGGGTCGGGCCCGGTCCGGTCCTGTCTGCACTGGTCGGGTCAGCTCAGCCCTCCCCGGCCGGTACCGCCCCCGGTTGTGACCATGCCCCCGGCAATCCCAAAGGTCCCCATCCCTGTGCTCCCGCTGTGCCCACCCGGGACAGTGTCACCTGCCGCGACACCTGGAATTAGCGGACCACGGGCACGAGCGAGCAGGTTGCACAGGACCGATGTGAACTTCAGGGGAACTAAAAAAAACAAATTAGAAGGTTTGGAATCCCTGAGTGTTTCTACTGTTTCAGCGGCCCAGCCACCCCTGAGAATAACAGAAAGAAGGAAAATGACAGTGGGGAGGCCACCATTTGTGCCAGTGCCGGTTTCCTCCTCCGCAGCTGCATCCAGAACATCATTACTGGGTGCCAGCAGCTTTGAATTGCTGACATAGAGATGAAGACACATCCTGCCCTGAAAACTGCTGCCTTCACCGGACACCAGGGATACGGGCTGGGAGCCCGGCTGAAGAGGGGATGTCCCGCTCGAGTGTGAGCAGGGGGTGACAGTGACATGCGGATACTCCTTATCTGGCTGCTAATGCACTTTTTATCTCCTCTCCTAGGCGTGAGCGATGTGGCAAGCCTCTCGTACTTGAGCGACCTTCAGAGCAGCCTCCTGAGCTGGCGGTGCTGTCCTCACACAGGTTATTGCCCCTCATCGCCAGGTTTGGGGGCATTAGTGTGGCTTGGGTTTCCGATAATAACCCTGTGACAACAATCCCAATCCAGCTCAGCCTGGAGGAGACTGATGGGAGACCTCACCATGGTCCCCCTATGGGCCATACTTAGGAGTTGGACTCGATGATGCTTGGGGGTCCCTGACAACTCAGAATATTGTGTGATTCTGTGATTTTGTGGTCTGCAGCTTCCTCAGGAGGGAAGCACCGAACTCTGCTCTCTGTGGCCAGTGACAGGACCCGAGGGAATCGCTGGAGCTGTGTCAGGGGAGAAAATTAGGAAAAGGTTCTTCACTCAAAGGGTGGTTGGGCTCCCCAGGGAAGCCTAACAGAGCTCAGGGAGCGTTTGTTTGGAAAACGCTCTCAGGCACACGGTGGGATTGTTGGGGCTGTGGGGGGCCAGGAGCTGGACCCTGACGATCTCAGCGTGTCCCTTCCAGCACAGGACATTCCATGAAATAATTAATGGCAGTAACTGTGCGAGAAATGCGAGGCACCCCGAGCTGAGCCGGGCCTTCGGGGGAAGCGGGCGGAGGGAGGCGCGGGCGGAGGGAGGCGCGGGCGGCCCCGGGCGCTGCCCGCACAGCCCGGCCCTGCCCGGCCCGGCCCCGCCGGGGCGGAGCGAGGCGGAGCGGGGCGGCCCCGCCGCCTCCCCGGCCCCTCGCCCGCGGCGCCGAGCGAGGCTCTTCCGGGCAGCGGGGCCAGCGCGGCGCGGGGCCGGCGGCTGGGTGAGTACCGGGGCCGGGGCCGGGCAGCCCCCGCGGGGATGGGCTGTGGCCGGGGATGGGCGGAGGAGCCAGCGCCGGTGGCACCTCCAGTGCTGTACTGGCGACCAGGCAGGGACCTAGCTCCATCTGCCACCTCAGTCCCCTTCACAGGGACCCAGCCCCCCGTGTTGCTCCATCCCCTCTACAGGGGACCAGCCCCCCGTGTCACCTCGGCCCCTTCGCAGAAGCCCAGCCCCATCTGTCACCTCTGTTACCCCTGCAGAGGCCCTGATCTGTTTGTGATCCCTCTCGCCTTCACAGGGGTCCAGCCCCATCTGCCTCTTCTTTCCCCTCCACAGGGACCCAGCCCCATCTGTCGCCCCAGACCCTGCACAGGGGTCCAGCCCCGAATGTCCACCCGGCCCCTCCATAGGGGACGAGCCCCGCGTGTCGCCTCTGTTACCCTGCAGAGGCCCTGAGCTGTTTGTCACCCTGTCCCCTCCACAGGGGTCCAGCCCCATGTGTCAACACATCCCCTCCGTAGGGGCCTAGCTCTGTGTGTCACCCCTGTCACCTCCCCAGGCTCCCAGCCCCGTGTGTCGTCCCATCCCTTCCCCAGGCTCCCAGCCCCGTGTGTCACCCCTGTCACCTCCCCAGGCTCCCAGCCCCGTGTGTCGTCCCATCCCTTCCCCAGGCTCCCAGCCCCGTGTGTCGTCCCATCCCTTCCTCAGGCTCCCAGCCCCATGTGCCACCATGTCCCCGTGGAAGCAGGGCTGGACACTGGCAGTGCTGTGCCACAGCCCCCTCCTCCCTGCGCACGTACCAGCTCCCTGCTTCCCCACCCGCTCCCAAAACCTGCCCCTGACCGCTCGCTGTCCTCTGAGCGGGTCTCTCTGTGTCACAGGGATTGCGTGACAGTGGCACAGATTCCAGGCCTGCAAGAGAAAAGCGTCCCTGCTGCAGGATCATCCTTTCCAGGGGAGGAACACGCCAAATAACTCCAAGGTCAGACACCTGGTAGCCAGAGACAGAATTTTAATTCTGAGTATTAATAATTTTTTTTAAATTAATTGGATTATAAATAATTTATTGTTTTGTAATGGTGGGCAGGGTGAAGATTAGCTTTGTACCAATGTGCAATTAAAATATCACCTGTATGGAAAAAGATATATGAAATAGTGAAAAAGTACAGAAGAGGGCTGTGAACACACCTGGGGTAGAGCCGAACCTCCTGCAGTTTATTGGTGGGGGTTAAAACACAAGGGGCAGAAACAAACTTGCAGCAATCAGGACTGAAATAAGAAGTTGCACTAACCTTGGTTAGCAAAGGAGGTTTATTTTCCTTACTGTGGAGATGAGGTGAACACGTGCGGCGTCTCTGGACGTGCCTCGTGCAATGGGAGAGGAGGTGGCAAAGCAAAGCTGACACAGCTGAGCTGGCTGCAGGGACCTCTAACATCTGGAGCTGGCTTTAATGCAGAATGATGAAATCTCTGGTCAAGTTACACACCAAAGATGGCTCCTGTTTTGAGGAGAGAGCCCCAGCAGCAGGCTCATCTCACCCAGGCTGCTGCTTTTGTTGCTAGGCTACAAGTGGGATGTACATTTATAAGCAACAAAAAAAAAAAAAAAAAGGAAAAACCAAGTATCTTGTAGTGTTGCCATGCTTTGCCTTCTCCGGCATTCCATTTAGGATTGCAGTAGGAAAAATCATAGTGCAGACAACGATTTTTTTTTTCCCAGTGATTTAAATAGGCGTTTTACTGGTGCTTTGGGAAAGAAAAACTTGGCAAGTGGCTTTAACATTTGGTGTAAGTACATTGCATCAGACTCCCAGTCATCAGCTGTGCTGCTTATTTCAAACTGTGGCAGCAAATGTAGTGCAAATAGAGGAATACCGTTGCTTACAGACCCTGGTAAGTCTCACATGTGCTCTTTTGCCACCACACAAAAGTGCTTTTTCCCCCTAAAAGTCTATTAGTTCTTACCATTTGAACTAATTAACTGCCATGACTGACATCCCTGGAGAAGGCCTTGTGTTCTTTTCTTTGCCAGAGCAATTAAAACATGGATTTGCCTTTCTGCTGTTACTTTGCCAATGTGTTGCAGTTTTAAAGTAGAACAGGTCATTTTTTCCCAATCAGAGTGTGGTTTATTTCCTGTCTTTTCTCCTAAGCCAGCATAGCAGCTCTTTGGGTGGGCATTGTGGAAAATTGGGCATTGGAAAAGAAAAATCATGAGTTTGTTCAGACAAAGGAGCCCCAAAAAAGGAACAATGTGTCCCTTGAGGAATAAAGAGGCCTAGCAGGACCCCTGAGTATTTCTCTATCAAAGTGGCATGGGAAATGTTTCGGAAGAACTCAGCTCTGCAAAAACGAGCAGCCATGGGCACTTTGGTTTGTAAAGAGAAGGAAGAAGAGAAGCTGTTCTCCTCATTTTATAGCAGCAGGTACTTTTCTCAACCTCAAGATTTTCCAGGCTGCATCTCATTTCCCAGAGCAAGGCACTGACATGTGGACATTAGGTTGTTAAGGGACTGCTTTAAAGAATGGAGATGCAGGGGCCTAAGTGTGTCAAATCTTATTTTTGTCTCTCCCAGTGAGTCTGCACATGAAACATCAGCAGCACCTGGCTCTACCTTTTGAACTATTCCTATTCTAAAGAATCCTGAAGGATTCTGTGAAGAAAGAGGTTCTGCTGTTACCTTCTATTTTTAGTGGGTTTTCAGGGTAAAGACTCACTGTTGTTTTTTAAAAAAATAAGTCTTAGTTGCCTCTAGAAGATTTTGTAAATCATTATCTGTCCTGAGCACCTTTACATCACCAGAACTTATGGGTCTAAGTCCTGGTAAAGGACACCACAAAAGTTGTACCTTTCTTTCAGCAGCTGTGCAGGTTGGAATTCTGTTTTAAGCTGAATTACCCAGCAAATCCCATGGTTTGTAACAGAAGGTTGCAGGTTGCAGTTTGGGCGTTGGGCACCAAGAAGTCAAATGTCACAGTGAGCTTTATCACAATTATATCTGCTCTACTTTTGGATGTAGAATTCTCTTTAGACTTCTCTCTGGGTTCACAGTTACCTCATCATGAAATTGCCTTTTCTGTCACTCTAGTCCCAGTTTTAGCTGATACTGTAAAGAAACTGATAAAAATTCTTAATTGTGGAGCGCAGTTTTTAGAGGCTTGGGTTAAAATACAAGGTGTCAGTAACATAAGAAAATAGAAATGGTTCCAAGGAAGGTGGCAAAGCTGCATTTCATCATTTGTGCACTACTGCATGAGTTTATGTTGCCCAGATTTTCCCAGATCATTTGCCCATCTAGATTATTCAGTCATGCAACACAGTTTAAAAAAAAAAAGATTAAATATCTGGGTTGTTCAAAATTGGGTGGTTTGTTACTGTCTGAAATAAATTAAATATTCATTGCTACTCTTCTAGCTGTTGCTTTGGTTTGAAAAGTGGTTGCATGACCTTCAATGTGATGTTTAAAAGATGAACTTTGTAAAGGAACAGCAGAGAGTTGAACTCCTGAATCTGCATTTTGTATAATTGCTGCAACTGCTGTTGTTAACCTTTAAACGAGGTTTAAAGTCTTCTGCTGTTGCTGGTTCTGTGGAAAATCTAAGCATAGCCTTTGTACCAAAACTGTGGATCAGACTTTGTGCAGGTTTTGTATGTAATTATTATGTTAAGAGAGGCCACTCTCACTTATTCTTAAGCTCTTTATTCCCTCCAGTTAATATTAGTATTAAACTTTAGAGCATGAACTGGCAGCTGATTCCATCTGGTCAGAGAGGGCAAGAAATTTGCTGTGAGCAGGGACACCTTCCACTAAACCAGGGTACTCCAAGCCCCGTCCAGCCTGGCCTTGGACCCTTCAGGGATGGGGCAGCCACAGCTTCTCTGAGCACCCTGTGCCAGGGCCTCACCACCCTCATAGGGAAGGATTTTTTTCTGATACCCAATCTAACCCTACTCTGTTTCAGTTTGAAGCCATTCCCCCTTGTCCTGTCACTCCAGGTCCTTGTGAACAATCTCTCTCCATTTTTCCTGTGAGCTCCCTTCAGGTACTGGAAGGCCACAATTAGGTCACCCCAAAGTTTCTATTCTCCAGGCTGAACAATCCCAATTCTTTCAGCTTTTTCTCACTGGAGGAAAACACAGTCGTGTGTTGAGGAAAAACTTTATGAACTCACCATCAGTTATGACTCTGAAAACTTGGTCCATAGGAGGAGCCACACATGGGTAATCAAACCTCTGTCAGTGCTGGGGAGACAAACAGTGCCAAAAAATGTCCCTGGTCACGGGAATGCCACCCCCCATTGTTGTTCAGTCACTGGAGCACAGCGGGGCCCGGGTTTGCCCGGGACAGCTGATGCTCAGCCAGACAATCCGGCAGCACGAGGCAGGATTCAGCCACTCTTCTCCATGGGCAGTTTGGATACAGCTGCTCTAGTTTGGAAACTGAAAGGGTTTAGTGATATGAATGTGCCAGAGGGCATAGTCCGTCCTTTATTGCTGGTTTAATTTGCTGGGGAAAACAGCTGCAGAGTTTCCAGGTACAAGTGGTTCTGTTAAATACCTTTCTAATTGATGTATTATGTGAAGTAGTGAAAATATGGATAATTTTCTCCGTTACTGCGTGTTTTCCGTGAGAGTTGTTAATTGTTTGACTGCGTTATGATGTCATTTTTTATCCTTTCCAGTACTACTGATCTTCCTGTGTGAACATAAGCTCAAACTGACATTTCTATATGGTTTATTACAAAAACTGATGTGTTTGTAAAATTTATTTTGTTTCCCAAATCCTCCGTTAATGGCTTTGTTTGTGGAGAAAAGCAATTGCTTGGGCAATTTTGCTGCTTCCACCTTAAAATTCAAGGTGCTGTTGATTGAAAGTTTTATCCTGTTTCAGGATAAGTTGGTACTTACTGGATAGCAGCAGGTGGAAACAACAAATTCAGGTGTTTATATATAGGCACTTTAATTAATTAATTAAAGGTTAGGTAGTTTGCCTTCATTTGTCGACTGTAACAAAGCAAACAGTTTTATCTTTATCTTTATTGTGCTTTTGCTTTCTAGTTCCCTTGCAAACTTTCTACTTATCTCAAGATTCAGATAGATTTATTTAAATTTGATTTAACCCTAATGTCCTTTATTTTTTTCCGTGCCCAATTCGATTACGGATAATGAGAACTTAAATCTTGGGCACACTTAGTACAGATGGAAAATTATATCAGTGAAGGTAGTGGAGTTCCACCCTTGACAAAGCATTGTAGTTAAAATAATAATTAAATCTTAAGTAGTTTTATTACAGTGCTTTTTTTATTGAGTATTTGAATGGATTGTGCAAACAGCAGCACCCCTCTGAAATTGTATCTGAAAATTAAGGTGACAGGTAGGTAAAAATAGTGTTGCAGCAACTTAAATTGAGGGTGTTGCACCTATTTCTTGCAGTTTTACAGTCTCACTGTTAAAATAAAAAATTAAATTAAAAAAAGCCATAGAGTTTATGGTAATGACTCTACGGCGGTTAGACAATATATTGATGTAACTATTTTTGTGCAGTCACTGCTTTTACTTTACAGTTGGACATTTTGTTTTATAGGAGAATCCCTTTGAAGTATATCAGCATTTTATTAGCTTATGTTTTTGCTTTATGGGATTTATTTCCCTTTTCAGCATTTACTAATGGGGTCTGATTAGTCATGAGTAGCATCATTCAGTCTCTTTAAAACAAGAAGTGGGGCTTTTGTCGTAAAAATATTTTGCTGGAAAACTTTTTTGAGTTTCCAAGACAGAAATTCCCTGGTTCTCTTAGGCACTGTTGTAACAGGTCTGTGATTCAGAGTCTCGTGACTGGCAAACTCAGCCACCTTTTTTTACTTCACTGCAAGTTTTATGTGTCTCCAAATCATAATATTCTGAACTTTTTTACACTCCCTTGTATGTGTGACATCTGCTCTTTCTCTGTGGGCATTACTGGTCTGTCTGGTTTATGTTAAGTTCTTTAGAGCAGCATTGTTCCTACTTACCTGCTAAAAGTGCAAGTCAGCCACATCATTGAAAAAAGAAAATGGGTTTGTGTATTTAAATAGTTGCCACCTAAAATTTAAACCCTTTTTTACAGGAGATTTAACCTTTGGCAGGGTGGGCAGCTGTCCCACCCCCATCGTCTGCAGGACTGAAGGCTATATGTCCTTTATTAAGATTAGTAGCAGTAAAGTCCATGTTCTCTGTTCCGTCTTTCTGAACAGTCAGAGTGATTTCAAGCCTGAGTTTTAGTTGTAGCACGTGAATTAATGGATGTTTTCCATTTTCCTGCTAGGTTGCTCTTTGCTGCTGCAGCAGCAATAACCCTGTTTCGTAGATTTACAAGGAGAAAGAGAGACCAAAGCCTGTGCTGACCTGTCTGTGGTAGCTGAGTCTGGCTAGCATGGGTAACCGCAGAGAGAAAGGCATGGGAACACTCTGGGAAATCTGTTCCAGAGCTCAGTCAGTGCCCAGGGCAGGAGTTGTGCCTCCTGTGCAGGGCAATTGCTGGGATAGCTCAGTCCCTGCCCAGGGCAGGAGTTGTGCCTCCTGTGCAGGGCAATTGCTGGGATAGCTCAGGCCCTGCCCAGGGCAGGAGTTGTGCCTCCTGTGCAGGGCAATTGCTGGGCTCAGGCCCTGCCCGTGGCTCTGGTGCCGCTGCTGGGCCCCGGAGCAGAGCCTGGGCCCTGCCCTGAGCCCTCCCTGCAGCCAGGGACAGCCAGGGCTGAGGGCCCCTCTCAGCTGGGGCTCCTCTGAGGCTGAGCAGCCCCGGCTCCCTCAGCCTTTCCTGGGCACCGAGATGCTCCAGGCCCTTCCTCAGCTGCGCAGCCTCTGCCGGCCCCGCTCCAGGAGCTGCCTGGCCCTGCTGTGCTGAGGATCCAGAGCTGGACACAGCACCCAGAGGTGCCCCCAGGGCTGGGCAGAGGGGCAGGACACTCTGTGATCACTCTGTGACCTTCTGGAAATGCTCTTCCCAATGCACCCCGTTGGCATTCTTGGTCCCCAGGACACTCTGCTAGTCATGGACAGCTCATTGTCCAGCAGGATTCCCAGAGCTGCTCTCCAGCAGCTCACCCCAGCCTGTGCAGGTGCAGGGGTTTATTTCCCCCCAGTACAATCTTTCTGCTGCATTGGTTTCCTGCCAAGGCAGTAAATTCCTGACACCTGGGTCAAGGAACGTCAGAGCGGATACAGAGTGGATAAAGTGGGGAGGGGAAAAAGACAGGACGTGAATGTGTTTAGTCTTCTGCATACTGTACATCCACTTTTTCTGATTGTTTCAGATTGAAACAATCCTGAATTGAACCATGAACCATCTGCATTGAATGCAGATCCTTAATGTTTAGATTTCTTATCACTGAGAGACTTGGGTTTGTGGACAGAGGTATCAGAAGTAAATAAAGGGAATTCAGAGAGAACTGAGTAGTGTGTATGCTAATCAGAGTGAAAAGGAAGAACTAACCAGAATGAAAAGAAAGAAAAAAGCTTCTATGGATGCACTGCTTCATTCAGCATTCATTAGACAGCTTTAACCAGATTATCATAAACTATCCTAAGCAGCTTTAATCTTGCTTAATGAAATGGATAATTTAATTATAAAAACATTTACACTTGAGCTTTCCTACAAATAAGGGAATCAGTCACAGAACAAGTTACCAGTCCTAATGTCCTGATTTGCGTCTTTATTTTGGTGGAAAAGAGGGTTTGAATAAATGAGTGCACTTGCCTTCATAGGGCTTTGCAAAACCAGCAGTTCCCATTTTAGACCAGAAGATGGACTATTAATTCACAACACAGCACTGTTCACAGGAGGGTGTTTTTAATGGTGAAGTACTAAGAAAAGGAAAAGAAATCTAAGGACCATCTCCTGTTGAGATGCTGTGCATGAGAAATCTGTTCTCCAAATCTGTCCTGAGTCTTTTTTCATTTCCATGATCTGCATTCATCCTGCACCGTGCCTGGTTGAGAGATGTACACATGAAAATAATTCTACTAATGAACAGTGCTGTACAGTAATGAACTTAACAGTGAGGGAAATGTGAGTGGAAGAAGGGGGAAAAGGTTAGTTTCTCCTACTGTACCAGATTTATTAGCCTTCTGCTATCTTAGAATCACAGAATGGTTGGGTTGGAAGGGACCTTAAAGATCATCTAAAATTGGGTCTTTATTTATAAATATATAAATAT
Source organism: Lycocorax pyrrhopterus obiensis (assembly GCA_014706295.1). Taxonomy (NCBI): domain Eukaryota; kingdom Metazoa; phylum Chordata; class Aves; order Passeriformes; family Paradisaeidae; genus Lycocorax; species Lycocorax pyrrhopterus. Next base: position 10,781,478 of record JACSVZ010000018.1, read on the forward strand.
ATTAAAATGTATTTATACAGATCCAATTTCCTGCTGCCATTTGAACAAGCATTATTTGGAGGAGGAGTTTTTTTTCACTGGTTGTTGAATATGTTGCAGAAATTTCTCTTAAGAAAGTTAAAATTCATATAGCTTGTGCTATGGAGGGACTGTTCTTCTTTCATTAGATGTTGAAGTAAACTTAATCATCCTGAAGTAATTTTTACTTTTCTGGGCTTTATGCCCCATAAATGCACAACTCTTGTTAGTTCAGTGTCCTTCATTGTAGCTCTTTAACCATCTTTGAAGTATAATTAGATCTGGTCGTGTGTTCATAATGTGGCAAATTGTTGCATTATATAATCTCTGTTTTGTTAAAACATGGATTTAGAGAAACAACATTTATAAAATAAATTGGTGGGTTTGTGTTCCTAATTTTTGGTTTGTTTTGCTATGCCAGAGGAGTTAATTGGATTTTATTGAATATTTCATCTGTCACTGCACTTTTTAGCACTTCAGGCATCTCTTGAAATAGTTGATTTCTCCTTCCCTTCAATGCATTATTTTCAACAAACAATAATTCATCACTGAAATAAAGCACTTTCTGATTAGTATATTGTTGTTTAGCATGTCTGTTTATTAATACATTTCTGTACTTGCTTTGCATCTGCCTCACCTTCAGGTATTTGTACAAATGTAATAAATAATGTATAAGTGTTTGGGGGCATGGGACACACAAACATTTCTGTAGGCTTGCCCCTTTAAACCTCAGTTCTGCAAATTCTTTGGTGTTTGTTCTCTGGGTTTTTTACTCTAAGTGTGGCCACTTTTCATCTTGCAGGTTATAGATACTTTAGGAAATGAGTGGAATTTTGAATTGCAAATGTTGATGTTTTCTTGGCAGAGCTTTTGAAGATGTCAGCAGATATACCATTAAATATTAATATCAAAGAGCCCCGATGGGATCAAAGCACTTTTGTTGGACGAGCCAGTCACTTCTTCACTGTAACAGACCCCAGGAATATTTTGTTATCTGATGCCAAACTGGAAAATGCAAGAAAAATTGTGCATGATTACAGGTATGACATTGCCTACTTCTACTACTGGCCCCCCAAAAAGTCCATGTCAATGATTAGTACATGGTGATGTATTTGAAAGGAAATATTTAAATCATTGTATTCATTGCACTGCTTCTTATTCTTACTTCAGAGCTTGAAACCCTTTTTTTTTTCAATCAAATTTGCTAATGGATGGGGAATTTATGCCCCTGTTAAGGGTTCTGAAATGCAGAAGTGTCTAATTCTGAAAATAGTTAATATGACAGCAAAGCTTAAAACTTCCTCTTATGTGTAGCATTTGGAGCAAGAGGTTTCTTAAATTCTCTCAAAGTGAATTTGCAAAGTTTCACACTAATGACCTCAGAGATTTTGGCTCTACATTTTAGCTCTAAAACCTAGTGCAGGTTTGTGTAAATAGACTCAGCCAACATAACCACTGCTGGGGGTTTTAATTCTTATTATTTCACCAATCCCTTTAGAGTCTGAAGAATCTCTACAGATTATCTGAGAGTCTCGATTAACTTACAGTGAACATCCCCAAATCCTCTGATACCGCATTTCTCACAGGAGTTTGCAGCACTTTATAACATTTGTGCTTTTTGCTGTTGTCCTGTTTCTTAACCTGTCCCAAGACAAGGTATTGTGGCACCTGGCTTGACAGAAGATGAGTTGTGGAGAGCAAAATACATCTATGATTCAGCCTTTCACCCAGACACTGGGGAAAAGATGTTTGTGATCGGCCGAATGTCTGCCCAGGTCCCCATGAACATGACTATCACAGGCTGTATGATGACCTTTTACAGGTGAGTGGTGGCAATAAAACACATAAAACATTTGCCTGTGAATTAGAGAAGTGAAAATCAATGTTATTGTCAAAAGATTTATTATAAATGCTTTTAAATGTGAAATTTTGCTTCTTTTTCTTTCTCCGCATTCGCTTACACTGATTAATGGTTCCCTCTAAAAGTAGTTTTGAGATAAGCCCTTAGCCCCTCTCCTTCACCATCCCACTTTCCCTCAAACTGGGAAATGTTCCAGAATCCCATCTGTGGAGGACAAAGAGGAGATCCCTGGGAATTTCTGACCTTACTGGCATGCACGGTGTTCTGTCTGCCCTGTGAGTGTTTGCAGTGCTTCAATCCAGCGGTTGTGGAGTTTCTCCAACTCCCCTGCGATCCCTGCATTTCCTCAGTGGTTCTGGAATCTCCAGGACAGCGAAGCAGAGCCAGTGTGCTCTTTTAGCAGCTTACTGTTAGAAACACTTTCTGACACAGGTTGCAGGAACTGGTGGGAGCTCAGAGGAAACAGCAGCAGCCTTTTGGATGCTGAGACTTTACAAACCCCTGACACACACCCCAGTTTTGGGTTGTGCATATAAACATGGGCGTGCTTTAAATTGCAGTCCAGACTATGAATCAAACCCTCAGCACAGCTGCCCATTCCCGAGCACTGCCTCCTGTTAACTGCTTCTTCTATTATTATCTATAACACCTAGAGAAGCTCTCTGCCTTTTCTTTGCATTATTATTCAGATTCAAAATTTTTAAGTTCTTCTAGAAGAGCGCTTATTATCAAGTCAGTATCTCACTGACTGTATTGTTTCATTCAAATAAACAAGAACTTCTGCATGGTTACTGCTTGCAGTGGCTTTTCTTGATTTGTCATCATTTTTTCATGCTGTTGATTCAACCGTGAGTTTAATAATAATAATTACAATTGTTTCTCTTTCCAAGAACGACACCGGCAGTGCTTTTCTGGCAGTGGGTCAACCAGTCCTTCAATGCTGTAGTAAATTACACGAACAGGAGCGGGGATGCCCCAATCACTGTCAGGTCAGGCACTGAACCTCATAATTCTGATGAGTTTAAAAGTTGCTCTCTGATGTACTTGAACATGGTTGGGTATTAAAGTTTGATGTGAGACAGGGATAAGTTTTTCATCTGTACTAATTATTAATTTGATATGCGCGGATGAGAAGTCTGAGAATGACAGAGCTGAGAACTCCACTTCTGCCATTAAAGACAAGCCTGAGCACCTTGATCATGAGCACTTAACAGTGCAGGATTTAACAAAAGAGTCTGTGTTTCAGGGCTCAGTCAACCATTTGCAAGTTTTCCTCATCAGTTTGGTGTCCTACCAGGATATTTCTAAGCTGATGTTTTGTGGGGGCCTTTAGCTGTGTCACTGTGCCACCTTCTCAGTGCCAGCACACACCACACGGAGGGTTCATTTACAAAAAGAGATTCCTTCAGCTGGTCTGTGCTTGTTTGTACTTGATGGCTAAAAAAGAGACTAAAGAGATGCAGAAAGCAAGAAATCACAAACTGAAAGAGGAGAAATATAAGTTATATAGATGGGAGAAATTCTTCCTGTGAGGGTGGGGAGGCCCTGGCACAGATTGCCCAGAGAAGCTGTGGCTGCCCCATCCCTGGAAGTGTCCAAGGCCAGGTTGGACAGGGCTTGGAGCACCCTGAGATAGTGGAAGGTGTCCCTGCCCATGGCAGGGGGTGGAATGAGATGAACTCTAAGGTTCCTCCCAACCCAAACCATTCTATGATTCTATGAATAGAAGACTGGAATTGCAGTACTTGACTTTCTGGTTTTGGGGCTGATTTGCTTAAATATGTCTGGGAGCAAACTATGGATTCAAGCATATAGAGACACCTCCTAGCTGGGAAGTATGTAAAGTGTGGTTTGGGGCAGGTTGGGTTGGATTTGGGTGTTTGCAGCATGGCTGGTCTGTGTGTGTGGGGTTTGGTATGGTTGATTTTAATTACTATTGTAGACGTGGCCTTGGAAATCCAAGCTCATTTTACTAGGTTAAGCAATTAGGAAATTAAATAAGAACTAATCCTTCAAGGTGTTCATTCAGACACATGAGAAAATGCTGAGCAGGCAGCAATGCACAACCAGCAGAACCTGATTCAGTATTACAATGTGGCTTGAATATGATTTTTACTGCTAGTGAAATAAAAGTGTTTAATTCAGTGTCCCATAGTCGATCTTCCGTCCCCACCTTACTGCAGTGGCACAAAAAAGCCTACTTAACTTCTGGGGGTGTATAACTACATGTGTAAAATGTAATTATTTTTCAGAGTGACATCAATGTCCCTGTGCATGTGCAAACATTTTCATTTCTGTTTTAGCCAGCTGGGAACAGCCTATGTTTCTGCCACCACGGGTGCTGTCGCAACAGCCTTAGGACTCAATTCACTAGCAAAGGTATTGCTGGTATTTTTTTCCATTCTTACTAAATTGTGTTGTCCTGTGAGGAGCTCACAGCTCATTTCTCGTCTGGTGTATCTGTGTCACGCACAGCTCCCACTGTGGAATTGTAATGAAAGTTGTAATCCTTTCTTTAGATCCCAACCTTATTTTTTCCCCATGGAGATGGGTTTATACATATCTGTCAAACAGCCCCTGCTTGGTTCATGCAGACTCTACCTTATAAAGTGCCTTTTTTCCAGTTTCTTTTTCACATCTCAAGGCATCTAATAGCACTTGAAATTAAATTGGAGTGGAGTTGTAATTACCCTTCCCTGTGAAGCTACTAAATTCAGAATGGTTTTGCCACTCTCCTGCCACTGCTCACTCTGCAGAGAAGCATTTATGACTTATTTCTTGTTTGAATCTTGTTCTACCTCTGCCCCACCAGTGACTTTTCACTGAATTTCAATATAAAGGAAATAAGTCTGGTCTATCATTAGCAGATGAAGCATTTCAATGAAGACAATGATTATATACATTTTTATTTTCCTTTTTCTCCTCTCCCCGTGTGTTTTACAGCGCGTCTCACCTCTTATAGGGAGGTTTGTTCCTTTCGCTGCTGTTGCTTCTGCCAACTGCATCAATATTCCACTAATGAGACAAAGGTAGGAAAAAGAGCAAAGATCACTCACTAGAAGAAAAGATGTTGCTGGGTTTGTAGATCAGCAAGTTACTAAATAAAGCACATTTTATATCTAGCTTGTTTCAGAACCTTGCAGAAACCTCATGCGTGAGGTTTTGACTGGTTGTTTGTAAGAGGTATAAAACAGAACATGTTCATTCTCTTCAGATAAATATCCAAAGAGTTCTTCAGTCTTGGATCTCCAGCCAATTACTTGTTCCTTCCAAACTTTGATCACATGGACCTTTGAATACGAGCTACACTTTGGAAAAACACAGTCATTCCAAAAACGGTGCTTCAAATCCCACCTGCAGAACTTAGTCATAGAAATCAGGCTCTGCAGTTCTGTTTAATCATTGAGGTGACAAAAATATGCAGTTTGTCAGAAACAAACTTTTTTTTTGTGTTATGATTTGACTAGGAATAAGAATAGTAGTAGGGAAAAGCAAATTAAAAGCATCCCATCTATTACAAATACAAGCTTATGGGTAGAAAAGGGTTTAGAGTTTGTATTGATGATGGAAGTTGATCTGTGGTAGTATTTTATCTTCTATAAAATCTGAAGAGAACAATAAAGGCAGCCCTCAGGAAATCTGCTTGTCCCAGTATGAGTTTAACACCTAACCCTGCACTTGAGCAAAAGATCTAATAGAGAATAATGCAGTTACAGAAATGTGGTTTGGCTTGTGCCTCCTTTTGTACTTTCAAGTATATTCTTCGTGGTTGAAATGACAACTCAGACTAGAATGCCAGGGGGGAATTTTCACAGAGCCTTCTGTTTCAACTCAGTGGAAATAATCTTCCTGTGTTCCATGAGCTGTCTGTCAGATAGGACAGACGCCACTTCCAGAGCAGTCCAGAAAATTCCACTTTTCTGAATTGCTTTGTGAACTGACCTCTCCCTTCTGTGGAACACAGAAAAAGCACATCTCCTTTCTTCCCCCTTGGAATGCTGTGACCAGACTCAAGCAGTAGATTGCTGTTACAAATATTTAGTTGGTAACTTCTCAATATATTTTTTCTTGATGTTTCTCTACCTTTTGAAATTTTTTTGTGCCAAAGAGCGTTACAAACAGCCTAACTTAGAAAATAAAATACAACATGTAATTGTTATAATTGACAATTTTAAGGGACAGAGATAAGGTAACAAAAAAATGGTGAAAAAACAAGTTCACATCCATCACTGCTTTATTTTTTACCCCTTTTTAAACAGGGAACTCAAGTTTGGAATTCCTGTCACGGATGAGAATGGAAACAGACTGGGTGATTCATCCAAAGCAGCTCAGCAGGCAATCACCCAGGTGGTGATATCCAGGATTCTGATGGCTGCTCCTGGCATGGGTAAGGATAAGTCCTGTGCAGTCCTGATTATCAGTTCCTGCTGTGAGAAGGAGATTCAGTTCTAGCCAAGTGATTTTCCTCAGGGGCCAAATTACCTTACAGTTCCCCAGGCAGCGTTTGCCTTTCTGTTAAGAACTTCTCCAGGGAAATGTGGAAACATCCTCGGTGTGTTACACTGAAGTGCAGCAGAAAAGCTCCTGGGATGCTTGTGCAGAAAAGATACAGATGGCAAAGGAAGGGGAGCAAATTCCACTGGCTTGGAATTGGTTTAGGTGCTCTGCCAGTGCCAAATTACTGAGCTCAGGTTTAGTTACATGTGAAATTGCAAGTTTGCTCATTGGGAGAATTCACATCTGTAAATGCCGATCCAGCTGGCAATGTGAAATGAAAACTCAGTGAATGACAAAAGGCTGTGAAAATTATGGTACGGTGTTAGTTCAGCTAAACAGAAAATGAAAACAAAGTGCCTTTCTCTCTGAGGTTAATGCCTTTTTTATCTTATTTGCAGCAATTCCTCCCTTCATAATGAATACCCTGGAAAAGAAAGCCTTTTTAAAGGTTAGTCTTAGATAATCTACCTCTGTGCATTTCATATCCTAAGTTAATATTCTAATGAATTTTAAATACTTCCTGAATCTTCATATTTGCCTCCCAAACACTGTGGGAGGACATCCCTGTAGAACTTGCTTTACAGCTGTCGCTTTCCTTCTGCCTTTCTTAGAGGTAACCTGGTTTTTTTATCACAGTGTAAGGTAACATTGAGAAAATAGGAACATTCTTGTTACTTTTATAATTGTTCGTAAAATGCACCTTTCTTCCTGTGAAATAAACCTTCCTTGTACTGAGTTTGCTGGGGAAAAAAAAAAGCACATTTTAATAATGCTGTTTTTTTCAAGATAGCAGTAAGGAGGCTTTGCTTAGCTGCTGTAGTACCAATCTGAGTTTGGAAACAAAAATGATGGTAAAAATCTCTTTAAAAAGTGATCCTTTAAAAATTACTGGATGTAAAGTGCAGAGTAGGCACAGAATGGGCATTCTTAAACAAAGATTACTTATTTCCTGTATTCTTTTAATGCTAATGTAGTGTGAAGTCAAACCCCTGGTGTTGGTAAATCCATAACCTACATCAACATTGTGCACTGTGTGCATGAGAGGGTAAAGAACAATAATGGAATTAGTTACGGGGTTGTCCAACACGAGGAAAATCGTATTCAGGTGAGGAACCCTGTAATTCTTTACCAGTAAAGAGAGTTTCATCCTCACAGCTGATATGAGTGATTTAATTACTTGGTCGCTCCAGGCAAAGCCTCTGCCTGTGAGACCCACCCAAGAAACCTAAGAAAATCTGTCTCCTTCCTGTTAGAAAAAATTAGGGAAAAAATCATGGTCTGAGTCTCCAGACCCTCCCTTGGAAAAGTTTGTGTGGGGACAAGGAGGAGAAGCAGGGGAAGACTTTGTTTGGAATGGTTTTGTTTGTCTAAGATAAAGTTTTAGAAATATTTAAATTTCATCTCTTACTGTTTCTGCCCTTCCTTTCTCTTTCACAGAGTGAGATTACCCAGTTAGACACCGCATTTGGAAGTGTTTCTGTATTTATAAGTCAGGAACAGATTGCCTGGAGTAGTTGTGGCTGCCCCATCCCTGGAAGTGTCCAAGGCCAGGTTGGAAAGAGCTTAGAACAACCTGGGGTACTGAAGGGGGTGGAACTGGATGATCTTTAAAGTCCTTTCCAACCCAAACCATTCTCTGATTGTCTTCCAATCTTAAAACTTTTTTTTCCCTAAAGTGCTTTGCTTCCCTCCCACTTGTTAACAGAAAACAGTTTTGCTCAGAGTGTAAAAACGGGAAATGTGGCATTTGAGTTTCAGGGTAAAAATCAGTGTGTGCTGCTTTTATCTCCTGGAAGAAGTGAGCCTGCAGGGCATCCAAACACACCACAACTTGTGATGCTGTGATGTTCTTGAGAATGCATTGCCTGGAAAATTAACCCTTGTTAAAAAAATGTAGGGAAAAAATTATTTTGTATGTGTTTGACATGGGAGAAATGTCACAAATGCTAATAACTCAGCTGGAAAATACATTTGTGAAGAAGTTGCAGGAATCCTCAGAATCTGGAGACAAATACCTGTTGTTTTTGTGTGGTGTCATCAACATAAGGGTGTTGTGAATTTTTCAGATCAGCCAAAATGAGCGATTTCTGCAGTGACTGCTCAGTGGTCTCTGGTACCATCCTGGCCGTTTATGCTCACCTGTCCTCTCCCTCAGCCTCAGAGACTGAATGCAGGTGAAACACTGCTCTGCAGGTAGCCAGTGGTAACACCTGGTAGAGATTAGTATTAAACCCATTAAGGAATGAGCTGCATTTTTAACGAGCAGCTTCTGCATGTCCTCGTGGAGTTTGAGAAGCACCATCCCATCCCAGCACTCCGACACCATCCCCACACTGCTTTACTAACTCACTACCCTTGGCCTTTGCTTCACTACCACTCTTGGAAATAATTCCTGACTGCTTGCCAAAGCCTATTAAGCAGCACACAAGGCCAAAAAATAGGCAAACGGTTGTGAAATGATAAAAGAAAATAGAAAGCTGGCCTGCACTAAGACAAGAGAGAAGGAAATGCTCCTGGAATGTTGGTCTCAGAGCAGCCTGTCATCCTCTGATATGCGGAATAAGATGTAGGTCATGTACCACTACTCGTCCCCCACATTCCCACTGTGTTTTGCACCAAGACATTGGTGTGAATTAACAACATTCCCAGAAGTTACTGCTAGAAAATGCCTCAATGTTCTTAGGACACAAGCACATGTTTACTGCTTCAAAAGAAGTTGCCTTGAAAAAGTATTTTTAACTGTAGAAGTGCTTTTGCCATAGGTTTCAGCAGCAGCTTCGGGGCCTTTTTATGTAATTATGCAGCGTAGCAGTAATTGATTAGGTTGCATAATGTCTATTTTCATTATTCCTATGGCTGTACTCCTGACCAGCTCTGTGCAGAGCCAAGTTATTTTGCCTGCTGCAGCAGGAGGATCCATAAACAACCTTGCCCTGAGAGTTTATAGATTTTACTTACAGGTAACTTTTCTAAAGAAATAAATTGGTTTCTTCCATAGAAACTTAGGAAAATTCCAATCCACGTAAAAGTTTTCATTTATATTGCTACTCTTACAGCTTTAACTGCAGTTTCTGTACAGTTCTGCATATTGTATTAACATCCAAGTTGATTCTAGAAGTTTCCTCATACATCCTTGAAACAAGCTCTGTGGGGTCTTTTAATCTGCAGCTAAAATCTGTATTCAAAACGGTTACAAAACCAGAGCAGAGAGCCTTTTTCTTCAAGCATTGTTCTTGATTGTCTTATGCCCTGAAGTCCTCCATGCATTCCTAATTTCACTGTCATTTCATTTATTTATTTTTTTGAAAACAGGCATAGCTGGCCTGGGAAAGCTGACAGATTTTTATATCCAACAAAGAAAGGAGGCAGTTAGAAAGAAGCTGATTCTGCTTATGGCTTTTGTTTGCTTAATTATCATTTCTCCATTTTCTCTGTTTGCACTAACCACTAAAATGTCATAAAGACATCTGGAAATTAAATGCTAATTCATTGGGAACTGCCTTCTTCCGGAGTTAAATGATGGTTCTCTAACACAGTGAATTCTTCTGCTCTTTCTCTTGTATTTTCTCCATTTTCTCTCTTTGTGGGGGTGTGCAGTCTCCATTTGAATTTTGTTTTATGGTTTTATGTTGTTCCCTCAGCAACTCCAGTTCTTAATTCTGACCTCCCAGTGTTAATTCTTCCTCACCATCCTTCTGGATTAGTGCAGCCTGGTAACATTCTTGAAAAATAAAGGCTGTAATTCAGATCAAGTTGGCAAAAAGGGTTCTAGCACATAAACTCCGTGTTCTTTGCAGAGTCTGTGTTAGACACCTCTCTCTCTCTCAGATCAATGACTAACTCTGACAAAGGCATGAAACCATGTATTCCTCTCAGGACACCTTCCAACAGCCTTTTTCAGTTATAAAATTGTATTTGGGGCTTTTCTGTTACATCCCTTGGGTCCCACACTCCCACTGCAATGCACAGCATCCCTCTCCCTCCGTTCTCAGAGACAGTGCATGGTTTGGCTTGTGTTCACCAGCTCTGGGCATGGACTCTCCCAGGGTATGAAATGTAAAGCATTTGGGGTGAATTTCTCTCAGCTGAGATAAATTCAAATGGAGGTGTTTAGGGAATGCCAGAACAGCAAAGCTCTGCTGCCTTCACTCTTCACCCTTCTTGCTGTTGTTGTCTGTCCCCATTTGTTATCTCTTGTTGCAGGTTATTGCTGAATTGCAGAGTTCTTCCTGCACTCATTTCTGGATTACAGATTGACTCCAGGGAAAAAAAAATTAAAGAAAAGAGAAGCAGTCTTCTACATTGTTTCTTCTCCCTCAGGCTCTGGAGAAATTTTACTCCACACAGGCTTGTTTTCCCTGCCTCAGACACTGCTGTGACCTCCCTCAGCCCTGAGCTTTGTCCTCCTGAGCTTTCTACATTTCATTTGTCCATTTCTACTCTCAAGCAGTGCCCAGCTTCTGCTCACCATTTTCTCCTCTGACTTCTGTATCTTGAGAAATTCTTCTTGCAGAAACAAACATCATCTACTGTATCAAGTGATTTTTACCTTTTGAGCCGTTTTGTTTTAAAACTCCCTTTGTGTCCTCATGGCAGCTGGGCGTGTCCTGCTCTTAGTGTAGCAAGAGGCAGCGGGGTCCATTGAACAGCTCTGGGTTTACTTCTTTAGTAATGAATTTCAACTAACATTCTACGGATGAGAGAGAGTGGATTCCTAAGTAATTTAAAAGCCTGCAAAAAAATTCTTGGCATATATTTAAGTTCTGCAAAAGTTACAGAATTAATGAGGAATATGCTAAAAACACATCCATGGGTTATGTGTTGCTTTCTCAGCTTTGTTTTCCCAATCCTTCAACCCTTTTTTTCCTTCAATAAAAGGTGAACTCTTGCAGAGCTGGAGTGTTGCTACAGGGTCAAGTTCCTGCACATCAAGGGAAATCATATGACAGGAGAAAGGGCTTAAGAGAGGCAGATTTACATTCTGACTTGACATTTCCCTTATTTATGGCTGGTGGCTCCAGTTGCAGGTTAAAACCATTTGATGCCACCAAAGGGAAGGAGCTGTAACCAGACCGAGCTTTTCCTTGGAACTCCTGGGCAAAATTCCTTGTGCCCTTCAGAGGCGTGGCAGCACCACTCCAAATTTCAGCTCTATTGCTGCTGTGGGCTTGTGATGATCAGAAAAAGGCCCAGGAGCAGGTCCTGAGTCAAACAGCCACGCACTCAGTGGAGTTTCTAAGGGACACTTACTCAGGGTCACAGTGTGCATTGATTCTCCTGGGGATTTCCTTACTGCTTTCCAAAGGGATTTGGCTCTCAGATGAGCTCAGCATGAAGCCACGCTGGTCAGGGTTTTGCCTTCACATCTAAGAGTCTTTTAGGTGCAATCTGTCTCTTGTAAAACAAGAATTCCAGGAAGGTGGGAAGCGGGAAGAAAAGGTTCTGCGCTCACTGTGTGTGGTTTTATTTCCAACAGAGATTTCCTTGGATGAGCGCTCCCATTCAAGTTGGATTAGTTGGAATCTGGTAAGTGGTTTCTTTGGGTTGGGTCTGCTGTCTTAAGAGATACTTCTAAGGGTTTTGAGAAAGTAGCAATATTTGCTTTTTTTTTTTTTAAGGAAAAAGGTTGAGAGAGTTAATGAGGGCACAGCAGTTATTTCCATCTCTGTAACTGATAAAATACCATGTTAAAAACAAAAAAGCCATTAGCAGGGAAGAAGCTGCCAAGAAAAGCAGAGGGAGGGAGAAAGGGAGTGGCAAAAAAAGGAATGTGGCAGCTTGATTAGAAAAGATGCTTTGGCTGTTGCCTCTAAACAGTCAGTGGAATCTCATCCTGGAGGTTGATGGATTCTTGAAACATTTGGTTAATAAGGTTTAATTTGCTGTGTTCTGGCATTTTCTGTTGTCCTGCACTCAAATGTAAAACACTGTAAGGACATCAAATGGTAATTTTAGACACAGTTGGGAGCATGGTATTGAAACATTTAGTGCTGTGTGTAGGTAAATGATTTCATAAGGTACAATGCAGTGAGAAATAAAAGTTACACAACACTTTGTGGAACTTTACCTCACTGTGTACAGAAAAGAAGAAAGCTTTTTACATAAATCATGCATAAGGTTTTTGAATTCTCCTTTAGCACCCTAAATATTGTAAACCTGGTTTTGTCTCCTCTAGTCTCGTGTTTGCAACTCCCCTGTGTTGTGCACTGTTTCCTCAGAAAAGGTGGGTACTGCTGTGAGTTGTTCTCACTTTAATGTTACTCCAGATCCATTCATGGTGCTGCACACAGACACAAACAAGGGGTCATTGCCTGCTCAAGCACAGTTTTAATTCCCATATAACAAAGGTGATAAACAAGAGAATATACAGAAAAGTAATAACTATGTTATTCATCAGTAATACATAATAGTTGTTTACAAACCCCAGCAGCTCAAGATGAGTTCTATACAATATATTCATGTCCAGTAAGGTTATAGATGCACTAAATACAGTCAGAGCCCATTTTATTTTCAGCTAGAAACTCTTCTAGTTATACAGAACAGCACTGGACTATTTGTGCTTATTTGTTATTTGATTAATATTTTTCCAGACTTTTTCATCAATACAGAAATAGCTCAGTACTGAAAGCTGTCTTAGAAACAATATTCATTATAGCTGAAATCATTATGAAATCTGACTTACTTAACAAAAATCTTAGCTCAATCTGGTATGTAATATGGACAGGGCCTTAAATTCAGCTGTCCCTCTCATTTTAATAGTGGTTGTCTAAACTCAACAAACTGCCAGATGTACCTTAAACAATCCAAGCTTGAGCTGAGTCTGTTAAAATACTGAACAACTAAGGCAGCTTTTGACTTCCAGAAAACAATAGCCAATTCTCAGTGTTGTTTGAGTACAACAACACTGTCTGACACCATCTGGCTCCCTGCTTGGCCTAGGACAGAGAACTGTGGTAAACACGTGTCACTAGGCTACCTGGAGATGACTTGACAAACCAACCCAGCACATGTGCTACAGTTCTTGATTTCAGCCATGGCTCTCCAGTTCAGAGGAAGATTAGACCATGAACTGTGTTCAGGAAATTGCAGCTGTTCAAATGACCTGGCAGCTCAATTCACTTTACTGTGAACCAGCTCTCATAAAAACAAACCTTTTATTTAACTGAATAAAATCAGGTAGTAGGTTAAATAGGCAAATACATTCTATTTAATAAAAACACTTTTAGGAAGGTAAGTTTCTACTGCCAGCAACAACCTGAGCAATGAAGTGGATCCTTACCCTCATGGTAGTAGCAACAGCCATTTCCTGACTCCACAGACTATCCCACTGCCCTTGGAGCAGGGACGCATTTGCCCTGGTCTGTGAGCCTGCTTCCTTGATAAGATGTTCAAAAAGATCTGAAAACTCTTTTAACAATGCAGGATATTTAACCAGATGCATTGTCCATCTTATTTTCCCTTCTGGTGCTTGTTTGATGTAACCCCTTTACTGTTTCTTTTGCTCAGTTCCATGTCGGTATCGCGCTTGGAGCCAGAATTGCAAGCCAAGATCCGAGAGAGCAGCCCTGGCCTAGAACGTGTGTACTTTAATAAAGGATTGTAATTCAAGGAAGGCAAAGTATCTGTCAAGGAGAAACTTGTGAACTTATTTTTTGAATTGTGTGCCAACACAGACAAGAATTCACCTTTATCTTGTCCTTTTGTTAAACAAGTTTGATCATCTGCATTACTTTACAGTTAAAGACTTTCCTCAGTTTAGTGTTTAAATTACATAAGGTCACTTTATCCACTTTGGTATTGATTCAAAGTTTAAACATACATATCCAGAGATGTTTACATAAGCTCTCAAGCAGCTACAATAACAATAAACAAGCGCACAATGAAAACCAGATGCTATTATATTGGATTTGCCACCTGTTCCAGTAATAGCGGGGCAGGGACCTCCTTTTGAAAAGTCATAGAGCAACTGACCGAAGTTGCCATCCTCTGGCAGCCACAGGACGGGTGGCCGAACGTGTCAGGATGTTGTGCAGGAAGGGCTTTTTGCCAGGAGGCTGATTAGGCTGCAGGTTTTCCCTGTTGGCACAGAAGCGTTTCTTTAGGGCGGAGGTTGGCGGGGCCTGCAGCTTGTGCACCGTGTGGTACTGCTCGGCGATGCAGGCCGCCTTCTTGCGCAGGTCCAGCTTCACCAGCATCATGTTGTTCTGCAGCTCTGCCAGGGTCTGGTCCTGAGGAAGGCAAGGCAATACGTATTTATATAAAATAATATAAAATATTGAATCATAGAAAGAAGAGCCCCATCCATAGTTGGAACAGACCTTAAAGATCCTCTTGTTCTCTCTTGTGGGTTGGGACAGCTTTTACTAGACCAGCATGCTCCTGCCTAGCCTTAAACACTTCCAGGGATGGAGCAGCCACAGTTTCTCTAGGAAATGTGTTTTCAGTGCTTCAGCACCCTCAGAGTAAAGAATTTTTCCCTAATATCTAATCTGAACCTCAGTTTGAAACTATTCCCCCTTGTCATTCTCTGCTCTTATAAAAAGTGCCTCTCCAGCTTTCTTGTAGGCTCCCATCAGGTACTATGACAAGTTGTTTTAACTCCCTGGTTACTGTGAACTGAGGAGGATAAACTGTCTTTTGCCAAAATTCA
Organism: Lycocorax pyrrhopterus obiensis; assembly: GCA_014706295.1. NCBI lineage: Eukaryota > Metazoa > Chordata > Aves > Passeriformes > Paradisaeidae > Lycocorax > Lycocorax pyrrhopterus. The sequence continues at coordinate 10,796,504 of JACSVZ010000018.1, forward strand.
CTAACTTCTAAATAAGACTCTGCATAAAAGCTTTTGCTGTCAACAGTGTAGCAGTTCAGTAACAAAGAGGAACAGTAAGGGTGGGACAAAGCTGACTCCATCCTGCTGCAAATATGCTGCCATAGCAACTGTGATGGAGTGGATAAGGAAGTGAGAGCTCTGAATTCTCCTACTTTAAGTGCAGGCTGCCAGTTAACTGAACAGGAACAATCTGGGTCTCCTCTGCAGAGGTAAATACAAAACTGACTCAGCCATTGAAAAAAAAATCACCAGTAGAGTTCCCCTCACATAGTAGGCAGTATGTACTAGCAAATAAATCACTTTTATTTGCAGCAGCAAGAGCTTTGGTTACTCTGATTATGGCAGAGTGCACAGACTAAACCCCTCTCTCCCTTGCAACCCACACCAAAGCAGACACATCACCTGTCTCGCCAGGATGTCATCACATGTGCCCAGGGCCTCTCGCAGCTTCCCTGCCCCTGTGCTGTGGCAGCATGCCCGCTCTGCAGACTGGAGAGACTCCCCAATTTTTTGTAACTCTGAACGCAGCAATCTGACATTCTAGAAGAGAGAGGTTTAAGGCAGCAGCTGGTTTTGGCACTGCTCTGCAAACAAAGCCATTCCAAGGTAATTCAGATATGCAGCACTGAGGGAGGATCTCATCTGAGTGGTCGTGGATACCACAACCTCCAGCAACTCCAGTAAGTTCAACAAACCCATTTCATTTGTTTAAAACGTGGGAACAGCAGCCCCAAACACTGTTTAAGCTGGCAACCACTGCCCTTCACATGTTCTTTTCTGTAACACAGAACTGGAGTTACCTTCTGTCCATCCTCCAGCTTCCTGTCCACATCCATAGTAATGGGTTTGGCAGAGGGAGGTGGCTCCACTAATTTCTGGTACTTGCGCAACTCTAGGAACAGACAAAAAATAGTGAGCAACAGGACACGGATCAGCTTTCCTGAAGTTCAGGACTTCCCTTGAGACAAGCTGCCACAGGCAAGCTGGGAAGAGCTTTTGAGTTTGTGCAGAAAGGCACAAACATCCCAGGCTTCTCCCATTCATTTAGACAAAGGGACTTAAGAATTTGAATGGAAAGATTATCCTGCCCTAAAGCCCATTTTCATGTGAAAATGAAGTGAAATTGTCCATCCAGCACATTATTCCTGTCATCTACAACTCAAATAATGTTTTCAGCATGTCTGAATCCAATGTACCCTGAAGAAGGTCTCTCTAACCCTGCACAAGGATCTCTCAGCACAGTTCAGAACCGGTGCAGCGTCGCTGCTGTACCTGCAGTTGCAGAATTTAATTCCTTTTGACACTGCTCCAGCCTGGCTTTGGTGTCTGCCAGCTCCTGCTGCAGAGCAGAAGAGGCGGCCACTCGCTTGGATCGACGTATGCCTTGCTCCGAGTCCTTTTGCTTGGTATCCAGGCTCTCCAGTTTTTCTTTGGTCTCCTGCAGAGCAGCTTTGAGCTCCAAAATCTCCTCGTCACGCTCCTGAGAAAGGAAGTTTGTTCAGATATTCAACAAGATTTTCTTAGCACAGCGTGTCTGAAACTTTCTATGTCTTTCTTCCTGAAGAATTTCTCAATCCCACACTTCACACATTGAACCCAGCCTTTAAGTGAGTACAGTAAACTCATTTCCTGGGAGCCTAAACCACTTTTTTATAGGCTCTAAAAAAAAGGGATTGTTTTAAGAGTTGGCGTCTTCAGAGCAGTCTGCAGCAAGTCCCAGAGGTCACTCAAATGCCATAGGTATGAAAATATGGAGAGACCCATACCCATCATCACAACTAAGAGCAAGAAGAGAAATTCACACAACTTGTGTGAATCTGAAGAGCCCAAATCAAGCCAGTAGTGAAAAGAGTAAGGGGGAGACAGGATCATGTTGAACAAATAGAGGAGTCAGGGTGGTTGTACATTAGCTTCCAGATTGAGTGTTCAAAATTAGGAAGCTTAGTGGGCTACATAAAGTAGGAGACAAGAAGCAAAAACTGTGGATCAAATGATGAAATAATATCACCAAAAATACCTCAGAAAGCAAAATCTTTCACTTTGCATAAAGATCTTCCTGGACTTGAGTACCCAGAGTCCCCTCCCAACCCACTGCCACTTTCCTGATGTCACTGCATTGCCCTGAACAAACCTGCATCTTCTCCTGGTAGTGGTCAGTCAGTAAGTCCTTCAGGATGGTCATTTTACCCTCATACAGTTCCTCCAGCTGCTCTCTCTGAGCATCCACGTGTTGGCTACAAAGAGAACAACCAATTCCATGTCAGGATCTTGGTGCTGCAGCTCATCCTGAGCAGAGGGAGGGAGACCATCACAGGTTGTACCTCCACCACTGCTCCTTCTGTTGCATGTGCTCCAGCATCTCGTTGCAGATCTCCTCGCGCAGGCGCATCTCGAGCTGCAGCTTCTTCTGCCGCTCTTGCACCAGCAGCTCTCGGGCAGCTTCGACCACGCGCAACAAGTCCTGCAAGAGGGACAGCTCCACTGCCCACACTGCACAACAGATTTAAGGCCTAGAGTAAACTGAGTGATCCCGTGTCTGCAGGCTGCAGTGGTCTAGATTTAAGGTTTTGGTCACTTGGAAAGAAAAGTTGCCAGGGTTTGCTACCTTGAGACATGACAGCTTGAGTCTCTGTAGGGATATGACTAAAATCTTGATCTTTCTGCTATCCCAGCTGCCTGCTTTGAGTATCTAGGAAGTTTGATTACTTTTTCCCCATTTAGCCTCCTGTTCTGCATGTTTTCTAGATTTCCCTTGCAGAGAAGGAATTTTAAGTCTGCATCTGCACTGTTACTGTCACTATTCCACAGATGACAAAGTGCTTCCAAATTAAGCATGTGTGTCAGATTTAGACCAACTGTGGAATGTTTTTGTCATAGATTCCCAATTTCCCAGGTCCTATATCCTTCTGAGGTTCTGTGTCATCTCTCTTGGCATAGTGGTGAGCTCCAATCCCAGCTCCCAGGCCAAAGCTAATAGTCATGTTCTTGACCTTGTATCCACATAAAGGCTGTAAAACAAATCACAGCCCACCTTCTTCTCATACATGGAGACATCTCCCTCATCCTCAGTGTCTTCTTCTGATTCCACATCTTCCTCTGGCTCTGCCTCTGGACCCTGGCTGGTTCGCCTGTTGTGTTCTTTGATGATGGATTGTAAGGATGGAAGTCCCAGCTTTGTGGGAGGTGCCTGAACAAGCTGAAGGGGAAAAGACCATCATTAGCAGTCTGCAAAGCCTGGGAGTTGTGCAGCCTTTAAACACTGCCCCTCTCTGCAACCTTCAGCCCTTTCAGTTTAGCAGAATCTGGAAATACCTTGGAGGTAATAACCACTGGAAAAGCATAGGGAAGACTTGCAAGCATGCCCCCTCTCCTTGTGGTGGGAAGGGGCCCATTCCCATAGAAGCAGGAGAAACCCGAGGTACCCTGACCATGCCATGATCCTGGTGTGTGCTACTCACCTGGCTGGCAACAGCTGAGAACTTGGCTACGTACAGCGTCTCATCATAGGTGGACGCACACTGGTTGATGTTGACAATCATGCAGGAGCGCCCGCGCCCCGTGAAGAAGCCCTGGAACACGCGGGTCAGTTTGCTGTCCCGGAACGGAACCACCGCCTGCTTCGTCCTGGGGGACAGACAGGAGTGAGCTGAGAAGGCCAAACAGCCCCCCACAGCCTCCCTCTGGAGGTGTGGACGCTCACCTGGCCTGCTGGTTCTGGCGGAGGGCGGCGATGCAGCGGCCCAGGGTGTGCAGGGAGGTGTTGATGTTGTTGGCTTCTTTCATTCGGTCCCCGCTTTTCTGGTCCTTGCAGCGCTCGGACCCCGCCAGGTCACACAGGGATAACCTGAGGGAAACACAGTGATACTCACATAACCTGCAGGGTTTGTCCTGCCATATCCAGGTTTACAAGTCAGACACCCTGCAGTCACCTTCCCAGTGTCCCCATAAGGGCACAGAACATTCTTTTAGGGAGCCTGGGCTATTGCTGGATGGAAGGGCCTGCCCTAAGTGTAGGTGTTACACTAAGTAGCAGCAAAATGAGCTTTGCAGTGTCAGCTTCAAAGGTCCTTTGCCAGTCCTCAGACCAGCCACTTTCCAGATAACTACATCCCAGGAACAGGCATCAGCAGCACTCAAATCAGCCCTGCTACAGGGGTAAAGATGCTCACATTTACCTTCACTCAAAAAGCCTGAGAACTACTTCAAGTTGTACTTTGCAGTACTCCTCAAACTCATGTCAGTTCCAAGACTTAACACTGGGAGCATTTACTCCTTCCATGTACTTTCAACAACACTTTCATCAAGATACTTCCCATACCCCAGGCTCTCAACCGAAGAGACAGGAAAGTTGAGATCACACCCAAATCCTAAAAAACATGAAACTTACTCGCTGATTTTTGGAACAACTTCACTGCCACCTCTTTGCAAGTGCAGAATCCGAATGGAGAACACGCTGTGACTGTAAAGAAACATGCAAATAATTAAAAAAAAAAAAAAGCAAACTTTTAAAGCCCCTCAGAATTGTATTTCTGCTTAAACAACCCCTTTGCCCTTCAGACCTGCGACTGGAGTTCTGGTTCATGTGGGTGCTAGCAAAACTCTGGTTTTTCCGACCCAGTTTCAGGAGCTTCCAGGCCTCATCAGCATCCCGGACATTGATCCAGTTCAGATCTGGAAAGCAAGCATGCATTGGGCACAACAGTTAGGAGACTGACAGAAAACTTATCTCAGCCCCAACTTCACTGTTGCATGTCCTTGACATCAACAAATTTGACAATCCTGTGGTCCAGACATCAGAGGTCTCTGTGGGGCTCTCCAGCACATCACTGCTAAGCCACCCACCCACTCAATCCTAAAGCCTTCTTAGCAGGCCACTAAACCTCTCTTCCAGGTCAATCTACCTTTCACATAGGGGTTGCCAGTCTGGTCCTCGCAGAGCCGCAGTGTTTGCCGCTTGCGGTTCTGCCCAGGTACAGCTGGTTCTAACAAGTCGTAGATTAACTCGTTGTAAATCTCAAAGAAGGAGACCCAGATGGAGAACTGCACATCTCCTGTGCTGGTGAGTGAAATGCGATCCAAGTCAGCCCAGCAAGGGCCCAGTTCTAGGAAAAAAGAGGGAAAAAAAGAAGGAAAACAAATAACTGCAGCTTTTCATGAGTCCGACTAGAATGGTTTAGCTCTAAAGTGAGATACTTTCTTCAGCAAGAAAAACCACCCCAGAGACAAATCCTTCTATGCAACTCCTCCCATTTGTATCTATTCCAATGCCTGTCCCCAGTGAGACAGCCTAAAGTTTCCTTCAGCAGTATCATCTGTTCTGTGTAAGGACTTTTATATACTGTTTTTACTCTAGAATTACAGGATATTTCAAACATGAACTCCTTCCAGCACAAGTGAAATTTTAGATCTTGTTATCTCAATCACTCCATGCTTCTGCATACCTAAGCAGCTGGTAGTTCCTGGGTTGGACAGTCAGGGCCCAAGTGCTCAGTGCAGGCTGTCACTTTGGCATCCTGCTTCCCAGCAATCCCCACCTCACAGCAATCAGCTGCTCAATAACAACATTCCTTGGATGAAGTGAATGAGTGTCAAGTAATTTTTTCATTTCACAAGGCTTGGTTATTATGCAGCAGCAAATATTGGCAAAACAGATGCACAAAGTTCTTCTTCTAACATGACATCCTTATCTTTCAAAGGGAAAATCCATGAGACATCCAGCACCTTTGCTCCCTTACCGACAACACAGCATCCAAACAGCCATCACCCTTTTCTTCCCCCATCCTCCAACAAAAAGAAGCAGGTAGTACACAACAGGCTTCCAGACATACCTTCTGCGTGGCTGAGGTCTGAATGGTTGGTGAGTTGGCTGGATGAAGACAAACCAGCAACTCCACTGTCAAAACTGCCATTGGTGGTGGCCTGGAGCTGAGATTCAGCACTGTGACTCCTCTTCAGTGGCGTTAGCAGCTCCTCCTTGAAGGAAACAAGAAACAGGAGCATGCAGGTAGCATGACACCATCCCTTACCTCTTGCTATTGAGCCCCCCAGAAGCCCCGTGCTTACCTCCCAGAGACCCCCCTGCAGCATCATCTGCTTCTTGGTCTCCTCCTGCCGCACCTGCCTGCTGTCCAGCCAGGTCACCTCGTTGGAGAGGGCAGGCTTCAGGTCCATGGCCTGGTACAGCCGGTCCCCCACACTGTTGAAGATGGTTGCCAAGGAACGAGGCAGAATCCCCCCATCCTGGGTGGTGCCTGCAGCAAGAACAGCAGCAAAGCTGAGGCTCCACAGGCAAGAGAGAGGAGACAACTCCCTCGATGGGCCCCTAACACCTGGTGCTTTCCTTACCCTGAATCGTGTGAGTCTTCCCCGAATTGGTGATGCCATAGGTGTAAACCAGACAGTTCTGCCCACTCAGCACATCCTTTACCACCTGCTTCATTGTCTCATCAAAGAACAATTTCTGCCCCACCTCTGGTCCAAAAATCTGCAAACAAGACACAAGAAAAATGGCTTCAGGTAGATCTTTCCTATCCTTTGCTGATGGTTGCTCAAGTGATTTTACAGAGTCCTTTGTTCCCTGCGCTAGCCATGAGTACAAGATCTACCAGCAATTCCAGCTGAGCCCCCTACAAAAATAAGCTGTTCGTTTGTTTAATCCAATAACATCACATATCACTGCAACCTCTAGTCTTGTTTAGAGCCTCATCAACAAGAGTTTGCTGCTTTCTGCCAAAAAAAAAAATTGTCAGAAAAGCTTAAGAAGATAAAAACTAAGAAAACTGCAACTGAAACCTAAAGTAGAGAGGATTGTACAAGACTGCAGAGTTCAGGCAGTGCCTTGGGGTCAGTGGATATGAATAAGACTGCTTTTCAAGCTGCAAGGCTGGTTTAAGCTCAAATCACTTCCAGATGGTTTGTTTGTCCCAGCTACCTACCCGGGTGAAGGAGAATCTGTGCACTGCTTGTCCCACTCCCCGCTCCGTGCTCCGCATGGTGAAGGAATTCTTAGGAGCTTTTAGAATAAGGGTTTCTGAGTTCTCAATGCAGACACAGCCCTAAAGAACACGTTAAATCCATCATTGCAGTGCCTTACAAGAGGCCAGAGGATAGACAGCAAAGGACAACAGCATCTCCCAGCAGGCACAGAGGCAGCTCAGAGTCTGCTTCATTCAGTGTCTCACCTGGTCTTCCCCTTTTTCCACTTCTGTAGATTTTAGAGGTCGAACTCTCAGGTAGACCTTTAATTTTCCATTATTATCTTCAGCTACAGCCTGCAAGAATCCACACAAGTTAAGTATGGCAGCCAGAGAGGCAGCACACAACCCCCCATGGGAACACTTAACAGGAACCACCATATGGTGCACACATGTGGGCCATGCCTCCTAGTGCTTAGGAACTTCTCTGGTCCCAAAGTCACCAGCAATGCCAGAAGCTTTCTTAGGCATTTCCAAGCACGCCAGCATTTTTTTATCTAATAAATCAGACCAGCAATCCGAAGGCCTGACACTAAAACCAAGCATCACCCCAAGAGACACTTGCTGCCCACTGCTCTCACAGGAACTGCTTCCCCCAAAGCAGCATTTTGTTCCTGCCTCTTCTGAAGAGTCTCTGTTGTTTCTGCATCACATCACCTTTGTTCAGACAGCAGCAGCCACAAGCGAAAACACTGCCCTGTTTGTGACAGAAGAGTTCCAGCCTCACCTGAGAGCCCTCCAGATTTGGGGAGATGGCAGAGAACTCCGACAGCAGGTCCTTGCGCACGTCAGCCCCAAACCCTGTTGCTGTGGACTCGAGCACAGGGGAGGCTGCAGCCTCATCGTCAGAAAACAGCCCTGGGGAGGCAAGTGCTTGTGCCATGGTCTCTCACACGGCTCCTGGGGAAAAAGGGGCACAGGACAGGGTGATGTTGCAGCAACCCAAGCTTTGCTCCCCACGCTCCCCAGTGCCACATCCATCAATCCCCACAAACACGGATCCCCACGTGGAGCCCTCCCTGCACAAAGGATACTGCTGCAAATGTGCACAAACACACACACCCCCAAACACCCAAAAGCACGTCCCGCACACCGGGAAACCACACAGGACCCCGTACGCACACAAACACTACCAAAGACCCCAAACCCACCTCCTAGACACACGGACACCACGCAGGACCCCTCCACACACACAGACCACCTCTACACCCCTTTAACACGCGGAACCAAACAGACCTAACGCATACACCAACCACCACACAGGACACCCCCAAACCCACACGCAGCTCCGCTCCGGCCGCTCCACACGCACCCCCCAGCACCACGCGAGGGCTGGCCGCACGCACACGAAGCCGCAGACTCCGCCAGCCGCCCCTCACACCGCTCCGACCCCGCCACCCCTCACGCCGCCCTTCGCCGACGGTCGGGGTTTCAAACCTCGCCGCCCGCCCGCTCCGCCAATGAGAGCACCGCACACGCGCCCCGCGGCCAATCAGCGCCCGCCGCTCGGGTAGAGGAGGCGGGGCCTGGGCGACCGGCCGCCCGCGTGCGTATACGGCGGGGGGGGGCGTGGTGGGGTTCGGCCGCCTCCCGGCGGGCTTTGCGCGCGGTGCCGCCCCTGCCTCCCTGAGGGCCGGGCTCGGAAGATGGCGGCGGGGCCGGGGAGTGAGTGCGAGGCTGGGCGGGAGACGCGGCGGGGAGCGAGCGGCGGCGGGGCTGGGGAGGAGAAGGGGTAGCAGAATGGCCCGAGGAGAACGGAGCGGTTGCGAAGGACCCTCCCGGGAAAAGCCAACGGTGGCGCGGGGCGGGGCGGGGCCAATGGTTCCCGGGAGGGGCGGGGCCAAAGGGCCCGGGAGGGGCGGGGGCAGCTGTGGGAGCCGCGGGTTCGAATCCCGGTGTGCCCGGGCGCTGCCCCCGCGCACTCCTACCCTGTCCCGCAGAGCACAAGCTGCTGAGCGCCGGCCCCACCGAGCCCTGGTCCATCCGCGAGAAGCTCTGCCTGGCTTCCTCCGTCATGCGCAGCGGCGACCAGAACTGGTACGGGACCGGGGAAGGCGGGCGGCATGTGCAGAGCACCGGGTGCAAGGGCAGGGCACGGGGCTGTCACCCCGCTGCCTCTGTTGAGAACAAAGATGTGAGGTGTTAAAGGTGTACCTGGACAGGCATTTTGTTGCCGTCATAACTACTGTGTAAAAGTAGAGGTGTGTTAGTCAAAATAAAGAGGGATGAGAGCTGGAGAGGGACTTTGGACACGGACATGGAGCATCAGGGCAAGGGGGGATGGCTTCAGCCTCACAGAGCGAGGGTTACATTGGAGATTAGGGAAAAATTCTTTACTGTGAGGGTGGTGAGGCCCTGGCACTGGTTGCCCAGAGAAGTTGTGGCTCCCCATCCCTGGAAGTGTCCATGGGCAGGTTGGACAGGGCTTGGATAGTGGAAGGTGTCCCTGTCCATGGCAGGGGCTTGGAACAAGATGATCTTTAAGGTCCTTCCCAACCCATTTTATGATTCTGTGTTCATAATTAGACGAGGTGAGTAGTGGACAAGGATATTTGGTAACAGATTCCTGTGCACTGAACCTATAGCTCTGTTTTGCTGTGTTTTTCTCCTCCCTAAAGTAAGGGTTTTGTGGAAATGTAATCATGTAATCAGAAGCAAGAAACTTGCTTTTCAAAACAAAGGAGTGAAGTTATTATTTATTAGAAGCAGGCAAATATTTTTGAGACTTGTACAACATAACTGCTTGGTGAGTTTATCATGTTTAGGGGGGGTTATTCAATGATGTGAAGACGGGTTTTCATCTTTTCTCTGCATGTTGGTTGGGGGAGAAGATAAGTTGATGGTGACTTGCCATTTCCCTCCCACAGGGTCTCAGTCAGCAGAGCCATCAAACCTTTTGCAGAGCCAGGACGCCCACCTGACTGGTTTTCCCAAAAGGTAAGACACTGACATTTGAATCTTGGACACCAAATCTCTGCACAATCAGAAATGCCATTTTGAGGATGAATTAAGGATTAATTGTTCTGTGCTTTGTCCAGTACGCAATTACTAAGTAAGACTAATTAAAGAGATTCTTCACAGGCATGTGATTAAGCTGTGGAATTCCTTGCCTCAGGAATTTGTGGATGTCCATGTATTTTGGTGTGTCCTGCTGTTTGGGCAAGCAGACTGCCCTCTGACTTCCTTTGTTTCTTCCCAGCACTGTGCATCTCAGTACTCAGAGCTCTTGGAGACCACGGAGACACCTAAGTGAGTACAAAGCTTTATACATAAATTTGTCGTTGAGAATAGGGGTAGAAAAGAGAAGGAGTGAGAAAGGAGATGTTTTGTATTTGTCACTATTTTGCAGTGGTTTCTTACAGTTTTCTTATCACTACAGCTCTGTGGTCTCAGATATTTACTGCTCCTAATTCCAGGCATTTTGTTTAGGGACTTAACATCAAATTAACTTTAAGATGGGATGTTTAAAAGTAGTATTTGTGTGTGACTGATTTGTTTGTGAATGAACTTCAGCAGTAGAGTTGAAAAATCAAAGGGCTTAGTAGAGTTAGCGTAGAGTTAGCGAAGAGAAAAATAGATGTTTCTTCCTGGGTAGAAATTAAATTTCTCTTGAAGTGGAATGATTTTATTTCAGGTTGAGAATTTTTAGTGGGCTTGCATCTTTGATCTGTTTCTGAAGACTTTAACACTTGGTGAATTAGAAAAAGCTTGCTGATGAGATTGTTTGAACTTTGTTCAATATAATTTAAGGGAATTGGAGGAAGCTGGGTTTTTTTGCCGGAGCATGTTGTGAATGACAGAGAGCAGCCATTTATGAAAGAAGAACTGGGGTTTCTGTTTTGTGTCTGACTTTTATTTTTTCTCTTACTCTGTAGGAGAAAACGTGGTGAGAAGGGAGAAGTTGTGGAAACTGTGGAAGATGTTATTGTGCGGAAACTGACTGCAGAGCGGGTTGAGGAGTTGAAGAAAATTATTAAAGAAACACAGGAAAAATACAGGTACGTGACAGAGGTGTTAAAATGTTGCACACCTGAGAGTCCTGTCCTGAAAAAGCTGTCCAAGGGGGTGGTGATTGAGGTGAAAATGCTGCTTAGGGTGTCCAGTTCAGCAATCAGGAAGTAAAAAGATTTTATGATTACAGGCAACTCAAGAAGGATGCAGAGCTGATCCAGGCCGGACACATGGATAACAGACTGGAGGAGCTGTGCAATGAGATTATGATGTGGGTTATTTCATTGTTTCTTCTGAGATTGTAGTTTTCTGACACTCTGTTTGTCCAGTATCTCTTGCCCCACATACTTTGGGTTGAGAGAAATGAGCTGGGCAGATGTTTTGGCCTCTGAGGGGGGACTTAGCTTGGACTGGGGGATACCAGCTGGTGTGGAACATCCTTTGGAGTTGCTCAGTAAAGAGCTTGGCCATGGCTTGCAGCATCATTCTTGCTGCCTCTGTTTTGATAATCTGCTGGAAGTGAAATGTCCTGCCCAGTGTGCCATTCTCTGGCTCTGCTTCTCCCCTCGGGGGATTTGAGCCCAAGTCCACAGGGGTGGTTTCTTCTTGTCTGGAGATAACAAGGTGGGGGTCAGTAAACTGATTGTGAAGGAGGAACTAAGGGGAACTGAGACACCCTGTGACAGCAAGTTTTTGTTCCTTATACAGAAAGAAAAAAATGGAAGAGGAGGAGGCAGAAGTCAAGAGGAAGGCTACAGATGCTGCTTATCAAGGTAAGCTGGAAATGAGCTGCCTTCCCTTTCCACAGATGTGTGTATTTATAAGAACATTTAGAAAATAATTAAGTCTTGTTAAGACTTGCAGGAGGAATTCCTTGACCCTAGTGTTGGAGAGAAAGGCTGTATTCTTTTTCTAGCGCTGTTTTTGTAACAGGGTAGAAGGGAGAGGCTTCTGAGAAAGGAACAAAATCTGTAGGAAAGGTGTATCCAAGGGGAAGTAGGATTGGTAAGGAGCTCTGTGTTAGAATGTCAGGCTTTTCACCCCTTTATTTTCCCTGGTGACTGAAGATAAAAGGAAGAGACTTTTATTCTGAATGTTTAATTCTTTATAACTCTTGAGGCATTTAATTTGATGGTGGGAGGTGGTGAATACCCAGCTGCTAGAGAAACCTGCAATTGAAGTGCATTGCCCAAAGTTAGTATTATTTGGGAGCTGAGCCTAGCAGAGTGCAAGAAATTCCTACAACATAAATTGTCCTCTTAAAGTTCTTCAGGTTAAAGTCAAAGGTAACTCTTAGGGACTGTCCAGGATGGAGCCATGCAATCTCACTTCAGTTTCTGTTCTCTTCCAGCTCGCCAGGCCATTAAGAACCCACCTCGAAGACTCACGGGGGTGATGGTTCGTTCTCCCGCTGGCTCCACCTCCCCTGGCGGGGATTATTCCCTGGGAGATCTGTCTCAGCCTGCTGGGGATGATGCCAGCCCAGGGGTAAGGATCCTTCTCTGGGTAGGAGGGAAAGCCCAGCTTGGGACATGGGGCTCTGCATCCATCATGGAGAAGGGGCCTGGGGAGAAGCCCTTGCCTTGCTTTGCAGACTCCTAGTGCTGTAGTGTGGTTGATGACAGTGCTGCTCGAGATCCATGTCCTCTTCCCTGTCTGTGATGATCCGGTGCCTGGATCAAAGGCCTTGTAGGGGCATCAGTGGGTTGGCCAGGCAGTCTGTGAGTGCCTGGGAAGTGGCTCTGCAGGGCAGGGAAAGGGTGAAAGCACATGCCTGGAGTAGGGGCAGCGAGTGAATGGAGTAGGTGTCTGTGGTGTGCTGGATCAATGCTCTTGGGGGAAGCAGCAAGTGGGGCTGGTCCGTGTGGTGGAGTGTGGCTTTGAACAGTGTGGTTTTTCTCTTTCTCAGGTCACGCCAGGGACATTGCCCAGCACCCCAGTTGCCTCCTTCATTGGAATCCCTGACACCCCTCCAGGCTCTGCTCCCCTGGATGCCCCCATGACCCCAGTCACTGATGATTCACCCCAGAAAAAGATGCTAGGACAAAAAGCAACTCCGCCTCCTTCCCCTCTGCTCTCAGAGCTGCTGAAGAAGGGCAGTCTCCTGCCCACAAGCCCCAGGCTGGTATGGAGCTCTCTGCTCATATATGCAAGCACACAAACAATTTGCTCCAGACTTTCCCGCTGAAAAAGGGGGATCTGCAAAGAATTTGTAAAAATGTGCAGTTTTGTGAGAGTCCCAGCAGAAGTCATATCTGAGAGGTATAAATACCCCTGTGAGCCACAGAGGTGAGACCCTTTCCCAGCAGGACTGCAGGGCTCATGCAGCACATAGGACTGGCTGTCCCCTCAGTCATAAGGAGTTGGAGTTGCAGGGTTTGCTAGAGGAAATTGTTCTCCACAGGGGAGGGAACTTGTTAGTCAGCATCGTCCCAATTAGCCTCCATGGAGCTGTTCCTGGTGATTCCTACCTTGGGCTCACAATTCTTTGCATCTTGTCAGGAAGTTGTGTTTCAGTATTTTTAATGTGTCTTAGCACAAGAGGAGGGAATCCTTGAATGAGGTTTATGGCCTATACTGAAGTGCTTCAGTTTTCTCCTAATTGTAGATGGTTACTAAATCACTGTGATGAGAACCCACTTGTGGTGTTAGTGACTCGGGAAGTCTTAGGAGATGCTGGCACTGTTCAGAGCCCAGTCTGAAAACAGCAGCCATCAGCCTGCTTGTGACACAGATTCCCTGGGTTAGTGCTTGTGTGACGGAGTAGGTGTGTTGCTGTTGACTTTTTTCTTCATAGTAGTCAGATTTAGGGTTTTTTCTATTTGTTAGCTTGGGTAAGTGTTCCATGGGTTCTGTGTTTGCAGGATGTAACATGGAGTGGAGCAGGGAAAGGTAGTGGTTGTAGAAGGCTGAGTTTTCTTTGTAGGAACAGGACTGGTTTACATCTGTTTCAAGGTCCATCATAGGTTCACTGTGTGACCTTGATCAAGTTACTTTCCATCTTGGTACTTCTGTTTCTCTCAACTCAAAACAAGGGATATTTCTGTGCCATCTCAGGGTATAGAGAGACTCATATGTGTAAAGGATTGTGAGGTCTTTGGACAGAAGAACTGTGATAAAGCAAATGATGCACTTGGCCTCACCTCAAAGGAAGGTGGCACTGCAGCTGTGTTACAGCTGAAGAACAGCAACAGAGTTTCAGACTCTCATGTTCTGTACTTGTATGAGGGGCCTCAGGCAGGGACTAGCCTGAAAAAAAAGTGCAGAAGAAATGCTGGGACAGCAGATGCTGGTCCTGTTCATGGAGGTGCACATCTGGCAGAGAATCACTGGTGTGGTGGTATCTCCAGGAACTTCAGTCTCATCCTCCTTTGACAGGTCGGTGAAAACGAAATGGCAGTGGCTTCTGGTCACATGAACAGCTCAGGAGTGCTGCTGGAGGTAGGAAGTGTCCTTCCAGTGCTGCACAGTGGGGAAATGCAGTCGGCACCTGGTGCTGTCCCTGCATCTCCGGCTGCTTCAGGTAACTCGGGGCTCTCCCTGTACGGTTCTTCCTTAAGGTGTACCTTCAGACTGTTCTGTGAATTCTCTTTGGAGAAAGATGGTGTCTACCTGGCTGGTTTGGGGGCTTCTCTATCAGTTGTATCCCTATTTCTGTACCCTTGTCCAGCTCACCACTACTTTTTTAAGAAGACCGTAATCCTTATAGAAAAAGGAGTGACTGAAACAATTAGTCTTGATTCAGTCCTGATCCATGGCGTTTGATTTTCTGGGTTTGACACTGGCTAATACCAGGCATTTGAATGTAGAAAGAAAGGGTTTGTTGATGGGGAGTTGGGGAAAAAATGGTCTAGATCTGATTCCCAACGTGTCAAACATAGCTGCCTGTGGATCTGGAGAACTTGTGTGCCTTCCCTCTGCTGTATGTTAGAGATGTGTTGAGGGTTAGACCACTGAGCTCCAGAGGAAGTTCCACAGAATGTGGGTGAGGGGGACAGTGCAAGAGTCTCTGCATTGGGCTTTTTCAGAACAACCTGCCTAAGGTGAATTTTTTTCTCCACTCCTGCTGACCAGTGGTTAAATCACATTATCTGCAACTGAGAATTTATGTCATTCATTCATACAGAATTCCATACAAGTAATCTTGTTTTCCTTATCCACATTTGGTTTTTTAAGACCTGTTAATTTGGTCCAGACAGTTCAGTAAGTTCAGACTGGAAGTTACAGCTAAGATGAACGGCAGCCTTTGATATAAGAGGAATTCTCCAGGAAAAACCTGCAAAGAGATCCCCTCTGCTCCCTCCCAGCTCCTGTGATGACTGTTTGTCTTGGCTTACCTTGTGTGGCTCTCGCAGCACTGTTTTTCAGATTTCCCATAATTGTTTTGGGATGAGCCTTTGGAAGGGCATCTCTGTGCATGTGTGGCTTAGTCTGTCCAGCCCTTACAGTGAGCGCAGTGTTCCGTAGCTGCATGATTCCACCTCAGACTGCACACACAACAGGAGTCGTGTGGTTTTGGTGCAGGTTCTCTGTACAGCTTTTGGGACTGTTTATAGGTATCTCTCTGTGTCTTTTCCCAGAAGAAGCCACCAGACAGTGAAGAGCCCAGTGGTGGCTTTGTGAACTTCAGTGGTGGCTGCTTCTTGCTCATGTGCTTTTCCCTTCTACTCTCTGTTAGGTGCTCCTACGCTTTCCCGGCTTTTAGAAGCTGGTCCTGCACAGTTCACCTCACCTCTTGCTTCCTTCTCCGCTGTTGCCAGCGAGCCTCCAGCTAAGCTCCTGCCACCCCCCGTAGAGCCTGTGTCCCAGGCCACTATTGTCATGATGCCCACGCTGTCAGCACCAGCCGTTGTGCCACCAGCTGCAGCTCCAGAAAGCGTAGCCACAGGTGCGTTCCTGAACTACGCACTCAGAGGTCACGTCCTGCTGGAAAGCAGAACTTCCCGTGGGACCAGCGCCCAGCAAGCTCTCAGCTGGGCTTTATCACCTCAGACTCACCATCCTGGCCAAAAAGGATGGTTATGGCTGGGTTCTGGAGTAAACAGATGGTTTTAAACAGGGGTTGCTGGGTGGGGTTGCTGGTGATTTGCTGGACTGTGGTTCAGGGGTTGGAATCTCATTTTGTCTCTCCTGTGGGAAAGCAAACCCGTATTTATCTTTTATTTATCTAAGCTGTGGTGGTGTGGGTGGGCCTGGGATACTTGTGGCTGGTGCTTGGTCTTACCCACTGCAGTGTTTGTTTATGTGGGGACTTCTCCAGCTTGGTCTCTGACTGTCCCTCTTGTCCTTGTGCAGTGAGCCAGCCAGAAGCCTGTGTTTCCATGGAGGCAGTGTCTGATTCCCATACTGTGACAGTGTCCATGGACAGCAGTGAAATATCAATGATCATTGATTCCATCAAGAAAGAATGCCTGGGTTCTGGGGCTGGCAGCACTGCAGGGTCTTCCAAAGATCACTGCATGGATGGGAAAGAAGATCTGGATTTGGCTGAGAAAATGGATATTGCAGTGTCCTATACGGGGGAAGAGCTGGACTTTGACACGGTTGGAAATATTATAGCCATCATTGAGGACAAGGTAAACAGGGAAAACAGAGTGCCAGTGCCTTTTGCTCCACATTCAGTTGGGTTAATCTCAAATGATTGCTGTTCACCAATTTAGTTGGTTTAAACAAGCAAGAAATAACTATTCCAAAATGCTCATTCTCAAGATCGTTTTCCAGATCACTAGGAAAGGACACCACTGCTGCCTGTCTGACACTGGTGCTCCTTTTCAGAGTGCAAAAAGAAATTTTTCTTGCTTCTGTTGGGTAGGGTTTGGGTCATGTCTCTGGCAGACAGATGAGTGCTGCTCGAGCATCCTTTCCAGGAGCGCCATGTTTCTGAAACTGAAGCTCCAGGAGAGACTCCTGCAGGGAGAGATCCAAGTCTGGCTGCAAAAGGCAACTTTGTAAACCCACTAGACTGGAATTTCCACAATTGTCTCAGTACCAAGTAACATGAATTTTTTTTAATCCCTCTTTCTGACCTTGGTCTGCACTGCTGTGTGTTTGTTTTGACAATAAAGGTAGATGACCACCCTGAAGTCCTGGATGCAGCAGTTGTTGAAGCTGCTCTGTCTTCTTTCTGCGAAGATACCGATGACCCTCAGACCCTTCCTGGCCCGTGGGAACATTCAATTCGTCAGGAGCACGAGAAACAGGCCCAGATACCCCAAGTGTCTGTGACTGTGAAGCAGGAGAGACTGGAGTGTGAGGAGCCAGAGGCAAAGGGAATTCGAGACCTAATGGGCATCAGCGAGCTGGGGTCAGAAATAAAGACTGAACTTGCAGAGCAGGACCAGAGTCAGCTGGGCCCTGAAGAAACCATACCAGCAACTGCAAGAGTGACAGAAACACCAGAGCTTAGAAACCAAGAGATAGAAGAAGATCAAAGAGCAGCTGTAACATCAGGAGAGACTTCTGAAATCAAGATAGAGTCATCCCAGGGAGAAGATGCAGTGCTCAATCCAGTGAAGACAGAGGTATGTGGTCAGAGAGGCTGTCTGGAACTGGTGTGGGGAAAGAGGAGCAGTTGTGGCAGGTAGGAGTGAAGTTTAGAGGAAGGATGAGTGCTGGGTTGAAGGTGACCCTTCAATGAATGTGACTGACTGTTTTCCTGGGAGTCAGGCTGCTGATGTGCAGAGCAGCTCTGCTTTAGGCAGTACCTTTGTGTATCTCCCCCCACCCATGTGCAGAATTGCTGCTGGGAAGGTGCTCAGTAAACCTCATTGCCTGGAGTTAGGTTAGGGTGAGTGAGATGTGCCCACACTTTCACTGAAGTAAGCTGACACAAACATCTAGATTTGTGCATTTCTCTTCCCTCCAGACCCCACCTGATGATGATTCATCCCCTCCACAAGTCCCAAATGTGAGTGAAGACTCCTCACAGGCTGATGTTCAGCACAAATTTGAGCTGTCAGGTAACTTAATTCAGCTAGGAAATCTTTTACATGCAACATTATTAGCTGGATAGTTGTTAGTTATCTGGTTCAGGTTTTTTGGGGAGGAGGGAGAAAAGATATGTGTAGGAACAGTGGTAATTACTGCAGGACAGTAGGCATTGGTGCAGGAGCTTTTGTAGGAAAGGCTGCTTCGGAGAGTCAATCTTTCTGTGTTTCTTTCTTTCACAGAGTCAATGAAGGAGGAGGCCCAAGCCCTGTTTAGGAGTCAGATGAAGGTAATTCTCAGTTGGTTTTAGTCATCTTGAGTTAATTAGCAACGTCTCGCTGCTGCTGTCTGCTGAAAGGCAAAGCTTGTGTTCAGCTTTCTGCACTGAGAAGTGAGCAGTCTGCAGCTGAAGGGGAGATTGCTTCAGACTGTAAAAGTGTATGTGTATGTGCTTCTGGGTGTGTGGGGAGAAGCAGGGCAAGCTGGAGAGATGGGGATTTTGTGGAAGTGCCGGTACAGTTGTCAGCAGCATAACAAGAAAATCACTTTGCTCACAGAACCATAGTTGCTTTGGAGGCTCTGAGTGGCTTCTGTAGCTGGCTATGCCAGCTCATGGACTCTGTGTTTCAGGATGGGCAGGGTGAGGAGGATGATGAGGACGGTGCCAGTGAGGCTGCCAGTTTGGAGGAACCCAAAGAAGAAGACCAGGGTGAGGGGTATCTCTCAGAGATGGATAACGAGCCCCCCGTGAGCGAGAGCGACGATGGCTTCAGCGTCCACAACGCGCCCTTGCAGTCCCACGCGCTCGCCGACTCCATCCCCAGCAGCCCGGCCTCCTCGCAGTTGTGAGTGTCAGGGCACACAGGGAGTGGAGGATTCCCATTTGTGGTTTGCTGAGTGGGTCCTAAGGGGGAATTTGTTGATGATTTGTCTGATTCTCCTTGCTTACAAGGACAGGTGTGCAGGCAGCACTTCAGTACCAGCTCCCACTTTTTCCTTCTGTCTTTGGCGTGGATTAGCGCAGGCATGTCAAGGACAAAGCAAACCTCGAGTTTTCTGCTCTGAGGCAGTGTGCAGACTCCTGAAGGAATTACGTTCTTCTCTTCCCAGCTCAGTATGCAGTGAGGACCAGGAAGCGATACAGGCTCAGAAGATCTGGAAGAAAGCCATCATGCTAGTTTGGAGAGCAGCAGCTAATCACAGGTGAGTTTGATGTCTTGGCAGAAAGCAGTGACTAATCCTAGACAAGTCTCCACTCTCCCATCTCAGAGGCTTATCTCTCTTGGGAAATGATGAATCATATTGTTACAGACAAATAAACAGGAGAGCGTGAAACAAATACTTACCAGCAAGGACAGGCACTGAGTGGACTCTTTATCTCTGTAGGTATGCCAATGTCTTCCTGCAGCCTGTAACTGATGACATAGCACCAGGATACCACAGCATTGTGCAGAGGTGAGTCTCAGCAGTCTTCTGTCATTAGAACTCTGTATATTTGCATATTTGTAGGGATTTCTGGCAGGAATAATGGAAGTTTTACCTCCTGTGCAGACTTGGAAAAGTATTCTTTTTCTGACATGATTCAGTCAGAAGCAGGTTTCTTCCCCAAGAAAAGAGTCGTCATCAGTAACAGACACATGCCTGTACACAGTCCTGACTTTCAGTGAAGTACACTGACTTACACAGAACATTTTATCAGTAAGGTGAAACTGATCAGTTTCTCCCAGTTTCCATCCAAGAATAGGATTTAACCTTTGGAATTCCTAAAAGCTGTTCTTTAATCAGCATTTTTTTACTGTCCCAGATGGTGGACTTTTCTGGAAGAATTACCAGAATCCCTTGCTAGCTGCTGAAGTCTCTCCTGAACAGTTCAAGTTCAGTGGCTGCAGCTCTAGCTCCGTAGTGTCTCTGCCAGTGGTGCCTGGAGAAGGCAGATGCCTCTCCTGAGAGATCACTCATGCTGTTGTTACCATTCCAGGTAACTGCTGGACCCAGGCCTTGGTGCTGGGGAGCACAGCCCATGTGTGGGAGAACCTGTTCAGCTAAATGAAATAGACACTGTAACTAAACACATCACAGACCCAGGGCTGTTTGCAAAGGAGAGGGGAAAGAGTTAAGCATTTCTGTTGCAGTTTTGCCTGCATTTCTTCACAGGCCAATGGATTTATCCACCATCAAAAAGAACATTGAGAACGGGCTGATCCGAACCACAGCCGAGTTCCAGCGGGATATTATGCTGATGTTTCAGAATGCAGTGATGTACAACAGCTCTGACCACGATGTGTACCACATGGCTGTGGAGATGCAGAGAGACGTCCTGGAGCAGATCCAGGTAAAGTATTGAGCAGGACAGAGCATCTGCCTTGGTCCATAGGTCTGGCTGTAAGACCAGAGTTTCACTCCCAGTGTGTTTGAATGCAGTGGGTCCTGTCCTTCCCTGCTTCTCTCTCATGGTAGCTCAGATGTTTGTGTTGAACTAGACTGTGGGTGAGTTAAAAAAGTAACACGGCAAAATTTTTTATAGGTTCATCCCAGACCAATTTCAAATATAATTTCCTTCAGGGAAATGCTTAGGCCAGCAGGAACCAGGGTGTGGTTCAGGAGCAGAAACAAGCAACAAGAACGGTGAATGACAGGGGACGCCACGACTTCTTTGGGTGGCTGTGCTGGTTTATGTTGGTATTAAGTGCACATGAAACTGCCCTGTGAATTTATGCTATTTAAAATATCCTTTGAAGCAGAACGTCCCAACTGGCAGGGCTAACAGAGTTTGAATTGGGGTTTTATAGTTCCTCAGGACTTGTGGCTTCTGAGGTAAATAAGGGAACTTATTCTGAGCAGGACACAAGGAACTGAAACTGCCTCTGACCCAATCGTTCCCAGCCTGTGGTCTGTGATAGTTAACTGACACGCACTTACTGAGCTTGTTTTGCCTGACAATCTTAACAGAGTGTGGTTTCCTTGCAGCAATTCCTGGCCACACAACTGATGATGCAAACATCAGAGTCAGGGATCAGTGCAAAGAGCCTGCGGGGGCGAGACTCCACTCGCAAGCAGGATGCTTCGGAGAAGGTGAGAATGCTGCACCCTGTGCAAGGGCACTTGGGATCTTCTGAAGAATCCCAAGATACTGCATGAAGTTCCCACACCAAGGAGGCAAAAT
Organism: Lycocorax pyrrhopterus obiensis; assembly: GCA_014706295.1. Taxonomy (NCBI): domain Eukaryota; kingdom Metazoa; phylum Chordata; class Aves; order Passeriformes; family Paradisaeidae; genus Lycocorax; species Lycocorax pyrrhopterus. The sequence goes on from JACSVZ010000018.1 coordinate 10,817,540, forward strand.
GTTCTTTGAGATTGCAGTGGCTCCAGCATCTTCATGTGAACAGATTTTCTTTAAATGTGTCTGTTGATTAGATTTCAGTTCTGGAACTGTACAGCATTCCAAAGGCAGGTCTCATGAGTGTTTTCTATAATCCAAATACTTCTATTACCTGTTTTTTAAAACGGGTGATAAAAACTGTAGGGAAATGAACAGAGTATTGGAAGAGGTGTGAATACTCTCAGGCACATGGTGTGACTCTTGGGGATGGGTCTGCAGGGCAGGGAGTTGGACTCAGTGATCCTTGTGGTTCCCCTCCAACTCTACAGATTCTATGATTCTGTGATATGGCAGAATGGTGAAGGGAATTGCCATATCCTTCACTTTCTAGTCAGGATTTTAGAGCTAGAGAATCAGTCAACTCTGGTTTGCTGTGTAAAATACACCAGAGAACCTTTGAATTCCACACTGATCTAAGCAGTGAAGGTTTGTTGGGGTTTTTGTTGTTTTCTAAAGACACATGCAAAGTTGATGAAGTGATCTTAGGTACTCTCAGCTGGTGCACACAGCACCGTGACAGCAGGGACTGCCTGCTTAGTTCTAGTGACAGCTGCACCGAGCAGAAATTGTTTGGTAGACCAGGCAAACTTGCTATGGCTGTGGAGGGAATATCCCTTTCCTGGCATTCTGACTCTCTCAGTATCCCTCTTTTTGTCTGTTTTTGTGTTCCTGCTGCATAAGACTGACGCCCTGCGGGAAGGGGAGTGGGGCACATGTTCCTCTATGCTCGTGTGTGGGCTCAGTGCTTCTGTGTGGTGTGTGCATTTCCGTAGCTGATGCCTGATAAGTCCTTCTGTTTGGCCTTTTAACAGGACAGTGTCCCAATGGGCTCTCCTGCCTTCCTTCTCTCTCTCTTTGTAAGTATTGAAAGGCTCCAGCAGGTTCTGCAGTACTGCTGCCAGGTGCTCTGCTCCTTGCCTGGGTGATCACTGCACTGTCACAGCATCCTTAGCACTGCAGCAGGGTGTGTTTGACTTGGGGGCTGCACCACTGTGATCTGAGAAGAGACATCTCAGTCCCTTATTCTCAAAATGGGTGAGCGGGAGGGGCTTCAGTCTTTTCTTCTGGTTCCAAGTGTTTTTGTTTTGTCACCTGCTTTTGCTTTTTTCCATGACTTCTCTCCTGCTTTCTTTCCATATAAGTGGGAAGACAAAACCAAGTGGTGCAGTCCTGTAGTTCCTACATCTCTCATGTTTGTACAGCTGCCCCTTCCACACATCCAAGGCAGTGCAAAAGGTCTTGGGAGACTGAGGAGTCAGCTGTGTGTCATTTATCCATTCCTGGTTCAGAAAGCAAATAGGACTCTGCAGAAATATCTTGCTCTGTGCCCGTAGTGATCTGGAAGTGTTTGGAAAAATACTCCCTCTGGGAAACCCCAAGTCTCTGAGTTACTGTGAGGAGAGAGAGGAGGAAGATGGAGAGCTGTCCTTATCTCTCACATGTATCTAAAGACAGAGGAGTACTCCAGGAGAGGCAGCAGATCAGCCAGAGAGAGGGCAGCGGATCAGAGGAAGCTCTCAGCTCACCTTCTGCTCGTGGAAAGGAGCTGTGTGGAGGAACTAGGGAGCTAGAGCCAGGGTCACTCAACTGGAGGAGCACTTCCCATAGGGATCAGCAGCTGATAAGGTAGGTTAGTCAGCAGTTTTTGTTTTCCCACCTTAAGCTAGAATCCGCTGCTTAGGAGGAAGCCTGCAGGCTTTGTCCAGGCTCCAAATGCATCTGTCTGGGCCAGAGGTGTTGCCTCTCTCTGCCCTGGCTCCAGCAGTGCAGAGATGCTGCCAAGCCCAGCACCCTGCTGTGTCCAGATCCAACTTTTGGTAGGTCTGCAGGCAGGCCTTGGCAGGGACAGCTTCCCTTTCTCCTGATGGGAAGGCATGAAAAGTTGTTGCCAGATGCAGAATTCCCTCCCTCCCTCCCTCCCTTTTGCTGTGCCAGAGGGACGTTCCTGTGGGGTTGTGTAACTGTTTGTTTGCCTTGTGAGCAGGACGGAGGCACCAGAGGGCGGCGCTGCGCCATCGAGGCAGACATGAAGATGAAGAAATGATGCTGCAGACACAGAATCTCAGCAGAATCCCAGGCAGCCGGAGCTGGAGTGCAAGCAGGCAGCTCTTAACAGCTGTTGGAGGAGGAACAAAAGCTGCAGGTCCATTTCTGGGACCTGGTTCACCACCTTCGCTTGCCCTTCTGGAAAGCAGTGTCTTGTCAGAATGTGTAACCCAAAGAAACTTCCCCAGAGGGGAAGACCAGCCCCCCTGCCTGTTTTAGGGCAGTCGTCTTGGGCTTCATCAGTGTTCTGGTGTTAGCTAGCAACTGGTGGCTCGTATGTACTGTAATGTGAAGTGTACAGATTTTTACTAGTGATGTGTAAATGTGATGTATATTAAAATCTGGGAACAAACCCGTGTGCAGTGTACTGAGCATCACAGCTCTGCAGGGAGGAACCCTGTGGTACAAGCCTGGATCCCCACCTGGAGTATCTGCAAATAAAATTCTCTTCCAGTTACCCCTGTAGCACCTGTGCATGGCAGAGCTGTGACATTAGAGACAATCCATTAATCACAGGAATGTTGCACAGTGCTTGGATGGAGAGGAATATTCCCTGCTTGAGTGTGTAGAGGATACGGCAGCACTGTGGGGACACTGGAGATCAAACCTTGAGAATTTAAATACTGCAGTCTTGTTGGAGCTTTCCTTAGGACAACATGCATTGAAAAGGACTTGACATCCTTTCTCCAGAGATCTGTGAAGGCTACACTAGTCAGAGTGAAAATCTGTGATCCCAGCACCTGTAGGCAGGATTGCCAATCCCTAGTTTCACATCTGAGCTTGTGCGCTGTTTCTACTGGAAATTGCAGCCCTTTTCCTCAGCAACAAGAAGGTTTAAGTTCTCTGTGAGGATTTCCAAGTCCCTTTTTCTGCTCATATGACCTGAGATGAAACTTGCATGTTTTCTGCCCACACAACCTATCATGGGGGAAAAAACAACAAAATGACACCATCCTTGATTGTTGCAGCAGCTGGGAGTGCTCTGCACTCTCTGCAGCATGTCCAGGGTGCAGCTTTCTGGTAGACAGGTTTCAGGAAACTGAGTCACTGGGATTAAGACCAGAGGCATTGTTGCCTTATCCAGTAAGAGCTCTCAATTTTCACAAGTTCAGTGTTGAAGTTGGCCGTGCCTGCTGTGTCAAGTCCCGTGTATTGCTGAGGTGTATTTTTACCAAGAGTCACCTTACTGATGTGGAAATGCTGAAACTCCCTTGGATTGGTGATTGGTTAATTGTCCTTCGCTGCTAAGCCTGGGAGCAAATTTCTGGTTTGAATTTTTACTATTCTCAGTTCATAGCACAAAAAATTACAGGGGTCTTAGTCTTTCATGTATTTTATGGAATGATTTCAGTTAGGGACAAACACTGGCATTGCCTGTTGTGACAGGACATGGTAATGGCTCTAAACTGAGAGAGCGTTGATTTAGGCTGGATGAAGATTATTTTTACAATGAGGGTGGTGAGGCCCTGGCACAGATTGTCCAGAGAAGCTGTGGATGCCCCATCCCTGGAACTGTTGAAGGCCAAGTTGGACGAGGCTCTGAGCAACTTGGGATAGTGGAAGGTGTCCCTCCCCATGGCAGGGGGCTGGACCCAGACAGCCTTTAAAGGTCCCTCCCAACCCAACCCTTTCCATGATTCTAAGTTGGAAAGAACCTCTGTGTATTCCTTTACTTCGTTCAGCTGCTCAGAGTAGGGCCAGCTTCAAATATTTACGTTACACCCAGTCAGAATTTCCTGTGGTGCAACTTGTCATCCCTATCTCCTTTCACTGAGAAGAGTCTGGCTCCATCTCTCTAACACCTCTGCCCTGCCACTGTCTCTGTTGGAAACTTGAAGGTACAGCAGAGGAGAAGAGCTTTGTCAGGCTCTCTGGTAACTTGCTTTCATCATGGCAAGCATTGCTGTTCTGTCCTACCCTTGGTTTCTTCTCTTAACCAGGTATTTTTCTCTCAGCCTTGTCTCCTGTCCCATGACATTTTAATAGTCTCTAATGACGTTTAAGAGCTTTAAAACTCCGAGATATGATTTTCTCTATGGAGCCTCATTCCCTCTTTCCCAGTTCATCATCTCATGCTCTGACTACTTACTAATTCTCTTCTTCCTAATACTTTGTTCTAATCTGTCTAGCACAGAGCTGATGTTTTACTGTGCTGCATCTCCCAGCACCCACCCTTTTACAGACAGATAAAACTGTCACCCCTTTCTGGTTTGCTTCTTAAATGACAGGTTACACAGCATAGGCTCCATCATGTTATATTTAAGCTTCTTTAGAGCTCACAAATGAATCCCAGTGGGTTCTAAGGTTTATTCGCTCCCTCAAATTGTTCTAAAACCTCCCCTGTTGACATTTTAATTAGAATTCGTCTCTCAGACCCATCCCAAGAGAAGGTCTCATGTGAGCTCCTCTGTGGCAACTGCTGATAATGATGATTAATTGGGTTTTTCCAACTGGCCCTATTTTCCACAGAGATGTTTGGCACTGATCATGTGTCATCCCCACTGATCATCTGGCAGCTCTCTGCTTCTGATGTTTTTGATGAGGTTTTTTGTTTTTATTTGCTTTTATGTCTTTAGCAAATTGTTCTCTTTTTGTTTTCTTTTTTTTTTTTTTTGCCTACTTTATGTGGATTCTACATTTCATTTATTAGAGTTCAGGCTTTTATCATTTTTCTTGTTTTGACATGTAAGTTCTTTTTAAAGGCTGTCTTTTTGATTTCTAGCAGCTTTTTCCCAGAACAGCAAGGGTTGCACAGTGTCTGATCTCTGCAAAGTGAACTAAAACTTTCCAATTTGAGAGAGGTTCCTTGCTAGTGACTTATGTAGCCAACATAATTAAGAACTGTCAGGCAATTCTTAATTAAAAGTTCAAGTCTGTGTCATTTTGTCCGGAATTGGTGTAGAGCTGAGCAATCTGTGATTATTTCACTCATCATGTCTTGCACTAATGCTGCTGTTCTGCTCTCTGGCATCTTGAGCCTTCCAAGATTTGATAAAACTGAACATAAGGCTGAAGATCTCTTTAATCTTGCACCCAAGTTCCCAGGACTTCCTGATCTTCAACGTTTATCCCTCTGAACTGGAGTACGGAAAGATGATCGCAAGTGATCGGATTACCCTGGGCTGAGGCTTTTCTGTGCCTCTGCGTGTGGCAGCTCTGCTGAGGCTGCAGGAGAGAGCTCCAGGCACGGGCTTTCTCTACAGATGGAATCTCAGTTTGCCCAACTCCCTCACCTGGAAGCTGAGAGCAGGTAATGTTATCTCTAACCTCATCACATTTCATCTGCTGCCACTGAAGTGAACTTTGAAAGAGGTTTCCGAAGGACAGGCTTTCAGATCCCAGCTCTGCTTGCAAGTTCACAAAATAAGCAAACCTGTTTTCTCATCCCAGACCCAGTGGATTCTGTATTTCTCCCAGTTATGCACCATAAGCTGTATTTGGAGCTGTGCTAGCAGTCCTGAGAATGGAAAAGCCAATCAGTGAGAAACGTGCTTGTTCAAAACTCTGAAAAAATGAGGTTGTACATAATTAACTGAAGACTAAAGACAGTGTTAATTAATGCATAGAATTCTCCATAGGTGCAGCATCCTGGCAGCTCCATTCAGTGGTAAGATGCAGATTTTGTGACATCCTTTACTGTTGTACTGTGACTCTGCAAGCAATTCCCCAGGCTTAGAGAAATCAGAGTGCACTCATGCAGTAGAAGACACTTAGGCATGGACTAATGAACAGAGATGAAATGAGTGGTTTCTTCCTTCTTAAGAGAATGCTAACTTTTATTTTCTGAAATGTGTAGAACTGTCCTTGTCAGTGTGTGACTGTGTGGTTACAATTCTTCTGGCTCAGGTACATGAGATATCACCATGCAGCCAAATCACACCTGTCACTTTCAAAACTGTGTCTGTAAGGTTTGTCATAAGTTATCTCCAGTATAAAAAGTTCTCAGGGGGCAGCAAATGGAATTTCAGTGAGCTGTCTTTGGAGTCACTGTTGTTCCCAACACTCAGCAGCTGAGGAGCCCCAGCAGGACTCAGTTTGAACTTGCTGGAATCCTTCAGCACCTTAAATATGGAGCATCAGCAAAGCCACGTGCCCAGACAGCTCAGCATGCCCTGAGCAGAGTGACCCACTGACCAGGGCAGGGAGAGGGCGCAGCAAAAGCACCAGAAAACCTGAAATTCAGTTGCTCTGAAGCAGCAGTTTGTGTTGCAGACCTGCAGCCCTGCCATGTGCTGTATGGTGAGCTCAGGTGTAGGCTGCTCATCTCAGAGCCCTTCCCAGGCTGTGACCCTCTAAGTGTGTCAAGAAACGAGCTGAGCTTGGCAGTTCTGGATCAGGGTATAAGGAAATTGCTGTCTTTTCATTGTTTGCAGATGGGCCATGCCTGGAAGTCTGAGTTGGAATCTCCCATCAAGTCAGAGAACAGTGATTTCCAGTCTCTTCCTGACTGGGATTCAAGCTTAGATCTGGATATGAGGAGCTGGAGAAATACTGAAGAGGTGGCCATGGGGAAGCTAGAGGGGAGGAGCCAAGAGACAGAGCATGAGGTGGAGCTGAGTGAGCCTCTCGGGAAGGATGATAGTGAAGATTACCAAGAGGCAGAGAAACCATGTGAAAGCGACAATCTTTTCCAGTTCCTCTTGGAGGTAGGGCTGTTGGGATGACAGGAAGGTGGGCAGCCTAGTTCAGGCCTCCTGAAACACTGGGCTTTTTAGGGCCTCCATCATTCCTACCCACAGAAACAGTCTGGGGACACACAGAAGCACTGGGTTCACTTTGTCCCCAGCTCAAATCCAGCCTTTCCTCCCATTTGGAGCTCCCACTGCAACCAGGCAGCTGCTTTGCCAAAACACAGCTCACCCTAAAGCACAGAAATGTCAGTGAACTGACACTGTAATAATAACACAGGGCTTCATCAGATTTTGCAAGGATTCCTAAAAATGGAAAGGCGTTCGTGAGTGATTGCAAAAATAGCATCTCTGCTGTTTATTTCTTCTCCCTTTTGCCTTCATAATTTGAAGTAATAAATCACTGTCTTGCAGGTAACCCAGATGTTGGAATCTTTCTGCATTAGCAGCACAGAGTCATCGCAGACTCCGTGGGATTATTGTGGCTCGAGGAAGCAGAGTGATGGGGAAGAAGTGAGGTGCCAGGAAAAGACCACAGGAACAGCAGTCTCGGGAGCAGAGGAAAGTCAACTACACATCCTGGCAAAAGATGAGAAAGAACCCTTCCTGGGAAGAGAGGTAGGAGAGTGGTGGTCTTAAAAGAGCCTCTGGCCCTGGGCGAGAGATGAGACGGTGAAGGAAACCAGCTCTAGAAGAAATGGGGGAGCCCCAAGTTCTGAGATGGGAGACAAAATACACAGGGGGAAACAGCAGGGAGGGGAACACGGAAGAAATGTATGAGGGAAGGGTGTTTTTTATGTATGGCTGTGTATCTTTATAAACAGGAAGCTTGTTACAGATGAAACCCTCAGATGTGATTTGGAGGAATTGCTCCTTGGCAGTGTAAAGGTGACTCATGAGAGCTGGCAAGCTGCTCTCAGGTTTAAGGCAAGGTTGGAATACTTGCCTGGTTCTAATTGCCATGTTTTGCAGCACAGCTTGGCTGGTTTCAGGCCCACGTGGCTGTGCCAGCAATAACCATCTGCCCCTGGGGACTGTCATGTCTTGGAAGCAGGCACTGTCTAGCCTGGGTTTGCATCAGTCCTGTGTTTGGGGGGCTCTGGGCGCCCACCAGCCTGCTGGGTATTCCTGGGAAAGTCACACAGCAATGGAGGAACAGTGCCATTTTTCCACATTTGTTCTCTTGCAAACTCGGGACGCTGGAGACAAATAACCTCCAGGGCTTCACCTGTTCAGCCAGCACAGTGTTATTCCCAGCAGTTACTCTGCTCTTAACTGCTGTTATTCCCAGCAACTCCCTCACAGTTCTCCCAGTGGTCACAGCCAAACACAGCACAGTTTCTTTCTGAGGAGGCTGCTCGTGCTTCAGATCAGTTGAGGATTCTGAGGTGCCTCCGCACGTAATCCCACTGTGCATTTTACTGGCAAACCACTACGACAACAGCACCCCTCTCCTTCTTGGCTGAGTCTATTCCCTGTCATCTTCATGTGGGAGTTTGTGAGGAAACAACCTTGTTGAACTCCAGGGGTTCCTGTTATCTGTATCTGGAGCTTTAACAAGCCTGAGGCAGTCTTACCTCAGCTCCTGATTGCCCTCTCTACATCCATGACTCTTCCCAGAGAGCAGACAGACACAACACTGGGCACCATTCAGCTCCACAGGGTTTGTGTCAGCCAGGGCTGGATGTGATCCAAGGGATCAGACACAGCTGCTGCTGGGAAGGTCTGAGTGAGGTCAAACATCATCCTCTGAATAATAGAGAGCAAGCAAGCTCCCAGCTGAGCCTGGGTGCAGGAAAGGGATATGCAGCAGGCTGGCTTCTAGATAAAGGGTTCAGGTGATGGGGTGCCATTTTAGATGGATCCTCTGTGCTCTTCAGGGCAAGACTCAAGAGACACCTGGAGAACCACCTTTAGGTGAGCTGCATCCACCAGAGATGAGTGCTCAGGCCCTGGATCAAGATGACAGCGACAGCACTTCTGCAGCCCCAGAGCTGGACTCCACAGGCTTTCCCAACATGCACCTGTAAGTAGGTGGTTCTGCTCTCTTGCAAATGCAGCAGAAGAGAGTCATTTCCCTTGTCACACATGAGAACAAGTGCATGGCACAGGTCACATCCAGGAAGGTGAGATAGGCAAGCAGAGCAGGAGGGAAGGAGGTAACTTGTGCTATCTCTGGGTCTGGCAGTATATTAGGGCATTGGTCCTAATCTAAAGTGAGAAGAGTAGAAATTAAATAAGAGATTAAATGGAAAATATGTGTTTTCTCAAGTCAAATAGGCCTGGTGTGAGCTGGACATCAGGCTGTGTCAGGCAATGCACAGCCCAGCATTACCAACCCCTTTGAGCAGCTGCAGGTGCGTCAGTCACATGCAGGCTCTGCCACGTGCGTGATCACTTGGACTGCCTTTCAAAGGAAAAACGTGAGGTTTTGGGAAGAGAAACTTCATAAAAACCACCTCAGTGAAGTTCTGAACTGCAGAGTACCATGAGGTTTTCTATCCAGTTTGGTCCTGCTCTTTAGCTCAGCTTTTTTTTTACCTCTTGTCCTGCATCTTCCTGCACTCTGGATGTTCAGTTGTGCATTCCGATGCAGAACACTCCCACCATCACACTCAGAGGCTTTTTGTAGCTTCATCCACCTGGATGTGGTGGGTGCCAGCAGAATTGTCACCTCCTACTTTGTCTCGAGTGTGATGATCTGGCAGTTTCTTCACTCCACAGGCTGCAGCCGAGCTGGAATAACCCCCTCCAGCACCTGATCCTCAAAAAAAGGCTCCTGTCCATCTGGAGGATGATAGCCAGTCACAGGTATGTGGGAGCAGAGGGCTGGATCAACGTGTCCTGAACACACTGCTCTGAGTCCCAGCTCCTGTGTCACCAGGCCTTGTCCTCCTCTCCCAGAGGCTGGCCTGTCTCTCCAGGACTTTGCTTTGGGAACAGCTGCCTGCTGCAGAGCTGGAGAGAGCACTGCATATTGATTTCCTCTGCTTAATGTGGCAGAGCCCAAATGCTGCTTCCTACACAGCTGGCACAACGCTGGCTGTGGGGAGAGGCCAGCCCTGCTCCATGTTCCAGTGCTGTCTTAGGTGCAGGGGCAGGCAGAGAACATTCTTTGTCCTTGTCCCTGTAGGTTCAGCAGCCCGTTCCTGAAGCCAGTGTCGGAGAAACAAGCCCCTGGATACAAGGATGTGGTAAAAAGGTGAGTTTGTGGAGGAAGTGCTCACTGGCTGATTTCTCTCTGGTTGTTTTCTGTCTCCACTGGTTTGCAAAGGGCCAGTGGGATGGTTTCCTTCCTCCTTTTCCAGAGTTTGGCTGTCACCAGCATCTCCCACTGATTTCTTTCAGTAAAACTCCCTTCTGGGTAATTAGAACCTGGAAGCTTGCACTGCCTCTGGAGCTGGTGGGAATTGTGCCTGCCCTTTGCAGGCATTGCATGGCTGGCTTATCTCAGGCACAGTCCCTGGGCAGGGGATCCAGGCACTGCAGCTCAGCAGTCCCTTCTCCCCGTGCCTGGAATGTGCCTGGGGAGATGCCCCCTCCTCACCTGCTGCGAGCGCCCCAGATGTTTCACTCTCAGCACAGAATTGGGTCATAAGAATATTTCCCAGAGAGATTAATGGCATTTTTCAGAGCTGAATCATGTTCTATTCTGGTCACAGTTGTCCTCTCTGCAGCCATTCATTTTCCCATTCTGTCAAAATAAGGGAAGTAATATTTATTCCCTATCATGTTTCCCTTACCAGCAGTGCTATTTTTGCTGGTGGCACCATTCGATCTTAAGGGGATTTAATAGATACCTATTTTAGTAACTTTTCTTTCTCCACTAAGACCTGGACTGACTTCCTGAAGACTAATTACTGCTTGCCTTCTCTGGAGCTCAGCATCCCATTTTTTCCAGAGGTGACTGCTAATGACCTGCCAAGTTGATTGGACAGCAAGTGTCGCATTGGCTGAACTTACTTTTGTCTGGCTTAGAAGAAAAGCCTTTTTCACTCCCCCCTGTGTGTCTTGAGCAATGAAATTGATGGAAAATAGCTGTGCTTTCAGGGCCACCCTGAAATGAGAACAAGCACATTCATGCAGATCCCAAAAGATGCCAGGCCCTGGGCCGCAATTTAATTCTTCTTCTCTCTGTCTTTTGTAGACCCATGGATTTAACCAGCATAAAGAGGAGGCTGTCAAAGGGACACATTCAGTCCGTGATGCAGTTCCAGTGTGACCTCATGCTCATGTTCCAGAACGCAGTGATGTACAACAGCTCCAACCACCACGTGTTCCACGTCGCTGTGGAGATGCAGCGAGAGGTCTTGGAGCAGCTGCAGGTCTTGGCTGAAGCCCTCCTGTTCTCCAGGGACAGGCTGGAGTGAGGCAGAAGGTAACCAGCCCTGTCTGAGGCCTCTCTCAGTTGGAGCAGTGTTGTCTCTGTGGTTCAGGGCATCTCCTGAGCTCAGGGGATGTGCTGCAGTGGCCTTGGGCAGACCTTGTTATCCGCAGTGCTGGCTGCTGGGTTCATGGGTTGATTCAAAGCAGTTTTTGGGAGGGTACCATGTTGGAAGCCTCCGTTCGTTTTGGGAAAAGCAGCGATGTAGCCCTGCAGGGAGAAGAGTTCCCTGGGATGAAAAGCAAGGGAGAAAATCCCGTGTGTGGCCAGGTGGATGAAGCGGGTGCAGCCCGTGAGGGTGGCTGGCTGCACACTGGGCACCGCAGCGTTCCCGTGTTGTGGTTGTTGTGTTGGGTCGGGTGAGTCCAGCGTTACCGGCACTGACCGCACCCAATAAAGGCCCGTGTTGAAGCTTGTCCCGGCCTGCCTGACACTGGGACTGGGGCCGAAACTGGAATGGGAGGGGGTCTGGAGGTGGAACTGAGGGTGGGACCGGGACCGGAACTGGAATTGGCACCGGCACCGGGACCGGCACCGGGCGGGACGCAGCGCGTGGCCGGGGAGGGCTGGGGGAGGTGGTAAAGCGCCGCCTGCCATTGGCTGTTTCGGCTGTCTGTCAGTGCCAAGGCGGTTGCCGATTGGCTGGCGGAGAGCTCGCGCCTGTGTGTTCCGCCCCCGGCGCGGCGCGCGCCCCGGAAGCGGAAGCGGCCTGGTGCGGCCATGGCGCGGGAGAAGCCGGAGGCGGCGGCCGAGGCGGAGGCGACGCCGGAGCGCTCGTACCGGGAGCAGCTCGACTTCCTGAACCCCATCGCGCAGCCGCTCGCGTCCCGCAAGCTCACACGAAAGCTCTACAAGTGCATCAGGAAAGGTCTGGCGGCGCCGGGACGTGGCGGGGGTGGGGAGGGGCTGGGACATGGCGGCGGCGCCGTGCGGTCCCCCACGCTGCCGGTCTCGCTCAGCTGCTCACGCCGTGGTTCTCTTGCAGCGGCCAAGCACAAGCAGCTCCGCCGCGGTGTGAAGGAGGTGCAGAAGTTCATCAACAAGGGCGAGAAGGGGTAAGTGCTGTCCTGGCCCCGCGGCCCTGCACGGCCCCGCCGTCCCGGCTGTTGACACGGCTGTCCCTGCAGGATCACGGTGCTGGCCGGAGACACGCTGCCCATCGATGTCTACTGCCACATCCCCATCATGTGCGAGGACAGGAGCCTCCCCTACGCATACGTCCCTTCCAAATCGGTGAGTGCTGGGGCTGAACCAGCCCTGGTGACAGGGAACCCGGTGAGGAGTCCAGGCTGTGACCGGAGCCTGCTTGGGGAGGTGCAGATCCGGTGCCCGAGTAAAGAACTCGGTGTTTGTCCCTGACCAGGGCACTGAAGGAACAGGGGGGAGGTGTAGAAGTGTTTCACTGTGGGATCACAGAACTGTTTGCCATGATCGAGTCCCTGCAGCAGCTCCGGGACAGAGCCAGGACATCTTTCCCAGGCTTCTGTGAGCTGGGGCCAGCTCTTTTGTAGACTGGGAGTTGGGGGGGGCAGTCGGTGTCTTTGGAGCTTCAGCCTCGGTGCAGGCAGCTCTGCAGACCCACTCTGGGGAAGGACTATGGCACATGAGCCAGGTGCCAGTCCCTTGTGCCAGCCCAGCTTGCAGATTGTAGGAGACAAGCTGGGAAAAAGGTTCTTGAACCCAGCACGAGTCCAGAGGGCTTGGGGGTGCTGGGCTGGGCAGGCAGAGCTTCCCTGCGTTAAACCAGGGCCTGCAGTGAGCTGGTCCCGAGCTCTCACCTCGGGAAGGGACCTGGCACCCCACGGCTTCGCTCTGCTCCCACAGGACCTGGGAGCTGCAGCCGGCTCCAAGCGCCCGACCTGTGTCATCATGATCAAGCCCCACGAGGACTACCAGGAGACCTACGACGAGTGCCTGGAGGAGGTGTCGGCCCTTCCCCTGCCGCTGTGAAGAGCCGGGGCCGGGCTGTGCCCTGCGGGGCCGTGGCAGGTCCCTGTCCCTCTGCCCGGGGACCGCATGGCTCTTTATGGGGACTCTGCCCCGAGGACTGATGATGGGGGGGCACTGTGGGGTGAATAAAGCTGCCTGTGGGTTTGTACAACGTGGTCCTGGTGCTCGGGGCGGGGGCTGGGGGGTCCCGGGTTAAACCACAGCGGGGGTGGGGGTGAGGCTGCCCCGGGAGCCCGCCGGGACTCGCGGCCGTGCCCCGCCCGCTGGCACCGCCCAGCCCGACGCGGCAGCTCCGAGGCGGGCGCTGGGCAGGCGCTGGGCAGGCCCAGGCCGGCCCGCACATCCCCCCTTACCCCCGCCCTGACGGCCGGGAGCCCCCCGACCCCGAGGGAAGCAGAGCAGAGGCCGAGAGAGAGAAATGCGGGTTTATTGCAGGAACGGGGTGCGGGGCCGGGCCCGGCCTTCACGTGGTTGTGCTGTTTACACGCGCAGAGCAGGGCTCTTTCCTTCCAGCGCCTCTGGGCTCCCCCAGCTCCCCCTCACCCACTCTGGGAGGGGAGACCCCGGCCTCTCCCCCAGCTCAGGCACACGTCCCGTCCTCTCTCCCACCCCAATTCCTCTCAGTGTGGCAGAGCACCAGTTCCCACCCCTCCTTGCACAAGGCACTCCCCCATCTCAGCCCGAAGAAAGCTGCACCAACCACCTCCATTGCACAGCAGTTCCACACTGGGGACACGGGAAGCCCCAGGAGAGGTGCTGGGGCAGCTGCCCCCTCCCAGCAGCACCAGAACTCCTCAGGGTTTCCTCCTCTGCCTCCCCAGTGGCACCACCAGCTCCAGGGCCCTGCTGCCAAGGCAGCCACTGCAAACAATAGCTGCAACTCCCACAGCAAGGCAGTGGGGTGGGGGACAGGGCCTGAGCTTCTCCTCACAAGACATTAAGTTACTGGGTTGTAGGAACAGGAGCAGCAGAGCAGGAGGGACAGGGAATGGCTCACAGGGCGTTTGGTTTCTGCCCCCATGGCAGAAAGAATCACAGGGCAAATGCTCCTGGAGTCAGAGCATGGGGCACATGCAAGACCCCAGCCCTGGCCCAGGCAACCCCCCGCCCTCCAGGGACCCCCACCAGAAGGGCCTGAAGTGCTGCAAGAAGGAAAAGCTCCCCTGTCGCAATCGGTCCTCCAGCCCAGGGCAGCGCCGAGCGGGGCCAGTCCTTGTGCACACCCTGAGATCGTCCCGTTGCAGCAGCAAGAGACCTTCCCCCTTCACAGTCCCACTGGCATCCCGCCTCTCAGATCTTGGAGGACTCCACCCGCTCGATCCAGGGTGAATCGATCCCGACATCCCTGGGCTCCGCCCGCAGCTGCCGCAGCTCCCGCTCCAGCGCCTGGCTCCGGTGGTACATCTCCATGTAGCTGGCCTGGAGCTCCCGCTGGTACCGCAGCACCTTCTCCTTCTCCTCCTGCCAGGTTTTCCTCTCCAGCTCAAAGTTCACAGCCTGCAGCTGGCCCTGACGCCGCTCCCGCAGCAGCTCTGCCCACAGCCACTCCACCTGCCGCTCCAGGGGCTCCGCCGAGTCGCTCTGGAGGCCCCGGCACTTGGAGTCATCAGTTTCGCAGCCAGGGAAGTCCTGGCACGACGGCATGGGGTCATCACCCAGAGGCAGCGAGGTGCTGGGCTCCGGGGGGCTCTGGAAGGAGTCTGCCAGCTGTGCCAGCTGGGAGTCCCTGGCCTGGACCTCCGCCTTGGCCTCCCGCAGCTGCGTCTTCAGGCTGAAGATCTCCCCCAGCTTCTGAGCCATCTCCTCCTGGGTGTCCCGGAGCTGCTGCTTCAGCAGGGAGATCTCTGCTGCCTTCTGGCACACCTGCAGGGCACGGGCGAGCAGTGAGGAAGGGCTGGGGGAGCAGGACCCCAGAGGTGGCAGCACCCCAAGTTGTCCTCCTGGGAGACCATAAGCACCACACACAGCTCATCCCTCCTGTCCTGCAGCCCCGAGTGACACCAGAGCAGGAAACTGCTGCCCCCATGCTGGCTCCACAGCCAGGAGGGTGGCAACAGGGAGAGAAGGAAGGGGACTCACCTCCCACTTGGTCTCCTCCAGCTTGGGGCTGCCATGCTCGCCCTGGGGCTGCCGGAGCTTGGTCTCCTCGCACTGGCACTGCTGCAGGCTCAGCTCCTCCTGCAGCCGCTTCTTCTCCTGCTGCGCCTTGTAGAGCTGCAGCTGCAGCGCCCGCTGCCCGCGCTGTGCCTGCTGCATCACCTGCTGCAGCCGGGCCATGTACATCTGCTTCAGGTCCTCCAGCTCGTCCAGCCACAGCCGCTGCTTGTCCTCAAATGCCTGCCAGCACAGGTGGACACTGGTAAGAGGCTGTAGCCCCAGGAGGGACCCAAGAAGTCCCATGATACTTGGTCCTCCCACACTTGGGCATTCCAAGCTCATCACCCACCACGGCAGCTCCTTCACTGCTCCCTCCATCCCCAAATCCCTGCTCAGGGCACCCAGTGCTGCCCCAGCCCCACGGCTCACCTGTGTGAAGGGGTCTTCAGTCTCACTGAGGCTCCTCTTGAGCTGCCGCAGCTCCCCTCCCGTCTCCTGCAGCCGGTCCTCCAGCTGCTTCACCGCGTCCTCCAGCGAGTAGGAGAACTCGTAGGGCGGCGGGGGCTCACCAGGGCTCTGCAGCCGGCTCAGGGTGGCCATGCTTTTGCAGGACAGGGGCATCTTCTCGGGGGCCACGGTGTCCCTGGGGCTCCGGGAGACCCTGTCCAAGGAGCCCCCAATGTGGTTGATGTGGCCCATGGAGGCGCTGAACTGGCTCTGGGCAGGCTTGAGGCGGGAGCCGTAGGATGGGAAGCTCTGGATGGAGTTGTGGCTGGAGTCAGAGGCCTCGTCCAGGCTGATGGCGTGGAGCAGGTGGGTGCGGAGCGGGCCGTGCTGCGGGGCCGCTGTGCTGCTCTGCGACAGCAGCGTGTGCAGGCTCCCATTGCTCTTGGACAACTTCTGCCCCTTGGATGAGGACAGGCCCTGCATGGAGACCAGCCCCTTCCCAGCCACCGCCTTGAAGGCCGAGGGCCTGATACGGCACTGAAAAACAACAGCAAGGTCAAGCATGAGCCTCTATAGCCAGGGAGAACCCCCACGCTCCCAGCTTCATATCCCTGAACATCATCAAATCCCCACATGCCAAGGAGAGGGACACGGATCATTCTGCTCCACCCCCATTCTCTCGCAGACCAGGCCGTACTTCAGGACCCCACAGCCTCACCTTGTCGAAGCGGCCCCGCTCTGGCAGGGAGCTCTTGGAGAAGTCGGCCCCACGGTGATGCTCCCGGGAGCAGCGCTCGGGGGACCGGTTCTCGCGGTCACTCTCGTAGTCCCGCTTGTAGCAGGCACCCGACGCCTGGTGCTTCCGCTCCGAGCGCGTCTCCTTCTTGGCGCCGTGCAGGTACCCAAAGAGCTCCCGCTGGCTCGGCCCCTTCCGCAGCAACCCGTCGGGCTGCCGGAGCCCCCGCGAGCCACCCAGCGGGGCCCGCAGCTCCAGGGGGGACAGATCCTGCTTCTCCACCAGGCTGCCCACGCTGCCCATGCTGCCAACGACGCCGACGGGCTCCGAGGAGAGGTAGGTGCCGAGGACGCGGGTGTCGGGCTCACAGGTCACAGGACCCTGTGCTGCTGCCATGGAGAATTAGAGAAAAGCCCAGAACCAGCACTGCCGAGGGAGAGACAGAGTCAGTGATGCCGGGCAGCCGGGACACACCCCCGGCACCCCCTTTCCCAGCCAGCCCCAAGGGCCCACACGGGTTCCTGGCACTGGGATGGATCTGCCGTCTCCCGTGCAGCTTCCCGGGGGACAGGGCACAGCAAGCACCGGGGCGGGGGCTCCCCGCCGCTGCCCCCGCCATGGTGCAGCGCCTCCTCCCACACCCAGCCCCACCTCCCGCCCGCGGCCGGGGCCGGGGCCGCCACCAGAACAGGCACCTGCCGCCCAGCCAGGCGGGCGAGTTCGGGAGCCGGCAGCACCTGCCCGGGCCTGGCGCCAGCCCCGGCCCGGCGGCACCCAGACTCCCCGCCGGGACCTCCAGCTCCGGACACCCTCTGGAGACCTCCCCAAAATGCCCCTGGGGATGCCCATCAGCTGGGCCTCCCCGGGGCGCGCACGGGACGGGCACCTCTCCGGCACCACGGGAACACTTCCCGCACAGCATGGGCGGCACGGGCTCCTGCACCTCGCAGGGCGAGCTCCACACGGCCCCATCCATCCACGGGCATTCCCACCCCAACAGCGGGCAGGGACAAGGCGGCCACAGCCCAGCTGCTGCGTGCGTGCCGGGGACCCCGTGGCCGGACATGGCGTGAGGGCGGTGGGAAGGGGCAGGATGCTGACGGGACAATGCAGCTTCCTGCGCAGGTGGCCGGGGGAGGAAGGATGAGAGGATGCCTTCGGCCTCGGCTCTGGCTCCCCAGCGCTAGGGAGGGGACGATGGCCTCACACCACTGCAGGGGACGTAGCGAGTGTGGCAGGGGCGAGGCAGAGCCCCCACCACCGCTCCCAGCCTCGCCGAGGGCTCCGGGGCCGGGTTACACCCAGGAAGCTGCCCTGGTTCTCAGCACCACGCGCCGGGTAAACAAACACCCCGCTTTTAATTGCTGCCACGCACAAACCTGTCTGACAGCTCCCGGCCTGCGCTGTCACCTCCCTCTGCGAGCCCAACACCTGCTCCGGGCATCGGCACCCCACGAAGGGCAGCAGGGATGGACCCTCTGGAAGGATCCGGGCTGCCTGCGGTGCCACCGGGCGTGCACGGGGATGCGGGACATGGATGTTCCCGTGGTGGTGGTGAGGGGGGGGGCGTGGATGCACATCCAGCCCCCGGCACTGGGGAGCAGCTCGGCCGAGCCCCGCAGCGGCTCCTCCCGGCACAGGCGGCCGAGGAAGTAGGTCAGGTTGTGGGAGGTTTGGGAAACGCCGGGGGAGCCCGAAGGTGTCCTGCCTGCGGCAGGGAGGGGATCGCCCTCCAGGCGGCAAAACACCGGTCCGGCCAGCCTGGCTCCTTCGCGATCTGCTCCCAACCCCAGCCGCGCCCGGGCAGGATACGGCCACAAACCCTTTCGCTTTCCCATTCCCATTCCACCCGGGAGGGAACGGCGGGGTTGGAGGGAGGCGGGCGCGGGTCTCCACGCAGCCCCCTCCGCGCCTTCCCGCAGCCGCGCCGGAATTTCCGGCACGGAGAAGGCGGAGGGGGCGGTCGGTGCCCGGGGCCGAGCCCGGGACAAAGCCCCGCCGGCCGGAGCGCAGCGGGGGAGGGGGATGGGACGCGGCGGGGGCCGCCCGGGCCCGCACTCACCATGCCGGCGGCGCTGCGGTCCCGCACGGCTCCGCTCCGCGCTCCTTCCCTCGCCGCGTTTGAACGCGCCCCTCGGCCGCGGCCGCGCGGGGCGGCGGGCGGAGCCGGCTCCGGCAAATCGCGGCGCGGGGGCGGCGGGACGGGAGGGGCGGGAAGCAGCAGCAGGAGGAGGAGGAGGAGGAGGAGGAAGAAGAAGAAGAAGGAGGGGGGCGGCCCGGCCGTGCCCACCAGCGGGGCGGGGCAGGGCTTGCTGGCTGCGTGCGGCGCCGGGACTTGCGCGAAACCCTCCCCCCCCAGTGGCGGGGAGACCCCCGCAAATCCCCCCAGCTACAGCTCCGGGACCGGCACACTGAAGCCAGCCGGCCCCCGGTGAGCCGCTGATATCGCCGCATATCGCCCACCAAGAGTGGAGAGAAATATTTTGCTTCGTACCTGCGGCGTGGAGAGAGGTCTCGGCTCCGTGGGACACTCTCTGCGCCGTCCTCCTGCAGGGCAACCCGGTGTCCCCCCCTCACAGCACCCGCGGGTGGGCAGGAGCCTCAAAAAGCCCCGGGGGACACGGTGTACCCCCGTGGGGCTGCCGCCTGGCCTGGCGCCAGCGAGACGGGACACGCTGCATCCTTCTGAATCAGCGCTGCCACATCCTGGCCTGGAGCCGGTTTTGGCAGCCGCAGGGAGCGAGGATCCCGGCACAGGCTGGACCTGGTCACCGGTGTCCCGGCCTCCTCTGGGAGCAGGACACCTGCAGCAGCCCTGCTCCGTCCCCCGGCGCGGTGTCCGTCTGTCCCCGGGCAGGAACCGCACCGTCCCCAGCCCGGCGCATCCGGTGTGCTCGCATCCCGGGCCCCGCTCGCTGCCAGCTCCCCCCGCCGCACACCCGAGTCCTCAAGCTGTGCTGCCAGTGCTCTCCCACACACACACACTGTCCCCGGTCCCTGCTCGCCGGGCTCGCATGCTGGCGGTGTCCTCGGTGCGCTGCCAAGGCACGCTCCGCTCCCTCTGGCCTCAGCCCCCGTTCCCCGCAGCTCCTGTGCCCAGCTGCGCACCAGCGCGTGTGGCCTCTGAACCGGGGGCCCTTCCCAAAGGTGCCATTGCCCATCCTGCTGGCCTCAGGAATGTGTCTGCGATGCCCTGGCCCTCTGCCCGGAGCTCAGCCCGCGGGGACTGGCATCATCCCACGGGGCTCGGATCGGGCAGGTCGCAGTGATGCCGGGTGACTGCAAGGGGTGCTGCTCACGGCCGCACCCCTCCTTCCCGTCTGCCCCGTTTCCTGCTCCTCCGTGGGCTGCACGGCCCGAGCACATCTGCCTGGGATAGCAGCTTCCACAGGGCCCAGGGGCTCAGCCCTGCCCAGGTCACTCCAGCAGCCAGGGATGTCCCCTTCTCCAGGCAGAGATGCTCCAGCCTCCTCTTGCTTTTTCCCCAGTCCCCTCTGTCTGCTCACCTCAGCCCCAGTACCCCCCTCTAAGATACTACAGCACTGTCACATGTCCACCAGTGAACAGCTCCAGAACCACTTTATAGCAACCTGGCAATAAAAGCCATCGACTGCTGTGCCTGCATCAGCCCCTGCATGGCCTCGCTGACAGTAATTGGGACTCCAGAAGGGGGGTCACAGAGGGGCAGGGCTGGGCCTCCAGGGGCCCTCTCTGCCCCTGAGCATTCTGATGTTCTCCTCAGGCTTGCTGAGAGCATGAGAACGCTGGGAGGCTTTCGGCTCTGCAGGGCTCCTGGGACAGCAGGCAGGATGTTACCCATCTGTGGAAAAGCCATGAGGAAAAACTTCATCCCCTCCCGCTGGGCCATTGCCGATATCGAAGTGTGTGGGGGGAGCGGAGCCAAGCGACCTCCGAGTCACATTCAGGGCTATAAAAGGAAGCCGGGTCTCCAGCAGGGTGCCTCTTCCACAAAAGCAACCGGAGGATGAGGGGGCTGCGAGCAGAGCTGAGAAATAGCTGCCAGGCAGCGGGAGAGGAGCCTGGAGCGCTGAGCGAAGTGCGAGGTGCACATATGCTCTCTGTTTCTGCACAGCTACGTCTTTATGAAACCTGCCCCAAATGGTGTCATCTATTTTCAACGGCGCAGAGGAATACTTTGATCTGCCTCCACCAGCCCTGGCTGCGGTTCAGGCACCGGGAAGTGGCTGCCACACAGATGGCCAATCCCAAATCCGTGCCATAGAGAGGCAGAAGCGGGGCTGCTGGGCTGGTATCTCCCTCTGGCTGCCCACAGCGAGGGCATGACTGGTCCTGGGAACACCTGTGGAGCAGTGCACCAGGTGTCCAAGTTCACCAGCACCTTCATGCCAGATACCAGTGCTGCTTTGGGGCCACCAGGCTGGAAAGGCCATTGGGAGCTCTTGGACAGCACACCCCCACACTGCCTCGAGGATGGGCCTGCCCCCTCCACGATGCAAAGCTGATCCTCATCACCCTGCACTGTCACCTCAATCCCCGCCTCGGAGGCAGCCGCCCCCACACCCTATCCAAGGCCTCCAGACTCCTCTCCCAGCTCCTCTCCCAGCTCCAGAACAGCATAGAGAGCAGAAGGCACCAGATCTCTCCAGACACCCCATCCCACAGGCCCTACACGGTACATGACCCCCACACTTGGCTCTGATGCTTTTTCCCCTCCCTCCCTCCTTCCTCTCCAGAGCTACTCGTCTTCCCAGGATGGCGACAGCTTCTCTCTGGGGATGCAAAGCGACCGCTCCAGGAAGTGCCAGGCAGGAGACGAGGACAGAAGGGGCCAGGAAAGGCGGAGGGCCTGGTGCCAGCGCTGGTGGCAGGACTGAACTGAGGGGGACTGAACTGAGGGGTACTGGCTGTTCAACCGGGTCTACCCAGCTTGAGGAGGCAGCAGCACCCAAAATGTGTGCCAAGACCCCGGGGGAGACATCAGGTTTTCCAACCCCCCCCCCCGAAAGGCTGAGGCAGCACATGCCACAGAAGGCAGGCAAGGAAAGGAGAGCTCAGCCAGAACTCTCCTCCTCACTCCAGAGAGGTCCTGGCCTACAAGTGCTGACATCCAGCAGCGCTGTGGATGCTGGGGCTTGGGCACGGCTCAACCACAACCACTTCCTGCAGTGAAATGACAACAGGCCAGCCCTGGGGGTACCTGGCAGCTGGAACAGGCACCATCTCTCTGAGAGCCCATTTCAGACTGGCTTGGCCTGAACCAGAGCAGCTCAGAGCTCACCTGTCACACAGAGAGGAGCTGGGGCCAAGCCAGAACAGGTGTGCTGAAGGAAGGTGAAGGGAACAGGAAAATGGAGTAGTGCCAGCACAGCCCAGGGCATTCACAACTCACAGGTGCCCTGACAGTTCTTTATTGTCCTCTGAGCTGCGTGGCAGCTCAGCCATGTCCAGCACAGGAAAGCCACCTCCTGCACCTGCCCTGGGAGGCAGCATCAGCGCCTGCAGCGATACCAGCGAGTCCCACTCTCAGCCTCTTCTGTTGCTCCCAGCAAAGTCCAGTTCTCAGCCTCTTCTGTTCCTCTGTGTCTCGCCAGCACTGCCATGCTCATCCACTGCCAAAATCCTGCCTGCTCCAGGCAGCTCCGCGGCAGCCACGGAGTCTTGGCACCAGCACAGAGCACACGACTGGCACACGGGGACGGGCTCAGCCAAACGTGCACCAGGGGGTCTCGTTTGTGTCACAGTCCAGCAAGATATTAAGGACAGTGCAAGGGGCTCCTGCCACGCTCAGATCTGTCCGTGACTCGATTCGGTACCTCACGTTGTTCAGGCCTCCCTCCCGATCCACCTTAAACTGTTCCTGAGGAAAAGAAAGACTGTTTGGCCCAGGCTGGACAGGGCAAGCACCCCGTGCCTGGAGAGGGAGCCAGAGCTGGCAGGGGAGGACATGAGCAAGGAGGGCTCAGAGCATGTGGTGACACAGCCCAAACCTCCCGTGGTTCCCCCGACCAGAGGTCTCACCTGCTTCTGCGCAGCGATGCGCTTCTGGTCCCTCTTCCTCCAGGCTGGGTCATGCAGGTGCTGGAAAGTCTCATATCCAGTCGTGATTCCAGAGGGACGACGAACCTGGGAGAAGAGCAGAGCTTCCATAAAGCTACTGGAAAACTCCTGCACCTGCTGCTGGAGCACAGGGCTGCCTTCCCCACATGCCAGCCTGGGTGGCCACAGCGGGGGCCAGGTGAAGAGACAAGAAAAAGGGCAATTTCAAGCCAGGAGGGTGCAGAGACCCCTTACCTGGAGACCGGCTCCTTTGATACGTCGATAAAACTCGTCATCCTCCCGTCCCCAGCCCCAGAAGCGGTTGGACATGCCATTGCACTGGAATGAGAGCAGCACCGTGCCAGCCAAGGTTCAGCACAACTCCACAGCCTCAGAGGAGCAGACACCAGCCCAGCCTCCCCTCTCCTGCCCCCCAGCAGCTCAGACCACAGGCTCTGTCCCCAAACCATTTCGATTCCTTTCCCCACTTCTCAAGTACACCATGATAATGTCATAGCCCCTGCCCCAAACTGTCCAGGACACCCCACCCAGGAGCTCACCAGCTCGTAGTGCTGCTTGGTGAGCAGCAGGATGCCACCCACGTAGGTCTTGTAGTGATAGAGCGGGTGCAGCTCGGGGGATGCCACGTGGAAGGGCCCTGCCTCCGGGAAGCTGTAGTCCAGGTGCTCGTTGAGGGGCAGGAGATCCACGTCATGCATGGCGATGTAGTCGGTGTCATTGCCGCTCTCCAGGAAGCCCACATTGATCAGGGATGCCCTGTTAAACCTGCCACAGGACTGGGGCCTCTCAGTGCCAGGCACAGCAGCCACTGTCCCCACACATCCCTCTGCCACAGCCATCAATGCTCAGTGTCCGGTCCCCAAACAGGGGCACGTGCAAACACAGCATTCCATCCTGCAGCTGCAGCCCTGCTTCTCCCTGCACAGTGAGCTGGGGGCAAGTGACAGCATTTCCAAACACCCCGTGGTCTGTCTTTGACTGCCAGAGCCCCCAGATGTTTGCTGCTGCAGACCTATGACACTGGGCAGAAAGCCGAAATACCCGGGGATAAAGGATTCTACGCTAAGATTCTATTCTTGCTAAGGAAGAAGGAAGCAAACCACCACTTTGTCCATCTCTAAGCTCTAGAATGAGCGGTTTTGGGGAGAGCATCACGCTCTGCCCCTGACATCCCGCTGCCCCGGTCCTCCGCTTCTCCGTGAGACCCTCCCAGCACTCAGAGAGCTTCGGGCAGGACCCCCTCGGCACAGGGAGACGCTACCTGAAATGATCCACTTGGTTGAGGATGAAGATGTGGTGGCGGATCCTCTTCTTGCTGAGGAAGCGGTGCATGTAGGGCACGAAGGCCAGCAGCTCCTCGAAGCGCTCTCGGAAGGGCACCAGCAGCGCCAGCCGGTGCGGCCCCCACGACGGCTCCTCCTCGGGCGGCTGCAGCGGGGCGGGGGGCGGGCACGGCTGCCGGGGAACCCCCCGCTCCTTCCCGCCCGGCGCCGGCCCCTCGCCCGAGCAGCTGAGCTGCAGCCAGAGCAGCGAAGCGAAGCCCAGCAGCAGCGCCAGGAGGAACAGCGGGAAGGCGGAGAGGCGGCCGGGGAAGAGCCGCAGGAGCGGCGGGGACCTGCGGGACGGCGCGGGGTCAGCGCACGGCGGGACCCCCGCCCCCCCCACACCGCGATAGCCTCCCCCCAAGTCCCCTTGCCCCCCTCCGGTACCGTCCCCACGGACCCCGCCGGGCTCACCCTCCGCCGCGCAGCCGGAGCGCGTCCCTGCGGCGGGCCGGGCCCATGGCGCCCGCCCGGCCCCGCGGGCAGCGGGACACGCTGGCTGCGCCCGCCGCTCCCCCTTCTCCCCCGGAAACACGGCCCCGCTCTCTTCCGCCGACGGGGCGGGACGGGGGCGGGACCGGCGGCCGGGGACATCCCCCCCCATCGCCACCCCCCGCCCCGGGGCTCCCCGGGAAACCGCGGGAACACCCCACCGCATCCCCTGGAGATGCCGGTGAACACAGATCCCCGTCCGCACTTCCCCTGGGCTCCTTCCAGGATTGCCTCCCTGCACACCCCACCAAGCTGGGACCCCCCACCCCCCCCAGCTATTTCAGCCCCGCCACCAGCGCTTCCCATCCTCCCTCCCAGCAGAGCTCCCCTTCTCTCCCCACCAAACAGAGCCAGAGCCACGGGTGGTGTCAGTCCTTTAATGCCCCACTCGCAGCCCCCTCCCCACAGCCCCTCACGTTCACACCTGCCCCAGGCAGCACAGCAAGTCCCAGCAAGGCGGGGGGAGCGCTGGAAAAACCGGGGAGCAACCTCCAGGCTCCCACACCACAGCTCTGGGGAGCCAGCGGGCATCATCCCCCTCAGTCCAACCCGCGGGAGGCCAAGGGCCGGGCGGGGGTTACAGCCAAACAGACAGGTAAGAAAATACTTCTGGTATTTCTCAGAAACAGCATTTAGAAACCACAGTTTTTTACAGCTCCCCATAAAAAAAGATGGGTTTGGGCACAGGTGCTCCACTAGTAGAAACGCTTGTTCCGCTCCTGGCGTTTCTGGAAGACCACGGCTCCCACCACGGCGCAGACAATGATGCCCAGCAGTGCACAGAGCAGGAGCAGGAACACCTTCCAGCCCGTCAGCGGCCCGCTCCGGAAATTCCCCGTCGGGTCATCCACATTGTCTGCAAGGGAAAGAACAGCTACAGAGACCGACACAACCTCGGCTCCTGTGGAGTTTTGCCGGGTGTCACATCTTCAACGCCTTCCAGAGTCCAGCCCCGACATCCCAATTCCCCTCGGAAGGTTTCCAAAGCCCACAGGCTCACCTTTGGGGGATTTAAGGAGGCTGACGCTCGGCTCGATCTTGGTCCAGTCAACGGTCTCATCTTCTACAGGGTGCTCCACCATGAGCTGGAACAGCTTCATCGAGATAATGTCGTGATTGTCTGAGGAACAACCATGAGCACCAAACGCCATCAGAAGCTCTGAGATGTCCACACACTCAGAGCACCTCTCAGACCCTCCTCTGCCAGGCCCAGTCTCCTTCCCTCTCAAGCCACCCTCATCCCCAGGTATCAAACTGCAATCCAAAGACGTTCCTTAGCTCTCAGGTGCCTCCTTTCCCCAGCCATGGGTCCCAAAAGGGTTTCAAGAGCCCAGTAAACAAATCAGGGAAAGGAAGCCATGAAAACTATCCAGTGTATCCAGTGTTACAATCATAGAATCACAGAATTTTTAGAGTTGTAAGGGACATCTGGGGATCCTACTCCCCTGCCAAGGCAGGGTCACCTAATCCAGGCTCCAACCACCACGAGTTCCCCTGAGCAAAGCCCCCTCTCACCAGACAGATCTCCAGTGCCAGCAGAAGCACCAAAGAAGTACCCGGTTGGCAGCTGCACCCCTGCAATGTCAATGCAGTTCTTCCACTCGTTCTTGTCTTCCACGTCAGTCATCACCTGCAAAACCAGGAGAGGGTCACACCAGGAATGTTCAGAACCATGGGACAGGCCAGCTTGGAAGGGACCACAGTGGCTCATCTGGTCCAACCTCCCCGCTCAAGCAGGGCCATCCCAGATCACACAGACTGTGTCCACATGATTCATGAATATCTCCAGTGAGGGAGACTTCACACCCTCTCCAGGCAATCACCTTTGGCATGCCACTATCCTGCCTGCACCTCTTTTGGAGCTGGAGGTGCCAGAGAGGCAGTGGCTGAGCCTGGAAAATCATCTCCAGCTCCTGGTACAGCCAGCCCTGTCCCACCTCAAGTGCAGGACCCCCCGCAGGTGCCCCGCCAGGTCTCACCGTGAGCCGGCCCCGGGAGTAGCGGACGGCCAGGAAGGTGTCGTGGTTCTGGTTGCGCAGGTCAGCGGAGCACCCGGCCAGCTCCGTCCAGCGCCCGTCCTTGCTGTGGTCGTAGGTCAGGGAGCCGTTGTTGACCATGGCCGAGATGTAGGGGAACACGCGCTGCAGGGCACAGACAGCGGCTGCCGGGGCTGCGGGAGCTCCCGGAGGCACAGCCGGAGCCTCCGTGCCCGCAGAGGGAAGCAGGGGCCACACTCAGGCACGGAGCACAGGACCACGACATCATGGCTGCTTCTCCACCTAAAGCTGCTTCTGACCCGAGCCAGAGCTGCCTAAAGCAGAGTCACCCTTTCTGACCTCCCATTTCAAGACCTCCATCCTGTGATTCTGTGAATAAACTCACCCTGTATTGCATGGCCAGAGCAGAGACAGCCCCAAGCTTGCAGAGTGGCTGGATAAAAATCCCAGGATCATTTAGGTTGGAAAAGACCTCTGGGATCATTCAGTCCAACCTGTGACCAATCCCTACCTCGTCAACTAGCCCTGACTGCCATGTCCAGTCGTTCCTTAAACACAAGAAGTGTAAGAACAGAGCACAAAACCCAGAATGGGCAGAAATCTCACATAAGCAGCAAAACCACACACACGGTTTTGTGATCAGTAGATTACCTACACCAGGAGGGGACAACTGGAGGCAGGAATTCACCTCCCATGAGCATCAAGACAACAGGGAGATGGGTCATTTCCAGGTGCTTTATGACTGAGGTATTGTGGTTTTGGGGATACAGATCCCAAAGCACAGTTTTGTTTTCTGACTGTGCCATAATGAGATCCACAAACACAGAGCATGACAGAAGGAAAGAATCCCCAGCCCTCACGGGACTGATCTGCACTGTGGCCATGGGGAATACTGGAGCAAAAAAGCAGCCCGGGAGTTTCTTTCAGACACACACATGTTGCAAAGAGAAAATAAAGGCAGAAACATCATGGAATGAGCATCCAAAGCACAGAGGTCAGGGAATGACACTCAGGATGAACATTAGCAGGTGGTGCTGGGTTTACACCAGCTCTGTGCCTGCTTTCCTGTGCAGAGAAAATCCCTTGGAAACATCTGTGTAGCCAAGAGCAGCACAAGAAGGAGCAAGGAGCTTCTTAGCTCCGTTAATGCACACAAACTCTTCCCTTTACCAACTCCCAGGAGAGGAAGAGCAGACCATGCTCAAGTAAGGAGAGACTTTTCCTTGGATTGAGTGAGAAGCACTTGGAGCAGGAAGGAAACAACCTGCTGGGCACTGCACAAGCTGCCTGGACTACTCACCTCTGTCGCCTCATCATTGGGATAGGTATCAAGGAAAATAGCCAGTCCATGAAAGTTGTCCTTGCTGCCAAAGACAGGACCTGGAACAGGGCAGAGCAGTGGAGAGAGGAGGAGACAGAAGGAGGTCAGAATTTGTGCTCAGAGAGTTCTGAGCTGTACGAACTGTTCACTGCCAAGCAGGTGGCTGAGGGCACCTGCTGCCCAGGCAGAGCACACAGGACACGTCACCCCAGTCTAGTGAAACCAGACAGGGGAAGCTCAGAGGCGCTCCCTGGCCAGCTGCCTTCCGGCACGGGGCCCATGTGCTGCGAACCAGCTGGTCTCCGGCACTGACCTGGCGTCAGGCGCTCCTGCGTGTACCACAGCGCCAGCCCATCCCCGTGCAGGTTCTTCTTGCCGGCTCCGTGGATCTTGAAGTGGACGTGGAGCTCCCAGTCCTTGAGGAAGCAGGGCTGTGGGAGAAACCCCAGCGGCGTCAGGGCAGGAGGCGGCAGGGCCGTCCCGAGCCCCCGCCCGTCTCTCCCCGGGCTCTCACCACGCGGTTCCAGATGGAGCCCTCCCGACTGCGCTCGTCGGGCGTCAGGCGCACGTACTGGCTGGTGACCATGGTGCTACCCTGGAAATCCCACAACGGCATCGCGGCGGAGCCCGCGCCTGCAAAGGGGCGAAGAGAGCGCGGATCAGCCCGGGCCGCTCCCGAGGGGCCCTGCGCGTCCCCCCGGCCCCGCGCTCACCCTGGTACGGCTTCATCAGCGAGTGCTCCCGCTTTAGGTGCTCGCTGTTGCCATCCGTGAGCTCGGCGGGCACCGGGCGCGGCCCGGCCAGGGCCAACAGCAGCGCGGCCGCCGCCACCAGCCCGCCCGCACCCGCCGCCATGCTCCGCTTCCGCCTTCCCTTCCGGCGCCCCGCCTCGGCCCCGCCTCTCAACAGAAGCAGCCAATCAAAAGTCCGAATTCACCGTGGTCCCGCCTCCACACGTGAGCGGCATCACTGTCCTCCTATTGCAGGGGAGGGGGGCGGGGCCAGCGGGGCGCGCGGCTCCCGGTGCGCGGCGGGAGGCGGGAGGAGGGGGCCGAACGTCCTCCCGGCGGGTGCTACGCGTGCGCGGCAGCGCGGGGCATGCCGGGAGCTGTAGTCCGCCCGGCCTCGCCGGGGCCGCTCACGTGCGCGGCTCGTGCTTCCCGGGGGACACGTGACCCGCCCCGACGGGTCCCGGGAGCGGGAACGAGAACAGCCCCGGGATGGGCCCAGGGGACGGACGAACGGCTTTGGGAAGAACGGCCTCGGGAAGAACGGCCTCGGGACAAGTGGCCTCGGGAGGAACGGCCTCGGGACGAATGGCCTCGGGACGAACGGCCTCGGGAGGAATGGCCTCGGGAACGGCCCGGCGGGCCGCAGAGCAGCCGGTCAGCACCGCCGCAGCGCCGCGGGAAGGACAGGCCGAGGCGGCGTGGAGGTCACAGCAGCTTTATTGAGGGTCGCAGGGCAGCCCCTGCCCCGCTCCCGCAGCTCTCCCCCCATCCCTCCGCCACGGCAGCCGTGGTGGCCAGGGAGCGGAATCTCCCAGCCCTCTGGATGGGCACCTCCAGGCAGGCGGCAGCCCCAGCTGGGACACAACGCGTGTCCCGGGGCTACAGGGTCCCCTCGGCGGCACAGAGGTCTCTGCTGGCACCGTGCAAGGAGACCCCTCCGTTGGTGACTGGCCCTGGCTTCGTGCTTGTCCCGAGTCCTGTGCGCACATGGGGACTCGTGTGGCCAGCGAGAGGTGCTGAGCGGACATTTTCCCGAGCCTCTGTGCTGTGGCATGGCTGGGGCAGCACCGGTCCCATCCTGCGGGAGCACAGGGGACACACAGCATCGGGTGCCTGGGGGTGCAGCCAGCGCCATGTCGGGGTGCCCGGCGTGCCTGGGGCGTGCGTGGGTCACAGCAGCACCCACTGTGGGGTGTAACAGCAGCGTGGATGGACAAGTCCTGGGCAGGCTCTCATGCTGGAGGTGTGCAAGCCCTCAACGCGGTGGGACTGTATATGGGAAAATACTGGCAGAACATTCAAAATGTTTAATGGGAGAGTGAGGCAAGATGAGCTTGAGATAACAGAACACTTCACAGGAGAAGGAGGTGGGATGAGCTTGAGATAACAGGACACTTGAAAGGAAAGGGAGGCCCTTAGGATAACAAGAACATGAAAGACATGAGCCTGCTGAGATCTGCATTGCAGAAAAGCTGAATTGTGCGCATGCTCTGGAGCAAGAGGTGAAAAGGACAACTTCGAGGAAGACTTGGGGCCTTCATCCCACGACCAGACCACCCGAGATGACCACCAGCGAGCATTATGCGTGCTCGAGTGGATGTAAATTAGTGCCCAAAAGTATTTAGCATAAGACTACCCTTTTCTGAGTTGTATGAATAATGCATGAGCTGTGTGTAATAAATTGCTGAAAATCCACGATGTTGGTGTGCACGATGAGAGGAGGTATCCCCCGTGCACCCATCACTGAATAAACAAATACCTGCTTCAAAGACTCGGTCTCTGGAGTTCCTGGCACCCGCAAACTGGCGTGAATCAGGACACGTGCTTCCCTCCAACAGCACGGGGGCTGCAGGGGAGTCAGGGGGTGTGAGGAGCCCGTGGAAGCCCAGGAGGCAGGGAGAGGGGAAGCCAGCTGATTAGTGGGAGACTGGGTGGGAAAATCATCCGAAACATGGCAGTCTGAGGCTCAGGGCCGAGCCAAGGGACTGGGAGGTTGGCCGTGGCATAGGGACCTGCAGCTCAGGCCCATCTGGCACTTTGCAGCTCTCACTTCTTCCTGTTCATGATCTGGCTGGAAATCCAGTTCATCCCATCCTGGAGGGAAGAAAGATGTGAGTGCAGGCCCTTGGGTCGTCTCCCAGCTCTGCAGAGCCCACAGGCCCCCATCTCTACCTGCACCCCTTCCCCAGACAGGGCCGAGCAGGCCTGGATCTGCCACTCCCGGTCCCGGTAGGTGTGGAGGCTCAGCCCTTCTGCGATTTCGGCTGCGGGTGCTGCAGCCACCAGGTCCTGCTTGTTGGCAAACACCAGCAGCGGGACCCCCGTGAGGGACTCGTCCTCCGTGAGCTCTGCCAGCTCCTGCCAAGAGAGAACCTTCTCCCAGGGCTGCTGCCCTCCTCCATGGAGCTGCCCAGCACGGGCTGGACACCTCAGCCCTCCAAATGCCTCATCCCTTCTCTCTGGTGCTTGTTGCAGATAAGGAAGCTGTGAGATCTTGACATGCCACGGGAGAGAAGCTCCCAAAGGAGCTTCACCTCCTGAAGGTCCATTAGCCCAGGAGCCACACACAGGGCTACCTGAGGACTGAAGCCCTCCCAGCACCAAGAGCTCTGGGCAAAGGGCAGCTGCAGGAGGCTCCTTCCAGTCCCAAGCTGTCTGGCGCACCCACACCACCGTCTGGTGCCAGAACAGCCGGGGCTGGCACTCAGTCTCTCACCTTCCCCTCTCAGAGCTTCATTCCCTGGGTTTGTAACTGAATTTGCTACTCGTAAACCTTTGTTTGGCTGTATCACTAACCTGGTGCTGGGGGGTGGGATGAAGGCTGGAGATTGAGGGGTAACTTTCACCAGGGACTGTCACCCCTGTGCTGGGCACCATTGGAGCATCCCAGCTCAGGGGGAGCTGCTGGGCCATGGAGTGGGATATCTCTGCCTGCTGAGACTCTGATCCTGAGCCTTCCCACAGAGCTCTCGGGACAGCATGGCCCCCCCCCTGCAGCACTGCCCCATAACCGAGAGCAGCTTCGCTTCACCCTCGTCCTCAAAGAGCTGATGCCAGACAGATCTGAGCCCCAGGACCCCACAGCCACCCCTCACTGCACCCCTCATACCTGCCCTGTCTCCTCGAAACGCTTCTGGTCGGCACTGTCAATGACATAAATCTGCCGTGGGGACAAAAGGGACAGTCAGGGGCTCCTTCTTGCCCAGCTGCACAGCCCTTCTGTGGGGCCCACACAGCACACACGGAGCTGGGGGTGCTGCCCCACTCACCAGCAGGTCTGTGCTGCCCAGATACTTCTTCCAGTATGGGCGGATGGAGCGCTGCCCCCCGATATCCCAAACATTCAGCTTCAAACCGTGGGAGTGGACGCTCTTGATGTTGAATCCCTGCAGGGGAACACAAACCCCGGCATCACTCAAGGGATGGGTGGGACCTGCCCCCTCTGCCACCGCCCGAGGCCCCAGCAGCACCTACCTGTGTGGGGGTGATGGTGCTGACCTCCTCGGACGCCAGGCGCTTCAGCAGCGTCGTCTTGCCGGCGTTGTCCAGCCCCAGCAGGACGATGCGGAGCTCCTGCTCCGGCGAACCCTTCAGCTTCTGGATGACAGAGAGCAGCCCCTGGGGGCAGGGGGTGCCTGGGGAGCTCTGTGGGGTGCCGGGTGGCTGCAGAGCACCCTTGTTTGGGAGAGGGGAACTGGGCACACTGTTGGCTTTGGGTACCCTGTGTCTCTGGCCTGAGCGAGCACCAAGGCCCAGCTCCCAAGGTGTGCAGGCTCGGGGTGGCCCCACAGCAGATCTGCCCGGCCCCAATTCCCCCCTTCCCGGGTGTGCTGTCCCAGCCCTGGGATCCCTCCCAGCTCCTGGGCACGCTGGGGGAACATGCCCCAGGTAGAGCCCTGCTCTGCCAGCCCTCCTGGCACCACCACTGGGAGCTGGTGCCGCACACCCTCCCTGGAGCCGGTGGGATGTCACCGGACCCCGCTTACCTTCTGCACATCACCCATGGTCTGGGAGTCGCTCCGGCCCGCGGCACCGCCTGGGGAGCTGCCGGGGCTCGTCCCCGGGGCCCGCCGGCGGGTGCGTGACTGGCACGCTCCCCGTCCCCGGGGGAGGAAGAGGATTACGGGCTCCGGAATTAGCTGCTGTTCCTCCATTTACCCACAGCATTAAATAATGCCCTCAGCAAATCCCCCAGCCAGCTGTCGCCCCACCGCCACCTACCCCCTGGATAAACCAGGTCCCCCCAGGCTGGGGCGCTGGGGTACAGGGCATCCCTCTCCCCGTGGGGCATGGGTCCCAACCTGGGAAGATGCCATGCCCAGGCACAGGGCTGACACAGCCTCCCACATCGGAATGCCTCATGCTGAGGTAACACCAGCACCCACAAGCTGTCCCCTCTCAGGGTGGCAGGAGAAATTGCTGAGCCTGCTTGAGGCCACGTCAGCGACTGCCACAGCTCCCCACTGCTGCCCAAGGGAAACCACCAGGCCCTGGAGCAGGTCGAGGGCTGGGCTGTCAGCAGCTGGAGCTTGGGGATGACACAGGACAGGGATCCAGAGGGGCTCAGACACATTCTCCAGCAGCCCACCCCCAACCCAGGTGGGGTGAGGGGCTCATCTGTTCTCCGTTTGGATTAAGTGTATTAATTAAGCAATGTCTTTGATTCCTGCATGCTGCAGTTCCGTGTTCAGTTCAGGTTTCCCAGCAGAGAGGTTATCCTTGCGGTGAGGACCGTGAGTCACACACTCTTGGAGAGACATTTTTATTTATAACTCCCGTGGCAAAGCCAAGCCAAACAACACAGCCACACTGACAAAGGGAAGGGGAGCAGCACGATCACCCCTTGTCCCACTGCTGCTCCACGCAGTGGCAGGGAGCAGAGGGGCAGCCAGAGGGGCCACCCTCTGTTCCCCCCTGCCCAGAGACCCTGCCAGGGCTGGAGCTGCTTGTGCTGCTCTGCTTTTGTGCCTGCTCATGGTGGGAAAGCTTCATTTTTCTCTGCATAGATCTGCACCCAACTTAATGTTAGGGTTCTGCTTTTGATAGGTTAATCACCCACCTTATGTCCCCATTATTAGCATTTCCCTGAGCGGGTTGCCATGGTGCTCTGTGGTTTATCCTGTACTGTTAGTTGCTGAGATTTCCTAACAAATAACCTAAAATATCCTCCACTGGTTTGTGGTTGCTGATCAACATGGAACCCCGACCTTAGGAGATGGGCAAAACTGCTTAGGCATCAGTTTGGTGACTCCAAGCTGCACGTCCACTGCTCCTCTCTGCCAGGTTCTGCTGGCACGCACAGCACAGGCAACCCTCCCCAAACGCTGGCCCTTGAGCCAGCCCCAGACCCTCTGTGACCAGGGCAAGTGGCACCAGGCCGGTGGCTGGGTGTGCTGGGCCTGTTGATGTCCCCCTGCCCCTGCACCCCCCTTCCCCGGGGTGATGCGATGGCCAGGAGGAGTCCCCTCGGGCTGTCCAGGCTGCGGGGAGGGGGGACAACGGGGTGCTGACCCCAGGGCAGCACAGCCGTGCTGGGAATGGAGACTGGGATGGGTTTGGGAACAGGAATGCAGATGGGGATGTGGTCACGGATGTAGATGTGGATGGAGACAGGGACAGGGATGGGGATGGAAACAGGGATGCAGATGGGGATGGAATCACGGATGTGGATGCAGATGGAGATGGGGAATGAGTGGGATGGGAACAGGGATGCAGATGGGAATGGGATAACGGATGTGGATGCAGATGGAGACAGGGACGGGGATGGGGACGGAGATGCAGCGGCGCCGCGGCGGCTCCTGGCCCGGAGCTGGAGCCGGTGCCCACCGGGGCGGTGCCGGCGGCGCGGGCGGGCGGCCCCGCTCCCCCCGCTGCGGTCTCGGTTCCCATGGCGACACTTCCTGTGAGAGCCGAAAGCGGTAGTGTGGTAGTGCCGGGAGCGCCGGGCCGGGCCGGGCCGGGAGAGCCGCGCCGCCGGCCGGGGATGCTGCGGGGCCGCGGGCCGCGCCCGTAGCGCGCCGGGCCGGGCCGAGCCAGGGATGCAGGGCAAGGGCAAACTGCTGGTGGTCCACAACGGGCGCATGGTGAGTGCCCGGCGCGCCGGTCCCCGTCCCCCGGGGCGCCTGTCCCCATCCCCCGGGGCTGCCCCGCCCGGCGGCGCGGCGTGGGGCTCGGTACCGGGCAGGCGGGGGATGTGCGGGACTGCGGACCGGGCGGGCAGGGGGTGTGGAGGGGATAACGGGCAGGCAGAGGGATGTATGGTGTCAGGAAACAGGCAGGCGGGAGGGTGTGGGGCTGGGTTCTGGGCAGGCAGGGCAGGATGGGGAAGCAAAGCAGGCGGAGTTGTAGCGGGGTTTTAGGGCAGGCAGCAGTGTATGGGGCTGGGTCACGGGCGGGCAGGCACGTATGGGGCTGGGGTAATGAGCAGCAGGGGTTTGTGAGGCTTGGACAGCATTGTAAGTGGGGATGTGCGGCACTGGGTAATGGACAAGCAGTGGCGGATGGGGATGAGGTCGCAGGAATCAGCAGGGCTGGTTTGTGTGGGGCTGGGCGGCGAAGGCACGGCAAGGCTGTGTGGGTGTGGGCAGCAGGGATGGATGGGGAGGAGCAAGGAGCTGGCAAGACAGAGGGACGTGGGACTGGGGTAAGAGACGTGGCAGAGGCATGCGGAGTGGGGTAGCAGGGAAAGGCAGGGGTGGGATAGTGGGCCTGGGATGGAGCCAGTCGGGGGGTGTGCGGGGTAGGCTGGGGTGTGTGAGGCTGGCAGGGTGGGGGCCACGGGCCAGCTGGGTCAAGGGAATCACTCGAGTGCAGGCATCACTTCAGTGTGGCCCCAAGCAGGTGGTGAGAGACAGCACCATGCAGCGAGTGCTTGGCTGGGCTTTGGCTACGGAGGCTCTGCCCATCTCCCTGCTTGCTGCGGGTCCTTGGGTACTCCATCCCCAGGGCTGGTACCTGGGGGGCCCAGTGGGTGCTGCAAGACACTGTCCTGCTGTACCCTGAGCCGGCAGCACTTGGTCCCTGTTTTTGGGCGTCTGCCCTCCGGTAGCTCCAGGCTCCAAGGAAGGAGGGAACAGGCAGTTTGCCTGCCTGGGGCTGTGGTTGTCCTTCCTTCCCTCCCCTCCTCCCCTCCTCTTCCTGTGCCGTGGAGGCTGCTTCTCTCCTCCCTTCTTGCTTGGGGTGGCAGGGTTACATCTGATAGCATCTGCCCTTTCCCAATCACTGGCGTGGCCCCAGGCCGTGGGGAGGTGGGAGAAAAGCTGCACCCCCCCTTGTAACTCTCCCTGCTGCCCTGGGTTGGAAGTCCTGTGTCCTGCCTCTGCCACAGGGCAGGTAACACCAGAGCAGTGTGTGCTGACAGTGTCTCTTGCTCTGGGTTCGGACTGGGCTTGCCCTGGTGCTGCTGCCTGCCCAGGTACCACTCCACCAGGCCCGCAGATCCCGTGCAGCCCCTCTCACCTCTCTCCTTTCCCCCCCCACAGGGCCCAGCCGTGTCGGATGGAGGTAAGGCTGCTCTTTGCCCTGGGACGGGAGGCCGGCATCATCTTCAGGGGAGGGGGAAGCCCACAGGCAGCCTGGTGCCAGGGGCAGGGAGCCAGCAGACAGTGAGGTCCTGTGTCAGCACAGGCTGTGCCACGGGCGGGGGGCAGGGCCCCCGCAGTGCAGGGCTGAGCCCTCTGCCTGGGACTGGCCATGTCCCCACATCCCTCCCGCATGGCCCCTGGTGCCTGTCCCTCCCTTTGGCTGCTCAGCTGGCACTTTGGGGTGCTGGGGGCTGAGTGGCTTCCTGGGCCAAGGAGAACCTGGGTACTGGGTACCAGCCAGCCCCAGATTCTCTGAGAGAGTCTGTCTGTCTGTCTGTCAGTCTCACTGTACACTGGATATCTCAGATGGTTTATTTGACTGTCTCGGCCCCAGTTACCCATGGTTTAGACCACCAGGAGGATAACTGGGGAGCCTGGCAAAGGAGCAGCCTGACACACCTCCTCCATTCCTGCCAGCTTTGCCAGGAGACCACTGCTTCCATACCCTTACCCTCTCTTGCAAATGACCGCCTGCTTCCAGCTGCACACCAGTCAAACCAGTTCCAAAGCTGGGGTTGCCCCCGGGAACTTCCATCTGTCTGAATACATGGTCACCCTGGGTTTCCCCGAGCTGGGGTTTCATCAGGGTTGGGAGCTGGAAATGACACTTTCTGTGCCCTCCACGTGCTGGGTTAGTCCCTTGTCATGGCCAGAGGAATGGAGAAGGCGGGTTCAGGCACCTCTGCCCGTCTTCCAAGCTTCCCTCCCCTCTGCGTGGCTTCCGTGTCCCTTTCCACTCCGCTTTCCCTGCTGGCTGGGTGCCTTCCCCACGGCTGTCTTACCCAGGGACATGAGTCACAGGTGGAGTCACGATGACACCAAGGGTGGGCAGAACTGCCAGCGCTGGCAGGGAGAGCTGTCGTGCCGGGAAGTGCCAGCTGTGGCACCATGGACTCCAAGGATGCCACTGTGATGCTCCTTATGTTCCCTACCCAGCGCTCACCAGCTCCGATCCGGATGGGGCAGATGGAGGGCTGCTGCTGCCAGGGTGTGACGCTGGGGGACAGGGAGACAGCCAGAACTGACCCTTTTTCTCTCTCAGAGTTAAATGCCTCCCGGGCCCGTGGCAGCAACCACAGTGTGAACAGCCTGCCGGGCCCACCGGCCTCGTGTGGATCCACACAGGGCTCTGTGGTCAGCTGGGCCGAATCCTTCGAGACGCTGCTGCAGGACCGTGTGGCTGTCACCTACTTCACTGTGAGTGTCACAGCCCACAGCTCAGTCCCTGCTCCTGGCTGCTGTTGGACACCGACTGTCCCACAGCCACAGTGCCTCCAGACCAGCAGCTCTCTCTGCTCTGCAGGAGTTCCTCAAGAAGGAGTTCAGTGCTGAAAACGTCTACTTCTGGCAGGCATGTGAGCGCTTCCAGCAGATCCCAGCCAGTGACACACAGCAGGTACCAGCTCCGTGGAGGTTTGGTCACACAGCTGCTGGGAGAGATGTGGGCAGAGCTGTCCAGCCTGCATGTCCAGGGGTCCTGGCAGACCCCTTTTCTAGGGGGCTGAGCAGGCTGGGGGCTCTTGCAGAAGGAATAAGGAGATGGATGTGATATGTACCTGAAAAGCCACAGCTGGGACTGCCTGCCCCACAGAGCAGGATGTGCTTCCCCAGCCTGGGACAGCCAGAGGGTGGGGAGTATTTCTGGGGGGACAAACAAGACCAAGGGCAGAGATGGACAGGGGATCATGGGGACAGAGCCAGGTGGCTGCAGGGGATGGCTCCTCCCTCAGGTTGTACCTTTGTGGAGAGACTGGCATGTCATGCCCAAAGCTTGGTCCTGAAGTCCAGGTACTGAGCTGGTCCTGGGGCAGGTTGGTTCTTCAGGGCTCAGGTGTCTCTGTGGGGTGAGCAAGAGGCTCCCCTGGGGTGGTACAGAAGAGGGGGTTGCTGGTTTCAGCCTGGCCTCCTGTCCCCCCAGCTGGCCCAGGAGGCACGGCGGATCTACGATGAGTTCCTCTCCAGCCACTCGGTCAGCCCTGTGAACATTGACAAGCAGGCCTGGATTGGGGAGGACATGCTGGCCACCCCCTCCCCAGACATGTTTCGCATGCAGCAGCTCCAGGTATGGGCAGCACCTGAGCTCCACCCGCAGGATTGGGGGGCTGTGGGACCACCCCACATGTCACCAGCATCGCTGCTGTCACCATGGGGCTGTGCCATGGGGCAGTGGCTGGAGCCTGTAGGTGGGCAGGGGTCTTAAGCACACACACCCTCCCTTTCCAGATCTTCAACCTGATGAAGTTTGACAGCTACACACGTTTCGTGAAATCCCCGCTCTACCAGGCCTGTCTGCGGGCAGAGCGCCAGGGGCAGCCCCTGCCCGACCTGCGGCCCCACTCCCGCAGCAGCAGCCCCCCTCCTGACCTCAGCAAGGTGAGTGTGGGGGAAAGGGGAATGGGGACATGTCCCCTTGGTGCTGGGTCCCTTCTCTGCTTCTCAGCCCCAGGCTGAGGACAGACAAGCAGTCAGGGGACCAGGGAAAGGGAAGGGGAGACCTCAGGTGTCCCCAGGCTGAGATGCTGCTCAATTCACCCCAGAAGTCGAAGCTGAAGCTGGGCAAGTCCCTGCCACTGGGTGTGGAGACAGCGGGCAGTGGTGCCAACCGCAGCCCTCACCGGTCCTTCAGGAAGGGAGAGCGGCGGGAGCCCTCCTGGGCAGGTGGGTGCTGTGCTGAGCAGGACAGAGGGGCCACGCCACCCTGAGGGGTGTTCACGTCCCCACCACCGTCCCTCTGTCTGTCCTAGAGGGGGGAGAAGGCGGCAGGAGCGCCATGCTGTGGAGGGAGTCCCAGGGCTCACTCAACTCCTCAGCCAGCCTGGACCTGGGCTTCTTGTCCTCGGCCAGCACAGCCGCCAGCCCCGGGACGGAGGTGAGTCGGCACCACGCCAATCCCACGGCACCACTCTGCCACTGGCTGGGCTCATCCCGCCACATCCCTCCCTCAGGGCCAACAGAAGAGCATGGGGGGCAGCGAGGCAGAGCTGCTAGCCAAGCCCATGAAGTACTGCTGCGTGTACCTGCCCGACGGCACAGCCTCGCTGGCCTCCATCCGGCCCGGCCACTCCATCCGGGACATGCTGGTGGGGATATGCGAGAAACGCGGCTTCAGCCTCCCCGACATCAAGCTCTACCTGGTGGGGAATGAGCAGGTAGGGCAGGCAGGGGGGAGCAGGGTTTCTGCTAGCCAAACCATCCCTGTGCTGGGACCACGTGCCACTCTGCCGGCTCTCTCCTGATGGTTTGTCTCTTGCAGAAAGCTCTGGTGCTGGACCAGGAGTGCTCCGTGTTGGCAGACCAGGAGGTGAAGCTGGAGAACAGGATAAGCTTCGAGTGAGTAGGAGCTTTGGGGCTGATGCAGTTGGCCATCCACAGTGCCCCAAACCCAGTCCCCTGGGCAGTCCCAAGTGCCCTGGCTCTGCTCCTGCCTGTCCATATTTGCCTGCAACAACCTCTTCTCCCCCTCTGCAGCCTGGAAATCTCCTCCCTCAACAAGACCATCCGCATCGTAGCCAAGTCAACCAAGTGCATCCGGGAAGCGCTGCAGCCCGTGCTGGGGAAGCACGGCGTGAGCGTGGAGCAGGCACTGCTGCGCAGGGTGAGGCTCGGGCCTCGGCAGGCACAGCCCAGCCCCTGTGGTTTGCGGGGGAGCCCTGGGTTTGGGGCTCAGGCTGTGAGTAGGTGGTGGGGAGCAGCGGTGTGTGCCAGGGGCAGCCTGTGGGCTCGTAGAATCGCAGGTTTTGGTATGGGCCATACACCCCACTGCGTGCTGGGAGGGACCGGTGGGTGTTCCCTGAGCTGGCACAGTGGGGTCTGGCCAAACAGGTCCTCAGCCTGGCTGCCTTTGCCATGCCACAGCGAGTGTGACACTGGCTGCTGTTCCTGTTGCAGCAAGGCGAGCCGGCCATCCTGGACCTGGAGAAGCTGGTCAGCACAGTGTCTGCTCAGAAACTTGTCTTGGAAACACCAGCAGGTAAAGTGTCCTCCCTCCCAAACCATGTCCCCTCAAGCCACATCACCCTGAAGAGCACTCACAGGGTCAGGCTGTTTCCTGCTGGCCATGGCTCCCACTCCCTGGGACAAGGTCCTTCCTGTCACTGGCTGGGCCAGGACCAGGATGCTGGGATGGGGCACTGAGCATCACTTCCCTTGCAGACATGCGAGTGATGGAGAACGCTGAGGCTGCGGCTGCCCCCTCTCTGCTCCGGAGCGAGGTGAGCATAAAATCCCAGCAGCCCTGGTCAGAGATGCCCTCACAGCTGCTGCCATGGTCCACAGGGAAGCTGGGCCCTGCTGTGGCCCCAGCACTTGCCACGGGGCTGGGCAGTGGGTGCCGAGGCAGGAGCCAGGCTGTGGGAGGGTGATGGGGACACAGCCCAGGGGAGCGCTGCCTCCTCACCCCTTGGCTGAGGCCTGGGCTGCTCATTGCAGGAGGGAAGCCCAACAGGAGCAGAGCCTGACACACGGTGGGAGATGCCCTCCTCCTTCTCCAGGCCACAGTCTTCAGCTGCCATGAACCTCAACCGCCGCACGTATGACCTGGAAGGTGAGACCTGGCGTGTCTGAAACCTGAGGGGTTGGGACAAAGCACAGGCTAAGGGATGCAGAGCCCCTGGTGTGCTGGGGATGGGTGCAGGGTCCCATGAAGCTGGGAATGGGCTATGGGGTCTTGGGGTCTGGCGTGGAGCAGGGAGAAGGTGCAGGTGCTGTGCCTGGGACGTGTTCAGGGTCATGTCAGGTGGAGAGGGCAGCCGAGGTGCTAGGACAAAGCCCCAGTGCCTGGCTCAGGTGCATGATCTGCATTTCCCCAGGGCTGGTGGAGCTGCTGAACCGTGCCCAGAGCTGCCGGGCCAACGACCAGCGTGGGCTGCTCTCTAAGGAGGACCTGGTCCTGCCTGACTTCCTCCAGCTCCCGGTGCGGGACAACAGTGCCTGCGAGGGGTCGGATCAGCCCAGTGCCCCTCAGCCTGACTCTGAGGGAAGCAGCCGCCCTCAGGAAGAGCCTGCGCTGGCTCAGCCTTCGTTCGACCACAAGCTCTGATGAGTCCTGCTGCACGTCCACACCCGGCGCGTGGCACCCCCGGGCCATGCTGGGGTTCAACGCGGGGCCCGACAGCCCCTGCCCTGCTCCGCCGACACTGCCCGGACTGCAGATCCATCCACATCCTGTCCCAAACTGTCGTGTCGTGTCACTGTGAGTGGCTGAGCAGCTGCCATGCCCCTCCGTGGGGCCACACCCCGGTGCACATCAAGGGAGTCCTGTACATAGTTTGAACCCCCGTTGCAAAGCACTTTGCAGGGTCCCGTGCATGCCTGGCACTGTCCTGCCCAGTGCCTCTGCCTGCAGCAGAGCTGCCTGCCCAGCACATCCTGTCTGTGTCAGGCTGGCACAGCCCCACTCGCTGTTTGGGTGGGGAAAGCTCCCTTCCCACTGAAGGGTGTGCAGGATAGACAGGGTGGGTGGGGAGGAAAGGCAGGCTCCAGTCCTGAACTCCGGTGCCGTGGGCAGGCAGGGTCAGGAGAACATGCCCGGAGCTGAGAGCCAGATCCAGTCCCTGGCCCCGTGGGAACAGGGCTGCCCCGCTGTTGATTTGCAAGTCCACCCTTCCTGGGGAGGGTGAGCATGGCCCTGCCGGGCTGTGCCCCGGGCAGGTTGTTACATTTGCATTGCGTGAGCGTGGCCTGATCCTGCCACAGTAGCACTGCTTGGAGCAGGGCACATGGTTCCTGCCCCAGGCAGACAGAGGCAGAGCCAGCAGATTGTGCCAAAAAAAGCCTTCCTCTCCTCGCTGGAGATCCTGCGTGGGTGGCTGCTGAGGGACACGCACGAGCAAATCCCCATATCCCCCCGTGCCCCATCCCCACCGGGGCTGCGGGTGCTCAGCCTTCGGGGACAGGTCTG
The DNA here is from genome assembly GCA_014706295.1 of Lycocorax pyrrhopterus obiensis. Lineage (NCBI taxonomy): Eukaryota > Metazoa > Chordata > Aves > Passeriformes > Paradisaeidae > Lycocorax > Lycocorax pyrrhopterus. The sequence continues at coordinate 10,859,248 of JACSVZ010000018.1, forward strand.
CTTGGTGCCAGCAGAATGCAGCACCCCTGTGTGCTGAGCACCTCAGCCTGCTGTGCAGGTCCCCAGCATGTGCCCAGCCTGTCGTTCCTGTGCTGGGCTGTAGCCTTGAGCCTAGGATCTGCCAGTCCTGGCTGTGCCCTGCTGGTCCTCATGCCCAGCAGCCCAGTGTCCCCAGAGGTCCCAGACAGAATCTGTGATGGAGACATTCCCCCAACAGCAGCCAGGAGATCCCTCCACAGTCCATACGTGCCAGAGTCCTTCCTGGCTGTGCCTTTGCGTAACCAGTCTGTCACCACTGCCTGGCCAGAGGCGAGGGGTGACCCAGGGCCCCCAGGCTTGCCCAGAGATGGGGGCATGGCCACCCAGTCCCATGCTGCCACAGCCAGCTGCAGCCCTGTGGCCTTAGTCAGAGCCCCCCTGTGTCTCTGTGATGCTGCTCAGTTCTGTCTGTGGTGTGGAACCAGGGGAAATAAAGAGCATTGCCTGGGTGTGCCTTTCTTTCCTTCCTCTGTCATCAAGGCTGGATGGTTCTTTTCCCAGCAGCAATGTCCCCTCAACCCCCCTGTCCCCCATGGAGCCTTCTCAGGGCCATGGCAGAGCTGGGGCCAGCCCTTGGCTCCAGTGCTACCCTGACTGGCAGCAAGGGGCAGTGCCAGGAGCTTGTTTTCCCGGCACTGCTGACGGAGTAGGGGAAGCTGCAGGGCCGGCACGGCCAAGGACTTCAGCCCCGACCCTGTCAATGAGTGACAGCCAGAGCTGCCAGGGCCTCACTGGGTTAATGATTGTGAGGGCAGCTGGCCAAGAGCCCCTGGGCACGGGGCAACTGCGGACACCAGCCTCCTGCACACTGGCTGCACCCCCGCTCCCCCAGACAGAAGGGTCCCCAGGCCCTGCAGAGCCAGGACATGTCCCCTGCTGTGGCAGGCATTCAGCTCCATCAGTCTGTGACTCAGTGGAGGTGGCTCAGTGATGCTCCAGCAGTGGCACAGGTGACCCCAGGCTGTCCCTGAGTGCCCTCGAGTACCCAAGGGATCTGCCCTTGTTCCCTCCATACATTTGCACCTGGCTCATCTATGGTGATGGGTCCTGGAAGTGCTTAATCCTGGGGAAACGGGGATGTGGCAACTGAACAGCTTTGTGCCCACTCCCACAGGCGCCGGGGCTGGAGGGGCCTTTGGTCACTGTCTCTCCCCTGGACAGTTGTGGACATGAGCCGGCTGGGTGTCCTGTGGGTGGATGGAAACTTGGCTGGTGGTGTGTAAGCAGCAAGTAATGATAAACAGGGCCAAGGAGATGGTGACGGCAGCGCTGGCCTCGCTCCTCTCCTGCTCACCCATCGCACGCGCCGGGGAGATGTGGTGCCAGGGAGACGCAGGCTCTGCCCCAGACAGCCCTCACGGCACTGCTGGCTGCCCCACACTGAGCCCCTGGCACAGGCAGAGCCGGGCTGCGTGCCACCATCACCACCAATGGAAGGACATGGGGATCACACTGGTGTTGGCGTCACCCACCACCAATGCCCTGGGAGTGAGGACATTGTGCCCTGGGCAGAGCTGGGTCCCTCATGGCTGATGCTCCAATGGCACTGAAGGTGCTGGATGTGTGCATGGCCTCACCTCTGGTTTGTGATGCCCCAGCAGCACCTGCACCAAGCCCTTCTCCTTGTCCTCCTCCTCTCGTGCAGTGGATGAACCACCTGGCACCAAATGATGGAGAGCTGAGGCTGCTCCGGCATCACCCCTCGGGCACTGGGCTCCAGCAGTGCCTCGGCTTTGCTCATCACCGCAGCGGCTGCCGCTCACCCAGACCCGGGGCAGGTGAGTCGGGGAGTGCCAGGGGCACGGTACCCCGGGGGCACGTGCCCCATCCCGCCCCAGGGGCCGCAGCTGACGTGGGATGTGGTGGGGGTTACCCATTAACTGCAGGAATTTCTGGGGAGGAGGTGAGCAGCGAGCGGAGGCGAGGGGCAACACGGGGCTCCTTAGACTTTGCTCTTGGCGTGTGTATAAAGGGCCGTGGTGCCCCACGGACCACTTCGCTGGAGGGAGGCGTGGATGTGGCATGTGGAAGTGGCACTGCCCTGAGTGCCCGGCAAGCCCCAGGTGAGCTGGGCCCTGCGCAGGAGGAGTCTCCTTCCTGCCTCCCCTGCCTGCCCTTTGGGAGCTCGCTGGGGTGGCACAGCAGCAGCTGGTGGCCCAGGGTACCAACAGATGATGGGATGGTGCTCCTCAGCGGTGCCAGCGCTGCAGGGATTCGGGGGGACACGGCAGCTGGTGCAGCACAGCTGTGGTGACACACAGCCACCTCTGCTCAGCCTCAGCAGGAGCGATGCTGCCCTACCGGACGGAGAGCCCGGTCCTGCCCGGCCGCTGCCCGGTGCGGGGAGGAAGGGTGGTGCACGGGCCACAGTTTGCCTACTGCCCCAGCCCCCAAGGTAGGTGCCCCCAGCCCTCCTCCTCCTCCTCCTCCTCTTCCTCGCCTGGCTCAGCTCTGCTTCTGGCCCAGGCAGTGCTGGGGTCTCCTCTGCAGGGAGGCCCCTGTGAGGACAGAGCTGTGCCATAGGTGCCCTCTCTCCCCAGCTCTGCACCGGCTGCCGGGTGCCCACACCTGCCCTTTCACTGTCGGTGCTGTGCCTTGCCCTGACCATGGCTTCCCCTGCCCTGGCTCCCCGGGGCGCCTGCACGAGGGCCGGGAGCGGTATGAGCTGGACGCGCTGTCCTGGCAGGGGCACCGCCTGGGCTTGGATGAGCTGCAGAAGCCAGGTGAGACCCTGCAGGTGGTGGGGGTCTCACACAGCACCCGGGCTGGGGAACACCCCAGAGACCTGACAGAGACACCTGGGGCACTTGGTGTGCCAGGACTGTGGGGCGCCAGGATGGGAGGGGAGTGCCGGCAGGGAGACCCTGAGCATCCCAGGCTGATGTGGAAAGAGCTGAGGGACAATGGGGTGGTCGGCACAAGGCACTCTAGGGTGGGAGGAGATGGAGGGGACCCGGGGAGAGGTGGCATAGCTGGGGACATGAGCCCTGTGCTGCCAGGAGCTGTGAGCATGGCATAAGGCTGTAGGAGCCTGGGGAGCCGGGGCCATGCCACAGCAGGAGTTTAACACTCTCTCTTGTCTTGCACAGAACTCGGGTGCTGGGCCAGGGTCCAGTCCTTCTGTGTCTCCCTTCTAAAGGTGCCCCTGATGTTTGGGTTCCTGTACCTCTTCGTGTGCTCTCTGGACGTGCTCAGCTCTGCCTTTCAGCTGGCTGGAGGTAGTAGGGTGGCAGGGATGCCTGGGAACCTGCTGGCAGTGCCAGCAGCCTGTGCTCACATTCCCTTACAGGCAAGGTGGCGGGGGACATCTTCAAGGACAACGCCATCCTCTCCAATCCAGTGGCTGGGTTGGTGGTGGGCATCCTGGTGACCGTGCTGGTGCAGAGCTCCTCCACCTCCACTTCCATCATTGTCAGCATGGTCTCCTCAGGGTGTGAGTGTGCCCATGAGGCTCCTGGGGACCTGAGGCTGGAGGAGGGGATGGCTGGATGGGGTCACCCTGAGCCAGGCCATGCAAGGCTAGCAGGTCTCTCTGTCCCCAGTGCTGGAGGTGCGCTCTGCCATCCCCATCATCATGGGCTCCAACATCGGCACCTCGGTCACCAACACCATCGTGGCCCTCATGCAGGCTGGCGACCGCAGTGAGTTCAAACGGTGAGAGCTGGATGGGTCAGAGGAGCTTGGGGGCTGGGGGCTGCTCCTCAGGGCCACTCCATGCCAACGAGCTCCTCTGCTCTGCGCAGGGCCTTCGCCGGTGCCACGGTGCACGACTGCTTCAACTGGCTGTCCGTGCTGGTGCTGCTGCCACTGGAGGTGGTGAGTGGGTACCTGCACCACGTCACCCGCCTGGTCGTGGCCACCTTCAACATCCGCAGCGGGAAGGATGCCCCTGACCTGCTGAAGATCATCACGGAGCCCTTCACCAAGCTCATCATCCAGGTCTCCTCAGCTGTTGTGTTCACCAGCATGGTGTGCCCCAGGCTGGTGGTGATGTCCCCAGCACTGGCATCCCTTTGATGGTGGTTGTATCCAAGTGTCCCCTGGCTGGCAGTGGTGTGCCCATGCCAGTGAAGATGTCCCCAGTCTGTGGGTGCTGTTAGCCCCCAGGTGCCCTCTCCAACACATGTGTTGTTGCAGCTGGACAAGTCTGTGATCACGGGCATCGCGACAGGGGACGAGAGCCTGCGCAACCGGAGCCTCATCCGCGTCTGGTGTGGCCCTGCATCCCCACAGGTGAGGGGCCCGTGGCCCTGCTGGGGCCACCAAACAATCCCACAGAGGATGGGTGGTGGGCAAGGGCTGGGTGTGGACACTGCGGAGGCAGCTGTAGCCCACCTTCTCCCTGCAGATGGCCACTGTGGGGCTTGGGCCCCCCCCCCAAACTGCACATCCCCCGGCCACTGCACCACTAAGGGCATCAAGGTCCTCCACAACATCACCAGGCAGAAGTGTGAGTGGGTGTGGAGGGCTTGGGCAGGGTTGGGGCACAGGGCATGGGGATGGGGAGGTGCAGGCGGGGCTGAGGGTTGTACAGGTGATGGAGAAGTGCTGGAGCCATGATGTGGGGCAGGGCTGGGAGATGTAGGGCTGGGGTCCAGGTGTGGGGCTGTCTGTGGGGGCAGGTTTGTGAGCGGGGCCGGGCCAGCCCCAGCCCCTTGCCCAGCCGTGCTGTGGGGCAGGCGAGCACCTCTTCACCGACACACCACTGCCCGACCTGGCTGTGGGGCTGGTGCTGCTGGCCGGGTCCCTCGTCGTGCTCTGCACCTGCCTCATCCTCCTGGTCAAACTCCTCAACTCCCTGCTCAAGGGGCAGGTGGCCAAAGCCATCCAGAAGGTCATCAACACTGGTGAGTAGGACGGGGACCACGTACCACACGGTCACCCATGCCCATCTCCACCTGCCATCCTCAGACCTGTCCCTGGCTGCCCTGACCCCCAACCCTGATGTGTCCCTGCCCATGTCCATGTTTGTGTCCATGCCCATGCCCATGCCTTGGCAGACCTCCCACACCCGCTCAGCTGGCTCACGGGGTACTTTGCCATGGTGGTGGGTGCTGGGATGACCTTCGTGGTGCAGAGCAGCTCTGTCTTCACCTCGGCCATCACACCCCTGATCGGTGAGTCCCGGCCATTCCTGGTCCCCTGCCATGTGCCAGCCCCTGGCCTGTGGGTGCTAAAGCACTCAGAGGGACAGGAGGAGCTGTGCCTCCTTGGGAGAGCACGGGGATGGCACTGCCAGGAGTGATGGGGATGGATGGGGTGCCTCTCCCACAGGCCTGGGGGTGATCAGCATTGAGCGTGCCTACCCACTGACCCTGGGCTCAAACATTGGCACCACCACCACTGCCATCCTGGCTGCCCTGGCCAGCCCGGGGGACAAGCTGGCCAGCTCCTTCCAGGTACAGTCAGCCCAGGGCCATGGCTGGGCTGAATGGGATCACCGGGCAGGGCAGGGGGTTGGCGGAAGCCCATGTGCCCAGTTTGACAGGGATGCCATCCCTGCAGATTGCTCTGTGCCACTTCTTCTTCAACATCTCGGGCATCCTGCTGTGGTACCCGCTGCCCTTCACCCGCCTGCCCATCCGCATGGCCAAGGCGCTGGGCGAGCGCACGGCCAAGTACCGCTGGTTTGCCGTGCTGTACCTCATCATCTGCTTCCTCCTGCTGCCCTCCCTCATCTTCGGCATCTCCATGGCGGGCTGGCGGGCGCTGGTGGGAGTGGGCACGCCCTTCCTCGGCCTCCTCTTCTTCGTGGGGCTGGTGAACGCGCTGCAGGCGCACAGCCCCGGCCGCCTGCCCAAGTGGCTGCAGACCTGGGACTTCCTCCCCGCCTGGATGCACTCGCTGCAGCCCCTGGACCGCGCCATCACCCAGGCCACCCTGTGCTGCACTGACCGCTGCCGCAGCCCCGAGGGCTGGGAGGAGCACGAGGGCCCTCCCCGTGACAAGGCCAGGCTGGGGCTGGACAACCTCGCCCTCTCCTACCCCGAGGAGATACCCAGCCCCACCATCCGGGTGGGCTCCCCTCGCCCTCTCCCTCACGGTGCCACACGGCTCTAGCTGGCAATGCATACCCAGGTTGCTGCTCCTGTGGCCGCTGGTGTCTAATAAAGGGGGAGTGCCCACGCCCCAGGTGTGTGTCTCTTTGGGTTCTCCCTCTGCAAACCCTGCGGTCACAGGTACCCCACACCCACCATCCTCCCCGGTTCCCACACACCACCACTGCTCAGCCCAGCTGGTGCTGGGGACACACCAAACGCTCTGCTGGTGCTGTGGAGCACATGGTGATGCTGCCACAGCTGAACCCCGAGGTCTGTAGCCAGCTGTACTGAGGTGTCACGGGCAGCATCTTCTTCCCCCTGCCTTGTCCCCGGGCTGAGCTGGCAGGGTCCATGGTGCCCCACTGTGTGCCACAGCAGCATATCAGTGAGCGAGGCACAGCACAGGGCAGCCAGCAAGGTGCTGGGCTGCTGCTGTGCTGCTGGGCTGGAATCAGCAGGATGATGACTCGGCATGGTTGGGCAGTGCCCCTGCACCACCGGGCACCCTGGCACCCATGGCAGGAGCCCTCCCGCCATGGTGACCCTGAAGGGAGCCCTTTAAGCGGCAATGACAACTTCTCCCACTGCCCACAGATGTTTGGGTTCCTGCCATCGATATTGGCCCAGCCTTCCCTCCCTCCCTCCCTCCTTCCCGCCCGCCCTCCTCTGGACTAGGACCAGCAGAGCCAGCAGCGCTGCCGTGGGAGCCTCTCTGTGTTCTCGGCACTGCTGCTGTCCCACATGCCCGGCTGGGCAACCACTGGGCCAGGACGACCTCGCCACCAGACCGGGTCAGTGTGGGAGCGGTGGCGACCGGGAGAACCCGCCAGGGACTCAGCGATGCTGGGGCTGTGCCTGCAGCCGCTTCGGGACCGGTGAGCAGGGCGCGGGAAAGCCCCATGGGGCTTCATCTGCTTGAGGGGCCGGGCCAGCATGGAGCCAGCCAGCACCCTTCCCAACACCTCCGGTAATGGCAGCGGCGCCGGCAGCGCCCCACACTCACCTGCAGCCACGGGGCTCATCTTGCTGGCCGCCCTGTCCGTCCTGCTGGCCACGCTGGTGGGCAACGCTCTGGTGGTGGTGGCCATCTCCACCAGCCGGGCCCTGCAAGCCCCACAGAACCTCTTCCTGGTGTCCCTGGCCTCAGCGGACATCCTGGTGGCCGTCCTCGTCCTGCCCTTCTCGCTGGCCAACGAGGTGATGGGCTACTGGTACTTTGGTGGGCTGTGGTGCAGCCTGTACCTGGCGCTGGACGTGCTGCTCTGCACCGCGTCCATCGGGCACCTCTGTGCCATCAGCCTCGACCGCTACTGGGCCGTCACACGGGCAGCGCGGCTCAACCTGCGCCGCAGCCCACGGCGGGTGAAGGGCATGATCGGGGCGGTCTGGGCAGCAGCGGCCCTGGTGGCACTGCCACCGCTCCTGCGGCCGCGGCCGGGGGGCCGGGAGTGCCAGCTGAGCCAGGAGACGTGGTACGTGCTGGCCTCCTGCGCCGCCTCCTTCTTCATCCCCTGCCTCGTCATGGTCGCCGTCTACTGCCGCATCTACCGCCTGACTGCCCGGCGGACGGCCGCCCTGCTCGCTGCCCGCTCCCCGCGCCCTGCCAGCGGCGATGGAAGGGTGTCAGGCGTTGGGATGCCGGGATGGCGGCGCCGGAGCCAGCACCAGAGCGTGCTGCTGTGCCGCCGGCGGCTGGTGCGGGCGCGGGAGCGGCGCTTCACCGTCGTGCTGGCTGTGGTGATGGGGGCCTTCGTGCTGTGCTGGTTCCCCTTCTTCTTCACCTACAGCCTGGGGGCTCTCTGTGGGCAGGGCTGCCACGTCTCCAAGCCCCTCTTCAACTTCTTCTTCTGGATCGGCTACTGCAACAGCAGCGTCAACCCCCTCATCTACACCCTCTTCAACCGGGACTTCCGTGCTGCCTTCCGCCGGCTCCTCGCCATCCCCCGCCGGCACCGCACTTAGGGACCCACTGGGACACCGGGGACGTGGCCCCCAGCCCAGCTCAGCGTTCACAGGGCCTGGCCCCACCACAGACCCTGGATGGCAGTGCTGGTGTGCAGCTCGAGGTGCTTCTGGAAATGCAGGATTGAATAAAAGGAGAGCAAAGCCTGTGCCTGGAGCTGGCGTCTGCCTCCAGGGAGCCCAGCAAGAGGCACCAACGGCCAGCACCCGTTGTCACCTTCGTCACCCCACACGTATCCCTTGCAGCAGTGGTGGTGACAACTTGCTGTGGCAGCTCCAGTGAGTACCAGCCCTCCCCACTCCCAGATGAATGTCTGCGTCCTCCAGCATTCTCTTGTGCAGGGGATGGACCCCACGGCTGCTGCGAGGAGACAAAACTCTCCATGTGGCAGCGTCACCAGCACTGGGCTGAGCTGGCTGTGCCACCACAGCAGCCCAGTCCGAGCCCTGTGCCTCTCTGCCAGGGCCATCCCTTCTGGGGACATGCCAGCTGTGCCATGTCACAGGGGCTCTGTGAGGGCACACACATACCCACGGTGGGGTACAAGGGTTGCAGGTCTGAGGTGGAACACCCCATATCCTGCTCGGGAGCTTTACTGGGATCTTGCTGCAGGAGGGAAAGGAGGAATGATATCCCAGTGCCGGAAAGGCCATTCTCCCGTGGGAGAGTGTTAGAGATGGGATCGCATGGGAACAGGCTCCAGCACAGCCTGACGTGCAAGAGGCCACGGAGGCAGCTGTGGGGCGAAGATCCAGGGGCAACCACACTCCCCTTGGGGGGCAGAAGTCGCCCCACACCCCTCCTGCCTGGCTGCCCGCCCTGCTCCGCACAGACACCCGGGGGTCAGGGGCTGCTCCACTTCTTCAGCTTTGCTGCTCAAAATAGAAAATCTCAAAACATTGGACTTTCTCTGGGCTAAAAACAGCCGCTGGCGCCTGTGAGCTGAAGCCCAAGGAACACTGGCCCCCGTCAGCCCCCCCAGCCCCCATTGGGGTGGGTGCAGCTCAGCTGGGGTCTGGGAGGGCTGGATGGGATGGGGGACTGGATGGGATGGGGGTACTCGCAGCAGTGAGGATCTCTGAGCCATCACTGTGCCTGCTGGCCCCATGTGGGGAGGCTCATGGTGCGAGCTTTGGAGTCAGCAGAGGTTCCCAGTGGAATCGGGTTGGGATGGGCCCCAGCGCTGACTCCCGGAGGCGTCTGGCCCCAGTGGCTGGAGCTGCACTGGCACTGCCTGCGGAAGGAGCTGCCCTATCGCTGCTGCCCAGCTTCCCCTCCCGAGGCCGCCGCTCGCCTTCTCACAACTAAACAACACTTTGCTTCTAAAAATACCCAGATGAGGGCAACTAGCAGGGACTCGGCCAGGCCAGCTCTCACAGGGGGCACCAGCCCTGTGGCAGTACCCTGGGTGCCAACCAGGGTACCAGGCACTGACTATCCCTCCTCCTGGGCATGAGTGCATGGCTCCGAGATGCTGCAGGGCAGGAGCAGGGGGAACCCCTGCCTGGGCAAGGCAACACCAGCATATCAGGGCAAAATCCAAGTCAGTGAAGGGAGATTCAGGCTGATGTCTGAAACATCAAACCCTGAGGGCTGGATGAGGTGTTGGGAGCACCTGGTCCCCCTCTTCACCCTACTGGGGTGCTTGGGAAGAGCTCCCTCACGGAGCATGTCCCACTACATCCCCATCCAGCACATCAGCCTGTTCATAGCAGATGCGTTGAGCAGGTCGCTCCGGCTCCTTGCAGCAGCCATTTCCATTCCAAGTTTGTACAAAGTCTGTTTCTCTGTTTCATCTGCCGCAGCATGACCCTTATTCCTGCCGTGCTCCTGAGCCACCATGACCCCAGTGCCACTGGGAAAGTGGCTCCCCTCGAGGCGCTGATTGTTGCTGCCCAGCTGCTATTCCTGTGCCTGGAATTGCATCCTGCATTTTCAGGCTTTTTTCTTCAATTTCCTAAGATTGTTTTGAATTACTCCCCCAACAAGCTTGGGTTCAGAGCCCTCTCCCTCTCCAGCCATGTCATCCCCTCCACAGAGCTAAAAAGCAGAGTGGCAGTTCCACCACCTGGGCTGCTGCTGGATCTGTTGGGGACATCAGGATCCTCTGGACACTGGTGCTGATCCAGCAGCATCCTGCTGTTCATGACTCTCATCAGTGACAGGAATGGTGCTGCAAAATGCCAGGTGGGAGGAAACAGAAAATAGCAACCCAAGGGTTAATGTTGGAAACAAAGTCATCTCATTTTAAGTTCAAAATAAACATGTGCCAGCTTTGAAAGGAAAGCAGCTCTAAAAGAGGAGCTCTCACAGCATGAGCTCATCCCTCCAGGCAGAGTGACAGAGAGATTACCCCCAAGGTGTGGCAGGGCAAAGCATCCTCCTCCTCCTCACTGCAGATTCATACCCTGAAGATGTGACATCTGATTTCTAGTGGATGCTGAAGGGCACAGCAGCCACAGGCAGTACCGACTGCATGGACAGCGAGTGCTTGGAGTAATTTGTGTTATTATCATCCTCACTACAGCCTGAGGACATGAACCCTTCTCTCCTGCCATGGGCCCAGGCTGCTATTGACAGAGACCAGTCGAGGGACCTGCCCAACACCAACCTCGCACCTGGGGCAGCCCAGCTGCCACCAGCCACCGGGAAGGAGGCATCTTCCATGGGCTGGAGCAAGAGACGGGAGCCGTGGGAAGGCAGGGGTGACGTCCTCACTCCAAAGCCAGGAGTAGCACAAAGCAGGGCAGACACCACTTGGTTTAAGAGGATTAATGAGCACTTTTGTGCCCAGGAGAGGCAGGGAGATGGGCAGGTCAACTGAGGGGCTGGCAGGTCATTGAGGGGTGCTCGAGTGCAGGCCAGCTCTGCAGGGAAACCAGCGACTGGTTTGCTGGGGATCAGGTGGGGAGAGGTTCCCATACTACAGCTTTTCTTCAGACAGGGTAATGCTGCTGCTAATTTTGGTATAATTAAAAAAAAGGTTATTAGAGCAAATAATGGGTGGGAAGAAACTGTCAGGAGCTCAAACACCAGAACGGCACATGAGCTGTCAGGGTCAGCTGCACTGGGGCACGAGAAAACCCAAACCTCCACGGCAGAGGTGACCAGGGAAACAGGGCAGAGCACCGGAGCTTGGGTCACCCACGCCGTGACCGGGATTGACCGAGACACCGGGGAAACGCGCGTGGCCGCTTGGACTTTATTGAGGCTGCGAAGGCGGGGAGGCTCCCCTAAACACGTAACTGTTTCCGTCAGGAGAGAACAGGACACCTCGGAGAGAGCCCGACCCAGGGGCACGGTACCAGAACCGGAACGACCCGAAACCCGAACAGCCCCACAGCTTCCACAAAGCACCGGCGCTTATTTATATACAGCCGCTCGGCCCCACCCACCACAGACTGCCCTATCACGACCCGTTCTGCGGCTGAGTGGCAGCTCCACACCCAATCAGATGCAGCGGAAGGCGGGGCTCCCCCGTGGTGGGCGCTCTTGACTCTCGCCCAATCCGTTCCCGGAACTTCCTGAGTGACATCTCGCCCTCCAATCAGCGCCCGCCCCCTCTCTTGGCAGCGCTTCGCCGATGGCTGCAGGATGACGTACACTCCTCTGGCTCCGCCCCGCCTGCCCGCCCCTCGCGGGGCCAACGGGAGGGCGGTGGCGCGGCGGAGGGGGCGGGGCTTCCTGAGGAGGCGGACCAATGGGAGCGCGGCGCGGGAGGAGCGAGGGCAGGCATTGGCCGGGCGGGGCGCGGGGGGCGGGGCGCGGCGGCGGCGGCGGGGGGCGGCGGGCGCGGGCCGAGCGCGGGGAGCGGAGCCGGCGGGAGGCGGCGGCGCCCGCGGGCCCATGGAGCTGGAGAACATCGTCGCCAACACCGTCCTGCTCAAGGCCCGCGAAGGTGAGCGGCGCCGGACAACACCGGAGCTGGCGGGGCGGCAGGCCCGGGCTGCGGGCCCCGGCGGTGCCGCCCCGGGGCTCGGCCCCGGCGGTCCCTCCCGGGGCATCGCGGCCTTGGCGGGGAGCGGGGAGGTGGCGGCGCGAGCTGGGCACCGACATTCGGCTCCCCGCGTCCCGCGCGGGGGTTGCCCGGTGCTGCGCTCGCTCCGGGGGAGCTGAGCTCGCTCCCGGGCGGCCTCGCTGCCTCTCCGGTGCAGATCGCCCCATCTGCCTCCCGCCTTGCCCACTCCAGAGGCTGCTCCGGCTCCTCTGGCACAGGGGAGAGGCAGCTTTGGGTGCCGTAGGAGAAAAAAAAAAAAAAAGTTGATTTCAGTCCGATAAACTGCTGCTTCCCACACACGGGCCGATCCCGAAACTGCGGCGGGGAGCCCCACCCGTCCGCCGCCTTCACACCGGCCCCGGCCCCGGGTCTGTGGGGCTCCTGGAGCTCTGCTGCGGGCCACAACGCTCCCACTGCTCCAGGGCCACGCTGAATTCCAGGGCCCGGGTGTGGGATGCAGCCTGGCAGCAGCGGGGCTGTCCTGAAGATGCAGGGAGAAGCCTCAGGAGGGGATGGGAAGTCTCACACAGGAACCTGGTCCTTTGCACAGAAGATCCGCTTCAGGCAGGCATCGATGAGTTCAGTAGATCACGTATGTGCTGGGGAAGTGCAGTCCCCTGCTGTCCTGTGGTGTGCAGCTGGCCAGACCGAGCCATCCTGGAGCCTGAGAGACCTGCTGAAATCCAGTTAGAGGGCTTTGGAGATTAGATTTGTGGGAGCAAAAAGCAGCGAAATTAAATTTGCACGGGCAGAAACATTTCCAAGCTGCTTGAAAACCAGGCTAAGTGTAAGTACTCCTGGCACAGTGACCGTGGTGGACCGTGACATTCAGGTTCATAATGGCAAGGTTTGGTTCAAAACCAAGCAGCGGGGTTTGTGACCTCCAGGCACGAGGCCCAGCTTCACACGGAGTGACCCGGAGACTGGCTCCTGTTGTGCCCTTGGGGAATGGAGTTTGGGCACTGATACGGCACTAGGTGCTGGACGGCTGCTGCTCCTGGTGCTCCACTAGTGCCTCTCCCTCGGCAGCAGTGGGCAGTTTGCAGGCAGAAACAGCCCCCTGTCACACTTGTGCCAGGTGGTTCTTGGGCTGCAAGAGCTGTAGGTGTCCATGCTGCCTGTCCATGCTGCCCGTCCGTGGCTCTCCCACCTGTGGCTGGGTGGCCATGGTGGCCGCTGGGGTGAGCTCAGACAGCTTCTGTGACAGGACAGAGCTACTTTGCAGGCCAGATCCAACAGGGCTGGGTTCTTTGCTCCAGCCCGGCCTTTTTTGGAGCTTGCTAGGTTGGTTTGGGAGTGTAGAGCTGAGCTAGGATGTGTTATGGGGCTGCTGACAGCCACCTTCAGCTGCTGCCACAGCACAACCATGCCCTATGTTTGGTCAGGCCCAGGGAAGGTGAAGGATCCTTGTTCCCCCTTGCCCTGACAGAGGGACAACAGACCAGCTCTCATCCATCACCCAACCCTGAAGCTTGCTCCTGGTGAGCTCTGGGTGGAGGCAGCCCACCCCTTGCCCCATCCCCAAACCAGGGGTGCTGGGAGGTTGCTGTGCAGGAGCCCAGCTCCCCACTGGACTGTCGGCCGCAGCGCTGGGAGGGCGGGGGAGAACTGCGCGTGAAGGGCACTGGAGCCTCCTTTCAAAGCAAACAACTCAAGGAAATGCAACCTCCGGGTGCTGTGGGGCTTTGCTCTGCCTTTCCTTGAGCTCTCTTGGGGTGAGGATGGCCTGTCCTCCCCTGCCCTCGTTTCGCTGCCCCCATCCGCTGCATTGTCGCTGACAAGAAGGTGTCTGCGCCGCTGGTTTCTTCCAGCCCTGCTTACCCTTGAGTCACTTCCTTCCTGAGTTTGTACAATCGTGCGGCCCAGCTGCTGGTGCGGGGCAGATGCAGTGCAGGGACCCATGGCGTGACAGGGGCTCGGACCCGGGGCTGGCACCGCAGGAGGCTGACCAGGATGGCCTCATCCCACCTGGCTGTCCGTCCGGGGCCTCCTGTGGCGCAGGGAGCTGGATGCCAGGGGACTGTGTCTAGGGTTTGGGGCTGAACTGCATCTGCAGTGGAGGAAAGTGTTATGAAAGTTTCTCAAGAGCTGATAAATTATGTTCAACCCCTCTGTGATTTCAGAAAGCTGGGCCTTGGGCCCAACTCTTGGCCCGACCACTTTGGCAGAGTGATTTAATGAATTTCCAAAGAGATGTGGGAAATTGTGTATGTTGGCACTGGGAAAGCAATCCCTGGAGGTTGGCTGATCCCAGCAATCGGTACTTAGTGCTTGCTGTGATGTAAATTTTTTGGTCTATCTAGAAGCTTTCCCACCCTGTCCTACAGCACTGGCCATTTACTCCAGCAGCTGAAGCTGGAATAACACCTGGTTCTTGGATCTGGATTTTCTGAGGCTGGCTTATCTCTGGAGAAAGGTGGGAGCGTCCCCACTTCACAGGTGGGAAACTGCAGTGATGAGCCCCAGGCAATGCAGCAAGTTGTCTGGGGAGCCGGGATTAGAGCAGGAATTCCTGTCTCCCAGCTTCGTGTCCTCCCTCTGAGAGCCCCTCCCTGGAGTAAGCAATCAGTCTGGAATGAGTAGGTGGTATGAATGTCTTTGCTGCAGCAGGAAGAGCTTCACACCAAGCAAGGCATGGCCTGGAGGGGTGATTAGTTATGCAGAGGTGCTGGGGGCAGGCCTGGGAGCCAAGAACTGCCGTGGCTGTGGACACTCCTGCCCCTGCTGGGATTTTCCAATCATGAAAGGTCTTCAAGTTCTTGATCGGGATTTGTTCAGCAGCCAGAGGTTGGTCTGCCCATTTCCTCTGGCAATCAAGGCTCCAACACTTTTGTCCCACCAGGAGATGGAGGTACCACTTCGGTCTTGTTTTCCATGCCTGGACTTAGAGAGGCTCCTTCCTCAGCTCCTGGCAAGGCTAAGCTGCAGTCAGACACCTTTGCTTCCTGACTCATGGTACTGATTTTGTGTGCCCTGCAGGTGGTGGAGGAAACCGGAAAGGCAAGAGCAAGAAATGGCGCCAGATGCTGCAGTTCCCCCACATCAGCCTCTGCGAGGACCTTCGGCAAACCCTGGGTGAGATGCGGGGCTTGGTGGGAGCCGCTGGGCGAGTGTGTGTGTGGGAGCTGTGCACCCCAAGCTGAATGTCAGGGACATAGAACAGGGCAAATCCCAGCCAGGATTGCTTGGAGTTCAGGGTGTAGGGAAGAAATGATGGGTAAGTGGCTGATGATGTAGCCACACACCTGCCAGACTGTGATGAGCTTCACTAGAGGAACACCACCTTCTGTGTGCAAACAGACCTGCTCCGTGCTGCAGAGTTTTGGAGTGTCACTCTGGGGTGCCTTTGCAAAAATAACAAAGGTCCTGCTAAAGTCCTCTGTTCTCCCTGGCTGGATTCAGCTCAGCTCCACAGATCTCAGCTTCTAACATTCAAGCAGTAGCTCTTCTCAGGCAAACTGGGTTCTAGCTGTGTGGTGTGGATGAGAACTGGAGTTGGGCAGGGCTAGGCCTGTCATTTTCATTCTGTACTTTGTACTCTTCATGGTTTTAATGTTGTTTGTGCAGCAGGCTTGGTCCTGAGATCATGTGAAATTGTTTTGGGGCACAGAGAGTGCAAGTGCTTTGCTTCCTGGGAAGAGGAGAGCTTGTTTAAGTTTTCAATCTGGATTCAGCTGCCAGCTGGAGAGTGGCACAGCACTGGCCTTGTTTCAGAGCAGATGTCACTGAAACAAATGGCTTTGGGAGGTTTCTGCAGCTCAAATTCCTAGTTCTGCCCTGCCCAGGTTCTCCAGTCCTGGCAATCCTTTGGGCCCCGTGGAACTGTAGTACTTGGATAAACTCAATGTCACTCATCCACACTGTAACCCTCAAGCTCACAGCAGCCCAGTGCAGGCTGTCCCCACCTCCCTCTGCCACACACCCCATGCACCATCTCTCGGGGCTGGCTTCACAGCCAGGTGTGGCTGTATGGAGACTCCAGCCTTGGATTTGCTGCTGGCTGCCTCTCTGGAGCAAGGTCGGAGAGCTGAGCACAGCTCTGGCCTGGGCTCTCCTTACAGCTCCCATCTTGACCATCCAAACCCCTTCTGCCTCTTTGACTTGCATGCCCTCAGCAGAGCTATCCCTCAGCTTTTGTCCATTCTCTGCCTGCAGCCACCCTTCCTGTGGCTGTCATGACATTTTCCAGCACCGAATTTCACCTGTTTGCCAGCAGTGAGTGCTGGTGGTCTCTGTGTCTGCTGTCCTGCTATCCAGAACAGTGGCCTTGTGAAGATTTGGGAAGCAAGTCCTTCCCAGCCACTGGCTGTCACCGCCCGTGTCTCACTTCCCCTTGGAGAGGCACGTGAGGAGTGCTCTGACCCAGGTGGCAGCAGCTTCGCTTGGTTTTCCCATGGGAGAGATGACCCCGTTCCTTGTGCTTGGGCACTCTTTGGCTGGGGTGTCTTTCTTTTCACCTCACAGCCTGCTAGAAAGGCGTTTCTTTCCTATTCCAGAGTCTTGGCAGGACCATGAGCATGGTGGGCTGGTTGCCCACTGCAGAATTAAGCTTTTTGTGCTCTGACCACAGGGAGTAACCTCGTGTAAGCCTGGGCAGCGACCAGGGCAGCCAAAAGCTTCTGATCTCGCCGAGAGCAAACTCTGGTCCTCCCCAGCTGAAGGGAGCTCCTTCCCCTGCAGACACAAGGAAACCGGCTGGTGCGGCAGAGCTGGCGAGGCCACCTCCTCCCCCACCACAGCCTGCTCCACACTCTCCTGCACCCTCAGGAAGCTGCAGCTTCCTCGGGAGAAACTGCTGCACAGGGAGGGGAAGGCTGGGAGTACCCAGCGCTGGGATCCCCTGGGTGGCTGCACATCTGCACTGCAGGCAGCCCACAGCCCTCGGTGGCAGCGGCTGTCACTGAAATGTGTTCTGGCCTGTGGTCAGACAGCGTCTTATGGCTGGAAGGGGAGGAAAAAAGCAGAGAACTGGAAGTGCTCTGGATAGTCAAAGGGGTTTGTGCCTGGGCTGCCAGAGTTCAGAGAGGGGTAGGAGGAATCTGCGAGCTCTGGAGGGCAGTAGGAGTTATGTACAAGCAAGTGGCTGTCCCATGGAGTGGGGAGTTCTGACTGCTGTGTGCACATCAGCAGGGCATCTGTGGGAATGGTGCCTCCCATTTTGATGCTGCTGCTTCCAGCAGGGCCTTTGGGAACACTAGTGGTTTGGAGGAGTCATCAGAACAACTCTTGGCCTGGAAGATATGCCTTGAGATAAGCTTGGTGTGTTTCTCATGTTCCAAGGAAAGTTGTGTGTCTGGAGCAGTTGTTTGATCTCTGTGGAGAGAGGAGGAGAGAGCTTTTAGGCAAGCAGGAGATATGGAGGTCCCTTACTAGGAGCAAGAGGTTCAGGCTGAACAGAACAGCAGATCAATCCTCTTTCAGGGAAGAGGGTCTTCCACAGGGGAATGTAAAACCTCAGCAATGTCCCTTGTCCCACTGGGTGCGCTTCACTCTCCTGAGGGTCTCAGGCTGGTGGGACCTGTCAGCAGCCCAGCTGAGGAGTCACAATACCCCCACTGCTGCCTGGTCAGGGTGGTGGGCTGGAACTGCTCTTTTGGGATTCGGCAGTGAGTGACCTTCTCCACGTTTGCAGAGCGGGACTACCACAGCCTGTGCGAGAAGCAGCCCATTGGGCACATGCTCTTCCGGCAGTTCTGCGAGACACGCCCCGAGCTCTCACGCTGCGTCAAGTTCCTGGATGCTGTGGTAAGAGCAAAGCCCATCAGGCTTCGTTGGGGGAGACAGGGATGTTCTGGACACCCTGGCCGTGAACTGGTTGGCCGGATGCTCCAGCAGGTGCTTCTGGGCACACAGGACTTTTCTGTAGGAAAAACCTGTGAGTTGCAGCCCAAATAGGGCTGGGCCTTTGCTTAGGGAGCTGTTTGCTGGAGATCTGGTTTTCAAGGAAAGCATGGGAAACTTTGGGCAGAGGGTGTTCCCTGCTCCACAGCTGTTGCCCAGTAGCAAGGCTGGGTTCCTGGCTGGACCTGCCCCTCACACTGTTTGCTCTCTGCAGGCAGGGTACGAAGTGGCTCCAGATGAGAAGAGAAAGGAATGTGGGCAGCACCTGATTGAAAAGTACTTGAAGCCAAACGTGAGTGAGAGGGTTGTGTTTGCTGCCTGCAAGAACAGTTGGAAAGCCAACAGCTGACATTGCCCATGTCCTGCCACAGCCGACATGCTGAGCCACCACACCACCTCACAAGCCACCACACTGCTTTGCCCACTGACCCTAAAGCAGGACCTGTGGGCTCTGCTCCCTATGTCTGACTCCATCCCTTTGTCCCCAGAGTGAGGACCATGTGCCTGAAGTTCCCTCACAACTGGTGGATGCCTGTTGTGAGAGGCTGGAGCAGGAACCTTCCAAGGAGCTCTTCAAGGAATGCACTAAGTAAGTTGGAGGGCTGGGCTGTGCCTGCAGGTCGCACATGGCACGGGGATGATGCTGCAGCTGACTCACCGTGTCCCTCGTGGTCCATTCCTCTGGGAGAGTGAGGGCTGGTGCTAAGGCTGGGTCCTGGGCAGATTTGGACCAGCAGTTTCCAGCCCAGCTCCAGGAAAGCGAGCACAAGGATCTTGTGCTCTGGAGGCCACGAGCTGCTGCAGAAACCTCTGTCAGTCCTCCCAGGCGGAGTTGCCATTTGGAAAGACCCTGTAGCAATGCTATTCCCAGTGTCGTGCCAGGATCTTGTAGGCTCCTGCCGAGCTGAGCCGATGGCTGCAGTCCTGTGCCAGCTGTCCTGTCCTGCCGGCCACAGAAGTGGCTGTTGTGGTCGGGTTGCTCTGGCTGTTGCTGCAGGGGTCTAAGGTCACCTCTGTTCCCATCACAGAAACAGTGGCCGAGGTCCTGGCTCCGGGTGTGAAGCGGAAGCTCTTGGGCAAACCAGGCTTGCAGCCTCACCCCTCCCTGCACAGTAGCTGGAGCGTGTTGCCTAACTGAGTGCAGGGCTGTAGCAACACATTTGCTGCAGTCTTCTGGGGAGCGTTAGCTCCGTGTGTGGTAACCAGTGTCGTGTCTGAATGCAGAGCCTCCGGGCTGGGCCCTGCCTGCTCTTGGCAAGCTCTGAAAGGGGAGAGCCCATCCGCTTCTCCTTGATGCATGTTTCCAGTCTAGACACTGTGTCTAAGGCTCCTCACTCCGCTGGGCAGCCCTGGCACAGCTCTCCAAAGCAGTTAGCTCTCTCGAGCAGGATCCCCCTGTGGCCTTTTGTGCTGGATATTCATCTGATAGTGAACAACTCAGCGCTTGGTGCTGAATGTTGCTAGCAGCTGATTACAGCCTGCGTGCACGTTTGCCCTGTGAGCAGAGGGGCAATTGCAAAGAGTCCCATTGTCCCCCTTTGTCCTGCAGCCCTGGCTGGTGCCGAGAGGCCACAATTAGCAGTGCCAGCCTGGTCCCAGGGCGCTGCATTTGTCACAGTGGTACCTCCAACGCACCTTCCTTTTGCATCAGGCTTAGCATGGAGCGGGGCTTTCTGGGCCAGGGTTACGTGGGTGATTCAGCACCAGGCTGGGTGAGGGGATTGCAGAGTAAATAGGCTTTTGGGGCTGTTCACCTCTTCTTTCCTGGGGCTGCTGGCTTTGTCCAGGGCTGTGATCAGCTCTCAGGAACCATGCTGGCTCTGCTCTCTCCTAGGCTTATCCACGACTACCTGAGCGTGGCTCCCTTTGCCGACTACCTCGACAGCTTGTACTTCAACCGCTTCCTGCAGTGGAAATGGCTGGAACGGTAACGCTCCCCACACTGCTGGGAAACCTGCACCCTCCTCACACGGCCTGCCTGAGGGGTCCCTGGGGCTCCTTCCCATGCTGGGCCCTGGCAGGAGCCGAGAGCCTGGCCCGTGCTGTCTCTCAGGGCCCTTTACTAGCACCAGCAGCAGCCCCAGCCTTGCTTGCCTCGCGGGGAAGCAAGGCCCGCTTGAGCAGGGGTTTGGGATGAGCCACAGTCTCTCAGGCCAGGGCATGGAGGTGGTTTGGCCTTCAGTCCCTGCTCTCTCGTTGCTCACATCTCACTCTGGTTTCCTTTCCCTCACAGGCAGCCAGTGACCAAAAACACTTTCCGCCAATACCGCGTACTGGGTAAGGGCGGTTTTGGGGAGGTGAGTAACCACCATTTCCTCTGCATTCAGGGTACCAGACAGCCACTGTTGCCTGCTGCCAGAGGCAGACCTGGGTTGGCCATCAGAGTGCCACAAGCTGCTCCAGCACCTGGAGGCAGGTGCTGCTGACTGGGTGGGCTGTGGGGGCTCTGTGTTGGGCTGTGTTTTGGGCCTTGCATGACCTGTCAGCTCTCCCTGAGAGGCAGGAACTCACCTCTCTCCAGGTGCTGGAGGTGTGGGAGGTGCTGTGCAGGGTTGGTAGCATGAGCCCTGTGGTGCCTACTGCTAACTGGGCAGAGTCAGGTCTGTTCCCTGTGTCTTGACAGGGCAAACTGCACTCCTGAAAGCTTCCTGCCAGGCTTCCTTCTGTTTATGGAGTGGCCTTCTGTCTTCCCAGGCACCAGCCATGGTGCTTCTAAAGGTCTGAGAGGCATTACAGCTCCTGCTTCTCTGTGACATCTGGAGCTGTCACTGTTCCCTGTGTCTTTGCTTAGGCAATGGGCTTCTTTGCCTTCCTGTGCCTCTTCCTGAGAGCAGAACCTAGACCCCCACTCTGGAAATGGCAGTGGGAGGGTGCTGAGCCTTGTCCTCCCTCCAGGTGTGTGCCTGCCAAGTGCGTGCCACAGGGAAGATGTATGCCTGCAAGAAACTGGAGAAGAAACGGATCAAAAAGAGGAAGGGAGAAGCCATGGCCCTGAATGAAAAACAGATCCTGGAAAAAGTGAACAGTAGGTTTGTAGTAAGTACATAGAAATTGCTCTCACTTTGCTGCGATGGTTGATGCTTCCTCCAACCAGCCAGCCTGGCACCTCTATGCTCCTCACCTGGTGCGGAGAGGCAGGAGCAGTCTCTGCCCATGGGACAGGGTCCTGGTGGCTGCACATCTCTCACAAGGTTGGGGTCTGGCAGGACCTTTACTGCCTCCACAACGTGCTGTAAATGCCCCCAAAGTCAGCCCCAAACACCCATCTGGTGTTAGAGGCGCTTTTGTGACTTTTGGGGCACAAGTAGATGGTGAGAACTGTCTGTCCAGACCGTGGGGTGGGGAGAAGCCCAGCCCTGAGCTGTGTGGTTGGGAGCTCTACCTTGGTGCACTGAGGTGTGGAAAGCCTGAACCTCCCTTTGCGGAGGGTTCATAAGACACTGCCCCTGCGTTGCTGTTGGGTGCTGCCTGCCCCTGGAGGGAAGCAGCTCTGGCTCGGGGAAATAGTGTCCTCCCTGTCTGAGCAAAGCTGGGAGTCTGCTGGGACTGCTGGGCACTGGCATGTCCTCTCTGAGTTTGCACAGTTCCTCCTCTGCTGGGCAAAGGCCCAGTCCCGAGCCTGTGAGTGGCTGCTTGGGTGGCAAAGTGTCCATGGGAGTGTGGGCACCTCCGTCTTCCAGCTGTGTCTTCTAACAGCCTTTCTGCCCTGAATTGCAGGTGAGCTTAGCCTATGCATATGAAACTAAAGATGCTCTCTGCCTAGTGCTGACCCTCATGAATGGAGGGGACCTCAAGTTCCATATCTACCACATGGGAGAGGCTGGTTTCGAGGAGCCCCGGGCAGCTTTCTATGCTGCTGAGATCTGCTGTGGCCTCGAGGACTTGCACCAGGAGAGGATAGTGTACAGGTGTGTGCTGCTTGGTCCCTGTGGGAGAACTTGTAGGGCCTGCAGCAGCAAGAGGGTTCCTGCTGCTCTTACTGGCCCAGCTGGGTCTGTCTGCTCAAGAAAATAAGCTCAGGCTTGAAAGCAGCACAGAGCTGAGTGAGAGGAATCGGGAACAGAAAGCTGGTCTTGTGGAAGAAAGGGAGAGCTTAGCTTGGCTTCCTTGTGCTGGTAAATGATCGCCAAGAACAGGATGTGATCATTCTGTGAATGTCTCAGGGCAGGCACTGAACTCCCTGGGCAGTATTGACACTAGAACAAAGGAGGGTAGGCTGCCCCAACGTGCTGAAGAGCTGGGGAGGAGGGAAAACAAGTCGATTGATTGTACTCACAGGGGTGTGATGCAGTGTTAGGACAGCATGGCTAAACACTGGCCAGGAAGTCCTTTCTGCTCCTACCTTGCCCTGGGGCAGGATAAGCAGAGAAGCCTCTGCTCCTTCTCACTTGCATGGCCTGCCCCATAGTGAGTTTTGCACCTGCAAAGAGGGGTGAAGGTTGTTGTTTCCCACCTCTCTGCCTGGGAGGGGAGAGCTTGCAGGGTCAGCTCTGGGGCAGAGGGTGAGGGGAAGGTTGTCTGTGTGCCTGAGGCAGGGGCATTGCATCCTAAAGTTGCTTATCTGTGACTTGTTGAGATGTGGCTGTTGCATGTGTCCTTTGCTCTGACAACAGGCTTCTTGCTAATCAAGTCCCTTCCCTCCTAGGGACTTGAAGCCAGAGAACATATTACTGGATGACCATGGTGAGTGCAGGGTCAAGAGGAGCCCTGAGCCTGCGTTTTTTCTTACTCTGCTTAAACCAGGGTTACCCTGTGGTTTTGGCAGCTTCAAACACTGCCCCCTGACTTTATCCTGTTAACTTGTCCCCTCCTCTATGCAGGTCACATCCGTATCTCAGACCTGGGACTAGCTGTGCATGTGCCAGAGGGCCAAACAATCAAGGGCCGGGTGGGGACAGTTGGCTACATGGGTAAGTGACCCTGGTTTAAGCAAAAAGTGGTTCAAAAGATGTGCTCTCCCTGCCCTGACACGTCCCTCGCCCCTGCTCCTCTGCAGCTCCGGAGGTGGTGAAGAACGAGCGCTACACGTTCAGCCCGGACTGGTGGGCTCTGGGCTGCCTGGTGTACGAGATGATCGAGGGCCAGTCCCCCTTCCAGCAGCGCAAGAAGAAGATCAAGCGGGAGGAGGTGGAGCGGTTGGTGAAGGAAGTGCAGGAGGAGTACTCGGAGAAGTTCTCGCCCTGCGCCCGCTCCCTCTGCACCATGGTACGGGCGTGCAGCCCTGTCCCTTCACTCCCACCACCTCCGTGCTTGCAGCAGCAGAACATGGGGGCTGCTCCCTGCAGAGGTGACAGCCACATTCCTTTGTCTCTGATAAGGCAGCACAGGAGGGTTCAGAGTGCCTTCATTCCTTGCCCAGCTGCCTAGCAGGCCTGTGCTCTCCCTAGAACACTCTGCAGGAACCCAGGGCTGCTCCTGCACAGAGCACCCTTCACCCAGGACATTGATTTCCTTTGTGTCACAGCTCCTGTGCAAAGACCCTTTGGAGCGCCTGGGGTGCCGAGGAGCTGGGGCCAAGGAGGTGAAGGAACACCCTCTCTTCAAGCACCTCAACTTCAGGAGGCTGGAAGCAGGCATGCTGGACCCTCCCTTCAAGCCAGATGTAAGTCCTGACCTTTTCAGTCACTGGTGCTGTCAAGGGAAGAGGGAGCCCTGGCATGGGGAGATGGGGCCCATCCTCTGCCCTGGACCTGGCAGAACAGGGGTCCAGCAAGCTCTGGGCTGCAGGGAGAGGTGGCCTTGAGCAACAGTTGGAGGTGGTGGCATCAAGGTGGAGCCTGGCATTAGAGCAATCTTTGTGCTGCGTAGCCCCAGGCCATCTACTGCAAGGACGTTCTGGACATCGAGCAGTTCTCCACAGTGAAAGGAGTGGAGCTGGAGCCCACAGACAATGACTTCTACCAGAAGTTTGCCACAGGGAGCGTGCCCATTCCTTGGCAGAACGAGGTAGGTCTTTGCTCCTGCTTGTGCCCACCATGGCCGAGGGCAGTGTCCCCATGCTGTCCCCACTGCTCTCATGCTCTGCTGGGCCCTCGGTGATGGGCTCCATGTGGCAGTTGCTGCAGCCTTCTTTTCCCTCTTCCAGATGATCGAGACAGAGTGTTTTAAGGAGCTGAATGTCTTTAGCACAGATGGCACAGTGCCCCCAGACCTGGACTGGAAAGGGCAGCCTTCTCCACAGCCCAAAAAAGGGTTACTCCAGCGCTTGTTCAGCAGACAGGTAAGGGTTTGCCCAGTGTTTCCTCCCCAGCCAGTCTCCCAGCAACAGTGATCCTGCTCCTGCCTGTGCCAGGCAGGTCTGGCAGGGAGGTGGGCACGAGAGGGCAGCGAGCAGTCTCCCCTAGTGCTGGGTGGCCAGACCCCAGGGCTCTCAGGCAGCTGTGCAAGGCTGCAGGGAGCCAGCCCTTGCCTGGCTGGCACTCCCCATGCTGGGGGAGTCAAGGGGGCTGGGAAGGAGTGTCCTGGCTAAACATGCTGGAATCACCCAGGCAGAGGGATGCTGAAGACTCTAAAATAATAAATCATCTCCCTTCTGACATGAATAATACCATCCCTGAACAAGTCCTTGCTCTTGGAATGGGCTGTCTGGGTTCCCCAGAGCACGTCTGCCAGATCTTGAGCCAGGCGGAGAGCAGCTCTTTCAAGGGATGAGGAGAAGAGAAACGTCTTGCAGCTGCTGTGGGCTTGCTTGTCTGCCTGTCTCCTCTGCCTGGGACAGTCTTTGCCTTCTTTCCAGGCCTGGCAAAGCCTGGGCTGCTGCCTCTCAGCAGCTATGTGCAGCTGTAGGACTCCAGCATGGTTGGCTCTGGACCCACTCAGCCACCTGGTGCTGACTCCTGCTCCTTGGCAAGCTCCAAGAGTTGTGCTTTGCAGTTCAGTGGGCTGCCCTAGCCAGAGCCAGCTCTGGGGATACCCAGCCCTTCCCGAGGCAGGCAGGACCTGCCAGCAGATGGGCAGCTGTTTGTAGCAGGGATTGAGCTGTGATTTCCCACGTGTTTTCTCTTTCCAGAGGTGAGCAGTCACTCCTGGCTGCTCTGCTCAGGGAAATACCCGGTGGCCCACGGACATGGCAAGATCTGGGAAAGAGGAGTGTTATCCTTCAGTGCCTATCCCCTTCCCCTGGCAGAGCACAACCTGCTTGTTGTTCTAACTGCCCCCTGAGCCACTAATCCCGCATCCCTGCTCTTGCTGCCTTTGTGGGGGAGGCCTTGCCCTCAGCTTGAGCCAGAGTTGCCCCTGCACTGCCACTGCTGGGAGTTCTGCTCCCAGGGGGCTGTGGGAAGTTTCCTTCACTCCTCTCCGGATGTCCGGGACACACAGAAGGGTTGAGAAACTGTGAAGGGTTTGGCATTGCCCCGTGCTCAGACTCCCATTTCAGCAAAAAGGGCTTCAGCTGCTTTCGTGGCCAGCTGAGCCCTGGGCAGGGCCGAGCGTCTGTGCTGGCACTGAGCTGTCCCTGGGTGGCTGCAGTCCCCGGAGCCCAGCTTCCTCACAGCTTCTGAGCTAGCCAGCTGCGTGCTCACCAGTCTGTCTGCCAGGGGCTGAACTTCCAGATGCAGCTGGACTGTTCTCTGCAGTCTGGGGGTCCCCTCCAGCCCCTTGCCTCCATGTAGCTCTCCCGCACACAGGCTGGGGGCGGGGGGACCTGGCCCATCCCTGCCAGAGGGCAGCTGTAGGCTGGGTTGTGTGACCATGCTCACCCTCTGCTTGCTGTGCTCCTCTCTCTCCCCCTCCTCCCTCTCCTTGCCCTTCTGACTTCAGGACTGTTGTGGAAACTGCAGCGACAGCGAGGAAGAGCCCACCCGGCTGTAGAGCACAGCTTGTTCTCCAGCCCTGGGGACCCCCTTGCCTCTCCCGAGTGCCCAGCCTGAAGGACACGGTTGCAGTGGCCCCACAAGGTGGATTTGTTTACAGTTTCACACGTCTGTATTTGAAGACTGTGAGGATGATTCCAAGGCTGGCAGCAGCACATGGCTCGGGTTGAGGTGCCTCTGACCATGGGCAAGCCCTGAGACAAACCCGGACACTTCCAAATCTGCCACTTGGAATGGTGCTGCTGCCGCCGGCTGCCACTCCCCTCCTGGGCCCAGGGTGGGAGGGAGGGATCGTGCCAGCGTGGGCCGAGGCCAGGCTGGAGCAGCTCTGCTGACACATTCCATGGTGCCGAAGCGGCACCGCAGGTTTGATGTATATTTATATATGTCGGTCTGTACATATCACATGTCGGTTTTTAATCTATGGGTGGGGGCCTGCACTGCCCCCACCCTGTCACAGGCACAAATGTCCTCCTATGGGAGGAGCAACGGTCCTGGCTTTGTTCTAGGGAGTCCTGGACAGAGGCCTTCTGTGCCTTGAGATGTCTAAATCATCTTTCCTGGACCTTTCTGACTGTGCTGAGGTGTCCTGGCTCCAGCGGAGTCCATTGCTCAGCCCCGAGGCACAGGAAAGCGCTGTGCCAAAGCGTCTCCCATTGCGTCCTGGCAGCAGAGCATCACTGCCTCGTCCTTGTGTCCCTGTCTGCTGGAGCCTGCTGCCTCCTGCCTCGTCTCACACAGCGAGCTGATCCCAAGCCCCTCTCCAGACCGCTGGCACGACGGGACACGGCCACTCCCGGGCACCTGCTGCTGCTGTGGCCAAAGGGTTGGTCTGATCCCCGGCACGCTGCAGGACGGTGACAATGCAGTGCCACCAGCTCCGGACCTGTGCATTCCAGAGGTGTGGCCGTCCCCGGGCCCAGCTCGGTGGTGGAGGAGCAGACACATAAAGGACCCTGCTCTCAGGGAGTAAAGCTGTGGTAAAGGGAATGTCCCTTCCCAGGGTCCTGTGAAGCTGTGACCCAAGAGTGAGTGGGCTGGGACCAGCTTAGTGTGTGTCCCCAGGGGTTCTGGGCAGCCAGCACAGCTCCTGCACCCACGAGCAGGAGCCGTCCGTCGGGAGCAGCGTGGGGATGAGCCCACCTCTCCATTCAGCTTGTCCTGTCCCCTCTTGTGTACACTTGTCCCAGCTGTGTCCTGAGCAATAACTCGTCCCTTCTCTGTGTGTGTGTGTGTGTGCACACGCGTGCGTGCGTGTGCTGCTGCCTCTGCTCATTCTGAGCCAGGCCCCCCAGGGGGGGCTGAGCACCTACTTGGACCTGTGGTATCATTTGCTTGCCTTGCACTAAAGTTGGAGAGTATTTAAATTTTTAACCTTTTGTTAAGTGTAAAGATTTGCCGTGCCTTGTATTGCTCTCGTGTCGTGGGGGGCCTGCTCTGGGCCATACAGGGTTGGTGGCTGTAAGAAGGGGAGCGGGGACCTCGTTCCTGGGCTGCCATGGCCTCTGCTGGTGCTCCTGTCCTGCAGGGAAGGGCTGGGGGTTGCCTTCCAGGGCAAAAAGGCTGATGCTGGCTGAGCCCTGAGTACCACAGATGATCCTCAGTGTCTTCTGCTGCATGTTTTAGGTCAGTGTGAGGGCACGACAGGTATGAGGCCTTGTGCTGTCACAGGTGTGCCGTGGGGCTGAGACAGAGTCCTGCTGCCCTCTGGTCCCAGTGAATTACTGCTTCAGGGGGGCCACCATGAATGGGAAGCACAGAGTGCTGCTCCTTAGCCCAAGGAACAGCCCCTCCCAGGGGAGACCGTGCAGGGTGACGCAGGGTGAGGGTCACAACGGTCACCAAGGGTGAAGCAGTCAAAGAGGGGCAGCCTGCTCGGGGATGCAGGGTAGGTTTGGGGTCCGGGGCTGGCGGCAGCGGCGACAGCCTCGTGCGCAGCGCGGGGGGGCCACACGCAGCTGCACTGGGATGAGAATAGCAAGTGCGGCCGGGTAGCTAGGGAACAGTTGCTATGGGAGCGGGCCGAGGAGGAGTTCTCACACTCAGAGGGGGCATCTTGGGGTAAAATCCAGGAATTTTCTGCAGCCGTGGAAGGAAGGAAGGCAGGCAGGGGGATGGGGACTGCCTGGGGATTGCTGTTCCAAACTCATCAGTCAGGATGCTTGTGCTGCCCTCCTGGCACTGCCTGGGTCATGGCACCCTGGCACCAAGGTCCTGGGGTCACCAGCGTGTTCGTGTGTCTGTCACATGTTCAGTGTGGCTCTGGGGCAGGGCCGGGGGCTGAACAGAGCTGTGACCAGCCCTGAGCAGGGCAGGGAAGTGGCTCTGCCTGTTCCCACCTGCCCAGTGGTGCTCCAGCATTTGGCGGGTGTCTCATCCCCATCCCTGCCCTTGCTGGGGGGTAGCAGCGTGCAGGTGAGGGGATGCCGATTATGTCCAGAGCCGAAATGGGTGGATCTGGAACCTACAGACACAGGCGAGCTGTGGGGGTCCTGACCAGTGCCCCGGGCTGTGGGGCTGTGGCGGCAGCTCCGCACACCATTTTCAGGGGTGAAGGATGCTCTCAGCTGTTGCCTGGGCAACGGCTCCTCCTCCAGCCCACCATGTGGCTCGGGGAGCGCTCCCCCGCCTGCCTCCCCCCGCCGCCGTGGGGAGAAGGGGAAGGGGAAGGCAGCTCCCGGCCCCCGGCGCTGGCGGGGCCGGAGGCCTGGCTCCCTTCGCCCGCCCTTGCCCTGACCTGACGATGCCCGTGGGCCCGACCGTGCCCCCCGTTCCTGCGGTCCCCATGCCTCAAGGGAGCACCCCGGCCCCCCCGCATGGCCGCAGCCCCCTGCCCGCCCTGGGTGCTGCTGGGGCACCCCCACAACCACCGAGCAGGCAGTGCCCGGCTGCCGTGGCAGCGCTGTGAGGTCGGATCGCAGGAGGCGAGTTCCAGCAAGGTGAGTCGGGGCCAGAACCAAGGGGGCCGGGGGACACACGGCCACCGCGGCCCTGCTGCGAGCGAGGTGGTGGGGCTTGGCCAGACACCGGAGCCGCTATGCCCGGCTGTGGTGGGAGTGGGCTACCAGCACCCGGATTCCCCAGGTCATCCCCTGGCCGGGATGGAGGAAGTCCTTCCGGCCGGGCCCCGGCAGAACAATGCGCCGTGTGTGCAGCCGCAGCGGGCGCCTGCCACCCTGCCCACGGGGAGGAAACAGCGGCGGGGTCATGGCCTGCGTGGGGCACCCACACCCCGTCACCCACCCCCATCTGGCACGGCTCCGCCCCGAAACCGCGCCGGCCCGCTCCTGGCACAGCCCCAGGGAGCAGCGAAGGGACAGCGGGGACTCTTGACTCCAAGCTTGGTGCAGTCCCAAGGAGCCAGAGGGGTCTCCCATGGGGGCCACGACCACTGGTCTCAGTTACAGCCGAGAAGAGCTGGTGACAACCTCCCGATGGCAAATGGCTGGGAGAGCCCTAGCTCAGGGACAACTACCCAGGACGGGCTGGCGAGGGGTCTGCTTGGGGGTATGGCACCCAAGGGAGCGGGGTGACCCCAGGACACCCAGTGCCATTTCGGTCCCTCCCTGCACTGGGTGTCAGGCTGGCACCCCTGCCCTGCAGAGCCACGTGTCCCACTGCAGTGGCCAGGTGGGCTGTGGCAGGGGCTGTTAAGGTCTTGCAGGCGGCTGGGGTGCCCTCCCTGCCTGTGTCCCTGTGCTGCCGTCACCCCGGGGAGCACGTAGTTGTCACCCCTTGAGGAGGCTGGGGATGGCACTGGGGGAACGGGTGGCAGCACCCCCAGGGTACCTCCAGGGCGAGTGAAGGGCTACCGACTGTGGGAGCCTGTGGCACCACTCAACCCGGACCGGGAGCCGCTACGCGGGGATCCCCAGCTCCCACCCCGTGGGGCTCCCGCGGCCACCCCCGGGGATGCCCCGGCCCTCTCGCCACCGGCATTCCGCCGCCGGTCCCCAGAGGCGGGGGGAAATTCCCGTGGCAGTACCGGTGCCCCAGCCGGTAGCCCCCGCGCGGCGGCGGGTCCCGGGGCGGGGGGTGCGGGGGGCCCGCGGATCCCTCCCCGAGCCGAGGGCGGGGCGGAGCGGCGGGGCGGGAGTCCGGGCGGGCGGGGCGGCGCGCGGCGGCGGCGCGGGAGCGCTCACCGGAGACAAAGGCAGCGCCGGGAGGCGGCGGCGGCGCCGCGCACCGGGCGCGCACCGGGCCCCCTCCCCCGCCGCCCTATGGAGCCGCCGCCCGCCGCCTGAGCCACGTGCGCCGCCGCCGCCGGTAACGGGAGCCGCGGAGGGAGCGGGCGCGGCGCCTCCGCCTGTTGCGCGGTGCGGGGGCAGCGGGGCCGGGGCGGGAGCGCGCGGAGCCGCCGCCACCGGGGGCCGCGGCGGGGGCGCGCGGCGCGTACCGGGGCGCGCATCTCCGGTCCGGCCTCGGCGGGCGCGCGCCCCGGGGGAGGAGGAGGATGAGGAGGAGGATGAGGAAGGGGTGCCGCGCCCCGCACGGGAAGCGGGGAGGTTCCCCGCTGGGGTGTCACCCTCCCCGCGGAGGCAGCGGGCAGGGATGCGACGCGGGCAGCGGGGCCCAGGCCGCGGCCGGGGGCAGTGAGGCGGCCCGGGGCTACCAGCGGGGCCCGGCTCGGCAGCCGCTCCGCTCTCCGCCCGGCGTGAGTGCCTCCAGCCCGGCCCCGCTCCTCCCCCAGCCCGCACGTCCCCGGCAGCCCCACTCCCCCCGCACGCCCCAGCTGCGAACGCCCCCGGTCCGCGGCACCGCCAGCCCGCCCTGCACCGTTTCCCGGTGTTCCCCCGGCCGTCATCCCGGGGCTCGACCCACGGCCCTTCCCGCACGGTGCCTCTCCTCCCCGGGGATGCCCAGGCTGCCGGCGCGGAGCCTGTTGCAGTCGAGGTGGCGAGCACTGCCCGAGCCGAGCTGGCCCCAGCCAGGGCACCCCCTCCCCAAAGACCCACATCCCCGCGCTGCCTCAGCCCACGCGTTTGTCTGCGTGATGGAGCAGCCCCCGCTGCCCGCCGGAGCGCGGCCAGGGCCCCCGGTTCCTTCCTTCCCCATCGCTCCTTCCTTCCGCCGGGCTCGGCCCTCCGGCCCCGCCGGCACCCTCAGCACCCGGTGGCCCTGCCGTGGTCCCTTGCCAGCAGCGAGGCCCTGCACCGCAGGGTGACGGAGCACCCCGCGCCCCTTCGCCCTTCTCCGAGGGAGTGATGGTGTCACGGTGGTCACCCAGCCCTCGGCTGCCGTCGCTCCAGCTCACCCTCCTCCCTGCTGCCGAGCCCGTTTTCTCCCACACCACCATAATGAAAATCCTGACGGGTGCTTACGTGCCTGCCTGCGAGCACCCATGGGTGCTCTCGCTGCTCACTGAGGAGCAGACCTGCCCCTGGCACACGCCGTGTACATTTGATGCTTGGCTGGATGTGACCCAGCTGTCACCCTGCCTACGGGGCAAAGGTGATGGTTCTCATCACCACCACCGCTGGCCCTGCATTGCTGTGTTGGGGTGCCACCATCCCCAGTGGCTGCGAGGCCAGCGATGGCTGCGGTGCACGTGCTCCTGCCAGCGCCACGTGCCACAGGCAACCGGCACCTCTGCTTGTCCCTCCTTCTCTCCGTGCGACCCTCCTGTGTGGCAGCACAGGGATGAGCTGCCTGGGCTCAGCAGCCAATTTAGGGTGCACTGGGTGGGCAGGAGAAGGGGATCCCACTGGGCACCCCATGATCTTGAAGAGGATGCTGTGAGACCACAGCATCCGTCTCCCACCCCAGGGTGCCCAGCAGTGCTGTGGGCGATTCTAGGGGGCTGTGCAGGTTTGCATCCATGGGGGTGATGGTGGGGGGTGCATGGGGTGCCAGGCACGGTTCCCCCTGGCTGCGGGCGCTGCGGCGCATGTGGAGCGAGTCACCATGGGAACAGGGCATCCACGTTTCCGTGTCGCTCACGCTCGCGTCTGTCTCGTTGCAGGGCCCCCACCCCGGCGGTCCCCCCCCAGCGATGGGCAGCGGGACCCCGGCAGCCCCGTCCCCCCGCCGCCCGCCCCACCGGCCCCCCGCCCCACCGCCCGCCCGGCGCACCCAGGCCTGACCCACCCGCTCCAGCCCCCCCCAGCTCCATGGCGAGGACGGACCCCTGACGGCAGGCGCGCCCGCGGGCCAGAGGAGACGGCGCCGGGCACGGCCCGGGGAGATGCCCTCGGCGGCCCTGACAGCATCGGGTCCTCCCTGACCCTGCCGCCGCCCTGAGCATCCCGTCCCCCATCCCGAGGGCAGGGGAGAGGCGGGGGCCTTCCCCCGGGGCCGGCTGCCAAGATGGTGATGTCCCAGGGCACCTACACCTTCCTCACCTGCTTCGCGGGCTTCTGGCTCATCTGGGGCCTCATCGTGCTGCTGTGCTGCTTCTGCAGCTACCTGCGGCGGCGGGTGAAGCGGCAGCAGGAGGAGCGGCTGCGGGAGCAGAGCCTGCGCGCGCTGGAGATGGAGCCACTGCACTACGAGGGTTACGGGGGCAGCCCCCCCGGCATCGCCATTCCCCACCGCCTCCGCCTCGAGCCCCACCATCACCATCATCACCCCCACCACATCCCACCCCCCCGGCCCTGGAGCTGCCGGCACGGTAAGGAGCAGGGAGGGGCTCTCGCATCCCTGGAGCACGTGCCTCCCCCTGTTTCGGGGGGGATACGACGTGAGAGCCGGGGCGCAGCGCTGACGGCAGCAGGGGTCCGGGGGGGGCTTTGCCTTGCAGAGTCGGACCTGTCAAAGCCACCGTGCTACGAGGAGGCGCTGCTGATGGCGGAGCCCCCCCCGCCGTACAGCGAGGTGCTGATGGACACGCGGGGGCTCTACCGCAAAATCAACGCCCCTTTCCTGAGCCATGAGCGGCTGGAGAAGCAGGAGCAGCCTCCCAGCTACAAACCCCTTTTCCTGGACGCCAGCTACGGTTCAGCGCTGCACCTGCCCCGCTCAGCCAGCCCCGGCCCTGCCTGCCCGGACCTCTACCTGCAGCAGGAGTGCTCCCCACGCATGTTTCCCAGCTGGACGGACTCGGAGCTCAGCAGCAGGGACACCTACGAGACGGGACCCTGGCACCTCCCCGTCTCCATGCCCCTCTTCGGCAGGACTACCGCTGTCTAACGGCGGCCACGGGGGACGCCCGGACCTTGCCATGCACCTGGGGGGTGGGGGGTTTCGGTTGCTCGTGTCACCCCAGGGACACCCGCCCCGGCGCGGGCCATCGCCGCCGGCGCGGAAGGGGCTGGTTCCCCGTCTGGCCCCCGCCGGCCCCCCCCCATGGCCGGGGGCGCTGGGGACCCGGACTCTGCTCTGTTTCTTAAATTTTTTGTTTGTTACAGTTTGAGAATAAAAGTTTGTGGCTCGGGTTTGCCTCCTGGCGGGCTGGCATGGTGGGACCGCCCCCTCCCCCCCAAGGCAGCCGTAGCCCCCCCGCTCCCAGCCCTCCCTGCCGCCCCAGCAGGCTGCAGCCCCCGTGGGAGACGCTTTATTTATTAACAGACATGAGCACACCGCCGGTACAGAACTTGTGCTTTCCAAAAAGTTTCCGGGGGGAATGGGGAGAAAGGGGCCAAGCAGGGGCCAAGCAGGGGAGGACGGGACTCCCAGCAAAGAAGGAGTGGGGAAGGGGTAAAAGCCCCCACACCAGCTCCCCGCCGGGGTTTGGGGGGGGGGGGGACGCCGCTGGCCGCAGCCTCGCCTCGGTCGGGTCACTTTATTGCCATATTCATTTATTATTATTATTATTATTATTTCTTTTTTTTTTTTTTTTGAACTCGTGCAAAGTACTGGGGGGGCTCCCGGGGGGGCACGAAGAGAACGAGGACCCTGTCCCACAGCCGGGCAGGGGATGCGAGCGTGTGTCGTCCCCCCCAAAGGGGCGCTGGGGTATCGGGGGGGGCTGCTAAGGGAGGGCTGAGGGGCTGACACGGCTCCTACCGACAACTTAAAAAAGAGAGGAGAAGGGGGGGCTGTAAAAGGTGCCCCGGGGCGGGGTTGCAGCGGGGCGGCCGCCACCTGGAGGCCTCATCCTGCGGGGCCCCAGAGGGGTGAGGGGGGGCCCGGCCCCCGGCTGCAGCCCCCTTGTGCCCCGCGCCGGCCGGGGCGGGCTGCCTGTGCCGGCAGCGGGGCCTGGGCTTACAGGGCCCCCCCAAAGCTCTCCTCCTCCTCGGGCAGAGGGTCTGCGTCCCAGCACGTGATGTCGATCTCTGGAGGACAGGTAGAGGGGTCAGGATGGTTTTGGGGCGCCCCAGAGAGGGACAGACTCCCCCTCCTCACTGTCCTCACTCACCTGGGGGCTTGTTGTAGAAGACGGGCTGGGGGGCTTTGGCCGACAGCTCCTCGGGGGGGGGCACCTCCTCCTCCTGGGACTGGCTGAAGTAGCCCTCGCTGGCCTGGGGGGTGTGGGCAGGTTGTCAGGACCCCCCCAGCCACCCATCACCCCCTGACCTCTCCCCACAGTGACGCTCACCTGCTCCCCACGACCCGGTGTCCCATCCTTGGGGGCCATCTCCCCATTGGTGATGGGGGGCGTCTCTCGGCCTGGGGTGTCTTCCTCGGGCGTGTGCTGGCAGCCCAGATCATGGGACTGGGGGTCCCCCTCGCCAGCTGCCTCCTCCTCATCCTCATCCTCCTGCTCCGCATCGCAGAAGGTGGCGGGGGGCTCAGGCAGCTCGTCCAGGCTCAGCAGGGCCCCCTCCTCGGGCAGCACGGCCGGAGGGGTCTCGGGGACAGGGGCAGCAGGCAGGGGCCAGGCAGCTGGGGGAGTCACCCCGTCGCTCTGCCACAGGTCGATGAGGCTCTCCGGTCTGGGGGCTTCCCCAGCTTGGGGCTCATCAGCCACAGGTGGCAGGGAGGGCTCGGTGGGCTCCAGGGTCACCAGGTCCCCCAGGTCCCCCAGGGCATCACCCCCCGCTGTCCACACTGGTCTGGGGCTGGGCTCGTCCCCGAGGGGCTCGATGGCCTTGTCCTCGGGCCCTGGGAAGGGCCAGTGCTGCTCGGGCGTGGTTGGCCCGGGCTCCTGCGCGCTGGGGCTGGGGGACTCTGCAAGGAGGGGACAGCAGTCAGTGGAGACAGACACCCTCGTCCAGGGCTGGGGGTCACCCGGGGACAGAGATGCAGCTCGGGGGAATTTGGAGTCCTTTGGACTCGGCACAGTATGGGGGGATGCTGCAGGGATGGGTGGGGGGTGGCTGGGCAGGGAGGGGATTGTGGCATGCACCGGGGAGTGAGGGGACATGGAGAGGGGCAAGGTGAACCCTTGGGGAGTGGCTGGGAGGCAGAAAGGGCTGTGGAGGGAACGGGAGAGATGCCCTGAGAAGACGCAGAAGGGAAAGCTGGAATGCACCAGAGGATGCCAAGGGGGCACTGGGGACACAGCAGGGACACACGGTGACAGCAGCAGAGCTGGCTGGGGTGCCCTGGGGGTGCAGTGGGGCAGAGGGGATGCGCGGAGGGATACAGCAGCCCTGGAAAGGACACACGGCAGGACAGTGCAGATAGGGCAGCATCACACTGGGGGACCCCACAGAGACAGCAGGGCTGCAGTGGGGGATGCAGCAGGGATGGCTGGCACGTACGGAGCAGGGGGAGTGCACTGGAGATGGGGGGATGCATGGCGTGGGGTGCAGCACAGACAGCAGGGATGCACTGGTGTTAGAAAATGCACTGGAGGCGGTAGGGATGCAGCAATGCCGGCGGGGCTGCACTGGGGGACGCAGCAGAGACGGCGGGGATGCAGCGGCACGGAGCAGCAGGTACGGCGGGGATGTGCTGGGGGACACGGCAGAGATAGTGGGGAGATGCCGAGGGATGCGGACGGGACAGCATGGATGCACCGAGCCATGCAAGGGCAGCTGGGGGGGCTGCAGCAGAGCCCAGGGGGCTGCAGCAGGGATGCGCTGTGGGACACGGCAGAGACGGGGGATACGCCAAGGGATGCGGACAGGACAGCATGGATGCACTGAGCCATGCAAGCGCAGCTGGCGGGGCTGCAGCAGAGCCCAGGGGGCTGCAGCGGGGATGCACCCAGCAGCCCCAGGCAGGGGGAGGCAGCTCCAGCCCTGCGCCCACCTTTGGGCGTTGCCGGCGTCTGGTCAGCGGGCGCGCGGGTGCCCGGTTCGCCCAGCGGCGTGGCGGCCGGGCTGGACTCGCAGGGGCTGCAGCCCGCTGCCGAGGCCTTGCGGAAGGCGTCCGACTGGCTGCCTGCGGACAAGGGAGATGGGGTCGCGTGGGGGGGCTGCCCACATTGAGGGGGGGAACCAGCACCCCAGCATTGCTCCTGCCCCGCTCCAACCCAGCCGTGAGCTGGCAAGTGCGCATCACCGTGTACCTGCCACCACGTCGTCCCCTCCTGGGTGGTGGGGCGGAGGCTCCCATGGTGCAGCAACCACCATGTCCTCTCCAGGTGGCCCCACCGCCCCCACGAGTCTCAGCCCCCACATCTGCCGGGCACGGGGACAGGCAGCCCCATACCTGCTGTGGTGCACACTGGCTCTGCCCACGCGTCACTTAGCTGTGCCCTGGCACAGCCTTTGTGGGCACAGCTCTGTGCCCTGGCACCTGTGCCTGTGGAGGCACAGCCCTACATGGCCCCTGGAACTGCCTGGCCCCTTCTGCCCCATTGGTACAGCCCCACATGATCCTGGGCACAGCCTTTTCCACACTGCCTGACGCTGCCACATGGGCACAGACCTGCACGGTCCAGGGCAGAGATGTCCCTTTCCCTTCTGCCCCATCGGCGCGTGGTCCTGGGCACAGCCTTTTCCACACCGCCCAACCCTGCCCCATGGGCACATCCAGGGCACAGCTGTCCTATCCACTGCTGCCCCATGGGCAGAGCCTGCCCTGTGCCCACTCTACCCCATGGGCACAGTCTACTCCATCCCAGCGTGGACCATCACCTCCCCAGGCACAGCTCTGCCCTGTCTCCATCTGACCCATGGGCACAGCCTGCCCAATGCCCCCTCCCCAGGGGCACAGGGACCAGCATGGGGCCAGCCCCAGCAGGGGCATGGTCCCCGCCTGGGTGCCCGTCCCCTTCAGGGTGCCTGTCCCCCTCGGGGTGCCCGCGCTGCCTCCGCTGCCGGTCCGGTGTGCCGTGGGGCCGGGTGGGCTGTGGGGCAGCTGCCCGCGGCTCGACCCCGGAGCTGCGCGCCCAGGAGCTCCCAGCTACCTACATGGGAAGAAAGAGGAGAGATTTGGAGTGCGGTGGCAGGAGATATAGGGGAAGGGGGTCCGTGGGGGGGAGGAGGAGGAGGAGGAGGAAGAAGGCGGCCCACTGTCAGCTGTCTTTATGAAAGGACAGTGCAGACGACCTGTGAGAGAAAGACAGACAGACGGACGGACGGACGGAGAGAGAGAGAGAGCAAAGAGATGGGTCAGTCCCTGCTCAGCACAATCATGGTGGGGCTGGAGCACCAGGGCACCAGGATGGGAGCACAGCAGGGTGGAAGGCAGCATGGTGGGAGAATGGCAGGACAAGAGGATGGAAAGGCAGCAGGACAGAAGGATGTGAGGCAGCACTGCCTGGCCAGGTGGGGAGAGAGGCCAGGACACGGCTGTGGGACCAACTATCTGCTCAGCCACAGCACAGCCCCACAGCGTGAATCCACGGCACAACCCACGGCATGGCCAGAACACACAGCCCACAGCACGACCCACGGCACAACCCCATAGCACTGCCCCGAGGCACAGCACCACGGCACAACCCCACAGCACATCCCCACAGCACAGCCCATGGCACGACCCATGGCACACCACACAAGAACACACATCACAGGCTCCCTCCCAGCAGAGCCCCACAGCACAGCCCCCCAGCACAGCACCATGACACGGCCCCATGGCTGGAGGCACCCACCAGGACAGACAGCCCTTCCCTAGATCCACAAAAAGAGTCCCAGCACTGGACCTCAGACTGTGGGGCAGCCCAGCTTCTCCATGGGGCACTCCTTGCCAGCTGGCAGCACGCTGAGTGCCCCACATCTGCCCTACTCTCTCCTGCCCCTTTTAGCTGTCACCGTGGAATGCGTTCCCAAGCCATCTCTGGACTTCCACCCTTGCCCACCCCTGCACACCGACCACGCTGCCAACCTGGCTGCGAGCACAGTGCCATGACAGGTGAGCGGACGACACCCAGCAGGGAGCAGTATGAGTCCCATTTTGCTGAAGACACCCCAATATCCAGCCCCTGAGAAGCTGCCCCAGCTGCAGGGCCACATGAGGTGTGGTGGCAGTGGCGGTGATGGTGGCAGTGATGGTGGCACAGCAGAGCAGGAGGTCCCCTGCCATCCTCATACCATTGGCACCCAGAACCGCAGCACCAGGGATGGCAGAGGGGACATCCCCTCCCCACATTGCATCCCTGGTCTTTCCATATCCCACTGCGACCTGTTGAGCTGTGACACTGCACTCACCTGTGCCCTGGTCTCTCGATGCCCACCCCTGTGCCCAGAACCCCCCACAGCCCCTCACCTGTCCTGTGGCTGCCTGGTGAGACAGCATCGCTGCTGCCCGATGCCACCCGCTCCTGCTGCTTGAAGAAGTCCCGGGGGTTGTCGGGCCGTTGAGCGATGATGGCAGCAGCCTCCTGTGGGGATGGGGGAGGCTGAGCCCCACCGCCCCGGTGGTGTGGGGCTGTGGGACCACCCTCCATGCATCCCACAGCTGCATTCCCATCTAGCTGTGGGCATTGATGGATGGGGAGTGAGGACCAGCACTGGGCATGGCCATCACCCCACTCACCTCCACCTCCGACTCCGATTTCCTGAACTGCTGCCTGTCGTCCTCGTCTTGCTGGTCCCCCTGGGAAGAGACACAGCATCACCTCCCAGCCCCAGGCACCCGGCTGGGGAAAGCCCTTCCCTGGGGGTAATGCCAGTGGCAGCCCCGGCTCCAATCCTGGCCCCAGTCCTGCCATGGCACTTACAAAGATGGACTGCTCCTTCAGGCGCTGCCGGGCCTCCTCCGCCTCCATGCTCTGCTGCTTCCGCCTGCGACGGGGGAACAGGAGAGGCGCTGGGCATCGGCTCCTGCCAGTCCCTGCCCCAACCCCACCCTGCGAGGGACACCCGTGTGCCCACCCAGCCCCTCACACCACGTGTGCAGCCATCCCGTACCCACATCCCACCCGACCCCAGCCGTGCCTGTGCTCCTCGATCTGCTCCTCGCGTTCCCGGTAGCGCCGCTCCCGCTCCTCCTGCTCCAGCCGCTCCTGCTCCATCCGCTCCTGCTCGAACCGCAGCCGGGCATCCAGGGCCTTTTTCCGCTCTTCCTCCTTACGCAATTCCTCCTCTTTCTGGTGGGGGGGATGAATGAGGGGCTGCCTGTCAGCCGGCCAGCGGCTCACCCCGCTCCCTGGGGACTACCAGCTACCCCCCCTCATATCCCACCTTTGCCTGTTCCCAGAACTGCTCCCGGTTGAGCCGCTTCATCTCCACGGTGGCATCGGTTTTCTGGTAAGTGGTGCCCTGGGACGGAGGAGAGGCGGGGGAGGGTGGAGGGGCTGGGATCAGCGAGGGGGGGTAACAGTAAGCAGCACACGGGGTGAGGGGCTGCGGCAGACTGGAGCCCCGGGTGGGAGGGACGCCCCAGTCCCGCCACCATCGCCATCGCTGCCATGGGGACATTACCACGGGCTCGGCATTCTCGTCCTCGCGCAGCCGCAGGCGGTGCAGCACTGGGCTGGAGACACGGGCCAGCCCGTTGGAGAGCCGCTGCCCGATGGCCCCGGGGTCAATGTCCTCCACGCTGCTGGCATTGACGATGACATCGACACCCTGGGGGGTGCAAGCAGCCATCAGGGTTCAGGATCAGTGCCCTGGCAACATGTTCCTCCTCCCCAGTGTCACCCACCTGGAAGAACTCGGCAATCTTGGCTACGTGGCTGGCACAGGCGCATTTGCGGGCATCCGGCACGTCCTCACCCACCTGTGGCAGCCAGGGAGGGACTGAGCTGAGAGGGGCAGCAGGGTGACCTCCACCCCACTGACCACAACAGGGCAGCAGGACTGTGGGGCACCCACATCCCCCTGGCCACTGCCAGCTCCCTCACACCCAGCCATATCCCCGTGGGCAGGGCACAGCCCCCCTCAGCACGGCCCCCCATACTCACCCAGTTGACGAGGACATATTTGGGGAGCACGGCCTGGGGGTCCTTGACGCTGCAGAAGCCATACATCACCTTCTGAATCTCAAAGTGGCCGGAGAGCTCCAGCAAACCTCCACCTGGCACAGCACCGTCAGCCCACGTCCACCCAGCACCAGGAACGGGTGACAGGGAAAACACCGGCACAGCCGAGCTGGCGGAGGGGACAGAGGACCTTACCTCCCGACGCTGCCAGCTTCAGGTCATCGGAGCCATCCTCGTACGTGTAGAGGGCCCTGGGGAGACAGCATGGGTGAGCCAAAGCCAGGAGGAGTGTGAGACAGGCCCCCCCACCTCCCCATCCTGCTTACACTGAGGTCAGGGCATGTCCTGGGGTCCAGCTTACTGTCCCCAAACTAGCACCAGCAGCCACCCCAACCCCTTGTCCATCAACAGCACCAAGGGCCAGGCTGCCAGGAAAGGCAGACAGGATGTGGGGCAGGGCCTATTCCCCAACCCTTGGTGGCAGCTATGGGGAAGGGTCCCAAGTTTGGGGACAGAACAGTCACTTGGGCACAGGGACCCACTGACTGCTGTGCTGCAAGCCACCACAGTCTCACAGTGACTTGCTCACCCATCCCTGTCCCCTGACAATCCTGCCAGCTACTGACCAGGTTTGGGGACAACCCTGTGCCCCAGTAAGGACCCGGGCCCACTCACGTGCCCAGCTGCGTGAGCCACCAGCCCAGCAGGCACCAGGCTGGGGGAGGACGCCGGAGCACCAGCAGCAGCAAATCAATGAGCCGCCAGAGTGTGATGGGGCCGTCATGGAGACTGTTCCTTGGAAACCATTCCCAGCTGATGGGAAACCCCCTGTCGCTCCCACCGTGCCCTGGCCAGCCCCTCTGGGGGCTCCGCGGGGACCCCCACCAGCCAGCACCTCCCCAGAGGCACACAGCCAGCAATGGAGAGGGGACCACGCATGCCAAATTGGTCCAGGGCGGGTGGGCGAAGGGATGGATGTCGCTAGGCAACCAGCATCCTCCTTCACCATGGCAACCCCCCCCCCATCCCAGCTGGGATGCAGCTCGCCCCGATGACGAGGTGATTAGTGGAGGGGAGCGGGGGAGGCAGGCAGGCAGCGGGGACCTGCGGGGCCTGGCAGGCACCCAAACCTGCCTGCCACCGTCACGCGCTGCACCCGGAAAGCCGGGGCCGCCCGTGCTGGATCCCCCACATCCCTGCACCGCCGCGGGTGGGCGGCTCTGCCGATCAGCATTCGGCTGGTGGTGCCCGCACGGCGCTTCTCAGAGCCCCAAAATCCCCGCTGTGCCGGGCAGAGCCATCCTCGCTCAAGGCTGCAGCCTCAATCCACAGCCCAGGGAACAGGAATTGAGGGTCCCTACGGGCAGAGCCATCCCCAAAACAGGGCCATGGCTGGAGCTAAAAAGCAGGGGGAAGGCAGGCAGGTGCCTAAGAGGGAGAGGGCCTCCCTCTGCCTCCAGCACCCGCCGCCCCCGAGCCCCTGGCAGGGAGCCGCAGATAATTGCACCAACAAGATTGACTTTAATCCGCACATCCCGATCCCGCTAATCGGCCGCCCCAGCCGGCGCCAGCTTCCAGGCCTGGAACAGCTGCAAAGTGCCGTCTGAGATGCCTGTGATGGGGAAGGGTGGCAAATGCAGTCCCTGATCCCCCAGGAATGGGGGAGGATGGCAGCAGTTTGGGGGACCTCAGGGCCGCGGGTTGGAAGCTGGCAGGGTGGGATGCAGCTGGCAGCAGACAGGAGGAAAGAAGTAGGGCAGAGCCACAGCATCACTGCCTGGGGAGCCCTGTGGGTGCTGGAGGCACCCACTGCCTGCTTTTCTTCCCCAGAACCCTGCCGTGCTGG
Organism: Lycocorax pyrrhopterus obiensis; assembly: GCA_014706295.1. Lineage (NCBI taxonomy): Eukaryota > Metazoa > Chordata > Aves > Passeriformes > Paradisaeidae > Lycocorax > Lycocorax pyrrhopterus. Next base: position 10,900,923 of record JACSVZ010000018.1, read on the forward strand.
GTGGTATCTGAGCACAAGGCTGCTGCCTGCACCCAGGGGTGCTCCCAGGGCAGATGGGGCTTGCTGTGGACACAGCTCAGCAGCACAGCCTGACTCCACGCCAGGATGGAGGTTTCCAGTCCAGGGGACAAGGGGGCCATGCTGGAGCCAATAGCATTCCCAGGGGTGCCCCCAGGGACCCACAGCCCAACAGCATCACCACGACCCCCAGCAGTGGGGACCAGCTGTGTCACAGCGGGTGCTGTCAGCATCATGCATTGCTTACCCCCCTTCCATGGGCTTTAATCCCTCCACCCAACCCATACAGCCCTTTCCCACCCCCGGGCTCCAGGTATGTGGGTCACCCGTGGGTGGAGGTGCCCCGTGCAGGCCGGGGGTGGGGGCTCCCTGCAGCCGAGGGGCTCCACTGAGGATCCCTCATCACCTCACCAAAGAGACCGCAGCCCCACTGCCCTCGCATGGCCCCACTGCTCACCCGAGCAGGCAGAGCAGCATCCCCGGGTGCCGGAAAGGGGCTCCCATAGCAGCCCACCCCCAATGCCATGGCCAGGGACGGGTCACATCGCCCCAGCCTCCCGCCCCAGCCCCGGCACATGTGTTTCCAATGTGGCTGGGAGCTCCAGGGAGTCGGCGTGCTCAGAAAGCAGCACCAAATTCCTTTCCGATCGAGTAATGGGCCCCAGCAGCCTTCGCGGGGCCGGGCAGGGGGAGGGGATGCTCGGACCCTCCAGGACCGGGCTGGAGCAGGGGGAATCCCAGACTAAACAGAGGGATCCCGGCCGGGCAAGAGCGTGGCATTCCCCGGTACCGGCCCAGGACCGGGCTCTGGCACAGAGTCCTCCCAGGCAGCTCCCTGGCTCAGCCAGGCTGGGCCCTCCTCCCTGTGGGACTGTCCCCATCACCTTGCCCGAATGCAGCCCCACCAGCATCACCCCTCATCCCGCAGCCCGGCAGCGGGCCCTGCGGAGGGGATGCTGCTCCCACAGGCACTGAGTGCCAGGCACCCCGGTGACAAAGGGATGGAGCGGCTGGGGACCGTAGAGCAAGCTCAGCCCCACGGATAGGGATGGCAGGGGATCACTGCCTGGCCGGGATCCGCGTTGGAGGTGTGTGTGGGGGGGAGCCGCCACCGGCACTCGCCTTCCCGGGAGCCGATTCTGCTGCTCTCAGCAGCTTTGGCAGGGACGGCTCCTTTGCAGCGGATGCCGGGAAGCGAGATGTACCCAGGGCTGACAGCTGCCGCCTGGCCGGCAACACACACGGCGCTTGCCCACAGCGCCCTTGGGCTGACAGCGGGACTGCGGGGCCCTCCGGAGACCCCCGGGGTCTGGCGGGGACCTGGACCTGCCCAGGCCCACACAGCCCTGTCCTGAGAGCAGGGACCTGGTTAGAGATCGGCGTCTGCCCGGCTGTGCCGCCCAGATGGGAGGTGGGAGCCTCCGGATGGGTTGTGGGTGTAACCCGGAGGGGTGGTGGGTGCCCCTGGCTGGTGGGCGCACGGTAGCCCCCACCTCCGCCCCCCACCAAAAGCATCATGCACAGCTTGCACCCAGCACCCCACACTGTCCAGCGCCCCGGCTCTGCCCAGCGAGACGCACCCCAGCATTCCCACCCTGCACGCCACAGGCATCCTGGGGGGCAAGGAGAGGATCCCGGGGCAGATGGCCCCAGCCAGCCCCCCCGGCACCCGGGTGGGGTGGGAGATGTGGGTGGGCTGGCGGTGGGTGATGCTCCCTGCAGCGGGCCTGGATCCAGCTGGCCCCGAGAGCGGGTGCCCCGCTCCGGGGTGCGGGCAGGGCGAGCAGCCGGGGTCTCACCGGAGAGAGCCACTCCCCTCCCCGACTCAGCAGCAGTTCCAGCCCGGAGGGGAAATCCCGGGCCGACGCTCCACGACCCCCCAGGGATACCCAGGGATATGGCAGCCCAGGAGCTTGGGGGAAGCCGAGGGTAGCGGGACCAGCGGGGGATGCTCGGTGCCCCCGCGGCCTCAGGCCTCGCTCCGCCGGGCAGCGGGACCGCCCGCTGCCGGAATACCAGTGGGGCCAGTCGGGAGCAGGACCGGTCGGGACCGGGGCCGGGCTGGGGGCGCCCCGATCCGCTCCCCATCCCCCGTCCCCCGGGCGCCCCTGCCCGCGGCTCCTGCTCCAGACAATGGCGAGGAACCGGTGCCGGGCCCAGCACCGGGGAGCTCCAGGGGCCCTCCCCGCCGTGCGCGAATCCCCCGCTCCCCGCTCTCGCTGCCCGACAAGGGGTCGGACCGGGCCGTGCCGGGGACTCCCGGGGCCGACGGCTCCCGGCGCTCGCACGTGCCGGCCCGGCGCAGACAAAGCGCGGACCGCGCCCCGGCCCGGTGCGGCGGCGGCGGGCAGGTGCGGGCACCGGGGGCGGCGAGCCGGGCACACCCCCCGCCGCCCCGCCCGCCTTTGTGTGCCGGGGCTCCCGGGGACGGCGGGGGGCGCAGCGCGGGGCGCGGCCGGTGTTACCGGGCGGCTCCGTGCACAAAGGGCGGCGGCGGCGGCGGGGACAAAGGGGCGGCGGCGGCGGCGGGCGCGCTCACCAGTCGGTGGGGCTGTCCTCGCCGATCACGTCCTGGTAGGAGGCGAGCAGCTCCAGGCGGTGCGCCGCGAAGCCGACGCCAGCCATGGCGGGGCCGGGATGCTGCCGGGGGACCGGAGGGACCGGCCGCCTGCCCGCCTCCGAGACACTGCCGCAGCGGCCGGGCGGAGGGGCGAGCGGCGGGGAGGCTCCGCCCGCCGCCGCGCCCGGTCCTAGCGCCGCGAACGGCGGCCCCCCTCCCCTCCCCTCCGCCCCCCCCGCCCGGCCCCCGCCCCCGCCGCGCCCCCGGGGCGCCCCCAGGGCACCCCGCCGGCCGCGCTCCCGGCCCCGAGCCGGGACCCCGGGGGTGCGGGCAGCATCGCCCCCGCCCCGGGCTGCCCCCGCACACGGCTCGCCCCCGGGATCCCGCAGCCTCGGCTCTGCTCTGCCCCCGCGACACCGCGCCCCGGGCCATCCCCCGCCCCAGGGACACTGAACCCAAGCTCAGCTCCTCCTGGGAACCTGCGCCCCGGGTGATTTCGCATCCCGGGCTCTCCTGCGCCCTGGGGACCCCGTATCCTGGGGACCCCCGACTCTGTGCTGCCCCTCCTGGGAACCTGCACTCTGGAGACCTCTCGTGCTGGGTGGTCCTCTCCATCCCCAGACTCTCCGCTGCCCCACGTCCTCAACACCCAGGGGACATGGCACACTGGGCTTCCTGTGCCCTCGGCTGCCCTACGCCGAGCCCCCGTGCCCGAGGTTTCCTCTCCAAGGACACGGCACCGTAGGCTCTGCCCTACACACCCAGCCATGCTCTCGCTGCTGCGCAAGGGGTCAGTGGACACAGCCTTTTTGGGAGCCCCTTTGTCGCCTGTCTGCCCTTCCATCCCCACCGCTCCCAAGCCCCCGATCCCTTCAGAACCCTGCCAGCCAGGCTGTGCTCGGCAGCACGTTTTCCAGGAGGTTTTGCCTCTGAACCCACAGCTGGTTTTGCACTGACCCGCGCAGGGCTCTGCAAGGGCTCCCAGTCAGGTCCTAATGATCCTGCCAGGGCAGGCAGCGATTCCCCGTCCCCGGGACTGCCCCCAGCCTGGACCCGCACCGCGGTGGAGGGGTCTCTGTGCCAGAGCAGCAGTGGGGAGGGCACAGGGCCTGATCGCTGCAGGTTGGGGATGTTGCTGGAGTAACCCGTCCCAAGACAAGCCCTTCAGAGCAGCCCGTGAATGACCCCAGAGGGACATGGGACAGGATGCCGCGGGCCCTGGCTGTGCCGCCCGCTCTCCCGCGGCCTCCTCACACCAGCATTTCCGAGCGAGACCAGAGCCGGAGCCGCCCTAAGAGGCTCTGAGAGTTTGGGAGCAGCTGTGGAGCAGCTGCCGGGGCCAGCGCGGGGGCTGGGGCCGGGGCAGGCGCCCCACAAGCGGTTCAGATGGCTTTGGGGGTGGATGTGGTGGGACCCTGCTCAGGGATGTGGTGGGAGCTCCGAGCCTGCCGCCGCCAGGCTTTGTTCTCGGAGCAGCGAGGCTGCAGCCCCTCCCCAGGCTCCACCTCCGCAGCCCACCCGAGACCCTCCTTCCGCTGCCTGTGCACAAGCTCCTCACATGGTGCGCAGAGCTGGTGGGCCAGAGATGCCCTTGGCATAGCGCTGAGGCACCTTGGGTGGTAGAGGTGTCATCAGGAGGGCTCAGAGGCAACACGGAGCCAACTAGACGGAGCTAAGCCCTCCGTGAGCGCAGACCTTGCAGTGGCATGAGGGGACGCTCGGCTCTTCCCTGGGGAGAGGCAGGTTGGCTGTAGGACCCTGGCTCTGCCCTGGCCCTGCTCCACCGCTGGGCACGCCAGGGCTGAGCTGGCAGAACCTGTTCCCAGACCCTGCTACCCCAGCAGGCTCCGTCCCGCACGACTGCCTGCCCCTGCCCCCTTCCTGCCCTTCACTCACGGGTTGCTGTCCGGCCAAGCCAGGGTTGGCTCAGGTGGGGCCACAACCACCTCACCTTCCCCTGTGCTTCCCCTGACCTTGGCTGCGCAGCTGGGACTCACACGCAGGCACTCACCATAGTCCTGCTCCTGCCGGCCCTGCCAGGCAGGCACCAGCTCTTTCTGTCCCTTGTTGCACCCGTGTCCTGCTGCTCCCCAGTGTGACCATCCCATTGCTCACATGTCCCCCAGCCTGAGCGCCTGGCCCAGCCCCAGCCTGTCTTTATCACTCGACTTTCCTCGCCCCATCTTTGACGGGCTTTTGCACTCCTGGAACTGGCAGTGAGAAGATGTGGCACCGCAGCCCAGAGCTGGCTGATGCCAGGAGGCATTTGGCTTCCCACAACCAGCTCCTGCCCCCGGCAGAACCTTCCAGTAGATGAGCAAGACAATTTTCCTTACAATTGCTCATCACGGTAAGAGCTGCAATTATTAATGACCGTTCCAGCTGTCAGAGTGGAGAGGGAGGAGAACACCCACTTCCCCACACCCGCTGCCCTCGAGCCCGTTCCAGCTGGAGGTGCCGGCGTGGCCTCACACCCGTCCTTCGGGACGGCAGCTGCATCGAGTGAGCGAACGCTTGGCTGCTCCACACTGGAGAACGCCCAGAGCCGGTGCACGTGGCCCATGCGTGCCCCATGACTCCTCATCCCCTCCACAGGACTCGGGGGCAGGGCATAGGGACCAGAGGCCACTGCCAGGTATGTAGGGACCCCCACTAAGGTCTGACCCCTTCCCCATCTCTCCTTGCTGCATTTTGACCCCCAGATTAATTAATGCCTCCGTTAGCAGTCCTGCTGGATACAAGAGGCATGACCCAGTCAACACAAGGGGTCAAGCCCGGGCTGACGCGGGCAGAGGAGGAGAAGTCTGAGGCGAAGATTTTCCCTGGAAAGCTGGAAGGAGCTGAGTCAGGCCCCAGAGGGAGCAGGATGAGGGCAGAGTGTGACCTTCCCAGCCGGCCGCACCTCACTCGGCAAAACCGCAGGCCTGGAGACAGCCGGCACTTGCAGAGAAGTGTTTATTAAAGGCACTAAAAGCACCGTGGCTACATCAGTGCAGCCCGACCGGAGGGTGTGGGTTGGGGAGAGGCATCAATGGGCCCAGGATGGCAGTGGCAAGAGAGCTCTTTGGTAGGAAGCTGTGCCCAAGCCTTGCAGGAGCAGCCGTCCGGCTGGGCTGGCCATCAGCACACGCTGCCAGCCCACGGCTGGGCCATGCCAGGCTGGGGGTGCTGCCAGCCCCAGGGGAGCAGTGGGCCAGTGGGGTGGGGAGCACGAGGCACAGATGCCCCTGGAATGCAACCGGGGCAGGAAGCCACCGCAGCAGTTTGAGGGGTGACTGGTGGGCTGTCATGGGCAGAGCCCCAGCAGGGGAGCAGGGCCGGGTCTCCAGCCCCAAGCATACAGCAGGGAAGGTAGGGGAGAGTGAAACAGGGGCTGGTCCTCACCCACTCGGGGATGTGTAAGGAGTATCCCTGTCCCAGCACTGAGCTGCCAGGCAGCAAGGGAGCAGCCTGGCTGTAGCAGACCCCTTCCAATTCCAGCCTCAGCACGGTTGCGCCCACCACGCTGCATGGCTCAGGGGCAAGGAGATCCATGCAGCATCCCCTTCCCAGGGCTCCTAGGGCCAGTCGAGAAGCATACAAGAAGCCACATAGCTATAAGGGGCTCTGGACCCAGCATGGTCTCTGGCTGGAGTAGAGCCAGGAGCTGCCAGGAAAGAGGCAGGAGCAAGGGAAAGGGCCAAGGGCCCAGCCTGGCTCCCTGGGGGCAGCAGGGCAGGGGGAGAGGAGCATGCAGGGCCAGGGGCACGCGTGGGCACAGCTGAACTCCCACCCCTCACACGTGGGAGAAAGCGTGGCTCTTGCAGAGCGGCTTGTCCTTCTTGGAGTAGAATGTCTTCCCTTCCAGGTTGGTCTGGCAGATCTGGGGAGAAGAGTGCAGCTGGTCAGGCCGGGAGGCTGAGCAAGCCTCCAGATCCCCCACAGCCCAGCAGTGGTGTCGCACAGGGATCAGGGACCACTTCACATGGCCCTGGGGCACTGCCAGGGACCAGAAAGCTCAGAGCAGAGTCCCAAGCCCCCAGAACGAAGGCAAGTGGGAAAAACCTTGTGTCAGCAGATCCCCTGTGCTGCTGGTGTACCCAGCTATGACACCAACCCAGAGCAGGATTGTCGGGGAGAGGCACAGGCCCCTGCAACAGCTGGTGAGGGAGGCACATTGCTCACCGCACAGACAAAGCAAGTGTCGTGCCAGCTGAACCCCAGCGCCTCCAGGAACCGGTCTCCAGCATCGATCTTGAAGTCACAGCCGCGGCACTTGGTGCCAAACATCTTCTCATAGTCTGCAAGGAAAGGCAGAGCCTAGGTCAGTACTTCCACGCATTATAGCCGCTCATCCCAGGGGAGCAGGGCTGCAGCTCAGCCGGGATCCCACAGGCACAGCCTAGGGACAATTTGCTGCCAGCCCCCATCCAAGTGGGATAATGCCCAGAACACCCAGGAGAGGTGCAGGATGGCCCAGCCACCACAGGGCTCCAGGGAGGAGGAGGAGAACCTCATCTCCCAGGATGCAGCACTTGCTTTGATGTACATCCTCCCTCATTGCCATGGCAACATAGGAGCGATGGCACTACCCTGCAGCTAGGGAGAACCAGGATGGAGGGCCCAGAGCTGTGGGATTGGGGTCACTGTGTTCCCCACAGCCCAGGGGGAGCCCCGCAGAGCAGGGCAGCTCATCCCCCAGCTGCCGAATCCCAGTGGCGCCCCAGGGCCATATGAGGTGACACATGGGGTTCCTGGGTCCTACCTCTCTCGCAGTAGGGCTGTCCCTCCTCCATGTAGAAGGCTCGGTTGCGGATGGGAGTTTTGCAGGCGTTGCAGGTGAAGCACTGCACGTGCCAGGTCATCTTCAGTGCGTGCATCACTTCCTGGAAGGGAGCCACTGTCAGCCAGAGGCAGGACCACCAAGGGCAGGAAGGGACAAGGAATCCCCTGAGATGGGACCAAGGTGGGAAGGCACAGAGCCAGGCACTCATAGCAGAGGGTAAGGAGAGAAGATGGAGGGCAGGCTGAGGGATACTCACCCCAGTGATCTTCTTCTTGCACTTGGCGCAGGTGGGTGCATAGCGCGTGTCGTAGCACTTGGGGCAGAAGATGGAGCCTTTCTCCTCAAAGAAGCCGCCCTCATCCAGCACCTTCCTGCACTGGCAGCAGGTGAACTCCTCGGGGTGGTAATAATGTCCCAGCGCCACCAGGTACCGTCCCCTGCGGCAGGACAGAGCCACATCAGCCACGCTGGGGCCCAGGACGCTGGCGTGGCGGTGGTGGCGGCCAGGGCTCACCTGATGACCTTGTTGCACTTGTAGCAGAGGGGCGTGCGGCCGGGCCCCTCGGGGGCTTGCTGGGCCGCCTGCACGATGGAGCTGCGGTTCTGCATGGGGGTCGGCGTGGCCGGCTGGCTGTGCTTGCTCACCACCGTGCTTGTCTTGTCCGGGGCGTAGCGCTCGGCAAACGAGGGGTCCACAGCCCAGGGTGGGCGGCTGGTGGGGCCAGGAGTGGCACTGGGGGTCCTGGGGGCTGCACACACACACACAATTCTTTAGGACGGTGCTCCTGATCCCTGGGCAGCCCCTCCCCAAAAAGTCCAGAGGAGATGTTTTGCTCACCCAGTCCTGGCTCAGTCTTCATCGTTGCTCCTGGGGACGGGTCCGGTACGGAGACCTGGCTACAGAACAAGCAGTTAATCCAGCCTGCCCCGCTCGCCCCCACTGCCCAGGGGGTGCAGGCAGGGCTCCCCACCCCAACAAGCAGGAAGGAGCTGGCCAAGCCCCCATGCCCAGCGGTAGCTGGTTTAGTGATGAGGTACTGAGCCAAGGGCCTTCAGACCTGCCAAGACACAGCACCCCCAGGGTCTCTGGTACCCACTGTGGCGGTCTGGGGAGTGGCAGGAGGGAGGGTTCTGGGCTGCTCCAGACTGACCAGGGACCACACAGATCTTGGCTGCCTACTAACATGTGATGATCACCCCCAGTCTCACTGGGGTGCAGAGGAACCTGGACTTGACCTGATGCAGGGAGCCCCAGGGTCCAGCTCAGCAGTGCTGGGGACAGGCAGGGCAAGCCAGGGCTAGACAGGCACAGCCCACTGAAAGAGGGGGGGGGACAGGGACAGAGGGAGAGCCAGCAGCTCTGTGCCTCTCATGACAAACACAAAAAGGAGATGACAACAAACGCAGCTTTTGTGTCAGAGCAAATTGGGCAGAGCTGGTATTCAAGGGCCATGGCACCAGGGCACCAGGTATCAAAGAGAGGTAAAGGCAAAAAATGGGGTGCTGTGCACCACCCCTGCCTGGCTGCACAGAACAAGGAACAACCCTGAAAAGCTGATGACATCCACGAGCTTGGCCCAGCTGCCCCACAGCCCCAGGCCAGGCTCACAGTACACTGTGCCCCAGGTCCAGGTGCTGCCCAAACATCACAAGAAACCAGTGAGATTTTGCCAGTGCCATCAGCCACCCCCAACCCACTGTTTCTGGGACACCACGGCGCAGCTCAGCATTCCCAGCTGAGGGGCAGCAATGCCCAAGGGGTTCTGCCCAGGGCATGCAGCCCCCCAGCTCCTGCTGCCACACACTCCCCTTACCTGGGCTTCCTAACAAACACATCATCATGATCCTCCACTGAGCGCAGCAGGAGAGAAAGGAGGAAACAGTCAGTCCTCACAGACCAAGACTCATGCACAGCAGGAGAGGAAAGGGAAAAGAGGAAAACCAACCACTCCTCCCGCCAACCCTTGCCCCAAAACAAAGCCCTGCCTGGCCACAGGGCAGAGCAAGGCCCCAGACGGCGGCAGCACCACGAGATCACGCACAGCCCCAGGCAGCTCCCACTGACTCAGCCACCCCACAGGGACCACACGGGGCCAAAACCAACATTCCAGTGCCACTCCAGACTCTGCTGGGCCCTGGCAGCCCAGGCAAAGTCCAGCACCCCCAGCCAGTGCCAGGCCCTGTGGGAACTCACTGCTGCTGTCTGTGCCCGTCAGCTGGGCCAGTTTGCGGAAGGTGCGGGACTGCGAGGTCCCAGTGCGGGGCTGCCAGTCCTCAGCATCCTCTATCAGTCGCAGCTTCCCGGGGTTGCACCCAGGGGTGCTGGGGGGCTCCAGCGGCTGTGGGGGCTGTCTGTGAGTGACAGAGGGCAGGAGCTCAGCCAGCATCAAGCACAGACCCTGCTCTGGAACAGGGAAGCACTTCAAAAGGTGCCCTGGCAAATGCCATCACCTCTGCCAGACCATGGCACTCACCGCTGCTCCACCGTGCCCCAGCTGGACCCCCGGGCATCCCTGTGGCATCAGAAAGAACGGCGGCACAGCAGTCAGTAGCTGATCCATGGCTCAGCCCATCCTTCCCATACGCACCCACAGTCTCAGAGATACACGAGACTCATGGAAATGCCAACAGCATTCACTCCTGACCAGCCTTGCAGCTGTTCCACAGCCCCACGAGATATCGTGCCCCAGGTACAGTCCCTGCCCCGTGACTCCCAAAATGCCCAGCAAAGTGTTGTGACACCAGCCACCCCTGCCCACTGTGCTGTGGACACACAGCCCACCCTGCCAAGATGCTGTGCTGCATCTTGGCCTCCCCGGCTCAGTGCCAGCAGTGCCCAGCGGGTCCTGCCTGCACACCCAGCGTAAGGACACGTCATTTGGGGACAAACTGGCTGGCTGGTGGGTGACCGAGCAGGACCCTCCCAAGGTGATGGTCAAAGCAGTGGCTGAGCACTGGCAGTGCCTGTTGTGGGGTGAGCACAGGGTGGGCTCTGCAGCTCCACCACCAGCTCAGCCCTGGGAGACGGAGAGGACAAAGAGGGAGAGAAGAATCCATAACAGGGCAAAAAGTTTGCCCAGAGTCACGAGAAGCAGCGAAGCTGAGGGCAAATAAGCCAGCAGCACTCACCCAGCTCTGCCACACCACACTCACAGGACAATGTGCCCCAGGTGCACGCACTACCCAGCACCTCCCAACAACCCATAGCCAGGTTTCCCCAGTGCCATCAGCCTCCTCCACTCCTTGTATGCCCAAAAGGTTAAGGTGCAGCTCAGCATCCCCAGTGCAGAGTCAGCAGTGCCCAGACACCTACCTGGGACATGCAGCCTCAGCACATGCCCCCCTTACCTGGGCTTTTTAACAGTCTCATCCTCACCATCCTCCACTGAGCGCAGCAGGAGAGAAAGAGGGAGATGGCATCAGTCTGTAGTGACTGATGCCCAGGAAAAGCAGGAAGGGAAAGGAGGAAAACTACCTCCCCCCCACCATCCCCTTACCCCATCACACAGCCCTGCTTGGCCATGGTGCAGAGCACAGCCCAGACCAGCAGCACCACCATGAGCCCACACAGTCCTGGGCAGCTTCCATCGGCTCAGCTGCCCTCAAGGGGTGACTTGGGGCCAAAACCCAAACTCCTGGGTACCACATCACCCCACTGCCTCTCCCAGCTTCTGGCTACCCCAAAACAGTCCACCACCCCCAGCCAGCACCAGGCCCTGTGGGAACTCACTGCCATCTGTGCCCGTCAGCTGGGCCAGTTTGCGGAAGGAGCGGGACTGGGAGGTCCCGGTGCGGGGCTGCCAGCCCTCAGCGTCCTCTAACATCCGCAACTTCCCAGGATCACACTCAGGGGTGCTGGGGGGCTCCAGAGGCTGCCTGTGAGTGACAGAGGGCAGGAGCTCAGCCAACACCAAGCACAGACCCTGCCCAACACTGCAGCACAGGGCAGTGCTCCCAAAGGTGACCTGGTACATGGCAACACCTCTGCCAGATCCTGGCACTCACCGCTGCTCCACTGTGCCCCAGCTGGACCCATGGGAATCCCTGTGACATTGGAAACAACAGCAGCACAACAGTCACTGTTTGACCATCCCTGCCATATGCACCCACGCCCCCGTGGAGGCACGAGCCACGTGGAAATGCCGACCAGCAGCCTTGCAGCTGCTCCACGGCCGCACGGGACGCAAAGCACCAAGACCAGTTGCTGCCCAGCACCTCCCAACATCTCCAGCAAGGTGTTGTGATTGTCACCAGCCAACCCTACCCAGGTGGGTTCTTGGGGCAGGACCCTCCTGAGGTGACGGTCAGAGCAGTGGCTGAGTGCTGGCAGTGCCTGTCGTGCAGCTCTCAAAACAGCTCGAGTCTGGGAGAGGAGACAGAGAAGGAGGGAAGAACCCCCAACAGTGCAAAGAGCACCCCCAAAGTGACTGCAAGCGGTGAGGGTGAAGTGGCTGTGGGGGCTGAGCCTGGCGTGGGCACCTTCCGGCTCCAGCTGCTGCCCCTTACCTGGGCTTTGTAACAGGCTCATCCTCACCATCGTCCACTGAGCACACCAGGAGAGAAAGGGGGAGACGGCATCAGTCTGCGGCAATTGAGGCGCAGGCACAGCAGGAAGGAAAGGGAAGGGAAAGGAAGGAAAAACGCCCTCTCCTCCCACTGCCCCAACACACAGCCCTGCCCAGCCACAGGGCAGAGCATGGCTCCATCCCAGAGGCACCACCATGAGCCCACACAGCTCTGGGAAGCTCCTGCTGGCGCGGCTGCCATAGAGGGCCCACATGGGGTCGAAACCAATGCCCTGCTGTAACAACACACCACGGCCTTTATCTGGTTCCAGTTGCCCCAGCAAAGCTGGGCACACCTGGGCAGTCAGGCAGTGCCAGGCCCTGAGGGAACTCACTGCTGTTTGCGCCCACCAGCCGGGCCAGCTTGCGGAAGGTGCGGGACTGGGACGTCCAGGTGTGGGGCTTTGAGTCATCAATGTCCTCTAACATCCGCAGCTTCACAGGGTCACACACAGTGTCACTGGGGGGCTCCAGCAGCTGCAGGGGCTGCCTGTGAGTAACAGAGGGCAGGAGCTCAGCACCAAGATCAGACCCTGCTCTGGAACAGGGAAGCACCCCCAAAGATGCCCTGGCACATGCCAACACCTCTGCCAGATGCTGGCACTCACCGCTGTTGCCCCGTGCCCCAGGTGGACCCACGGGCATCCCTGTGGTATCAGAAAGAATGGTGGCACAGCAGTCAGTATTTGACCAGCCCATCCTTCCCCATACACATCCAGAGCCCCAGAGACCCATGAGCCTTGTGGAAATGCTGACAGCATTCACTCCTGACCAGCCTTGCAGCCATTCCGTGGCCCCACAAGATATCATGCACCAGGTTGGTCTAGTCCCTACCCCATAACTCCTGACACCCCCAGCAAGGTGCTGTCAGTGACACCAGCCATCCCTGCCCACTGTGTCCAGCAGGCTGTGCTGCATCTTGGCCTCCCCAGCTCGGTGCCAGCAGTGCCCAGCGGGTCCTGCCTGCACACCCAGCATAAGGACGCCTCATTTGGAGATAGCCTGTCTGGCAGGCGGGTGTCCGGGCAGGACCTTCCCGAGGTGATGGTCAGACCAGTGGCTGAGCACTGGCAGTGCCTGTTGTGAGGTGAGCACAGGGCAGAGTCTGTGGCTCTGCCAACAGCTTGGCTGTAGAAGAGGGAAAGGACAGGACAGAAGGGTGGAGGATAAGGAGAGGACAGAAGAAACAGCAACAGGGCAAAGAGCTTCCCTTGAGTGACTGCAAGAAGTGAGGGAAAACAAGCCCTGTGGGCTGAGCCCAGGGTAGGCACCTTGTGGCTCCTGCTCCTGCCTCAGCACATGCTCCCTTACCTGGGCTTTTTAACAATCTCATCCTCACCATCCTCCACTGAGCGCAGCAGGAGAGAAAGGGGGAGATGGAGTCAGTCTGCAGCAACTAAGGTCCAGGAAAAGCAGGAAGGGAAAGGAGGAAAACCAACCTCCCCACTCACCATCCCCTTGCCCCATTGCACAGCCCTGTCCAGCCACAGGGCAGAGCACGGCCCTAGACCAGCGGCACCACCACGAGCCCACACACAGCCCCACACGGCAGATCTCGCTGGCTCAGCTGCCCTCAGGGAGTTACTTGGATCCAAACCCCAAACTCCTGGGTGCCACATCACCCCACTGCCTCTCCCAGGCCCTGTGGGAACTCACTGCCATCTGTGCCCGTCAGCTGGGCCAGTTTGCGGAAGGAGCGGGACTGGGAGGTCCCGGTGCGGGGCTGCCAGTCCTCAGCATCCTCTAACATCCGCAACTTCCCAGGATCACACCCGGGGGTGCTGGGGGGCTCCAGAGGCTGCGGGGGCTGCCTGTGAGTGACAGAGGGCAGAAGCTTCAGCCAGCACCAACCGCAGACCCTGCTTCAGCACAGGGCAGTGCTGCCAAAGGTGCTCTCACCAGATCCTGGCACTCACCACTGCTCCACTGTGCCCCAGCTGGACCCATGGGCATCCCTGTGATATTGGAAAAAATGGTAGCACAACACTCAGTATTTGACCACGGCTCAGCCCATCCCTCACAAATGCACTCCACAACTAGTAGAAGTCGGCGACACTCACCCAGCTCTGCCCTGTCATCCCGCAGCCCCACGCCAGGCTCACGGCACATTGTCCAGTTGCTGCCTAGCACCTCCCAATACCCCCAGCAAGGTGTTGTCAGTGCACCAGCCTTCTCCAGATCCCTTTTCCTCAAGAAGCAATGGCAGAGCTTGGCCTCCCCAGCTTGGTGCCAGCAGTGCCCAGCAGGTCCTACCCGGCACAGGACATCTTGTCTGGCCAGTGGGCGTCCGGGCAGGACCCTCCCAAGGTGATGGCCAGAGCAGTGGCTGAGCTCTAGTGGTGCCCACTGTGGGGTGAGCGCAGGGTGAGCTCTGCGGCTCCACCAACAGCTCGACTCTTGAAGAGGGAGAGAAGAAACAGCAACAGGGCAAAGAGCTTCCCTTGAGTGACTGCAAGCAGCAAGAGAGAACCAGGCGTGTGGGCTGAGCCTGGGGTGGGCACCTTGTGGCTCCTGCTGCTGCTCCAGCACACGCTCCCCTTACCTGGGCTTTTTAACAAGCTCGTCCTCACCATCCTCCACTGAGCGCAGCAGGAGAGAAAGGGGGAGATGGAGTCAGTCTACGGCAACAGAGGCCCAGAGACAGCAGAAAGGGAAAAGGAACAGGAAAGGGAAAAAGACCTCTCCTCCCACTGCCCACCTGTCCCAACACAGGCCCTGCCTGGCCAGGGGGCAGAGCACGGCCCCAGCCCAGCGGCACCACCATGAGCCCACACAGCCCTACACGGCTCCATGTGGCTCAATTGCCCCATAGGGCCAAAACCAACACTCCAGTGCCACGAGGCACGGAAGCCTTTTTCCAACTCCAGTTGCCCTGGCAAAGCTGGGCAGTCAGGCAGTGCCAGGCCCTGAGGGAACTCACTGCTGTCTGCGCCCACCAGCCGGGACAGTTTGCGGAAGGAGCGGGACTGGGAGGTCCAGCTGTGGGGCTTTGAGTCGTCAATGTCCTCTAACATCCGCAGCTTCACAGGGTCACACACAGGGGTGCTGGGGGACTCCAGCAGCTGCAGGGGCTGCCTGTGAGTGACAGAGTCATCTGTCAAATCTGACAGATCTCCTGGTGCTGTCCCCCACTTTCCCCAGCACAGAATCACAGCACACCAGTACCAGAGATGCCTTGTCTTACTCCCCACCCCCCAACTCCTGCTCCACAAAGGCTGGGCCCGTGAAGGACTGACTCTGGAAGGACCATCACCACTCCTGGCAATTTGAAACTGGCCCCAAGGGCCAGAAGGAGAAAGGACAGAGCAAGAATAAGCAAAGGTCAAAAAAAACACCATCAGGGAAGCTGCACCACAGCCGTCTACAGCAGTGCCACCTGGCCCTGGGCACGGTGCCCAGCACAGCCCATCAGCCCTCGCCCAGCCGAGCCACATCTTGGGGAACAGGGAATGGATCACACGCAAGGACACTCCAGGGCCCCAGCAGCTGGCAAAGACAAGCAGCGCTGGCCCTCTGCACTGGGGTTTACAGTTTGGTGCCAGGAGTGACCCACCCACACGGGCAGAGCAGTGCCTGCTGCCCATCCCCAGGCTGGCCCTGCCCCAGAGGATGGGGCACTGGCAGGGAAGAGGCATGCAGGGAGGATAGAGAGAGCAGGTAAAAGGCTTACTGACTTGTCAAGGCTCAGCACCTGTAGGGAGAGGGAAAGAGAAAGGGAGGAGAGAAAGAAAGAAAAAGGAAGGTGAAATTAGACCTGCAGCACCCAAGAAGTTTCCAGAGCTCACCTATGGCCTGCATTAGTCCCCTTATCCCCGAGTCTCACATCCAGCTCGCCCAGGGCTGAAAGCACACTGGGACACAGGGGCAGATGCCAACGGACCAGACTGTGCTCCCTCAGCCCCTAGAACAGGCCTGGATGCCCAGGGCAGTCAGTGCCACATCCCGTCCCATTGCCCAGCTCCTGGGAACCACAGCAGCTCTGGCAGGAGGAACAGGGACCAGCAGCTGCCGGACACATGCAGCTGAGCAGAGCAGGGGAGAACAGTGTGGCAGGGCTGGAGGCCATCACTCTGCCCAGCCCGTTCCTGCAGCCAGGGGACCAGCAGGACGTCCCCAGGCAGGCACCAGCTGGTGGTCACAGACGGCCACCGTCTCCCTGCCGCTGCAGATGCCAGCCAGTGTCCTGCTACAGCCACCGTGTCAAGCCTGGCAGGAGTCCCCACAGGCTGACACGTCCCTGAGCGAGGGACTGGCACAAGCATGGCTGTATGTCCCTGTGTGTGACAGTTCTCTTGTGCCACCTCGGCACCAGCCACCGGGGACCCCGGCACAGGCACTGTCACCCACTCCCACCCAGGGTGCCTGGCATGCAAGGCGCAGCAGGGCTGGGCAGCAGGCTCCCCCCAGTCCTCAGGGAGCAGGATGGACAGCAACATACCCGTTGTGCTGGGGGGTGCAGGCGGGCGCCAGGGGCGCGTACGTCACGGGTTTCGTCACCAGCCCGGGCCGTGGGTTCGGAGGTGAGCCGGCCCCGAAGGGCCGAGCTGTTTTGTTGAGGGCGGTGCTGGGAGCGAAGTTATATTTCAGGGGTTCAGAGCAGGGGAGTGAGTCCTGAGCGAGACAAAACACACAGACACAGGCTCACACGTCAAGCAGCATGCAAGGGGCAGCCCTGGGCCAGGCAGCAGAGCAGGCAGCCAGGTAGGAAAGCTGTACAGCACGTGCACCTTGGAGACCAGGCTCTGCCAGGCTGTCACTCACTCCACTGGGCACCTGTCCCAGGGACAGCAAGTCATAAACCCAGCCTGAGGGTCATTTGAAGATTAGTAGGTGCCCCAGACACTCGCTGCTGCCCGTGGCAGGGCGGTGCATGCACACACGCCGATTGCAACTGTCCCATGGCACAAAGCTGAACACATGCAGGTGGCTTCTGCCCAGGAGCCACGAGTCAGCAGCCCCAGCCCTGCCTCCCCGTGCCAGGGCACTCCCCAGCACTAGCAAACACGGTGCTGCACCTGCCCAGCCTCCTCCCCTGTGCTGGCCCCTCTGCATCCCTGCCCACACCCAGCACCAGCAGGGGCACAGACAATCTGGGTCCAGGCCCCTACTGAGCAGATTCCACTGCCTCTGATCCTCCACGGTGCCAGAGGTCAGAGGTGCTCCTCCAGCTGGGTTTTACAGACCTCCATAGACACCTCAGCCCCCTAAAAGCCCCAGGAGCAAAGTCCATTTGCTTGACTATACTGAGATTCCCTTCCCCTGAGATGAGGCTGAGCTGCCACTGCAGCACCAGGAGCAACACGTACCTTCTGCGGCTTCCCCAGCTGGTTCTGGGCTCTGCAAGAGAGGAGACAGATGGGCAGGTGCTGGAGCTGGCCCAGACACCACCAGCATGCTGGTACCCCAGGGATGCAGCACCCAGCTGAGGGGAACCATGGCCAGCTGGCACTGCTGTGTGGCTTGCAGTCAGGCTAAGCCTTATCCAGGCAAGCGGAGCCCTTGGACACAGCCAGGGGCTTCCATGCTCTAAGTAAGGAGCAGTGATGCTGGGAGATGGTGATGCCAGGAGGTGGCACTGGGCAGAGTGCCCTGATTATGCTCCAGTCAGACTAGAACCCCATGTTTGTGGGACCCACAATTCCTACCTGCTCAGGGTGAGGCAGAGCCTGTCCCCGCAGGCGCGGATCCTGTTCTGGGCCTCGATGTGTGTCATGGCACTGGTGCTCTCCCCGTCGATGTACAGCACCCAGTCACCCACTCCCACGCCAGCCTGGGCCGCCTTCCCACCCGGAGTCAGCTGCAGGACAGACAGAGTTAGGGAGAGCTGGAACAGCCGAGCGGTGATGTGGGAGCAGAGGGACATCCTCATGAGGGCAGGGGCCTGCAGAGGCCCAGGATCCCCAGCCCAGCACAGGACACCACACAGCCCAGACCCAGGGGAAGGTGTGGACCCCAGATTACTCCCCATTTCCCAGTGCATGAGCCCAGAGCAGCCTCTTCCCCTTGGCAGCAGCAGCAGAAGGCAAAGCACTACTCCAGGGCACTGCCCAGCCCCTGCCCTCTGGCATGGCTGGGGACCCTGCTAGCACCCCGGGGCCTCATCAGCGTGACGCCAAACACAGAGGCAGTGCTGCCTTGGCCTCAGCAAGAAGCCCAGCCACCCCTTGGACTCATCCCTGTGGTCCCGGGGCAGGAAGGAGAGCACAGTGAGTCAAGGCCCGTTGGGCAGCCCACATCTCACTGCAAACCACAGGCATGTCCAGCCCTTCTCCTGGGGTGGGGAGGGACAGGGGAAGCACCCCTTAGGCACTCCCCCCAGCCGCCCGAGCTCCTGTCCCGTTCCCAGCAGGCGCAGACATTACCTCATTCCCGCAGAGGAGCAGGAGCCCTCCCGGGCCAGGGAGACACCCGCCCCCACCCACGTTGCCCCGCTGGGACAGCCGGGAGCACAGCCACGGGCTCCCCTTCCCGGTCACAGTGCCAGGGATGCGCCTTGCCCCTGCTGCGGCTCCATGGCACGGCTGTACATCAACCCCATGCTGGCAAGTGGAGGCTGCCCTCCCCTCCCACCAGGGATGCACAGCCAGAGGCGAGTAGAGCCTGGAGCACCGCACACAGCTCCCAGGCACTGACAGACAGACAGACAGACAGACGTGGGCAGGCTGCAGCCATTCCTGCTCCTCCAGCATGGAAGAACTCGAGGCGCTTGGACCCAGACCAAGTATTTCCTCAAGTCCTGTTCGACATGAACATAAAAGGAGTGAGCCAGATTCCCAGCACTGTCAGAGGGCTGAAAAATCCCTGCCACAGAGTTCCAGCCCCTCCTTGCAAAACCTAGCTCATCCCAGAGCCACACATCCCTTCTGCAGGCCAGCACTACTCATCCACTCAAGGCCAAACACCACATATGGGCTGGATGTGGCCCAGACCCACTGGCATCCCACTGCTGTTCCCAGTGAAACATGGGTACCGCCCCCGGTGTCCCCACACCACCCTCCTGTTCCTCCTGCCCGGCACGGGAGGGTGCCCTCAGCAGCAGTGGTGCCCCCGGCTCCTGGTCATGCTGCTGCAAGCCCCAGCTTGCTGCCCTGGAGGGCTGGGGAAGGCACAGGGCGGCTGCGTGGGTTTGGAGGCAGGAGCGGGAGCTGGGAGAGGTTTTCACACGACTGCCCAGGAAGGGGAGAGCACGTCAGGCTACGTCATGAAGCCTCACCCAGCCTGGCCAGCACTTCCCAGCCCCCTCCATGCCAACATGCAGGAAACCCCTTTGACAGGTGCCAGCTCAGCCAGGAGCCATGGCAGTGCCAGCCCTCCTACTTCCCACCCAGGCCTGTTAACCAGGGCTTCCTTCCTCCCCTCTCCACCCAGTCTTTTGTTCCCTGCACCTCTGTCACCACATCCAGAGAGGTGCTCACCTACTGCCCTGTCCAGGGGCCTCCAGGACAGAGCCTCCCTCAGCACATCCCTCAGTGCCTTCCCACCAGTAGCACCAAAGGGTCTCTCCTCTTCCCAAGCTGCAGATGCCAGGATGAGCCACACAGCATCTAGCTGTCCAGACTGCAGCCCTTATTCTGGCTCCAGCACAGGGGCCATGGTTTACAGCCTGTCTAGCCAAGTTGTCAGCACCCTTGCAGAGCCCCTTGCCACAGGAGGTACACGTCAGAGGGCCATGGTGGCACCTCTTTTGTGTGATCAGTGAGCTGAAACAGCCTCATTGCTCACCCAGGAGTGTCACAGCGATGGACACAGCTGAAAGTCAAGCCAATGGACACACCAGCGCTGCCCTGTGCTGCCCACCCCTGCAGAGCAGGGCCCCAATGCAGCCCACAAAGCTGAGGCAGGATGCTTCCTTCCAGCCCACTGTGGCAGGGCCAGCTCATGGGAAGCAGTGGCCAAGGACATCAGCATGCTCTGGGCAGGAGCTCTGGGGCTGGGGATGCCTCTGGCGTGCAGAGCAGCACGGGCACACCCCTTCCCATCAGAGCACAGTGCCCTGCCACGCAGCCCAGCCTCACCAGAGAGCCCCCCCAAAGCTGACTGCATCCCCTGGGAATGTCCTCGCTGCTCCTGCCCTGCCCAGCACTGCCCGAGCCTCACCAAGCACTGCTTCACAAGGCCCCTGCCCCAGGCTCTGGGAGGCTCCTCCATCCGACCAGACCCTTTGTTAAGAACTGGCTCGCAGCCAAGAGAAACATTTTTTAGAGAATAAACTCGCTGAAGCCGTCTCTTCGTGCTCAGCAGAGATCAGCAGGCCCCGGGGCAGCGGCACCGGCTACTCCAGGCTCACACAGTGCCCTCAGGGCCCGTGCTCCGTGCTGGGATGCTTCGGAGATCTGTGCCCTCTGGGACAGGCGCGCAGTGCCCGGCTCGTGCCGGGGGCAGGTCTTGATGCCACGAGCAAAGCTGCCCTTCGAGAAGCAGCCTCCGTGCCAGCTGCCCGAGCGCCAGCGGCACAGGCGATGCAGTCACATTCCAAGGCTTATAAGGCAATTGCGTGGCCAGAGCTGTGGCCAGCACCCGTCTGGGGACGGGGACCTGCACACACCCAGGGTCAGACCCGGGAGCACTGCAAAGGGAGAGGCTCAAACCAGCAGCCTCGGGCACAAACAGCTGTGGCACAATGGCTCTCACTGGAGAAATGGGAGACTTTTGTGGAGGGAGTCGTGTCCCTGTGCAGGCAGCAGCGCAGCTTTCTCCTCTCCATGCCCATTTCAGGAGTGACCTCAGGCATGGAGTTGGGAGCTGCGCTGTGGAAAGGAGGGCAGAAGGGCACTGGCTAGGTCCTAGGATGCCAAGGCCAGTGCTGGGGTGCAGACCAGGAAGCTAGTCCCACATCTCAGAGAGCAGATCTCCTCCCGCTATGGTGGGCACACTCCGGAAGGGGCCTCCCCTGCCCCCCTCTGCAGAGGCTGAGCAGAATTTCAGCAGTTTCTGCTGCAGCTCTCTGCCCGGAACACCCCCGTGCTGGGCTGCAGCTGATAAGGGACCAAGGAGGCTACGTGGAGCCAGGCAGGGCAGGATGCAGCATTCCCGGGGCCCCAGCTCATCTACATCCCCCATACGGCTCTGCCTCAGCCACTGCGGCCTCCCTCCCACAGAGGCAGGAGGAAGGATGGGTGTCACCAGCCTTGGTTTCTCTTACCCTGGAGATGGAGAGCGGCATGCTGAAATCCTTCCCTCCCTGCAGCCTGAAGCCCCAGGGTGCCGGCCCATTCAGCATCACCTTGTAGGACTCCATGTCGCCCATCTCTGCAAGGGAAGAGGGTGTGATCCCAGTGTTAGGGTACGTGGGAACAACACAGGGAGAGCAGGCAAGGAGAGGGCTCGGCGCCTGGCAGGGCAGGACAGAAGGCAGGTCACGTTTCCAGCTGCAACTCCACCCTGACCATCCTACACTGTGGTTAGAGACGCACCCCAAATCCATCAGCATCTCCTCCAGCAACGTCAGAGCTGAGGGGCCCAGGCTAACACTGACTAGTGCCAGGGAGCCAGGCACAGCCCTGCTGCCACCCACAGTGGAGTATCTGTGGGCTCTGCTCTCCTCCCAAACCTGGGATGTGCTCTCCCTTGCAGCACCCCAGGAACCCCTGCTGCTGAGAGCCAAGGCAGTTCAGATCGCAGAGAAGCAACAGCAGGTACAGAAGGATATGAACCAGAAGCATTTTTGCCGGATGAATTAGCAGCAGCAGCAGCACAGGAGCTGCGTGATGCCACCCGAGGCGCCTGGCAGAGCAGTCAGGCTGGTGCTCAGGCAGCCGGCCGAGCAGATGCTCCCTGGGAGCAAGCCCATCTCCAGGGCTTCGGCAGGAGGGAATCTCGGTGCTCCCCTGCCTGACAGCTGTCAGCCGGCCAAGGCTCCGGGCAGACGGGCCAGCACCAGCCTCTTACCACCTTTTACCTGGAAGAAGCCGCCAGACCCCCACGAACGGCCCCAGAACCTTCCTCCCGAGGGCGGACAGGGCCGGCTGCGGGACTCCCCACGCCTCGCACGGGCCGGCAGCAGGGCCGGGGGCCAGCGTGCCCCCGCTCTCCCCGGGCCGGTGCGGGCTATATAAGGCGTGTAAGACGACACCAGCCCGCTCCCCGCTCGGGAGGGCCGGGGGAAGAGCTGCGTGTCAGGCATTCCCGGCGCCCGGCAGCCGCGCAAGCCCCAGCGAGGCGCCGGGACGGGGCGGCCCGGATCGGGCGGATACCCCCCACCTCTCCCCGGCGGGACGGGGCCCGGCTGCACCGGGGGTCTCCAGCGTGCACAGGCTGGGCAGCCCCTTCCTGTTGCTGGGAAGCCCCACCCTGACCCGCGGGGGGCCCCAAGACCTCTCCCCATCCCACACCGCCGTCCCTCCCGGGGGTCGAGGAGGCCGGCTCTGCCCCACAGGGGCCGGACCCCGACCACCCGCCTTCCCCTGGAGCCAGGCCTCAGCCCTCCAAACCTCACGTCCCCATTCCTCCCGGCAGAGGACACAGCCCCCCAACACGGCCCGGCTCCCCGCACTCACCCGGGGCCAGCGGGGCCCGGCGAAGCGGGCGGGAGGAGAGGGGAGAGGTACGATGCGGAGCGGTACGATGCGGTACGGTACCAGCACACGCGGGACTCGAACCCGGGCACCGCCCCCGCCCGGCCAGGCCCCACCTTATATAGGATCAGAAGAGGGCGGAGCCAGCGGGCGTTTCGACCAATCACCGTGCGCGCCTCTGCCTGCCGGGGCGGGCACGGCGGCGCCCCCTAGCGGGGAGGCGCCATCTGCCCCCTCCCGCCCCCCCACTCCCCACAGCAGCGGCGGAGCCGAGTCCGGGAAGGGCCTTTATTGACCGAACGGCACCAGTGACATCAGGCCCAGTCCCGAGCTCCGGGGCTCTCCCGGCTCAGCAGCCGCACCAGCTTGGCTCGAAGGGTGCTGTGAGGCTTGTGCCCGGAGTGCCCCGACAGCACCTCCTGCCCGGAGCGCCCCCAGCCCGCAGCCCGGGGGTTCTGTGCCAGGGCGGCCCGGTTGTCATAGAGGGCCCCCCCCTCACTGCTGTGGCCCTCGGGGGCCTGTCGGCACCCCAGCTCCCACTGCCCTTCCTCCTCCTCTTCCTGGGCCCTGGCTGGATGTGGTTCTGCAGTGAAGATGTTCTCGTAGAGATGCTCAGGTAGTGGCTTCCCCACAGCCCAGGGCTCACCAGAGCCTGGCTGCCCTGGCACAAAGAGGGGCTGCTGGCCCCGGGTGATGGAGGCATAGACAATGGGGCATGAGCCCTCTGGCTCTGATGGGGTGAAGCGGAGGACGTTGGCAGGGGGGTGGGAGGCAGGCTGTGTCGCCCCCAGTGATAGGCTGGGCTGGGGATCATCGTT
The DNA here is from genome assembly GCA_014706295.1 of Lycocorax pyrrhopterus obiensis. NCBI lineage: Eukaryota > Metazoa > Chordata > Aves > Passeriformes > Paradisaeidae > Lycocorax > Lycocorax pyrrhopterus. The sequence continues at coordinate 10,924,163 of JACSVZ010000018.1, forward strand.
CCCAGGCCCCCAGGGCTGGGGCTCGAGGCCCTGTGCAAAGAGCTGGGGGTCTGAGACACAGAAAAGTCTGGGGTCCGGGGTGTCCTTGCCCTGCTGCTGGCAGGCGATGGCAGCAGCCACAGCCCGGCAGAGCTCAGGGGCCCGTGGGGTGCTGAAGGTGAAGGTGCCCTCGCCGGAGTCACTGCGGCGGCCGGCCTCGAAGGAGAAGACAGCCTGCAAGGTCAGAGGGGAGGGTGAGGAGCTGGCACCCACCCTGGGCAGGCAACAGCCCCAAGAAGGGAGTGGGGGACTCACCTGATCCTGGCCAAACTTGCGAAGGAAGGGGTAAGGCCAGGTGAGCAGGGGCTGGCGGGACTGGGGATCCTTCAGTGTCAGGCTCTGGGGAAGGGCTGAGAGCAGGTAGTGCCCGTGCAGGCCACAGCGGGTGGCTGCGTCTGTCTGGACCACCAGCACCAAGAATTCGGTCACTGTGGGAGCCAAACAAGCCAGGGGTGAGCACTGCAGCACTGAGCTGCAGCCCACCCCAGCCCTATTCACCACCCCTGCACGTACAGTCCTGCCAGGACGAGTAGAGGGAGTTCTCCTCCATGGGGACAGTGGGGCTGGGCTGGGTCCTGGCACTACTCGGCACTGTCTCTTTTGTACCCTGAAACAAAGGGATGTGAGTATGACCTGGGACAGGGGGGAGCACAAACCCCCTGCCTGCCCTGGAGCTTGCCAGCTCACCCAAGTAGGGCTCTTGGTTCTGCCAGACTCCTTGGTACCTGGAAGGCCAGCTGGCAGAGCTGGGTGATCCATTCATCCCGTTGCTCAGCTGCCAGCACATAGCTTTTCTCTGTGGTGGTGAGGTAGAAGGCGGCGGTGGCTTTGGGGCAGCTCTCCGTGCCCGCCGGGCCCACGGAGACGCAGTCAGAGAGGCGGATCACCCGGCGGGCACACCGCTGCAGGGACGTCTTCTCCAGGATCATGCCATCATCCCGCACATCAAACTTCTCCATGCGGGCCACACCGGAGGGGCTGGCGGCAAACAGCTGGGCTCGCATCTTCCTCCAGGACCTCTAATGCATGGGAAGGGCAAAGACAGGGAAAAAATGGGTCAGCAAAGAGCTGCCTGCTGCATCTGGCAGCACCGCCCTCCACGCAGGGCCAGCAGTGCTTGGGAAGAGCCATCCGGAACACAAGGGGCACAGGGGAGTCCTGGCCTGCACCCACCAGATGCTGTTCGAGGGCACAGAGAACAGGGGCCAGCACAGACACCCGAACTGTGGGGCAGGGTAGCCCCAAAGCTGGATTGAGGGGGGCCTTGCCCCGAGCGGGCTTGGCATGGCTCACTGGGTGAGTCACACTCACTCCCGGCACCCTGAGCACCAGGTCCTGCTCTTTGTTCCCTGGTGCAAGTGCTGGCCTGCCGACCTGCAGCTGAGCTCTCAAGCTGTTCTCAGGACAGACCCTGATGCAAATTAAAGCCATTTTGAGCTGCTGAGGCTCCTGCTGGCAGCCTCACATCTGCTGAGCAGCCCGTTTCCTCCCAGGGGAGCCTCTGCAGCACCAGCACCTTCCCAGTCTGTCATGGGATAGCGGGGGCGCGTGCCACCATGTACCTCAAAAGTGCAGCAGAGCCTCCACCCTGCAGGAACCAGATGCAGCCAAGCACCCAAAATACCCACCGCCCCCAGCCCACCTGTCTCCTCCATGGCAGGGCACCGGCTCCTCACACGCAGGGCTGCCCACTGCGCTTTCAGGGCTTGGTTCTTGTTCGGGAGGGAGGTCAGAGTGTGATTGCAGCCCCACACATCCACTGAGACCCCCACAGGACACGGCCACCCTGCCATGGCGTGACCAGTGCGCCAGCAGGGCCTACTTCGCCAACACCCGACAGCTCCCTGGAGCTGGCTCGACCCTGGGTACTCTCACCATGTCACCCATACCCTGCCCCAAGGGCTGTGGTACTCAGTGCCCCCTCCAAGGGCACAGAGGAGCAGCCCAAGCCATGAGGGTGTCGCACAGATGGTGCTGGCCCCCCAGGGCCAGGCTGATGGAGGGCACAGGGACACGTCCCACGTGCTGCCCCAGGGCCCCGCTCCCACACACACACACACACACACACACACACGCTGGAGCTGCGCCACATTAACGCACATTTATTCTTCCATTGCGACTCACGCGGTGACCAAGGAAGGACCCCACACAGGGGCGAGCCAGAGTGGGTGCCCGCACAGATGAGTCCCCTCAGCCACAGGGAGAGCCCCACTTGCGGGTCTGCTGAGCCCAGGGCTCCCCAGGGCAGTTCCAAGGGGTCTGTCTCCAGTCCCCACATCCCCGGCTGCTGAGGGCCCAGCCCTGGGCCCGGCATCATGACAAATCAGGGAAAATCCTCTTACCAGCCCCAAATCCACCCTTTACCTTTCCAAATTTGGAGTGCTGCACATAGAGGATCCCATCCTTCACTGGTCTCTCCATGGGCCCAGCTCACCCTGGCAGCCAGCGCAAGGATCAGGGACTCGGGCCACCCGCAGCGGAGAAAATGTGACTGCTGCAGCTGAAGGAAAGGCATGGGGCAGACTTCCTTCTCAGAGAGACTTCCCCTTTTTGGGGTGTGGGATGAGGGGCAGAGGCAGGGCCACAGGAGGTGTCCATGTGCCCGCCCTCCCCCCCACAGCAGGGCAGTGGGGCAGAACGCGGGGGCAGAGCACAGGAAGCACCTCAGAGAGCACGTGACATGAGCATGGCACGCTCCACCTCACCCTGGCTGCATCCCAGCATGTCTGGGGAGATGGGAACAGACACCCACTGAGGATGTACCAATCCAGGTGAGGGAGATGGACCCATAGAAACTGTGTGGATTTGTGAGGAGCAACACAAGACCCTGACCTCACCACTGCAGGGGGCTGGCAGGGGTAGCAGGCAGCCGGCCAGACCAGTCGCCCCACCTGGGGCTTTCTCTTGCCCTGAGGCACCGCTACCTGCTTGCCCAACACACCGCTGATGTAACAGGCTGTTGCAGCACAGCTCCATACATTTCCTTCCGGAGCAGGAGCTTCGTCAGGCTGAGCTGGCAACAGTCCCAGTGACCAAAAGTCTGGAAAAGGGGCCACAGCAGTGCAAGACAGGCCCTTGCGCTGAAAGGGAACCCAGGCCCATCCAGGGGGAGTGTGGGGCAGCACACTCTCCGGGCTAGAAGTCCATAGAGCTGTGGGCCAGGTAGTCCTTGCGGCCGATGTTGCTGACTTGCTTGGTCTGCATCGCCTCCAGCTTGGGGCAGTTGGTGATGCGATGGCCCAGGCCGCCACAGAAGGCGCAGCCCCGCTCGCCTGCAACGGGAGGGATGGGGTCAGGGCCAAGACAGCACAGTGCCACGCCAGGACAGCAGCCCCCACCCTACACCAGTGTCTCCCCAATGCTGCCGCACTGGGAGCTGGGGTCCCATCTGGAGGCCAGATCTTGCAGCAGTCCCACAGGGGTCCCTGTGTCAGCCTGGGGTCTCTCACCTCTGATGTCCAGCATGGTCTCGTCCCCACAGTGCAGCACCTGGAGCACAGGCGGCACCTTCTGCTTCGCCTCCAGGAGCAGAGCCTTCAGGTCCATCAGCACAGACTCATCTGGGGGCAGAGACATAGGTCAGGCAAAGCCCAGCACCACCATCTCCCCTCCACCAGCCATCCTGCTTGCTCAGAACACCTCCTTGCCACTGCCCAGCTGCCTCCTCCAGCCCCAGCCCCGTGCTGCTCCTCACCACAGGCCTTGTTGATGAAGGTGGTGGCAATGCCGGTGTTGCCCGAACGGCCTGTACGCCCAATGCGATGAACTGTGGAGACAGGGACAGGATCAGCCCCGGGTGAGCGCAGTGTGACAGACCATCCCTGCCCCAAGACACTGCACAGACAAGCACAGAGCCTTGCTGGCCTCTAGACCCCTCCCACACGGCCCAGTGCCTACCATAGTTCTCAATCTCCTCTGGCATGTCGTAGTTGATGACGTGCTGGATGGCTGGGAAGTCCAGGCCCTTGGAAGCGACATCAGTGGCAACCAGGACATCCTTCTTCCCATCCCGGAAGGCCTCAATGGCTTTCGTCCGTTCCTCCTGATCTGCAAAGGCCCAGCAGAGAAGATCAGTGAGGGCAGAGCTCCCAGCCCTTCCTACTGCAGCAACCACTATGGCCTCACAGTCAAGCATTGCCTCCTCAGGCAGCCTTTCTCCCAAAGAAGGAGCAGAGGGGCCTCCACATCCCATAGGGACCTGCATTGTGTTTATGCCTGCTACGTAAAATGTGGAGCTCACTCCTGACACTGCCACAGCCCTTCCTCACACCATCAACAACTGCTCTGTGCTGGCCACAAACATTCCTGGGGTCACACCACAGCCCAGGCCTCCCTGGAACCCTCACTGACCTTTCCCTCCATGGATGGCCACAGCTTCCACGCCCTTGAGCAGCAGGTACTCGTGGATTGCATCGACATCTGCCTTCTTCTCTGCGAAGATCAGCACCTGCGGCAGCACAGGCATCATATCAGAGCCCCTTCTGCAAGCTGGCACTGCTAGCACCAGCACAGCCCCCTGAGGAAGCCCGTTCTCTCTTGCTGAGCAGAGCACACAGCACTGCTGGTCCCAGGACCTGCTCATACATGGAGCATGGCTCAGCCACATGCCCACCCGGCACAGGGGGCCCCCCCTGCCAGCTCCCCCCATGCCCCAGTGTGACCACATTGTCCCCAGCATACTCACGGGTGGAGGGGTCTTCTGCAGGCACTCCAGCAGGTACACCATCTTGGCCTCCTCTTTCACATACTCCACCTCCTAGGAACGAGCAGAGGGATGGGTCAGGCAGCAGAGGAACTGCCACTGCTCAGTATCCCTGAGCCAGCTGGGAAGGAGGGCCATGAACCCCAGCTCCCTGGCAGAGGGAGGTATTAAGTGCCCTCATGAATGTTTCTGGCCTCCCACACAGGCACAAGGGAGCAGCCAAACACCTCACCTGCACAACATCCAAGCTGGCAGCACCCGCTCGCCCAACGTTAATGGTGATGGGCTTCACCAGGGCACTCTTGGCAAAGTTCTGGATCTTCTTGGGCATTGTGGCACTGAAGAGGAGGGTTTGCCGCTGGCCCTACACAGGGAAGAAGCCTTTAGCACTCACCCAACCTGGCACGTGCAGGATTGAGCTTCAGGGTGCTCCTATCGTGGCAGCTCAGTACCTTGAAGTAGGAGAAGATGGTACGGATGTCCCCCTCAAAGCCCATATCGATCATCCTGTCAGCCTCATCCAACGCCAGGTACCGGCAGATGTCCAGGCTCACCATCTTCTTCTGCAGCAGGTCCATCAAGCGCCCAGGGGTTGCCACCATCATGTGTACCCCACTGTGGGGTGAGAGGAGGCCGCAGTCAGGCCCTCGGGATTCCTGCCCCATGCAGGACACCTCCCTGGTACATCACTTTCACCCCCATGCTGTCCTGAAGCCAGGGTGCCACCCCTTAGCCCCCTGCCAGAAAACAGAGCAGCTCAAGCCCCATGGACTCCCCCAGGTCTTACTGTTTGATGGTCTCCATCTGCTCCTTGACAGACATGCCCCCGATGCAGAGGGCGCAGCGCAGTGGGGGCAGCCCATCCTCCTGCAGCAGACGACAGTAGTACTCCAGGATGCCGTGGGTCTGCCGGGCCAGCTCCCGCTACGGAAACAAACCCAGCTCATTCCTACACCTCTGTGCAGGCAGAATTTAGGATTGCCACTGCAAGTCAATCACAGCCTCCTCCCAACACTCACCGAGGGACAGATGATGAGTCCATAGGGTCCCTCTCGCTTGGAGAATGGCAGCCTCTTCTCCTGCTCCAGGCAGAACATGATCACCGGGAGGGTGAACACCAAGGTCTTCCCAGAGCCAGTGAATGCAATGCCAATCATATCCCTTCCTGAGAGGCTGCCACGGAAATGGGGCCGATGGGGAAGAGGAATGTCATGGAACGGCTCAAACCTCCAGGGCTGAGCAAGGTGACAGGGTGCATCTGTCACCAGGGAAGAGCACCTGCTCCACACCACTGAGTGGGCCGTGAGAGCAACTGCTCTGTACTCTGGGATGGGGACAGAGCACTCACATTGTGGGGATGCCTTGGATCTGTATGGGTGTTGGCTGCTGGATTCCTTTTTTCTTCAGGCCTCTCAGGATAGCTGTCAGAGAACAAGAGACAACGTATGTTCGTGACCTCAACTATTCCCTCTCTTCTCCCACTCAGGTCCCAGCAGCGCAGCTCTCCCACCAGTGACAAATACCCTCCAGGCGAACAGCCAGGAAAAAGGTGGGATCTCCTCTCCTGGCCTACCTGCTGGGAACTTCATCTCCTTGAAGCTCTTGATGGGGGGAGGGATGCCCTCTCCCTCCACCAGGATGTGGTACTTTTTGCGCACGCGGTCGTGCCGTGCCTCTGACATGCCCAGAATGTAGCGAGGGGCTCTCCAGCTGTGAAAGCAACAGAAACAGGCCATGGTGCAGAATGAGGCCAGGCTCCAGAACCAGCAGCTCCCATGGAGGAATTCAAGGGAACTCCCTGTTAGGCTCCAATATCCTCCCAGGTAAAACAGGTAACCCCAAGGGGCTCCGTGGAGTGAGCGCCGGAGAAGATCTGAGCCAGTTCTATGCATTAAACCCTTCCCCAAAATCTCAGTGAAAAGTGCTAAGCTAACAGCGGAGAACAGCCTATGGATGGTGGATGGAAAATGCCAAAAACATTTGGACACACTTCAGTCGTCTCCCTGACACTGCCTCAGAATCACTGAAGTCGGAAAAGACCTCTGAGATCACTGAGTCCAATCTTTGATCAATCACCACCTTGACAATGCTGCCTCGAGCAGCACTGGCTCCAAAGATTCCTCCAGTCTCTTCCTCTGGCTTAGTGACCTCCCAGACATGACGATCCACCCTCAGGCCTTCTACTCTAACATAAATGTGCTTTATCAAGCCTTACTGTATATAAAACATCATCCAAGGTGACTCAACAGCCTTTGATTTTACACATAATGACACAAAGAGTCACTGAGGCGAGAGGCTGCAGAGCCACACTGCTCCTGCAAGACTCTGTGGCTTTTAGCTCTCTTCAGCCACAATGAAGTGCTGTTTTCAGAAGGACAACTTCTGAGCTGTGCTGTGAAACTTACCTGGTTTTGATCGGGTCATCATAGGTGATGCCCTTGGCCATCTCCTTCACTGACATCAGAGCTGCAGGAACAAAGATGATGAGTCAGAGCAAACTCTCCACATCCACATCAACCTCACTGAGAGCTACTTGGGCAAACAGTTTGGGAGACCATGTCCAGAGACAGAAGAGGAGAAGCAGCAGCACTGACAGCCCCTCTGGCACCGGAACACCAAGTGCTGCTGTGCCCGGAGCCCTGTTGCAGACATGTCCCAGCTAAGCCAGGCAGTGCCAACTGAGGGGACCCATTGTCACCTCCGGTCCCACCCCTGAGTACGAGCATTCCCAAGGCAAGGAACAGCTCTTCTGCTGCCCTGGGAGCTCTGGAGACAGATCTGAGACACAGATCTCCCACTCACCTCGGCCCTCTGCCACGCTCTCCAGGATCTTCTCTTCCTCCTTCAGCTGCTTCTCCTTGGCTGACTCCTTCCGAGCTGGGGGAGAGCCAAGAAACAGTGAGGGGGTTTGTTGTCCCCTGAAAGCCACCCAGTCCCCCCACCAGCTCCTCCCTTACCTTCCGCCTTCTCTTTGAGGTGCTGGTGCTGGTCCAGCAGACTGATGTTGGACTGGGGCCCCAGCGGGATGTCATCCTCGTCCCCGCGCTGCTCGCTCCCGCTGTCCCGCTGCTCCTCCTCCGACACCACCTTCCGCCGCATCTGCAGCAGCTTCTGCAGCTGGAAGAACGCGGGTCGAGGCGGAGTGAGCGGCCTCGTGGCGGGAGGGCCGCTCGGAGCCCTCCCCGGGCAGCCCCGTTACCCCATTACCATCTGCTGCTTGCGCTGCTTGACGGGCACGTAGGGCACGTAGTCGTCGTCATCCTCTCCGGACAGGTCGGACGTGTCCACCGGCTCCTCGCGCTGCCTCTGTGGGGAGACACGCGGTGAGGAGAGCCTGGGGCGGCACCGGGAGCGCAGGGCGGGCGGTACCGGGGGCCGGACCCGTTCCCACCTTCCGCTCCGCCACGGCCTCCATGGCTCCTACCCGGAAGATAGATGGGAAGTGACGTCACCGCGCACAGCGCCATCGCCTAGCAACGCGCAAAACGCACCACTGGGCGGGAGCTGCTACTCGGCCCGACGGGTCCCCGCGGCGGCCAAACTTGCACAGAATGCGTTCTACATTTCCCTCCCCCCGCCTCCCCCTCCCCAACCTCCTCGGCGCGGCAGAAAGCAGCAGACAGCGGGGTTTAAATAAAATAAAAAATTAAAAAGTTCTTTATTGGGTCCAGCACGGTCCTTCCGCACGGCACGAGGAGCCGCGTGCCCGCGGAGAGGGGGTCGGGACGGCCGGGATCACCCCGCGGGGAGGGGCAGGAGGATGGAGGGAGCCCCGGGGGTCCCCGCGGGGCAGGAGAGCACCGGGGCCCCCCGCGAAGGAGGGGACCCCACCGAGGTGAGGCGGGGGGCACAGTGAGGAGAGGCGAGCGGCCGTGGGTGGGTGGGGGTGGCCCCTCCGCACCTCACTGGGCTGCGCTGGAAGTGGTTTTCTTCAGGGTGAAGTTGGTCCAGTTCACGGCCACCTTCTGCCGCGTCTGCTTGGCCGAGTCCAGGCAGAACCTGACAGGGAGAGGACAGCCCCGGTCAGTCCCCAGCCCCTTGGGACCCCCAGCCCCTCTGCGACCCCAGGCCCAGTCAGCTCCCAGCCCCTTCATGCCTCCAGCCCCACTGGCAGTGCTCAGCCTCCCGGGGTTCCCCCCTCACCTCTTGAAATACTCCACTTCTCTGTCAGTCTCGTCCATCTCTGCCCCGTCCAGGTCCTTGGGCAGGAACACATCATCTGGGGAAGCAGAGCAGAGGGTCAGCGCTGCAGGGAGGGCAGGGGGCTGCCAGCTGGGCAACGGACCACCGCGAGGATGGCAGCACAGAGTGATGCTCCCAGCACTCACCGATCGAGGTATTGGATTTCTCCACCTTGTTTCGGCTCTTCCTGCTCTTGCCCTTGGGCTGTGGGGAACCCCCCAGGGCAAGGTGGGTGGCCAGGGCAGGTGGCTGCTGCTGCGCCAGCTCTGGCAGCTCCGCTTTGCTCTCTCCCCTCCGGCCTTTCCACTCACTGGTTCTCTCCTTCTCCGCCCTGGCAGTGCTGCTGCAGCCCCAAGGCTGCCCCTTGCCGCTCTCTCCGGGCTCAGCACAGCCACTTGCCCGCTGTGGCTCCGGGGCACTGGCCTTGGAAGGGTGCTTGGTTCCCAGCACCTGCCCCTTCACACCAGGGCTCTCCAGCCGGGCCTGGCCGCCGGGCACGGCCGTGCTGCCCTCCCCTTTCTTCGCTTGCCCATTCTGCCGCTTGTTCTTCCGCTGCCGGCTCCCCGCGGGCAGCGACTCTGGCGGCTCCGGCCCCTTGGGCTGTGGTCCCTCCTTGGGCTCCGGGCTCAGCCCACTGCCGTCCGCAGCAGAGTCCGCAGCCTTGGACTGCACCCAGATCATGCGGGACAGGCTGGGCACAGCGCTGAGGCGTTTCACCACGCCGTTCTCAGCTGGTGGGGCTGGCGGGGGCTCCCCAGGCCCCTCGCCCCATCGGGGGCCCAGTTCGCCCCGCAGCAGCGTGTGGCTCTTGGCAGGGCCCAGGCTGAGCGGGGCCAGTGCTAGGTCTATGTCCTGCAGGTCAGAAGACCCGTTGAGGTTGGAGAGCAGGTTCTTCTGCTCCAGGACAGCTGCCTTCTTGGGGAAGTCATTGACATCCAGGTTGAGGTCGTAGACGCTGAAACTGGCCCGGATGGAGTCCTTGATGGTGTTCTTGATCTCCTGCAGCCGGCTGCTGAGGAAGCTGTTCACCCGCTCCAGCTCCAACTCCGGCCACTCCAGCAGCTTCTCCTCAGCCGGCTCCCTGGCCTGGCTGGCTGCAGGAGCACGCTCTGCCCGCTTCTGGGCCTCTGCCTCCAGTTGGGCTTTCTCCTTCTCCTGCAACACAGGTACCATGAGGATCATCTGGGCTGGGCCACAGAACCACGCGTGCAGGACACGGAACTTTGCTCCAGCTCTGTCTGACAGCAAACCCAAGGGCAGCTGCTCAGCACAGCCACCCCACATCTTCCACAGCCCCTAAACTGTCACATGTTCCCCATCGACTGCAACAGCTGGACACTGCACACCCGACACTGCTCTGGGCACCAGGCACCAGAAAGAGCCATCATGGCGCTGCCTCTCCCTACCAGAGATGCATGGTGTTAGAGATGTGGCATGGAGCAGACAGGACAGTGCAGCCCAAAGCACCAGGAGGGCTGGGCAACCCTCTACAGGAAGAGGGGCAGGGGGAGTCCTACATGGGGCCAGGCACTGCTGCCACCTTGGGCGAGAGGAACACAAGAATTCAAGAACCCAAATGGATGCAAGGGAGAGAAGGAAAAGCCCTGCCAGCAGCACAACCCTGCCCTGCCCTCCTGCCACAGCCCCGGCCCCTGCCCAGCCTCACCTTCTTCTTCTGCTTGTGCCGTGCCCGCTTGGCTGCCTTGGCACTGTTCAAGGGCTTGGGCTCTGTGCTGTTGATGTAGTCCAGCAGCTCGTCCACATTGCGGTGGTCCACAGCAGGCTCCCCTGAGCTGCTGTTGTGCCCTAGTTTCTGTGGCAGCTCCTCTTTCCTCTTGGTGAGGCGAGAACGCAACTTCTCTCGGATCTCAGCGTAGTTGCGGCTTGTGGGAGCGGCCGGGGGCTGAGGAAGGTGAGTGCTGTCAGCCAGGCACCAGCCAGCACAAGGGGCAGGCAGCCCCAGCCCCCCGTGACCTTCCAGCCACTCCCTTCCCCGCAGTCTCAGGAAGACAAGTCAGCACAGCCCTACTGAGCTCTTCTACCATGAAGCCACAGGGCTTGGCCAGCTGCTCCAAGCCCCGGGGCTGGGCAGGCGGCTGCGAGTCGGGAGCAGGGGACCAGCAGGCTGATGAAGCAGGGTAGAAAGGAAGCGGGGGATGTGTGTGCCTGCAGGAAACAGCCGTGGCCAGACCTGCCCACCTCCGCACTCTGGGCATCGGGACCAAGTGATGTCTCCCCATGCAGCGCGAGGACCGGGGGTGGCTGCAGACCAGCCCCTCACTCACCGCGTTGTGGCCGAAGAACTCACAGTAGCAGCAGTCGCAGAACTTCCCGTCTTTCTGGTTGGTGGAGGAGGAGGTGCAGGAACTGCGCTCTGAGCTGCTGTCCTCATCCTCCCCGAGTCCCTCGTCTGCCTCGCAGGGCTGTGGTGGGTGGCAGCTGGTACCGTTTGGGAATTTGTGCCCTTTGCAAGAGGGGTCCCTGAGGAGACGGGGAGAAGGGCGAGAGGTGAGCAGGTGCCAGGGGATCTCAAAAATTGCCCCATGCTATGCATGTAGGAACAACCCTCCTGGGGAAGCTTGTGCCCAAGCAGAAGGATTTGCAGGACAAACCCCCTCCCCTGCATTCTCCTCCTCTGGGGAAGATGCCCGAGGAGCCCATGGCAGCAGACATCTGTGACTCCCAGCCCTCAGGGCCTCTGGCCAGTAGGAAGCTGGTGCAGCAGAGCCCCAGCGAGCAGCATCCTGCCAGGCTCTGGGCTGGGAGCAGGGCAGGGCATGGTACTCACTGGGGGTGGCAGGTAGCACAGGTGAGGAACACAGGGACTGTGTGCCAGACATCCCCACGTGGAGCCAGGCCCAGCTCACGTGGGAACAGGCTACCCAGCTCAGAGACAAGGAGGCCAGGGCACAGCCCACAGCGTCATTCCTCAAGATCCAGCTCGGGACCCGACTGGCTCTCCACAGGAAGAGCTAATCAGCAGAGAGGAACCAGGGTGCTCTCTTCCACGGCATGGGCAGCCCAGAGAGGGCCAGGGGAGCAGGTGAGCAGAACAAGTCCACAGGCTTCATCTTCTCGAGGACCTCTGCTCAGTGCCACAGGTGCCTGACAGGTCTCACTGACACAGGTCCTGTTGGCCAACAGCAGGTTGACCAGGCTGTTCCTTTGGGTCTTTTAGCTGGAGGAGGAGCAAGCACAGCCTCTTCTGCACCACAGAACCAAAGGACAACCGCAGGGAGAATTGGGAGAGAAAGAGCTTGACCCTCAGAGACCAGGGGTCTGCAGCAGCAGAACTGGCCCACAAAGACAGCAGCTTCCTGCACCACCATGCCAGGGCGGCCAGTCCCTCCACAGGAAAAAGTGCATCCATGGGCAGGGATGGGAGAAAAGGCACGTGGCCCTGCAAGGAGAGGCTGGAAACAGGCAGGGCTCCTCTACTCACCTGTTGGTGCTGGGCAGCTGGTGGGAGGCGGGAGGAGGGATGAGTGAAGTGCTGCAGTGCCCGTTGCAGGGATGAGCACAGCCTGACAGCGGCGGTGGCATCTTCAGCAGCGGCACGTTGGCAGGGGGCAAGTGAGGGCTCTTGCATGGCCCCGGGCTGTGTGAGGCCGCACCGGCTGGAGGGGACTCGGACACCGGCTTTGGGGCTGCCGCCTGCGCGCTGGGAGCAGGGAAGAGCGCAGCCTGTGAGGAGGTGCCCAGCGGGATGTGCGGTGGGGAGCCGAAGGGCCCCGGATGGGGAGGTGTCTGCTTGGAGGGGATCAGCGCCGGTGGCTGGGAGGGGAGGCCGGTGGGACTGTTGGGAGGAGCAGTGAGGTCGGAGTGCTGATGATGCTCTGAGGAGTGGAAGGCCTCACCTGCAGAGGGGCAGGAGCAGAGACAGTCAGACACTGGCTGTAATGCATGGACCAGGGCCATGCTCAGAGCCACCCACCACCTTTGCACAAGCTGTTTCTCTTCCCGGAAATCAGAGTGCTTGGGATAGAAGCCATCCCTGCTCACGCAGGGCCTTGGGGCCAGTGTGCCTTCCCCACAGGATCCAGCCCTGCCCCATGGAGAGCAGGGCAAGGGGAAAGGCTCTGGAGCAGCAGGCCGGAAGGCTGTGGCTGGTGCTGTCCCTGGGCACGCACCTGGTGGGGTGGCCCTCCGGCACAAGCTTTTGAACTGCTTCGGCAGCGTCTTGCAGAAGTCGAGTGAGGTAGGCAGAGGCGAGCCCGGGGTGGCGTTGCTGGAGGTGGCAGAGGCCGTGTGGCTGTAGGGACAGGCCTTCAGCCCCAGCGCCATGGCCGACACCTGGCTGGCACACTCCGGAGACAGAGCGAGGCCGGGGTGCTTGTCGCCTGGAAGGAAAGCGGAGCTGGGGCTGAATCCCAGCACCATCTGTCTTTTTCAAAGGGGCCCAATATGTTGCTGGTACTGAGATTCAGAGGATCAGCCTGCCCACCCTTGCCCACAAGGAAACCATCTAAGCCAAGAACTGGGCAGAAAGCTCTGCGCAACCTCACAGCCAGCTTCAACTCACCTAGTGCAGCTGCGGGGGTCCCAAGGGGGCTGCCCTGTGCAGTCCCGTTGGTGTGCTGCGAGTTCCAGAGGCCCGAGAGCTTGTGAGCAGACAAAAACGAGCTGGGGTCCCAGTCCCCTGAGTTCCCGTGGCACGAGGAGGAAGACGACGACGAGGAGGAGGAAGAGGAGTGTGAGCCACCCCCACAAGACTGCGACTTGCAGGATGTGTGGGATAATGAGACCTATCAAAGGAAACACAGAGTGAAGTGGCTGAGGGGGACACCCTCGGCCCCAGGGTGTCAGCACCAGACTCCCTCCACTGCAGCAGGGGCTCAACTCATGAGAACCACTTCTGTCACTGTCTTGGGAGTGACAAACACTCCCTCCATCCAGCACCAACACAGCCCGGCTCACACAGGCTGGGCCATGCCAAGAGCCACACGCCTGTGCTGGTCTCACTCACACCAGGGCAGGGTTAAATAAAGCCAGGCAGGAGGCAGCTCCCCTACCCGAGCTCCATGCACAGGCAGGCACTTGCCCTGGCAGCCACTGCCTCTCTCTGCGTCACGAAGGGAGCAGCCCTGGGGCCGGGGGACGCGGCACAACGCACAGCGGAGCGGGGCTGGCAGGAAAGCAGTGGCACTGTCAGCCTTGCCAGCCCGGCAGCTCCAAGCCGCAGCAGGCTGCTGGATGAGCCTCCACAGCACCACACGCTGCCCCAACAGGGCCTGTCCCTGCTGAGCCAGAGGCAGCCCTGGGCAGGGAAGTGAAGGCTGGGATGTCTGGGACACTCAGCTCAGAGTGAGGATGAGACCCACACACCCAGTCAGTGCCACAGGGTGGTCAGTGCCATGTTCCCACAGCTACAGCCCTGGCTTTCCAACCCCAGCCCCGTAATCGCGTACCGCCAGGGCCTGCTCCTGCACCGCCCGTCGCTCTTCCTCCTCCACGCTCTTCCGGCAGCTCTGGCAGATCCACAGTGGCATTTCTCCCAGGAGGTTCTGCACAAGCGTTGGCACGAAGTCCGGTGGCAGCCTCTCGCCTGGGGAAACCAGCCCATTGTGGGACGGCCCTCCCCAGTCCTTGCGCTCCCGGTGACAGAGCAGGCAGCATGTCTGCACAGACTGGTTGGCGGTGGGCAGCACCTGAGGAAGGACACACAGACTGTGAGTCACACAGGTGTGATCTGGCGCAGATGTGGTGCAGATGAGGCAGTGAAGGAGACCTCAGGACGCTGACATCAAACCAGGGAAATTCTTGTAGGCTACATGTGGCATTGCACTGTCTCCCACTGGAGCAGAGCAGCCTCAGGCTGCCCAGCTGCTGCCAACCTGCCATGTGCCAGCTGGGAGTGTTTTGGACTTCTGGGAAGATCACAGCATGCCAAAGAGCCAGCCCTGCCACCAAGCAAGGCTGAGAAGCCACCAGCAACTCCCACCATCACCTCTCGTAGAGTGAGACTGAGCGAACTTGCATGGCAAAGCAAAACCCACAGAAATCCCACAGAGGGATATTAAGGGTGGGTCTGGCAGCCTCAGCTCTCCCTCCTCACCCATCACAGATGCCCCCACTGTGTCACCCAGGAGCCCTAAGCCCTCTCTCCCGCCTCTTTGTTCTGCAGAGCCAGCGGCGCAGATGCGCCAGGGTGGGGTGCAGCCCCCCGTGCTGCTTCACACTCTCCCCGCACAGGCACAGTCAGGTCGGAGCTTCCCTGCAGGAGCTGGGCTGCATCCCTCGGGCTCGCTGCAGCCCTGACAGCCGTGACGAGCCCGGAGTGGCGCGGGCGAGGGGGCCCCCATTGTCTGCCGGCGCAGCGGGGCCCTGCCACAATGAGCCGTGCATTGAACCACTGCTGCCAAACAGATGGCGTCTGCAGGCTCAAGGTGAAGCAAAGGTCAGAGGCCAAGGAGAGCAGAGTGGGGGCACAGCCCCTCTGCCCACCCACGGCGAGAGGGGGGCAGCCAGGCCACCCCGTGTCCCAGCTGACACAGCCACCACAGCGGGTGACACCACGGCTGCTGACACCACGGCTGTCCCCAATCCACCCAGCACATCCACAGCCGGCGCCCACCCCCGGCTCCCTGCCCACAACCCGGAGCAGGTGGCGGCAGCCAGGTGTGTCCAGCAGGGATGTCAGGCAGCCAGACGCGCGCTGAATGAGGATGCTGGAGCCACCTGCCATCGCCCAGTGGCAGGGCTGTGGCAGGGCTGTGGCAGGGCTGGGCCCTCCCGCGGAGCGCTGTGGGAACGCTCCGAGCCCCATCCGCAGGGATGCTCCGAGTCGGGGGTCGGGGCGGGGATGGGGCAGGGCCCGGGGGGGATGGGGTACGAGGGGCAGGGCCCCATCCCCGCCCAGGCTGAACCCCGCTCGGAGCCAGCCCCGTGCCCGCCGCAGCGCTACCCCGGTACCTGCGCGCTGCCTCTGCCCGACTCCCCGCCGCTGCCCGCCGCCGCCGCCACCTCAGGGGGGGCGGGCGGTTCCGGTGGTGGTGGCGGCGGGGGAGGCCCGACGTCGGGACCCGCCACCCTGTCACGGCGAGGCCCGGAGCCACCTGCCGCCGCTGCCGCCGCCGTTGCCGCCGTTGCCGCCTTGTTCCGCCGGCGAGTCATGGCGAGCCCGCCGCAGCCAGGACAACAGCCAATATGGCGGCGCGGCCCGTCCGGCCCCTGCCCGCGGGAAGGAGGGAGGGAGGGAGGGGGGAAACGCTCGGTGAGGTGAAGCCGCCGCCGCCATCTTGGGAGAGGGCAGCACCGCGCCCCCTGGCGGACAGGGGGAGTGGCGGCAGCGCAGCGAGTTCGAGTCCGCCCCCGCCTCCCGAGGCTCCCGCGGGTCCTACAGGCGCCCTAACCGTGACTGGGGGCGGGTCGTGATCGTACCCCCAGCTGGATCATCGGAGTGCAACTGCTTGGGCTCACACTGAAAGAGAGAAGGATTAGATTAGATATTAGGAAAATAAGTTTTCCCTGTGAGGATGGGGAGCCCCTGGCACAGGGTGCCCAGAGAAGCTGTTGTGGCTGCCCCATCCCTGGGAATGTTCAAGGCCAGATTGGATGGGGTTTGGAGCGACCTGGGATAGTGGAAGGTGTCCCTGTGCATGGCAGAGGGATGGAACGAGAATCTTTAAGGTCCCTTCCAAACTATTCTATGATTCCTGGCTCTGCACAGGACAACCCCAAGAATCCCACCCTGTGCCTGAGAGCATTGTCCAAACACTCCTGGAGCTCTGGCAGCCTTGGGGCCATGACCATTTCCCTGGGGAGCCTGTTCAGTGCCTGACCACCCTCTGGGTGAAGAACTTTTTGCTAATATCCAACCTAAACTTCCCCTGACACAGCTCCAGCCATTCCCTCGGGTCCTGTCACTACCACAGAGAGCAGAGATTGGAGCTGCCCCTCGGCTGCCCCTCCTGAGAAAGCTGCAGCCCGTAATGAGGTCTCTCCTCAGTCTCCTCTTCTCCAGGCTGAGCAGACCAAGGGACTTCAGCAGCTCCTCATGTGACTTCCCCTCTAGACTCTTTGCAGCCTCCTTTGGACACTCTAAGAGCTTTATGTCCTTCTTATACTGTGGTTCCCAGCTCTGCTGGGACCTGTGGAACAAGCAGGGCTCCAGTCCCAGTGTTCGCACAGGGATCCTCATCCATGGGAAGCAGGACATGGCTGAAAACAGAGCTGGAGTCTGTGGGGTACACACAGAGCCCCAACACTGGGGCCAGTCCCACACCTGCACCCATTCGGCACAGCCTGGGCACTGCCATGCTCAGGGACTTTCTGAAGCCGAGGAGGTGCCGCCATCGTGTTTGTTCAACCATCCTCCACGGATTTTTTACCCATGAATCCACCCCATTAGGCTTTCAGCCACCTGAATTATCGGCACCCACATCCTGTGGCCAGCAGCGCCAGAACTGGAGCAAACACGTCCTTTGGCACAGCTGGGGCGGTTTGCTGTGCCCAACACCCCGAATGCCCTCTTCTTGGGCACTTGGTTTCTCTTTCTCCCACCGAGGAGCCACTTTACCCCCTTCCCACTGCATTATCCCGCTGCGCACCCCATGCCCTGCACAGTAAAGGTGCCTGCGGGTGCCTCTCCCGGTGCCCCCCATCACTCCGGGAATGCCCGGGGCGCCGTGGGAAGCGCTGGGGTGCCCCTGTCCCCGGAAGGTTGGGCTGCGGGGAGAGAGGAACCGGGGGAGCATAGCCGGGGATGCAGCCGGGAATTTGAGACAGGAACAGAGACCGGGAAGGAAAGCCGGCGGGGAAACCCATCCCGCCCCACGGGAGACGCACCCTCACCCTTCCCATCACAAAGAACCGGTCCGTCGAGGAGCGGACGGCTCGTCCCGGTGCCGGGACTGGGCGGACACCGCTCCGATCCGCCCCACGGGCGGTGCCCGGTGCCGACCCGCCCCGTCGGCGAGCGGCGGGCGCGGGGAGCCGGGCGGCGGCAGAGCTGCGGGACGCGCCATGCTGCCCGCTGCCCTCCGCCGATGGCTCCGCCGACCCAAGGTGAGACCGGGGGGGCCGCACCGGGGCCGCCCTCCCTGCGCCCGGGATCGGCGGAGCCCCTGGACGGCCCCGCCGGGGCCGTCCAGGGGCTCCGCCGATCCCGGGCGCAGGGGGGGCGGCGGGGGTCCCTCGGGGTGGAGCGGGAGGAGGAAGCGGGGGGACTCCGGAGGACTTTTCCCGGTGTTTACAGCCACGCACGGATCCGTGCCAAAGCTGCCGGGATGCGGCTGAGCTTGTTCATCCTGCTCTGCCCCCGGGGAAACTGAGGCACGGGTGGGTGGGGAGGGCGGCGCTTCCCGGGAGGAGCCAGAGCTGCCGTGGTAGGTCCCAAGTACCTGCCCGAGTAGGTGTTTGTGGGTCCGTGGGGTCCGATCTCTCCGTGACTGTGGGAATGGGAGATTTGGGATCCCGCCGACGCAGCACACGGAGATGCGGGGTGCTCCCGCCATCACCCCTCTGCTCTTCCCGCAGCGCTCCGACCCACGCCTGCTCTCCCAGTTCTTCTTTGCCGACGAGAGGGTGACACGGGTGGTGGCTGAGATCAACGGGCTGGATGCCGAACTGGATCCGCAGCAGTACCTGGTGCTCCTCAACCAGCTCCACGTCAGCCAGGTACGGGGACAGCCCGGATCCCGGTGTGACTCAGTCCCCCTGGGAAGCCGCGGGTGACACCCCTGCTCTCCCCAGGCTCACCTGCTGGCCGTCCTGGAGCGGATCATGGAGGAGTGCATCCCCACACAGCGGCACAGCCGTGACTACCTGGTCAAGTTCCCCGAGGAGCTCTTGGTGGACAACTTGGGGAACCACATGCTGTTTGCTGCCGAGGTGAGCCCGGGGATGCTGTCTGGGCGGTCCAGCTCCTTGGGGCAATGGACACCCCACCGTGAGCTGACCCTGGGGTTAGGCACTACCTTGGGTGCTGACCTTGGGGTCCCTATCCCGGCAGTGCCTCCTGGCTGGGACCTTCCTGGAGGTGGAGGAGTCAGACGGGGCACAGCTGCGGCCCCGGGCCAGGAATCTGCTGTGCAGCCTGGAGCTGGTCCGGAGGGTGCTGCGGGAGCAGAGCCTGAGCCAGCCCAACTCCTACCCAGAGCCCGTCCGGGCTGTGCTCATCCAATTTGACCGGCTATTTGCAGAGTTTGAGCTGAGGTAGGGGGCAGGATTAGGGTTCTGGGGTCATGGTGGGCTGTGCCAGGACTATAGGGCCCTCACAGTCTCCCCATCTCTCCAGCTACGTGTCCTCGCTGGTGGCAGTGAAGTCTCCTGATGAGATCTACAGGCAGCAGGAAATCATCGTGCTCTTTTGTGAGACAGTGGAGAGGTGAGTGAGGGGCACTGTGTGTCAGGTGGCGGCTGCAGGGACTCCGGCCCCGATGATAGGCAGCATCCTGAGGCTCAGATCCACTGTAAGGGTGTCTGTGTGTCCCCAGAGCCCTGCACCTGGGCTACCTGACCCAGGAGATGATTGATGGCTATGAACCACTGCTGATGTTCACCATCCCTCGCCTGGCCATTATCAGGTGGGTGCAGCCCCTATAGAAGGGTTCCCTGCCCTGTACCAGCCCCTTCTCCCCATGGGGAGTTGGGGTCCCAGGCAGCCCCCGATATGAACTGGCCTCTGTCCCCTTGCAGTGGTCTCCTCATCTACCCCGAGGGTCCCCTCAGCCTGGAGCGGAGCCCTGAGGAGATGTCTCGGGTCTTCAGCCCCTTCTACAACCTCCTGAAGAAGATCAGGTGCGCAGTGGGGGGTGATGGGTGGGGCTGTGGGGCAGCAGTGGGGCCATGACATGGGGCTGATGCCGACCCCTGACCACAGGGACCTGCTGCGGGTGCTGACAGCAGAGGAGCTCTACCTGCTGGAGAGGAGCCTGTGCACAGCCGAACAGGAGGATCCCTGCAGTCCGGATGCCCCCCCAGCTTGGGAGGCAGCTGTGCCCAGTGTGGAGCCCCCTGCTCCCTTCAGTCTTCTGGAGGCCCCTCATGCCACCCCACCACCCCCCACCTGCACGACGCGACTGGGAACCCCCAGTGCGGTGGATGAGCTGGGCACCGATGGGCAGCGGGAGCGTGCGGCGGGCAGGGAACGGGGCCAAGATGGCAAATCCCTGTCCACTGGGACAGGGATATCTCATACCATCCCTGGCGTAATAGTCACCTCCCCCCTGCACAGCCCCCAGCCCCTCGGGAGCAGGCCAGGGATGGGGGTTGATGCCACCCCAGGTGCCCGCTGCTTGGAGCTGCGCTCCCGCTACAGCAGCACCAAGGATATGCTGCACACCCTCTTCGTCTGCATCTCAGGTGAGTGACCCCCAAGCCAACCCCCCAGCACCCTGATCCCCCCAGCACCCTGACCTCCCACCCTCCCGGTGCAGGGGTGGCTGATCAGCTCCAGACCAACTTTGCCAGTGACATGCGAAGCATCTTGAAAACGGTCTTCAAGATCGTGTGCTCGCAGGCGGAGCCCTCGGAGGAGCAGAGTGACAGCAGTGAGTAATCCCCAGGGACATGTGGGACTGCTCCTTTCTGCCCTGCCCGTCTAGGCCACAGCCCTAGGCTTGGGAAAAACGTGGCCATAGTGCCCGGCTCCAGTTTGGCTGCACCACCACAACCTTTGTCCCTGCAGAAGAGAAGGATGGTGACTCCAGTGTGACAGATGCTCCTCGCATAGCTGACTGCCCACTGTGCTCCAGCCCCGCAGAGGCTGCCGGACAGCGGAGGGCAGGTAAGGGGTTGCCCAGGTGCCATGGCTCTGGGACAGGGTGTGAGGCTGGGGCTGGTCCTGCCCCATCCTGCCTTAGGGGGTCTGGCTGTGAGGGGAGCCAGGCTGAGGGGTGTTTACCAATGCGTTTTGCCCAGCAGGCACCCGCCGCCTGCCCGAGTGGGTGCCGGACAGCACGTGCAGCCAGTGCTCTGCCTGCCACTCGTCCTTCACCCTGCTACGCCGCCGGCACCACTGCCGCAGCTGTGGGAAGGTAGGATGGGGTTGGGATGGGGCATGTGGGGTTCCCCGAGGGACCTGGCTCTGCTCAGCCCCTGTCTGGCCTCCCGGCAGATCTTCTGTGCCCGCTGCTCACCGAATACCGCAGTGCTGCCCCACTATGGCCAGACCAAACCCGTACGTGTCTGCACCCACTGCTACACCACACACCTCCCACCCACATCCCGCTGCGCCCGGAGCCAGTGAGAGCCCCTCTGCCAGATCTGCATCATAGGAGGCCGCACAACTGGGTGCCCAGGGCCGCTCCGGGGCTGCCGAGCAGCACCTTGGCCCCATGACTCTCCTTGGAGCTTGGTGGACATGGCGGCAGGACCCCCCCACGTGGTGTTAGGCTTCCCCCCGATGCACAGGGGCAGGACCCCACACACGGCGGCAGCCCATGCGGAGTGATGGTGGGCGCAGGACCGCCTCTCCTGATGCACCGTGGCCTGCTCTGCTTTCGGTGAGCTGCCTGCTGCTGCCGTGCACCTGCCCCCCCGGCTGGAAATGTGCTTCGTGGTGGTTTTTTTTCAGGTGAACTTTGGCTGCTGTTGGGCCCGGGGCAGAGTCTCCCCCCGGGGCCTGGCCTGAGAAAGTGCAAACAACCCTCACATGACGGCGGGTGCCCCGGGGCCGCCCGTGCCGTGCCGTGCCGTGCCGTGCCCGGGAGCTGGGGCCCGGCGCTCCCCTTCCCTCCCCATCGCCTCTGCCCCATGGATTTTAATAAAGAGATAAACCCGTCTCTCTGGGTCGCGGCGATTGCCGGGGGGGTGCTGGGCGCGGCCGGTCTGGGGACACCCGTGGACTCGGTAGGGTGGGGAATGAGGGGCCGGAGGCAGCAGGGCGTGGGCGCTCCCGCCGGGCTCGCATGGGCGGACACGGGCGATCCGCGCCCCGCGAGTCACCGGGCGCGCACGTGGACGGGCACGGGAGCGCGCGCACCTTGCTCGGGGGAGGCGTGGCTTTTTTGGGGGCGTGGCCGACGTGCGACAATTGCCTAAACACCGGCGGGGCGTGGCCCGCATAGGGGGCGTGGTCCGCATAGGGGGCGTGGCCCGCGCCGTCCCCTCCCGCCGATTCAAATTTGAAGCACGCGCTTTCCCGCCTGAATTTGTTTGCCCGCCGAGGTGACGTCAGCGGCGCAGGGAGCCCCGCAGCCAATGAGCGCGCGGCTCGCGGCTCCCCCCCCCCTCCCGCCATGGAGCCCGCGGCCACCAGCATCCAGGTGCTGCTCCAGGCGGCCGAGTTCCTGGAGCACCGGGAGCACCGGCACCCGCTCGGCCTGGCCGAGGCCGAGCACGGCTACGCCGCGCTCTGCCCTGCGCCGTCGCGCCGGGCCGTGGGCAGCGTCAGGTGAGCGGTGGGCGAGTGGATGGGTGGGTGGATGGCGGCGGCCGGTGGCGACGGTGCTGATCACCGGGGTGTCTTCCGCAGGTCGGTGCACAACGCGCTGGAGAAGCACAGGTACGGGGGCGTGAGGGGAGAGCGGCGGGGCAGAGGGTGGTAGAGCCCGTGCCTCTCCGTGGCTGACCCCCGTGTCGTTCCCTCCCTGCCCGGCCGCAGGAGAGCCCAGCTCCGGTGCTGCCTGGAGCGGCTGAAGCAGCAGGTGCCGGTGGGCGCGGGACCGTCCCGTTCCACCACGCTGAGCCTCCTGCACCGTGCCCGGCTTCACATCCAGGTGAGAGGGGGTGGTGGCCCCGGCACCGCTCGGGGAGTCCTGTGTGGCAACAGGGCCGCCCAGCTCGGCCCCCGCTCATGGCTCACCGGGTCCCCACAGAGGCTGGAGGAGCAGGAGCTGAGGGCACGAAGGAACAAGGACCGGTTGCGGGACCGGCAGCGGAGCCTGCAGCGGCGGCTGGAATTGCTGCTCTTGCCCACCGACGGGGAACGGGCACGGGCCGACAGCCTGGACTCGTCCCAGCTCTCAGAGCCCTCCGAGGGAGGTAAGAGAGGGGAAAGAAAGAATGAGGGTGGGCAGGGAGGGAAAGCAGCCAAGGGCCTGACCCGGTCTCCCCCGGCGCCCAGAGGATGCCGAGGTAGAGGTGGATGGCGTGGTGTTCAGCGGGGACCTGCTGCCCAGCTTTGGCACCGTGAGGGACCACAGCTACTCCAGCCCCCACAGCCCTGCATCCTGACGGTGCCCGCTGCCTTCCCTGCACTGCCTGCCTGCCTCCTTCCTGCCAGAAACCCAGCCTCTGCCAGCCTCATCACAGCTGCCAGGGTAAGGGGCCACAGGTGAGGCAAGAGTCCAGCTTTACCCCTCACGGCTGGGTAGCACTGGCTGCGGCACTGCGTGCATGGGGCTGGCACTGCACTGTGGCACCGGCTGTGCACCGCAAAGCACTGGAAGAGGTGCTGGAAGAAGGCCCGGCTGTCACAGGGACATCCTCCTGCCTCCCCCTGTGCACCCCCAGGCAGTCTGGGGGCTGCCTGGCGTGGGTATGGGGTGGTGCTGCCCACTGCAGACACGACTACAGGAAGGCTCTCCTGCCCCTGGAGAGCCAGGAAGGGGAAACAAGTGCATTAAGCAACCTGCCTTCATGCTCCCGCAGCCACCCCGCTCTCTTGTACAGACCCGACACTTTATAGTAAAGGCACTTGGTAAAACCCTGGCCTGTGTCTTCCCTACAGAGGGCTGGACCCCCAGAGTGGAAAGCAGCACAGGGCTCTGCTCTAGCCAGGCCTGCCTCAGCCAAATCATGGGTGGGAGTAGATTCTTTAATGATAATTACATCTCAGAAAGGGTCAAACAGCAGCTGATTGTCAGACTTGTACAGTTTCTTTAAAAATATAAAATCTAAGGAGTCTCCTATCTGTCCTGGTGCAGCTGGCCCCTCACACGTACTGCTTCTTCTTGGTGGCTGCCTTGCTCGCCAGGTCCTTGGCTTTCTCCGTAGCAGCCAGAGCTGTTTCCTTGGCCTTCTCGGTTGCTTCCTTGGCTGTCTCCACCAGTGTTTTGGATGGGGTTTCTCCTATAACATGGAAGCTATTAACACCACAGGAGTGCCTGCTAGACCGGCCCTGCCACCGAGGCACTTCCCCACGAAGGGAGGAAGATGAGCCCGGCATCCCTGACCCCAGCACGTCAGGGCAGGTTGCAAAGGGGAACCACAGGCACGTGACTGTTGCCACGTTCCATCCCCTCCTGCCTGCACTCCACCCTCGCCTGGCCCTGCAATCACTGCCGGCCTGCTGCACTCAGGAAGAGCAGGCTGTGCCCAGGCACAGGGCACATGCAAAGGGTGAGGATTTCACAGTCACATTAGGTCAGGCCACAACCTGCCCGTGGGCTGGAAGTCCAGCCCGTGTGACCTCTAACTCCAAGAGACCCGTCCCTGTCAGCCCCAGCCTGCCCTTGGTGCCCACCTTGCATTCTTGCTAGCACGTATTCAAATCCCTTAGTGCTCTTGGTCACGTTGCTTTTGAACCTGGCCAGACCAAACTCCTGCAAGGGAAAAGTCAGTGAAGGTGTGAGCCCTGTCACACACAGCCCCTGGGGCTTTGTCCCAGCTTGAAACTTTCACAAACAGTGACTTTCACAGTGATGGTTCTGGGGGCCTCAAGAGCTCATGAGGACGGGGGGGGGAACAAAAGGAAAGGGTGTAAAAACCAGCACAAGGAAAGGGTAGAGCAGGAGGGAGCAGCAGCTTTACTGCCTGAGCAGTGCTCACCTGGATGGCCCGCGAGACGCCAAATAGGCTGGAAGATACCCAGGCTTCCCGCTTGACCTCGGTCCAGTTGCTGTTCTCAGGGTTCACCCGGTACTCGCAGCGCTCCTCCACCACCTGCACGAGGCACAGCCCGGCCCTGAGCACTGCTGCGTCCCCTGCACCCCCCACACACCCACCCAGCAGCAGCACCTACCATGAGACGAGCGTGGTTGATGTTCCAGGTGAATGTGGTCATGGTTCGGTTCTTGGGGTCCACGATAGAGTCCTCCAGGACGTAGACGGAGTGGGCGACATTGGCTGGGAAGAAGCGCTCTGCCCAGCGCGGCATCCGGTTGGTCTTGGTCAGGAGCCGCCGAGAGAGCAGCTTGTGGTCCGGCGTCACCTCCCGGTGCACGATGTCCTCGGTCAGGACATGTTTGCTAAAATGGGGAAGAAAACATCAAGCCCGGCTCCTCGCCACCTCTCCCCCGAGGCTGGGAATCATCAGGCACTGAGGGATTAAGGGAGGGG
Organism: Lycocorax pyrrhopterus obiensis; assembly: GCA_014706295.1. NCBI lineage: Eukaryota > Metazoa > Chordata > Aves > Passeriformes > Paradisaeidae > Lycocorax > Lycocorax pyrrhopterus. The sequence goes on from JACSVZ010000018.1 coordinate 10,949,250, forward strand.
GGAACCAGCTACCCGCTGGGCACTGGTGGTGCGGGACACCCATCCCCGAAGGCTGGGGCCCGCGGGACCCCGGGGACAGGGCTGGGCTGAGGACGGGGGGTGGCACCAATCCCAGGTGAGACCGGGGTGGCGGAAGGGGGCGGGGGGTCGGGGAGGGCCGCGGCGCACCTGTAGGGGTTGGGGTAGCGCTGCCAGAAGGCGGCGAACACCTGGTCCCAGGGCCCCTTGAGGACGCTCAGGCTGGCGCAGTATTTCCCCATGGGGCCGCCGCTCAGGCCCGCGCCTGCTGGGCGGCCGCCATGCGGCCCGCGCGCCCCGCCCCGCCGCGCGCTTCCGCCCCGCACTGCGCACTTCCGGCACGCCCCGCCCGCTTCCGGCCCCGCCCCGCCCGGTTCCGGCCCCGCCCCGCCCGGTGCGGCCCCGCCCCGCGGCGGCGGCGGCGCGAGGATGAGCGGGAGGCGGGTGGACGCCAAGGTGGTGCTGCTGGGGCAGGAGGGGGTGGGCAAGAGCAGCCTCGTGGAGCGCTGCGCCCACGGCCGCTTCCGCGCCGGGCCCTACCAGAACGTGAGTGACACGCCGGCACCGCGCGGCCCCGCCGTGCTGCAGCGCGTCCCCGGGTGGCTCCCCCCGTGTCCCCCTCGCCTCCCCGGGATGAGCCCCTCGCGTGTCACCCCCGCATCCTGCCCGTGGTCCCGCCGTTTCCCCACCGTGTCCCCGGGATGTTGTCACCCACGTCTCTGGGACGGCGTCCCCTCGTGTTGTTCCCCCGCCGTGTCCGGGCTGGGACCCACCGCATCCCTCCCGCGCCCGCGGGTCGGTCCCCTCGTTTCCTCGCCCTCCCTCCCCTCGTCGCGGGGTGAATTCCCCTGTGTCCCTGCACCGGTTTCCACCGTGTTCCCAGGCCAGGTGCCCCCGCATCCCCGGGCCGGTTCCCACCACTCCTCTCGCTTCGCTTCCAGACGATTGGAGCCGCTTTCGTGGCCAAGGTGATGTCCGTGGGGGACCAGACAGTGACCCTGGGCATCTGGGTAAGGGCAAGGGCTGTCCCAGCGCACCACTGACATCCCTGGCTACCCCTTGGCTCAGGGATCCCTGAGACCCTCCGACCCCTGTCACCTGCTGAGCGCTTCCCTGTCGCCCCCAGGACACGGCGGGCTCGGAGCGCTATGAGGCCATGAGCCGCATCTACTACCGGGGAGCCCGGGCTGCCGTCGTCTGCTACGGTAAGGGCACGGAGAATGGGAAGGGGAAGGAGCCGGCGACTGTGAAGGTCCGGGGCCGGGGTGGTGGTGACACTGGTGGGTCGGGCACTGAGGAGTGGTGTCAGCAGACCCTGATTCCTCTCCCCAGATCTCACTGACAGCGGCAGTTTCCAGCGAGCCAAGTTCTGGGTGAACGAGCTGCAGAACTGTGAGGAGGTACGGGGGGCCGGGGGCTGCGAAGCCTCGCTACGGGGCAAGGGGTGCTGGTGGTGGGGACGTGGGCACACCCCTCCCACCCCTTTTCCTGCTGCAGGGCTGCCGGATCTACCTGTGTGGCACCAAGAGCGACCTGCTGGAGGAGGACAGGAGGAAGCGGGGGGTTGACTTCCACGATGTGCAGGACTATGCTGACGGTACGGCCGGTGCTGGCCCTTCCTGGGCTCATGCAGCATTGAGTGGGTGGGAAGTGAGGGAGGATTGAGCTGCTGCATCCACACGAGGAGCTGTGCCCTTGCCTTGGGCCCACAGCAGATCCAGTGGCACCAGGGCTCCCTGTGTGGTGAGGCACCGGCTCTGCCAGGGACCTCCCTGGGCACAGCATGTCCTGACATGGGGCAGGCACATGGCCAGCTGGGCCAAGGGGCTGGGAGCCCTGTCCTGGGTCCCTGCCAGCCCACTGTCAGCAGCTGTGCCCAAGGGGTGACTCTGAGGGCAGACAAGCCCGTGGAGCCATATCTTGCACCTACAGCAAGTGCTGCCCTGGGCCCTCATTTTCAGAGATCAAAGCAGACCTCTTCGAGACCTCCAGTAAAACAGGCCAGAGCGTGGGTGAGTAGCTCCTCGCTGGGGCTGTGTCCTGGCTGAGCAGGGCTGGGTGCTCTGCCTGGCAGGGGGGCACCCACACCTGCTGTGTCTCCTCTCCCCGCAGATGAGCTGTTCCAAAAGGTGGCCGAGGACTACGTCAACTTCTCCGCCTTCCAGGTGATGACAGGTGAGTAGCCACAACCTGTCCCTCCCCAGACACCCTCTCCTGTGCCTCTAGGGAGGGTGCAGAGCATGAGCTCTGGAGGTCTGGCAGGCCTTCCCCTGGGGCTGCTGTGGCTCCGTGCCAGGGATTGACTCACGGAGTTTGAGGTCCATCCTCGTTCCTGCTCAGGCCAGGCTCAGCACATCCACCCAGCTGGGTCATGGTGGACTTTGGCAGCTGGGAGCCAGGAGCCTTGCTGGGCTGCAGGACTGGCTCAGCTCTGCACCTGCCCTGCCCAGGCATGCTCAGCCTGGCTGTGCCTCCCACCCTGGGATGTGCCATGGCTGTGAGCTGTGCCATGACTGTGAACCTTGCCACTTCTCCACCGGGCACCAAACCCTCCCCAGGGCACCTGCTGGGGCCCACACCTGGGACCAGCAGCTTTGGTGGCGTGGACGTGCCGGCAGCCTGCCGCTCCTGCTCTCTTCCAGAGGACAAAGGTGTCAACCTGGGCCAGAGGAACAGTCCCTACTTCTACAGCTGCTGCCACCACTGAGCCCCTGTGCCAAAAGGGAATTGCTGCTGCCGGACGGGCAGCTGGCGTATGCTGGACTCCTCCGGTTTTTTACCTGCTGTGTTTTAGCTGTTCGGGCATGTCTGCAGCACAGCCTACGGACTGCTCTCGTCCTGGCACACGGAGCGGCACAGGGCTGCCGTGCAGTGCCGGGAATCCATGGACTGTCACCCCGGGGACCCCCTCCCTGCCACCTGTGGCGTGTGTGGGAGCTGCGGTGGCCCAGCGGTGGCCGGTAACTTATTCTCTCGGAGATGCTTGAGTCTTTGCAGATTTATTTAAGCGTCTTCTCTCGAGGTGTACAATGTAAATAAAACGCATTGTGGTCTGAGCCATCCCCCTGCGCGCGAGGCTGTCGGGGCTCTCCCATCTCTGCCTCCCCCCGCTCAGCAAGACAAACCACAAGAGGACATCGAGAGTAAAGTTAAACTTTACTTTACAGTAATTTTTCTTCTATATACAAAGAATTACAGTACATGTTCTGGGAGCACCTGGGCAGGGCAACCCTCTTTTCATTATAAGTTTCACATACACAGCCAACAGTCTAAGGGGAGCAAAATGAAAGTAATCAATGGTCCAAGACTCTCCCCTCTCCCTCTTCTAAAAATAATATACATGCTGGAAATATGTAGTTTTCTCTCACCTGCTCTGGCATTCCTGCTTACAACTGACAGACGAGTCCTGGCCAGGGCTGAGCACCCCCGTGTCCCCCCCGCAGTCCTCCAGCTGGCCCCTGCCTTGGCTGGGATCCTCAACTCCTGATGTGTTTCCCTCTGGCTGAGCCTGCAGAACAGGACCCTGTGGGGGACCTCCATTCACGGGCATCAGACCTCAGAGGGGAAGGAAGGCAGCGTGGGGCTGCCCACACCAAGGTTCCCCCCACGAGCAAACTTCCCGCTCATGGCTCCAGCACAACTTATGCTGCTGCCACGAGTGGCCCCCATGTCCTTGGGCAGTGAGGAAGGGGCAGTGGGCAGCCACCCTCCCCAGGGCCCTCGGCTAGCTGGCAGCCAGGACCCCAGCTGAGAGCACACACTGCTGGAGGGTGGCAGGGGACATTAAAAGTGAGGCACGGCATCCAACATGTTCAGTGTCTCGGGGGGGGTGAGCAGGCTGGTGGGGCAGTGAGCTCGGCACCACGGATATGCAGGGCTGGGAGCGCCATTGCTGAAAGGCTCCCATGGCCCCTCGCAGGGAGAGCCACTCCCTGCCTGCTCCCGCTGCTGCCGACACATCTCACCTCCCACCCACGCCGGCCGGGGCCACCCTCAGCTCCAGCCACGCTCCACCTTGAGCCTCCCGGTGCTTGCTGCTTTTCCTTTTAACAAGTTCCCAGTGTCTAAAAAAATACACAAAACCCAGTTCCTTGAAGTCAACAACTCGGAAACATCAGAAAAAGAAACAAAAACTGAAACCAGCTCAGTACCAAACAGACACGAAGAACATGCAGTAGTGGATGCCTGCTTGCTTCACGTGGCTCCACGGGCTCCCCGCGGGGCTCAGTGGCACACTGGTTTGAGTCTCAAAACCATCATAAACTGAAGGAACCAAGTCACTCCTTGTTCTGTTTCAGTCACACGTGCTGAAGCCCGGCCCCAGCTCCGGGGGGATGGGATCAGCTGGCCAAGAAGCCCCAGCCCGCGGGCCAGGAGCCGTGAGTCCAGCCCTACTGTGCTAAGCTGCCGACGGTTTACAATAGCACCACAATAGCCCAAGGGCTTTGCCAAGGGCAAACTTGATTAAAACTTTACCTTGAAATAGGCCATAGCAACACCCATTTCTCAGATTTCCCTAGGAGGTAGATTCAGTGCTGTAGGGACTGTCCGTCACTGCTGCTCCTCCAGCCCGAACTCACACAACCTGTCCTGTCCCCCCGGCACCAAACTTTGCTTATATCACTTTTGTAGGACCCGGAGCAGGAATCTTGCACTCTCCCATCTCCTGCTAAGCAAGGGCACTGCCACCCCACAGGTGAGACTCCTCCTGAAGCCAGGCATGTGGCAGAGCAGTCCCCAAGCTCCATCAAGCATCCCGTGTCCCAGGCCCTGGGAGCCCCAAGCACCCATCAGCCCAGCCGTGCTGCTGCAAGAGGAGCAGCCTCGGCTGCAAATGCTGCCACCAGCGTTATCACTATCACAGGAGGGTGGGTAATTAGCGCGGGCAAAGCCTGGGAGACCAAACACAGCATCCCTCCCATACTTTCAGAGTAGCTGCACGATTTGCCACTTTGCTTTAACACTCACTGGCTAGCAAAGGCTGGAAGCCTCATCAGTAATTTAGGGCAAAGCACATTACAAGCAGGTTACAATTATGGTTATTCCATACATCAAGCAAAATCAGAAGTTAAGGCTGAAATTAAAAATAAACAGAAGGTGTTGAAGGTCTGAGGTTTCTCAAACTCCCCCTGCCCTGTCACAACACTGGCTGTGGTGTCCAGATAGGAGCTGGGCACATCCACAGCGTGCTCAGGGCTAAAACACTGCCAAGAGCATCAAGGTTAGGGCTGCTTTTTATTTCTCTTTCTTATTTTCTTTTTCTTGAAACTAAGCTGAAGCTTTTCTAGCAAATGCACTGTCTCACCTTAGTTCTTTAATGTCCTTTACATGCAACCATCTCTCTTATCTCCCAAATTTTAACACCAGCCACACCTTCAGAGCCTCTGCCTGCAGGGGTTTAACCCTGAATTAACACGTGCTCCCACAGTACCACCCAGATGCTTTGTGTATTGAAGTGACTCTGGTTCTTGTGGGGGTTTTTTGTTAAACAGGAAAAGTTTAACTGGAGAACAGCAATAAAGCAAGCTACCATGAGCTAATTTGCATCTGGAGACGTGCAGGAGGTGAGGTGATTATTCCTTACAGTGATAACTTTTCTGCTAGATTCACCAGAGCCCTGGCTGACACTGGGCACTGAGGAAGATGGGACAAGCCAGGCAGGACAGTGGCCTGTGCCTGCTCCCCTCCTGCCCACACATCCCACAGGTCCTATGGCGGCTCCTCCTCTGCAACCCTCCTCCCGACGGGGCACAAGGCCGTGACCATGCTGTTATCCCTCACCGAGCTCCTCCATCACCAAAGGTCACCTGGGACTCTCCTGCCCACAGTGGGAATCCAACATTAAACTGGGTCCTGCTGTGGGGTGGAGGCCACAGCTGCTGCCCCCAGCCCACAGCTCTGAGCAGGGACAGCAGTTATCCTGGCAGCAAGGATGTTGACCAGCAAAGCGTTTGTATGGGAGCAGAGCCTTCATCCCCTTCAGAAATGGGAAGAGGGAGCCATTCCTACCAGGAATGAGACTGGAAAATTCCTGTGAGCCATCGTGGGACACCAGGGAAGGGACAGAGATAATTACACCCTTGATTTTGCTTTTACAGCGCTCCACACCAGTGAATCAACACAGGAGTCACCTCTCACCCACCTTGGGTGCAATTAGGGCAGACCCAGGACTAAGTGACCAGGTGACTGGAACCTTCCAACACAGCAAAAGAGCACCACAGCCTTGGCATGGAGCAAAGGTCTGAGCCCAGCACGAGGCTGCAGCAGTGCCTCTCCCAGAGTCTGCCAGGGGTATGGGTTACTTTGCCTCTACCCTCTACTTTTAAAATCTCCCGTGATTCAAACTGGCTGAACTCTGAAGGCAGCAACGAACAACAGCAAACAAACCCAACTGCTTCAACAGAGACACATCCCTCTCCTCCTCCAAGGCAGTGCTGCCAGCTGCCACCACAGTGAGTCACCTTGAGTACAGAAGATGCCCACATTTCCTTCACAAGGGTTTTGCTGCCTGAAGCTGTTTCCCAGCTCATGCTCCCTGATGAGGGCAGCCTGGACAAGGCAGGGCTGCTGGGACCTCTCTCTACGCCTGGTAAGGTGCTGTCTATGCGACCAAGCACAGCCCAGACACTCCCCAAAAACACCACTACTCCCTCTGAAAAGCCCCCCCGATCTGACAGAGCACACCCAGGGCCCCAGCGAGGGCAAAGAGGGAAGAGCAGCTTCCTGGCTCCCTCCTTCAATGATGTTCCTCAACACCAGTTTTGCCAAGCAGCTTCCTAGCTATGCTGAATTCAACTTTCTGACAGGAGCTGCAAGGTAGCAAGCCAGAAACCTGGATCCTTGTGGAAAAGGGAGACAAGAAGAGAGACGAGGTACAGTAGCTGCAATGAAGAAGGCTGTGGGAAATGCCATGCAACGGTTTAATCCACGTTCACTGTTCCAAACAAGCTTTTGGGTAAGCACCTGCTGCATGAAAGGCGGCTGCTGCCGTGAGCCTCACCCTGCTACGTGAGCCCGCGATTTATAGAAGTGATTTTTTTTCAAACCTGCTCTTGTGAGAATTCACTGAGAACTTCTCCATTTTACAGATTTAAAAAAGCCTGCACCAAAAATATTCACAGTTTATTTTTTCATGAAACAAGTAACTAGTTAACACGTGACAATGCGAAGCGGAGGTGGACAGAGCAGTGCAGAGACCTCTCTGGTTACAGTGGGAGCTGGCTGGGCGCTGGCACTGAGGAAACCCTACTTACACAATCTACATGACTAAGTCCAGCTCATGGGAAGCTTTATAAATGTAAATTCAAGATTTATTTTCCTTCTCACACATGATAAATACTTAATATACTGAACGTCATAATCTTTTTTTTTTTTTTTAATTTTTGTTTAAAAACGTTAATGAATGCCCTTAAGGTAATCTTCTCTCTCAATGGATCTGAGTTGTCCTGATTCCCTTTGTGGAGGAGTCACGCAGAAACGCAAGCCGCTTGCATTTCCCCAGTTTCAGCAGCAAGCAGGAACTGACCTGCCAGTCTTCCCGGAAAAAAAAACAACATTAAACAATTAAGTTGCCATAAGCCATAAAGCTTTTCCAAGTCGTGAGCTATTCTACAAAGGATCTGAAATGATTCGGACTAGAGAAGAGACGCACCATAGCACTGGTAATGTCCCCTTGTGCCCAGCACACCCGGCCTTTACAGCAGGACGTTGTCTTGGGGTGCACGCAAGAGGAAAGGAGAACGGATCAGGATTTGTCTTGGTACAGCTGTCTGCCTCCCTTCATAGAAAACTGCAAAGCTCATGACTGCTCTGGGAGCAGCAGGCACTTGCAAGCCAGGTGGGAACAAGGACCTGCCCCCCTGTCAGAGGAAGGGGGTCAGCACCGGGCTGAACTCTCCCTTCCTGGGGAGGGAGGGGCCTGCAGATCTGCCTGGAAGAAGGAGAAGGACACACACACTGGAGCTGCGCAAGGGTCTGGCGGCGGCATGGAGATCCGAGGCTGCGGCCCCAGATTGGTGGAGCTCAGGCAAACCACAGAGGTAATGTGTTGTGAGAGTGGGAAAAAGCTGGTCAGCAGCGTTTCCTCGGCAGGACACCAACCCTATCCAGGCCAGGCAGTGCCACCTGAGGAGGTCTGTCCTCCTCCTGCCTGCAACAGTGCCGGTGGTCACAAGATGCTGCAGGTCCCTGGGACTCTACTGCCTGCCCCACGAGCACCACAGCCAAGCCAACTTCTGCCTCAACGCTTGAGCGAATGGCTTTCAGCAGGCTTAGTCTGGACACCAGCCCGATGACCACCAGGTACTAAACATCGCCTTCACTGTAAAAGGGAGAAGAGGAAAAAAGAAAGCCAGCCAGCTGCTGGAGCCCACCATGTTCCAGTGTGAGAACTACAATTCAGTTGGATGGACGCACACGCGCACGCACACATGCACACCAACACAGTCCAGTTAATTCAAGTCTCCTTTGGTTGTAGAAGAGTTAAGCCAGAAGCTACACAAGGGGAAGGTGTTGAGATGGGTCCCGATCCAGCTACGGCACCCTTGCCTCTGCGCTGTGCAGTGAGCGGGACAGGCTTGGCTTGCTGCTGGCAACACCAGGTGTGATGGGAACACGTTCTGAACACGTCTGAGGCAAAGGGAGAAAGGACTGCTCAGTCCGCTGTCTCACGCTGACAACAGAGGTCTAGAAGAGACTGGATGGAAATTTGAAAGGGAGCACTGTCCCCCTGGCAGGGCAGTGCTCAGCACCTCCAGGAACCCACTCTGCTCTGCTCCGCTATTGCTGCTTTATGGGTCACTATGTTGTCAAGTGCAGGGAAACATTCCACGTGTCCTGTGCTAAAGGATTAAGACACAAGAATGAAAAAACTGCCAGACGACTTCTTCCAAGATCTCTCTTTTCCCTGACTTCCTCCAGATTTCCTGCTTCTTGGGCCTGGCCAGTAGCAGCTCTGTAAAAAAGGAGCCTGAATGGATACTGCCTATTGCTGGAGAAAACTGCACTGAGCGAGCGCAGGAGCTCCTCTCCCATCTCACTGGAGATGATCCCTGTCCTTCAGCAAACCACACGCACAGCGTGTCCCAGCGAACACACGAACAAACCTCGCAAAGCAACGCCCTGCAGGAACAGAGACCTGGGCAGGTGACATAAAATCCCTTCCCTGCTTCTAGAGTGTGGCAAGGACGCACACACGACTGCTTACCACGTGATCCCTGAAATATCTCCAGTGCCAGGGCAGCCTGACTGATCCACGTTCTTTAAATGCAGTAACAAGAGCAAGGCTGCTGGCTGTATCTGCAAACCCACCTACGAATCAAACCTGGAGCCTGAACACGCTGGATCAGTAATGTGACCATTTCAATGGAATTGGAGATTTTTACCCAGAGCGGACTCTTTATTTCAGCTTTACCATTTGTAAAAGGAAGAGGAAAAGGTCACGGATGCTCTCTCCCTTTGGATGGGCCAGACTTAGATTTAAGAGAATGTCCTTGCTCATGTCACAAGAGAATATGGATGGGATGTGCATGGGTTAGGGGCTGGGCTCAGGGAAGTGAATAAAAAAACAAAACAAAGATTCCCCCTCCCTAAACATTAAACGACTGAAACCTGCCTCCCATATTCACCAACCTCACTTTGGCTCTGAGTCAGCCAACTCACGACAGACAGAATCCTGGTTACGGGCTAGCGCTGTGTTTTGTTCAGGCAAAGGGTCCTGCCCCCGAGGAGTCTGTGCTTTTCCACTCAGCCAAGAAATCTGATCAATTGTCTGAATGTTCGTGACAAGCCACTGCATCTGCTCCGGGGGCACCGGCGCTTCCCTGGCTGGCCGAGGGGTCTGCTCGAACGCACACAATCTCTCTGATGTCCATGGGGTCTGCTCTGTGGGGGCTGAGGCCACTTCCCAGCTGGGCTGAAGGGTTGGCTCTGGTAGTTTCTCTGCTGTCCGGGAAGGCTGCTCTGCAGGTGCCAGGGCTTTCACGGTGGGCCAGTGGCTTTGCTCATGCGTCTGTAGTTTCTCCGTAGGCCAAGGTACTTGTCCGACGTGTGTCACCACCTTCCCAGCAGACCAAGACATTTGCTCCCCAGCTAACATGGTCCGCTCTTTCTGCTGGGGACTCAGCTCCACGGCTGGGGCTCCTCTCTCCTTTGGCTGAGCATTCTGGTCGACGGGACGCAGAGCCTTCTCCGACAGCAACAGCCTTGGAGCTGATGCAGCCAAAGGCTTATCCAAGGCTTGAGGCCGAGGAGCCACGGCAGCAGCCAGCTTATCCGACGCCTGAGGCCATGGGGCTGTAAGAGCAAGAGGCCTCTCCAAGAGCTGAGGCCTAGACACCCCAGAGCTGAGAGCCTTTTCCAAAGGCAGAACCCGCAGGGCCCCAGAGTCAGCAGCCTTCTCCGGAGGCAGGGATCGCAGCACCCCGGGGGAGAGAGACTTCTGTGTGAGTGGGATCCGCAGGGCCCCCGAGCTGAGAGCCTTCTCCATGGGCAGGATGTGCGGTGACTGGGAGCCAGGGGCCTTCTCCGGAGACAGGGGCCACGGCGACCCTAAGCTGGGAGCCTTCTCTGTGGGCAGGATCCGTGGCATACCCAAACCAGCAGCCTTCTCTGGAGGCAGGGGACGGGGTGACCCAGAGCTGGGAGACTTCTCTGTGTCTAGGACCCGTACTGCCCCGGAGAAGGAAGTCTTTTCTAGAGGCAGGGATCGTGGTACTGCTGATCCAGGAGCCTTCTCTGAGGGCAGAATCCGTGAGACTGGGGAGTCAGGGACTTTTTCAATGGGAACAGACCACAGCAACTCAGGACTGGAAGCCATCTCCAATGCTGGGACCTGCGGCACCACAGAGCTGGAAGCCTCTTCCACAGCCTGCGGCTGCGGACTCTGGGCAGAGGAGTCGTCCAGTGGTTGGAGCTGATCAGCCTCAGGAGGCTCATCCTCCGGCCGGGACTGCAGCGTCCCCACTGTGGCAAGGAGTCTGTCGGACAGTGGAGGATGGAGGCATTTCACGGGGAACTCGTCCAGCAGCTCGGGCTGCTGGGTCCTGCTGTCAATGAGGGACTTATCTGATAACTCCAAAACCTCGGGGGCATCAGGAGTCTCATCTGACAGCTGGAGCTGCAGGTCACCAGCAGTAACAAGCGACTCATCCAACGGGGACTGTGGCGTTCCCGGAGGAGATTTGCTCTGCAGCTGAGGCTGCGAGGCATCACTGGAGGACTCGTCCAGTGGCCAGAGCACTGCGTTGCTGGGAGGTTTGTCGGGCTGCTGAGGCCGCAGCGCTACAATGATGGGCTGCTTCTCTGACTGCAGCCTTAGGGACAGGGCAGCCTGGGGCTTGTCTGACGGCTGCAGGCGGAGCGACAGGGTGGTGGGAGGTTTGTCCGAAGGCTGAAGCCGGAGCGAGAGGGTGGTGGAGGGTTTGTTGGATGGCTTCAGCCTCAGTGACAAGGTGGCAGGGGGTTTATTTGACGGTGGCAGTCTCAGAGCCAGGGTAGCAGGTGGTTTGTCTGGTGAAGGTAGTCTGAGGGCCAGGGTGGTGGGGGGCTTGTTTGATGGCTGCAACCTCAGGGCAAGGGTGGTGGGGGGCTTATCTGAAGATGGCAGCCTCAGCGCTAGGGTAGCAGGGGGCTTTTCTGGTGACTGCAGTCTGAGGGCCACAGACTGAGGTAGGCTGTCCAGGGGCTGAACACTCAGGTCTGTGTCTGCCTCTGTGTCTGCAGGCAGCTGCTCTGGTGGCTGGGTGTCCTCGCCGTTAGTCAGGCCTTCTATGGGAGGCGCATACTCACGAATTTCTCCTGGCTCTAGAGGGTGAGGCCCACAAGGATCGTGCTCTGTACAGCATAATCGTCCATCCAGCTTGGAGATGAAGAGCATGCCTTCCCGGTGCTGCTTGCAGAAGGATCTGGGGCACATCTCGCAGAATGAAGCTGCTTCCTTACCACACATGTCACACTGATGCCACGGGCACTCCCACTTTCCTGCAGCACAGACACGGGAGAAAAGACACACCTTAGGAGTAGCACAAGGGCAAGAGACAAAGGCCTGCTGCAAAGGGAGTTCAGGGGAAAGTGGGAACACTCCTGTAATACCCACATACAATTCTACATGCTCTCTTCAGTTTCTGCCCTAGCTTGACAGGCAGTTAACACAAACCTTCATTCTCAGAAGCAGCAAGGGCAATGATACTCATGACAAACACAAGCCACATCAGCTCAGATCAAAACCTCATCTGCACAACACTAACAGAGGTGTCTAGAGAGGAGCAGACACCCCCAGCTTGCACATCTCCATGGCTCTGATTTTCATAGAAAACAGCAGTGGTTATCTGTGCACAACACCCAAAGGACTTTTTAAGCAAACATCTCAGATTCATCTTTTAATTCTGGGTCAAGAACTTCCCTTCCTGTTCATCAGAAAGAAGAAGTGAGAGAGCAGTGATCACAAGGGGTAAGTTTCTATTGTCTCTGAACCCGAAGGCACATCCTTAACCCTTGGCCATGTATGGCCATGATGAAACAAAGCTGCTCCCCCAGCAGCTCCATCTTCACAGTGAACCTGTTGACCATCAGTACCAACACCACCAGGAGGAAAAACACAACATTACACTTCAGAGATTGCTGCTTTTCTCACTCGTAGATGATCTCACCAGCTCAGCTTCCTGCTCCCTCAGCCAAGGCTGTTGCTGGCTCTACCAAACACTTCCCACCAGTTCATGGACACAGCCAGGCATGCTGAGTTCCTGACTTCTCACCACAGTATGAGCAAGGATGTCTTTCCAAACACACCTCCTGCCTCTGTGCTCTCCCAGCACCCCACATCCCCCATCTTCCCTGCTCCCTGCCTTGCTGTGGGGAGCAGCTCCTCGCAGAGCAGCCCTGGCACAGAGCTCTGAGCCAGAGGGCAGCCACAGACACCAGCCAGGCCAGAGCACTTCCCAGACCGCCTGAACCAAACCCACAGAGCTGTGGCAACCAGCTCTTTTCCAGGGAGGCTGCTTCCTGCAGCACAGCACTGAGCAGCTGTGGGCATTGCTCCCTGCACTTGTGCAACAGCAACTCTCCACCCCCCTCTCTCGCACTGCTTTTCCCCTGGGGTTGAAGGCAACATGTAGCAAGTTCTTCCCCTCCTTTGAAGCCAGTCCAAGGCTTCTGTTCCGGTCTCAAAATATGCATGCTGCTCTTCTGTGTTTTTTCCAATTTTTCAGCATTTTTTTCCAAGTAAGGATGTTTAACACTTCCCATGGTCTCCTCTGTTCCTGGCTCACGGTGCTGCAGCACAGGCTGTCACTGCTCCCCCTGCACCAGCAGCATCCCAGAGAGCCACACTCAACACTAGACTGGGCCACTGGAAAGACCCTGGGACCATCCTTATAGAGGTAATTTGTACAGATGGAAAATAAAATAAGTCAAAACCTGCTAGTTTGTTGCAGGAAGGATAAATCCTATCAAACACTCTAATGGTCTTTGACAGGATAAAAGGTCTAATGAATAAACACCCTCTCCAGGGACAGCCCGGAGCTCCTGGAAGCAAGATCACACAATTAGCAATATGCAAACAAGCAGGAAATTCCAATTACTTGACAGCAAAGCCCATAGCAGAGGAAACATTTGAAGTAGAAAGTGCTGAACCTTTCATGTCCTGAATGATACTCTGAGGAGCAGGCTACGAAAATCACTGCCTATGTGTAAAAAGAGTAAAATTGCTACAACTGACTGAAAATCATTCTCAAAAAACAGTTATTAATGGTCTTGTGGCAAACTGAAGAGGCATTTCAAATTACATCCTTCAGGAGTATATTTTAATCTGTACAATAATTTAAATTTCTGAAAGCAGAACAGCAAATACTCTTAAAAAAGCAGGTAGATAACATAGAGTTTGTGAGGGACTGCAAAAACCCAGTTGGACAGGTTCAGGATTTAAAGTGGACAGATGCTCTTGCACCAACAAGGCGTAATTAAATAAAGACAGGTGCAAAACAGGATTGCAAGAGGAAGAAATAAATATGAGAAAAGGATCAAGATGAAAACTCAAGAATGATAAAGCAAACCATCAACATCACATAAATATAAGTTTCATATAATATAATTTCTCAAGAAATTTTACGTAAAAACCAAAATATAATTACTCTCTTCTGTCAGAGTAAGCAAGGCCTCCTGCAATGCTGTTAAAATACTCGTTTCTAGTTTTAAAAAATGTGTAGGCAAGTGGGACACAGTCCAGAGCAGATCAAGAATAAAAACTTGAGGCTATGTTTATATAAGGACTGAGACAACAATCTCCCACTATGTAAAAAAATGTGTATCAGAGAGCTGGCAATCCTTTGTGTTCTTAAGTCAGGCTGTTAGGAGAAACTTTTCAAATGGAAAGCAGGGGAACAGGCTGGAGGCTGAACTGTACTTTTTGAGTATTTTTAATTTCAAATTTTTTGCCCTCATTTCACCACAAACTAGAATATGCTTTGGTACTGTTCTCTTAAGTATTGAACTAACAGCTATTCAGACATTTAACAGATTCTTCTCTGACTCCTATTTTCCAGCGGTGCTTCTCCTCACCATTCGACTCACTCAGCTGTCTTCAGCTTTGGGAAAACAGCCAGTGTGATGACCAACACCTCAGCTATTGTTGGGATTAAGCTGTGCCAGGCCCCAAGAATGCGGTCAGTTCCCAAGAACCATCTCTTAGGCAAGGACCAGCTTCCCCTTCAGCAACTAGCTCACCTTTTTGCAGTCACAGTGGGGTACAAACCAAGGCTGGGTTGTTTGGGCAACAAGGTCTGTTCAAGTGAGAAAGATTTCTCTAAATGTTAAGATGCTGGGAATGGAGTGCAAGGTGATGAGCAGTGCCCAGGACACCCAGAGCCACCACTGTGACCTAAGCAGAGCCCAGCCACGCAGAGCACTGACCTGCAGGTCTCTTGGTCAGGTTGAGGCAGTCGGCGTGGTACACCTTGGGGCAGCCTGACTTCTTACAAGAGACCAGCTGCCCTCCGTCCCCGCAGCTGAAGCACTCGTCCTCCCGCTCCTTCATCACCTCCGCCTGCGACCTGCGCTTCATCTGCGGCCGCCTCTTGAGCTTCTTGGACTTCTCCTCGGAGAGGCTGGGCTGGCTCTGTGGGTGAGACAATGTGGGTTAATGCAGGGCTCTGCTCTGTTCACCTGCTCCTTTCCTGCTGCAGGAGAGAAAACAGCAAATCCTGCCAACAGAAATCTCACTGCCAGCTGTACCTGAGACCTGTGCAGCATCTCCAGTGCTGCTCGGTATTTGGCAACCAATTTACTGCAGCAAATAGCTCCCAGTTATTTTGAAAGAGCCTGGAAATCCTGCACCAAAGCTTGGCTCAACATGGGATATATCCAAACTAGCAACAGCAGAATGAGGAGCTGGGGCTGCTCCGGGTCACTGAGTTTGTGCTTATCAAAGCACTATCAGCTCAGTTTATCTGAGGAGACATGAACTAAATTCTGTGCCATTTTCTACATCTCTTAGTGTTCAAATATGCATTCTCCATGCAGGACATCTGTGTGTGCTGAGACAACGCCTATGAAGCAATTTTTGCATCCTTTATTCTGTATAAATATCGTACATAATGTTTTCACCACAAAAACATTTTAAAACCTTGGTGTCCAGACATACAATTTCAGAACTCTGCAGCTGGCTATCCAGCTTTCCTGTCACCAAGGAATTACATCTCTTGATTGTTTCCTTCCCCTTCACATGTGGATTTTTCTGCTTTCATACCATCATTCCCCCTGACAATGGGGACAAGCCAGGCCTTTCTTATCACTGAAAATGCAGGCACTGAAATGCCTCCACCTAAACTATGCCACCGATTCTCGGCGCCTAGCTCCTCGGCCATCTAATTACAAAGAGAACAAGAAAATCCCTTCACAGCTAATTTGAATGTCTAAGAGAGGTCTAACAGCTGGACTAAGCGATTCCCACTTGCTCCCCGCAGTACAATAGACTCCCAAACATTCTTTCAACACTCCCAGTTAGAAGGCACTTTTAAGAGTGAACTTGAGTATAATCAGTTTTGTCTTGCTGTATCTTCAGGAAGCTTAAAAATGCATCTACTGTGAGAAGAATTTTTTTTAAAAAACCACCCCAATGTACTGTTTTCTCGGTATTGTTTCTTAGCCCATCTCATCAAGATGGAATGAGTAGCCTCAGATATCACAATGGAACATGAATGCCAACTAAAGGGCATCTTTCTCTGATTTCCATCGTGCAACCTGCAATTTCAAGGCAAAAATGACAGTCAAGCCATGTATAACATAGGGGCAGCACAAAATCAATTGAACTTTAAATCACAACCCGAAAAAGAACTAAATACATCAGACGTGCAATTCACCTCATCTGTCAACTTCTGAAGACATCCATTTTTAATTTTTTTAAGTTAATTTTTCTGCAGAACTAATCTCTGAAGAATTCATAAAACCTTCCCTACATATTGATGGGGCTGAACAACTGTGCTGCTTGGAGATTTTTAACCCTTAACTGTGGACACGGCAGGATCCACATGCCAGAGCAGAGGGATTACAGACTGATTTGGTGAAGCACTTGAAACAAACCAACAGCTGAGACATAGATTTAGCGGGTGACAGCTGGGAACTCGGCCAACTGCTCCTGTTATTTCCTTTTCCCAGTGAGAACCAGCTCACACAAGGAGGTAATTGAAATCAATTCCTGTTACTGCAACATTACAGTTACAAATGGAAGCCCTCAAAAAGTCAGTGAGTTCTAAAAGCTGGTGGTTTTTCTACTACAGATATGGCAAATATCTTTTACAAATGGAAGCCCTCAAAAAGTCAGTGAGTTCTAAAAGCTGGTGGTTTTTCTACTACAGATATGGCAAATATCTTGTGTCTGTCTGATGTGAAAAAATTGGTCACTTCATTAAAAGCAGAATAAAACCAAGAACTTTACTGCAGAATAGATAGTGAGACAGCAGCCTTCTGGCTCTAAAGCAACTTCGGTCTGAAGGAATGTGAATTTGCTGGCCTTCCATGCATGCTCACAATTTACTCAAGCCTTTACTTTGGGAAATGGGCTGAGTTGTGTTTTCTTGGTTATCTGATGAAGTCTTTCCTATGCCTGTCCTTTGCTCCTCTAGTGCTATGGAAATTGTCATGATAAGAAGTAGAAATTTTTTTTAAAAAGTGGAAAAAAAAAAATCTTTCTTTTATTCTTTCAGTGTAAAAGAAAACTTCCTGTCATTATTTATAGCAACTCTGATAACTGAAGACTTGCTCTCTCAGAATGAAAACTCGAATATTTAACTCATTCCAAGCACTGTTCCCATGGCCACACTGAAACGATGATCTCTTCAACCTGAAACCTCTGCAACCAATGAATGATACACATCTGTGCAAAGAGGTGATTTGGAGGAACAGAAGCTTAAAGGATGCATCATACCTTTGGCCTTACTCCTAGGAAGCCACTGCAGTTTGGGGCACCACATTTACAAACGGTCTTCCCATTTCCCAAACACTCCAGATTGTAGTTGAAAGTCAGCTCAGTCCCTGGCACAAAAGCAGATCAAAACCAAGCAAGTTGTTAATGAATTACAGGGAGGAGTATTTTGCTGCTGAAGTAAAAGCACTTTTTAAATATAATGTCACAAATGACTGCCACCACTACACAAGGACACCATAGATCCTCATAGATCTGTGTGGAGTAAAAATTCAGTGCAACCCCTCACTCCTACCACATTTTACAAATAAAAAGGACATCAACCCTGTAGCAGGGCCCTGTATCAACCTCCACTGAGACTACAGCTGTGTTTTATATGTTAGTGCTGCTTTTAAGTCTCATGAATGCCGGTATGAAAACAAAAATTAAATCCCTTCCCAGGGAGCTACAAACCCTCCCTTTTCCTTACAGAACCCCCAGAGGCTACTGCAGGCATTGACAGTGTGTTCCTTACCAGCTTTGATATTTACAAGTGCGAAGAGCCCAACCCGAGTGTCGCCGTTCACACACCATTTCTGAGTCTCACAGTTGGGCTGGCAGCAATGGTTCATGAACCGAGCATAGTTGCCCTTTGGCCCAGCATCAATGATTCGATCCTGGAATTGCAAAATAAACCCCAGAAAACCACATTTCAATCAACTGTCATCAACTGTAATCAACCAGCTCTGATGCCTCTGGCCAGCGCTGGCAGATCACGTGGCAACACAGCCTCCTGCACACCATCTTCCTCTTCAAAGACACACGGCTCATAAACAGCCAGGACAGTGCCACTGTTGCTTTCTGGGAAACAAGGTCTCCCTGTGGCATCAGTACTGGGTAAACACCACCCCAGCACACTTCCAAGGAAGTACTTGTGGTTCCAGGCCCCAACTTCTGCTTAAAAGCAAAACAGCAGTTCCTATTTCTTGCATGTCAGTGTATAGAAGGAAAACAGGAAGAGTGTGTAAGGTGAGGTACACTTGTGCACAGCTTGTTACTGAGCTGGAGAGGGAAGCTGCAACTGAGATTTGCTTTTGTAGTAATGAGGGAGATATTAACACTTGGGTCTGCCCCATCAGCCAGACAAGGAGAAAAAGATATGGTCAGTGTGAACTTGCAGGCAGCAGGATAAGGGGAAGACATAAAGCAGTCACTGTTATCCTGTCCCACACTCAACAGCTTCCTCCCCATGTCTGCTTTCATGGCTTCCTTCTCATCTTTCCACGGTTGAGTGACAAAGTGTGGAAAGCAGATGACAAAACCACTTAAACCTCTGAAAATCGGGAGCTCATAGCAACAACCTGGCCTGCAGGACCCACTGGGGAGCCTGTGGGTGTAAGGAAATCCATCATTCTACTGAGAACAGCAAGACCTGAGACCTGAACTTCAGTGAAGGTCTTGTTGTGCCTATAACTTACATATCTGAGGGCTGATGCCTCTTCTGGCACACACTAGCCCCATTCTGGGCTCTCCAAGGTTCAGCTGCTGGGAAGGATCCCAGTGTTCCCAAATTTACCCTGTTACGCTGAAGCAGGATCTACGGTCCTCAGACAACTGTCCTCACCTCTTCTGAACAAACTCCAACAATGTCTGCTCAGACTTTCCTCCTAATCCTAATATCCATCCTGAAGCTCCTCTACTACATGTTAATTCATTTACTCATTTCAGCAGAAATGCAGACCAGCTCATCAGCAATGCTTAGCACCTTTTTACTAGATGGGGTTATCATGCCTTCCTTCCCATCTTTTTACTTCTGCCCAGGACCCTGGCCAAGAGATTCCTTCCACATACCTTATCCAGTGTCAACATGTAGAAATTGGTAATGTCATGCTCCTGAGCATAGCGGATTCGGGCTCGGCACTCCTCTTCGTCAATTAGCTCCCCAACATATTCATTAACAAATTCACCCTGCCAGAGAGAAAACAACAAGCTGGTAAGACAAGACAAATTATCTGCAGGATGGAGGGACGTCCACCTTTGTGCTAGAATTTAGCTCCTGTTTCCTTCCTAAAAATCTCTCCCTGTGCTTTGCAGCTGGTTTGACCTATAACCTTTATCAAGAGCCCTGAACCATACATCCGTTTCACGTGCTCAGATAACTCAAAATAAATTAAATAAAGAACTATGACCATCAGGTTATTCTTTGTGCCAAGAAAAGAATTAGCATCCAGGGACAGCACAGAAGTTAACCAAAAGAACAGCACTTTGCTGCAAAGCTCAAAGCACTGCCCTAATTGCATTCCAGCTGGAAACAATATCCCTTTGGGGACCAACCACATGGAGCAGCAGGATGCACCTGGGGCACCTGCTCCTGCAGTGAATCCATGGAGTTCTCCTATGGTGAAGTACTGCAGAGACCGTACTCCAGCCATTAAAGAGAACCCCAGCTCTGCTACAGTGGGGCTAATAGGTCCCCCCACTAAATAACTGAGTATTTCTGTTTCCAGACTGTCTGCTGCAAGTGAAACAAGCACATGGAATGGCAGAAACATCCTTTAACTTATAGCACAGCAGGCAGCAAAGTTTTCAACAGGACAGACTCACATTTTGCCTCTTCTATCAAGGCCTCCCTCTTATCATGTCATCCCTACTCCTTTTTCAGACATTCTTCTCCTAGTATGCTAATAGTTCTCTGTTTCACTTCATCCTTTATTATCTTTCGGGTTCTTTTGGCTTTAACATTCCTCCTTCTTTGTTCAGCACAGACATGTGTCCAAAGAATTACTATTTGTATTTAAAAAACACATACAAGTGTTTTAGGTGGAGATAATCAGTTTCAGCAGTAATAACAGCCATTTCAAAGACACTGCCCTTTTGTAAGATCCAAGCCCTGCTTTCTGTTTCTGACACAAGATTCTCATGCTGGAAAAGCCTGGCTAGTCAAGAATGGCAGGGGAGGAATAATCACTGCTCCCCATCTGGAAATCCTGAGTACCGTCCCATCGTTCTTACAAGCAGACTGACCAAGCAATCTCACCCCGCGGCACATCAACATGCAAACCATTTTCTTGGTCAGCTGAGCCAAAACACTCTTGTCAAGACCGGAAAGATTAAAATTCATCAATTTTTTTTTTTCTAAATGGCATTCTACAGCAAGAAGTCTTCTTCAAACTCAGTTTTCAAACCAACAACGATCAACGAAGAGGCGGCAAGAGAAAGTGACCCAGAAAGAGCGTACGTACCTTCCTGATGTCGGTTTTGGCCTGCAAGCCCCAGCCTCGTGCCAGCGTGCGGAAGATCTGTACCTCGGGATACTGGCGCTTGGAGAAGCACTGGTTCTGGCAGCGCTCACCAGCAGGACACACCATGGGGTGGCACTCGTAGAGCAACATGCGGTTGATGCACTCGGAGTCCAGGCCGCAGGGGTTCTCGTCTGTGGGTTTGCAGTTGCAACGAGGAATCTCGGACAGGTCTGCAGTGAAGATCTGCACCTTTCCCACCGGCCGGTTCACCTTCAATGCACATGAGGGACATGAGCTCTTGGGAAATACAGGTTACCCTGACAGGCACTTCTATACTCCACCCTTGCCTATGAGCTGACAGGCTGCAGTGACTTAGTGACAGCGAGGGGCAGAAGGACACAAGTACAGGCACAGCTGTACTTCTGGGAATGCTATTTTGAGAGGCAGAAGGTTAGAGGAAAGAGCTCAGGAGGATGCAGGTTCCCCATTAGCATCACCTGGTGCAGTGTGTATTTTGTGACCCTGGAAGGGTGAGAGGCTGCCAAGTGTTCCCCTCCCATCATCACTGTGCCCACATCCAGCTCCGGTGGCCGACCCAGGTACTGGGCACACACCACCCCTGTGATCAGCACCAAACCACTTTCTGCATCAAACTGCACCTTTCCCAGTCTGAGTGCCAGGTGCTTTTCCTCAGCCTTCCCTTACTGCCCTGCTTTTTCAATGTTACCTTCAAGCTGGTTTGTGCTCTCAGCTGTCACACCTGTGACAGAAGGCCTACCATGCAGTTACCTCCCTACCCAACTGTCCTGCAGATGTAAATGGAAGCCAAACCAGACAAGGCTGGGGTTGGAAGGCCCAAAGAGGAGCTCAGAGTTAAGCCAAGGAGCTCTCTAAAAACCGCTCCAGAAGGAAGCAGAGTGCAGCACCAGGTGGAGAAGCGACTGGCGTGTCTGTGGCATGAGCTGGGTCCTTGGGGTTTGATTAAAGGCAGCGAACGCTGAAAAGCAGGCAACAGAGAGTCAGGACTTTGAAGAGAGACACTGAAGAAAAGCTCCTTGCCGTTCTTTCCCTCAGTAAGCCACTGTCTCACTTTCCTCTCCCAGAACACGAAAGGAAGGGATTTGAGCAAAACTATTCCAGCCCCCATGTAAGTTACCAGGTCCCACCCACAGTTTCCACATTGACAGCCTGCCTGAGGCTGGCCCAGTCCTGATCCCCCTCTGTTTAAATGCAAACCCTGCAGAAATTCCTCATTAATCTCTGCAACACAGTCTCCCCCACCTGCCTTCCAGAACTGTGTTCCACCTCCAACCTTCCTTGTCACTCAGGTTCTCATCTGCTGCCTCCCCCATCTCTTACCCAGACTCACCACCTCATTAAGAGTGGCAAGACTCCCAGGATTAGGTCAGTCCGCCACTGGCACTGCTCTGGCACTGCCACTTCACACCACACATGCCCAGCACACCTGCCCTACTCTCTGAGGCGCTGCTGGAACAAAACCAGAACAGGGCAGTGCTTGGACTAGTCACAAGCCTGACGTGATGAAGGATCCCAAGTGTATTTTGCAGCAGCTTCTTGTGTGGGTGTTCCTTGGGATGGACCTCGAGGTGCTGATCTCCTTAGAAGGAGTGGACATAACCAGCTTCAGCATTCCACCCTGAAGCCTTCTCCAGTTCACCATCTGCTCCTGCAAACTGTTTTGCTTTCAGAGAGACGAACAGCTTGCACCCAGATCTCAGAAGAGCTGCCATGACTAATGACCACAACCGTCATTATTTATATAAAAGGGTATTCCAAAGGCTCTAAACTGCTTCCAAAGTTCCTTCATGTTGCGGCCAGAGAGGCCTAAAAATAGCTATAATGAGAAACTACTTCCTCCACTGAAGCTGCCTGGCCCATACTCCTGCTACAGCATTCAGTTGTGCTCTTTACACCGCACAGTAACTCATGCAGGATATACCTGCCTGCCTAGAAATCCTAGCTAGATACAAAAAGTGCCACAAATCAGTTAAGCTTTCATATTTTGCCACGTAAAAAAGAGAAGGAGCAGACAGAAGCAATAAAAAAAGAACACAGTCCCTGAGTCAATGGGTTTCTGGTCAGTTGGGATCCACTTCTCAGACACAGGCACATGCTCGGCCCCAGCTCTCTCAAGTCACCTCCATCCTGTAGGATTTCTACTGCTGCTCCAATTCTAACTCAATAATAATATTAAAAACTAACAGCCCTTAACATGAATAATTCCCCAAAACTGAATAAAAGGGCTGTTATTGCAGCCTGTACACCTGCTTCAGTATCTCTGTTCAGCCACCAACTGATACAGAGATATAAAACAATAGCAGAGATGATACAAGATACTGTGGGTTACCTCCACACAGCCCCGCTGCACTGCACCCTGACCACCTCCTGTCCTGCACCACCTGCTTTGCCCACCTTGCCATCAGCAGCATGGAGCATTTGACCATACTGAGCATTACCAGCCCTCTCCCCCGAGTTCTCAAGGTAGAGAGACACTTCCTTCAGACCACACAACTGACATGGACAGCACAGACATGACCAGATCTGTTCAAGTAAATCAGAGCACCTCTGTTACTGCTGCCCAGCTTGCTGAGGATGGAAAAAGGATCAAAGAAACCTTCAAGAACAGCCAGACACCCAAACGTCAGAAATGTTTCTGTATACCTGTAAATCACCTGCACCGACAGCTCAAGACTTGTCTTCCGCACCTGCCCCCCACCACCTCCCCTCACCTTGATGTGTTTGTAGGGAGGAGGTTTCTTGTCGTTCTTTTTATCTTCCTGAAGTTGTCTCAGTTCTTTCTGTGCCTTCAACTCTTCAAATCTCACAGCAGCTTCCTGAAGAGCTAAGTGAGAGAACAGGCTGTGTTATGAGGAACTCCCTCTGCTCACACAGAGCTGGGCAGCCAGTGTCCACACAGTGCTCACAAGGTTCAACAGAGGAGGGTGAAGAAAAGGCCAATGCAGCAGGGAAGTGCAGAAATTAGTCAGGGGCCTGCCCATGGGTGATGAAGCATCCCATCTGTTGGCTATCTTTGCCTGCCCTCTTGGGCAGAGATGCCAGGCAGCCGCATTCACAACTCTCAAGTGCACTTTTATATCAAGATAATGAGTGTATTACACAGAGGGAAGCTGACACGGCAGCAGCTCACTTGGATTTTGAGAGGTTATGTCAGAGCTGGAGAAGCATTTGCGATCTGCACACCCTTCTCCCTCTCTGGGAGTCAAACGCTCTGAGCATGTTGGATGATACACAAGCAGCAGCTCATTCTACAAATTTAATTTCACTTCAGTTGTAAGAAGACATTTTTCTAAACAGGAATAAAGAGGGAAAGACCATGTAGAGAAAGACTTCCCCGGATGAAGACAAGTTACCTTTCTTGTATATGCCATCCACGCCCTTCCCCATCTTGTCTTTGCTGCTGACATCACCTTCCATGTAAGGGAACACACGAGCCTGGTGGGTCCACAGGTAGTCCTTGGAGCCGAAGAACAGCACAGGGAACTCACCGATGTCATGTTTCATTTTCTGGATGTTGACAGGAATTGTCCTAGGATGGCAAATCTCAGCTGGCCACCACCTGCAACACAGCGAAGGGCAGATGAAAAACCTCTGGCTTCTCCACTTCTAGCCACCTCAAAAGTATGCTACTGCATGGAGACATGGGAAAAAGTGTGTGAGGGCTACCAGCAAAGCTGGTGGGGAGAAACGAGCCTACTGGAGGAGGAAAACTCACATTTTACCACTTTTTGCAAACTATGTGCATGCAAAAAAGCCAGAGGCTGCTGCACTGAACCCTGCAGAGAGGAGCAGCTTCTCACCTCAACCACCATGAGCACTGCATGAAGAAGGGATGGGGACAAGTCTGCTCTATCTTCACCTACCTGTAGCGCCCAACTTTCACCCAGACTACTTCTTTGTAGTGTGGCTTTTTGCCTGCCTTGCAATCATTACAATACCAGCTTCCCTCTGGCATCTCAATGTTTAGACACTCACGGTGAAACGCAGCCGGGCACGATTCACAGCATAAAAGGCTGCCCCCTGCAAAGAGAAGGAAGAGGAATTTATCAGTCACTGTGCAGAAGCCCTACACTCCACATTTCCAGACAGAGCTGGAAAAAGGCAACGATGGTCTCCTGCAAGCCCTTTTCAAAAGTTGGGCCCTACTCATGGTAAAAAAACGAACCCTTCTAAGGATCCAGAAAAGGTCCTAGCCTGAAGTTGGACTTATATGTGGAAAGACAGGAAGGCAGTCTGTTCTCTGCAGTTCCCATTGGGACATTCTGGATGGGAAAAGCTTCTGCCCTTTGTAATGAATTCTTGCCAGGACGTTGTTCCCTGGTGACAGGGGACCCAGCGCTGACCATCTCACCTTCCGAGCAGACAAAGCACCAGCTGACGTTGACGTGCTCGTGGTTGCGGCAGCCCCTGCGCGCAGTGAAGTGGTTGGGGCAGATGATGCTGTTGGAGGCCAGGACCACGGAGCCGGCAGCGAGGCAGAAGTCGTTGGAGTGATACGCGACCGGACACCGCACGCAGCGCATCAGGCGACCTGGCACCACAACAGCCACAACACAGTGAGCCTCTGCAGGATCACGACTCGTTCCTAATGAAACTAGACTCTGCTCATACCTAAGCTCAAAATGAACTTTGGAGAAGGAAGCTGACCTTTAATTTTTATAGGCCGCCCATGATATACTCGCTGGATTCCTATTAAGTTATTTAATATATACAAAATTATAAAATCTATAATACATATACCATAGATAAAACTGTGTTATTTAGAAGTGAAAAATCTCCTGCATGCTGTGCAGAAACAGTTCAAGAGTTCACAGACTGGGACTGCTTCCTATCATACACAAATAATTACTAAATCAGCTCAGACAGTAATTACAGAGAGGGTGTTCCAAGTGCTTAGCTGCACATAATAAAATCAATCCATGGAGCTTCTGAAAACACCAGCATTTGCCTCTTGTTTATCAGATTTTACCCTGAAATTCCAGAACTTCCAGGCAATTCAGACTTCCCTACAGGCCTAGTTTATGTGAGGTTTTTGAGAGCCCGTTTTCAGTTCCTCACAGCAGACTATAAACAGGAAGAAGAGGTGGGAGAAAAGGGGTAAATGTGACCATCGAGAAGCAGCAGCCAGTCAACAAATGTTCAGTGGGGAAGTGGCTGGCTGTGGGCTGCGGGCTTTAGGCATTGGTGCTGTTTTCTACACAAAATACTGATATGGGGGGCAAAAAAGCCAACTTTAACACAGACCCTGAGGATAAAAATAGAGCCGGTCTTATTGTTACTTGTCTTAAGATACCAAGGATTTAAAGAAAGGCAGCTTTAGAAGCAAACATACACAGCAATCACAAAAGTTTTAAGTCTGATCTTGTGAGATAAAGGTCAAGGTATTGCTGCAAACAGCTCAAACAAATGTTTGCCTGGGAAGCTTAGTCCAAGGGTGCCTCCACTACAAGATGAGAGTTTACATAGAAAAAAAAGGTTAAGTAGAAGAATATCATAGTTTGCCCTGTGCTGCTCTGGATGCCTCTGTGTTGACAGCCTGTGCTGCTAAGCAAGGCACCATCTGCAGCACTGGCACAGTGAGGAGCAGGTGGGAGAAACACGAGCGTGTCTGAACAGCTCCAGAGATTTACTCAAAAACCCACTGAGGCCTGAGGCAAGGCTGGGCGTGCAGGAATCCGAGCCTCTGGACAGCCTGAGAACATTCCAGCTGCCATGTCTGACCATGGGGAGTGCTGCCGAGCCTCACACCCTGACACCACCCCTTCCACTCCCCTGGGAGCAGCTATTCCTCAGCAAACACAGCCAGCGCTGTGGCAAGGACACAAAGGCAACAACACAAAGAACTGGTGAACCAGGTAAACGCACAGTGGACATTAAACACAGAAAAACCATGTGACTGCACCCCCAGACCACGTTGGAGAACTCGGGTACCTTTAGAGGCAGAGATGTTTGCTGGGTTAGCAGCATGGCAGGTCATGCAGATGTGCAGGGAGCAGCGGAAGCCCTTGTTCTGCATGACTGTGGGTGGGTATTTCTGTATGCAGGCTTCGTGGTAATACTTCCCACAGAGGGGCAGCAAGCACCGCTTCACATCCTCCCCGCAGCTCTTGCACACAAAGCAGGTGTGGACCCCTGGAGAAAGAGCAACGCACTGGTCACACAGGAGGGCTAAATGAGGACCTGATGCTGGCACCAGGCTGCCTAACAGCACAGCACAACTTCCCAGCCTGCTGTACCCATCCCAGAGCACAGGTCTCTGCACCAGGCTGGTTTTGCCTGAAGCTGCAGTAGAGCTCCAGATCAAAATAAATATTATTATAGCTGGGACTTCAGGTCAGGGAAAAAAGAAAATAAAAAAATCAATAACCCTACTTTGACATTTCTCCCTTTTCAGCTAGCATCAGACTCATCCTCCCCATCAGCCCCCTTTCCCTAATCCCAGATAAGAATTTGCCCCTCTTTCCCACCAGATCCTGGACATTCACTTCTTTGCACTTCACTTGTCTGAATCAATAGTAAGGCCAGTTAATATTTAAATCCATTATTAATGGTTTCAAACTGAAAAATAGTAAGTTTAGATTAAACATTAGGAAAAAATTCTTCCCTGTGAGGTTGGTGAGGCCCTGGCACAGGCTGTCCAGAGAAGCTGTGGCTGCCCCATCCCAGGTTGGACGGGGCTTGGAGCAAGCTGGTCTAGTGGAACGTGCCCCTGACCATGGCAGGGGAGTGGAATCTGATGATCTTTAAGGTCCCTTCCAACCCAAATCAGTCTGTGATTCTATGATTCTACTTAGAATTATCAGACATCAAACCAATAATCTGAGGACTGAGAGCTAGTTAGCAGCCCTACAGCAGGCACATCACTCCAGTCAAGGAAGCACCAGGTAAGCCCACAGCACTCACAGAAGCTGCCCTACCTGTGGAACACTCATTGCAGATGAATTTGCCCTTTGGCATCTCGGAGAGCCCAAGGCACTGCAGGTGGAAAGCACCACAGCACTGAGCCTCACACAGCAACAACTCCCCTGGCTTCTCACAGATCTGTGAGGAAAGAAACACAGTATCAGCTGGAGCAATTCCTTCCCTGAGGCATCCCAGACAGCAGCAACCCCCGTGCTGGCCAAAACGCCAGCAGAGACCCCCTGGGGAAAAATGCTACATTTTCCTCGTGTCAGTTAATTCAGGCAGTTTGTGTATAACCACTGCCATTTACCATCGACTCCCTGATACCCTAACATTGGGTAAAATGTATCTTACACTGGTCACATCTCCCTAACCTCTGTGAACTTTAAGAGGAAGAAAGGCTATTGCAGGGGAACTGCTTGATACAGAGCACAAAAAGCTGGTTAATTCTTCAATAAACAAATGGAGGCTACCTGGGGTACCAGCGTGTCCCAGAACTTACACAAAAACACTTAACAGTGGGATAGTTTCATACAGATTTCTTCAAGAACACTACCTGACACACATTCTCCTTGAGAGCTGCTCCTCCTCCACGCTCCCCCTGTATCTTTTTGGACGAAGGCACTCCATGGTCATTCTCTGACCCCTCCTCATGACCCTCTTTGGGGCTTGCAGCAGTCCCATGAACCGATGTCTCCCCCTTTAAAGAGAAAACCAGAATTAGGACTGTCAGTAGTTCCTGTCCTGACTTGGAAACTACAAATTCAGCCACTGAGCACTTAATGGGTTTGGCAGTTAATCTGTGTGTTACCCACCCTGGAGAGAACATCCCCTGGACAAAATCCACCAAAAGATCTACAGGAAAGTAAAGAGAGCTCTCAGTTTACTAGATGAACAAAAATACACACTCAACCCAATTATCTTCCCGTGTATAACCCCTCTGAGCAAGGAGTCAGCCCTGAATGGAAACAAATCAGGTAAGCTAAAGTCAGAAGCATCCCAGTATCTACTTGCACTGGAAACACAGATCAAAAACATCAATCTTCATGGCACCTGTCACACACTAAATGAACTACACTTTTCCCCTACACCCATCTCAGCTTGTCCTAACCCATGTAAAATACAGACACGAAGGTACCCAAGGCCCTTGTCAGTATGAAGAAGTCAGCCAACCCCAAAAAGAGCAGCACAGCAGGGCATTTACACCCCATCCTGACTGAGGTGTGGAGTCTCCCACTGTCCTGTATGAGTGTACAGCGCTGCCCATAACATCTACTGGTGAAAGAGCATCCCGGGGAGAGGATGGGTTTCAAATTACGAAGGCCCAACCACACACTCATGGGCCAAGTCAGGGATCCTGCCACAAGGCTTCCTACAGTGTCCACTTCCCACAGTGACCAAGAGACCTGCCCAGGCACTGTTAAGAGGGAAGAATAGCAGGTCTCCTAGAGACACTCATTTCTACCACAAAATATGGCTGTCCTGCAGCTACACTTGGCAGCAGCGACACAGATTTTGTCAGGACAGGCAACTAAGAGCTAGGAAACACCACCCTGCCAGCTTCCAGCTCACTTGGGACGTCTACGGAACACTTCAGTGGCCTCACCAGCCTCAGCTGCCATGCCAGAGTAGGTACAATTTAAGAGCCATTAATGCAGCACCAAAGTGATGCCTTTAGCTAAGTGCTTTGAGCCAGAACATTTTAAGGACTCTGCCACTTTTTAATATGCCAGCTCGCTGCAGGTAGCTGAGTGATCTCAGTGCACAGCTGCCAGCTCCTCTCTGGGTCACCAAGCTGTAGCCAGTGTACACCCAGACACAAACAGTACACCTGAGAGACCTTGTGAGAACTCAAACTGCTGGCAGAAGCAGCAGCCATCACTCCCACACCTCCAGGTCTGCTTGGTGCAGGGTGTCCAGCTAACAATCACAAGAGGGAGCTTTGCACCACTTTCTGTATGGGAAAGGCTGATCTGTGGTGCTACTACAGCTTATAAGATGAATAGCTGAATTGAATGCCTTTTGAACACATTGTAAATCTGGGCAAAACAAGGACATAAAGACCTTCTAAAGTTTAAAGCTGGAAGAACCTGGAGCTAGTATTCTGCTCAGATAATGATGCTTTTTTTGCCTGGAACTGTTGTTCATTTCCCCTATTCCCTGAATGCAGCAGTATGATTTTATTTGGGGACACTTTAAAGCCATGTGCCTTCTGTGGAGTAATGATGCACAGATGCACTGAGGGTCTATTGAAGCACACAATACAAAGATGAATGGTATAAACTGACTTTATTGAGAGAAAAAAAAAAAAGGAAAAAGGCAAAGTCCCAACTACAGACTACTGCCAGTCCAACATATCTTACAGAGTACAGATTTGCTCTAACACTGCTCCCAGAACTGCACAGGGAAGGGATGTCAGAGCTAGGCAGGATGGGCAAGGCCCATCCTTTGTGAACACAGAAAAGGGCATCACCACTCAAGGCCATCACTCAAGGACCCTGTCACTGTTCCCCCTCCTTCTTCTGCCCAGCACAAGTACCGCAACACTACACACCTCCTGCAGAAAGGGCTCATCCCAGGTCTTCTTCCAGAACTATCCCTGCTGCTGTGTCTGGCACAATCCCAAGGCCTGACCTGTTCTTTGGCACAGCCTGACCTCAGCTCCCAACCTTGACAACCATTTCAACAGCGTTTTCCATCCCATTCTCTCAGTCTCTTGCTGCCCTGATGCTGTAAATTTGCGCTCCTGGCTCCACAGACAGGCAAGGTCAGAGAAGGCTGCTTAGCTCAGCCCAGACCAACAAGCTTTCCTCTGCCCTCTTTTCCTTGGAAGGCAGCTGGATCCAAGGCTTCACTGTGCTGTATCATCAGACCATCTATTTTTTCTATCAAAGTGGAGTTCCTTGCCCAGGGTGTGCAGTCACTGAGGGACCAGCATGGTCTGAGTTCCACAGGAAAGCACAATTCCATCTCCATAGCATCCCAATACTCACCAGAACTCCAAGCACTCAGGTACCTAAGCCAGGGGATGAACACCCACCACAGCAGCTAAAGAGACACAATCACATAGAAATGGATGCTGGCAAAGGTGCCAAGCATTGACTTTTTTTTTTTTTTGCATGGTTTACACTGTACCTGACTTCTGGTACTCAACACAGATGTCTAAGGCTGTAGGCAGTTAAGACTGGGTTTCCACTGCAGTGAGTGGTGGGTGCAGGATTCAGAGCCGTGGCCTAGATTTTTGCTGCTCTGAACTGCCCCTCTTTTCACACAAAATTTGCTCTCTCTTAGTGGGTACAGCAGACAATGTTAACTGACCCTGCTCAGCAAAGGTATTTGTACAGGCTGTTTTAAAAATTATTCCAGCTGAGCACATTTCAGAAGGAACACCAACACCAGCACAGGAAAGCTTACACGGACCAGGAGTATTACCCCTATTTATCAACTTTATCAGAAATGCCCTTTCCAAAATGCAAACAGGATGGCTGGAACGGTTTAAAGTGGTGTGAGGTTTGAGCTCACCTGGAAACTGTGTAACAACAACAAATATAACACTATTTATCTATAATTGGCTCCTGAAATACATACTGACTATCCTGCCTGCTGCTGAACCTGGGCCACTGGAAGTGAGAGGTGATGGCGAGAGGCCCAGAGGTGTCCTGCCTCTCCCAGGAAGTCTTGCTTCCCCTACACTTGCTGATAACTGGCTCATTCCTAAAAGGCAAAATGTGCTTGTCAGAGATATTTGTACGCTGACCCTGCTGATACGTAGTAGAGGGAACTGCCCCAATTGTCCCTTTCTGCTGGATGGCAGAATGCAATCAGAGGCTCTGGTGAGCAGTCACAGTCCCCCCCAGCCCCTCCAATGGGGTTCTTGGCTCATCCTGGTGTGCAGGTGCAAGCAGAAGAGGCTGAAGTCCAGTTTAGTGCTTGTGCTTCTTACTGGTGTGTGAAAGGACAAGAGTCCCACCCCCAGAGAAGACCTTTTACAGCAGTTTGATCTTCTGAGGTGCAAAGCAAGATGCCAGGCAAAACCTGGTTCCACGAGTTCAGAACCACCTCTCTCAGAGAGAATTAGCTGAGTAGCAGTTTGAAAACAGAGCCTGAGTTAAGCATCGCTATAAAACAGCTACTAGATCAAGGAGGTATCTTCAGCCTAACTCCAGCTCATGCAGCTGCATCAGTGGGACAAATTCCCAAATGACAGGCCAAAAGATGCCTCTGGCTTAGGCTCTGCCAAGTGCCCTGGGAAGTAGCAAACAGATTATAGGGATTAGAGCATGTAGGAAGACCCAACAGTACCTCAGAGTGGGGTGTCTCCCCCAGTCCCTCCTCATTTTTCTCCTTCTTGGAATGGACTGCAGCAGAGGTATGGCGCTGTCTCTTCCGCTTTCGCTGTTTCTCCAAGAGCTTTTCAGAAGCTGGGATGCAACAGAAACACCATTCAAGGAAAATGCAGAAATAATTCCCTTGCTGCAGGTGACACCAGCAAGTTCTGCAACCTTTCTGAGAGCTTCAGGCTGGGTCCTATATTCTTTGAGGGCTTAAGGGCTGGGGCAACTCCAGGCACTCGGCCCTCTGCCCTGCAGCCATCAGAGAACCACCAATTCATACTGGTTTAAGCAACTTTTGCTGGGCTGCTGAACACAGAACACCAAGCCCTTACACACACACACACAGACACACACACACACACAGAGTGCCACAGGCATTGATCCAAATGTCACCAGCAGTCTGCCCTGCTATCCCTGTGTAGCGGGTCGAATTTGGTAACCGGGCGGAAACACTAATTTAGTGTAGTAGTTTTAGTTTGAAATATGGAAATTGAAAAAAGCGTAATTAGTTTAACAGGCTGTCTGTCAATTTAGGTCAACCCACCACACTCTGCCTTCACTTACCTTCTCCCAGGTCCTGGAAGTGGGCTGGTGAGTAGAGCTCAGAGCTGTCACTCTCTGAAGGGCCAGTACCCTACAAACACACAGGAGGGAGAGTCAAGTCACCAGATGAAAACAGAGGCACACATTCCTCAGCCATGCAACCTTTTGGAATGACTGCAACACCTAATTTACCATCCAGTTCATGAATTCATCAGTCATTAGAGATTTTACAAGAAAACATTTGGTTTGTGTGCGTGATAAATCACACATGTAAAAGTCTGTCTCTGGGCAGGGAGGAATGCAGAGTCTGATGTGTCTTGCGCTCATCAGCACCATTCACTGTCTCCTGTGCTCTCCCAGAAAGGCTGCTAATACTCTGTAAGGTGCTGAGAAAAGACACTCTCTTTTGAGTTTACACTTTTACAGACCTTAAGACTGAAATACACTGGCCTCTACATTACTGCAACGGTGATAACTGTACTAAGACTGTGCCACATAAAGAAAAAGGAAAGAAGTGTTGCTACTCAACTTTAGGAACAGTGGCAACACGTCTTGTGCAGGTACATGACCTGAACTAAATACAAGTTGCTTTTCTCCAAACCATGTCGCTAAATATTGAGTATTCAGTGGAGAAGAGCAACATTTTCTTTAAAAATCTGAACCAAACATGGTATCCTACATGTGATTCACCTCAGGCCTCCATCCTGCTTCAAGCTCTGCACTTACATGCATTCACCAGCTCACTTGGGAGGGTAACAAAGAAAACACTGCTCAGAGGAAATCTGATGGAAAAGGACAAAGCCTCAGGTTCAAGCTACACTGTAACATGACAGAAAGCCTCTGTGCAGAACATTTCTGCTCATACCTTCCCAGCCAGCATCCAGATGACTCCTTTTCCATATAAATCAGTAAAAAAGGAGATTTTAAGCCTAAACTACCCAATCCCCATTACAAGTGGGGAAGGGTGGGGAAGAGTGAATTATTTCATCATAACACAGTAACCAGCATCTTTGGGAAGGGTGGACCTTTGCTCCTGGGCCACAGCCAATAAAAAACCACATCCCACTGTACTGTGTCTTGTTCAGCAGGATCTTCTGTCTAGGCTTGTTTTCTATCCGGTTTTCAAAAGAGCTGGAAGGAAAGTACCTTCTTTTGGGGAGTCCACTCCTCCTTCTTTGGCATAAAGGCAGTGTCCAAGTCATTGGATTCCAAGAGCTTTTTAGTGGGCTTCCTTTGACGCTTGCTTTCAAAGTTTCCTGCAATGGAACCCTTCACATCAGATAAACAGGGGTTTTCTTGTCTTCAGTCAGATTAAGATCAGTAAGTACATGTCAGCCAACAGTTCAAAACAATCTGCTTCACCCTGTCTTTGGGATCATAAGCTCCTAGGGCAGAGATACCAATTACCTGCTTCTGTACAACTTCAATAAAAACAGACCTCAGTCTGCCCTGACCTTCAGGTTCACCTCAATATGTAATATAAAAATCCACCCATGGAAGAGAGACTGTGAACTCATTGCCAGCAGGTAACACATGCTGGCAGCACAATTCAGATCGTAATTTCCCAAACACTTTGATCTGCATAAGCCAGTCCTACCACTGACACAGCCCTGCCTACACTCCCACACCAGCATTCATGCTGCTGCAGTAAACAGGTTGAAGATCACAATCCTGGTTAAATCCACTTGAGAAAAGACACCCCAAAAAACCTAGGTGTAACCTGTACTATTTCCTACTCAAGCTTTATGCTGGCCCTTGGGAAGTAGCAAGTTGCTAGACCTGGGCTCATTCAGACTAATTTTGGCGACAGCATAAACTTAGAACCAGGAAATGCTGATGCTGAGTGCAGACACTTCATAGACACAGCCTGTTACCCATCCCACCCCATTCATCCACTGGCTTTGACAGTCTCAGCTGTGCCCTTTGACACCTCCGTAGGCAGAGCTCATCCATCACACTCCTAACCCTCAAGACAAGCTTCTGCTCACTCCACGTGCTTCATCAAGAGGTGAGGGGAAATGAGGGGAAAGAGCTACGCAGACTTTGCAGACTGGATGTTTGCTCCCACTGCTGCAGCCTGTTCTGTTCTCCTGCACCTCCAGTCTTGGGTTCACATCCTCAGTTTTTCCTCCTTTAATCCTCTCCAACATTCCACTTCCTTATGACATCCACAAGTCTCCAGAGGCAATCCCTCTTCCCTCACACGACAGGCTAACTGACCTCCCACTGACCATAACTCTGCCTGCTTGGTTTATTTTTTTTGACCGTAAGTCTTTAAGGACAGGAACAATGTTCCCTCCAAGTTAGCACAGCCAGAACACCAGGGCTTTAACTGTGGACATGTCTTTAGATGCTATCAGAGAATAAACATACTGAAAGGAGACCCTGAGACTGACACTGCTGGAAAGGGAAAAGGCCCCTCAGACCACACCCTTTCTACACTGTGCCTTACTGAAAGCCAAGGTCCTGGCTTGCAGCTCACACAAGTCTACAAAAATTTCTACAGATGCTTAGAATCTCTTAAGGAGAAAGTTTTTCCAGAGGGAATTTTGTGCTACAGCTCCCTGAGCTCACTAGGAGAGCAAAAGATCACCCCATGAGGAACGCAGCTTACACTTTGTGCATCACCCTCAGCACAGCAATGTTCATCCAAAGGGGTTTACAGCAGCAAGAGACCATCAAGCTAAAGGAATGTCACTGTTTGGAAGCAGGGACAGCAAGGACCCAGCGAAGGAGTTGTGGCCTTCTTCATTTGGACAAAAGGGGCATTCTGTGCCAGGACCTAAAGAGGACCACCAGAGTCTACAGAAAGCCAACAGTACCAGGTCACTGAATATCCTTGCACCTGACCTCTCTCCCTTCTCAACACCAGTAAGTCAGTGAGTGAAGGAAAGCAAGAGCAAACAGACCAACAGCCACCGACATTTTCACGCTGCCCCAAGCGTCATTTTCCACTGAACTTGTGACACTTTCACTTACAAAAGCAGCATCACACAACCTCCCACTTACCTGATTTCAGGAATCCCTCTTCTGCATCTGGAGAAGCGGAAACTTCAGAAACGTCTGAGGAAGACAGCACCACCTCTGGAAAATCTGAAGATCCTCCTGGAACTTGATTAGGGGGATCGGTGGAGTGGGATCCTAGTTCTGAGAAGGAACACTCTGCCTCAAGGACGGGAGGGGACTCTTTGGTTGAAGATGGAGTTGAAACCAAAGAACTTGGCCCCCGCTGGGTATCTCTGTCAGGACTGCATTGTGCAGGAACGCCTCCTTCAAATTCAGACCTCGCCACAGAATTCACCTGGCATGGTGAAATATGTTGGTGAAAACATTCATCCTGCATGGCACTGCACACAGCAAGAACATTCAGCCACCAAGAACACAAACACACAGAGACCAGAGCCCCAGAGTAATAACCACAAAGGGCACACTGGCCTTCACCAACCTTTTGCAATTGCTCCTGGCCCTTCTTTGATTTTTTCTTGGGTGCAAACAAGTGATCATATTCTTCTGCATATTCCAGAAGCCGTTTACTCGGCTTTCTAAGGCGCTTGCTCTCTGAATGTGCTAAGAAAAAGGAAAGCAGCTTCAAGACTGTGTTTCTGAGATGATCACAAGACAAAACTGTCCTCATCATCTGTGGATAATAGTTGTTCCTGCCTTCTCTTCCAGAGGTTCCATGTGAGAAGAGCTGATAATTCTTTCTCTTTGAGACAGCCTTAGAATTTTTGAGTTTCCTATTTTCCAAAATCCCAACTTAGCAGGAGGG
The DNA here is from genome assembly GCA_014706295.1 of Lycocorax pyrrhopterus obiensis. NCBI lineage: Eukaryota > Metazoa > Chordata > Aves > Passeriformes > Paradisaeidae > Lycocorax > Lycocorax pyrrhopterus. The sequence continues at coordinate 10,985,490 of JACSVZ010000018.1, forward strand.
ATTTTTAAGAACTTTAAGCAGTTCAGGTAAGAAATCAAAACACGTTAGACTGAGAGGCTCCTGAAATTTCACCCAACATGTCCCTCCAAGCTACATCTAACTTTCCTGCAGTTCTTTTACCAGAAACAAAGGCCATTAGCAAATCAGAACTCTTTTGCTGTTTACCCAAACTCTTTTGGTTTTAGTGCACAGGCACAGGAAAGCACTGTTTTCCCGTAACACAGTTCAGTCTCTGGTTTCACTAGAAACACATAAGCTTAATTCCTTCCCTTCCCCTCCTCCCTGGCATTTTTTTATATACTCCAAATTCCCCATCTGCTACTGTGAGCCCATTTATTGCTTTGTTTGTTCCACAATGAGATCAGGGAGCCAGCGACTGCGACATTTCTTGCGTTGCAACAATGTGGTACCATTGCAAGGTAAAAGGTATTTCCTCACCACAGCCCTAACCACCCGTGCTGCAACACCTCAACACACCAACGCATGGGTAAGCTCCAAAAAACTGAACGCTGACACTCTGTAACATCTCTTCTCAGCAAGCTGCAAAAGCAAGGTGATGCACATTCATGTCTTTTTCTCACTTCCCAGAATACCTCTGACTTTTCTCCTTTTTTAGCTTTCAAAATCATTAAGTAATACTGCCCAAAGATTTCCCCTACTCATGAAAACACCTGCGGTCTCCTAGAAGTTTTGGAACAAACAGTAAATATTCTCTTTGCTTCATTTCATTTGAGGAGGTGGCTTTTTCTTCTTTAAAACAGAAGCATTTTATAACAAAGCATTTCAATGCAACGCTTCAGAACAGGGATGTTGGACAAGACTGCTACATTTTATTGTGGCTTTGTGGTTAAACAAGCATGAAAATGTTAAACTTGGCCAAAAGAGAAGAAAGAAACAACTTTCTCAAACACAGCTATTTTCAGCCTCTATTAACACTCTGCGCAGGTGTCTGAGTGAAACACACATTTCAGCACATAAGCAGTTATGGGATGAGTATCTTCACCAGGCAACTACTTAGAGCCCCAAAGCCTTGCAGAAGAGTACACAGCACTGTGCCAGAAAGTCTGGCTTAACTGCTTTTTGTTCCCAAAGGCAATCCTGTACAAGAATCCCAAATGCAGTCTGACTGGCAGTGGCAAATCACATACCTGACGAAACTATTATTTATAAAATTGGTTTACACCAGCCAATTCCATCAATCTTCACTTTTGCCTTATTTGCTCTAATTCACTGTACAAGGTTTGTAGCAAAATTATGCCCAATGATAACAATTAACTATGAACACTTTATGTAGTTTGAGCTTAGTGGAAATGGCACAGTTGTGACTGCAACCTGTTGTGATCTTTACACCGAAACTCTGCCTGCTGTGGGTAAGGATGGGTCACATCTTCTCAAAGCACTGCAGTCAGCCCAGCTTCGAGCATCAGTTTCTCTACTTTCTAGGCCTTGCCCAACATAAAGGAATGGTCTTTTCATAGCATTAGAGGTTTACTCGGTCCCACCAGCACTGGGGATGTTACAGCAGCCCCAACAGTGGCTCTGGTGCCTCCCTATGGCACATCTGTACAAAAGGAGGTGGGTGTGCACAGAGCTCACGTGCTATATAGGGCAGGAGAATTAGTTTATACTGCAACTGCTGATCTGGCACTTTTGCCAGCAAACCCAGGCCCCTGACTGCTGCTGCTGCATCCCTGTGTGCAGCACCAGGACCATGTACACTCCTCTCCACTATGGCCACCTCACCTGGAGCCCGCTGCCTTCCTCTGCCACTACCCTCCTAACTTTACTGCCTCTCAGCACCTCCTCTTCCCTAGCTCTCTCTGCAGACCTTTATCTTCACCTCACACAGCATCACTGCAGGGATGCTTCAACTGCCAAACCACCATGAAGCCTTAAGAACCTGTCTGGATCTCAGCGTGAAGGAGGAACCTGCAGCACAGCCCAGAACGTGCATCCTCTCACCTGCTCTATAGAGACTTCAGTCTTCAAAAACACACAGACCCAGCCAGAGGAGTCAGTGAATGATTAAGCTGGTCATGACTTAAAACCAGAACTTTTACCCCATGTGTTACACCCTATAGGCTTGTTTTCTGTGCCTGCTGCAACTTGCCTTGGGCAGGTCCCACAACCACCAAGCCAGGAGCTGCCTTTGCCACAACTGAAACAGAGGTGCAGGCAGCCTCCAGCAACCATAAAAAGCAAAACGCAAACATCAAAATGTGCACTGAGGTAACACATAAGTGACAGAATGCACACAGGCTCAAAATTCTGATGATTTATATTACTTGATGGTATCATAATTAGATTAGAGCAACTTAGTTTGGTGAAACCCATGCAAAAACTTAATTTTATTGTTTTTATTAAGGTGCGTTTCCCCAGATTCCCTGCAGAAGCCTGAAGATGGTACATGTTGAATATGGTTCTGGTGGCCCTATTTCTTCCGCACATACCCTTTTATTTCCTCCTTTGGCTTTAACCAAATGTCCCCACCTCTGTGGGAGAGGCAGGGCTCCCTGGCCTTTTGGTCCTCAGAAGCCTCCTCCTTTCTAGGTCATTTCCCTTCCAATGCTGCTGCCTTACTTCTGTCTGCCATATTCCAGACCCACCTCCAGCCCAGCCTCTCTGGTAGCTTCCCTCTCCTCTGTTCTCTCTTTCACCCATCAGGCAGCCACACCAGAACTGTAAATTAGGAAATCTGTGGGGCTCCACAATTCATTATGAGCAGCTAATAAAATTCCACACTAAACCCCAAAAAACTCCCAACACATAGTCTTGAGGAAATCCTACAGAACAAACCAAAGACAAACTGTGTCAAAAAAGCACTGCAAAAGATAAAAAACAGAGCAGACATTGAGGCTCAGTTTCCTGGAACTTTCTAGCACTGACCCATCCCACTAACAGCAAGCTTGTGGCTCTAAGGAACACATTATGGAGGTGCAAGTTAAAAAAACAATCCCAGGCTCAGAAGGATCCTTATTTTATCTTTCACTGTGGAAGATTTTTAATGTGCGTAAAATTTTCTGACCAATAACATGAGCACAAGCTCAAAATTACTCTGCCTCCTCTGTCCTCCATGCTTACAGAGAACTCAAACCAAGGTCCCACACTTTCTTCTGCTCAGACGTAGACATCTTCACATTGTCAGACAGCCACAAGTTCCGTAACTTATCCTTTAAATGAAAAAGTGTAAAATGTATACAAATACACACTCTGGCGCAAGTCCAGCTCCCTTACCTTGTGCAGAGAATTCAGACTGGGGAGCAAAGTTGCCAAGCTCTGTTTCTGAGTCCATCACACTGGTGTTTGGCTTACCACATACATTCAAACGTTTATCAACTAAGTCTAAACGATTCTCAAAGTCCTGAACTGCCAGGTCTCCCTCAAGCACCTTTGAATGAGGGGAATGCCTACGTCCCAAGCACTCATTTCCCTTCAGTGAAAAGCCACGAGAATTCAGGCCAAAGGCACTCTCCAAGTTTCCTTGTTCCCTAGATCTACTGATGTGCTTATTAGATCTAGCACTGCTTTGGTTAAAACGCTGCCATCGCTTTTTGGGTGCTACGTGATTTGTATCATTAGACTCATCACCAAGAGAGCTCTCACTATTTGCCTCTGAATCCAAGTCTGGACTCTCCCCATTTTCAGCAGAATTGCAGCTCTCATTATTTCTACCAGCTTCAGGTCTCCTTCCAATACGACCTAAATTGTCATCAGATAAACAGGCAGAGTCTTCATCAGTTGAATGCTCTGTTAAATCAATAGACTCTTTCCTCTCAGCATCTTCTGCCTCATTCCCTAGAGGACTGGTAACCGAACCGTGCACACGGAATGCACGTTCTCCTGAATCTCTGGGTAACCGACTGAGCAACTTACTTGGCCCTCCTGGTTTTAAGTCCTTTCTGTTTGAAACTGTTTTATCTCCAAGCTTTGATGACTGCTTAGATTTTGAACAGTTGCGTTTGGACACGCAATTTGTGCCATTTGTCCCAGAAACAGCAGCACTTGCAGGCTCCCTTTTACCAGTACCAATCCCTGTCAACTTGGTTGGAGGATTGCGTGAAAAAGAGGAGTTGCTTATAGCGGAGTTTGGAGTTACTGTTTCTTGGACACAATCTCCATTTTTTTCTATTTTATATGGGGGACCTACAATAGACAAAGACTTGAGACCACTCGCAGAATTGCTTCCAGAACCATCACCTGTGCTGGTATTTCGAAATGGGACTATATTTTGACCAGTCATCAGTTGCTGCTCTTTTGTCTTACTGTCATGCATATCCTTCAACATCATTAACAAGGTGCTGAATTTGTAATCTGGTTCAATAGGCAAACGACCATGACCAGAGGCAGAAGAGAAAAGTAAAGGTACTGTGGCCTTTGGAGTGCCAGAGTCACTGGCATCCTCATTCATGGACCGATACGACAGTTCCTTCAGCTCCGACAGAACGTGCTTCACCACGGCCGTTTCAATTTCAGCAGAATCCCTGGGTTTCTCATGCATGTTGTTTAACAGTTTCTGACCATCAACTTTTCCACTTCTCTGAAGAGAATCTCTCTGAAGGCCAGAGAAACCTTTGGTATCTGAAGAGCAGCGATTCACACCACCCTCCTCTTCTGCAAGAGAAGGCTCCAACCCAGCAACCTTTTCTTTATGTTTACATTTTATACTCCTGATTCGGGGTAATTTCATGCTTTTCGGTTTCAAGATTGCTTGATTTGGAACAGCAGGCCAGGAGCTGTCCTTGGAAACACTTTGCGGGGTAGTGTGCTTGTTTGCTAGGGAAAGATTGTCATTTCTCACATCCGAAGAGCACTCAAGAGGTGTCAATGACATCTCAGCATCAGAGAAACCTACTTCAAGCTCCCCATCCGCAAATTCAGCATCAAGTCTGTTGGTTACTGAACCTCCCAGAGGTTTGCGATCTCTGTACGACTTCTTCCTGGCCCTCCTGCTGCTCTTCTGAGAAAGGTACATGGAAAGTTTAATGTTTCCACTTGATGTCATAGGAAATTCCTTCTCCACTTTATCTGAAGAATCACTAACTTCAAGAGCACTAGAGGCTCTCTCTGAACTTTGGTCCATGGTATCTACATCACTGTTCCCACCATCAGAGAGGGAAGAGGATGAATCTGATTCAGTTTGTTTTTTCTCAACACCAGCATCGGATGCAGAATAGTGTATTTGTAACTTGGAACTGCACAAAATGCCCAGGGAGCTCTTCTCTCTCTCAAAAGACGAGCTGGAAAACAAATCCCCTTGGAGGGTGTTTTTCAGAGCATCACTTTTACGATTCTCATAGTCCAGTTTCAAAGGTGTCTTTTCAAAACGTCTTTCTCCAAAGGAGGAAAGCAAATGGTTTTCCCTGGTGCTACTGGATGCTGTCAGGCTGTTGGCAATCCGGCGAAGCTCATGAGACGCATGTTTCTCTGGTAGGTCCCCAACAATCACGTTTCTAACTATGCTCTCTGGTGTTTTGTCTTTGATTTCTCCCCTCGATGCTTCCTCTATTGCACCACTCTTTTTTACTCTAGTCCTTTTTCTGCTTTCAGAGGTTTTTTTCACGTGTGGCTTGATGTGCAATTTTCCTTTTTCACTGGCCATGTGTCTGGAGTCAAAGGCCAAGGACTTAAAGCAGCCATTTAGTTGCGTGTCCCTTTCTGCTCCAGGGCCATTGGTGTAGTATCCCAACTGCACGTCTTTCTCGCTGTCTGGCTCGCTGGAGCTCTGGCTGCACTTCTGATCCTCTGGCCCCCCGAGAAGAATGTCTTCTGCCTGTCCAACACTGACTTCCCATTTAGCCATAAATCTTTGAGGAACCTTAAAAGTTGGAGACAAAAAAAGAGAAAGACAAAATTTGAGTAGGTAACCAACGAGATAAAATCAAGAAGCACAAGGGACAGAAGGCAGTGACATTCCTGCATTTTGCATCTTTAAGACAATCACAAGGATTCCCTGAGACTATGTCTGGCAGACACAGGAAGTACTGCTCCTGGGTAAGCACCCTGCATTCCAGCTGAGCCCTGTGTATTCCTAGAACAGTAAAAAGGTCCCTGGCAAGTACAGGTCTCCGAGGAACCAGATGTCTTGGCATCCCAACACATCCTGAACACAACAGCCTGTAAAGGGCAATGCATATGGTATGGATCCCTGGCACAGAAATGCAAAGCTACAGCCAATAAGCCTCTCAAGGCAAATGCAGCATTGTTTTCCTCAAAATATCTGAGCAGACCTGCTTTCTGTGCTCATTGTTGATTCTTCCTGCATCCCTTGAATTCAGAGCACGATCTGCCCTCTCCATCAACTCACCTTGGGACAAACATGAGATCCACACACATTTAAGATGTGCTCTATCAAGTTCACAATGTCCATTCCTGAGAAGTCTCCCAGTTTAACTCTGTACCTTTAGAAAAAACAGAAAGCTCTCTGCATACTTACCAGGAACCTCTGCTAATACTCAAAATCAACAAGGAACCTGTATCTTATCTGCATGTGTAGTTTTTGGCTGCACAACAGCAAATCAAAGGCTTCACAACTGCTCTTAAAACCAAAACCAATTCCAAGGCAGGAGGAACAACTCACATTGCTGACACTTTTCTTTTAAAAAAAACTAAAACCAACAAAGTCTCATCTCAGCAGACTCAAGAGTTTTTATGAAGCCTGATAGCAATCCAGCCAAATACTCAGCTTTGCATCAATTTTGGCTTCCAGGGGTGCAAACCTGGACATTTATGTGAGCAACAAACATTTGATTCCCTCTACCGCAGGCATGCTGGCACTCCATTTACATACAGAATGAGATTCCAGCCATGCAGCACTTCTAGGACCAGAGAAGTTACTTGGGAGTATGTCACTAGTTGTTGGAGGGCTGGGAGCACAAGGAGAGAAGTCTTTAAAGAAGATACTGAACACGCCCTTGGAAAAGGAAAATCAGATGAGGCCATTGCCCCCAGGGACTCACATCTGCAAGAGCACAACCAATCTGATGGTTCTGCACTAACATAGGTTATAAAGCTTTAGAGTAAGAGAAAAAGAAAAGCCAGGTACCATTGCCTAGTATAACTATTTGCTCTCTTACAGTAACACAGTAGCCTCTGTAGTTCTTCACTTCAGCAATTCTAACGAGTTAATTTCTGCAGTCACCTTCCTAAAGACATAGACCAGACCCCTGTGTCACATTACATTAACTGGCTACAACTGCTCAGGGCTGTTATGTTTGGAAACGGAGATGGTGCGATGAGCCACAAAACTCATTCCCACAGGCTCACTGACAAAGCATTTTCCAAGTCAAATTATAAGTCCTAACAGGTTTCTATAAAGAGAATTACTGAAGCAGTGCTAAAAACCCCACTGCTTTATCTCAGCCAGTAATCTAGTGGAGCGTGCAACTCCACCTCTGATTCAGATCAGCCAAAGGAGGCTGCCAGAGAGCACAGAAGTTTTTTAGCAGTGCTACAATCCACATCAGGAGAGGGCTGTGCCACTGAACAGATCCCACACCAGCAGAGCCCTCAGATTCCTCTGCCTCCCAGAGCTGTCCAGGGCAATAGAAGCAGCAGGCCACACCCCAGCATAGAAGAGAGCCTGGAAACTCCTGGCAGTTTATAAACTATGCTGCTGTAAGGATGCAAAGAATCCCTTCCCTGGCTGTCTTGCTGCCCTTCCCTGGCTGCCTTGCTGCAGTCAGTCTCACAGAAGCTGTCAAAGTACAATTCCAGGCATAAAGGAATATTTTGTACTGTGCAGATTCAAAGAAATAAAAACATATTAGAGAAAACAGATCTTTCACCTTATGTTTGTAGCCTTTTTCCTTTTGCTTTCCTCTTTTCCGGAGAACAGGCAGCTCTTCAAACTGATGTCTCCCTTCAAAGAGGACAATAGCTTTCCCAGCAACCCAGGTCTTCTCTGAAGGTTCTCCTAAGGCATCCACATAGTACTCTCGGTACGGTCTCTGATTGGAAACTATTTTGAGAAATTTAACAAAATTAACCCCTTGTATGTAACAGAATAAAGACACAAAAAGAGACACAGAAAGCGGTAACAATTTGACAGGTAATTTTCAACTACATTTTGCTTAACAACATTCCCACATAAATGCCAGTTCTGGGGATTTCTACACAGAACTAAGGGAGACCCCTTTGATTGCTGCTGTCTATATTCTGCATTGCTACTCTCTATTTTTAAGTTGTTTGGGCTTTTTTTCTTACAAACAATTGATTAACAGGCCTATGATTGGTCATCTTCCTACAGCAAAGACTGCTCGCAAAAAAAGAAGGCAAAAATATCTAAATATTTTTTCCTTGAGAGACACAACATACCAGGCAGAACATTTCTTTTCTGCTACTCCCTGATTAATGATTAAACAGTACAGAGCACTTGACCGTTGGGAAAACACAACAGTGCTGGCAGCACCCAGAACTGACATCCTTCTGGATAGGATTTACTCACACAGGTTGGGCCTCCCCCATCACAATATATCCCATCTTGTTCAATGTTTTAATACCAAGCAAAGTCTTATTTAGGACACAAAACATTAACAGCAGCATTTAAGCAAATACATGCACACAGACAGAAAATATTAGGTGCAACATGACACAACATTAGTTGCAATGAGTCTCTCCATACTTCAGGCACGGAGGTGCAAAGAAAGAGAAGAAACTCAATCATAAAGGCACATTTAAAGATTTTTTAAAGGTACTTTCTGTGCAAGAATGTTGAACACATGGTACAAATAAGAATTGAATCAGTACTGGGTATGCTGGTGAAAAAGGACAGGTCACAAGCATTAGAACAGAGCAAACAAGACTTGAAAACAAGGGATATAAACTTCTCCCTGCAGTTTGCTGCAATGTATTAACCTTCTCCTGGAAACACCTTCTCTGAACAGGCAGATTACACCTCCAGCCCATTTGGTTTGTGCTGCCTCTTCCAGGGTGCCAGCACTGTGTGGCAGCCTGGCCTTAAGTGATGCTGAAATGGAGATTCTAACCAAGACCACCGAGACGATGACAAACAATGAGCAGAACAACATCAAACCAAGTGCAAAGATGACAGGCTTCATCCACCCCATTCACAGTTCTGGTACTCAAGCTACTGAGCTTACACCTTCCAGCTCCAAAAATCTTCCAAGTCAAGAGCTTGCTGAGGAAAGGTAAACTGCCTTAAACTAAACACCGTTCCTCAAATCCATGAGAAGAGGTTTCAGTGCAAGTGACGAGGTTGAAGCGACCTGCCTTGTTTTGAAGGGCTCGTTCCCTTGGCAACACGAGAGCCAAGGCAAGAGGACTGTGCTTCCTACGATGCACACAGAGCCCAGCAGCTCTTCCTGCCCAAAAGTGCCAGAGTTCAGATCCACCTGCTTTGCCACCTTGGCATTGGGAAGGGGAGACAAGCAGATTACATACAACCACAACTGGAAAATACAGTTTTCCCCTGAGGTCCACTGGTTTGAACACAGATAAAACAATGATGGGAGAGTCCTTCATGTGGCTGGAGATCAGGCCTTCCCGGGCTTTGCTAACAGAACGTTTCCTCCCTGCAGAATTCCTTTTTTAGAAATTCTTGTGCACAGTCTGAGAGGGGAATACTGGACAGCTATATACATTAAATCCCACCCAAAACTTCATGAGGACAGACATAGGGGGAGAATATATGTCAGCATATCTTCTGGAAACATCTCCGATAGGAATGTGAGAGCTGGAAACAGACTATTTAAAACAGCACATTCAGTATTCTCTAGAATCAGGATAAATGCCTCCCAAAGGATGAAGGGGGAGGTGAAGAAAGAAGACTTCAGCAACCAGGCTTTGGGATGATGTGAGCACCATGTATGAAAAGCTACTTCATGTCTCTAGAGAAACAGCAGTGTCTCTGAGCTGATGGCCACTCAAAAAGAACTCCACTTGTGCCCAGCACTTGTTGTGCTTAGGCTGGCAATGGCCACAAAACTTGGAGAGAAATACAGTAGTGAGTGGCAATCTCACCAGTCTAGAGCTGTCAGTGGCAGAGGACACCAGTTCAAGGGGTTTCCACTTGCCCACAGAAAAAAAAGAATCAGAAGGGGAAACCAGGAACAAATAAGCCTTTCTGTTTGTGGCAGTCTCCCCATGGCATCTGGTATGATCCTAAAAGCAAACAATTCATCACTTCCCTTCTGTTCTCTGCATCACTCACCTACTTCTGTCTTGATCTTTTAAGACTCTCTTTCTCCCTTCCGGGCTCTCTCCTGTGGTCAAGCACACACAGCTTTGTCATATTTGCCCATCTCTCCTCCTCACACTCAGCTTGCTCACACTACACCCTAAACATTCACATATGTGGCTCCATCTCTAGGTTTTTCCAGAATTTCCCTATCAACAGCCCCTTGCTTTCTTGTGCCAAACAAGACCCAAAAATTTCACTTTCATGCACACGCTCCCATCACACCTTCAGGCACTTAGCAGTTACACTCTAGTGTGCACTATCCCATACTACACTTCTCAGCCTCTCCTGCCTCCCATTCTCCAAGAACAACTCTCTGTGTCCTGACCCACTCCAATCTTCCCAGCTCTGCCTCCTCACCTGGTCTCACCTCTCTGATCCATCTCCTTTTTCTCTGCATCACATTTTTAAGAGGCTGCTCTTTCTTCTGCACTGCCCTGAGCTTAGCCCAGCTACTCGTCCTTCCAACACTCTGGGAAGAAAAGCCTAAGCGTCCAATGGCTATCTTTGCCAATTCACCACCCCAGCCCCCTCTTCCTCCTGCCATCTCCCTGATTTAGCTCTACTTTATGGATCCAGGTCTTGTTTTCTGCAGCAGAGTCTATTTCTTCACACCTTTCAAGGGCCAGAAATGCTTTCTAAATTAATTAAAAACTGCAGCATCCTGCCATACACAACACCTCCGCTTTGTGGTCTGAGTAGATACAGTACCTTTCATTTTTGAGTGACAGTCCAGCACTGGGTCATGACAAATTGTGCATGGCCACCATGGGCGTCTGTTGAACTTGGCCCAAACAAGATCCCCAACTTCATACTTCACTGGAGTAGGTTTCTTCTTGGCTCGGATCTTTGGGGAAAAACCAGAACACAAGAAATCACTAAAGCTCCAGATGCTTTTGAAGAGATTTGCCTCCCCCCCTGTGTGCAGATTACATGGGACAGCAGAGACATTTACATTAAAATGCAAGTCCTGATTTTACTTAGTGGCTCCTACACCTTCAAAGAACACAATGGTTCTCCCATTCTTCTGAAAGAACAAAACAGTAAGAGGATTTGAGAAGGTTTTTGTTATTTTTTTAGTAAGGAACATGACCTCTGGTAAATGACTGCACTCAAACCACACATTTGAACAGGTAAATATTTGGAGTCACTACCAGATCCCATTATTTCACCGACACCAGTTTGTTCATTTCAAAGGTTGCAACATACAGAAAAAGTAGCAGCAAGAGACAGTGAAATTTTCCTGGCTGAAACATGATAAGAACAGCAAATTAAGTGTTTATCAATTGGGGGGAAAAAAAAAAAAAGTTGGTATCTACAAGTTAGTAACTTCCCTGCTTCCCAGATGTGCTCAGGAAAAAGCTTCACCAGAAAATAATTGAAAACAAAGACAGGTACAATCACAAAAAAATCTTATATACTGATGTTTAGCTTGTATGAGCAGAACTGGTGTTGCTTTGCCCCAAAACTACGGAGCAGAAAGGGAGCACAACAGCATCACCCCCCTCAAGGACACAGATAGACACACTGACCTTGCCTGTCTCCAAAACCCGCTCACAAGTATCAACTCTGCAGACACAGTCACCCAAATCCCCTCAGCCTCCCAGGGCTGTGCAGCAGCCACAAGAACACCGAAATCTTTCAATACCCAAACCCTAAAGCTGTTTAATGCCATTTCTGTGTCACTGCCCAAGAGCTGAGAGCAGATCCTGGGTTGTTTGTGAAGCACGCAGCCTCTCTGGCTGGATGTGCTCTACCAGCAGGACCTCTGCCAAGGAGAGGATCCAGGAGCTTTGGTGTTGTGAATAATTGAGCCAAGACAAGGTACAATAGGTTTTCACAGGATACAAGAGTCCCTGTACCCAGCTGTGAGGTATCCCGCCTGTTTAGCAGCACCCACCAACATGTCCCAGGTGGGTTCAGCATTTTAGGAGCTCCAAGAAGCACTCTAGGTATTTTTCCTGCCAATAAGCACAAGCAATATGTTCTTCATTAAAGCTGTTACAGCACAAACACACACCTTTCTGCTTCACTTCTCCATCCTGCTAACCACCCTGCTCGAGGCACGTCTCTTGCCATACCCAGTTCAACATCCCAGCAACTAAAACACAACAGACCTCTCTAATAAAAGGTATATTCCGTTTCTCATTGAGTTTTATGGGTCTTCTTCATGTGGTTAAAGAGAACACAAAAGAATAAACCTTGTCACATGAAAAAAAGGCACGTAATGATGTTACGGACTACATTGTTGAAATTCTTCTCACTCACTCATCAAAAGCCACACAATAACTTATTGCTGAGCAGAAGTTCAGGAACAGGGAATGTGAACGGCACCGGGCAGGGGGCTGCAGCCCCTCTCTCTGCCACTGCCTTGCTGCAGCCTCCGTGTCTCCAGCTGTATCTGTGAGCACAGGAACCAGAGATGCTGCCTTGGCTGTTGCTTTTAAAATGCAGATGCACTTTCAGATGCAAACCCTCTCTCTGTTTTTAGTCTGTTTTCAACTTGTGTTCTTGTAAATGTGACTTTGGCTTCAAATTTTTTTTACACAGATTTCCAGCCTGGGCTTTGAGGGGCACATGTATATCCCAGCTGATTATCTCCAATGCTGTGCATACACATACAATGGATGTGCATCTTACTGACAACTGTAACCTGAGCAGGGTCACTGGACGGACCTCGCTGGAGATTTGCCAGAGCCATTCACATTGATCCACCTGAAGGACACCCACAACCCGTGCCCTTAGGCAAGTCTGCATTTAAATCAACTCTTTGTCAACTTCCAACACCCCAGCCGAGTGAAAAGGTGGCTTTCAAGAAACTATTCAGACAATGCCTAAATCTCTTTCCAAGAAGTCAGCACCTATTCTCATTCCTGCCCAGCTTCCTCTCTCATTTCCCCAGCATTAGCAGTCAGGTGTTGGACTCACCATCACCCACCACGAAGTCCCCACCGCTGGGTCACAGAGGCAGATCAGGAAGCACCATGTCCTGAGGGAGAGCCTTGTGACAAGATGCACTGCAGCAGGTCACTGTCTTGCATAATTTTCCTCTCTGCTCTCCCTAAATCCCACCAACCTGCCAGAGATGCCTTTACATTTTTTTCTTTACACAGAATAAAAAAAAATCTGCTAGGGACTTTCAAAACGTCTAACATCGAAAAACCAACAGCAGAAGAGCAAAAGCAGCAGCTGTTGTCCTTTCCAGATACAGTTAAGTCTCTTCCTTTAAACTCTGCTGCATGATAGAAAAATTATAGCCCTAAAGCATATATTTCTTACGTCAGAATACAAAAAATTTCACTCCTATTAAAATTAGCATTTACTATGCCAAGATCAAACTGCTGATATACCCTGATGGCCAAAAATTCAGCCCTGCAGTAACAGTGACTTTTCTGTGAGCTAGGGAAAGCCCAAGTTTTTTAAAAAAATAAACTTCAGATGTAGTCCCCAACATCTGATCACAGCACTGCTCACCTTCAGAGCATGGAAACATTCAAGTACTTAAATAACAAGAAAATTTGTGAGCCACTGCAGATCAGGTAAGCATCACGTTTTAAGTCCAGTGGAGATACAATGAAGAAATTAAACCAGGTAAGAGCCTTGGTTAGTGATGAAGGAAGGGACAGGCCCTTCTCTATTGATGAGGAACATCACGGTTTTGCATTGTTTGATGTTCTCCTCAAGGGAGTCAGTACTGTCTACTCTGTTATCAAATGTTTGGTATAATGAATGCTGCTCAGATGGGACAAGCTACAGCCTAAACTTGAGGTGATACGCAGCATTTCAGATCACTCTGTGCTATTTCTGGACAAAACAAAACTACCTTGCAGATGTTTTTAATCAAACCCTCTCCACCAAGGACCCCAAATGATCGCTGTGGAAGGGGTCACAAGCCAAGACTCAGCAGCAGGAGACACAAACACCACCTGCAAAGTTACCTCTTGAATTTGTACTATGCCAACTAAACACACCAGACTGCAATTCACTAAGTGAAATACCAAACATTGGGGCTCAGCTTCACGAGAAGAAGGCTTTCTATTAGAAAGCCAGGTATCTTTACCCTCCTGAAATTCTCACCACACAGAAAATAATGAAACATATCAAGCAAAGAAAGCTTAAATTTTCAAGTGTTTTTATTATGGTCTTCAATTTTCTGTCATCAATTTTCCTCCCTTGAAAATAACCACATCATTAAAAAGCAGAAAAAATAGCCCTTATCCAGTAACCACTCTTGGCTCTGTCACTGGAAGCTGTTATTCAATCCATTAATCTTGCTGGAAGAAGTGGCACAAATCAGAAGCCCACAAACACAGGCATTGCTGACAGCCACAGGGTGCACCTTTCCTGCAGCACTGGACATCTCTGAATAAAAATCAGAGCAGCATCAGCCCCTCCAGTGCAGCTGGAGGCACAGCTGCAGACACCCCACGTGCCCCAACAGCATGACCAGGGATGCGACCATCTTGGCAGAGCCACAGCAAAACTGAACTGCACACAAAGGGGCAGAGATATATCTGCTGTTACAGGCAATTTCAAATTTTCAATTTCATATACCCAAAGAGACATCTGTCCAGAGATCAAGCACTGATCTGCAGTCATTGTAGCTCTGCACACTCCCAATTCAGACCTGCTTTGGAAAGCCATGGTGGAAATTCTTGGCCAAGAAAGACCTATTACAGTTTATTCCTGACTTAATTATAAACAGTGTTACTCAATGAAGCCAGGGACAGAACGTGTTTTGCAGAAAGGCTGGGGCAGTAAAAGAGACTGTGTGCAACGAGGATGAAGAAAAGCAAGAAAGAAGCCAGTGATCCCCCGAAAATAACGGGGGAAGATCCTGCCAAGCCTGTTTCAGGCACAAACTGGACAGAATCAAAGCCAAGGATGAAAATAAAAGGAGGCGGCCACATCCAAAGCATAATTAACTAATACAGTATAAACAATGACACTAATAGCCTTTTCCTCTGAGTGTACAGCAGATACCTGCCCAGGGCCCTGCAGCAGCAGCATGGGCTAGGGATATCTCCTGAGCAGATCTCACCACACTGGTAGCTGCCAGGTCAGTCACACCCCACACATGAGCCAGCCCAAACATCACCGCCAGGGGCAGAAGCAGCAACAACTCTGCCCCATAAGCTTCCAGTGCTCTCTTCAAACCTTCTCATTTCCAGGCCAGCGACTCTAATGCTTCTCCCTGCATTCCATCTATGCCCAGGATAAAGCTGTTCCCAATACCTACCTCTTATTAGTTATGGAAGCTTGCTGAGGATCAGTCCACAGCCTGCTCCCACCACTACCTTTTATTCCTTAAAGTTTGGTCATCATTATTTTTTTCCTAAGAAGACGAGATGACAAGGAGTTCGTCTAATTCCTACGACCCACGAACTCCAGATAAGGCTAAACTGGCTGAAGATCAACAGCCTTCTTACCAGAAAAAGAACCCCTACCAAGATGAACTAGAGGGAAAGACAACATTTGAAGGCATCTGGATAGCCTGGGCCAAACAGTCTGCTGGAGACGGACTTCTTAGAAGGTCACAGAGTGACAGGACAAGGGAGAATGGCCATAATCTGTGAGTAGGTTTAGATTAAATGTGAGGAAGAAATTCTTCCCTGTAAAGGTAATGAGGCCCTGGCACAGGTTGCCCAGAGATGCTGTGGATGCCCCTGGATCTATCCGAGGCCAGGTTAGATGGAGCTCTGACCAATCTCATCTAATAGAAGACGTCTCTGCCCATGGCAGGGCGTTGGAACTAGATTGTCTTTAAAGCCCCTTCCAACCCAAACCATTCTGTGATTCTTTAAGAAGTTATCCACTAACACAACCAACCCCACAGTTGGTGTCACAGGTGCCCTGTGCCTAGGACAGGCCACTCCCAGCTCCTGCCATTTCAGTGGAACAGGCTATTCACCCTCTGCCCTCAAAGGAGAGGCAGCAACTGGGGCAAGTTCTCCTGTTGTACTTGGACACAAAAGAACCATGCAGACTCAGCTTAGTTCAGGACAGAAAGAAGCCAGGAAAAGCCCCAGGCTGTTTATTTTACTTCATATATATATGTTCTTAGGAATGACCGTGGATTGGAGGATGAGGTTACCACCTCTCCAACCACACCGGTCAGACGAAAAGTCCATCAAACTTCTCCACCTCAGGAGAAGGAATGAAAACAAAAAGGAACGGTAGCCAAACATAACCGTGTTTACAGAAAGTGCATGAGAAACTTCATCACAGAAATGAAAACATCAAAAGACTGCAAATCTCAAGGCAACATTCTCCCTATTAAAATACTCCCACAACAAGCCTGGAAGGGAATAGCTACAGGGAAGGGAAGGGAAGGGAAGGGAAGGGAAGGGAAGGGAAGGGAAGGGAAGGGAAGGGAAGGGAAGGGAAGGGAAGGGCTGAAGGGAAGGGAAGGGAAGGGAAGGGAAGGGAAGGGAAGGGAAGGGAAGGGAAGGGAAGGGAAGGGAAGGAAGGGAAGGGAAGGGAAGGGAAGGGAAGGGAAGGGAAGGGAAGGGAAGGGAAGGGAAGGGAAGGGAAGGGAAGGGAAGGGAAGGGAAGGGAAGGGAAGGGAAGGGAAGGGAAAGGGAAGGGAAGGGAAGGGAAGGGAAGGGAAGGGAAGGGAAAGGGAAGGGAAGGGAAGGGAAGGGAAGGGAAGGAAGGGAAGGGAGGAAGGGAAGGGAAGGGAAGGGAGGGAGGGAAGGGAAGGGAAGGGAAGGAGGGAAGGGAAGGGAAGGGAAAGGGAAGGGAAGGGAAGGAAGGGGGAGGGAAGGGAAGGGAAGGGGAAGGGAAGGGAAGGGAAGGGGAAGGGAAGGGAAGGGAAGGGAAGGGAAGGAGAGGGAAGGGAAGGGAAGGGAAGGGAAGGGAAGGGAAGGGAAGGGAAGGGAAGGGAAGGGAAGGGAAGGGAAGGGAAGGGAAGGAACGGGAAGGGAAGGGAAGGAAGGGAAGGGAAGGGAAGGGAAGGGAAGGGAAGGGAAGGGAAGGGAAGGGAAGGGAAGGGAAGGGAAGGGAAGGGAAGGGAAGGGAAGGGAAGGGAAGGGAAGGGAAGGGGAAGGGAAGGGAAGGGAAGGGAAGGGAAGGAAGGGAAGGGAAGGGAAGGGAAGGGAAGGGAAGGCGAAGGAAGGGAAGGGAAGGGAAGGGAAGGGAAGGGAGGGAAGGGAAGGGAAGGGAAGGGAAGGGAAGGGAAGGAAGGGAAGGGAAGGGAAGGGAAGGAAGGGAAGGGAAGGGAAGGGAAGGGAAGGAGGGAAGGGAAGGAGAGGGAAGGGAAGGGAAGGGAAGGGAAGGGAAGGGAAGGGAAGGGAAGGGAAGGGAAGGGAAGGGAAGGGAAGGGAAGGGAAGGGAAGGGAAGGGAAGGGAAGGGAGGGAAGGGAAGGGAAGGGAAGGGAAGGGGAAGGAAGGGAAGGGAAGGGAAGGGAAGGGAAGGGAAGGGAAGGGAAGGGAAGGGAAGGGAAGGGAAGGGAGGGAAGGGAAGGGGAAGGGAAGGGAGGGAAGGGAAGGGAAGGGGAAGGAAGGGAAGGCGAAGGAAGGGAAGGGAAGGGAAGGTGAGGGAAGGGAAGGGAAGGGAAGGGGAAGGGAAGGGAAGGGAAGGGAAGGGAAGGGAAGGGAAGGGAAGGGAAGGGAAGGGAAGGGAAGGAGGGAAGGGAAGGGAAGGGAAGGGAAGGGAAGGGAAGGGAAGGGAAGGGAAGGGAAGGGAAGGGAAGGGAAGGGAAGGGAAGGGAAGGGAAGGGAAGGGAAGGGAATAGCTAAAGCTACCCCAAAAGTCTTTAGGAGATGGAACTTCCCTCCAGCTACAGCACAACCTCACTCAGTCAGCAGAGTTTAAGACAAAGCAGAGCAGTTTTAACCTCAGCACTCAGGATTATCCTCCTGTCCATACAGTTCCTGTCCCAGGGGATCCAGATCCTTTAACTCTGGTCATAGAAATGATGCAGCAATGGATGCAATTCCCATACAGTGACTGCTGCTGACAGATAGTTAAAAGGTCAACTCCTACCTCTGTACTGCTCTTAATGAAGGGAGGATGGAAAGAAGTCTGAGTGATCCATGGTTCATTACTTCACTCAGCCCTAACACTCGTGCACTGAGAAATGAACAGACACAGAGAGAAAGAAAGAGAGGAACTGGGAAATAACCTTTGCTTGGGAATGCTGCATGGAAAGGTAAAAAGGAGAAGAGGCTAAGAACAACAACAAAGCAAAATTAGTAACTGCTTGTGATGGAAGCCAGAAATTAATTCTCATTAGCAAAGATTCATGTTTTAAAGAAGGTTTTCTGAAATCAAAACCAAATCAGTCGAAAGAAAACCAAAAAAACCCCCAAAAATTGAAAGAAAATTAAATTATATCTACTTGATAGCTAAGAAATATTTGAAGCTAAGCAGAGGTGACCAAAGTCTCCTCCATACAAAGTACCATCACCAAGTACAGGAACTTATTTAAGCCTTTACAAAGGGAGGCTGCAAAGAGGCCTACACTCACTGTGACAAAACTCACAGGAATCAATCCCTGCACAGGGAAAGGGGTAAGCCCAACTGGAGCCCATATGGACAAAACCCCCACCCAAACCACGGCACGCAATGGCATATCTGAAGAAACCAGAGTAATAATCACACTGGCACTTTATGGCAAGCTTCAAATCAAACAGAGCAGCTGGAGAAGTCTGCTGGAAGCCCATGGGCAGCCTGTGCTGCTGGGGACCTGGGGACATGCCCTTTGTCCCAACTGCTCCAGTCTTCCTTCAGCTTCAGCCCTGCAGCAAAAAGCCAACAGGCATCTGACCTACATTCATGTCTGAAAAAGTACACTACCTCTTATCTGGGACCATTATCATCCAGAAGTGTTAAATACTCACTAATTAAATATTCACTAGCAAAAAATACAGCAGAGATTATGATACAGACCAAACTTCTGTTATCAACATGCTTGTGGGTATTTGTTTTCTTTGACCAGTTTTTAGTACCCTTTTCCAGGGTACTAAAACTTTTCAGGGTCCATATGTACATATGAACTACCCTGAAACATTAAAATCAAGAGAGCAGATTGGACTACTTTGAGTAATTCCGTACCCTGAAGCATTTCTATCAAGGTCAGGAGTTATCCACATACAGATTTTAAATAAAGAATGTACTAACGAGAGAACACCAAGTCTCAGTCTCCAAGATAACTGGGTAACACCATCCCTGTTTCACTCAACGGAGACAGTTTTCCTTACGGATTGGATGGAAGAGCAGTGCAAGAGAAAGCTTTGGCACTTCAGCATCCTAACTACCAGAAATGCACCTGACAGCAAGGTTTGAGGGAGGCAGGAGGAGGAAGTGGGAGAGAAGGGGTACAATCTCACCCAGAAGCCCTGTGGAGAGAAATCCACAAACACACAGAAGTTTTCAGACCACTGCCAGGAGCCTGAAGCAGAGGACAGACTCTCATACTTGCTTATCTGCACACATTTTAAATGACAAACCACATTCTCTTTAAATCTGGCTCTTTTAATCAGTACTAATTGTTTCAGTGAGAAAGGAATTGCTGGCATTACCAGAACTTTGCAAATTCTCGTGAAGAACAAATACCCACAAATATCTTCTTATGTCAGAGTATGAGCAAAAAAACCCCAAACTGAAACCAGGTCATCAGATCCGTCCCCTTTTCAGCCTTATTTTTGTGCTCCTCTATGTATTATCAAACAAATTGCTCATAAGCAAGACATCTGATAAACACAGCGTTCGTTTTTCAGACATGAACTTTCTAAATCCATGAAATGAAAAACAGATTCAAACTATGCAAAATGAAACTTGGCTATTCTAATTTTTATATGTATGCTCTATTCATTACAGCTTAAGCTGTAACCAGAATGAAGCAGAACTAGAGAACAACATGTACAGTGCAAAGAGTGAATACTGTATTAGAACCTCGACAGCTAAAAAGTGTGAGTTTGGGTTCAATTAAATGAAATTAACTGGCTTGTTGCTTGTTTTGGTTTGGTTGATGATGATGTTTGGGGTTTTTTTTAAATCCATGGGATTCTTTGAAAGCAACAAACATTTAAAGCGGGCTTACAAATCTCATCTTTTGCAGAAGTTTTCATTCACCTACAGGAGAGGAAGGGATAATCCCACTTTGCTAGTCCAAATAAAAAGATGCCTCTTACACAAAACCATAACCTTCTGAAAATGAGGTGGCATTCAGGATATAAGTCCCCCTACGCAACGGCACCATTTTTCCAAAAGAAACAAAAACTCTATTCTATTCATATAAAATTAAGTTTTAATTTGCACTTAAAACTTCAACTGCTTTTTCTGAATCCCTACTAAAACTGAAATCAGAATTTTTGAACACTAGCAGGGCAATATTTTTATCTTGTGCTTATTTATTTCTTGATATGCACACTCAAAGCCATGACCTTAGGAAGGTTCATGCTTCAGGCACCAGGTACTACAAACTTATGCTTCTGAGAGGCTTCCAAACCTTTCTGTGGTGAATCCAGCTTCCTAAACATTGTGAACCTACTGTGAGAGGACAGCCAACTACGGTGAAGAGGAATCTGACTTGTTTTACTGCTGCTATTTAGAAATCCACGGGCAGTCACCACATCAGCCAGAACAGTAGGAAGTCTGAACAGGTGCTTGGGAAAACCAAAGTAACATCAGGGCAAGGGGAGGAACTATTAAAAGGGTGATAACCACTCTGCTCCTCACTCTTCTTGATTAGGCAACAGCAGGTTTCTATCTTCCCACCAACAGTGGGAGGGAAAGTCATGAATACACTCCTCCAAAACAAGTGGAACATGGAAGCTTCAAGCAGGGCTGAGGGCGAGAACCTCACTGCACACTCAGCACTGCGGGCACTGAAAAAGAAACTGGAAGTTTCCAGTGTGCTGAGATACTACTGTACAGGAAATTCACTCTTCACTTTTTCCTAAAGAATACCACACCAAAAGGCACCCCATCTGTTGGCTTGGATGCAACACTTGGATTGCTCCATCCAACTCAACACTTCTGGCGTCTCGCATGCAAAAGTCAATGTCTGAAAATCCAAAAGGAGTCCCCAGTGCAATTTCTGATGAGGGTTATCAAGAACTCGCTCAAAGCTTTTCTTGCCAACCCTTCCTACCCCAGTGCTCCACCCCACGAGGAAGAGGATGGGAAAACATATGGGGAGGTCTCCAGGACTAGAGATGTGCTGCCCTGTGATTCAGCCACCAACAGTGCTCCCAAAACACTCCCTTCCCTGATGCCACACATGTGATGCCCCTTCCACCTGCAGCCTTGTTCTTCACCCAGAGCCCTGGCATCACCTCAGCCCCACGGAGGCAGCAGGGGATGCTGCTGGAAAAGCCATTCATTCACCTGTGGATTGTGCAGCTCCATCACTGCTAAGGCTACAACCAGTCCAGGCAACGAGTTGGGACAACTTAGCACAACCCTTTTGCTCGGGCTGTGCTAGAGACAGCAGTGAAGGCACCCAGCCAGGACCAGCCTGCCCTTGAGAGGGAAAGAAGTGATACACAAAGAGACTTTTTTCCCAACTTCTTTTTGCCATTTTTCCAAAGAACCGTGTGAGATAAATCTTAATGATAACTACAAAGAGTCAGCATGTCAATTTTAACAAGTGCTTTACCATCTTTCAGTAGAGGCAAGACACGCTGCTGAAATTCCTCCTGGCTTCATCAATGCTTTTGGATACAAAAGAGATGGCTGCACACTCAGGCCATCTTTATCTCTGTCGCACATTTAATCACTGCTGCAGAGCTACTGTGAGCACCCACACTGGAACCAGATTTCTAATTTAACAAGAACAGAGAACTTCAGCTGGCACCTGCTCCAACACAGGGCAGCATCTTCCCCTCTCCTGGGCACTGTGGTCAGGAGCACCCACACAGATCAGCCAAAGCAAGGCCTGTGCTCCTACCCATGACTGAACAAGTGGGGCTCCAAACTTTCCACCTCTCAGTTTTCCTCAGCATGGCACCACAGCTCTGCAGCCATGCCTAACTCCCTCGTGTTACCATTCTGCACCACATGGCTCTGCGCAGACAGAACAAAACATAGGTTATAGTTTCTCGGTATTAAAAGTGGCATTCACTTAAATTGTTGAGTCTTTTAAATCCTAGGACAACTCCCTGCCTGCTAAGATTTCTTCCTTCAGATGTTTTTATTCCCTGTGCCTTTCTAAATGCCAGAGCAAATAATTAAAAAGCAATCAAAATTACTATATACAAGCTGTCAGTCACAGCCAAGAAAAGCAGAAGTATATTCTAAGCAATTGTACTGAAAATTGATCATCACCCATAACACCGATTTCTGAGTTATGAATATATTTCTAAGAAATACCATCTCAATTATATCTTAGAGAATACTACTTTTTTCTTGGGGCTCAAGTAGCTTGTTAACCATATTCAGAGTTCACCTCTTGAGTGAGTTACAGGTTTGTTCAGCTAACTTGGGGAAACTAAAAAAAAAAAACAAACTTAATGATTGTTGCACATCACAGAGTTTAACCCCACTTCTGGGAACAGGGTGTAATGAGGTGCAACAAGAAGCTGCTACACTGGGAGAGGCAATCAACAAATCCATGACTTCATGCAGAATAGGCTGCTCTGAAGTCAAAGGTTACTGCTACAGCACCAAACTGAGCCACTATCATTGATTTTACCAAGGCTTGAGAAGAAGCTGTAACAGCAAAACTTGAATCACTGTACCCTCAACAACCTATGATTTGTTAGGAAAAAAAGGCCCAAGTTGTGGGAGATACACTTTTCCAAAAGAAATCACCAGCATGTATAGTCATTTAGCAGAGCCAGCAGAGCCTGAAAGGCAGCATCCAGCCCAAAAAAATCACCTGTAAAAGCCAATTTTGTTGCTACTATTACCAGACTTATAACTGCAAAGAGTATATTAACCAGGACATTGCTTGAACAACGTCTCTCTCCCTCAAGTTTTAAAAATAAGTTTTAAATCTAGAAAGCAGAAATTACACAGAGGTTTCTGTCATTATATCCAGTAAAACATCACTTTCAAAACTGTCCAATCTGCAAGAAAATACCTCTGTTTTTGCTATTTGCAAACAGACACGTTCGGCTTCAGAACACGAAACATGAAGGCATCAGCCATTCAAATTTCACATGGCACACCAGGTATTTTCTAGAGAAACCAAGTCATTTCCTGTAACAGAACGTACACAAACAGATATTTCACACCTAATCAGCAATCAGAGAACAAACACAATGAAACAAGGAGAGGAAGGGCAACCTCAGCCAAATGCTATGATAAAACGCTTCCAGGATAGGATCCAACCTGCTGTGCAGGAGAGCTCTGGATCCCACAGACTGCTCAAAACCCTCAGAATGAGCTGCTCTCACACCCTCACACACAGCAGGTCCTGCTGTGACAGCTCCTAACATTCACCCACTCACACCTCCACCACGATCAAGAGGCGATGCAGCATCATCACACCGTGGAAGCATGAAGTCATTAAGGACCTCAAAAATGTATCGTCAAACAGTAACACAGGCCAGGAGAGGGCCCTCACTGCGGAAATTTCCATTCTTCTGGAGGCCCATCATGCCTGAAGTTCTTTATAGGTAAGTTTAGAGCTATCTGAGACAGGAATGCCCTTCAATACAAGGCCTGGTGGGTGCCAGCAGGCTGCACAGCAAGGCAAGTTCCAGCTACACGCTCTTTTCTGTGAAATAATACCATCTTCCAAACAGTGTAAATCCTAGTGGCAAAGAGGGATGTGTGCGAGATCAGAGGCATGGGGACAGAGCCTGTTCTCTCCACGTGCATGGAGCGGGAGACGACGCCTGCAGGAATCACTGATGGCCAAACAGAATTCATCTCCTCAGCAGGAAGATGTCAACTGACCAAGGAAATTTATGTTCCCTGCTAAAACAAACCACTGCCATGCCTATTGTATCTCAGGGATATAACGTTATCAGTAGTTAGTTACACCTCGAATCAACAGCCTGTAGTAGGAGATTCTTTCAGAAATGTTTACAGGAGTAGCGAGGATCACGTGGCTTTGGTTCCTTCATTTTATTTTTAGCAGAGAGAGAAATGGCACCAGACACGTCAGTTAACAAACCAAGCACCAGAGTAACTCTCACACGGGCAACACCAACACTTTATAACCAGAGTACCCTCCCACAGCTGCAGATCAGAACTCAAGTTCATCATGGATTAATTCTCAAGAGGACTCTGCTGGCCTTCAGTACTTCTAACACAGTGCAAACAGTGTGATTCTGGTAAAGCAAAAACCTTCCAGAAGCCTTACACACATCCCCCACTCATTCCTCCACCCAGCTCCTGGAAGCAGCCATTCTTAGGGATGAAAGATCTGGCTCTAGATTTCCCTGCACCTCACTTCCTCACTGTCATCACCCGAACATCACACTCCTGCATCGTAGGAATGGACAACAAGGAAATAATAATGAAAAGCAACACTGAGCCTTGTGCAAGCCTCTGCACATCCTGAAGTCTGAAACCATCAGGGTCCCGTGGAGAAAACAGCTTGTGAATGCAGAATGTACACAGTAGGAGTGGCCCAGATGTACCTGAATCCAAGAACTCCCTGCTTCCTTGAACGCTCAACTCCGCAAATCAAATGACTCAAACATACTTTGTGCATAGTAACTAAAAACCAACAAGCCAACGAAATGAAGTAATAAGGCATCAAAAGTTACATTAAAAGAGCAAAATGTCTGCATGAGAGTTCTGCAAGAAACAAGTCCACCTGCTCCAATTCCTCAGCATTTAAATTCAAGCAATATTTGCTGCATTCAGACCTTCTGTGGCTGTACCCACACTTCCCAGTGCTGGAGTCTGGACTCACTTCTCCCTCCAACTCAATATAATGCTGTCCAGGGCCTCTGCAACTTGGAAAGGCCAGGAGAGCACTAAAGACAAACTCACATCAAGATGGTAAAGAACAGAGATATTCAAGAACAACCACCCATTTAAATTTAAATGGCCATAGCCCAACATGTGCACAAGGCAGCAAGCCAGCAGCTGCCAGGAGTCACTGCATCACCACCTCTGGAGAACAAGCCTCAAGAACGGCTGCTATCATTTCCTTCTCCACAAAACAAAATCTGTCAGGAGCTGCTGGGAGCTTCAGACACCCTTAAGGGAAGATTAAGTTGGCACTTAAAATAGCTTTACTTCAGAATATGCACATTTCTCTTTACAACTGAATGGTACCTGAGCAACCTCCCCTGTTTGGGGCACTGTCTGAGAGCAGCAGGTGCCAGGGCTATTAACAAATCCCCATGCAAAACAATACCTGCCACCACCCCTCCTGCTCAGAGGCATTACTTAAATGCTGGAGTTTGCATCCCACTTAAGACTAAACCACATTCTGGCCCTTCTGCTGCAAGCACTCTTGACATTTCGGAAATCGGCCTTTTCAAAGCAAGCATCTATCGAAAAATTCAAATCTTGCAAGGGGCAGACACACAGACATCGGAGATACACACACACTTCCCTCTTGGCAAAACAGGAAGTTTGAGCAGCAGTGGCACACTCAGAGTCATGAGCTTCAAAAATAAAAGCTCTGAGACAGTCTTGCTGTAAGGCGGAGGAGCCCCATCAACGGGCAGCATAAAGCTGATACCTGTAAGAGTAGCCCAGCTATGACAAACAGCTGTGTGGAACTCCTAGGGATTCGTGGTGCTTTTTTTGGAGTGAGTTTTTGTTTTAAGTTTTAGCAGGTTCTCAAAAAAAAAGTTGATTCCAGTTACCAAACACAGATGAGACTGGAATTAAATGCCTAAATGAATATACGACCTGACCATAGAAACCAGGTTATTTCTAGCTACTATGTCCTGTTCAATCATTAGAAATTTTAATTGTCTCAGTGGTAACTTGGCACAGAGGAAAATCCCTGTCTCTTCCCATTCCACAGGCAGTGGGACTAAAATGAAGGACCACTCAGACAACAAGCATTTTCTCACTGAAGAAAGAATGCAAGACTTAGGGAAAGCAGGACCCCAGGCTGCCTAAAAAAAATGCTTTTCTTCTTTGCATTTTTTTTTAGGAACGCAGCTATGCTTTCAAGTCACCAGGACAACCCAGCAAGGCTAACTACAGCACACAGGTAAGGCAGTTTTACTGAAAAGTCAACCCCCGTTGCATATTCAAATAACAGGCTCCATCACTAGGACGGTTTTGTCACCGTACCAGCTGCAGTTCTGTGGAGCACATTGTAAAGGCAAGTGTTGTGAAAGTACCTCTGCGAGCTTCTGTTTACAAAGTGAGACCCTCCCACAACCGCATCACCGAGCACATGTCTTCGAGAGATCCCCGCTTTGCTCTGCAAAACAAAGCTGAGGAGATGCACAAACCTCAGACCCACAGCAGTCTCTCACCACCAAAGACCGAGGGATTCTTCCCAAGGAACGGTGAGGAGTATCTACAAACTTGAACTGTTCCACAAATTAAGCTGCTGTCAGCATCTTCCTGAAATCGCCCCTTCCATGGGCACCCTGTGACAAGTGCTCCCCACCTCCCCAGAGCACACACCAGGAATAGAGTGTTCCCAAAGGAACACAATCCTGCCTCCCAAGCACTGCACGCACCAGCACAATCTATCCGGCATCAGTGGCTCTACTGAAACTAAAGACAGTAAGATGGTTTCGGTATTAGTCCTGTCAAATGAGCTAATCTTCAAACCCTGCATCAGTACGCAATGCCCAGAGTATCCTCCAGCAAGGAACCTTGAGGCTGCAAAAACATATTGAAGAAATACACAAAAAATACCGAAAAACTGCAGGAATTACACATTTATGGCTGCGAATAAAAGGTTACAGTGAAAATATCTCTTATACTTGGATTCAAAAGCAAATTGCACCAAAAAATTCTTAAATGCATCTATCTCCTTTCAGAACTCCCAAAGTTCCATCAGTTTTGCTTCTTATTCATTACACTATAATTAAAGGAATTTGTGAGTGTAGAGAGAAATTTACCAAAAAAAAAAAAAAAGTCAGCCTGAATAAGAGGCAAGGTTTGCTGCCTGTGAGATCTGTCAGGCCATGACACGGCCTTTACCCGGCCACAGCCAAGGTCTCACAGCTCGGGAACCTCAGGCCTGGCCAGACAAAGAGCCTCTGACAGCGTTCAGCCGGAGCGGCAGGAGATAGGAACGCTCCCTCCTGCCCTCCTCATCTGCACTGCGCTCAAAAAAACCCCTTCCAACAGGGAAAAAACTCCACCGAACTCCGCAGCCAGTTGCTGGGCAGAGAGATGGTGCCTCTTATTCCTGACGGGAGAAAAAGCGGCGGGGGGAGCGCGGGCGGCCGCGCCGGGACACAGGTGCGCGGGGAGCGCGGTGACAGCCCGCGCTGGCCCCGGCAGGGTCCCTTCGCTCGGTAAGATGGCTCCCATCCTCCGGGGTGCCGGGGCGAGGGAGACAGCGCGGCCGGCCCGGCCCGGCCCTGCCGCACCGCAAAATGGCAGCGGCCACGGCCCCCCCGCCCGCGCCCCGACGGTGCTTACGAGTTGCAGGGCCGCCGAGGACTCGGGCTTCTCCCCGGGGCCGCCGTCCAGCACGGACTCGGCCGGCTGCAGGCGGCTGTCGGGGCCCCGCTGCGGAGTAGAGCGGCCGCGGCTCCGCGGGCCGGGCTCTGTCGCCTCCTCCTCCTCCTCGTCGTCGTCCTCCTCCTCTTCCTCGTAGTCGTCGTCGTCGTCGTAGTCGTCGTCGTCGTCGTCGTCCTCCTCCTCCTCCGGAGTCTCGGCGCCCTCCTCCTCCTCCTCCGGCGCCTCCTCTCCGCCGTCCCGCAGGAGCAGGGGGAAGGCCCGGGCCCCGCGGGGCACCTCGGCCGCAGGGTCCTGCGCCGCGGGCAGGCGGGGGGCCGGCGAGCCAGGGTCGGGCAGGGCCTCAGCGCCGTCGGCGGCACCGCCGAGGTACTCGGCGTTGATCATGGAAGCCAAGTCCTGCAGCCGGCGCAGCGGGATGTAGCAGGACGACGGGTCCTGGCCGTAGCCGGGCTTGGCGGCCGCCAGCTGCATGGCGGGCGGCTCGGGGCCGCGGGCCTCGCCGAAGGGGCCGCCCTTGGGCTCGGCGGCCGACAGCGAGGTGCCGAAGGGGACGAGGCAGCTGCGGCGGCTCACTTCGCAGGCCTGCTCCATGCCGGGCGGCGGGCATCCACCTGCGGGCACAGCACAATGGGGTCAGCCCGGCCCGCACCGCAAAATGGCAGCCGCACCCGGGGGCCGCGTTGGGCTCCGCCGGCCCCGCTCCGCCACCGCCGCACTACAGGCCCCAGGCCGCGGCCCGGCCACCCCGGCTCGGCTCGGCACGGCCGGCGCCGGGGTCGCTCGCCCTGCTGGGCGCTGCCGCAGGGCCGCCGCTCACCTGCGGGTGCCGCGGGCGGCTCGGCGCCTGGCCCCGGAGCGGGCGGATGGGGAGACGCGCCGACCCGGCCCGGCCAGGCCCCGCCGCCGCCGCCGCTCCGCCGCCTCCCTCCTCCTCCCTCCCCCGCATGCGCGCGCCCGACGCCGCCGCCGCCATCCCGCGAGGGCGCGCGCGCGCGCGCCCCCACCCCGCGCGTCCCCGCTCTTGGGGTTCGGCGGCCGCGGCCAATCAGAGCGCGCGCGCCCGCGCGGGCCTGGCCCCCCCTCTCACCCCCCGCCCCGCACGAGCACCCCCCCCTCGACGGCCCCCCCCCACATGTCGGGAGGGGGAGGTGGGGAGGGGGCGCTCAGTGCTGCCCCCCCCGGCGCGGCCCGGCCCGGCCCGGCCTGCCCCGCTCCCCGCATCCCCCCCACCCGGCACCGCGGCCTCGGGGCCGCCGCCCGCACCTCCATCGTAGGCGGCGGCGGGGGGCACCGAGCGGGATGGGACGGGGCGGCCCCGCAGTGTCTCGCCCGCCGCTCTCCCCCCCCCCCACACCGGGCAGGCCGCGGGCCTGCGAGCGGCGGCGGAGCGGGCGCCAACAAAATGGAGTCGGCCAGGCCCTGCGCCCCGGTGGGGCACCCGGGCGGCGATCCCGTGCACCGCTCGGCACCGCTCCCGGCCCCGGTGCCCGCGGGCGGTCAGCGGGGCGGGTGGCGCGGGTCGCCGCCCACCCCCGCCGGGCTCGGGTTACCCCCTGCCATTGTCCGCCGCGCCCCGCGGGCCGGCCCGGCGCCCCCGCCGCGCTCCCCCGCCGCCCTCCCGCGCACCGGCGGGCCGGGCCGTCGCCATCGGCGGGGCTGCCGTGCAGAGCCGTGCGAGCCTTGCCGAGCCTCGCCGAGCCTCGCCCGCCGGGGAGCGGCGCCGGGTGCCCGCGGCCTGGCTGTCCTCGCCGGGCTCCGCCGCTCCCGGACAGCCGCGCTCCCGCCCGCCCTCCCGCCGCCGAGCGGCGCGCACCGGCCCCGCGCCCGCCCGTTCCGCCGGGACGGGCCGCCACCGCCGCCCCCCGCAACCGGCCCGGGGCGGGCGGCGGCTCCGTCGCTACCTCCGATGCGGGCCGGGGTCTCCGCCGCCAGCCGCGCGGGTCCGGGCGCCGCGCCGCGCCGCCGCCGCACCGGCACGGCTGGGCAGGCACGGGGCGGGGGGCAGCCGGGGCAGCGCGGGGATGTGGCACCGGGGCGGTGCTGCCCGGGCCGCGCGGGGGGCAGGGCCGGGCTGCCGCCCCCCGGGGTGCCGCCGCGGGGCTCGACGCGGCGCTGCCCGGGCAGACCCGCTCCCCCCGCCCGCCGCTGCCCTTTGTTTCCCCCCCCGCCCGCCCCCGGCCCGGCCGTGCGGGAGCCCCCGGCCGGGCTGGCGCCGTGCTCCCCCCGCCGGGCTGGGCCCCGGAGCAGCCGCTCTGCACACCCAGACAGGGAGCGCCCGCTGCCCGGGCCTCGCTGCCCCGCAGGCGCAGTTTTTCCCCGCTGAAACGCTGTCCTGGAGCGGCTGCGGGCTGGCACCGCAGCGGGGCACCGAGGACTTGCCTCCACCCTGCCTGCGCACCTTGGCATCCCCACTGAGGGCACCTGGCTCCCTGGTGCCCCTATGGTTTTGCCCAAGCGTTCCCTCTGCCCTGTCTGTGGCTGGCGATGGAGCAACCATTTCTCTCAGCATCTGCTCCTGATGAGCCACACCAAGGTCTCCGACCCATTGTCACCCCACTGGTGTGTGCTGCCACCACAAAGAGACTGCCATGTTCAGCTCATGCCACTCCAGCACACCCACGGAGGGTGGGGTGACTCGGCAGGAAGTTTTGCTCGTGACATGTTTGTACCTCCGAGGTCCCAGCCCAGAGCTCAGCTGGTGGCACCTGACCTATTTTAGGCCCTTTCTCCCCATGCTCACATGCCATGGTGACATGTGGGAGCTGGGGCCATGCTGTACCCAGTGCTGAATGAACTTGGCGCTGAGTTCCAGTACCCACACAGTGCTCCCCACCTATGCAGAGCTAGGGCATCAGCCGGCATGCCCAGGTCCCTTGGTTTACACTTGAGCGGGGGAAATACATTGTCCATCTTTCCAGGATCGACTCCACCTCTGGTAGCCGCAGCCTGGCACACCCAGGAGAGGGCCCAGCAGCCAACTTTCCTCCTTTCTCATTGGAGCAACCTGCCACGCACGTTTCTGCCACGTTCCCAAAATAAAGCAAATGGTTTATTTATACCCCCCCAGGGGTGGGCAGGGCCCTACACAGGGCGGAACGCCTGGTGTCTTCACAGAGCCTGGTGTCTGAGGCCCAGTGAGCGACCTGGGGAGATGTTTAGAGCTGTTTCCAAGCAAGGGAACTGTATCCTGGGCCCTGACTGTCACCAGCTGCCCTCCTTCTGCTGATGTGCCCCCTCTTAGGCTGAGCAGGGAGAGCCGGGGCCACCATCAGCACATGTCCCAGCCTGGTTTCCCCCTGTGACCCTTGGTCCGTGGGCACATGGCACAGCACATCCCAACGGGACACTGGTGTGCAGGGGCTGTACCGCTTGGGCAGCAATGCCCAGGCAGCTCTGGGCACCCCGAGTCATGTCCACATCGCACTGTCCCGGTGGGGCCCCGCAGCGATCCACCTGCAGCTGTGTGGGTACTGGCACAGGGAGGAGCAGGGCAGTGGTGGCGGGATGCCCTCAGACGCACTTCCCATCTGCTGTGTCACCTCTGCCTGTGCCATGGCCAGCGCCCGCAGGAAGGGCCCTGCTCCGGCCCGTCTCTTCCGGCAGAGGAACAGGGAAATGGCATCCCGGCCACTGCCTCCCGCTCCCGCCCGGATGTGCGGCACAGCGGGCAGCGTGGCCGGCCCTGCCGCCGCAGGCTTTGTCTGCGGGCTGCAGCGGGGAGCGCGGGCGGCTGCGGCCTCCCCGCTGCGGGGTGCGCCCTGAGCCCCCCACCCCGCGATCGTGCTCACCCCCAGCCCAGCCCGGCTCCCAGCGCACGCAGGAGCTCTGCGGCCGGTGGCCACGGAGCCGCCCGGCACTGCGGGCTCCCTCTGCAGGCCCCGGTGCCCGCGCACAGCCCGCACGGTGCCCCCACGGGAATGGCCCGGTGCCCCCGCTCCCGGCGGGAATGCGCATCCCCGGCTCCCGCCATGGCCGCTCCCCGCCGCCGCGATGATGCCGAAGGGACCGCGGCCCCGCACCGGGGGCTCCCGCCCGCTCCCCCCGAGGGGGATGAGGGCGTCACGGCCGGCCGGCGGGGAGCCCCATGCCCCAGCGCGGAGGGAGCTACGGCCCACGCGGATCCCGCGGGATTCGTGGGCAGGACGGGCTGGCTGCGAGTCGCCTCCGGCCGCGGATGTTCACCGGGGCGGGGCCTGGGGGGAGCGCGGACCCCGGGGGCAGCACCGGGATCCTGCACAAAGGGCCGGGGGCGGTGGCTGGAAGCCGTGGCCGTGGGACTGGATCACGGTCGGGAGCGTGGGCGAAAGGGTTAAGGAGTCGCGGCGGGCAGGGGGAGGGCTGGCCCGGCCGGGGGAGAGGAAGGAAGCAGAGGAGGAGAGGAGAGGAGCGGAGAGCATCCTGCCCGGAGGGTTTGCCGGGGGCCCCCTTTCCCCCAGGAAGCGGCTTGCGGGGCTTGAAACCGCAGGGATGGAACGGCGGGAGCCGGGGCGGCGGGTGGGGCTCAGCCCGGCTTCGTGCCCGCAGGCGCGACTGTATCGGGCCGTTGTGCCTGGCGCCGGGGCTGCTCCTCCTGCCGGGGTGACCTCGGCTTCCCAGGTCCCTCACCTCGCAGTCCCGCTGCCCTGGTGCTCCCATGGTCCCCCGAAACCTTGCGGGGGGCAGCCCAGGGACACACAAGGGCGGTGGGTGCGAGCTGGACCCCTGCCACGAGCTGCAGGGGACAGGAGCCATCACTGCTGAGCAAATCTGCCCGGCGCGGAAGAGCTATCACTGCACTGTCACCTGGAGGCCGGTCTCTGCAGCAGCCATATGCAGTATGGGGATAATCCCGAGAGACCGAGGTCCAGGATGCCCGTCTGGGTGCTGCAGCTGCTCTCGGGGACCACTCTGCTTCCCCAGCCCTCAGGTTGCGCCCCATCCCCAACTCAGGGAGTGTGCAGGGCTCCCAGCCCTGGGCAACGAGGCTGAGCCCACGCTGGGCTTTGATCCATCCACCCAAGGTAGAGCCAGGTTGACCAGACTCCAGTGCCCATGGAGTGCCTTTCCCACACTGGTCCTGTCACCCGGAGGGATACAAACGGGATACACATCGGGACACAGTGCAGCTCTGCAGCCCAATTCCCTGCCCTGCCGCACTCCCAGCCGCATCCATCTGTGCGGGTGATGGAGAGCAGAGCCAGGATACATCCCCATGCTGCAGACCGTTTTTCCCAGTCGCATTTGTCATCCTTCCAACACAGTCCCGTGGCTGGTCCTGCCGCGAAGGCCACTGTCACCAGCCTAAAGGCGGAGGGTGTGCGGCGGGGGGAGCTGCCCGCCCGCTCCGTTCTGCCCGCCCCGCGGAGCTGCTCCCGCCGGCCGGGAGATGGGGCTGAGAGTCCGCGGCTTCCCGCAGCACCGCCGGCTCTGCCGGGCGGGCGGGGGGCTACGGGCTGGGGGTCCGCAGCACGGGACCACCGCCCTCGCTGACACTCCCAGCTTGGCCTGTCCGGCTGGGGCTGGGGGTCCGCAGTAGCGCTGGGGCTGGAGCCTCGGCTCTGCCGCTGGGGGGAGAGGGGGGTGCGTGAAGGGAGGTGCAGAGATGTGGGTGTGTGTGCGTGTCTGTGCGTGCATGGGTGTGCGTGTGTGAATAGGGATGGTGGAGTACATGTGTGTGCGTGAAGGGGGAGCGTGGGGGTGTATGAGGGCGCATGGGGGTTTTGTGGGGGATGTAGTGCGTGTGCTTGGCTGGAGGTGGATGCATGCAGGGGGTGGATGTTCCTGGAGGGTGTGTCTGGGGTGTATGTGCGGGGTGGTGGGAATGTGCACACATGGACACGTGTGTGAGCAGGTGCTTGTACGTGGATAGGAGCTGCAGACGTGGGGGTGAGGGGGGGGGGTTGGGTGCATGCCTACATCTCTATGTGTGCTACATCGGTGTGTGAGGTGTTCCTGGACGCAGGAAGTGTGGCGGGATCCAATGTTTGGATCCCTCCACAGGAGAGATGGGCCCCTGCCTCAGCCTCTACTCCGATGTGTGGGTGCTCACGGGCCCCTTTTCTCTGCCCGCTTGCCCATGGCGGTTCTTCCCTCCCTTCGCTGCCTGGGCACATGGGGCACAAGCATGGGACAATGACAGGCAGGTCGTGGAACAGGGGCTATGGCAGGCAGGAGCAGCCAAAGGGAAGAGGTACGAGGGAGGGCAGTGCCAGCTCCTCCTACCAGTGGGGCAGACAGCAGCCTGATGCCTTTCCGCCCCGCCAGCCTCATCCTCTCCTGCCCGGGGGCACAGGCTTTCTGCATCTCATAGAAACCAGATTCTCCCCCTAGATAAAATCCTGTCGCCTTTGTTTTGTGGAGAAAAGACAACATCAGCTCCCGGCCAAACAACAAAGTCGTTAAGCGAAGGCATCTCCGGGCAGGGGTTCGGAGCCACATCCCGGAGCTGGAATGAGGAACCAGCTGGTGTCCTGGCCCCTGGGGTGCTGTCTCCCCCAGGGCTCAGCATTCCTCGCAGGACCAGAACCATATCCATCAGGACTCAGCATTCCCCCCAAGGACTATTGTAGCTCCCCCAAGACTCAGCATCTTCCCCACACAACCCCTCCCCCACCCCAGACCAGAGCCACCTTCCCTAGGGCTCAGCATTCCCCCGGGGACCACAGCATCTCCTCCAGGACTACAGCATCCCTCCAGAACCACGGTACTCCCCACCAGGGACCACAGCATCCCGTGAAAGACCAGCAGCACAGTGGGGTGGCTGTGAAGCTTCTCAGCCCCACCAACACCCCACATCCCATAGGGACTCACAGACATATCCCAGAAACATGCAGGGGGCATCTGCAGCCCTGGAGCAGGCATATTCTGGTGGGGCAGCAGGTACGTGGCCTCACAACTGGGGCAGGCAGGATGCCCGCGGGCATGGCTGGGCAGGGAGTGGTGCCAGAGCCCAGGGACTGGGAGCGGGCAGCAAGGGGGGGTTGTGGTGGTGGGGGTGTGTGGGAACGCTGCCTCAGGAAACCAGCAGGATTTACTGGGCTACACGCTAAATCCCCCTCACAAAAGGGGCCTGTTCGTGCGGACAGGATGCTGGTGGCTCAGCCACACTTGTTTGGCCAGCAGAGCCTGGCGGATTAAGGACAATTGGTTCAGCCCTGACAGAAAATACCAGGAATGTTAAACAATAAAAACTGCCTCCAGTTGTCGTGGGGCTGCGGGACGCCCCGGGCTGCTTCCCTGCCCAGCCATGGCCCTGGCTGCCCTGTGCCTGGCAGAGCTGGCTCGGGCACAGCCCATGTACCCACCCACGGCTGCAGCTTTGGGGGGTTCACTGAGGGATGCAGTGGTGCCCGGGGAGGGGCTGAGGGCCATCTCCCCAGGCTGGAGCAGGTGGGTGGGCACAGTGCTGGGCACTGCCAGAACCCCGAAAGCATCCCTGGGCTGCACTGGTGTGGGTTGTTGGGCTGTGGGTAGCAGGCACTGCCTGCACCTGTGGCAAGGCTTTTAAGTGTGCAAGGATGGAGTCAGGCTGTGGCAGGTCCCTGATCACAATGTCTCCTTGTGCCCCGCCACCCCCAATCCCTTGGTATTAAGGATTAGCAAACCCACCTATGCCTCACCCTGTGAAATTGGCTGTGGCCTCATTTTCCAGGGTGAGCAAGAACTGCCTGCCCTCTGTGCTGACCCAGGCATGGAGTCTGAAGTGAGGAGGGGGCAAGCTGGGCACAGCCCCTCTCCGTGTTCAGTCCCAGTCCCGGCTGCGATCTGGGCAGCCCCTGTGGGCAGCTTGGGCAATTTGCCCTTCAGCGTGTGAATGCCCCATTCAGGGCTGTGCGAAATGCATTGGTTCTGGCACATTAGCGGACAGCTGGGATCCTTCCCGGGCAGGCAGGCTGCCGGGACAGGCAGGTTTCACACCTGCCAGGGGGCTGTCTGCCTCTGCCCGCCGTGCTGGAATGGGGGGCTCGTCTCAACAGAGAGGGGAGCTGGGCTGGGGATGGAGGCTGCAAGCATGCCAGTGGAGTGGGATCCCCCCAGCAGCCCTACAAGGGGCTGTGACAAGGAGGGGACACCGAGATGGCTCTGAAAGCTGTTGGGCTCCCCAGCACACACAATTCACAACAGGCACAGCATCCATGGCTGAGTCAAGTCCCAAGATCTGTGTATCTTGAGATCCCAGATCCCAGCACCGTCACAGCAGCAGCCAGGATCGAGGGACTCCCTTTCCAGCTGCCCTGGGCCCAGGTCCTGCCCCAGAGCACCTGCCAGCCCCCATTCCCTTGGGCTGTTTTGGGGCAGGCTGTGCCAGAGAGCCAGCTTCCATGCTGGAAGAGGCAGCTTCCAGGCGGGGGGCTGCGAGTGCAGCTGGGAGCTGAAGGAGGAAACCAGATCCTGGGGCTAACGGCCGGCAAAGCCGGGCCCTAGATGAAACCCTAGACCCAGGGAGCGGGCTGGCAGGAGGGGTTGAGACAGCTGCAGCCCTCCCTGCCCACGCTGCCGTCATTGCCAGGCACCGCAGGGCAAGGGGGGACAAAACAGGCACCAGAGAGCAGGGACGGGGGCTGGAGACCCCCAACTTGTGCTCCCAGGGGCTTTGGGGAGACAGAGCATAGCCCTTAACTCACTTTTATCTGGAGTGCTGGGCTGGCCTGGGCAGGAGGGTGCAGGGGGGTCCCCAGTGTGTGGGGCTGGGCCCCAGAGCACTTTCCCAGCCTGGGAGCCCATGGCAGTCGGGGGATCGGTTTCAGGGCAATGCTGGTAGCGGAGTTCACGGTGGCTTAGTGCAGCAGAGGCTAATGGGGAACAGACGCGAGGGTACTTTGTGCTGGAGCGGGCCTGGAGGCACGGGAGTGGGGACATCGCTTCCTGCACCTGTGGCACTGCCTCCATGTCCCCCAGGAGCGATTTCAGACCCCTGTGCTGGCTGGGGCAAGGAGGCAGCGAGGAGGCAACCCTGACCTGCCTTCCAAGCTTAGGTGAGCCCTTTGCACCCCAGGAGCAGCCCAGAAACTGCACCGGGGTGTATTAAAAAAAAATAATTTATCAGGTTGATATTTCACGTACATAAATATTCATCTCTGTGGCTATGTACAGATGCAGCAGGAGCCTGGCAGCAGTGGGGCTCCTGCCCAGAGACACTTCCACTAAAGCGCTGGCCAAAGCCCACCTCCCTGGGCAATGCCACGGGCATGCCAGGCAGTGCCTGCCTGGAGAGGCTCTAGCTCCTGCTGCCCCAAAATACTAGGCAGATCTCAGCCAGGGCTGACGGCTCAGTGCTCAAAAGGAGCCCGGAGAGAGGGACACCCTGCCCCGGTGGTGTGGCTCAGGGCCCCGCCCACCCACTGCTCAGCCCGGACAAAGCAGGGACCTTGCGGGAACCTGGACCCTCTCCCCACAAGGGCAGAGGTGGCCTCGGCATCACCCTTCCCTGCCCTCCCTTAAGTCCTCACGCTGGGATAGGAGAAGAGGTGGGGAGCCAGCGGCAGCGGGTCGTGGGTGAAGACGGAGTCGTCAGAGGAGCAGGAGCTGGCGGTGTCCTCGCAGGAGGGCGAGTACTGCTCAAAGGGCATGGAGAGGTCCAGGTACTGCAAGGAGGGATGGTGCCATGACCACCAGTGCTGTCAGTTCCCACACTGCCCACCCCTGGCCCACCAGACTCCCCATCTCTCACCTCCTCTGAAACGGCTGCCAGGATCTTGTCCAGCCCCTCCACGAGCTGCTTGAAGGTGGGGCGCTGTGAGGGCACGGCGTGCCAGCACTCCCGCATCAGCATGTACCTGGGGACAAGGGGGTGTTAGTAGGGTCTCACCGTGCCCTCTGCCCACCCACCTGGCCACTACTCACAGCTCGTGGGTGCAGTTGGATGGCCGGTCCATGCGGTGCCCCTCCTTCAGCAGCTTGAACAGCTCCTCCACAGGGATGCCGGGGTATGGGGAGCCCCCCAGTGTGAAGATCTCCCACATCAGGATCCCAAAGGACCACCTAGGATCACGCATGGCGAAGTGGGGGTCAAACGCATCCTAGGGCTCTCCCCCAGCTTGGCCCACTGCAGCGCGGCAGGAGCAGGGATGGGAGAAGGTGGAACACCCCTGGGGAACATGTGCTCCGCTGTCCCCACAGAGTACCCCCATCCTACTCAGGGGGACCCTCCAGTACATGCATAACCCCACAGTGCTGCCTTGTCCTACACCAACAGCATCCTCATCCCACACCCAACAGACCCTCATTCCCCTCAGGACTCACACGTCACTCTGGTGGGTGTAGACACGGTCAAACAGGGCCTCGGGTGCCATCCACTTCACTGGCAGGCGACCCTATGAGAGCAACCCTCTGCTCAGCTCAGCCTTGGCTGGGGGTCCCTGTGCCCCTCTCCCAGGAGCCCCACTCACGTTGCTGGTTTTCTTGTAGTAGTCGATGTCGTGAACGTCCCTGGCCAAGCCGAAGTCAGCGATCTTCATCACGCTCTCTGCTGTCACCAGCACATTGCGGGCAGCCAGGTCACGGTGGATGCACTGCCAGGGGGAAGCATCACCCACAGGGGTGTGAGATGGTGACTCCAGCTCCACACGTCCCCTTCTTCAAACACTGAAATCACTGTTTCCCTCCCACACATCCCCCAGCACCTCGGGCTGGCTGCAGTGACGGGCACAGTGGTGGCCACAAACACTTCCCCAGGAGGTTGGTCAGGCTTTGAGTCCCACATTTTTGGGGAGGTACTGCCTTGAGCTTTGCTGGATGGGGCTGGGAGGTTCTGGACAGCCTGTGGGAATGGGCTGGGCTCCCTTTCCACAGGGACAGTGGGTTCACCAGGGACACACAGCTCCTCTGTCACCACCATGCCCTCCCAAGCTGTGCCCAGCACAGGTAGCCCATGAAGGCCATGCCAGCCCTACCCGTTTGGACTCCAGGTACTCCATGCCACGGGCCACCTGGTAGACGCAGGAGACCAGATCCTTGAAAGAGAGCTGCTCCTCGGGCATCGCCATGACATCGAAAGCGTAGTCGGGTGTTGGGGGGCGGCGGGCACGGAGGTACTCGCGCAGGTTGCCCTTTGCAGCAAACTCCACAATCACGTACAGCGGCCCTGGGAAGGGCGGCCCCTTGCTCAGCACCTGCCCTGCCTCGTCCCTTCCCAGTTAGCCACTAACCCCAGCAGTCCCCATCCCCGGTCCTGCTCCATGCCCATGCCCTGCCCGAACCCTGCCTGCACAGCCCCCTCACCATCCTGTGTGCAGACTCCCAGGAGGTTGATGATGTTCTTGTGTTTGTCCATGAGCTTCATCATCTCCATCTCGGATATGAGGTCAGCCAGGTCCTTGTCGGTGGCGTTGTCTGGGGAAAGAGGGCTGTGTCACGGTGCCAGCTAGGTGGCACTCCCGCCTGGTGCTGATGCCACCTCTGTTCCCAGGACACTGGCACAGGAGCCGTTACCTTTCAGCATTTTGACAGCCACGGTGACAGCTCTGTCTGGCCGGTCTCTGTCAATGCCGTAAGCCTCTGCCCGCACCACCTGGCCAAAGCAGCCTTCTCCCAGGGGCTTCCCCAGCACCAGCCTGGCAGGGACAAGCAGAACCATGAGAGATCACAGGGATGGCCTTACGGTGGCCAGAGGCCTCCCCATCCATCAGCCGCATGCTCCGGTCCCTGGGGCAGCTGGGGAGAGCACCCCTTGTCCCCCCGCTGCGTGGCATCGTACTTGTCTCGGGGAAACTCCCACTTGGCATCAAGAGGCAGGTCCAGCTCCATGACACCAGCCAGCATCGGGGCGCAGCTGGAGGAGAGACGGGTGACACGCATCAGGGATGTGCTGGACTTCCCGGAGGAGCTGGAATCCAGGGAGAACTGTGGAGAGACACAGGTCCTCAGCCATCCCATCCCATGCTCCAGGGCCAAACAAAGACCCAACAGTAAAGCAAAGAGACCCTCACTGGGAGCAATGGGGTGAGAGAGCCACAGGATGGAAGGGCAGCCCCAGGGCTGGCACCAGGGTAAGGTGTGACGGGCACAAGTGGCACTCATGGAGCCCGTTGGTCACCAAGGTCCCCCTGCATTACTGGGGCTCCAGTTCAGCACCCACCTGTCGGATGAGTGGAAATTTGGAGAGTTTGTGGACCGCCATAGGCTCCAGGTGCTGCTTGCTCGACTGAGTCTGCATCCGGCACAGCACCACGATGATAATGGCCATGGCCACAGCCAGTGAGCCCGAGGTGTAGATGATGATGTCTGTGTACTTGGTCTCAGGGGCCTCAGCTTCCCGCACCAGCTCCTCTTCTGCAGGGAGTGAGTGAGTTGGCCTGAGGCATGGCCTCTGTGTGCTGGGGATCTCAGACCCCACACTGGGACCCCACCCCTACCTGGCAGGACGGTGAGCCAGGCAGACTGGTAGGAGAGGCCGATGGAGTTCCCTGCCAGGCAGGTGTACTCGCCAGCATCCTCTACGGATACATTGCGCAGGTACAGCACCTCCACCTCAGAGCTGTTGATATCTGCAGTCTGTCACAGAAAGGGATGGATAGTCAGTATCCTTCTTCCTTAGGGGGCTCTGTGCACCCCTGTCACCACTTTAGGGTGGGTATCTGGGACCTGGGTGCTTCCAGCCCTTGTTACCTTGAGCACTTGCACATAGGGGACCCCGTCAGGACCGTAGTTGCTGCCATTCACTTCAATGTGCTTCAGCCACTGGATGTGGGGCTGGGCATCACTGTAGACCTTGCAGAAGAACTCCACGTCGCTGCCCACCAGGGCTGTGGTGTTGGCGGGCAGCCCAGCCTGCAAGATGGGCCTGTGCGGGGACCTCTCTGTGTACAGGGAGCAGAGTGGGGTCACTGACATGGTGGCCAAGAGCACAGGCTCCTTTCTCCCTCCTTCTCTGCCCACCATGGAGCCACAAAGAGCCCTTCCCCAGCCCTACAACAGACCAGTGCAACCCGAGCCTGGTCTCCATCCCATGTCCCTGGGCTGCAAGGGACATGTGGGCTGCATCAGTGGATGGGCCATGAACAGAGGCTCCTCTACCCCTTTCCCTGACCCTGCCAGGCATGGGGAAGCTCAGATCAGCACCATGCTGAGGAACCCTCACCCAGCACGTCCAGGAGGTAGCTGTAGCGGATGCTGCCAAACCTGTTTTCCACCAGGCAAGTGTAGTTGCCGCGGTCAGAGGGCACCACGCTCTCCATCACCAGGCTCCAGTGCTGGTGCCGGAGCTGCAGAGGGGGAGGTAAGGCAGTGAGGTGAGACAGGGGAGATGGATCCTGGGAGGGAAGCTGCGGTGGGAGGAGCTGGCCCGTACCCGGATGCCCCCGATGCGGTGCTCCCCTCGGAACTCGCGCCCGTTCTTGAACCAGCGGATGCTGGGGCTGGGGCTGCCTGAGGCCGGGCAGCGGAACTTCACCGTGTTCCCCGCAGGGACTGCATACAGCTTCTTGTCCATCCGGTGTGGGTGAGTCCAGTAAGGAGCTGGGGACATGCAGGATGTACAGTGGGAGGGGGCCTGTGCTGGGATCAGGAGGCAGCAGTGCCCCATGCCCCTGGTTCTGCCCCAGCTGCCCTCTCCTGCAGTGCCCCGGTGTGGCACTGACCTCTGTGCACATAGACTGACTCCTCATTTCGCTCTCCGTGGGGACTATCCCCATCGCTATCTTCATCATCATCACCTGACGCCAGGGAGTCTGCAAAGGGAAATGGGTTGAGAGGGACATCCCTGCCTGCAGGGCTGGGCGGGCAGTGGCTGCCTTGCTGCCCTGGGGGCAAGCTGGGTGGTGCTGCCGGGGCTCCTACCCACGACAGAGATGGTGAAGTTGCGCAGGACCTCCCCAGTCCCCCGTGCCCGGCACACGTAGAGTCCTGAGTCCTCGTAGGCGACCTCTGAGATCTCCAGCAGGCTCTGCCGGAGACGGATACGACCCCCCGAGACGAGTGGCCGGGACTCCTTGTACCAGACCACACTGGCACCACTCTGGTTGGCATCACAGTACAGCTTCAATGTGTTGCCTGGGTCAAGCAGGAGATGCTCTTCTTCTGACTCCAGCAAGGGGCTCTCAAATAGCTCTGGAGAGATGTGGTGAGTGTCCACCCCAGTGCTCACCCCTCCCTGCCAGCAGGACCCCACCATATGCCCATCCTAGTGTGGAGAGCATGTGGTGTGACACAGCCCAGTGCCTGGCTCTGCCACCCCAGAAGTGGGTAAGGGCTGGACTCCGCCCTGAAGCACGGGGACATGGTTTCTCCAGTGGCATGTTCCAGTCCAAGGCCACACGTGCCACCATCCTTCCACCACTCCCAGTGGCTCAGGGTGCTCCAGCCTGTTCTGCCTTACTGAAGGAGGGCACCAAACCCCCCCAGACACCCATCATCGTTCCTCTACATGCCCCAGGCATGGCTGGGATCCCTACAGTCTGGCTGTCCCTGGCGATGCCCAGGCTGGCAGTGGAGCCCAGCTTGCCGATGGCCAGCAGCAGCGTGTGCACATGGAGGGCAGAAACAACCTGGCTGCCAGCACAGCAATGCCACCGCAGCCTGACTGCCCACGTGCAGGAGCCTGGAGGGCACAAGTGTGTCTCCAGCGCAGTGCATGGCCAGCACAGGAGGGATGTGAGGCAGCTGGTCTCTGGTCCCCAGGGACACGTCCTTCTCCTGCACCCACCACCGCGAGGCATGGACTGCCCGCACCTCGCCAGGAGCCACACACATCTGCCACAGCCCACAGCGGTCTCGCCACTCCTCTCTGCCACGTGTGTCCACCGAGCGAGCCGAGCCCCCGCAGCACAGGGACAGCCTGGCTGGAGCCACCCTGCTCCTGTCAGTGATGGAAACGCTGGTCCCTGTGCCGTGTCCCCAGCTCCCACCAGCCCTGCTCTGCAGGAAGAGCAGTGGGGCTGCGTGCCCAGGGCAAGCACCCGCATCCCAGCCCGGGGGTCGCCGCCCAGCTGGGATGAAGAAAGTATTCAGAAAGCACGAACCCACTCCCGCCGCCCCCCGGCGCCGCTTCGCCCCCCGCAGCCGTACCTGGCTCCATCGCCCGGCCCCGTGCAGCCGCCGCCAGCAGCAGC
The DNA here is from genome assembly GCA_014706295.1 of Lycocorax pyrrhopterus obiensis. Taxonomy (NCBI): domain Eukaryota; kingdom Metazoa; phylum Chordata; class Aves; order Passeriformes; family Paradisaeidae; genus Lycocorax; species Lycocorax pyrrhopterus. The sequence continues at coordinate 11,028,232 of JACSVZ010000018.1, forward strand.
CCCGCCACGACCTGCAAGAGGGGCCGCATCTTCCAGGCCCCCCCGGCGCGGGGGGTCCCACCCTGAGGGACAGGCAGGGTCGGGTGAGAGGATCCGGGCGGGCAGCCCCCTCCTCTCTCGAGGCACCGGGGAGAAGCGGTGCGAGGTCCCCAGGTCACCGCGAGGGCGGGTGAGCATGGACGGGAGGCAGAGCACGGGGGTCCCTGGGCAGGAATGGGAGGGGGCACGGAGAGTGGGAAACACCCCGTTTGGGTGCCGGGAACCCGACCCCGCCAGCCAGCGGCAGCCTGGTCAGGGCGCTGGGAGAGGTCAACCGGGGGCGGGGGACCGCGGGGGATCTCAGGGAGGGGGAGAGTGTCCCGGGAGGGGGGGGACCCGAATAGTCCCGGGGGCGAGGGTCGCGGTCGGCGTGATTACCGGCGGTGACGGGCTCCCGCGGCGGAGCCGCCTGCGCTGCGCGGGCCGGGGCAAAGTCCGGGGGCAGCGGGCTCAGCGCCGCCGCGCCCCACACCGTGGCCCCATGGCGGCAGGGCCGGGGACGGCTCCGGCTCCGGGCTCGGGACGGCTCCGGCTGCGGGCAGGGCTGGGGCTCGCTCCGGGCTGGCTCCGGCCCCGCTCTGCCGCCGCCGCGGGGGCGCGGGCACTTTGTAGGGACGCGCTCGGGTTACAGCGGCCCCGCCCGGAGCGCTGGGGAGGCGGGAGGTGGGGACGGGGACCGGCCCCGCTCCGCCGGCACCTCTGCAAACCGACCCGCCGCCGAGCTGGACGAGGGAAGTGGGGGGGTAGCACCAGCCCTCCCCCCAGCAGCGAGAGGCGGCCCCCGGGTCCCTCCGTCCTGGCCCTGCCGGTGCAGCTTCGCCTCGCCGATGGGAAACGCAGGGGCTGCAAAACACCCGGGGCTGCTCCCCTGTGCCGTCCCCCAGACAGACCCCACGCGTGGGGAGCAGCAGATGGAACAGGGGGCAAGGCCACCTCCGTTTCCCCCCAGTTGCTGGGAGTGGGAGCACTCCAGCCCCAAGCAGGTGCCGTGGCCCGGGCTCGGCGCTGAGCATTGCTGGATGCCCAGCAGCCCACACGCTAATTGTGCCATAATTAGTTGTAGCGTTATCGCTGTCGGTGCCATAAAGTGGCTGTGACCCTCATTAGGAGCGTCATAAAACGCGGCTAAGCTGCGAGCCAGCGTTGGAGTGGCCTAATCCGACCCATAAACACTTCACCCTCACCTTCCATTATGCTGTTGCCCGTGCTGGGGCAGGCAGACCCCCACCATGCCCAGGCCTTGCTGCTCTTTGGCCCATGCAGGACCCCTGGGCACTGCGGGAAGCCTGGCCTCAGATGCTCTGAGCTGGTGTGGTCCCAAGGAAAAATGTCCCCTGAGCATCCTGCTGCCATCAAGAGGGGTCAGTGTCCCCAGTACATGGCCAGGGTCTGACCCTAAGAGCTGCTCTCCCTTTGCTGTATCGCCATTTGCTTTGCCACCTTTCTGCTTCCCAGCAAGACCTTCCAGGGCCGTGCTGAGCCTGACACACAGCCTTGCCCAGGCCTGGTGTGGATCTTGAGGCCGTGTGAGTGGGGTGCGCTGTCATTGTCACCCCTCATTCCGTAGGGCCACACCGTGAGTCCTGGGCACAGCCTTGTCCGTGCTGCTCCACTGTGCCAAACCAGCAACTTCCAGCATGACACAGTTTCACTGTGAGGTCTGGTTGGTGCTACAATCTCCCACCCCGTGCCGCTCCCCATGCTGATGTCCCCTTGGGGTGCAGGGGTGCACAAAGCAGTCCCGGAGCCAGCAGCCCCCAGCAGCTGTTCATTCCTGCTGATGCGTGAAGCGGACGAGAACATCAATTTCACGGAGCAGCGGCCGCCCCTGCAGAGTTCACAGTGTGCCGGAAGCACAGAAAAATGTTGGGTTCAGCTCAATTCGAACCAAAACCAAATCGGTTTTAAAACCAGAGAGAAGGGGATGTTCCCAGTACTGGGAACACCAGGGAGAGCTTGGACTCTGGGGAGCCTGTGGGAGCCACAGCCTGGGATGAACATTGGGAAGATTCCCTGTATCCCAGGGTTCCCCAATGCTGAGTGGAAAAAGGGCAAGCAGACCAGTGCAGGCACCTCGCCCAGTGTCACACTAAACATCCCCATTGGGCAGGGCAATGCCAGGCACAGGCCAGGGTTTGGTGGGGCTCTGCTGTAGGCGGCTGGGAACTGGTCACCTCCCTGCCGTGGGGCAGTGCTGGGCCGGGGCTGGGCTGCCTGGCTTGATTTATAACAGCAACTGACGGCAAACAAAAAGCCCTTCACAGCAGCCCAGCCCCACCGCCTGCCAGCCGCTGCCGGCAGCACCACAACGGCCTCTGCCACGCCAGCAGCTCAACAAGGGGGGATTGTGCCAGCACAGCACTCTGCAGTGTGGGTGCACCCCTGCCCCAGCACCCTCCTCTGGTGCCCGTCTCCCCCAGCTCATGGGCTGCTCCCATCACTGTGGCACCACAAAGGATGTGAGACCCGTGGTTGCTTAGCTCAGACACAGCAGGGTGCCCAGAGATGAAGTGTGTTCCCAGGACTCCAAAGATGGGGCAGAGGGACCCGCTCTTGCCCCATGCCCCGTTTGGAGAGACGACCCCCTGGCCAGACCCCTCGGCCTTGCTTACATGTGCGGGGCCCCGCGGCAGCGAGCACGCACAAGGGGCCGGGCGCCGGCATGCTGGGGCTCCATCCTCCCGCCCCTGCTCCTTCCCCCAGGCAGTAAATCATCCCCACTCCCCTCATGAAAGGCCCATGTATGTGCTGCCGGTGCAGGGAGCCTGCCTGGTGCCAACAATATTGCTCTTGGAAGGCAGCCGGAGCTGCGGGAACACAGCCGCCCCTTGTGCCTGGCCCCAGCACTCGCCGCCACTCCCGCTGCGGTGGCACCTGCGGCCAGCCAGAGCCTGCGCGGCACGGTGGCTCCTGTGGGGGCCGGAGCCTGGGGGGCTCTTTCCTCCTGGAAGTTTCTCTTGGCCTGCCCTGAACGGCTCTTGTTTGGGGCACAGAAGCCCCGGCTCACTGTACCCTGTACGTGCATAGGATCTGAGGCTGTGCAGGCTCATGCCATGTGCTGGGGTGATGTGAACCTTCTGGCACTGTGGGAGTGGGTCAGTCCTGGAGCACAGGGGTGAGCCCCAGCACAAGGGCTTCCAGCTCCATCCAGTCCCACTGGCTTCAACATGGTAGCTTTCAGCCCCAGCCACAACCTGCTGCCCTTACATCAGCAGGGAGCCGCTGAGGAAGGCAGGGGACAAGCTGGAGGGGCAGGCAGCTGCCCCAGAGTAGGCAGGGTGCTCTGCAGGGGCTGGGTCCTGCCCTGGAAGCAAGCAGCCAGGTTTGGGGCAGCATATCCCACCAGGCCCTGGTCTTGCCTGCCCATCCTTGTCTCTGGCAGAGAGGGACTGATGAAGCAACCCAGCTTGGTTAAGGTTTAACCAGGCAGAACTTGGCAAACATACACATGCTGCTCCCTCTGGGGAGCCAAGAATGTGGGGCCCAGCACAGGGGCTGCAGGACAGGGACACCAGGAGCCCAGGCTTCACCAAGCCCCCAGCACGGCACAGGAGTGTCCACAGATTGGGGCAGTAAAGGCTGAGCGGGGAACATACAAGTTGAGGGTGATCTGGCAGGACAGTGGGCAGTGTCATGCCTTGTCCCTGCTGCAGCCCTGCCACCTCTTCCGGCCGCGGCCGTGTGGGGGAGTGCTACAGCTGGTACAGGGAACAAGTTGCAGGGGGCCAAAAGTGTGCTGCTCCCCGTGGGGACATGGCACACACCATGTGCTGAGTTGGGCATCACAGTGCCCATCCGTAGGCCAAGCAAGCAGGAGCTTTGCTCACCAGCCCTGTCCCTTGCACAACATTGAGGGTTCATCCCAGTAAAGCAGCAGCCATGGCAAGGAACTGCAAGGCAGGAACGGGTCCACCCCAATCTTCCCAGCCCCTAATTGTAAGCAGGCACCCGGTCCTGACTCCACATCTGCACCTGATTTACTCATTGGAGCCAGCGAGGCCACAAGGGATGGCAGTGGTTGGGGCTGTGGCCAGGGCTGCGCTCCCCCTGGCTGAGGCAGGGACCCCGGGTGTGCTGCTGGAGGAGCAACTGGCTCCACAGAGCTGGCTGCGGCCTCGGCAGGGGACTGTGGTTCTTCTGTGGAGGATGTGGCTGGTGGGTGGCTCTGTGCTCTGTCCCGTGCCTGCCAGCCCAGAAGGCAAAGGAGTTCAGCCTGGAGAGGCAGCCAGAGCCCTGGCCCAGGGCAGGGAGGAGCAGAGCTGAGCCAACAGCACACCAACACCAGGGCACACCTGGGGACAAGGGCCACGCTCCATCCTCAGCCTCCCGGCCACGTGGGTGGCTCTGGTCCCACAGCCAGGCTCCAGGTCCCCTCCTGTCATGCCCGGGGGTGCCTGTGCATGCTGGTGTCCCTCTGAGAGCAGTCCAGCAGCAAGATGGGCAACCCCCCAGAGTGGGGACAGGGAGGAGGTGCCACTAACCAGCTTGCTGCCAAACCCTCCTTACACCAGATACACACTTCCTCTCACACCGCACCCACCTTCACAGGAAGCAATTACACAATGAAAACTACTCTAAGGGAGTGAAGTATTTGCTGTCTAGCAAGTCTCTTCCAGCTGGATCCTTTTCCTGACAGATTCAGTCCCCGTTCTGCTCAACGGGTGTACACAGGAGGGTAGGGTTTTGCTTATCCAGAGGGATAATGAAACCATTGTGGGCTGGCAAAGGATGTGCGTTCTGGGGCCACCAACAACTCCGAGAATAGTGCTGCAACTTGCTCTAGAAGTCTTGGCTGAAGTAACTGTAGCCTCCTGGGGCAGTTGACTCTTCCCGGACATACTGCTGTGGCGGGAATGGTCCGACAACCGGCACTGCTCCTGGCATTCTGCACATGGAAGGGAGCAAGAAAAAGGAAAAAAAGGAGACAATGTCACAAATGCTCTGAAATGTGCCAGCTGCAATCACTGCTCAGCAGGCAAGGCTGTCAGCAGAGCAACAGCCCACTGCAGCCAAGGCAACAACTTGCCAGAAAATCTTCCAAGTGAATCTTTGCCCTCTGTGCCTATGTGTAAACAGACACCTTTAGCATGGCAGAATTAGATGCGGCACAGCTCAAGGACTGCTAAAGAGCTCCCATTACAAAGCAAGCATCCTGCCTCTCTGCAGGCTGCAGAAGCTGGAACAGGACTGCACAGCTGAATCCAGAGCAGCTTTCTGGAAGGGAGTTGTGTGGCTTCAACAGCTCCGACAACAGCAGTGTCCTTAAAGGGAACATTAATGTGTGTGTGTTGGGAACATCCTCAATGTTATCTCTCTAGAATGGGATACTTCCTATTTGCTGATCTAGTTGTGCTGTTTGAGAGCTGGAACTTGCCTGGGATGAAAGGTGTCTTCCCATCAAGTCCTCCCCAGAGCTGAGGGACCAGGAGGCTGTTATTCCATAGATGGGCAACAAGAAACTCCAGTTTTCTTCCTGTCCCTTCTGGGGAATTTGGCTAGGAGCCTGCCCTCCCTTCAGGTAGGATTTCCTAACACCTCTTCCTTCTAAGAAGCTTTCTAACCAACCCAGGCTCATTACTGAGCCTCTTTTAGTGAAGGCTCTTAACTTAAAGATTGACAGTCTCCAGAACAAGTATTTTTAGTATTAATCATCTGGCAGTCTAATTTTTTTCAATTAATAATATATGCAGGGGATGTCATTATTTAACTTGCCAGCTGTGAGAGCGAGTTCAGGAATACAGTCCAGGTTTCTGGAGCGTGCTGACTATACGCCAAATTTTAAAACAAGCGATCCCAATGGAGATTAGAATGGCAAGCAGATCTCCACTGAGCCACTCCTTAATTAAATTAAAATCTCAGTTGTTACGAGAAACTGTGTATAATAGGTGTCAGGTTCACTGCAAAGGTCTGTGCTGAGCTGAACTATTAGGAACCAAAAGCAACTGGAGGCACTTCCACATCGGCAGCACGGCTGGGCTGTCTGCAGAGGGAGCTCCCGGAGCAGCGTCAGGCAGGATACAGAGAGAGCCTGCACAGACCCTGCTGCTCTGTTTGGAAGTGAGCTGGAAACACGTGCTCAAAACTGCATTTTAGGTTATATTTAGGCCATCGATTTGAACAGCGAGGCTGGAAACACACTTAGACAAGAACATTACTTACTGATTCTTGTGTTTGAAGCCACTGATGTGAGCTTGGTACTGCTCTATGGAGTTCAGCACTATGTTACATGTGCTGCAGGGGTAGCCCTTCCCAGCTGAAACAGACAGCAATGTTAGCACACACAGCTAGCCAATCCCCATGCCTGAGTTAGAAACAAGCAAGATACTCAATCACCTGATTTATTAAACAACCCTAAACAAAGACAAATAACAGTCAACAATCTGACCAGGCAGGGAGGTCACAGAATCCCACTACCCCACCATGTATCAGCCAGTCATTGCAAGGGAATCACTAAGCCAAAAAAGCTTTCCTGATCAGAACATGGTTTGTTCATTGCTAAAAAACACACATGTTCCCTACAAATAGTTCCCAGTATCAGGCATAGTAAAAGTTTTAGATTCGGACCCCAAACCTAATGCTATACTGCCTTTGCAACTCCATTTCTCTCCCATATTCCTACTTCTGCTGATCTGGACATCTCAAAACAGAAAAGGGAGATACTGAACTTGTAAACTCATAGCATTTCAATGAAAAAGGGAGCCAGAGGAGATTACACCCAATGTTCAGCTCCACAATGCAGCATTTTGCTAAGCCTTGCTGAGGTGCCAACTGAGGATATTAAGCTCTGTCCTCAAGCAGTTTGGTTACAGTCAGTGGATCAGTTAACTGCCAGGGAAAAAAAAAAGTTTCCAACAATAGTGGTACCAGACAGGATCAATGGTTTTGTGTAACATGACAACTCCAGCTGGACTGAAAGTTCAGGAGGTCACAGATACCAAAGAGGCAAGTATGGCAGCACAGGAGTCTCTAGCAGGGAAAAATTCTGGCAGTTGTCCTCAATACATTAAACGTTCCTGAATTTTGGCTCACTGGGGAAGGGCTCTGGCTGGGAATCTCACAAGGAAAACATTTCCTTAAGGTGAAAGAGGAGACGGACCCCAGGCATGCAGAGCAGCAAATCATTGGGAAGCTCAGCTCTGGATGTAGCAGACACTTCACCACGTGGCTGCTGCACCTCAGATATTTCAGACTCCAGTGGGACATTTGGCTCTCAAAATGGAACTGGATCTGGACAGGAAAGGCCAGAGGAGCTGATACAACCCTCAGGTCTGCTTCCCTGCACCATCAATGTAAAGGTTTCTCTGTTGCAAACCCATCCAACAGGTGTGTGCATGAAGTTGTCTAAACTACACTCCTCAACCCCAAACCACTCGTTCCAAAGAACTTTAAGCAGGCAAACACCTCAGTGTTGCATTTGCAAAGAACACATCTTTATCTGCTGTGAGTCAGGTCCCAGCAGAGAGTTTAGGGACAACTGTGGCTGTTGGCACATAGACACAAGCAAAGAGAGTGGAACAAAATATCCTTGACTGCAGCTCATCTCATCTGAGAAGCCCCCAATTATAGCCCAGGCTCTGAAACCTTTCCTGAAGAGCTGAAGTGCCCTGGAGATGTGACTGTACGTATTCCGGTTCTGCTGGCACTTCTTGAGACGCATCAATCACACAGGCAAGGGCACTGCCCACCTACCCAGGCAAGGGCACTGCCCACCTACCCAGCCTGCCTGGGCTGGGGCTCCTGCCACTGTCAGCGCCTGAGTCACACTCAAATGGAACCATTCATCAGACCCCACTAATTAGGTGCAGAGCAGATGGGTAACGTGAGATACTGAGCACCTTTTCCATCTCCCACACGGCCACGCAATGTGGGAGAGAACATTACTTGGCTAATTGAGCCTCATTTGTCATAAGTGCTACTGGTATCTAAAGGTGGCCTGCAAAGAATTAGAATAATTAATCTTCTGCTTGTGTGGGTTTTTACAACAGAGAAAGAAGCCCTTGATGAAGATTTTAAGATGATCTGTCTGCTTATTATTTACCGCAAGTATCCAGCACGTACTAAGACTTCCTGGCCCAACAGAAGGCTGCTGGGAGGAACAAGGGAGTTTTCTGTGAAAGCCTAATGCTTTCCCTGGACTCCGAGGGCTTTCATCACGTACAAGTGCTCATAAGCAGCAGATCATAAACCAAAAGAGTTTTAACTGTCTGCCTAAAGTTCCTCCTTAATAGCTCTGGGGTTTTTTTTTTTTCCACATTCCTGCTTGCTCCAGAGAGAGTTGCATTAGTTCATCAGATGGAGGTGCCCACACAGAGGCAGAAAGGCATTCAGGGAGAAATTCTTTCTGGCTTTCATGTGCTTTGAAGCAGCAGGTGCAGTTAAACCTATTCCTTCCATCTCTGGCTAGTCCCCTCAAAGACTACTTTTAAGCATCAAATGCCACTTTTATCTTTCCATTTCAGATGCAATCACCTAACTAGAAACAGTACTGGCCAAAATCCCTGGATTATCCGCACAGAGAATAGAAAGGACATGTCCCCGATTAAACAACACCGCATAACACAACCCAAAGCTTGTCACGAGTAGCTACAGTCTAAAACATCTGCTGCCGGGGGTTATAACATCAACCAAATCAATCTTAGGGTGTATAATCAAGTTCCTCATCACGAGTAATACTCCTCTGCTCCCTCCACACAGGCTCTCTTGTCCAAAGGCCTGTCAGACACATTCTGCTTCTCTCCCACCCTGCTCTTCAGCTGGTTATCAGCCTCCCTGTTGAGAACTCACCCATGAAGGACGATGCTGGTGCATCAGGGGTTCGGCCATAGTGCGCCATCAGCTTATGTTTGGTCTCCTGCTTTCTGTGCTTCTTGCCTACATAGTGCTGTTTTGCCATAAGGGGGTTGTTGAAAGTGGCATGGCAGAGGCTACAGAACTTGTCCGGGTCAGTAATGTCCTTGTTCTCCTCGTTAGAAGATGTAGTAGAGGTGGGGAGGGCAGCAGGGTGTTTCTGTGGGGGCACCGTTTCTGTAGGGTGAATCCAAACTCCTGGTCAGTCACAGAACTCTGAGGTAAAAAACAGTTACTTTATTTCCCCCAAATCCACACTAAAACCAGTAACACACTACATCTAAACTCCAAACCTAGCCAATGTAAGATATCTCAATAAATTAATGATTTCCTACCTCTTCCCTTAACGCTGCAGAATTTAAAAACGTGGTAACATAAGTCAGAGTATGCCAGGAAAACTTTCAGGGCTTAAAAAATCCAACAGATTTGCATATTTCTCCTTAACATAAGCATGACTGTATTCAAGAAACACTGGGTATGAATGAGCTTCCACCTGCTGTTATCATCCCCCAGACAGAACATGGGCACAAGCCCTCGCACAGCAAAGGCAGCAGGATTCTGGAAGCACTGTGCAGCCACAGGACTTGATCCTGAAGTCATGAGGAGTCTTGCCCGAGACACAGCATAAATGGGACTAGGTCTGACACAGTGAATCCACACAGGGAAGCAGCTCTTCTGTGTGGTGGAGAAACCTGCACCCTCTCACTCCAGGGTGCCGAAGAGTAGAGTGAGTAACCTGCTAGGGATCAGAGAGCTCCTCTCATGCCAGAACCAAAGGCACACACCAGACTGCTCAGTGAACATCTACCTCTTCCTGCAGGCTCCTATCATACCCAAAAGCAAGGGCTTCAAAGAACAAGAAGATGCCGGAGGTGGCTTTGCTCTGTGCACACACTTTTAGCAAAGCCATGAAGACACACTGGGACAGACAGCTTCTGCCTGGAAGATCCCAGGAGTCAGGTGTCTGGGTGACTCACAAGTCCCCAGCTTGGAGTTAGCACAAGCTGCCATCCTCAGGTGCACTCAGTGGCTGTATTTTCCTTCTGTCCTGATCAGCTGCAGCTCCCCAGGCCCATGTCTATCCCTACCTGCCCTGGACAGAGGGTGTCACTCCCCACCCACCATGCCTTTCTAGCTGCTAGCAAAGGGATGGGATGCACAGGCAGTGGCACGGGGGCAGACAAGCTCAGAACAAGCACATACTGATGCTCCCCAGTTGCACTCTCCCACTCCCCAGCAATCTGCAGCTCCCACGTCTGTGAACCTCAGAGGCCACATTGTTGTAGCTGAGCAGCCCTGAGGAATGTGCCATATCAGAGTTTCACCAGTCACTTCAGTCTGTAACCTTTTAATGAGCATCATATCCTGTGACAGACACTTTACATCTTAATGTCATATACCTGGTCCCTGGACACAGGGATGGGTACAATGGCTGCTGCCAGCTGCATTTCTTCAAAACGAAACAAAACAAAACAGAACAAAACACCACACAACTTCTTGCCAATGCCAGCCCACCAAGCAGGCTGGCACAGCCAAGTCTCTGGAGGTGCACTGCTGGCTTACTCTGTTTCACGGCAAACAGCACACACTCCCTCACAAGAGCTCACACTTGGGGTGCAACAAACCTCTAAAAAGCCCTTTAGGACAATGCAAAGGTGCTGCAGACACTCATACCTTCTACTTTGGGGGCCTGCTGCTTCATGTTCTTGGCATGAGTCTTGCCCAAGTAGTGAGATGTTGCCACAGCCGGAGAGGAGAAGGTCATGTTGCAGATGGGACAACACTTGTTCCTGTCCTCCCCATTGCTGCCTTCCTGCTTGCTGTCCTGTGCACAGAGAACCACAGAGTGGCTGAGGCTGGGAGGGACTTCTGCAGGTCATCCTGTCCAGCCTCCTGGTTTTGAGGAGGAACACTATGGTTTGGGGGTCTAAGAAAAGGTCATCAAAGACATTTGGGTGTTAAGCTGATGAAGTGCGACCGAGTAGAACTTGCATGATGCAGCATCACCCTCTCCCTCCCTGGAGAGTGTTCTTGACCAGATTACTGTTTTCAACCTGTTGGCAAACACTCCAAGCAGAGGGGCAGCCCTGGCCTGTTGGGGTTAAGGACAAGGTTAAGCGTGTGGCTGCCAAAATTGGACCATGCAGCCTTGTCCCCTGCAAGGTGTGAACTGAGCAGCACAAACATCGCTATCAGCTGGGTCATCTGCAACACAACACCAGCTGAGGAGGGAGCAGCAGGCAGTTCTCAGCCTGACACTATGTGCAAAGGCATCTGCTGTTATCCCCCAGCTCCCTGCAAATGCCAGAGTTAGGGATTACAGCTGAAGCAATCATAAAAGTAGAATCTGTTCCCCAAGGGAGTCACGGGGCAGACAGATGGCTGAATGGAACGTGGGGCCTTTACTGACCAACAGGCTCCAGCTACCAGCTGAGGGAACCTAAACAAGTAAAATAAAGAATGCTCTGGGAAGAGAATTCCTGTGGATGGTGAATCCAACATGCTCTGCGTGATGTTATGCAATGATGCTCCTGACAAGCTGTTGCTCCTGTTCTTTCTCTGTCATTTCAAGCAAGACTATCGAAAAGAGGAACATGCATTTGTTTAAACGGGGAGGACAAGCTCAAAGAGGCTGAGTCGGGAGGGAACTGGGACAAGGCCAGGTGAAACACTTGCCACTGAACTTCTCAGTTGTCACAAAGCCCCTTCCAAGAGCATTTTCCTCGTTCAGTTACAAGACTGTGCAACTGCCTTTAGCCCAGCAGGTCCCACAGAGCTGCATTTAGCCCTGGTAGATCCTGCACTCACAGAAACCAAGGATGGGTCGGGCTGGAAGGGACCACAGTGCCTCATCTGGTCCAGCCTCTCTGCTCAAGCAGGGTCATCCCAGATTGGCACAGAGTTGCATCCGAACAGTTCTAGAATATCCCCAGAAAGGAAGACTCCACAACTTCTCTGGGCAATCTTTCAGTGCTCAGTCCCTGCACAGGTAAGAAGTTCTTCCTCATGCTCAGGCGAAACTTCCTGGGCATCAGTTTCTGCCTGTTGCCTCTCACCCTGTTGCTGGGCACCCCTGAGCAGAGTCTGGTTTATCCTCTGACACCCTCCCTTCAGACAGTTCACAGAATGAGAGAATCATTAAGGTTGGAAAACACCTCCAAGATCATCAAGTTCAACTTTTGACTGATCACCACCTTGTCAACAAGACCAGAGCACTTGAGTGCCATGTCCAGTAATTTCTTAAACACCTCTAGGGACGGTGACTCCACCACCTCCCTTCCAATATCCGACAACCTTTTCAGTGAAGAAATTCCTCCTGCTGTCGAACCTGAACCTCCCCTGGCACAACTTGAGGCCATTTCCTCTTGTCCTGTTGCTGGTTTCCTGGGAGAAGAGGCTGATCCCCACGTGGCTACAGCCTCCTGACAGGGAGTTGTAGGCAGCAATGAGGTCTGCCCTGAGCATCTTTTCTCCAAGCTAAACAACCCCAGCTCCCTCAGTCGCTCCTCAGAGGAGGTACCCTCTATATCTTAAGAAATTGATTGTAAACATTATTTATAGACATTGATCACGTCTCCTCTCACCTGCTTCACCTCCAGCTTCATCTTCTTCCCGTGGGCACCCTCCTCCCCGCCGTGGATGGACAGGTACCGTCTCACCTTGTTGGCGTGCTTCTTGCTCTGGGGAAAGCAGAGAAACCCTTGTTCGGTGCCTCGCCGAGCCCGGGGGTGGGCTGGGGCGGAGGCGGGGGGCTCCCCCTTCCCTACCTGGTAGTGAGCCAGCCGCTGTGACTCGGAGATGAGCAGGGCGCTGCACACCTTGCACTGCGCCTCGGTGAAAATGTGTCCGTTCTCCCGGATCAGCCGCTCCACTGTGGGATGAGGGGGGTGGGACACAAAACGGGGGCGTCAGCGGCCCGGTGGGACCCCGCGAGATGCGGGGCGTCCCTGTTCGGGATGCCCCGCACCTCGCAGGATCCGACCGGGCTACAGGGCACCTCGTGGGGCCCGACCACCCGCCCGCTCCCGGTCCCGCCGCCTCACCCGCCTCTTTGCCCACCAGCGGCCCCGCAGCGTCCCCGTTGCTACCGGCCCCGTCCGCCATGGCCGCCGTCGCCGCCTCACGCTGTTCTCGCGAGAACCCGCCCGCGCGCCCCCTCCGCGCCTAGCAACGGCGGGGCGGTCTCCCGCGAGAGCACCGCGCCCTCCAAGGGAGGCGGCGGCGGACATGTTGGTTGTGGGCATAGGTGTATTGCGGGCAGCCCCGTGGCGGCTCGTGTTTGTGGGTGTTTAAACGACGCAGTGCATTCCTCTCCTGAGAAAGTGGCGTCCTGGCTGAGAAAACGACGAGACCGCCGGCACCTCAAAGCGAGGCGTCCGGGCCCGCTGCCCGCCCGCCACGGACATGGCGCTGCCCGCTTCGGCACCCCGATGACCACGTGAGACGCAGCGAAGCCGCCGCCACCATCTTGGGTGAGGGCAATGAGGCCTCCGCCGCCAACTTGAGCGCGGGTGCGGGACCCGCCGACCGGGGCCGGTGCGGGAGACCTGGCGGGGAGGCCGCGGGCAACGGGGCGGCCCGGGCCCGGTGAGTACCTTGTGCCCTGCGGGGCATGCCGCTGCCCCGCGGCTCGCCCGGGGCCTACCCGCCGCGGGGCTCCCGGGGCTGCGAGGGAAACCCCTTTCCCCGCCCGGGGCCATTCTCCGGCCCCTGCCCCCGGGCTGACCCCCCCCAGGTATGATCCCCGGTCCCCGCCCCCGGCGGCCCGGGACCGGCCCCCAGCACTGTACGCTGGGGAAGGGACACCTCCCGTCTCTTCTGTCTCTTGCCTGGAGGGGACCCAGGTGCTGTGCCTGGGGATACCCTGGAATTCCTCCTGGACCGTCCCCTGGGGAGAGGACCCGAAAACCGGAGCTCTGCCTTGGCCGCATACCCTGAGATCGAGGTGCTCCTGCCTCCCCTGTTCCTCTTGCCAGGCCTGGCTCCCTCCCCTTTTCCCGGGGCAACCCCTGCACTCTCCCTTCCCTTTGGTTTGCCCACCTGTGGCTGATCCCGTTCCCCAGAGCTTACCCCTATCCCGCCTGAGATCTCCCATGCTTCTCCCCAGCTTGTCGAGTATCCCTGACCCCATCCTTGTAAATTTCCCTGCAGAGCCCTCCGTGCTCGAAGGCAACGGGTTGGGAAAGGACCCTGGGTGGGTTCTGGGGCGAGGGTCGCTTTTCCCCCATGTAGAGGGGGGAAAACATTTTCCTCCCCTGCCCTTGGAGGAGGGAGATGCTGCGGGCTCGACTCGAGGGCACCGGAGCGGGGAGCATCTCCCGAGAGCTCAGCAGCCTGTGCGGATGCGCCCGGCCGTGCGTGGCCTCTGCAGTGCCCGTGTCCCCTCTGTGCAGAGCCAGCTCTATAAACGGATCAATCCTGTAAACAATTTCTCTCTCCCCGGGGCGCTGCCAGCCCTCGTGTCCTGCTCACGGAGCATCAGCTGGGCCCTGCGTGCGGGGTCGAGCCGAGGGTCTGGGGATGATATTTCCATGGAAGCGTGTGGTGCTGACCCGCCTGAACGCGGGGAGCATCGTGCCTCTGCTTCCCGAGGTGGGGGGAGTTGTTTACGAAGCGACAGCCTGTGTCTCCAACGGCTCAGGAACTCATCCGGGGATGAGAGTCATTCATTTTTTTTGGCTTGGTTTTTTCGAGCATTTTTCAAGCTGTCACAGCTTGGCAGGTCTGTAGCTGCAGTGTCAAGATTTAGAATTATTCTGTCGGTAATTGCTTTCTGATTCATCAAAATGATAGATGAGAGGGAAAATGACAAATAATCACAAGTTGGGGATCTTCAAGGATATCCCTAAAATGTGACTGGAGAAGCATGGCATGTGCGAGTCCCTTGTCAGGAGGTCACCTTTGCTGTCAGAGCGTTTACAAAGAAATTCTCTTAAATTCAGAGTTGGAAAAAAATCTGGATAACTGCAAAATGAGTCTGCGAACTGGACTGCAAAGGTAATTTTAGATAATTCAGTCTCTGGCCTTTTTTTTTTTTTTTTGCTGGATCTGAAAGCAGGTATCTTCCCCTCAGGCACTCACAACTATCCTTTCCAAGAGTGCTAAAAGCAAAATATGCTCAACTTCCCTGCCTGAAGAGGAGGTCTGTGCTCTGATGCGTGTTTTCTTCTCTCAGCTATACCAGCTTGTCTAATAAAAGCTATTACTGCTCTCCTACTCACAGCCTCAGACTAGCACAGCTACGAGTGATCTCTTACTTGTCTTGTTCCCTTAGTTACATTTTCAGAGACTCTCTTTGCCACAAGTCCCTTCATTTTCAGAAGCGTTGTGGGAGTTGTGTGGTTACATCTCTTACATCTCCTCTTTTCTCTCCTTTAAATGTTGAAGGTAGGTGACTCATCATAACTCCAGTTGATATTTCTCAGTGATCTCTTATTTAGCACAGAGCACCGAGCAGAAGATGTATCGCAGAGTCAGAGGAGAGATGGTGATACTGGTGTGGATTTAAAAAAAAAAAAAAAAAAGAGGCAGCACAGCAGTTGCTTGTTGCTCTTGGTTTTGTTGTGGGGTTAAGAAGGTTTATAGGCTGCCTCTCCAAAGCCTCACTGACCCTGTGTGGGCCCTTCTGTGCTCCTCGTGGCATATGAGTGAGTGTTTTTCCGAAGATAAGAGAATGTTCTCCACCACCATGGATGCCCTTCATGGGGGGCAGCTCACAGCAGCTGGGTGTGAGGCTTGGCTCATCTCCCTGAGCAGGGAGGGCAAAGAGACCATTTGGAGCAAAAGATAAAAAATTGGAGAACGTATAGTGAGGATATTCCAACAACACTGGAGTTCAGCTTAGCTGGAGCTGAACAGCTTTGTTTTGCAAGAGCCAGTGCTTTACCAAAAGCAGTGCTTGTTTTTATTTTCCCTTCCTTTAATGGCTCCAAACTGGCAGAGAGCAGGATTAAATTAGATATTAGGAAGAAATTCTTCCATGTGAGGGTGATGAGACACTGGCACAGGTTGCCCAGAGAAGCTGTGGCTGCGCCTGTATCCCTGGAAGTGTCCAAGGCCAGGTTGGACAGGGCTTGGAGAAACCTGGGATAGTGGGCAGGTGTTTGGAATGAGATGATCTTTAAGGTCCCTTTCAACCCAGACTGTTCTATGATTCCTAAACGGACAAACACTGGAGGGCTGCAGTGGTCCTTGCAGTCACTTTGGCGCCGTGACTGCCCATTTGTGCAACATTCCGCTTTCAGAGGGCTCAGCAAACCTTTGGTGCAAATCATGACTCACCAGGATAATCGTCTTTTGTCTCTGGGCGTGTGTGTGCATGTATTTGCAGAAGGAAGGCTGCAGATCGTAGGGAGGGAGCGTGGTTATTCCTCACCTTGCTGCTCGGACTGTAGATGGAGCAGTGCACTGCTGTTCTCGGCGCTGATGGGGGTTTTGGCCTCCCTTAGTGTTTCTGTACGCAGTGGCTGTTTGCAATTTTGTGGTGTTACAGAGAAGGGTTTGGCTCTATCCTGGGTGATGTAGGGTCTCTATTGCATCTTCTCTTATTCTTATTTTAGATCTAGGCAGCACATCTGAGCTATTTCAGTGATCTTGAAAGAAGGCAGAGTGATGCTGTGGAAGGACACTGGTCTGGGAACCGGCCAACTTAACTTGCATTTCCAGCTCTCCTGTTCCCTGATGTGGAACGAGGGGCTTGTTGTTCAACCTCTCTCTGCACATGTTTAATTGAACTTCAGCAGAGCTGGTCATGCTCAGCCTGCTTTGTAAGGCTCTTTTACATTGCAGTTCAAGAAGCACTGAATGTTGTTGTCAAGCTACCATGCAAACAGCAAGAACAGGCAGGAAAGGGTGATTTAACCCTGTGCCATCCTGCTGCTCTCCCTCACTGAGATCTCTTCTCAATCCTCTTCTCCGAGCTCTTTTGGATCCAAGCAGCAAATGCTTGCTGTGCATCCCTCTCCATCAGTCTATGGGCTGCCAAGGGAAGGGATGCTGAAGTACCAGTTTGCATTGTGTGGGCACCTGCCCTTAATTGTGCCATGCACTCAGGTTTGCACTAATAACGCTCAGCAGGTTCCTCGCTGCTTGTTAAGTGCCTTCGTTAATGCGGATGGTTTGGGCATGTCTGGATGGAGTTCTTCCGGAGGCTGCTGCTCATTGAGAAATCCAGACTGCCAGATAAACCTGTTGTCTTGTTTCCAGCCTGCCTGCTGCCATTGCCTGTGTTTTCCCTGTCTGTAGCGCTGGAGTAGCCGTGCAGGCGGCAGGACAGCATCCTTGAACGAACAATGCCTTTCCCTCTGGTTTGTCGAATACAAAAGCTGACAAAGGGCCGTGCTGTGGTGACTTCTTGGTCTGGTGTGCAAATGTCAGCTTGATCCACTGCCACAGCCCCGTTTGTTTTGGTCAAGGTGTGGGGCTGAGGAGGGGAGGTTGTGTTGGAGAGTGGGAGACCTGCTGTGATACTGTGGAGGAGTTTGCTGATGGGCTTTTAGAGGAAAGCCTCATTGCTTTGGAGCAAGGCGTTCAGAGTGGCTTTGGTCTGTGTTGCTGTTCCCCTGAAACCCCTTTTTAGCAATCAACTGTAATAAAGTGTTCTTAACTAGATGAGTGGTGACTGGTGCATGTGGCTCCCAGTAACACTAAATCCACCACGCTTTGTAATAAGGTTTCAGTGCCTGGGGTCTTTTGCCTAAAAATAGCAAAAAAAAAAGACTGTTAGGGGAAATCTAAATCAGAAGGAAACAAATGGCTTTTAATCTTTCCCTCTGTTTCAGAGTGAAGGATGCCGAGGAGGAAGAAGCCTGCAGAGGGCCTGGAGTCTCAAGGTCAGGATGGGGAGGAAGAGGAGGAAGAGAAGAGGAACCCAGCCAATGCCAAGAAGAAGCGCAGTTTTGTGGATGCATTTATTGTTATATCCGACAGCGATGGAGAGGTCAGTGATGGGTTTGGGGTACCCAGAGCCTGTCCTGGGCCCTACTGCTGCAGAACAGTACCCGAGCAGCCCTCGCTGTCATACTGAGGTCAGGCTTTGCACAGAGGGTCTTGTGCCATTCCTTTTCTTACATATGAGATGAATCAAATCCTATTTGACTAGGAAATGAATGGTGTGCTTCGTGAGGGTGAGTTATGAGTCTGGGATTTGATAACCAAATCCTCTCAGAACTGAATCTGAAACGTAATTTAAAAGTAACCTTTCCTCAATCCCTTTACAAATTTTTTTTTCATAATTTTTATTTGATTGATTTCCAGCTAAACCTTAGCAACATGATTCTGTATTATGTGCAAATAGATAAGAAAATGATTCAGAACTCAGGCTTGTGAGTAGCTCAGAGACAGGCAGTGTCTGGTAAACTGGTTCTGAATTACAGGAGCCTGAGTTTGTAACCCAGCTCCAAAGGGTGTAAAGGTGAATGTGGTGTGGGAGTGCCTGGCTAAGGCATCAAGGCTCAGATCCCTGATCCCCAGTGTCGGCTTATGCACGTCAGCATTACCCTCAAGATTGAAATGTCTGTGTTGGTTACATGGGTGATGGGATGAGCATGGGAACTCCTGCCTGGGGGAAACCCAGAGCCCTGAGAACCTGTGCCTGACTTAGTGAGGTACACGAGAGGAAATTATTACAATCAGGTTTTTTATGTGTGACTCTTAAGGCTTTGCTCTGTCTTGCTGGTGACTGGGGATCCTAAGCTGCTTTTTGTAATTCCACCATTTTCAAAAGCATTTCAGTTCACTTTCAAGCTGTAGATCTTAAATCAGGTCCCTTTTGCTCCCACATCTGCAGTGTGCTGCTCTCCAATAAGGCGATTATCATGTGAGGAGAGGAAAATCACTAGAAATAAACAGTAAGAAGCTGTAGGGCAAATGATATTGGATGTTTTTTCTTCACATTGTCTGAGTTCTTTCCCATTGGGAAATTCCCTGAAAGAAATGGAACATATGGCAGTAATAGTTCAGTGGGGTTAAACCCTTAGCTCTGCAATATGCTAAGTTAACTTCAGATGTCTGCTGCATCACTGGCCTTTATTGTGAAACCTATAAGGAAAAAAGAAATCAGCAGCTATAAGAGCTGCTGCAGTACATAAAAGATCAGGACCTGTTATTGTCTGCAATTATTCATCTCGATGTGCACGTATCTGAAAAAGAGGAAACAAACGTCTCTTAAAACACATCCATAAAAAGGTTAGGCTCCCTCACTGTTCTGTAAGTTTGTCTATAAACAATAAATTCTGATGGCATAATCGGTCATATTACAGAAAAGGATATGCTCAGAGAGGCCGTTAAAGAGCCAATTAGGTTCTGTTTAAGTGACAACAGTTCAGTCAGTTGAATGAGTGAATTTATTCAGTTCAGTCTCTTTCTGTGAGTCATCAGCTTCCAGATCCAGTGCCACAGTCTCTTGTCGTGTTGGTTTCTGCAAAATCAAACGCAAAACTGATTTACTTGGGATCTCAAAAAAATAACTGTCTGCCTTCTGTAACTGTCTCAGCTCTTCTGTGTACATCAAGTTGAATTTCAATTTTGAACGTTGTAACTGTTGTTCTTGCTCTGGTAAGACCTTGTTGTGAGTTCGAGAAGAGGTGTGGGAAGCTCAGATCAATAGCCATTTTAGAGAACAATACATTCTCAATTAATCTTGCATCTGTTAGGACATGGTTCCTTATGAATCAAAAGCTACAAGGACAATTTGGGCATCATTGATTCGATGGCTTTCTTCCTTGGCAGTCTCTTGGCAGGTATCTATAGAACAAGTCCCTAGTTCTGCTTCCAGACCAGCAGATCTTGTAGCAGCTGCACCTGGAAAGCCTCCAGCTTCTCACTTTTGATGATCTTTGGCAGACTGCCTCTCCCAGGAATTTTTCAGTCATGCTGGATTATCAAGCTCATCCATGTTATTTTGCCAAGTTCCCTTTCTTTGCTCATGTCTATGCTGTGGCATCTGCAGAGCTGCATCAGAAGAAAGTTTTCTGGATGTGAGGCTTTCTGATCTCTGCTATATATAATCCTGGATTCGGGGAACACTTCTCTTTTTTTGGAAAGGGTCAGACAAAATAAGAACAGTCTCTCTGACTCTGTGGAAACCAGAGGAGCTGACCTTCTTTGTGCAGACTGTGTCTCTGAAAATGCAGACATGCCGAATGAGTAGAGTGGTTCCTGTCTCCCCTGGCTGTTTAATCCCACAGGGAATTGGTTGCCTGTGCCAGAAGATGGCTGTTCATTCACAAATACACAACGTTGCAAGTAGTGCCCAACAATGCCCTCTCTGAGCATGACAATTCCTGGTCTCCTGAACCTCCTGCTTGAATTGGGCTGTTGGTAAAGACCCCTGAAGCCACGTCTGAAAGATGATTGTTCCTCAGCATGAGGCCTGGCCAAGCGCAGCCCTAAAGTTGTGCTGACCTGTTAGACTGATCTGCAGCCTTTAATGCAGTTGACCCTCGAATGCTGCTGATCTGATCTGGGACCTTTTGGAAGGGTCTTTTTCCTGGGTAGATCCTTTGGGAGCTTTGAGAGCGCCTGTCTGCACTTACAAAGCTGGCATCAAGTCTCACAAGCTCTTTCTGCCAGATCCATCAGCTCTGCCAGCCCTCGGGGAACATACGACAAGACTCCAGGGTGATGGTGCCATCTATTTCTGCATGGCCTGTCTTCCCTTCGGTGCGGAACATCCCTTTGCTTGAGTGTTCCTGTGTTTGGAGATACTCACAGTCAGGGTAATCAGCAGCATGTGTTGATGTTCCAGATCAGATTTTGGCTGTGGTGCAGAGGGAGGTGTGTTTAGGCATTGGCTGGAATAGCCAGCCACTGCCCTATCCTGTTTCCATCAGCTGTGACAGTGGGCACTCACCTCAGGACCAGGCATGGCCTGAGGGACATCTTGCTATGGAGAAGATGGCACTGGAAATGTCACAGCCTGGGTGGCAGTGCCCACCTGTCATAGCTGAATCCCATCCAGTAGCTGAGTACCAGGCAGCTGCTTGCTCACTCCCACCCCATGGTGGGGAGGAGAATCGTGGGGGAAAAAAGTAAATCTCGTGGGTTGAGATAAGAACAGCTTAATAATTGAAGCAAGATAAAATATAATAATACTATTAATAATCCTAATGATAATATCAAGAATAATTGTAATGAAAAGAAAGGAGAGAGGAGCTGCTTTTTATCAGGAACTGGAATGATGGGACAAAGAGGAATGGGTTCAAACTGAAAGGGGAGAAATTTAGGTTAGATATATGGAAAAATTCTTTACTGTGAGGGTTGTGAGGCACTAGAACAGGATGCCCAGAGAGGCTGTGGATGCCTCATCCCTGCCAGTGTTCAAGGCCAGGCAATGAGCAACCTGGCCTCGTGGGAGGTACCCATGGCAGGAGGGTTGGAATGAGATGATCTTTAAGGTCCCTTCCAACCCAAACCTTTCCATGATTTTATGAGTAAAACCCAAGAGAAGCCAGTGACACAATCCAGTTGCTCACCACCCACTCACCGATGCCCATCCAGTCCCTGAGCAGCAGTCGGTGTTTCCCAGCCAATTCCCCCCTGTTTCTACACTGGCCATGAGGTTCTGTGGTATGGAACATCCCTTTGCCCAGTTCCCCCAGCTCCCTGTGCACCTGCTCACTGTCAGAGCACAGGAAACTGAAAAGTCCTTGATTTAGAGTAAGCACTGCTTGGCACCAACTAAACCACTGGTGTGCCGTCAACATTATTCTCGTACTAAATCCAAAACACAGCACTGCACCAGCTACTAGGAATAAAATTAACTCAATCCCAGGACACCACCTCACACCACTGACCATCCGAGCGAAGCAGAGCCACATGGGAGTATTGCTGCAGTGCCCTGCTGTCTCCATGGGCTCTCCTGGTGCCAAGGGACCTGGTGCCTCCATCTCCCAGAGGAGAATGCAATGTGAGTTGGTTCTGGAGGAGGCTTCATGGCTCTGCTGAGCTCACTTGTTGAAAATCAGACTGATCTGAATCCAGGCTCCTCACAGCCGAGTAAAAGCCCGTTTTCCTACGGAGTTCTCTCTCCCTGTGTCAGGAACTGCATATCCTGGCATGATCCCCGTTGTGTCTTGTTGTTCATCTCCACTTCCAGCAGGTTTGTTCTAATGAGCTGAAAGAGCAAAGCTGAAACAGATTCTGAACTGAAGTCAGAGACTAATAAAGTAGGGTGTGATATTAATTTCAGCAGCAGCCTTGGCAAGAGCCAAAGATGGCAATTCCAATGTCTAATTGGCTTTTAAAAATAAATTAGTCTGATTTTCATCTGCATATTTCCCATGCAGGACGTGTGGTGTTTGGCTGTGCCCTGTTGTTAGATGGTCCCAACTGCTGTTGAGCAGTAAAATTACCCAGACCTTTTGACTTTGCAGTCTGCACCGTTAGGGGTGGAGACATTCTGCTGTAGTCTTTCCTTCCCTGAGTCAGTAGAAGCTGGTTTCTGTGGTTTATCATGTGGATTCGAGGGAGCAGGATGTGGGATGCTGGCTACTGGCTTCCATTTAAGGGCTTTTAGAAACGAGTGGAGCTGTATCTGTTTCTGCTGGCAGACTCAGGTTTTCTTAAGTATGTGCAGAAGCATTTTTAAAATGGGAATTTGATTTCCTGCTGTCTGGTGAAACCAAGCAGGTTACAAAAACAAGGAAGAAGAACAGTGGCTGCCTTCCGCTAGATGTGTAAGGAACTTTGGAAACCTGTCTATTTCTTGATCTGTGTACAATGCTGACAGTGAAATTGCTCATAAGAGAGCATCATAAATTAAAGTGCAGAGCCTGACACACAGGAAGAGAATTTGGGTTCCTTCTGGCTGTTACGCCTTGAATTGACAGCAGAGGAGAAGGGATGCTCTCCAGGCTGGCACTGAGCAGAGGTGTGCAGTTCCTACCTCGCCTCCGCTATAATAATTAGTTTCCCTTGGAAGATGTGTGTTGGAGATGACCTTGTAACTAAGAGTATTGGCTGCGGTTTGGGAATATTTTAATTGATTAAGATTATTTTTGGACTAGTGATCTTATTAGAAAGGCAGTTGGTTGAGTGGCCCCTTGAGTTCCTATTATCCTTGTAGATAGATGAGCATTAAAAGGTTGGGTCAGGAAGAGCAAGCCCTGTTGTCTTCTTTGAATTTTCTTGGCCCCTTCTGTTTCTACCATCCACTCCTGCATTTATGCAGAGCACTCTGGGGCCTGCGGGGCTCTCTCCCAGCAGAGGTACAAACAGCCATAAATCCTAATTAAAAGGTATGTTTTATTTTCTGGGTTTAAAAATAAAGAAGATTTAAGAATTCTTGGAATTGAGATGTGTGTATATATTTTGGCCCATCAGGATTAATTGGATTTGCTTCAGCGGTTCACTGTACCGTGGCTGTTCAGTAGAATGCTGCTGAGCAATTTAAACATCTTTTTCGAATGTATGAGGTTCATACAACACGTGTCCTGCAGTAATTTTGCTCCTGCCACTGATGTAAATGTCGAGATTCTTCAGGACCAGCACGGGGAACTGAGGCACATACTTGGCCGTGCCGTGGATCCGGTCAGCGCGCTGGGCACGCTGTTCCCCTCGGAAGCCTCAGAGGTTTTGAGGTTTTAGCCCTGGGTTGTCCCGTGGTGTTGATATGTGTCGTGTGTGTCTCTGTGCACAGAGCAGGCACTCCCAGCCACGGAAAGTTTGGTGTGCTCATAAATCACGTCTGTGCCCTGGAAGAGAGCTGCAGATGAGAGTGTCAGGGTTGACCTTCCAGCAAGTGCGGGAGTGATGAGGGGAAGATTGATGCCTAGAGAGAAGAGCTGGGGATTTACAGAGCCTGTTAGGATTAAATTGCCCCTGTTTTAAACTGGAGTGGGTTTAACATTGTTAGACAGGTTTTTGGGGGAGGGCAGGAGAGCTGTTGCTGAACCTCCTCCAGCACATAATCCTGGTGCAATCCTGGTGTGATCCCATGGACTGTTCCCCATCCCCTGAGGTGTGAGCAGCCCATGAGGTCAGCATGGGGCTGTTGCTGCAGACCAACGCAGGGCAGTTTGGAGTGGGAGATCCTGTGGCTTATGGAAATGTGTGGAGACAAGCACCATGCCAGGGCCCTGGAAGAGAGAGGATTTCACCTCTTGAGCAGGAGCTTGGCATCCATCTCTTAGGAGGAGAGACTCTGGATGTGAAGCAGCCTTTTGGAGACACAGTGGCAGATCTTGGAAAGGGGGTACCTAAACCAGTCTGTGTGGGGAAGAGAAGGAATCAGTCACAGAAAAAACCCTTAGGCGCAAGCATGAGTGTGTGTGGACTTGCCAAGCATGATTGCTGCTGTGTTATGAGGTGATTCTTAAGTCAGTGGAAGTGAGGAATGGTGTAGGTATTAGGGCATGTAAAAGCTGTAATTTATTAGGGCTTCAGGAAACCACCTAATAGTATGTCTTGCAAAATCTTAGTTGGATAAATAATTTAATTTGGTCTAGATAGCAACATTCCTGGATTGAAATCCTGCTAAAAGACTGTCAGTAAGAGCTGCTGATGAACAAAGGAGAGGCTCATCTGGGGGAGATGTAAAGCTGAGGCCAAGAGAATCAATATTAGGTCTGTGTGTGTTTTAACATCCTCATTAATGATCTGTAAGAGGGAGCAAGTGGTGTATATAGATTAATAAAATCTACAGATAACACTAAAGCCAGAGATGTCTTCAACAAAACTCAGCACAGAGGTGCAGTCCGAAGGACTTCACAGGTTCAGAAACATGGGCAAAGGACAAAAGCAATTGATGACACTCGAAAATAATCAATGTATCTGTTTGTGTTAAAGTAGCTCAAGCTGTGTGCCCCTCCTTGAACCCTCCTCCTGGCACAGGAGGTGGAATGAGGCACAAGCGTGTGGCCAACGTGTCTCATGGGCAGCAAAACTCAATGCAGCTGCAGAGGGAGCAGTGCAAAGCTCATCCTGGCCAGGCATGGGTCTCTGCCTGAAACACTGGATTTGATTCTAATCCTACCTGATTTAGAGAGACAAATTGGAAGGGGTCCAGTGCCAGCCTTGGGTAATGTGTGCACCCTCGCCTAAGCCGTTAGGACAGCAACTTGCAGAAATTTGTGTCATTTAAGCCTGTGCCCATTTGTGCTGCAGTCCTTGTGCTTAAAGCAGCACACACTTAGGTTGTTCGTGGGAGTATTGTTCCAGGGAGCCTCGAGACAACAAGTTTCTGAGGTAATCAAGTTTCAAAAATGAAATACTTGTGGCAATACTGCCCAGAGAAGCTGTGGATGCCCCAGAAGTGTTCAAGGCCAGGTTGGATGGGGCTCTGAGCACCCTGGTCTAGTGGAAGATATCCTTGCCCATGGCAGGGGGTTGAAACGAGATGAGCTTTCAAGTCCTTTCCAACTCAAACCATTCTTTGATTCCATGAAAAAGATGAGAGAATAACATGAGGAGAAAATACAGCTGGCTCTCCTGCCCTCAAGGTGCCTTGGTGTGGGTCTCCAAAAATGGCTAGAGGTCTAGTTTTGATCACCTGAAATTGCCTGGGCATAGTACTAGAGGCTGCATGGCAGGAAACAGTCCTGGCTTACAGGTGTGTGATGCTCAGTTATAAAAGGGTTCCATTTTTCTGTTTTGAGTGCTTACAAATATCAATGTTTTAGCAAGGCCAAACAAATTCTCTCTAAAATCGTGGGTAGCAGGTGCAGTGCATGGTGGTGACTGGCATGAAGTCTATTGTCTCTCCTACTTCTCTGTTTATGTCAGTCTGTAACTCTTTTTGCTCGTTATGCTTATCACACAGCTTTTAATAGTTACAGAATGTGTTTGAATTACGTTTGAAATTCAAATTTCACACAAATAGACGCTTGTTCTTGAACCAGTGTTTGCGTCTGAGTAGCTGGGGGGAGGGGGCTGGTAGTATTTCTTACATATTGCATGCACTCACCATGTTCTTTTCCATTACAGCAGGAGTCAAAGGAAGAGAGTGGATTGCAAAAGAAGAGAACAAAGCAGCTGGATCGAACGAAGTTTGCTGCTAAAAGAAAAATTGCACGTAGGTCTTGTTGTGGGGCTGGGGAAGTTGTTTGGTGCTGAGCAGCTTCTGCTGTTTGTGCTAGAGATTATTTTCCTTGCAGAAAGGCTGTGACATGGCTGAGGATGCAGAAAAGACCCTTCAGAGGGCTAAATTTTGCCTGTCAGAATAAGCACTCTGTCACTTGCTTTCTCCCCAGGCAGCATGTGCGCAGACCGGTGCACTTCCAAAATAGGTGTGTGAGGGTGTTGGTACCTCACCAGGTTCAAAACTGGCTGAGGCCAGTCTGAACGTGCCATCAGTCACAAACTGCTTTCCTGTCCAGGCCCCTCTGCTCCTGTCTGTCCCTGAATCATCACGATGCTCTGACCCGACAGCTGCCGCTCAGGAAGGATCTGAGTCGCAGCTGACAGTTCTCTGAAATCATCAGCTCTCAGTGTGGGGGCAGCCAGAGCACCAGCAACGTTGGGCATCATAAGGAAGAGTGTTAAGAACAGGGGATTTGGTTGATGTCATTTTGCTGTTACATAAAGTGTTGGTGCACCCTTGTCACAGTGCTGCATGCAGTTCTGGCCTCTGCATAGCAAGGACACAGTGGTACATCCTGAGGAGGGCAGCCCAAGCCATGAAGGGGTGGAACAGCTGCCTGGTGAGGAGAGATTGGAAAGCCTGAGGCTGCTTTGTTAGGAGAGAACGGTGGGATCAAAGTTCCCATCGGGAAGGCAATGCCTCAGCTGAGCACAGAGCTGTTGTTTACCAGCTCCTGGGGTGTATCAGTGGAAATAGCAAGAGATAGACAAGTTTAAAACGGGTGAAGGACAGTAATGCTTCACACAGCATGGGGTGAACTCCTGGCAGTTTGTGTCACAGGAGGTTGTGGAGGGGTCAGTATCAACAGCTTTAATAAGGGATTAAATGCATTCATGGACAATGAGTCTATGAACAGATGCTAAAGGCTGGGAAGCTCCTGCTCATATTCTGATGTACAGGAAGAAGGGCCCACTGAGTATGGCCAGGGTGCCTCTGCTCCCTGTACAGCCCCACATGTAACAGCAGCCGGGCCCCAGAGGGTCCCCACTCGTGTTCCTGTGCTCTGCGAGGCAGTGGTCCATCCAGCATGTAAAATTCAGGATGTTTTAAAATGGGAGAGCTGTTGCCTCCTGCAAAACCCAAAGCAATCACTGAACAAAATGGAGCACGCCAGTGCTCCGCAAGTAGCAGCAGTTGGGCTTGTCAGTCCTCACAGGGCTTGTGTGAATTAAATTGTTTTTAATAGAGGCCTAAGGCCATAGCACAGAACAGCCCAGTTCTTTGTGGGAGCTGCAGCCCACTGTGCATGTCTGTGTTGAACAAGTAAGGTAGCAAAGTCAGAGATGGGGAAAGAGTTCTTTTTCTTATTCTTCTTTTTCTCCCAAAGGAAACAGAGCACCAAATTAAAGCTGAAACTCCCCTTGGAGATGCCACTAAAATGTGACCAAACATATGGTGGTAAGAGCAGGGATCTGCTGAAGTTGGATGTCCTCGTTGCATCATTGAGCATGTAGAGTTTCAGGAGCTGGTGCTGTGCAAAAGGTGTTCAGTGCGCTCCAGAAAATCCACGGGAGACAGGGCCGGCTCTCCAGATGTTGTATAACGGAGGAGTTCTGCTGTGTTTCTAGATGTTGAAATTATTGATAATAGTTTTTCTTTTCCTGGGGCAAAAGCTGCCTTTTTTTGTTGCTTAGTGTGCATGTCTGAGTTTGGGGGTGCCTCGCCCCTCACGGTCGGAGAGCGGGGGCTTATTTAAGCACGTGTGATGGTGGGGCTGTTCTCATTTGTGGGAAGCTATAATTAGACTTTCGGTGTTTGCTTTTAGGCAAATTAAGATTTGAAGTGGTAATTATTTTTCCCAGTGTCTTTAAATAAATTCTTTGAATTGCGAGGCAAATTGGTCTTTTGTAAAGATTGGGTGCTTCTGGGTAGAGCAAGTTCTTTCTCCTCAAAACTGGAAAATTTCGGATATTGGCAGGCACTCGTTATAAAGCGTATCCTCCCTTTTTTGCTTTTTGTGGTTTTATTCATTTTAACCTGAAGCCATAACTAAAATATATCTGTGACGTTTCATCCTGACAGGATAAATGGAAATACAAAACCTAAAGAAGTCTCTCTCTCTTTTTCCGGAGGAAGTCAGTGCTTTAAAGCACATTTGAATGTTTTTACTGTAATTGTACTTCGGGTATGTGAAAATACTGAGATCCCGCATTTCTGTTATTTTTGAGTAAATCTCTTATTAGTAAGTGTTATAACTACAACTAGTGGAGTTTTGCATCTAATTCACTTTGCAAATGTCAAAATGGAACATAAATCGCTTTGCAAATCGCCGTATTAGCATTTTAAAAGGCTCTGAAATGGTTTAATTTGTTTAGGGCTGCCTTATCTTAAAAACAGTTTCTCTCTGACCCCTCCTTCCCATCTGCGGGTCTCTTGACGCCCTGGTCCCCAGAGGGGCGCTGGGATTTCGTGCCGCGTTGAGATGGACGTGTGACGAGAGGCTTTTGGAGTGTGAGATGCAGAGTTCCCAGTGCCGGTGCTTCCCCCTGGGAATGGGCTCCTGCAAGGCGAGTGATGAGTGTGAGCTGAGCATCGGTCCAGATGGAGAGGGGTCGTCTCTCCCGGGATCTGTGGAGCCCCCGCCACACGCTCTGAGCTCTCTCCCCAGCTCTGTTTGCACACAGTGGTCGGGGGCTAACGCAGCGCTCTGGGTTTCTAATCATCATAAATTATGACGGCTGCAATCAGCATCAAGTTTAATAAAACACACGGTGCTGAGAAGTGATCAGTCCTGGAGCACGAAATACCGTCAGCTCCGCTTAAAGCAGGTCAGGTCTGCTGGAAGGCATGAGCAGAGCTGCTCTTTGCTCTCCCCACGGTAATGCCAGGTGGATTTAAACTCGAGATTTCCCCATCTCCAGAGCACCTACTCAACTGGAACATGCACTAAGTGCATCTTGTTTGTCACTGGTTTCTTTGCCAGAGGCAGCATTTGTCTGGCACATTCTCTGTCCCCAGAGGGGAAATTGCTGTGCCAGGGAGGGAGAAGAAAACAAAATGTACAGCAGTAACTCGCCAAAAAATGTTTCTTTTTATTAAGCTTCATGGATGTTGATAGCCTGAACTGGCAAACACTCAGGCCCCCGTTGAAGCACGTGGAAAGTCGTGTGTTGCAGGGTGCTGATCATGTGCACTGCTTTTCCTGCACATGTCAGAGTTTGCAGGATCTGGCCTGATTGCTGTGATGGTTTGGGCAGGAAAACAAATCAGCACACACTTTCTGAATGCTTGGAAAGTGTTTGGTATTTTGGAAAAATAAAAGACTGCATGTGGCACTCAGTACTGTGGTCTGGATGACACAGTGATGATTGGTCAAAGGTTGGACTCAATCTCAGAGGTGTTTTCCAACCGAATTGACTCTGTGATACGCTGTTTAATGCTGCTGTTCTTGGAGCTGGGAGCTTTCTCCATACACTGGACTGTCGTGTGCTTTCCATTAAAGGATGCTTTTTTTTTTTGCCCTGGTCCCTCCTGGCTGTAACATCATAGAGTGACTTTGTCCAAGGACAAAAGATCCCCATGAGCCCTGAGAGCGCAGCAGTCTGCTTTCCCTTCAGCCTCTTTCTTAATTTTCAAAGGAATTAACCTCCACCCCCACCCTGCCCCAAACCAAGAACCTGAAGCTAAGTGCTGTTTTAGCAGGACACATAAAGGAAGCTGAAGGTAATCAGTCCAAAAATGCTTCAGATCCTGCTCGGGTCGGGGAGCAGCCAGGAGCTGGGGGAAGGGCAGAGCGAGGCTCTGCTCTGTGGATGCTCCTGCAGCGGTCATGTACAGGCTGCACTGCTGTGTTTGGGTGGCAGCTGGTAGGGAGAGGATGGGATAGAAAATGGGAGCCTGCAACTTGTGAATGCATCTTTATCCAGGGAAACGCCTGTCTCCGGAGCTGGCTGCAGCAAAGACGCGTTTTGTGCTTGGGCAGCCTCCCTGTTCAAATGGCATGTCTTAAAGATGTTGTAGCCCGTCGGAGAGCATGAGCCTTTGGTTCATGCATGAGATGGCGCGTGCAGGATTCTGCCTGGAGGAGGGAGCGGGTTCTGAAGGAAATCTGTCAATTTGTTTCGAGTGAGAAGATGTATTTTTCAGCTCCTGAGAGTGCTGTTGAGTTGTTTTTCAAGCTGCACTCCATTCTGCAGGCATTGTATATTTTAAGCAGAGTGAAAGTGTTGGATTGAATCTAAGTAAATAAATGTTTTCCAAAGTAAGTAACTGCTTTGTTTCTACATAGCCAGTCTAGACTTTTGGTTTGATTGGAGCGAAGAATATTTCAGGAATAAATTTTCTGCTGAAATAGCAGTTACAAGTGTAGGAAACCTGTTTCCCATGCATGACTGACTTAGTGATGCAGTGGAGTGGTGATGTGAGCAGAAGGGGGATGTATGCATGTGAAATATCCTCTATAATACCACCAAGCAAGTAACACTATCCTCCACAGAGCTTTCCACCTGCGGCTTGGGATGAACAACATGTAGCTTTTTTTCTCTCTGGTAGGTCTCCTGTGGTATTGCAGGTATCTGTGTGTCAGAAGGCTGTGAGGTGTGCTACTTGGTTAGTAAAAAAGTGTCTTAAAGAAGATGTGTTGTGTATCCTGCCTTGCTGCTGAGCCTATCCGATATAAAAATGAGCACGCTTTAGAAATCTGTCCTTTTCCTTTCTCCTTGAACATGCCTTCTGCAGCTGCAGCGTGTGTTGTCTGGTGGCAAATAAAATGTCATGTTGCAGTTAATATACTCGGGGAATGGGAGCTTAGATTTCTGTAGAAACCTGAAGTGAAGTTCCTGACCTCAGTTACCTTTCTCGTTAATGTTGCCTGCTCCGGTTTTGGTGACACCATTTCAGGACAGCTGAGGTTTAGATGATTTGCTCTGCATTCCTCCTGGAGAGGTGGGACTCTCACCCATTTCTCCCTACATGCTGCATATTCACTGAGTGTTTACATACACCTGCAGCTGTGACTTGACATTATCCTATTTCTTCTGCTGTAGAGATGACTGAAGAGGAACAATTTGCACTGGCCCTGAAAATGAGTGAGCAAGAAGCTAGACAAGTGAACTGTCAGGAAGAGGAAGAGGAGGAGCTCTTGAGGAAGGCCATTGCTGAGAGCCTTAGTGTAAGTGCACTTCTGTTAAGAGGCTCACTAGGGCTCTTCATCACTGTCGCTGTCTGTGCTTGTTTTACCATGCTGCGCAAAAGAAAGTTTTACTGGGGGGCCTAGATAGTCCCAGCACAAACTGGATTGACAGCAGCCACAGAGTAGTTGCTTTGTACCGTTCCTAGTGAGAGGGACATGAAGTCTAGCCCCAGCTGTCCCTGTTTTGGGGTACAGAGTTCTGATTTGGGGTGGGGGAATCTGCAGTCCAGGTGATGGCTGCCAGCGTGCTGGGGGAGCCCTTGGTGTGCTGTGCTGATAGAGAACATGTCTATAGGAAAGTCAACCTTTTGTTTTTCAGAGCTGTCAGCCCTCAGACTCCTCGACTGCAACTCCTCAGTTGTCAGTGGAAGCACTGGATTCACAGGGCCAAAGCCAGCCTGCTGAGAAAGAAGGCTCTGAGATCCTGGGAGGCCTGGCATTCTGCCCTGACACCCCTCCCTCTGACTGCAGCTCCCACTCACAGAGCTCCAGAGCTGATGGGAACGGACAGATGGATGTCGCTCGGAGCCCCTTGGTAGTGTTGAGGAGGTTAAGCCAGGAAATCGTTGAAAGCTCACTAGTATCCAGCATAATTGTGTCTCCGGGGAAGGGCCAGCCTGTGACAAGGTCAAGCGAAAAGTCTTCCTCACCAGCAAAAAGTGATTTGAGTGACGTGTTACCCAGCACTGTCGGAGAGGACTTCATGTCTTTGAGTCCCACCTTTGGCAAGGTGGCTTCAGGCTCCTGGCGGCTGACACCTCGGAGACTGTTCACCAGCCCATCCAGCTCTTCTGAAGCAGTAGGCCATGAACCAAAAGAGCAGCTCCTGCCCTGCACTGGCCATTCTGTGGGAGAAGCTGGTGCTGGGAGCTCAGCTACGCTCTGGAAAAGCAGGACCACGGAACAGTGTGACAGCCCCAGGAGGAGTGGTGGAGGAGCAGGTACCAAACACAGCTCACAGCCTGGGCACACTGCCAAGGTCTGTGTTTCCACAGAGCAAGCAGAGCAGAACGAGGGGTCTGGCAGTACCCCAGATCTTTGCATGCAGACTGCGGTGGAGGAGAAGCACAAACAGGAGGAGGCAAAAGACACAGTGCACTATTATTGGGGCATCCCCTTCTGCCCCAAAGGGGTGGACCCCAACCAGTACACCAAAGTCATCTTGTGTCAGCTGGAGGTTTACCAGAAGAGCCTGAAGCAGGCTCAGAGGCAGCTATTGCATAAGAAGGAGTTTGGTAACCCAGTTGTGCCCAGTTCTTCCTTGAGCCAAAATGAGCTTGGGAAAGGAGAGGAGATAAGCAGGGAGAATGGGGTTGCTGATGGTACAGAAGATGGAGACACAGAGGGACAGGAGTCTGAAAACATCACCTGGCTCCACCCTTCAAAGAGGAGGGAGGCAGAGAGTCCAGGGCACAGCATGGAAGAAGAGAAGAGCTCCACTTCTGATGATGAACCGACCACCAGCTACTGCCAGGTAAGAGCTTCACCACTGAGCAGAGGTTGAGCAGCCATGCCCTTCTGTCCATTTTACGGTTCAGTCCCTTCTGCAAAGCAGGCACTGCTACTTAATGCCTCTCTTAAATTGAGGGACTTCTTCCCCCAGCCACACAGTTACTGTGGAAGGGAGAGAAGTGTACAGGCTGACACCCAGCTCACACGAGACAGGGGCCATTTTGAGCAGCCCAGCAGTCATCATTAGTGCTCCAGAGACCGACTCATCCAGCTGATCCTTCTCAGAAGGGTGTAGCCTGGCAGTGTGTCAAGGTAGAGGGCACAGAGGTGATTCTGATCACCACCAGCTCTGCCAAACCAGTTTGTAAACCTGTGGCTGTGTGGGGAGCTCTGTCTGGATTTCCCTTTGCAGATAGAGATGTGAGTTTGTCCTTGCGGCGCAGCCTTTCCTGTTTGCCCCTCCACGCTCATCTGCGTCCATCAGTGCTTCACCCTTGGAAGTGCTCTTTTCCTTCGTGGCTGGGAGAGGCTCTTTGTGGTTACAGGCATCTTCTGCCTGCCGGGGTGATGTGTCACCGCAGTTGTGCTCCCTGTCCTTGTCCTGGTGCTGGGCACCTTCTCTCGGGCTCGGGTGTGCTAGACACTAGGTGTCAGCCTCTGTCTCCGTCAGGGCTCTCCTGCTGGAGCGGAAGGCAGCTTTCTGTCACTGCTAAGTTTAAACAGATTGCTAGTCAGATGAAGTATTTATTACTGCTGTATTTTAGGTTTGTGTCAGCCTTTTCCAACCCTCATTTTTCATAATGACTTCACTCCCGGATCATTGTATAACTTTATCTTCTCTATGACTGAAGCCTTGGCTCTGTTGTTCCTGTTTTCAAGTGTATTTGATCATTTACCCTGGTGTTAGAAAGATACTTAACTTGTTTTGTGATATTTATATTCTGTCTTGTAATATTGAACACTTAGGAAAAAACGTCATGTCTGCATTTTCTGGTTGCAGAAAAAGAGCAGAGCAGCCTGTGCTGAAATGTGACTTTTCCTGACAGTGCTTTGGCTCGGGTTTAGGGGATGGAGATTTAAACAAGCCTTAGAGGTGATCTGCAGAGGAAAGGAACTGACTTGTGCCCTTTTTCATTTCCTTAGGATAGATACAAAAGACCTGAGAGGTTCTTAAAGCAAACTGCACTTTTTTTTTTCTGTAGCTTTTCCTCTGGAAATGAAGGTATCATTATACTGGAAGATTGGGGTGACTGGAGGTCTGTGGATGTGTACTCTAAAGCCTTTGGGAAGCTACAGCAGCTGGGAAGGGCATGAACTTTTAATCAGTACTGAAAATTGTGTGGTATTTTTTAAAATACTATCTGTTTAATGCTAATACCTAATTAATTCTTGGGGAGAAAAGAGGTTTTAGTGGTGCTGAGTGGTAACTTGTATGTTACTCCTCTTGACCACGGGAGCTCTCTCGGAGCCATAACCGAGAGATGTAGCCTTTCTGATATTTTTAAGGTGGAAAAATAAGGGAGGGGGAGCAGACTTTACAATTTCAAGCCTAGCCCAAAAATTGCCAGTCTTTTATTTACACAAGAGAAAATAATTTCTAAATGCCTTTTCATCTGCTTTATCACACCCAGCATGAGAGGTAGCTCCTTTCTCTCGCCTCT